>OV121138.1:13375743-15775743 GCA_921294245.1 Brassicogethes aeneus | reverse complement strand
ATAATTTTCAAATTTTTGTCATCGAAATTTGGATAAATAAAATGCTTACTGACAAAATTTTAAGTTAATTTTCCAAAGGGGTTTTCTGAAATAAATTGTTTAAATTTGGTTTTATGGATGTATTTACACATTAACTAATAATTCATTAATTAAAATGTAAAATAACTTAAAAATTGTTTATCCATTTACTCCCATGTTTGTATCCAAGTGTTTTGAAATTTGAAAATTATGGTATATTTTGAAAAACGGTCCAGAACTTCCTTAATCAAATCAGTAAAGTGATGCAGCGTGAGGGCGGCCAAGCCACCTGTGATTCTCGCAAAACGGGTCGCAATGTTGCCACTTTTATCGCGTTTTACGCTTTAGCGATCGAGCATTTTGCCGAGAATTTTCGAGCATATTCAAGAGAAAGTTCTTGATTGTGCTCGGCCGGAAAGCGCGCGAATTCATTTAAAGCGAATGTTCTCCGAGCACAATCGAGAACGTTCTTTTATTTACAACACATACATACAGCCCGTTCAGAGTAAAACCGAATATAGGGAAACGTATCGGGCGTGGCCTCGCCTCCCTCCAACGCGCGTCACAGTAGCTTGTGTGATAAACGACATGACGAAAGGTCGAGCAGGTAAGACGACCTTAAAAATTAAATGATAATGCAAAAAATCTCATTAGCGATGCAGGCTATTTGCTTAGCTACTGTGCACGCGTTGGAGGGAGGCGAGGCCACGCCCGATACGTTTCCCTATATTCGGTTTTACTCTGAACGGGCTGTATATTGTATGTACTTTATATATTGTATGTATACTTTCCAGAAAATAACTCACTTACACTGTTATTTGTATTCAAATGTCAAGGTGGGACACAACATTTTCATTAACCACAATTGAATAGGTCAATGCAGAAACTGAATATGTCCACTTTTTAGGGCTATTGAGTTAAACATGGATTTACTATAAGTAAAGGGAGCCCGATCGAATGGCGTAGAAATTTCACATGTCACGGTAATCTAGAATATACAAAGGCGTTAATATAGTAGAGAAACTGAATATGTCCAGAACATATGTCCACTTTCTGTTTAGTTTTTCTTATTTATCTCAAAACTAGATAGGTAGGACATATTCAGTTTCTGCATTGACGTATTCAATTGTGAAGCATATGCATTGCATATGCAATGTATACTATGTATACATTGCACAACATACAGTGTTGCCATACACTATGAGTTTTTTCTTGTAAATACTATGAAATTCTGCAGTTAAAATAAGTTATCACGTCAAAGTTAATTTGAATATCCATAGTTTTTAACTTTTGACATTTGTTTACTTGTTAATTTTTAAGTAATAACTTTTACCTATTTATTTTTATTATCTATGCTTTTACTGTTTTAAATCTATAAAACTCTTCTTATATGTTAGTAATTTTAGTAATCAATATCAATAAATTAAATTAATTAATTTAATTGCTGTCGAACTAAAATTTTATTTTATTTTCTATAAATTGGTACCTATTTTAGGTTTTAATAATGAATAATAATAATAATAATAAAAGTTTATAAGTATTAAAAAAAATCTTTCAATTGTCTTTAAAAAAATTATAAATTGCTGCATCCGCGCTGGATCCAGCTGGATTGATGTTGATCCAGCAAAAATTCAGTTGGATTAAAAACCCTGCTGGAACGTTTGAAAATAAGCTTTGAATAAATTATTATTATGGGGGGACGTTTAAAAATAAGCTTTGAATAAATTATTCAAAGCTTGTGTTCAAATAATAATTTATTATTTTTATTAATTAATTAATTAATATATATTTATTTTAAGAAGTTTGATTTTTAGTTTTGTTTTAAGAGAATTGATTTATTTATTTTAATTTTTTTTCCAATAGTATTATTTTATTTTAGTTTTGAATAAAAGTGTTTTATGTTTAAACGTTTTTTTATAAGAACACTTTTAGTTAAATGCAAAACAAATAATGATTAATTAGTAATTTACTGTTAAAAGTGATTACGTTATACTTTCAGTATCTGAATAATTTTTAAAAGTAAATTAACTTAATAATGCGTAATTCGTATTAATATTCCAGAGCAAACTTCGACTATCACACAACGCCGATTAAGGTTCTACTGCTAAGTACGAAAACCGCCCTTCGGCGTCTCCCACTCTTAAAAACTGCCTGTGTACATGTAAAATTAAATTACGGTATAAAATTTGGGTGACACTCACAATATCGAAATTCATTATATCGAATTCAAAATATCGAACACTTTTTATCGAAAATCAAAATATCGAAAATACAAAATGTCGAAAATCATAATATCGAAAATTAAAATGTCGATTTGAAAATGTCGAAATTTTATTTAATCGAATTTTCAATTTATCGAAAACAAAATCTCGACCGCTTTCATACAGGTTATGACGAATAGCTGTCATCTTGGTTATGCAGGTACACTGTATTGTGCCATACCAAACCAACCCAAACTTAACAACCCAACCCAACCGACCCCGCCCCATTGGGCTCCTCCTGCCCCATTGAGCAATAGAGGTATAATATATCTAAGGGCAGGCTGGATTGTGACAATGGGGCGGGAGGGGCCCAATGGGGCGGGGTCGGTTGGTTTGGGTTGTTAAGTTTGGGTTAGTTTGGTATGGCACAATGCAGTGTACCTGCATAACCAAAATGACAGCTATTCGTCATAACCTTGAGGAATACTTTGCTACATTTAGCCTCTAGTTGAAAATGAGGTTAAAATATGCGACGGTTGAGCACACACATTTCTACGTCCGTCCGACGGTCGAGCACACACTTTTCTACGTCCGTCCGACGGTCGGGGAGACACTACCTTTAATTATTCGACATTTTCAAATCGACATTTTAATTTTCGATATTAACATTTTCGACATTTTGAATTTTCGATATTTTGATCTTCGACATTTTGTATTTTCGATATTTTGATTTTCGATAAAAAGTGTTCGATATTTTGAATTCGATATAATGAATTTCGATATTGTGAATGACACCCATAAAATTTTAATGTTAAAAAAATCACTAGATCTAGTGAAATTTAACTTGACCTGGCATCACTGAACCTACACTAGATAACTTAAGGTATGGATTCCTAGAGCCGTCGCGACGCGTCTGTTTCTGACTGTGATAGGAATTCGTATCTTTTAAAAGGTCAGAATCGATGTAGCACAGTGTTATTGTACCGTATAAAACGGGCTGAAATTCTCGTATTAACTTTTACAGACGATATAGTGAAGCCAACCCGCACACTGCGCAGCAGCGGCCCTCTAGAAGACCTACCAGCAAAAACTCAAGCTACCGACTGCAACCAGAACGGCTTGACCGCTCTGCCGGAAAAACCCGAACCGATGCTTGTCGTGGAGCTCGCTCGACCTCGCCGCACTACTTCGAAAAACGCGCGGCGTCGGAAAGCGAACGCGCATCGGCGCACCAAAAGGAAGCTCAACAACGGGGATGCAGTCTGCCAGAAGGAAGAAGATGTTTATGATTTTAATGATGACGATGCTTTGGCGACCGCAGTTGACGACCTAATTCTGCGCAAGGATAAGGCGAGAGCGAGTGAGGTAAGATTTCAAACGCAAACACAATACACTATTTGACGTACAATTGGCTTCCCCGAAATGTGAATGATTTTTGGTTCTCATGGATTTTTTTCGGCCAACCAACGTCTAAATTGTTATGTATTTTGAAATAACATTTTATCTATTAAAGTGCCTTATTCTCTACGTTTTTAGTTGTTTAATCTAAATTGTAAAATTAGTACAGTTTAGCATATAGTATAGCGATTTTATAACTTGAAAAGAGTGCGTTTCAGGTGTTTAATGATTCTGCCTCTATGTCCTGACCATTGTTACATTTATTTGAAATCCAGCGTATTTTCTTAGAGAAACATTCCTAAAAATTACAGGCCTCCAAAAGTATAATATTTACTAACCATCTACCACATAATCACTGTCACAAATAACGTTTTACTATTTTTTTTTTTATAAAATTGTACTTTGTTTCGGGTGTTACCATGGTTCTGTTTTGGGTGTTACAAGTACAAAAATTAAACACTTTATATGGACAAAATCGGTGTTTTATTAGTCTCTAGATACTACAAAATAAGTTAGTAACAAATAAACATAAATAGAAGAAATTCTCCTAAACATAACTTAAGCACTTGTAATTATTTCGTCTCCGCTTTTGTTTAATTTTTTATAACTTAAGCAGTTTCGGGTGCGATTGATAAATCGGCAAAAAGGGTAAAATGGTTATTATTGCCAAAAATCCGTAAAAAATAACATAATTATTGACTAAAATCTTAGTATTCGGTATTTTGGTAGGTCCGTTGCCATTTCAGTAGAAATTTCGGTAAGTTCGACAATACCATCGGAAAGCAGTCACACCTGTTTAAAAGATGTGTGACTGCTTTTACGATGGCGGCGCTAGTGGGCCGTCGAAAGAGCCTTAAAAATAATACTTATTGCATTCTTTAAGCAATACACAGACATAATATGTCTGTGTATATATTATATCAACATATGAAACGTTTCGAGTGTTACAGTTTTTAATCAAGAAAAACACATCAAATTAGTCTCATGCTTAGATATTACTAAATATTATTACACTTATCAATCTGTAAGGTATTATAATTAAAAAATTACATGATTTTTCGTTTCTGGTGTTACACTGGCAAAGTAACAAGAAAACACATTTATAACGTGATAATTATCAATTTTTTCGGGACGCAATCCACCAATACTACGATAAATAACCTTAAATCAAGTGGCAAAACGGTTGACAGATTGACAGTTTTATTTTTCGTATTCCCAATAGTTAGAGGCACAATGGTCATTCAGCCAGTTAACTTACTGTACAGATTTTGAAGACTAATTAACTTAAAAATTACGCGTTTCTTCTAGTTTTTTTGTCGCACATAATTTGTAATGTTTTCTTTCAGATTTAATGCGAAAAGAACATATTTATTTTTTCACCCTCAGTATCGTTTGTCATGGAATTACCGTTCTATTTTTTTAATATTATTTTAACAAACAATAATATAAACAATTTTACAAATAAATTAACTTTAATTTGGTTGTATGACTCAGCAAGCTCTTCCCTAGAATTTTCAACAGCATTCCGTAGTTCATTTCGGTTTGCTGGCCACGTTTTAAATGGGGTTTAAGTCAGGATTTCTAGCTGGCTATGGCAAAACAGTTGTGTGGTTGTTGTTTACGGTAAACAGTTTACCCACTCTTAGAATCATTTTTGTATACTATATAGTTTTCTAACATGTTGGGTTGGGTTGAAATTAAACAATATTGTTTATTGTGCTTGTAATAAGCTTATAGGCACAATGAAAATAGTGTCAGAGAGGACACAGACAAACAGGAAGTACTTCAAAACCAGCAAGGACAGATCCTAGCAGCATATTAACCAATAAAGTCCCCATTTATTAACCCCAAATGAATGGGGTTATTACTAAAACCCTGGTTGAGGGGGAGTCCGGATTGTACTTTGTTTTGGGTCAGTTTAAGGTCCCCAAAAACCAAAATATTGTCCCTCCTTGTCCTACACTCCACTAGCCTAAATCAAGCGTATGGTCCAACCCGGCGACAAAATTCCGGAAGAGGCCTTAACCATCGACACTGTCGCTGTGCATAACCCGTTGCCGATGGGGCCTGCCATACGTTCTTATAATCGTACTCATATATAGTTTTCTAACAAGTTGGAATATAAAATTTTCTGGAAACATGTCCAACTGAAGGTAGCATAACGTTGTTCAAAATCGTCGTATAGTGCTCAGCCGTTAATTTACCATCAATTTTCCAACATATTCCCGCACCATGGACGCTTATCCACGCAAAAACATTTATGGAAAAGCGTCCACTATTTGAGGTTTTTAATGTTCTACTCAAATCTTGCGTCTCGCGACGATATACACGCAGCCTTCCATTATTGCAAGATTGGAACGTTTTTTCATCAGAAAATATAACATTCCAAAATTCCTCTCCATAATTTAGATAGTCATTGGCGAACTGGACTCCTGCGCTTATTTTTGTCAGTTAAAAAATCCTTATGAGCAGTTACTGCTGTAGGACATTTTCTTAATCCAGCTTGTTTCAATCTTTTTTGAGCTGTTCGAAGAGATCCTGGAAATTGTGTATCTTCTCGGACCTTAACTGCGCTATTGAAAGGATTTTGCCTAATATGTGCGAAAAGAGCATTGTCTTCATTTTCGTTGGAGATTTTACCTACACCTTGCCTGATTGGTCTTCTCAATCTTTTTGTCTCAATTTTTTTTTAATTGCCCTGGACCTCTGAGCCTCAGTTAAGTGGGGTAGCATTTTTGATATTGCAATTGACAACTATTATCAAATTTGACAACTACCGACGACAATGATGCAAAGCCCATATTACACGATTAAATTTTCACCTTTCGGGGACGCCAATTAATTGTACCTATTAAAAATAAGAATGTAAAATTACAGGGCTTTAACTGTAAATTTTGAGAAAATATTTTACAAAACAAGATTAAATTTTAAGTGTATTCAGGGTTACCAGATTTTGTCAAAAAAATCGGGAGATTTAGTGTGAATTAACCTTAATTAAAAAAATGACACATTCAACAAAACTTAAGTAACGTCACAGAACACAATAGAACTAAAAGTTCCTATCCTAATATTGGCAACAAAGGTGCGGCCTACTTGATCCCAAGTTTTTTAACACGGTCCCATAGCCCGAAATGTGAATGTTATTTTTGATTTAAAAAATACAAACTTATTTAAAATAAACATTTATTCGTACATATATACATAAATAGAAGGGCAATATAACCTAAATTTAATACAAATAATGTACTTAATTAACTACCTAACATATTTGATATAAATTTGCCTGTTTAGATTTTATTGTAGTAAAATAAACAATGTTACTACCTATATACATTTTAAGTTATATCTAGATTTTCTACAACAAAATTGAGATTTAATAATTACTTGAAGATAAAGATAGATATTATAATATAATTATATTATATTTTAATACAATAAAATCTAAAAATCCGAATTTTAACACGAAAAATCTTAATCTTAATATTTTCAGTCTTGACCCAGGGGGCAGGTCTGCCTTTCCCCTAAACATGTAACATACTTTATGGGCAATCCCTTGTTAATAACTTGTGCTAACTAAAATAAGCAAAAATAAATAAAAATATGTATTAAATAATAATTATTAATATAAATTTATATTTATTTAAACCAATTATGAAGAATTTGATTAGCATCTGCTACATTTTTGTATATTGTAGATCAAAAGTTAGAAAGTTAGCTGGATAGTTTTTAAGCAGGACCCCTCTGGCAAAACATTGACCAAAATATAGATCGCTTTTTTGGTTGGCTTTCCATTTTAAAAGTAAAATAATGTTCTCACCAATATTTTTAACTTGTTTCTGCTTGTAGTATGCTAGTACCTAGTAGGTATCTATAGTCCTTCACACAAAATAAGTTATAAAAGTTCCTAAAATAAGATATAATTAAATTATATAAAGATTTGTAAAATTAAATCTATTTTTACGTTTATTATAAAGTTTATGAACAAAGTCAAATGAACAAATTTTTCTATAACCTTGAATAAATAAATGCAGGTTTCATTTCATTTTAATTAAATATAACTTTAAAGGTTTTTTAAATTGGATTTTTTTTAATAAATATCTCAAAATAATTGGTATAATTTTATGATAATAAAATTATGGATTATACACACATATTACACCATACGTACCTAGGTAAATATGACTTAATATATGTATATAATTTTAAATATTTCTCACCTTAAATAGATTAAATCCACAGAAAATGTAGTTTAGGTAACAAATAAGCACAATTCCTAAAATCCACCTGTTGGGCTGTCAAATTGGCAAAGGTCTCAACAAATTTCCACTTGTTCGCTCTGGCTATTCACAGATAGTCTATTAACTGGCACAGGTTCTTAAAAGGAATAAAAATTATGTTAAAGACATATAGCAAAATTGTGATAACAGTTACTTTTTATTAAAAAACCCACCAATGGTCCACCCCTAAAATGTTAATACATCTTACAGTCTAGGGTTCTTAATGCAGTGGGTATCCTTCTTCCCCCTAGGTAACAGTTAATCTATTTATGTCAGATTTTTTTTAGCAGTATTAATAATATCAAAAAGACCTTTTGTTGGAGCAAGAGCACGTTCAAAAATAATTTTTAAGCATATATGCATAATAAGTGATCATTGATCACATATGTGTGTGTTGGGGACTGAGGTTTGAGAAGATGTGTGACTTAGGAAGGAGAAGATCTAATTTAGCAAAAGCCTGACCTATTATGTATACACTAGTGTATAATATGGTCAATAAATAAATTACATGCATAAATATTAAAATATGAACACATAAACATGGAACAAACTTATGGTTTTGATTTGAGCAATTTATCATATTTGCAAAATTATAAGATGGATATGAATGGAAAAGTATTGTGCGAATTAATGTGAACACAAATAGATTTACGTTATATATTATTTATTGAAATAAAAAATACAAACAGTACTAGTTTATAAATATTTTAGTATTATTTACCCGGACAACATTCGTGATGTTCATACGAACATCACGTCGTGATTTTCACAAATTTTATTCATACTGATATCATACGGAAGTCACCGCATGATAAATGAAAATCATACGAACGTCACGTCGTGATTTTCACAAATTTTATTCATACGGACATCATCCGGATGTCACTGCGTGAGAAATGAAAATCATGTCGTGATTTTTTAATGCCATCGCTGTTTGCGATTGACCGATGGCACAAAAAATCATGTCGTGATTTTTTATGCCAACGGTGTTTGGATAATCATTTTTGCGCCACGTTTAATTTAATATTTTCTTGGATTTAAATTAACTATATATAGTTAATTTAAATCCAAGAAAATATTGAATGCTAAACTGTTGATTCAATTGTTACATAGTTTTTCTTTCAACGTACGAATGTGTCGCAAAAATGAATATCCAAACACCGATGGCATAAAAAATCATGTCGTGATTTTTTATGACCAAACACCGATGGCATAAAAAATCATGACGTCATTTTTTATGCCATCGGTGTTTGGATATTTATGTTTGCGCCACATTTGTACATTGAGAGAAAAAGTATACCTACATATAGGCATATTGAATCAACAGTTTTTGTGGTTAAATACATTCAATATTTAAATTAATAGTTAATTTACATCCAAGAAAATATTAAATGTAATTAACCGCAAAAACTGTTAATTCAATTGTTAACATACATTTTCTCACAATGTACGAATGTGGCGCAAAAATAAATATCCAAACATGTCGGTGCACCGATGGCATAAAAAATCATGTCATGATTTTTTATGCCCAAACACCGATAGCATAAAAAATCATGTGTTAAACTAGGTTTTAAATTCGCAGTTCGCAGGGCTCATACGCATGCGCAAACTTTGCAAATATCACACCGTGAGTTCTACATGATATCACTGTGATGAAGCATGTGTATGCACTCAGAATATCACAGCGTAATAAAAAAAAATTACCTTGTGATATCATCATGACTTCACCAGGAAATCCCGATTGTTGTCCGGGTATTAGGAAATATGTCCCCCTTTTGGCTTTTATTAAAGCTTTAACTCGTTTTGGCATAGAATTAATCAATGTTTTACAATTTTCCTTTATTTTGTCATCTCGACACCATACCTGAATGACACCCTCAATCATCTTAGTTTTTATTGTAGAATTCATTTTTAGCAACCTGTCTTTGCATATATCCCACTAATTCTCAATAGGATTAATGTCCGGTGAGTTTACAGGCCAGTCCTAGTGTAAATTAGTCGCAATAACCGGCAAAATGACTGACATTAGCAATTACTTAATGCAGAATGATAGGTTATGGGATGTCAAGAAAAACCTGTCAAAATTGTCACAGCAGTGTTAGAAGTTAAAATAATATAGAAATTCCCAATGTTCACATTAGTTCGCACAATACTGTATATATATTTATAAAAAGCATACATGAATATTACTATGAAAACAAAAAACAAAGCATTGTAGTGCAACGTCATTGGTAAATACTATTTAATTATTGTTACGTGGCAATTGCTGAGTTGTCAATATGTATTAATTAAAACAGCTATTGTTAATTGTGGACAGAAGCAAGATATGAGTTAATATAGAAGGTTGTAAAAGTATTTACGAGTATAATTCAAAGTGCCCTAAGTCCCAACATTACATGGCGATCCTGCCAGCTCCAGTGCGTTAAGTTAAGTCAGGTTTTAAGTGAAAAGTAGAAAAATGGGCAAGACAAATTCGAAACACAGTGAAGTGACAGATACTGGAGTGGTAAATTCAAACTTCATTGTAGAAGAGAACGAAGTCCAAGTGCCATTAGATATAAAAATTTTGGCATATGTTGCTGTTGGTGCCATCATAACAATTCTGGGGTTAAAATTGAGAAAAGCACTAAGAAGAAGTATGAAAAGAAACCTCACCCGAAGTATGATGCTGAGAAGCCAAGCTGCAGACGTTTAAGAAGCCCAAAAGCCAGTCCAAATCAGCAGAGTTCATCAATTCAATCCAGGAGCCCCAGAGGTTTAACATCGCAGAAACAGGAGATAAGTAGGCCAACAGACGAAGGACAACGACCCAAGAAATGTTGCTGTGCAGCCTGGTATGTTATGTACATTTTATATTTGCTGATTGGGAAATATACAATCTATTTGTGTCCAGTTATTAATTAGAACATTACTTGGGCTGACAAAGTGAAAATATGTTATTGCGTTATTAAATTAGCTATAAAATTTTAAATTTTAATATTATAATATAGTAATATAATATATAATTATATTGAAATATTAAATTATTTATAAGTTGTAAATTAGATTGATGCATAATATTAAAGCATTTGACAATTTTAAATTAAAATATATAACAATAATTATATATATTGAAAATATATAATTATAATATATAATTATTTATAAAAGTTAAATTAAATTACTATATTATATTAAATTATTTATAAATCTTAAATAAAATGCCGTACTAGTTATAAAATCTGAGTAGGTCAAATAGCTAAATTTTAGCTTATGTAAGCAGTTTTGTTATTAAATAATTTTATATAACTTAATAAAATAAATGAAAATAAAGTGGGAGCTTATATTAAGTGAATTAAGTAAAATTAAAGAATTAGTAGTTAAAGAATCGAAACGAGTTCTTAAAACTAAAGTGCCCAAAACAATATCAATACAAGACGAAGTAAGGGATAAGTTACTCGACTATCATAATCAATTTACAAAAACTGCTACTTTGAATTGGCATTTTCTTGATGAATCACAGCGACACGTAATACGAACTTTGCACATATATATAAGGGATAGAATAATTCGATCATATCAAGTATTAAATGTTACATTTAAAGTACCAACGTCCTGCATCGAAATAATCGATCCCAATATAAAGGAGTCTGGTATTAGTACTGACGAAAGCGATTCGGAGGAAGAAAAAGTGGTACTTACTATCAAGATGGCAATGACAAAAATAGAATTTTTTAACTTCGCTGGAAAAGTTTTGCCAACCGAGTTCGATGGTGCGCCGGATAAATTGCAGTCCTTTATAGATGACTTGGAACTGTTGCAAGGAAACTCGCAAGGACATGAAGCTAATGCGGTATCGTATATCAAGACGCGACTCACAGGAAAAGCTCGTGATTTAATATCAGACGGCGAGACAATTGCGACAATTATTGAAAAATTAAAAAGCGGTATCAAACCAGAAAGTTCGGAACTAGTAAGTGCTAAACTATTAGCTTTAAAACAATATCAAAAGGATGCAGCAAAATATGCATCTGAAGTAGATGCCCTTGCCACAAGTCTTCGAAGAGCTTATATAAGCGAAGGTGTTCCTGTAGCCGTAGCTGACGCCTACGCCGCTAAAACCACAGTAAAAGCCTTAACAAAGAACGCCGCGTCCGAAAAAGCAAAAATAATTATGGAGGCAGGAAACTTCCAAACAAGTCAGGATGCTATTACCAAGTTTATTAACATTTCCAATAATGCAGCTAATGCTGAAAATGGTGCAACAATTTTATATGCAAATGGAGCTAGGTCAAATGCGTACAGAGGATACCAGCATCGTGGATACTATCGTGGAAATGGACAGCATCCCCGTGGAAATAGTTATAGGGGTAGACAAGTTGATAGAGCACGAGGAGAATATCGCAGAAGATATAATCAGAGAGGAAGAGGCAACCGTTATATTAGAGCGTACGCTGCTGAACAGGAGCAGGGAAACTTACAAGATCCCCAATTGGGTCCATTGGGGGAATTTTAAAAGTGTACAATTTGGACCTATCACTTTCAAATTTTATTGCTGTACAAACTGACATGACAAAAAACGAAACAGTAATTCTTTTAGTAGATACCGGTGCTGACATTTCTTTATTCAAAAGGACAAAAATAAATCCGAAGCAAATCCTCAACAGATCCGAAGCTAGTAAAATTAAAGGCGTTACGAATGGTTGTACCAACTCGTTAGGAACAACTGAAACGTACATTCATGTAAATAATTTTAAAATACAACACAGTTTTCACGTCGTTGCTGAAGATTTCCCCATCCCAACAGATGGAATTTTAGGTAGAGATTTTATTTCTACTTACCAATGTCGGTTAGATTACTCTGATTGGACTATGACCCTAAGATCAAAAGGGGAAGAAACAACATTACCAATCTATAATAGTCCCGAAGAAGACATGTTAATCATCCCACCTCGTTGTGAAGTAATCCGCAAAATAACCAATTTTAAAAATACTAAAGAAGATGCCGTAATTTTGAATGAAGAAATAGCAAAAGGAGTTTTTATAGCCGGAAGCATCGTATCCCATAAAGAACCGTTTGTTAAGATACTAAATACAACATTTGAAAGTGTTACGATTAGAAACAGCAACATTAAGAAGTCAAAATTAAGTGAATTTAACATATATACAACAGAAATCAACAATTCAAATAGAGAAAAATGTCTGTTGCAAGAACTTAATAAAAATATTCCTCCGATGGTAAAAGATGATGTCGTAAAATTATGTACAGAATTTTCAGATGTATTCGGATTAAAGATCGATAAGCTTACTACAAATAATTTCTACAAACAAAAAATTAGACTAATAAATGAGAGACCAGTTTATATCAAGAATTACCGCATTCCACATGCGCAAAGTGCCGAAATTAATAAGCAAGTTAGTAAAATGTTAGGAGATGGAATCATCGAAACATCAATGGCAGAATACAACAGCCCTATCCTTTTGGTTCCTAAAAAATCTACAAATGAAGAGAAGAAATGGCGATTAGTAATCGATTACAGGCAATTAAATAAAAACTTAATAGCAGATAAATTTCCTTTGCCTAGAATAGATGATATCCTAGATCAGTTGGGAAGAGCTAAATGGTTTTCAGTACTAGACTTAAAAGCGGGTTTTCACCAAATAGCACTAGAAGAATCTTCAAGAGATGTAACTACTTTCAGCACATCATCAGGATCTTATAGATTTACCCGATTACCATTCGGTCTAAAGGTTAGTCCAAACAGCTTTCAAAGAATGATGTCCATAGCATTTTCTGGTATAACACCGGAAAAGGCATTTTTGTATATGGATGATTTGATAGTAATTGGTTGTTCAACAGCTCATCATTTACAAAACCTAAAAAACGTATTTGAAACATGTAGAAAGTACAATCTCAAATTAAATCCCGAAAAATGCAGATTCTTTCAGAATGAGGTAACTTACCTAGGACACAGAATAACTAATTGTGGTATTTTGCCAGACGATTCGAAATACGACACGATTACAAATTATCCAATTCCCAACAACGCTGATGCAGTAAAACGGTTTGTTGCCTTTTGCAACTATTATCGCAGATTTATTCCTAACTTTGCAGAATTATGTAAACCATTAAATAAACTAACAAGAAAAAATATTCAATTTCACTGGTCCGAAGATTGCCAACAATCGTTTAAAAAACTTAAAAATGCTCTCGTGGAACCTAAAATACTTAAGTACCCAGATTTCAAGAAACAATTTATCCTAACTACTGATGCCTCAAAAGAAGCGTGTGGCGCTATACTCTCTCAAAATTTTAACGGTCAAGATTTACCAATAGCCTATGCATCAAAATCATTTACAAAGGGTGAAATAAATAAAGCTACCATTGAAAAGGAATTAGCAGCCATTCATTGGGCCATAAAACATTTCAGACCTTATCTCTACGGACAAAAATTTTTAGTAAAATCTGACCATAAACCGTTGGTTTACCTATTTGCCATGAAAAACCCATCTTCAAAGTTGACTAGAATGCGTTTAGATCTTGAGGAATATGATTTTGAAATCGAATATATTAAAGGAAAAGACAACGTAAGCGCGGACGCTTTATCTCGGATAACCATCGACAATTTAAAAGAAATTCTTGTTCAAACGCCCAAAGTTCTAGCTGTTACTAGATCGATGGCAGCTAAAAGACATACATCAACATTACCGGAAGAGAATAAACCTAATGAAGACACCCCTAGAGTACACGAGTCTTTAGATAATTATGACATAATCAAATACCCAACTTTAAAATTTGAAATTAAGCCGAAGTATATAAGAATACATTTGGAAAATAAAAATAAATTTAGCGCTACTCGTGAAATTTTGATTGCTAATGATAATGTTTCTCTAGAAAAACTATTGTCTCAGCTAGAATCAATGGCTAGTGATCACAATTTCCTAAACTTAAAACTAAAAATGAATGATCAAATTTTTACATTGTGCACGGTAAACAAATTAAAAGAAATTGGCCAAGCTATACTTAAGAAAATTAATATAGCAATATATAGGGACCCTAAAATAATCAAGAATGTAGAAGAAAAGCAGGCATTGATAAAAAAGCTACATGATGATCCTCTTACCGGAGGACACTGTGGACAGAAAAAACTATTGAAAAAGTTAAGAGCAAAATACAGGTGGAAAGGAATGTCACGTGATGTAGCCACATATGTAAAAACGTGTGCTAAATGTCAGCAAAACAAAATAAAAATTGGACATATAGAGCCAATGGTACTCACTCCAACACCACAAAGAGCCTTTGACATAACCTGTATTGACACAATTGGTCCATTTGCGAGAACAGAAAGAAATAACGCTTATGCTGTAACGATACAGTGTGAATTAACAAAGTATGTAGTAATCATACCAGTCCCTAATAAAGAAGCAGTGACAATCGCAAAAGCCATAGTGGATGATTTTATTTTGGTCTATGGGCCTATGAAAGAAATTAGACCTGACATGGGAACTGAATACAAAAATGAAGTCCTTACAAATCTTTCTAAGCTTTTAAATATAAGTCATAAAATTTCCACAGCCTATCATAGTCAAACAATAGGCGGTTGCGAGAGAAACCACAGAGTATTAAATGAATATATTAGAATGTACACCAACAAGACACACACTGACTGGGATGAATGGTTGAAATACTACAGCTTTTGTTACAATACTACACCATTTACGTACCATAGCTACACACCCTTCGAACTAATCTTTGGAAAAAAAGTAGATATAAACGAATCCTTTACAGATAATACCATTGATCCTTTATATAATATTGATGCATATTATCAAGAAGTGCGATTTAGATTGCAAACAGCGTATAAACGAGCTGGAGCTTTTCTCGAAAAAGTCAAGATCAATCGCAAATATGATTATGATAGGAGAAGTAAAAAACTTATCCTTAAACCAGGTGATACAGTTATGTTAAAAATTGAAAATAGAAACAAATTTGATCCCTGGTATAAAGGACCATACTCTGTAATTAGCTGTAAGGGTGTAAACTGTGAAGTGAGTGACGAAAACGGTAAAATAGTGACTGTACATAAAAACAGAGTGCAACTATTTAATAAAACTGATACAATTGTGTCGGCAAAATTGTAAACTTATTGTATTATTAACCGATATGTTTAATTTTATTGTCTAGATTTAAGATAAGCATAAGAAGTGCAATATTACCTTGTATTGTATTTTCAAAAAAAAAAAGGGAAGGAAATATTGGACTTATTATGTATTAAGATTTTATTTAGGGCTTATAGGTTAAAATAGAATAGTTAAATTAAGTAGGTATAATTAATTAGGATTAGACCTCCAATGACATCGACTTTTTGAATGTCCTTCATTTATGCGCAGAATGAAGAACATTCTTTTGAAAAGGGAGATGTAGTGCAACGTCATTGGTAAATACTATTTAATTATTGTTACGTGGCAATTGCTGAGTTGTCAATATGTATTAATTAAAACAGCTATTGTTAATTGTGGACAGAAGCAAGATATGAGTTAATATAGAAGGTTGTAAAAGTATTTACGAGTATAATTCAAAGTGCCCTAAGTCCCAACATTACAGCATTAATTTACGATTCAACGATTTGTTTCTATTTTTATAACTAACTAAAATGGTTTATTAAGTTTAGAAATTCAAAACTGGAGTTTTATAAAAGTTTGGTATCTACCACAATAATTAAACTTACCTTGTTTAAAACTGTCAAACTTTATGATCGGATGAGACCCCGATAAGAAAGGTATGGCAATTGATCATAGATGTCGCTCAAATTTGTTGCCAATTTCTTTTTAAAAGCTGGGCCCTCGTGAGTAACGTCAAACTTACAATTTGCATTGTATCATGTCAATTTTGTAATTAAGATAAATTCATACAAAATCATACAAAATGTCCCGATTTTTTTACAGAACCTGGTAACCCTGATTATATTGCATAGACGAAAAAAAAAATATATTGATACATATGTATGTATCATATCAATATAATAACTAGAAAACTTTTTATTTGTAAATTTCAGTGTGGTGATATGGAATATCGTGATAGTAACAGCAGCAGTGTTGGCTTGGAGTCGTCCACGAACTCCGAAGAAGTAACACTCGACGCAACACCGCCAGATACGAGAAAGAAGACTGATGAAGTGGCAAAATCTTCGCCGCCAGCGTTCGACGGCTGGTCCGCTAACACGAGGACGGGGACGCCACCGCCACCAACGACGATGACGGAGGTGGTGGAAAGGCGTCCGCCTTCGGATGCCAGCGTGCGGACACCGGAAAAAGGCGGTGGAGGACTGAAGTTGACTCTGCGCATGAAGAGGAGCCCCGTGCTGGACGAGGTGATCGAGTCCGGTACAAGTCTGGGCGAGGAGTGTTACGAGCGCGAGTACGAAGTGCTACGACTTGAAGGTAGGAGAAAAATAATTAGATGGTTTTTATTTTTTATGACATTTGCAATATTAAATGATTTCAATCGGATAATTTTATTGATACAATTTTTTATCGCATTTTTAAAATCTACGCAATCGAGTTTGTTATTAAATTTTTTCCAAAGTTTATCAAACAATTTTTAAGACGCTAGAGCGTTTTAAAAACCTCAAGATTCAAAAGGCTTTGATGACCTTATAACAGATTTGTCAAAAAATACGAATAAATCCAAAATCTGTTTGTTATTAAATTTTTTCAAAAGTTTATCAAACAATTTTTAAGACGCTAGAGCGTTTTAAAAACTTCAAGATTCAAAAGGCTTTGATGACCTTATAACAGATTTGTCAAAAAATACGAATAAATCCAAAATCTGTTTTAGTGCGGTTTCTAGGTTATTTTCAATATTCTTTAATAACAGATTTGTCAAAAAATACGAATAAATCCAAAATCTGTTTTAGTGCGGTTTCTAGGTTATTTTCAATATTCTTTAATGTAAATCATTGTAAATCAGAGTAATTTTTTTATTTACATCTAAGAGAGATTAATAGGTTTTCATCGATCGATGATCGGTATACTCGAGTCAGGCATATGTTTTAATCTGAGGAATATTTAAACGCCTTAATAGTATATTACACTACAAGGGCAGAAAGTGTGAGATTCCTGCACTGCGCGCCATGATGCCCGAGGCGAAGCCGAGGGCATCATGTCGCGCAGTTCAGGGCTCTCACACTTTCTGCCCGTGTAGTGTATACTATTTTTCTTGCTACCCCCGCAGAAAATACGGGAAAAAATTAAATGTATATAAAAAAACTTGTGTCAAAATTAAAATCTGACGTTTAATTTAATTCTGACGTTTACATTCAAAATCAATCAAACTGTAGCGTTGTCATGGTAATTCAGCGGTGCCAATACAGTAAAAATAAAAGGTTGTATTTTAATTAACAAATTACTACTTTATAACAAATAAAAGTACCATTAAACACTTAAAACAACATAAAAAGTAAAAAAGTAAAAACATAAATTGTTTATTTGTTGTTATAATTGCAAAATTATGGTTTAAAACTGTCATATTTTTGTGTTTCTCATGTTGGCAGTACGAAATTTGAATGTTAAGCACACGACTAAAAAATTTTTACTCCCGCTATTAGAGTGTGCGCGTATAGCTTGACCAATGCAAGAAACGTAAACTTTCTGCCGTGAAATCGGGGACGAAACAACGTATTTTGAGTCGAGGTAGTAAGAAAAATACTTTTTCTTACTACCTCGACTCAAAATACGTTGTTTCGTCCCCGATTCCACGGCAGAAAGTTTACGTTTCTTGCATTGGTCAAGCTATACGCGCACACTCTAATAGCGGGAGTAAAAATTTTTTAGTCGTGTGCTTAACATTCAAATTTCGTACTGCCAACATGAGAAACACAAAAATATGATAGTTTTAAACCATAATTTTGCAATTATAACAACAAATAAACAATTTATGTTTTTACTTTTTTACTTTTTATGTTGTTTTAAGTGTTTAATGGTACTTTTATTTGTTATAAAGTAGTAATTTGTTAATTAAAATACAACGTTTTATTTTTACTGTATTGGCACCGCTGAATTCACGGCCTACTGTTATTTATTTATCAAGCTCTTCAAATGGAGATAGGTACATAAATACACATTTAATTTTTTCCCGTATTTTCGGCCGGGTTGTATTTTCGGCCGAGGTAGTAAGAAAAATAGTATACACTACACGGGCAGAAAGTGTGAGAGTCCTGAACTGCGCGCCATGATGCCCTCGGCTTCGCCTCGGGCATCATGGCGCGCAGTGCAGGAATCTCACACTTTCTGCCCTTGTAGTGTAATATACTATTGCTCTGCTCGGGAGTTAAACTACATGAGGTATAGAGACTTTAACTCATTCTCCGATTTAATCCTAACCAGCTCATGTTGACATTAAATCCTAACGAATAATATAAGGATTTAATCAGTTAAAGAGTGATACTTGAAAAAGGACAACTTTGGTGTTAAACAAATAGTACAACTAAATCTAAATGCTAAATCTACAATATTTATACTAATTATAAGACTGAAACGTAATCGGACACAGTTTTCTAAACGGTGGACCGTAATGGGTTTTCTGTAGATATCGAACTTTAGAGTAGATCTAAAATCCGAAATATTAAGTAAAATAACATTTTTTTTTATATTTGTTATATATACAATTTTATTTGGAACTTAAAATAAACAATTTATAAGAACTTTAACTTTCTGATAGTTGTTAAAATAACCAAGTTACTTTGTTTTTACAACTATCAGAGAGTTCAAGTGCCTATTGATTGTATATTTTTAACTTACTTTATTTTAACAACAATCAGAAAGTGCTTATAAATAGTTTATTTTTAAGTTATGCAATTATAATTAAATTGTCTTTCAAAAATAATATTTCTTGTGAATATTTCGAAACCCGAAGTTTAATTGTTTTTATGTTGTCACCATTTTAATCAGAAGGAAAAATGACACTAATTTGCATATTTAACCAACTTCAATAATAATGGAGTTAGCAATGGGGTGAGCAAATAAATTTGGTCATGGTGTATACATGGTGTCCCATAATTAGCGTGCAATAGTAGTTTAACAGCAAATTGTTCATACAAAAATAAGTAAAAAAGTTTACATAGGTCAAGAAATGCTTTCCAAGGGAGCTAAGGCCCCCGGAAGGGGAGCCCCTGAAGATGATTTTTATTTAATATCTACAAAACCGTTTAAGATAGAAAAGTGAAATTTTAAAAACTTATTAAACTTTTTATGGCCGATAAGATGTAATGATAAAAATTTAAAATATGTATCTGGGGAGGTAAGACAGATAGGGAGTGGGGTTAAAACCACCTAACTTTTTTGTACGTATCTTGTGCCAAGTTTGATGTCAGATTATTAAATATCAAAGTTTTACACAAAAAAAAAGATCCCCTTGTTAAACTTCGATATCGGACACCGTTTTCGCTTAAAATCGATTTAAAAATTACCCTAAAGATTTATAATAAAATCACAACTAGAGAAAAAGATTCAGCGTAGGCCATGGAACACGGCTGCCATGTTTAGGAAAAATTATTCAAGACAGGTGACAGTTGAACGTAATAAGTGACAGAGTGTTTAAAACTAATTAAGAAGATTTATTGGGTAATTATTTGTTAAAATTGGACACTTCGTGTACGGATTATGTAATGATCGTGCTCGGGCGGCTGAGCATGAATACCGACGACAATTTTCAAACAAAATAGCTCCTACACGTCAAATCTTTACTAGCATACATCAAAATTTAACAAAAAATGGCAACTATAGACGTGGGGCGACCGAATAGGAATTATGCAATTAAAAATGCCTTGAAGCATTTGAAGATGACTATCAAACAAGCATATGAACGGTATCTTTTCTGATCTGTGAATCAGTCGTAATGGGCCCTTAGCTTGGCCAGCCCGATCTCTCGACTTGAACCCAGTAGACTTTTATTTTTGGGGGCATCTAAATTCTTTGGTGTACGCCACTGAAGTCAATAAGCGCGAGGAGCTGCTGCAAAGAATAAATGTAGCTGCCCATACTATCAAAAGGGAGCTTCTCGATCTGAGTCGTCGGGCCCGACTATGCGTTGAGCAAAATGAGAACCATTCCGAACATTTGCTCAATTATAAACAATATCACAGAAATTACTTTTGTATTTTTTGTTAAAAATAAATGTTCAAAATGATCTTGTATTTTTTTCATTTATGGTGAAATGTTGACGTCTAGGACCTCTTTGGTTTTAAAATCGTCTTCGGTATTTATGCTCAGCCGCCAGAGCTTGACCATTACAGAATACAAAGTGCATTTTTGCTAGGTTTTGGTATGTGAACAGCACCGTGGCTATCTATTTAAATGCCATATGTTTTTATATAAACTGTAATTTTAGGTAGTTTATATAATAATTTACTATTTATTATTATTAACAAATACAGTGCTTGCAAATCCAAGTCCGACCGCACTGGAAAGGACGGCTGTTCAATACCCGCGTGAAAAGAACAAGGATAGAACGCCAAATAGAATTTGATTGGCCAGAGCCCCGGATGCGTGCGAATTGTAAGCGAGGTCAACTCTGGCAGCCAGTCTGGCTGCATTTAGACTAAATGATTTAGTGTCAAGCAAACTGCGTTAGAGTGTAGATGCACATTTTAATTTTCTTTTTAAATATTTTATACCCGAATCCTAAAAATAAAATTTTTTTGATTTTTTTCTTTGAGAACTAGGGCAACAGCAAAAATACTATTCTTAATAAAAAAGATTTCTCGTATAAAAAATAATTCTCAATAAAAATAACTATAAATAAAAATAAAACTCTAAAAATAAGTAATAAAAATAAATAAACTCAAAAATTAAATTAAATGTTCGAACAAGCCCCCATAGGCAGCCAAACAATAGCCTAACCTATTATAAAAATTCCCGTCGGAGCTGCATCGGAACTACACAATCGTGCGTGAGAAAATTATTAACGGTTCGTCGAATTGTTTCTCTGTTTGGTCTGGCCTCGAACATTCCCGCAAATAATCTTTGAATTTCTCGTTTAGAATTACCAGCAAAATGCCAGATTAAAATCTGAACTTTTTGTTCCAACGTGTACATTTTTTAATTAAATAATCTTTTTTACTAAAATTACTACCTCTTGCTGGCACCACTGCAGTTCTCGTTCTGATATCCTCGTGTCAAGCACGCTGTGAAGTGCGGGATGGGTATGCGTTGTCGTAGCCTGCCGGCTCTGGCCAATCAAATTCTATCTGGCGTTCTATCCTTGTTCTTTTCACGCGGGTATTGAACAGCCGTCCTTTCCAGTGCGGTCGGACTTGGATTTGCAAGCACTGTATACCTATTAACAAGACTTTTTAATAAATACCTACCCAGGTTGCAAAGTTTATTTTACTATTTAATTTGAAGTGGGGTAGTTTATATTGGTAAAGGTATGCTAGGGGCAAAAAATGCCACAAAACTAGATTACTGCATTTACATATATGCAGTGCTTGCAAATCCAAGTCCGACCGGGTTGGGAAGGACGGTTGTTCAATACCTGTGTGAAAAGAACAAGGATAGAATGCCAAACAGAATTTGATTGGTCAGAGCCGGCAGGCCTGCGTATTGTAAGCGCCTTCTGTTTGGCGTTCTATCCTTGTTATTTTCACGCGTCCTTCCCAACCCGGTCGGACTTGGATTTGCAAGCACTGTATATAAGGGTGTCCCAACAAGAGATAAAAATAGTTCCGATTAAACGTGAAATACAACATCAGGCAAATGGTCACCACGAAACCTCTGGCATAGGGTTATTCTTCTGTTGAAATTTTAAATAACGTTTTCGCTTAAATGTGGCTGTATTCACCAATAACGCGCCGTATTTCTTTTTTAAGATGTTCAACTGTTTAAGGCATACACCTTTTCCTACACTTAAAGCTCATTCACATCCACTTAATACGCGTAACTTAACTTAACGTACGTGATAGACGTAAGTTGAAATACATTGAAACCAATGCAGCTGTTTATATTTGTAGAAAACTTATCACACGTAACTTAACTTATCCAAAAGTTGGGTCCGGCTCAACTTAAGTGAATTAAAGTGACTAGAAGTACACCGGGAGTACCGCCATTAAACGTACACCGGGTGGAAAAAAATCCTTATTTAGCATATTTGTCAATTGTATAATATTAAATGGTCGCTCAATGGGGCGGGGGGGCCAATGGGGCGGGGTCGGTTGGGTTGGCTTGTTGAGTTTGGCCGACACGGAATTTTGAACGGCTTTCGTCCAGTTAATTCTGTGTCCGCCACTGTACCAATTTAATCTCAACTAATAAATCCGAAATTTTACCATCAGCTGGTATGGAAACACGCATGCGCACAAACCTGATGTACGTTTAATGCCCGTACTCCCGGTGTACTTCTAGTCACGGCGTAAGGGAATATGTTTCTTACGTGAGCCAATCACATGCCCAGTAAAACGATATAGCGCTATCTTGTTGTTTCACTTTTATAGATAGAGCCAATCACATGCCCAGTAAAACCCCGGACAACAATCGGGATTTCCTGGTGAAGTCATGATGATATCACAACGTAATTTTTTTTATCACGCTGTGATATCCTGAGTGCATACACATGCTTCATCACAGTGATATCATGTAGAACTCACGGTGTGATATTTGCAAAATTTGCGCATGCGTATGAGCCCTGCGGACTGCGAATTTAAAACCTAGTTTGTTATTCACATTACACCGGTATAATTTATAAAACGTTGTTTGAATATCACGTTCACGTTTTGTTAAACATTGGAATATCTTTTTTAATTGAACCCGGACAACATTCTTGATATTCATACGAACATCATGTCGTGATTTTCACAAATTTTATTCATACTGATATTATACGGAAGTCACCGCGTGATAAATGAAAATCATACGAACGTGACGTCGTGATTTTCACAAATTTTATTCATACGGACATCATCCGGATGTCACTTCGTGAGAAATGAAAATCATGTCGTGATTTTTTATGCCATCACTGTTTGCGATTGACCGAAGGCCTAAAAAATCACGACATGATTTTTTATGCCATCGGTGTTAAGAATTGAATCAACAGTTTAACATTCAATATTTATATATAGTTAATTTAAATCCAAGAAAATATTGAATGTATTTAACCGCAAACACTGTTGATTCAACATAATTTTTCTCTTAGTGTACGAACGTAGCGCAAAAATGATTATCCAAACACCGTTGGCATAAAAAATCACGACATGATTTTTTCTGCCATGATTTTCATTTCTCACGCAGTGACATCCGGATGATGTCCGTATGAATGAATGAATGAATGAATTTGTGAAAATCACGACGTTACGTTCGTATGATTTTCATTTATCACGCGGTGACTTCCGTATGATATCTGTATGAATAAAATTTGTGAAAATCACGACATGATGTTCGTATGAATATCACGAATGTTGTCCGGGACGATATAGCGCTATCTTGTTGTTTCACTTTTATAGATAGATAGGCAACCCAGTCTACATTTATATCTACATTGCGGGTGCTTGTATATTGCGTTCTTTGCGTGTATTAAGTTAATGTAAACAGACAACTTAACAGACGTAGGTTTCTTAAGTTAAGTTAAGTTACGCATATTAAGTTGTTGTGAATGAGCTTTTAGCCCCAAAGAAAAAAGTTCATCGGCGCTAGACAATGGTGATCACCAAATTGAGAAATGACACGGCCTGGAAACTTGGTCGCACCGTCTTGTTCGAAAACCATGTCCTCCAAATCAATTACATCCCATTCGGGCCACAAAAACTCCGTTAACAATGTTTAATTCTTGACCACGATGCCAAATGGAAGTTCCTGATTCCCTTATTGTGGCTATATTTTTGAGTGACCGACAAGGACGATGACGAAAATGGGCTTCTGATCCATCAGAGTTGGTCCCAAATTTTGTAATTAAACGCCTCACTGTCGATTCATTTGGCGCATAATTGCATCCAAAAACTTGACGTAATTGGCGAACTGTTTTTGCAAAATTTTCACCATTATTTTTACAATAATTAAACGTTGTTCGTTTGAATAATTCTCTTAAATCGCGTGGTCTGTACGTATCAACTGTGGAAAAAAAAATCACCGTACTACTCGTATTAACAAAATGCCGGCAAATTTAAATCCGGCGCTCTTGTTGGGACACCCTTTATATAAATATTAATTTAATATTTTTTTAATAATATCTATTATTCTAAAGTTTGAATTTTTCGACAGAAAATGCATCTGTCAACCATGTTAACTTCAGGCTTGTTCCTACCGAGCATTTTGACGTCTGGGACATGCGTAATTTAAAAATCACGTCCCTATTTTAGTACGGCGCATGTGATTTTGGAAATGCCCATGTCCCTGACGTCCAAATCAGGGCTGGATGCTCCCGCGGACGAGTTTTGGTTCGCGCCGCGCATGACGTCACCTTATGAGTAGTTGCAGCGCGAATACACGTATAATAGCTATATTATCAAAGAAAATAGACAAATATCTGGACATAGTGCGTTATTTTTAAACTTGATATTGAAAAAAGTGTTATAATATGGATGATAGATGATTTAGAAAAATATTTGATACTATTTAAATCTATTTTTTGTTGTAAATTTGATATTAAAAGTATTTTATTAATATGGATGCTAGTAATATTATCAAAACATAAAGAAATATCTGGACATAGTGCGTTTTTGTGAATTTGATATTAAAGATAGTTTATTAATATGGATGCAAGATGCGTTGGAAAAATATTTGATACTATTTAAATCTATTTAAAAAAAAATTAATTAAAAGAAAACAATAGTACAATAACAATATTACCATAGTGTAATAATATAAATGCTATGTTTTGGAAACATATTTAAATCTATTAAAATGTATTTTTTATTACTAAAAGAAAATACATATAGGTAATTTTAACCAAAAATATTTATTTAAATTTGAATTACCTACGAAAATAACCGGAAAAATTTCATAAATTACTGGGATTTTTTATTTTTGTATTGATTTATTCTAAACCTTTTGTTAATATTTAAAAAAAAAATTAGTTTGACTTTATAAATTCAAACTAATGTTTTTAAAAAGGCACAGAGGGTTCTAAACTCACCTGAAGTTTTGTATACTTATGTTAATCTTAAAAGTTTGTAGAAATTTGGTATTTTTCATATTTGTGCCTTACACTTTCAATAAATAAAATGTCTTAAAATGTTAAATTTTTTATTTAAATAAATACAACAAAGAATACCAATAAATTAAAAATATATAAACAAATTAAATAAAATAAATAAATAAAGTTTTTATTGCATACTGAGTACTACAAAACATAAAATAGGTACAAAATATACATACAGGGTCCTTCAGCCTGTTACACAATACTTAACACTTAAAATTAATTGTCTTTTTCTACTCCCACCTTCAAGAGTTTATGTTTCAAATTAAAGTTGTAGTCAATGTCCAGAAAATGTTTAGAGCAAACAGTAGCGCGCTTAACGTTAATTTTGTCTCTTCTTTTCGTGGCATGTAACCACTTTTTGCACAAACTTATGTTTTTCTGAAATCGATGGAATTTAATGTCTTTATTTGTAGGGTTTTTCTTGAACTGGTTGTCCGAAATGCATCCAAATATGGCACACCGCATTTTAATAAATGCAAATGGCACAACACAAACTAATACACAAACAAAACAACGAAACACAAAAACAATAATTTTAGTACAAACAGAACAGGTTAACACAACGCAATAACAATAATTTAAACACTGAAAAGTAATTCTAACCTTACAGAACTCAAAAACAACAAGTTAAACAAAAAAACAGAGCAATTTAACATCTAACAGCTTCGCAAAAACCAGAATTTTAGCGGCAGATAATTAAAACGAACGTTAGAGATTTAAAACTACTCATCAAGTGACGTCATGTGACGTATTTTAGCTCCGCCCACCATGCGCACCATCCCATCTTAAGGTGTATGTATCTTGCGTCCAAATGTTCAGTAGGATCAAACCTTTCATCTATTGTTTAATTTATATCTAATAGAAATTTTCTATTCCGTCCTTATTAGATTAAAAACATGATAGTGTTGCAGTAAATTTTAAATTAATTTTGTTTACGTGACCTTACATTATTACTTACTTCCTTTTTAAACGCCGAGGAGCATATACCTAAACTTTATGTTGTAGTGTTCTAAAACTAACTGGTTTAGCTTGTTATTTAGCTTAATACATATAAATAATAAATAATTTTATTTTAAACCTTAAGTTGTATGGTTTATTCACGATTTTTTGATACTTTTTTTTTAGTTTTCTAGCCAATTGTGCTTAGATACATGTGGACAAAGGGCCCTATATACTTATCTGATCAAAACCGAAGTGTGTGGATGCATGATAGTTGTTTTTGTTGTTGACTTACAGCCACGCTTCGGTTTTGCGTCGGTTTTTATTGAAAAGACTTCCATACATAATTTTATTAAGCTAAAAAAAAACAAATGTGTGTTGTTTTAGGCGTGGGCGACCTATCCTACACACCGTACTCACACCGCAAAAAGCGTCACAAATCGAAAGACCGCAAGCGCGAGCGACGGCTGAGGGCGGCCGCCGCCATTAGCGGTACCGACCCGCAAGCCGCCTCTGAAGTGCCGCACGTACCAATGAAACGTTTGCGCCTGATTTTCGGCAAGGAAAGCCACACGATTGACATACCGTCCAGCAGCAGTGACATCGGAAACCCGGCAGGTGCTGGAGGCGGTAGCGCAACCGCGAACTGTCACATTTGATCGTGGCGGCTGCGCCCCCCGCGACCTTTCACCGGCTTGGGCAGCATTGTGCAGATGGTATTGTGGTCGAAATAATAAAAAATTAACCTACAAGGTATGGTATCTTTTTGTTTTCCTTTCGTCTTTACCTTTCGTCGGAAGGTTGTTTCGATATATTGATTACTCCGAGCCAATATATCAAAAAATCCATATGAATATTATTTCATTTTAATCAATTTATTTAAAAACATTTTTTAAATATGTCATATTTTTTGTGAAAATGCATCACGTTAAATGAAATTTAAATATAATAAAATCATTTTTATATAATTAAAAGCAGTTTATTGTTTTCATCTGGGCAATATTGTTCAAGCAAATGCCTTTTTCTTAATTGTAAAGGTATATGTGAACATTTTAGTTTAGATTTTATTTATTTATAAGGAAATCTTGTAATATACATAAATTAATTTTCCAATTATTTATTTTTACAATAAGTTTTTACTGTGGCAACAATGTATTATTTTTGTATTGATTGAATTTATTTAAATACCTCAAAAACATTTTACACTAAATAACTTAAAATTGTGCTTAGAGAATACAAATTGTAAATTAAATATGCTTTTAATTGTAGGGAGTTTTAGACAAATTTTACATATTATTTTATGAAATTTGTATGTGAGGTTATAAAACAATTATTGATTTTTTATTTGTTTTTTTTTTTAAGAATATACGATATTTTTTTTAATTATTAATGTTTTTAAATCTTCGGTAATATTAACCAGATCTATGTTCGCCCTTTTTAAATGTGATATAACGATAACGTTCTCGTATTTTTTATGCATATCTATAAGTTCTTTAAACACCAAATAAAAATACTGCCAATAAACCTATTTATTAATTTTTGATGTATATTTTTAAGTGTCCGGTGTTTATTAGTATTAAGACTAACGGTTTTACTACTAAACTATAAGATATTTTAAACATTTTCTAGAAAATGCAATTCAATAATGTGAATACATAATTAAACATTTTTTTATTTATTAAATTAGAATGTTTAAAGTACCTTATTAAGTATGAAGTTCAAGAAATTAGCAATTAGATTTCTTGTTAACGTTGCTGTTAAATTTTATATTATAAAACGATTTTAAAGAAATTGCTGTGTAAAAAAATAAATTTCTGTAAATGATCTGTAAATATATGTATTATACATTATACATTCATGGCAACATTCATTTATAGTTTTTTTTACCTCATATTTGTAAATATTATTTTTTAAATCATTTAAAAATTAAATTAATTCCAATACAGAATGTTCTTAGTTATTATTCTTGTACAAAAGGCTTTCTGTACATTTCGGCAGGTTTATAATAAACTTTTTATTTCATCATACTAACGAATATTTTATTTTACCCAAATAACAAACAAGGAGTTTTAAGTTACAAAGCGATTTAAGTTTAATGTAACATACATTTTAAGGTAAGTAAATCTACAATTACACAGTAAATAAAAAGCATTTCTAACATTATTTTATATTTTAACAATCTATTTGTAATACTGAAAAGCTGTAACCTATTTACTATTAATTTTTTATTTTAATGATTTAATGAATTTAATTTGGTGTCACCCCATTTGAAATCATCTTGTGCCATAAAGTAAACCATCCAATAAAATAAATTAAACACGCCGAAAGATGCTGGAAATAGAATTCTTGAAGCCCTGTCAATTAAAGAAACGCTGTTTATATGCCTGACGTTGGAATGGCCGTTTCCATTATTCCCTAAAAGAAAAAGAAAAAATATCTGATTTATTTTGAGTATCTCAGTCCCTAGGTTATTTATATTATTATTATTGCACTGTTGCAAAGGTTGATAAAATCCACCACTATTTATGCAGGGTCAAACAAGATTTGACGTCTCGGATCAATTTTACTAGGAAACGAAACATATGTTCTACAAAACTGTTTACATATTAAAAAACATGCTGAATAATTAAGGGGCTCGGTGCAAGAACCGGGTAACTCCATATTTTTGCTGAATTGAGTTAGGTATATGAAGATACACCCTTCAGTAGTCCGCATCGTTCGGTACACAAACCGTGCAGATCCACGTTAGCGTTAACTAAATATATCAGATACAGGAGATACCGCAGAAATTATACTGTGCAAAATAAGTTTTAACAATGTTTTTCTTTCCTCCTGAACATTTTCCGAATATGGATATACCCGGTTCTTGCACCGAGCCCCTCAATTGGTTTCTGCAATTCTGTCCGACACCTTCTCCGGATATAACAGCCTTAGATTTTTTAGGAAATAAACCCAGAACCATAACAATGTTAAGGGCATTCCAGCTAAAATTTTGTTTTGATTTAAATCATGTCTCATGTAAAAACAATAGCAATAGCAAATGACTTTTTTGTAAAATCGGTTTTTTTGTATATAAAGTTATTTTGAATAAAGAACTTTTAGAACACGCCGACGGTGGACGAGTGGTTAGTGCTGCTGACTACAAGCCGGAGGTCGTGGGTTCGAATCCTACCAGGGGTATGGCTGTTTATTTGTGTTTTTCCTATTGTGTAATAGTCCTTCGGAAGGGACTTTAAGCCCGCGGTCCGTTCCTACCCCTAACCCGCACAAGCCATTCAGTTGGCTTATGGGACTTCTTAAGAAGTAAGGGTGGAACTAAAAGAGCCCTTTTGTATATAAACTTTTGTATATAAACTGAATAGAGAAAAATATGCTTTTTCCGAAAATTCCGAAAAAGTAGGTTTGCAATTTAAAAAAAAATTGGTTGCCATAGAAACACAATAAAAAAAAATATCAACAAACTAAAAAACTCAAAACATGCTTGGTAATGAACCAAATAACTTTTACATTCAACTTTTTTTTAACTTTGCAAATAACAAAGTTAAAGCCATTATTTAATACTTTTGTTCCACCCTGTATATGTGTGTGTACACATTAATTTCATCACTGAAACTTTATTCCATAACTTTTTCAAATGGGTGATACATCTTTTAAAGGGCGCTTCGTTTTTTAATTTAAGCTACGCGTCGCCGAGCAATAGGGTTTCTGAACATTTTACTGAACCGCTTATTTACAAGTTTTGTAAAGCAAAAAACTTGTTGTTTTTAAACTAACAAATATCAGTAGATAAATCGAAATTATCTTAAGTAAAGTAGTTGATGTGAATAGTTCGTTATTTCTGTGATTTTACTTTCTTTCGATTCGATAAAAAATTGTTTATTCTATTGCGGAGAGACTGGAAATTACCTACCCGATAAAAAAAAGATTTTATCTAATTGTATATCATTATATAAAATTTATAAATAATTGTATAATATAATATATATAATATAATAATAATAATATATAATATATATATATAATATAATATATAATATATTTAATTGTATATAATTATATTATAATTATATACAATTAAATATAATAATTTACAATTATATATATATATATATATATATATATTATATATATATATTTATACATATATATTTATATATGGGGCAAAACACCTCAAGTGTTCCCACCTAAAAATGATGTTTTCTCCGAATTTAACAAAACTTTGCCAAATCATTGTCCTATTGGACTACCTTAATTTTCCAAATGGGGGGCAAAAAGGATTAGCGGGTTGCAGAGATACAGGGGCCTGAAATTTTTTTTTTCATACGCTTAAAAGACGTTGAAATATTCATGTACCTATATAATAATTTTTTTTAAATTAATAATCAACATATTGTATAGCATTTTTTCCTCGCTTTACGATAAAAATGGTCTCGAAAGCGAGAAAAAATTTTTTGGTTATAAAAAAACGATTTTAAAAATATATTTGTTTTTTTTCTCAAAATGCGACCCATTGGATTTTTTAAAAATTAATATCAAAAGAAAGCTTTTTAATTCCCTATATTTTGATGTAATATGAAGATGGGTTCCCAAGAATAAGTCGAAAAAAATAATGGTTAAAGCGCGTAGGGGCCGTGCGGCAAGCAGCTACTATTATTATACTATAATAGTATACCTATTGCAGCGGTGCTCGGTCTACTACTTAGTGGATTAATTGGAGAGGGTCAATAAAACTTTTAAACTTATTTTTATATACAATATATAAATGTATTTTTCGATGGGTTTAAGTCAAAACAGCACAAGCGCCAAATTTTTTTTTTTAGAAGGTCTTAATTTAATTTAATTCTCTATCGACCTGCAGGTACATGTACTTCTAACAAATTTAAAATTTTTGGCGCTTGTGTCGTTTTACCTTAAACTCATCGATTTTATTGCAATATTTCAAATTAATAGCAATTAAAACCAATGTTTTGGTTTTTGTAGTCGAAAAAGAAAAATGTAGAAAGTAATAGTAAGTAAGTTGCTCTTACTCTGAATAAAAATTACACGTGCACGTAAATGTAAATAAGTTCTACTATTTAATGCAATTGCAAGTGTCTCACAATAATAATACACCTTTTTCATGTAAACTTTTTAACCTATTTTTTATTTTTGGGAAAAGTTTAAAATTCCTTTTCCGTTAGGAACAAATGAGTGATATTTCTGTGTCCCAGGAATTAATTTTTCAATATCAAATCGCTTTTTAAGAATTTCTGCTGTTTTCATATGATATTTTTCAGAATGAAAAATACTTTTGTTTCTTTAAAACTTTTTTGAGCCTATTCATACAAATCTTTGGCATCTAGAATTGGATTTTTTGATTTTGCTGCAAACTTGCGCGGGCAGCGAGTCTTTTTAAATTCCCACCAATGCCATCACAGAGGCCTTTACCGTGTGCATTAAAGTGCCACTCGGCTGAAATACCAAAATCTGTTTCATATTGCATAAGATTTTTAAAGTTGTACTTGTTTTTGAAATGTTGTGCGGCGCCCTCAGTAAAATAAAAACATTTTTTAGGTATAAAATTTTGTTTTAAATAATTCATCAGAATTTTCTGGAAATCATAAACTGCGACAGTGTCATGCTTGAGGCAATCCGATAAATTTTACTAATGAAGTTTTTCATTTTCCTTGTAATAAATAACGGTTGTGAAAATCGTAACTTGGTCATTATTCCAATGAAATGACTGAGCCGCATGAGTCGCACAATACAAGAAGATCTCCAGTTTGTAAATTATTCTTAAAAAGCGATTTGATTCTACAAAATCAATTCCTGGGACACAGAAATATCACTCATTAGTTCCTAACGGAAAAGGAATTTTGTACTTAAAATATCGTTTGCTAACGAATATGATATTTTTCCCAAAAATAAAAAATAGGTAAAATGTTCAATAAAAAGTTGTATGAAAAATGTTTATTATAATTGTGAGACACTTGCAATTGCATTAAATAGTAGAACTTATTTACATTTACGTGCAAGTGTAATTTATTATATTATTATATTTATATATTATATTATTATAGTAAGAGCAACTTATTACTTTCTACATTTTTATTTTTCGACTACAAAAACCAAAACATGGGTTTTAATTGCTATTAATTTGAACTATTGCAATAAAATCGATAAGTTTAAGGCAAAACGACACAAGCGCCAAAAATTTTAAATTTGTTAGAAGTACATGTACCTGCAGGTCGATAGAGAATTAAATTCTCTATCGACCTTCTTCTAAAAAAAAAAATTTGGCGCTTGTGCTGTTTTGACTTAAACCCATCGAAAAATACATTTATTTCTATATAAAAATAATTTTAAAAGTTGTATTGACCCTCTCCAATTAATCCACTAAGTAGTATATACTATATAGTATATACTATAGTAGCTGCTCACCGCACGCGCTTCAACCCTTATTTTTTTCGATTTATTCTTGGGATCCCATCTTCATATTACATCAAAATTTAGGGAATTGAAAAAGCTTTCTTTTGATATTAATTTTTAAAAAATCCAATTTGTCGCATTTTGATAAAAAAACAAATATATTTTTAAAATGGTTTTTTTATAACCAAAAAATTTTTCTCGCTTTCGAGACCATTTTTATCGTAAAGCGTGGAAAAAATGTTATACGATATGTTGATTATCAATTTAAAAAAAATTATTATATATATGAATATTTCGACATCTTTTAAGCGCACGAGAAAAAAATTAAATTTTCAGGTCCCTGTATCTCTGCAACCCGCTAATCCTTTTTGCCCCCCATTTGAAAAATTAAGGTAGTCCAATAGGACAATTATTTGGCAAAGTTTTGTTAAAATCGGAGACAACATCATTTTTAGGTGGGAACACTTGAGGTGTTTTGCCTCATATACATATATATATATATATACATATATATATATATATATATATATATATATATATATATATATATATATATTAGGGTGGGCCGAAAAATTAAAATCTGGAATTTAAAAACGCAATACCTGCCAAAATATGCCTTTTTATATAGCTAATGTGTGTAAGAAAGCAGAATCATATTAAAGGTAATCTTCCGCCCTCTACATTGCTTTCCATATTAACGAAAATGTTGTATTTCCTCATACTCAAAATTAATTCTTTGCAACGCAGCTTACTAAAATATTTGATGGTTAGGTCCAAAATCTGTCTAAAATATTTGATGGTTATGTCCAAAATCTGTCTAAAAGCTGTCAAAAAGTAAACGCGTAAATTTAAAAACGTATGATAAATTGTTAATCGTAGTTTTATATTATTAAATTAAAATCGTAGTTTTATAATCGCGTAAATGTCGAAACATGTAATAAATTGTTTGTTTATCGTAGTTTTATAAAGTGCTTTATATTTAAAATGAGTGGAAAGAATACAATACTTACTAGAAAAAAAGTGAAGTGTCCCATTTTGGGATATCCGAAAGAACTGAACGAGAAAGTTTTGCCAACCATTGAAGGTGTACTAAAATTTTATTTATATGTCAGGTATAATCTTAAAATTAAATATTCCGGAAAAGAACCAAGTTTCTCAGACATTTCAAAAATTGTGGTTTCAAAAATTCAAGAAATTTGGAAAAATACCTCAATCCCAATCGTTTCATTTGAACGAATCGAGCAAATAATTCGAAAACATTATACGGAGTATTTAAAACTGTTAAGGTTTCCTCAAGTCAGGCGTAATGAAAAATATAATTTAAAAGTAGCAGATTTCTTCGGTAAATGTGAAAAAAAATTGTTTGATGTTTCCTCTTGCAAGTGCCAACCAATTTCTTTCTGTTCGTGTGAAAAATCTCGTAAAATACCATTTAAAGAACGAGCCTTTTTAGAAGATCAAAGATTAAATAGAAAAATGGCCTTAGGATCTGTTGATGTTAAAGAAACGAAAAGAATTTTAAAATTAACAATAAGAAAACAAAAGGAAGTACAAAGACTCGCCAGTTCCAACTTACTTACACACAACAAAGATAAATCTAGCGCCATAATTAAAAGAGGAGGGTCTGGTTCTAAAATAGTAGTTAAACAAGATCATTCTTGTGCTTCTTCTGCTATTACATCTGGTGTTTCGTCTAGAAATCAACTTAAACTTCCCACATTAGCTAGAACTTGCGATCGGTTTGGAGTTTCAGACAGATCTGCAGCAGCAATTGCATCGGCGGTTTTACAAGATGTTGGTATGGTGACAAAAGAAAATCTTTCAAATGTAATAGATAAAAACAAAGTTCGAAGAGCTCGTGAAAAAGCCCGTAGTTTACTAAGGAAAGCACACACTGATTCTAAAGTATTTATAAAAAGCATTTATTTCGATGGTAGAAAAGATAAGACATTATATCAAGAGAAGAAAGATGGGCAATTTCACCGCAGAAGGATTTTAGAAGAGCATATTTCCATAATAGAGGAACCGGGATCTGTTTATGTGGGGCATATGTCCCCAACTTCTGGCACTGGAAAATCCATTGCAGTGAGTATTTATGAGTTTTGTGTTAAAAATAATATTAAGCTTCGATCAGATGCGTGTTATTGGTTGTGATGGCACTGTAGTAAATACCGGCTGTAAAAATGGTGGTGCTATAAGATATTTAGAATTACAAATAAAAAGACCTCTTCAGTGGTTTATTTGTCAGTTACATGCGAATGAGTTACCTTTAAGACATTTATTTGAGCACCTAGATGGCCGAACAACTGGTCCATCACAATATATGGGCCCAATTGGAAAAAAACTTGAGAATTGTGAGGTGCGACCTGTGGTAGATTTTATTCCCGTTGTTGGATTTTTGCCTGAAGTAAATTCAGATGATCTAAGTACTGACCAGCGGTATTTGTACAAAATATGTCAAGCTGTTTCCTTTGGACAATGCCTGCAAAATTTAGCCAATTCCCAACCTGGAAAACTATCACATGCAAGGTGGTTGACTAAAGCAAATCGAATCCTTCGATTTTACATAAGTTGTGAAAAACCGTCACAAAACTTAATAATTCTTGTTGAGTTTATTATGAAAGTTTATGCGCCGATGTGGTTTTTTATAAAAGTGCATCCCTTATGTAAAGATGGTGCCCGAAATGTATTTAAAACCATACAATTATCACGGTACTTAAATATTAATTTGAAGAAGATAATAGATCCGGTTATACAACGCAATGCGTTCTTTGCTCATCCTGAGAACATTATATTGAGTATGATATCCGATGAGCGTAAAGCCATACGAGATCTTGGTCTTATGCACATTTTAAAAGCTAGAAATACGTCCACTTCAGAGACAATTCTGGAATTTAAAGTTCCTAAATTAAATTTTAATGCTTCCGATTATACCGATCTAATAAACTGGATGGATGTTGAGGTTACACCACCTCCTGTCTTAGCGAACATCACCGATGAAGACCTTAAATTATTTATCGAGAATAATACTTTGGAGATTTCGCGTTTTCCATCTCACACTCAAGCAGTCGAAAGAAGTGTGAAACTAGTAACTGAGGCATCTAGTTGTGTGATAGGCGAGAAGTCACGCGATGGATTTATTCGCGTAAGAGTTAAATCACGTGAAATTATGCCTTATTTCCATCACAAAGCAGAATATAAAGTGGCTTAAAATATGGTCTAAGATATTTGAAGGGTGCACGGGAATAACGATCAAAGTCCATGTTTAAACGTTAAGAGAAAAAATAGGTTTAAAACAAAAAACAAAATAAACCAACCTTTTTTAATGTAAATAATCTTAGATAATAGTTTTATAGAAAACATAACCACTAATTCGTCGGTGGGTCTCTGATCGCTTTTCATAAAGATATCATATTTTAGAGCCTGATTTCTGGGAACTACGATCGTTTTTTTGAAATGTTCGAATTCGAATTAATGTAGTATTTAAAATTTCCTATAGGTTGGCATGCTTATCTCAGTTTAACTTAAAAAGTGACTTTGATCGTTATTCCCGGGTACCCTTCATTTGTTAATGTTATTTTTAGTTATAAAACGTGTCAAATGTTATTTTTAGTTGTAAAACCTATTTTTTTTTGCAATAAAACTGTTTGTGAATCTTCTTATAAAGTTTAATTTTTTTATTATATTAACACCTTTGTAGAGGGCACAAAAATTTAAAAAATAAAAATAATAAAATATACGAGTTTTTTCTTTTTACAAGACGCATCTTTTCCCTCCTATTGGATTTTTAAATTTAAAAAAACAAAAACACCTATATAGAAACGGCCCACCCTAATATATATATTTTAATTAAAGTTCTACTTATATGTATCATATACAATTCTATATAGGTAATTATATATAGGTCTCTTTTAAGTTATATAATTCTATACAATTCTATATATATATAAATTATAATTAAAGAAAATTATCCATGGATGCAGGTTATTAAAAAAATTATTTTTAAGTGGTTTTGAGGATTTTGATTAAAAAAAAAGTAAGGATTATTTAATATTATGTGATAAAGATCCTTAAAAATCGATTTATTTTTGGTGAAGATTCGCAAGTAGAACTTTAATTAAAATTTCAGCCCTTGACTAAAACGCCATAAAGTAACACTGCCGTGCTTAATGAAAACGCCGTAACCAACAATTTTGCGATTTTTGGTTTACGGCATTTTCTACTAGAACAATTCATCCTGCGTCTATCCCCGGTACTCAAAAAACCGTATAGATATAGATACGGTTTTTTGAGTACCGGGGATAGACGCAGGATGAATTGTTCTAGTAGAAAATGCCGTAAACCAAAAATCGCAAAATTGTTGGTTACGGCGTTTTCATTAAGCACGGCAGAACAGATTGTATATGTGTATTTAAAATATTTTGGAAACATGTATGATAATCGGCGTGGCAGTGGGAGTGGAAAAACAATATTACATTTTGTGTATTTGTTATATGACCACCAAATACAACTGGATGGCAGCCAACTTAATACGCATGCGCAGAAATCACGGATGGTAATTAATAATTTCAAGCAACAATTGTTTGTAAGGTAAATAATAAATAGGGTAGTAAGCGTCAGTTAACCTTAAAAATTTGTTCTTTGTCGCCTTTTATTTATTTATTTATTTATTTATTTATTTATTTATTTAGTACATACAGAGAAAATCCAAGTAGTACAAAAAAAAGATACAGTAAGAATACTTATATCAAAACAAAAAGAGAAGAAAAAATATATATAATACACAAACATATAATTAACTATTATTAATAAGGTACTTTTTAAAAGAAAACAAGCTTACATTAAAAATATCGATATTACAGGAATTCAGATTACGTGCCAATCTGGGCACACAACTGAATTGCCTGTAATTAGTTCTACACAATGGAATATGTATTAATGCACTATTTCGAGTATTTATGGTAGGTACACGTAAAGAAAATAGTTTCAATATATCAGAACAGTTAATCAAATTATTAAATATCTTAAACATAAAAATTTTATCAAAGTTTATACGCCGTGTTTCTAGCGATTTTATTCCTAGCAAGGATAACTTATGATTATAACTTATATCATCCGAAATCTTAAGTTTAAATAACAAAAATTTCACAATTTTTTTCTGAGGTTTTTCAATCAAGTTAATATAACACTGTTGTGAGGGTCTCCATATAACTGATGCGTATTCTAAAATGCTACGAGACAAAGAATTAAAAAGAATAAGAATAGCATGGATATCAGTAAAATCTTGACATTGTCTAATAACAAAACCACACATTCTCATAGCCTTATTAACAATTTTATCAATATGCTGGATAAAAGTTAACTTTGTATCAAACAGTACACCTAAATCAGTCATAGTGGAGACTCTTTCCAGTTTATTATTATTAATAAAGTAATTATAATTCCAAGTACGAGTACTTTTAGAAAAAGAAATTACCTTACATTTACTTATATTTAACTCAAGAAAATTGTCATTACACCAGTCAACAATACGATCAAGATCTGATTCGAGCATTTGGTAATCTAAAAGTGAAGATACTTTTTTATACAACTTTAAATCATCCGCAAATAAAAGAAGTTCACAAAATTCAACACATGTAGTAATATCATTAATAAAAAGCAAAAATAAAATAGGGCCCAAATGTGACCCTTGCGGTACTCCTGAAGTAACATCAATAAAATATGAAGGATATCCTAGAATAACTACAACTTGCCTTCTATTAGTTAGGTAACCTTCTAGCCAGCTGTGTAAAGCACCAGTAATACCATAAGACTTTAGTTTCAAAAGCAATAAACCAATATCAACCCTGTCAAACGCTTTTTTAAAATCTGTATATATAGAGTCAACCTGAACACCCATATCCATGGCCGTAGATATATAATTAGAATAAATTAATAAATTCGTTACTGTTGATTTTCCTTTCGAAAATCCATGTTGTCTTGTTGTTATTAAATTACGAATTAATGGTGTAATAAATTCAGTTACAAGCTGTTCAAATACTTTTGCCAAAGTAGAGAGGCCACTTATTGGACGATAATTATTAACATCACTTTTGATACCAGATTTATAGATTGGAGTAATATAAGTATCCTTCCACAAAGTGGGAAAGCAGCCCATAGATAACGACAAATTGTATAATATTGATATTGGGTATGAAAGTGTCGGGCAAGTTTGTTTAAGAAAAAATGGAGGAATTTTATCAGGTCCAGAGCACATCTTGGGGGTCAAGGATACAAGTTTCTTAAAAACATCATCACAAGAAACATTAAATCTAGAGATATTAAGATTAATATTATCATAAAAAGATTTATTTAAGTTATAATTATTAAGTGTGGTTTTAGAAGTAAAAACAGACTTAAAATAATCAGCAAACATGTTAGCGATAGAACGAGCATCATCTGCTTTTTGATTACCAAAGTGCATACATTTAGGTAAACCATGCGTCTTTTGTTTTGAACTAACATAGTCCCAGAATGATTTAATATTACTATTCTTTAAATTGCCTTGAATATTCCTAATAAAAAAATTATAATCATTGTCAATTTTCTTTTTAGAATCAGTGCGAGCCTTTTTATACTTGGACAAAATTGAAGGATCATGGGTCCTTTTATATTTACTATAGAATTTATTTTTAGATATCAATAATTTAATTGTTTCTGAACTAAACCAAGAAGGATATTTATTTGATTTAATTTTAGTTTTTGGTATAAAAACATCAATGGCTACATTTAAAACTTCATAAAAGGCATGCGTTGAATAATCGACATCACCAGAGATGATATTGTGCCAATTAATTCTTGCAAAATAATCATTCATAGATTCATAATCAGCTAGTTTAAAATTATAACGCCAACGATTGTCACTAGAAAGGAACTCATAGTCACAACTGACGGGAATAGCAATTTTCAGAGGAGGATGATTTGGATCAACTTTAGATAAAATAAAATCACTAGAAACTACAATAACATCATCCTGACAAGGATGATGTTAGAAGAAATTATTTTTCTGTGGCGTGAATCTCGATATCGTATTCTTTATAAAGTGTGTTTGTTATATTAGTGTTCTCTTCAAGTTAAACCTTAAATAAAACTAATTTGCTTGACAGATTGTTATAATTTGGATATTTCAACCATTAAGTTTAGGGTATAATAATTTTTTGTTCCATATTAAGTTGTCTTTCAAAATATGTAAAAATATACAAGGTGTCCATTAAAAAAAAATATTTTTGTAATAAATTCGGAAACCCGACGTTGAATTGTTTTTCTGTTTTAACCATTTTAATCAGAAGAAAAAATACCACTAATTTGCTAACTACTACTAACCTACTTTGTAGCTCCAATAATAATGGTGAGCAGATAACTTTGAACAATGTGTATATATACATATATGTAAATGTACAATATAACTATTATATTTATTTGGAATTAATATTTAGAATAAGTGTTCATTTGTCATTTTAAATAATATATAATATAATATATATAATATAACATATGCATATATGTATATATATATATATATATATATATATATATATATATATACGAATACGAATATTCGCAACTCCTATTTCATATAGATGCGAACTATTTTGGGGACATTGTTTTCTCACTGGGCGATATTTGCAATTCTATTTTAGGTACTTAAATAGTAAAGTTAGTTAAAGTGACTATAAAGGTAAAATAAGAAACACTCTTTGTCCATTATAAAAAAATAAAAAAACACTTATTTAAACATTTCAAAAACTTAACAAAACAAACACTACGATGCAAAGGAAATACACATAAATAAGCAATTGCATTAATTTGCATGCGAAACGCATGCGCATCACGTCAAATTAGTGTGCAATTATCGCAAAATATTGAGTCAATCTCAAGGTTCCCGCCCCTAAATTTCAAATTTAATAAATTACTCTTCAACCTACTCTGGTATTATTTATATTTTATTTGTATTTTATTAGTTTATTATTTTATGGCGCAGTCGGTAGGATATTTTGTAGTGGGAGTTTATTAATTACAGTGTTGTCTAGTATTATTTATACATATGACATCTTTTTTTCCAATGAAATTATTTTTATTTACATTAGCAATAATTATTTATACAACATTTACAATTGTTATTAACACATCAGGAACCCAGGGGCTAACAATACTTGTGCTAGAATTTATAATTTATAGATTTATAGCCCGTGCTTAAATATTTTTTTGCAAAAACTAATTTTATAGATTAGTTAACGAAACAATATATATATATATATTTTTTTTTAAATTTTTGCAAAATGAAATTAAGGCAAACCGAAAATAACCTAAAAACCCGTTTTAAATTTAATGGGTTCGGTTCGGACTCTGGAGTTACATTTAAAAATAATATGGGTTCGGTTACGGTTTCGGTCGACAAATAAATACCGGTTCCGGTCCGGTTTTCTGTCAAAAAACGGTCCGGTCCGGGTCCCTGACAAAAATACCCCTGTATGGATTTTCTGAGGTGCGTAGTCCAAAAGGTTTAATGTATTAAAATCTAAAAAAACATGAAATTTTAATTTTTATTGTATGATTTTTCAACTTCATTTAATTTTTTAATATCGGGAAGAGATATTGAAGAGTTTTTTTCAACGCATTATCTTCAAGAATAAAATGTCTCATCTGACCCAGTAAGCACAAGCTAGCCGGCCCGCATACGGCCCAGATACGTTTTGACGAATCGGCCGGGTGCGGCCCGACACTTGTATTGGTTCCGGAGTGTAGGCCGGGCATGTCCACCTGGCCGAGTGCCGGCCACAACAGCCTGGCCATTCAAAAAAAGCCTTCAGACGTCCTGGATATAGTGATCACTTTCCATCGATGGAAAAAACGGTTCACAATCCGGTACATACCAAACCGTTCCGTTCCTAAAAATGATAGTACCAAAATCACGTGATTTCGGAACGTAGGGTAAATGATTTCACAATACATGCGAGTGGAATCCACGACACGACGTTGCTGGGCTACATTTTGTCTGGCGCGCCTCTCAGTTCTGTTGACCGCACCATAACAAATTTAATACCAAAATTAAATATTGTAACTTTTGCTATACACTATAAGGTTTAAGGAGGTGCCTACACTATCAATATTATTGCACAATATGTTGTATTAAGCAATTTAGTTGTAGCAGTAATATTGAGCAAAATATTTTTTAAACGTCTAGGGAAACCTGTTGATTCCTTGAATGTTTTGTCTATCTCTAATAAAGATTCTCTAGTAAGAAAAAACCTTCTTAGTAACTTTTGGTGTTATAGTTTAATAATTGTACAATATTAGGTATATTGGCTTCCATCTACCCTACCTAATATACCTGATAACATTGCAATATTTAAAAAATCTTGTAAATGAAAGTTTATATTGTTTATAAAAAGCAACATATTATAATATTACATGTATAGCTTTTGGGCAATGTTTCATCCGAAATATTACATTCAGTTGATTTTAGCAATGTTGCTTTGTAAGAACAATACAAACATTTCTGATATTTCTGATATTTGCCTAACATAAACATAAAAAACACTCGACCCCTCGATCTATCGAACGAAAGGAAAGTCTTCTGCGAGCCACAACTGTTATAATTGCTTTTAACATCTGTCTTTTAATTAATTTAATAAAATATAAATGCAACATCCTAATTGTTAGAAAAGAATAAAAAACCTAAATACAATTCTACCACAAAACGTAGAAAACAGAACGCTCGGGCAACCCAATTACTAGAATATTAGACATTTTCGCATTACTTCGGTAGTAAACATTAAAAAAAACCTATCAAAAACTAACGATTACTATCGGGTAGTTACATTGCCGACTATCTAAAACTATCTTAGTTCTAGACTTCTAGACTGAAGAAATGGTTTCGCACTTTGGGGCAAACAATTTGCCCAAATTATAAGACAACTTCGCATTACTTTGGTAATAAAAATTAAAACTATTAAAAACTATCGGTGATAACATTGCCGACCCAAAACTATCAATCGACAGTTCTCGACCTCTAGACCTAAGAAATGGATAGCACAGTGGGGTAAACAATGCGTCTAGCAGTTTCCGATTTCAGAAGTCACGGACGCAGAAGGACAGGAGGTATTACAAGACCAGCAATGATGGGTCCTAGCAGCGAATACGTATATACTAACTAGTATATACTAACTAGCCAAACCTCATTCATGAACCCCAATTTCTAAATCCCTGGTTGAGGGGGTTCCTGATTGTACTTAGTTTAATATATTGTCTAGCTAGTCGAGTGTGTTAAAGAAGTATCTTTTTGTTATATTGCTTATTTGTAATTTAATTATATTACAATAGTATCGCAATGTTACGTTATATTGCTTATTGGTAATTTTGTTATATAACAATAATTTCACAATGTTACCTTGTTATTACATTGCTTATTTGTAATTTTGTTATATTACAATAATTTCACAATGTTACAATGTTGCTACATCGCTTATTTGTAATTTGTAATAGTATCCAATGTTACGTTATTGTTATATTGTCTATTGGTTAACTTGGAACAGTAACACTGTTACTATTTTTTTTTAGGTACTATAACTATTGCGTTTCATTTTAGTAACATCGTTACATAGTAATGTGACTCCTGGGTTACATAACAGCAATACTGTGTTACGTTAAATGTTGACCGGGATATTATATGAAATGTTTCTGAAATATTTCTTAAATATTTCTAATTAAGACTTCCGAAAGTTGGGCTCAACGTTGCAAGAACACCTTACAAAGGTAATATTTTGTAACATTGCAATTAAATTAAAAAATGTCAGCAACATTTAATTTACAATTGTAACATTTCAGATGAAATGTTGCTGAGCCGGACATATATATGTGCAACTTTGTACCAAAGCCATATTGCTTTGGTGCAAAGTTGCAGGAACATTGCCACAAGGATTTTTGTAATACTACACTAACAACGTAACGTTTAGTAATATTCAAATTCAAATTCAATTTTATTCATCATCATTAGTAGACCAGTGCAGAAGCCTTTAAAAATGGTAAAAAGAGAAAAAAAATAACAGTAGGATGAAAACCATTGGAAAAGGGGAATATAATAAAAATTAAAGGAAAAATAAATTACGGGCGATCTGAGTTCGGGAAGTGGGTGGGGGGGGGGTTTAAGGGTAAAAAATGGTTTATCTCGATTTCCGGCAAAACTACAAGTCCTATGGAAAAAAGTTAAATGGCAAAGTTGTAGGTAATAAAAAGATCTACAACTTTTGTATTTACAATTTTTTCACATAACCTCAAAATTTATGTGAAAAATTCAAAAAACCAAGTTTTTGGTTTTTTATTTTTATCTTGTTCAAAAAAAATTTTTTTTCCACGAAATTTGTTGAAAACTTACCTTTTTATGTCCCAAATACACTGTAATTTATTTGATTTGAAATATTTATTATTTCGCCTTATTTTGACTTAATATCAAAAAAGCACCCTAATTTTCAATCGAAAATTCTCGCGTCAAAATATCAGCTATTTTCAAAAAGTCGGTGTGCTTTTTGTTCAATGAACTCTCTACTTTCTGATGGTGTAAAAAAAATATACATTACTATGGTAAATGTTCTCAGAAAATACAAAACATATTATAATGAATAACGTAATCAGAATGAAGTATCTAAATTCAATAGTATGATTTACATGTATGTTTATATTTTATGAGATTTTCTGACATAAATGTTATTAGAATTTAATAAATAAACTTTTTAACTAAAAAAATTGCAACAATCACATTTTTTTGATGAAATTGTACATAATGATTAAAATAAATTTTCGAATTCGAGTTTTTTTCGTTATTCATTATAATATTTTTTGCATTTTCTGAGAACATTTACCATAGTAATGTATATTTTTTTTACACCATCAGAAAGTAGAGATTTCAACGAACAAAAAGCACACTGACTTTTTAAAAAAAGCTGATATTTTGACGCGAGAATTTTCGATTGAAAATTAGGTTGCTTTTTTGATATTAAGTCAAAATAAGGCGAAATAATAAATATTTCAAATCAAATAAATTACAGTGTATTTGGGACATAAAAAGGTAAGTTTTCACCAAATTTCGTAGAAAAAAATTTTTTTTTTAAAAAGATAAAAATAAAAACCCAAAAACTTGGTTTTTTGAATTTTTCACATAAATTTTGAGGTTATGTAAAAAAATTGTAATTACAAAAGTTGTAGATCCTTTTATTACCTACAACTTTGCCATTTAACTTTTTTTAATAGGACTTGTAGTTTTGCCGGAAATCGAGATAAACCATTTTTTACCCTTAAACCCCCCCCCCTCCCACTTCCCGAAGTCAGATCGCCCGTAATTTATTTTTCCTTTCATTTTTATTATATTCCTCTCCTTTTCCAATGGGTTTCATCCTACTGTAATTTTTTTTGGTTTCAAAAATTATCGACCCTGGTCTATAGGGTGTACATAATATCAAAGTGTTTTTTTTATAATAATAATTTCTAAATAAACAAATCATTTAATTCTTGGAAAGCACCTAACCATAGGATGGTTGAATTGTGCATTTTCCAAGAATAAACTGGATTAAACAAATAAATTAATAAAATTATTTTTAACATTTTTATAAAGATAGCCTGCTGAAAATGATGGATGATTGCGGATATAAATTCTTCGTCAAAACCGGATAAAAGCAGATGATTGTAGGTATAAAAGCAGATAAAAGCGGGTAAAAATATCATCTGATAACATCTGCTTTTGTCCGCATCGCTATATCCGCGAACACCCGGTTGGTTGTGTTTTATGTCCGGTTAGTGCACCCTCGCAATCATCTGCAATCATCGGTTTTTAACCGTCTTCACTGTGTTTCGTTTATATCTGAATTCGTCCGGAATCATCTGCAAACGTCTGCTTACGTCAGGTTTTATGCGCGATTACCTGCATTTTTTGTTGTCTATTTTTGTCTGGTTTTATCTGCAAACGTCTGGTTTTATCCGCGAGCATATGCTTTTACCCGCAAACGTCTGCCTAGTCCAATTTCACCCATAAAAGCATATGTTGGTGCACCAACATATGCTTTTATCCGCCAACATCTGCTTTTATCCGCGACCATCTGCTTTCATCCGCGAACATCTGCAATCACCCGCGAACAATTGCTTTCATCCGCGAACATCTACAATCACCCGCGAACATCTGCTTTTACCCGCGAACGTCTGCTTTCATACGGTTTTACCCGCAAACATGCTTTTATCTGCGAACGCCTGATATCATCGGGTTAGTGCACCCCCGCATTCACCTGCAAACATCTGCAATCATCCGCGAACATCTGCTTTCATCCGCGAACATCTGCTTTCATCCGCAAACGTCTGGTTTTATCCGCAAACATCTGCTTTTATCCGCCAACATCTCATTTTATCCGCGAACATTTGCAATCATACGCGAACATCTGCTTTCACCCGCGAACAACTGCTTTTATCCGCGAACATCTGCAATCACCCGCGAACATTTGCAAGCACCCGCGAACATCTGCTTTTATCCGCAAACGTCTGGTTTTATCCGCAAACATCTGCTTTCATACGTTTTCACTCGCAAACATGCTTTTATCTGCGAACGCCTGATTTCATCCGGTTAGTGCACCCCCGCAAACATTTGCTTTTATCCGCAAACATCTGCTTTTATCCGCCAACATCTCATTTTATCCGTGAACATCTGTTTGTATCCGCGAACATCTGCAATTACCCGCGAACATCTGCTTTCATCCGCGAACATCTCATTTTATCCGCGAACATCTGCAATCATCTGCGAACATCTGCTTTCATCCGCGAACATCTGCTTTTATCCACAAACATCTCATTTTATACGCGATTTATTGAACTTAAAAAGACTTAAATAGACATTTTTTAATCATTAAGCTAACATTTAAATTAATTGTTAGAAAACATATATGTTTAATTTCAAATACATTTGGAATTATAAGTTATAATTTATAATACCTTCAATTTGTATGGAATTTGTTTGAAAAACACTTATTTCGGCGTAGAATTTTTCATCTAACTTTATAAACTTTTTAATTTTGGCATAACCAATATTTTTAATATACAGGGTGTCCCATAATTAGCGTGCAATACTTTAACAGCAGATTCTACGTACAAAAATAAGAAAAAAAGTTCCTATAAACATAGGCCGAGAAATGCTTTCTAAGGGAACTACAGCCCCTAAATGAGGAGCCCCTGAAGATGGTTTTTATTTAATATATCCAAAACCGTTCAAGGTAGAAAAGTAAAATTTTGGGAATTAATCAAACTTTTTATGGCCAATAAGATGTAATAATAAAAATTCAAAATTTCCATGAGGGGTGGGTCAGATAGATAGGGAATAGGGGTTAAAACCACCCTAACTTTTAGTACGTGTCTCTTAAGAGACAATTGCTAGGATTTGATGTCAGATTATGAAATTTCGGAATTTTACACACAAAAAAGGTCCTCTTGTTAAACTTTGATATTGTCCACTGTTTTCGCTTAAAATCTATTTAAAAATTACCTTTCATCGAAGTTCATCAAGAGGACCTTTTTTGTGTGTAAAACTTTGAAATTTTATGATCTGATATCAAATCATAGCACAAGATACGTACAAAAAAGTTAGGGTAGTTTTACCCCCACTCCCTTTCTATCTGACCCACCCCTTATAAAAATTTTGAATTTGTTATTATTCCAACTTATTGTCTATAAAAAGTTTTGGAGATATTAAATAAAAACCATCTTCAGGGGCTCCTCTTTCGGGGGCTGTAGCTCCCTTGGAAATCATTTCTCGACCTATTTTTATAGGAACTTTTTTTCTTATTTTTGTACGTAGAATCTGCTGTTAAAGTATTGCACGCTAATTATGGGACACCCTGTACATGTAAGAATTAATAGACTTATTATTTCTGTGGTACTCTTCACTATAGTATACATGATTTTTTAAATTTAAATCTGGTGAATATAATTAAATTATTTTCCCATTGGGAAAATGTCGTGTTGAATAAACTTATTTCCTTTACAGGTTGTTTTTATTCAAATAATTCCTTTTAGAGTTATAAAGTTGTGTGCCGTAAACGGCTAACAACCAGTTAGTTAAAGCTCAGTAAAATTTGACAAAGCAGGTAAACTAAACTAAAGTATACACGAGAAAAAGGAAAACAAAAAGCGCGAATGAAACCAGACGTTTGCGTACGAAACAGGACCGAAATGGACAAAGGAAATGCAGGCAAACCGAACGCGGATGAAAGCAGAGGTTTGCAATTAAAAGCAGATGTTTGCAGATGTTCGCGGATAAAAGCAGATATTTGCGGATAAATGCAGATGTTTGCGGATAAAATCAGATGATTCCCAGTGAACCAAACCGTGACTTATGACCTAAAATTTACGTAACACGTAGATCATATCTAGGTAATACAATTTTTACGTCATAGTGACATAATACTGACCCAAAACGTGACTTTTATATGATGTAATTAAATGACTTACATATTACGTACATCTTATGTAATATTAAAGTCATATCGTGACGTAACATTAAAGTCACTTTTCTTACGTAAGACTGACATAAGAAATCTGTCATAATATTACATAACTTTTAGGTCACTGTTTTACGTAAGACTGACGTAATAAATCTGTCATAATATTACCTAAGTTTAAGGTCACTTTCTTACGTAAGGCTGACGTAAGAAATACGTCATACTATTACATACGTTTTAGGTCACTTTCTTACGTAAGACTGACGTAAGAAATCTGTCATACCATTACATAAGGTCACTTTGTAAGGTAAGACTGACATAAGAAATCTGTCATACATATTATTTAGACGAACTAGATGCAAAAGTAATTTCAAAGTATGAAATTCACTGTATTTTAATGTTTGAATTAAACTAATTTCAATGAATGGACTTTTATTTTCAATGAGTGAAATAGGCAAACATAATTTTTATTTTTTATTGATTGAAATGGTTATTTCCTATCATTGAGTAAAATAACGTAAGTAAATTCTATTAATTGAAATTGACGCCAATTATTTTAAACAATAAAATCAGTGGATACTTTTCCTTACCAGTCAGTTTAATTTAAACATTAAAATACAACAAATTTCATATTTTGAAATTACTTTTGCATCTAGCATGATGAAAGAAATAACGCGAAGTTCCTTGAATTTTTTGGCTACTAATTAGTACTTGGTCGATTAAATGAAAATATGGTTTAAAATCAATAAAAAAATAATGTATCTTAATTTAATGTGTAATAAACATTATATAGATTTTTATGATTCCGGTTCCTAAGCAGTACTGCTTTATGACGTAAAAAATTTTGAAAATAGCGTCGTACTTTCAAAAGTACACATTTTATTCAATGGTCATTTGAAAAATCATGTAGGTACTCATAACCATGGTTGCAAGTACCTTTTTATTTTTTAAATTGTAAAAAATTATCAATAAAAGATTTACGTGTTATTACGTGTTAACGTGTTATTTTTGTATTGTATGTTACTGTTATTATTTTTTGAAAATTTTTGAAAATGGCGCTTTTGGTGAAAGTGGAATTTTTTTGTTCCACCCTGTACAATCGAAAAAATAAGTAGTTGCGCTTTAAAAGACCTGAAATCATATTTCACTCACTTCAAATTTTTTTTAATGTGACCTTGGCAGTACGACGTCTTTGTTTTTTTTTAATCCATGCATGTCAAAAAATGTTACCTATTAAAATACCAATATTTTAAATTTCTAAAATAAAAATAATTTTTAAATGTTGAATATTGTCCCTAGCTATAGCTATAGCTACTCATAAAAAGCGATTTTTTTTGTTCTTACTTCTGACATACCGTGTAAAGAATCTGAAAAATTAGTAGTTGGTTCAAAATCCATTGTGAGTTGGTTTTGATCAGGTTCATAAATTAGATAAAGTATCAGCTTGCAATAAATACCTTTTCGATAATGATTCCATTTCCCATTGAAAAAAATGTGACCTTTTGACAGTACGACGCCATTTTAGAAATTTTTCAAAATTGATTTAAGTCAAAAAGTAGTACCCAGAGTACCCTTGTCTCTGGTAGTACCTATATATTTAATGCCTTGTTTAACATACTAAAATTTCAATTTCCAAATACAAAGGTTCAAAAAATAAAACTATAAAAAATAATACAACCAAATTTAAAGAATTTAGTATTATAATATAATACGGTATAATTATATATTAATATAATACCTATAATAATAGATAGGTATTTGCCCAATATTGTTGGTATTTGTATATTTTTTAAATTTAAAAAATGATAAATAAAAGAAATGAAATTGGCAAACGAAATTATTTAAGTACACTGAGAATATTACGTATTAAGAAACTAAGAGATTTTTAAAAATATATGTAAACTATTAGAAGAATTTTTCATTGATAAACAAATTTTATAATAATATTATAATATATAAGGGTAAAGTTGTCAAATAACATTGATATATTAATTGTTAGCAGTTGCAATATGCAGTAAGGTTGCCTATGATAAGAATGCATCTACTATAATATAGTAGAAATCTACTTATCATAGGCAACCATTATTGCATAATACATCTCGCTTATGTGGCACTATTCGTTAAGTATATAAGTTGACACTGGAGATTTAGGAATTCGAACCTCGGCAAATAAACAAGTCACAAATTGTGGCCTACGAAAATTTAGCTTTTTCACTGGAATTCTTTGTTGGAGCCAGGATTGTTCCGTCTAGATCGCCCGTGGCCCTCTGCTTAAACAGTGCCTGCTTTGCAAGGCCAAAGCCGCGAACCCATAATTTTACTCATTTTACGTCAAGAGGGAACTGATTTCAGCCAAGTGAGCTGTTTCAGTATTTACTTATTTTGCCCTATGATGAAAAATAAGGAGGGGGCTTCGTCATTCTGAGGTCATATTTATGACACATTTATTACGTAAATATTATGTAATGGTATGATGTCAGTGTTACATCAAGATGTTTACGTCATATTTATGTCATATTTATTACGTCAGAGTCTGACGTAAGAAAGTGTGAAATAATGACTCTTGTATGACTCAAGTGTGACCTATATCTTACGTAAGCGTGACTTGACATGACATCATATTTACGTCATATTTACGTAATTGTGTTTACTGGGTTGCCATTAAAATCAGATGTTTGCGGATAAAATCAGATGTTTGCGGATAAAAGCAGATGTTTGCGGATAAAAGCAGATGTTTGCGTATAAAATCAGATGTTTGCGGATAAAAGCAGATGTTTGCCGATAAAAGCAGATGTTTGCGGATAAAATCAGATGTTTGCGGATAAAATCAGATGTTTGCGGATAAAATCAGATGTTTGCGGATAAAAGCAGATGTTTGCAGATTAAAATAGATGTTTGCGGATAAAAGCAGATGTTTGGAGATTAAAACAGATGTTTACGGATAAAAGCAGATGTTTGCGGATAGAATCAGATGTTTGCGGATTAAAGGAGGCGTTCGCGGATAAATGCAGATGTTTACGGATAAAAGCAGAAGTTTGCGGATTAAAGCAGACGTTCACAGATAAAAGCAGATCTTCGCGGATAAAATCAGATGTTTGCAGGTGAAACCGGATGAATCAGACTTTTGCGGACTAAATTAGATGTTTGCGGATTAAAACAGATGTTTGTGGATTAAAGCAGATGTTCAAAGATAAAAGCAGATCTTTGCGGATATAAGCAGATGTTTGCAGGTGAAATCGGATGAAGCAGACTTTTGCGGACTAAAGTAGATGTTTGCGGATGAAATCAGATGTTTGAGGATTAAAATAGATGTTCGCGGATGAAAGTAGATCTTCACGTATTAAAGCAGACGTTTGCGGATTAAAGTAGATGTTTGCGGATAAAATTAGATAAAACCGGGTGAATGCAGATATAAACCCAAATACAGGTATTTGCGGATGAAACCAGATGAAAGCAGATATAGAACTAAATAGATAAAACCCGACGTTCGCGGATAATATTTATACCCGCAATTGCAGATAAAAATCGACATGCCGGGTGAAATCAGATATAAATGGACATAAAACTAGCTTGGTTTTTTATCCGCAATCATCCGATATTACCCGTCTTTTTCAGCAGGGTAAAACAAAAATATATTCATGTACAATGAAGAAAAAGAAAGTCAACCAAAATTAATAAAATAAAGTTTATGATAAACAATGAGAAATAAAAGAAACAAAAGGAATCCAAGGGGATCTCAAATAGATTTCAAAGTAAAATGTGTAAAATGTGTATGGTACGGTTTAAAATATATATTATGAAAGTTTATAAGAAAGTTTATGTGAAGGTATAAATGCATGAGCAACTATTTATTTAAAATGCATTTTGTATAAATTTTATTTTCACAGTGGGCCTGTATCTTGGATATGATCAACTTTTGGATAAGTCAACTTATCGTATTGTTTCAACTTAAATCTATAGCACTGCTAAAATATAAAATATAGTCTGCTATAGCAGACTATAGTCGGCTAATATTCGGTAATATTTTACCTGAATTTGCAGCCTCTCTTTGCCTCTGTTTTCTAAACTTTTCGTCACCCTTCAAGCAATACAGAAACTGTTTCCATTTAGGAAGTCTATTTTCAGTTTGTGTGGTCCTTTCCATTGTCAAACGTACCGGTGCTGGCAATTGAGGGCTGGATGTCAACGACGTTTTTCTACTTTCGTAATGTATAGAAGAATTCTAAAATATAATTAAAATTATGGGGGACATTTGAGATTTTTCAAGGTTACATTGTATATTGGACATATTAGGGAGCTTTTTCTTCTCATACTATTGTTTTCGTTCAAAGGATTTTCTATTAGTTGAGAAGTTGAAGTTCCAATGTCATTATTTTCCTTATTTAATTCGTCCCAGTCTTCTTCTTCAACGGGAATTTCACCACTACCTACCTAAAAATACAATACTTATTTTAATTTTGTGCTTAATTTTTGTCAGCAGTATTTAATTTTTTAGCAGTATTATTACAATGAATTGTTTCTTAAACAGTTTTTGGCATTTGGTTCCTTTTCAGTAAGCGATATCAATGAAGTTAAATGATTTTTTAGGTTGATTCATTAATATTGAAAAAAAAATTATTCTTTGCATTAGGGGTCGACAAGACAAGAATTCTTGTCTTGATAACAACTTCTTGTCTTGTCTTGAGAAAAAATCAAGAAATTTAAAAAAATCTTGTCTTGACGTTTTCTTGACATCTTTTATCTTGTCTTGAGTCAAGAAATTTCAAGATCTTGAAATTTCTTGATTAACCGGTGATTTCCTGGCGATCTTTTTATTGCGTTGCATGCTAACCCGGCAATCTAGTGGTTCACCGATCTTTATTTGTTTTCTGACGAACACAAACAGTGTTGCCACTTGGTTGGTTCCTTTTCAGTAAGCGATATCAATGAAGTTAAATGATTTTTTAGGTTGATTCATTAATATTGAAAAAAAAATTATTCTTTGCATTAGGGGTCGACAAGACAAGAATTCTTGTCTTGATAACAACTTCTTGTCTTGTCTTGAGAAAAAATCAAGAAATTTAAAAAAATCTTGTCTTGACGTTTTCTTGACATCTTTTATCTTGTCTTGAGTCAAGAAATTTCAAGATCTTGAAATTTCTTGATTAACCGGTGATTTCCTGGCGATCTTTTTATTGCGTTGCATGCTAACCCGGCAATCTAGTGGTTCACCGATCTTTATTTGTTTTCTGACGAACACAAACAGTGTTGCCACTTGTAACATAATTATCGAATTGTAACATAGTTTTTTCTAAAAACAAAGCTTGAAAATTATATGTAACATATTCGATAATTGTAACATAATTTTTAATCAAAGTATCTGGACAAAATTAACTTAATTCTATCCAGATTAATTAATTTATTTAAGCATAATGCATGATTTATAGATTTCCTTCCTTCCTCCCGTAAAAGATCAACAATACCGTAGTGCTGTTTATAGATTCCCGTACGGTATTTATAGTTCTAAATGTAACGGTAGAGGCAGCGGTAGAGGTAGCCAAGTTGGGCATTGAATATTATATGAAAAAATTTATAGTTGTCAGAGGTAAGGGAAGTAGAGGCAAGAACGTAGCGGCAAGAGATGACCATCTTTCATCTTTTCTTACCTCAACCGCTACTCCAGCCAATCACACGGCAGTTTTTAGTTGACAGCCTCGCCTTGTAAGTTTAGTGTTTATGCGAGGGGCCGCTATTACCGCTACCGCTACTTTCTGAACTATAAATCCAGCTTTATACAATTTTTAACAAATTTTATAATTTTCTAAAAATATATAATGTATATATATAATATTTTTAACCCTGTTTCTATCACTTTTTTTATGATTAAATTATAATAATTATTGTAACATAATTATTACAATTATTGTAACATAATTTTCCGAAAATTTGATAATTTTATTAACCCAATTCGATAATTTCAACTTTTAAATCTGGCTAAATCGACTAGGCGTTGACTCCATAAGAAGTCTTATTTGCCTTAATTCATGGCTTATGAATTCCGATTTAAAAATTTGTTAAATTTAAAATCTAGTTTGCAATTTTAGTTTCAACAGGATTATCATTTATTATTTTTAATTTACATTTTTGTGAATCGTTCTAGCAAACAATGTGTTTAATAAATTAAAATATGTTATGTTATGATATATTTTTTACAAATAAATACGTTTTAGTGTTTTTATTATTAGTCAAGATATTTCAAGATTTCTTGTTTTCTTGACAAGAAATCTTGGTATTGACATACAATTTCTTGTCCTGTCTTGAAATTTAAATTTACTTCTTGTCTTGATCTTGTCTTGAAATCAAGACAAGATCAAGACAAGATCTTGAAATTTTCAAGAACATGGCGACCCCTACTTTGCATGCAAAAAAATATTAAATACAAAGTTTCGATACATGTACAGTTGTATTAATTTAAAAGGCGTACAAGAATTAGAATTAGAGAAAACAGTCGCCATAATATTATTGCTTGAAACCGTCTTATCACTGACATAAGTCATTAAAATAATAATTACCTATAGTTTATAAATAATACAGAGCATTGACGCCGGAGGTTAATTAAATAAAATTACAAACATAATTTTTCTTATTTTAACATAATATGAGAACAGCGGCCTAAGCGTCGTAGCCATAATTATCTGACATAAGAAATAATTTTCCTTAAACATTTAGCATGTAAAGCCTGATTTATAGATTGCCTTCCTTCCTTCCTCCCGTAAAAGATGAACAATACGAAAATCGTAGTGCCATTTAAAGATTTCCGTACGGGAATCTATAAACAGCTCAACGGTTTTTGTATTGTTCATCTTTTAAGGGAGGAAGGAAGGAAGGAAGAAAATCTATAAACCAGGCTCAGTTTAATGTCCTCCAAAAACCAATATATTTCCCTCCTTGTCCCGCTATCCACTAGCCTAAACTGGGCCTATGGTCCGACCCGGCGACAAAATTCCGGGAGTGGCCATCGACATTGTCATCCACGACCTCCTAGGTGAGATCTACCGGCCGGCGTAAAAATTCGGATCCAACAAACACAGGTAATGCTGTGCAGTTACGGGATACGTAGGAGAACAAAAAGGGGGTAAAATAACCCTGGGAGATTAGTGTAAGGTGATGTTGATGGGGCTTGCAATACTCATTCTCATACTCATAATAATTGTTATAGTGACTTAAGTAAGTGATAAGCCGGTTTTAAGCAATAATATTATGGTGACAGTTTGCTCATTCTAATTCTTGTACGCTGTTTTATGAATACAACTGAGGAGCATCCGTGCAAAACCGGCTATATCCACTTTAATAAAATGTTGGGAAAATGGAAAAAACGAATAAAATGTGAAAAAAAAAACTTTATTATTCAAAAAAATTAACAAAATAAATTTAGTGCAAACATGAAAAAACAGAACAAATTTTAGTAGTATTATCGACATATCCAAGCCGCATATTATTATTTATTGGATATAGCCGGGTTTGCTATAAAAACGTGGATTTGGCCGGTTTTGGTCCTAAAGCTACCTTTTAAATGTGATTTTAACATGGATTTAGTCGGATTTAAACAGAATTATCTTGGTTGTCAATAGAAATGAACCCAAAGATGCCAAATAAAAAAAAAACAAAAACTGAATAAAATGGATTTAGCCGGTTTTGAAGGGATGCTCCTCAACTGTACTTGCTCTTAAAATCTAAAAAACTTTTATTCTGATTAACTTCTGTTTGCTTATAAAAATAATGGTCAAGTAATTGAAATTTCATCTTATTTTTATTCGCAATATTATTGAATCACCCGGTAGTTAGAATTATAATGTTCAGATATATCGTTCATTACATGCACGCCTATGTTTCAGATTCCTTATGAAATATACTATTATCTACTTCTATTATTTTTTTCCGTCAATAATGATCAACATTATAAATTCCCTGCCTAACAACGGATGTCAGATTTTAATAATTCATTTTTAAAAATCATTTAATTGTCCTTATTGGAGTAGATAAAGTATAGTATTACAATCGAGATTATGCGCATTATTCACTCGCGCGACTTGGGACGCAAACCTTATCCTCGTGAATAATAGCCTGCATTATCTCTCGAATAATAATATACCCAGATAGCACAAGAGGTACCCAGGACGTCCATTTCGGGTTCCACTTAGGTCCGAACGTCCCAGACCTATATCGGAAGTTTTGGGTACGTCCAGTCTCTTACTTATTTGGGAAAATTAAAGCGGATATACTCGGTACGTCCCAAGGACGTAATTTTTGTTTTTTTAGCAATTAAAGCATGGTATTTCCAAGTGTCAAGTTGGCTAAATAATATATTATCATTTAAAAATACTTTGTGACATGCAGAATGACTTAAAAAATATTCCAACATTTATATGTTCAAAATATTTGTTTTTCATTGATAACTCACAATTTTATTTTTGTCACTTAGACCCTTTGGGAATACCACTCTTCAACTCTGTAGAGCTTGTCCAATCCCCAATAAAGTATTTCAGGACGGCCAGAGGATGTCTTACTTAGGACATTCTGGGGACCGATGATTTGGTAACATCGGATGTCCCTGCTACGTCCTAGGGAAGGTTCAGGACCTGATTCGGACGTACTCTGGACTTACTAATATCTGATACAAAATATACTCAGGACGTTTCCAGTACTTCTTTATGCTATCTGGGATACTATTATCATTTTTCTTTAACTTTAAATAAAGCACAAAACATAGTTATTATTGTTTATACCTTTGTAAAGTAGTGTACACCAGCAAATTCCAAAAGAGTAGCGATGCAATAGAAGAAACTCATTAACAAGAACCAGTCCAAAGCAGTGGCGTATCGTACTTTAGGCAAGTCGGTACGTGAATCCAAACTAATTGTAGATAATGTCAAAACGGTAGTTATTCCTAACCCGACTCTGTCCGATGTGGCCTCTCGGTGAATCCAAAATGATACCCATGAAAGCACCACAATCAATATACATGGAACATAAACTTGGATCAAGAAATAACCGGTATGTCTTTGAAGATTAAAAGAAACTTGAAGAACTGAAAAATCGCCTAAGGAATAAGAAAGTTTAGTACCACGAAAAATTTTTTTGAAGTTGAAAAAAATGTCATTTGATACTTATGATTTTTGTAAGTACTATTTGGTTAAAGAAAAAAATTAAAAATTAAAAACAATATCTGAGAAGTGACCTCCTCTGGCTCTTATGATGATGATACTGAAAAAATCGCTGAATTCTCAGCGGGTCACTGAACATTTATTGTACGGGGGGAAAATCTGCAAAATTCTTACCCTATAGAGTAAGATTTATGCAGAATTGTTTTTGCTCCGGAGGATAAAAGTATGCTTTTTCTTCGATTTTATTAAACATTTTTTAATGTTTAATCCAACGTTGTCTACACAACCCAACCCAGGGAAATGATTTTAATAAATTGGAAATATATTAAAACAATGTACAAAAAGAAGTTTTTTTTATTAAATTAAACAAACATTAATGTTGATTAAAAAATATAAATTATTAAATTTCAACCTAATGTTCTATAATTTTAGTTTCGCGAGCCTAAAGATTTTGTCAAGACTAGTACCGTGGTACCTATAAAGAAGAATCAGTTTTACTCATTTGCATTTGCAAATGAAATGATGGACAATCGTGTCATTCACAAAACTAAATAAAAATTCAATGTCAATGGGATCCTCGGCTAAGGGATGAAATCCAGTAAAAAATACGAAGATCTCTTATTGACGTTTTCTCTGCAACTTTTAACCATTTTTAAAAATTCCCAGCATACTTAAATAAAAAACGGTTAAATAAAACTCCTTGACTTATATTCAAATAAAGCTTAGCTATGCCACAGACTAACGCAAAATCGGTATTTCAGTAAATAAAGCCAATAAAACACATAATTCTTTGCGAAAACAATTTTAAAACCAAATAATTTCACAAAGAGGAAATATTAACTGGACGCTAAGGTCCTGAGATTTAACATCGTTGGAGATATTTCTTTGGGGTTACAATTTATTAATCTATTTTGCCAAAAGAATTATATACTTTTAAAGAGCCAGAGGGGGCCACTTATTCTATATTGTTGTATATTTATCTGTAATAAGTGTATAGCATTACTTTGAAATAAATATATATTATTATTATTATTATTATTATTGGTTTCCATTATTAACCGCCTCTTTGTATTTCACAATATTGTGAATACCTACAAATTTCGTAGGAACTAAGTAATTATTGCATTTCATTTCAACCTCAATTTTAACTGCCTTTTCCTTAAGGAAGGTAGTTACCTTCTCTTCTGGTAAATGTAAAGTTCCTGTAAGGAAAACTCATAAGATCGAATTGGGAGAGTGTCATTCCTGGTACAAAATTTACACTGGCTTCGTTTTGCCATTGATAGATAAGATCTTTGGACGTGTAGGCATCTAAAAAATGATATTTGTTTTTTATATATTCTTATTTTATGGCAAGAACTTACAACTACCCATTATCAAGGGACAAGACTGCCTATCCATTGGGAAGCTTTTGAGTTCCATAGGGCATTTTGCTTTTATGGTGAGTCTAAAATGAAATCCGTACATAATTGAATGCATTCTTATCAGTGTGCTGATTTTTCGATCATTCATATTATATTAATAATATTTTTGAAACCAGTCTTTTGGCTCAGAAAAAAAATATCCACTTCTTCTCCTTATGACATAACCTAGTATTATTTTCTAACATAATATAATATTAATTTTATCAGCCGCAACGCAGTCCTTCAGAAATTATTCATTATTGTATTAGTACAATTATTAGTATTATTATAAAACAATAATGAGATTTAAGAGCGTAGACAATAATTCAATATTACCCTATTTCATTCAAATTATTTTCGCATATGCCTTCGGAGAAAACATTTGTCATTGGCAGACTGTCAATTATATTAAGCTAATATTTTTAAGATTTTGTTAAAAGATAAAATATTATGTTATTTGGAGGAGGTCTTCTTGTGGTTCGCTCAATTGCTTTTCCTAGGCACAAAGCGCCTGGGCTACAGTCTTTTGGGATCAGCACAAAAAGACTCACTTCTTCTTCTAATGACATAATCTACTATTTTTTTCTAGCATAATATAATTATTACAAATTATTCATTATTGTGTTACCCTGCTGAAAATGACGGATGTCCAAACGAAAGCGGATGAAAATAACACCCGAGTTGGCCTTCTTTGCTAGATCCTCGAAAACCTTTTTATACGGATGATGCCCCCGCAACTTTCTTCTATCATAAGCTTTCAACCGGCTTTGTCTGGTTTTATACAATTTTGCTTGCATTTCGTTCGTCTATATCATCTGCTTATATCTGCGTTGCCCACTTCGCTACATCCGCAAACACCCGATTTGTCTGTTTTTATACGGTTAGTGCACAACCGCAATTATCTGCTTTCGACCGGCTTCACAACGTTTAGTTCACGTCTTCATTGGAGTGGTTTTATGCAAGATTGCCTGCATTTCGTTTGTCTATTCCTACAAGAAAACCATGGTCTATTCCATTTGCCACATTACTTTGGTTTCATCCGAAAACGTCTGCTTACATCGGGTTTTATCTATGATTGCCCAAATTATTTCGCCTATTTTCGTCCGGTTTTATCCGCATTTACACACCTTCATATAAACCTGGTAAGTTTTCGAGAAACAGCGTTTCAATAATAAATTATTATTATATTTTTTTTTTAAATAAGCATAATTCAATAAAAAAAGTGGTTTTAGAATTGTTCAACTAAAAAATAGCACTGTTTAAGTGCATTTTTGAAAGAATATCGAAATGTACCCAGCCAATATGTCATTTAATATTCACTTTAAGCCATTTAAGAAGATCTGTAAGATCGCAAAGCACGTGCCCCCTAGGCATCCCTGATATTGTTACCACCTTAATAACAAAAATATAATTACAAACATATTATGTGCCCATACTAATTTAATAATTTAACATCAGACTTAGACGTTACGTTTCGTACAATAAATAGAGATACAATGGCTCAAAAAACGTTAAATGGTCTCGCCAATTTAAATGTTCATAGGGAGGTTAATATCGATATAAATAAAGTGTTATATATTTTAAAAGAGAAACTTACCAGGAGGTTTGTTTTGGCTTTATAAATTTTTTGGGTATCAAGTTATTTATATTTTTGAAACATAAATATATTTTACATGCATAATATACATTTAATATTAACGGACGCAGTATTGTACAGGACGCAGCATTGAATGGTGGTTTCTTCATGTAGAGACGGAGCACCATACCCCGGATGTATAAATATATATCACTCATATAGCACATATACCTACTTTTAATATTTTCTTGTTACGGTCTCACCTCATAGAATATAAAATGTCGCCATCCTGACTGATCCGGAGCAGCTTGTTGGGCACAGTAATCGTGTGGACGTAGGAATTTTTTCCGTTGTAAAAGTAAGTATCCGGTCGCCATATGCGCTCCAGCATTTTTATCGACAGCGATAGCGATTTGATCGGTCCTAAAACATTGAAGCATCATATCATCAAATAATAGATTATCCACCTAATTTTACCAATACGAAGGTTCACAGTGAATTTATTTTGGTAATTAGGTGCAGATTACTTTTGCTTATACCGTTTTAACAAAACATTGTTGAATTAAATTTTTAGATTTGCGATGACCCAAATATTTACAATAAATATTTTTGTATAAAATATATAAAAATAAATGACACTACCTACTTTTAAGAACATTTCATATACTAGGTATAATAGTTTGTATTGATAACCACATAAGTATAAAAATGGCGAATGCGCCAGGATATCCAAGGTATAAATATACATTATAAATAAAATTGAAGCAATTATTTGTTCGTCCGGGCTAAATCAATTTTGACAAGATTAAATGAAAGGTAGATAATTTGTTAGAAAACAATATACGCTACTTTTCATCCCCAACTTTTATCCACATACAACAAAAAAAGTAAAAAAAAAAATTGTTTACCTTTGAAGGGCCCTGGTACCTAAGAAGCAAAAGGGTGCATTTTAGCATGAAAATAAGTTAAGTGCAGAATTGAGTAGTATAGAGTCCAATTTTTTTTTAAATTTTTTTATAACGAGAAAATTGTACGAGTTCTGCATGTTGATTAATGCAAACAACAATATTGAGACAAGTATCCAGATTTGTGTATATAGCAAAAACTTTAAAAGTTATTAACTCCACTTATCCTTTTTACTTGTACCCTTTTGCTTCTTACCCCTTTATTTAAGATGCTTTATTGTTAATTCCACGATAGTTCAAGTGTTTTTATATTTAACGGCTGGACAGATTTCGCTAAAATTTGTTAGGTATGAAGGTGTTTTAGGTCTTGAAACATAACGGGAACAGGAAAGAAACAATATATTATATATATATATATATATATATTATATATATATATATATATTAGGGTGCATCAAAAAATTTTTTTTTCGCTTTTACCCTCTCAAATGTTTTTATTTAATATAAAAAAAATCCTCACCAAATATGGGCGTTCCAGCTCAACTCTAAGAGGTCGCTGTTTTTATTTTAGTTTCCCATTGAATTAACATGGGAAAAAATTAATTTATGTTTGGAATTTTATACCTCTGTATCAAAGTAACGTACGGCAATGATCATTGCAGTTTCTTATATAAAATTTAACGCTCTACAAAAAAGGTCTCTTATTATTTTTCGATAAATTGATTTCTTCTAGAGTTATTCGAGGTCAAAGTTTGATTAACATTAAATTTTCTGGTACAATTAGCAGACGGGAGGTGAAAGGGGGAAAACTTTGACCTCGAATAACTCTAGAAGAAATCAATTTATCTAAAAATAATAAGAGACCTTTCTTGTAGAGCGTTAAATTTTATATAAGAAACTGCAATGATCATTGCCATAAGTTACATTGATACAGACGTATAAAATTTCAAACATAAATTAATTTTTTCCCATGTTAATTCAATGGGAAACTAAAATAAAAACAGCGACCTCTTAGAGTTGAGCTGGAACGTCCATATTTGGTGAGGATTTTTTTATATTAAATAAAAACATTTGAGAGGGTAAGAGCGAAAAAAAAATTTTTTTGAAGCACCCTTATATATATATATATATATATATATATATATATACGATGTGTGTTCAAAAAATAACGGGAATTGTTAAATTTCGCGGGTTTGGAAGGTCGGGTTGTCATAAAATTTTCTTTATTATGTTGGTATACATGCCCCCGAAGTATAATAAAAACTTTAGCTGTTTACTTTGTCTGTGGCAGCCGCTAAGGTTAGACGTGTTTTATGAGCTCGGCGATTTTCGTCCGTTAAAAGAAATGGATCAAAGAATTTGTATCCAATTTTGCTTAAAAAATGAAATAAATTCTTTGAAATGTTAACAAAGGCCTATAGTGAGTATGCTATAAGTAAAACAAGAGTTTACAAGTGATATAAGAGTTTCCAAGATGGCCGTGAAGACGTTGAAGATGACGAACGCCCCGAACGCACAAGCACATTAACAACCGATAAAAACATGGAAAAAGTGGAAGAAATGGTTATTAACCATCAGAGAAGTCGCTGATGATGTTGGTATATCGATTGGCTCATCCCATGATTTTTTTTCGAATGTTTTGGGTATGAAACGCGTGGCAGCAAAATTTGTTCCAAAATTGTTAAATTTCGAACAAAATTTTTGGCCAAAAACAATACTGTAATGATGCCTCAGCCTCCATATTCGCCAGACATGCCTCTGTCTGACTTTTTCCTATTCCCAAAAATAAAGAGAACCTTAAAGGGCCGTCGTTTTGCAAGCATAGATGACATTAAAAGCGCATCGCTGAAAGACCTAAAGGCTATCCCAAAGATCGAGTTTTAGAAGTGTTTAGAGTATTGGAAGATGAGCTGGCACATGTGCATAATATCCAATGGGGACTATCTTGAAGGCGGCAACATTAATGTAGACGAATAAATAAATATTTGTTTCAAAAAAACGAAAATTCTCGATAGGTTCTGAAAACACCTCGAATATTAGGGTGGGTTGAAAACAAAATGTTTGTTTTTTTTCTTAGCATGGGGGTAGAATTTGTACCTTATAAAAAAAGAAAATTTTTCATAAGAAAAAAAATTATTTTACTCAACATCTTGAGGTGGCCCACTCGTTTTTTAAATAAATATTTAATCCAATGGGGTAGCTCCAACGGGAAATTCTTTTTTTGGTCCAAAATCGTGGAAAACGTAAAAATTGTAGAATGTTTTTTTTTCACTCAACTTTCACTCTAATACAAAAGAAAGTGAATTTTATTTTTAAATTTTTTACTTAAATTACAAAAACAATGGGAAAAAAACTTTTTCAACTTTTGACTTCCAATTGGCTTTTAAGGGGACACCCTACAGATTCTAGAACAAAAAAAAAGAATTTTCCGTTGAAACGGGGTACCATTTGATTAAATATTTATTTAAAAAACGAATTTTGTTTTCAAACCACCCTAATATATATATACAGGGGCGTGCTGGGCCGCCGGGACACCGGGAGAAATCCCGGTGGGCCGGTGGTCCGGAGGTTTAAGTGGGCCGGTGTGCCGGAGGGCTATGTAGGCAGCATGCCGCAGCACGTGGTCAATTAAAAACTTTTTTAGTTGAGTTATGTATAAATATCATAATTATTTTACACATACCATGCATGCCAGCCTGCCAGCTTTGTTTCTTTTTTCGAGATTGTATATTGTTTATTGTTTTTTTTTAAGTTTCCTGAGCGATGACAATTTGTATTAGTTTTTATTTTAAGTGCAATGCTATATGTTTTAGCATTGTGTAAACTATTGTCTGGTTATGTTTGTTGCCTGTTTTTTTTTTTCAAGAATTTAATTTATACTTTATGATTAATTAAGGAGCCTAGAAGTAAAAGGGTTTTAGTGCATTTTTGTTACTTCTGAGATAAATGGCTTTAAAGTTAACTTGAATTTTAAAATTCTAGAAAAGAGTTTAAAAAACTGTGTGAATATTTTAGTTTTGTTTAAAGACTAAAAAGGATTATACTGCCGTGCTTAATGAAAACGCCGTAACCAACAATTTTACGGCATTTTCTACTAGAACAATTCATCCTGCGTCTATCCCCGGTAATAAAAAAACCGTATATATATAGATACGGTTTTTTGAGTACCGGGGATAGACGCAGGATGAATTGTTCTAGTAGAAAATGCCGTAAAACAAAAATCGCAAAATTGTTGGTTACGGCGTTTTCATTAAGCACGGCAGTATAAAGAAAAAGGAATTTTTCAATTTCGCTTTTTTGTTAATTTTTTTTTACAAAAATGTACTTGAATCGTCATGCATGTAAGACAAAATTTAGTGGTAAAATGATTTAAATGCAATTACTTTACTAGAACAAAACTTTATTTTTTAAAATTTGGGTAATTACCCAGAAAACACACTAGTCCGGCCATGCAAGGGCACATTAATGGGCCATTGCATTATGTAATGGCCCAGTAATGCGCCGTTGCATGGCCGGAATAGTGTGTTTGCTGGGAAGTTTTACAACAAAAAGTATTATTCATAATCAAAATCTAATACAACGTTTTCTTCATCTGAATTAGCTGGTCTTGGTTAGGGTTGACCTAAATTGGATTTTTTTTTGTCTCAATAGGTCTTAGTTTGTTTCTTTTTTTCTTTTTTTCTGATAGATCTCGATTGTACTCTATGTTTTTATAAAATAAGTGGTAAATTGGCGGAATATAGTCCAATAAGGTACCTAAGCGGCTTTTTTTAGTTTTTGCTGGAGTTACATGGCCTTCTTCACGGTGTGCCTGAACGAAGTTTAGGTTACATAAAAATGACGCCAAAAACTGATTGCAGTTTCTTGTTCGGGACCCTTTGGTGACTTAAAAATGATATTTACCAAAATCCTAACTGCTCCTCTTTTCGAAATTTTTTGAAAATTCATGATTTTTTTTTAAATTTTTGTTTATCTTAATGTCTACCTTTGACAGAGTTCACCGATTTTTATAATATTGGAGTATATTGTTATGTAGATTTGGACAATACTGTTTATACTGTGCACATCATGTAACATATACAGGGTTAGCCAAAAATTGCTTCTTTTAATAAAGCCAAAGCGTAAATTCATGATTTTGGCATAACAGGCAAAAAAGATATATACCCACCCATGTTTTTTTAGATATCTTTATGTTTATCAGGCTACAAAATGGTATTCTTATCAAGACTTTATAAGAAAAATTGATTTTGAATAAAATTAAATAAAATAATTTTTTTTTTGAGATAAATCTGTTTTGTGCATTATGCTTTTTAGTAAAAAGTTTTTAGTAAAAAGTTTTTTAGTAAAAAGTTTTTACTATATATATAAAAACGTGATTTTTGGCTAACCCTGTATAAATCTAATGATGTGCTCAGTATGAAAACAGTATTCTCGAAGTCTCGTTAACAATATACTCCAATATTATAAAAATCGGTGTACAAATGTGTACTCTGTCAAAGGTAAGATAAACAAAAATTAAAAAAAAAATTTAGAATTTTCAAAAAATTTCGAAAAGAGGAGCAGCTAGGATTTTGGTAAATATCATTTTAAAGTTACCAAAGGGTCCCGAACAAGAAACTGCAATCAATAAAAATCGGTGTACAAATGTGTACTCTGGCAAATGTAGACTTTGCGATAAACAAATAATTTAAAAAAAATGATTTTTTAACAAATTTAAAGAAAAGCAGTTAGAATTTTGGTAAATATCGTTTTTAAATCTCCAAAGAGTGCCTATAAAAAACTTTAACCAGTGTTTCGTTCAAAATTGAAAACTTCTAAAAAGCCTAAATTAAAGAACATTTTAAATATTCTCTAAGCGTTATTTTATTTAATTTTATTAAAAATCTATTTTTTTAATAAAAGGTTAATAAGAATGCCATTTTGTAACCTAATAAACGTAGAAATATCTAAAAAAAAATGGGGATACATCTGTTTTGCATGTTATGCCAAAATCATGAATTTACGCTTTTGCTTTATTAAAAATAAGCGATTTTTGGCTCACCCTGTATATATCAAATTATGTGAACAGTATTAAAAAGTATTCTTTAAGTCTCCTCAATAATATACTCTAATTTTATAAAAATCGGTGTACAAATGTGTACTTTGTCAAAGGTAGACTTTGAAATAAATAAAAATTTAAAAAAAAAATCATAAATTTTCAAAAAATTTCGAAAAGAGGATCAGCTAGGATTTTGGTAAATATCATTTTTAATTCACCAAAGGGTCCCGAACAAGAAACTGCAATCAGTTTTTGTCGTCATTTTTATGTGACTTAAACTTCCTTCAGGCTCACCGTGTCTTCTTCTACTTCTTCATTGATGTCAGTAACATAGTTACTATGTTGAATCCTCATCAGTCTGGATGCTGGATGCCATAATCGTAACGCTGGCCGATGTCGTTCCGACCCCGGTCACACTATATCGAAACGAGCTACTTTTCAAGGCTTTAGCAGCATAGATAATAGCCTATGTTTAGCAGTAAAAGGTGCACTTAAATCGTTTTACCAAAGATATAGTTTTAAATATTTTGCCAGGTTTTTAAAGACGATAAGAAATGGCGCCTGGGAATGTAAAATGTACTTATATAATTTTACCACTTAGTTAGAATATTCTTTAGGTGTGATATTCTGCACTTAAACCATTTATTTAAAAAAGTGCACTTGTACCGTTTTACTTCCAAGCCCCTCAATTATTAATAAATGTTTGAAATTTTTTAACTTGGTTTTGTTCACCCCCCATTTTTCTTGTGTAGTTGGCCGATTTTTCTGAATTTCCTGGGCCGGTCTGATATAGCCAGCACGCCCCTGTATATATATATATATATATATATATATATATATAGGGTTCCGTAATAAGAGGACAAATGTGAAATGCCATAAGTAAAAGTATAATCATAAAACAAGAAATAAGTTTTTCCCAGATCGTGGTTTGTTGGCGAGATACCTCACTATATTGAAAAAAAAAACAGTTCAGTGATATGCTTGATTTGTTATTTTCGTGATCACTTTAAACAATTAGTTTATGCTAAGCAAATGAATAACATAAAATAATTGTAACAAAATAAATCTGTACAAAAAATTCAGGATTTTAGGGAGTTAAATAAGGGTCACAGCAGTTGATATAAATGGTATATTTAATTTAAATTTATTGTGACAGAAAAATCGTTCAAACATAATAATCAACTTATATTAATATGTTTGCATTATATGAAATTGCCACTATTTAAGAGTACAAATTCCAGTAACCTTATTAATTTTTTAACATAATTTTAATATTTACTTTAACTTAACAATTGTTGATTCTGAGAATTAATTATAGCATTTGCTAATTTACCCCGAAATTTTTATTTTTTGTGTGATTCTAATTTTAATTTCTTGATTTCTGTTATTAATATTATCGCAAGGTATTTTGGAAAGGGTTTGTCTAAAAGTAAGTGCAAGCAAAATGGCTATTTTAACTTTAGGTCTTCTATTGGTAAGTTTTTTGAACATTTGGTATTATTTATTTTACAATTATTGTATTTACCATTAAAAAGTTTTGATATTAGAGAAAAAACACTAACTAAATTCCTTTTAACTTAAAATACCTCTCTAACGAAGCTCTATCTGGGAAAAGCTATTAGAATTTTTTGTTTTTATGCTTAGAATTCGACTTTACATAGGATATTTTATTTTTATTCTCTAGTTACCAAACACCCAGTATATAGACAATAGGGTGCATCATTTTAGAGCGACATTTTTTTTTCAAAGTCCCACCTGAAAATCTTGTAAACCGTCAGAAAACAAAAAATTTTAGCTATTACAAAGCTCTTAATCTTTATTTTAAGCCGTTGCTATTCAATTTTTAAATATTTCCCTTTAAAAACCATTCAAAAACAATGTTTTATTCTTTTCTCCTTCCGCTTGTACAGTAAGAATATTTTTTTCGAATTTCGGTTCTAAAATATTTATACAGGATAAAATTATCTTCAAAAATGTCTATTTAAGCAAGTCTGTAAGTTGAATATGTTCTTCACAAATTGCCGTTCTACTCGAAAATCTTCTAAAATAGCAGTAAATCGTATTTGAAGACTAAACTATTGATTGTAGATAAAAAACGTAAATGACGATTTTGTAGGGAATTTTGTTCCCTTGTACAGCCACTCAAAGTGTCAAATTCTTAAAAATTCAGTTTCTGACGACTGTAATAACTATACTATTAGAGTTACGTGAAAGAGTGGCTGTACAAGCTAAACTATAAGTGATACAGAAAAATATTTCTTAACAAAATTATAGGGCACAAAATTCCCTACAAAATTGTTATTTACGTTTTTTATCTACAATCAATAGTTTAGTGTCCAAATACGATTTACTGCTATTTTAGAAGATTTTCGAGTAGAACGTCAATTTGTGAAGAACATAATATGTATACAGGATAAAATTATCTTCAAAAAAGTCTATTTAAGCAAGTCTGTAAGTTGAATATTATTCAACTTACAGACTTGCTTAAATAGACTTTTTTGAAGATAATTTTATCCTGTATAAATATTTTAGAACCGAAATTCGAAAAAAATATTCTTACTGTACGAGCGGAAGGAGAAAAGAATAAAACATTGTTTTTTAATGGTTTTTAAAGGGAAATATTAAAAAATTGAATAGCAACGGCTTAAAATAAAGATTAAGAGCTTTGTAATAGCTCAAAAATTTTGTTTTCTAAGCGGTTACAAGATTTTCAGGTGGGAAAAATGTCGCTCTAAAATGAAGCACCCTAATAGACAATCCCTTATTTTTTTCCTTAGAACCATTCAAGCGAAGTTGCGGGTTTATACCTAGTAATGTTATAGGATAAAATTTGCAAAATTTAAGATTATTAAGTATTTACATGTAATTACTATAACTACAATTTTCTTTAATAAAAAATACATACCCAAAAAGGAGAGTCTCTGATCTCTCCAATACTGCCGAAAATAACAATCCATGGAATATTCCTGAAAATAGGTAGTTCAAATTATCATTACTTATTATTTTACAACAGATTAATGATGGTTTAAAAAAAAAATCTGTCCTCCACCTTTAAAGATAGAGGACCGTAAATAAAATAGGTACAAACAAATTTGTTGATTAAAAATATGATATCTTAATAGAAGGAAAATAAAATAAAAAAGGACGTTTTAAAATTTTAATACGATTTACAATAATGTACCTAGTTAAAAAATTAAAATGAAAAAAATGTGTGGGTATAAATTAATTAAATAAATTCATTTTTATACAGAACAGCTAGGAGGTTAAAAAATACAATATTTTTATTTTTTGTGTTGTAAATTGATACCTTTATACAAAAAAATACATAGGTTGTATTATTACAAGATTCAATAGCACTAAATAATTATTTGCATTTTTTATCAAAATGCGTGTTGGAAAATTGCAGCTGTAAGCCAAAGTGTAAAATATAATCCAAACATTCCACGACGTTTTTAAGAATTTGACCTTTTTTACACGTCTATACAGTGGCGTATTTAGGGGGGGTCCGCCGGGTCCGGACCCCCCCCCGGGCACACATATTTTATTATTTTTATTACAAAAAAAAAGTTAAAAAAAATAAAAACCTCAAGACTGTCAACGTACTTTATTATTTATTAATTATATTTAAATATAAAATCATTAAAATCAAAAATCAACTACTTACGTATTAAAGAGAAAGAGGTGGTTTGGCAACCCTGTAGGTATATCGTTCCTACCTCTTTCTCGTGTCGTTATGATCGAGGCGCGAACAGAAATAGAAATAGGTCTGTGAATAGAACTATACCATGAATAGATAGCGCGTGCGTGAAAAAGAGTGGCGTCTCTTTCCTTAGCATAGCATAGTAGATATTTAGTTAGTTTTTTTGGACCCCCCCCCGGAGCTAAATCCTAAATACGCCACTGCGTCTATAGACGTGTAAAAAAGGTCAAATTCTTAAAAACGTATACGTGGAGAATTTTACATGAAGATATTACAAACCATGTCGGCGAAATGTTGGTAAAAATGTTGACATCGGTCACTTTACAACCATCATTATCATCGTCAGTCATTCGTCATGATAGTTGAACATGCTAAATGTCGTTTTTATTATTTAAAAAAATATATCAAAGTATGTATGAGTATAATTATATTTGCAATATAAGTTAAGGATATCAGACAAATCTAACTCATTGATAAATAATGTTATTAGAGGCATTCGAGATGTTTATGTTGACGAAGAAGAACCAGTTCATTTGAATTGCCAGTCAGGCCCGTTCCTGGGGTGTCTGGCGCCTACGTGCAGCATTCTTTGGTGCGCCCCTTTTATATATATATTTAAATAAAGGGTGGCCGATTTATCTGAAGACATTGAAATATTTCGAAAACTACGCAACGGATCAAAAAAAGTTTTGAATAAAATTGGTTCGCCTGGAAGGGGGCCATCCAATGATATCAAAGTCGACTTTAAAATTCTAAATAGGAACGCCCATTTTTTATTGCAGATTCGGATTTCCCATTAAAAAATAAATAACTTTTATGGAAAACCTTTTTTTAAATTCCTGATAGATGACGCTGTAATCGCAAGAAACCCTATTTTTGGGAATATCTTAAAAAATTACAAATCGGATCGAAAAAAGAAAAAACACTTAATTAATTTTTGGATTGTATTCGTAAATCAATAAGTTAACATCTATTTTTAACGTTACCCAAGGTTTAAGAGAGTCTCCCTGCCTCTCACTGTTTAATAAATTAGATTAAATGTTCGAAATTGTGACCTTGAACTTCTAGACACTTATTTATTCTTTTTTCGAATGATTGTACACAGGAGAGGAGCATATCTGCGGGAATTTCAACACAAGCGTTTCTTATGCGCTGTATCATGTTTTCCCAAGTTGTTGGTGCTTGTTGAAAAACCTTATCTTTTAGATGACCCCACAGAAAAAAATCCGGCGATGTCAGCAGGCCAATTAACCGGGCCACCTCTGCCGATCCATCGGCCATTGAAATCACGGTTCAATACTTCCCGTGCTGTTGCTGAGTAATGGACTGGGCAACCGTCATGCTGAAACCACATAATTTGTCGAATGGGCTGGGCAATATTCTCAAGTAGAGGTGGTAGTTCATGTTACAGGAAATTTCGATATTTGATTCCATGTAAGGTTCCATCAATGAAATAAGGACCAATGAGTTTGTTACCTAAAATTCCACACCAAACGTTAACCGACCAGGGACGTTGATGTTCAACTTGTCGTAACCAGTGGGGATTGTCCACACTCCAATAGTGTATGTTATGCCGATTAACGCAACCATGGTTTGTGAATGTGGACTCATCTGAAAATAGTATATTAGCCAAGAAATTGGGATTTCTTTGTATTTGCTGAACTGCCCATTCACAAAATTCTACTCGCCGATGAAAATCATTGCCATGAAGTTCCTGATGCAGTGAAACCCGGTATGGGTGATACTTGTGACGATTCAATATTCTCCGAATGCTATCTTTGGAAATCCCGAGATCCCGATGTATTTCCCGAGTGCTTAGGTACATGAGGGTTATAGTGAACAGCTGCTATCACATTAATTTCATTAGCTTCTCCTGTGACAGTGTTTCTTCGTTTTCTTTTTTTAAGTTGTACACTACCGTCAGATTTAAAGGATTGAACAACTTTATAAAAAAACGAGCGTGAACGAATATTATCTGGAAAACGCTCAGCATATAAGGCAACAGCATTGTCAATATTTCGCCTACATTCTCCGAAAATCAGAATCATTTTAATTTTTTCTTCTACGGTTGCAGCATTCATTTCTCCTCGTACGTTTCTAAATCAACTGCGAATGTTTCGTCTATAAAAACGGAACATATGTTTTTATAGACGCATTTATACTTATAAGTAAGGTATAAATATGTTTTTATACATACATAGACGCATTAGTAAGGTATAAATATTTTTAATTTGTACCAACATCAAAAGGAATTAATTAATTTAATTTATTCCCTAACAATTCTCGTAAACACTGGGAAATCCGAATCTGCAATTTTTCAAGATATTCCCAAAATTCGGGTCTCTTGCGATTACAGCGCCATCTATCGGGAATTAAAAAAAAAGTTTTCCATAAAAGTTACTTATTTTTTAATGGGAAATCCGAATCTGCAATAAAAAATGGGGGTTCCTATTTAGAATTTTAAAGTTGCCCCAACCCCCCACCCCAGGGGTGGTGGTGAGGGTCGACTTTGGTATCATTGGATGGCCCCCTTCCATGCAAACAAATTTTATTCAAAACTTTTTTTGATCCGATGCGTAGTTTTCGAAATATTTCAGTGTCTTCAGATAAATACATTAAATATTTTAATTTAAAGCCCTAAAATATAAAAAATAAATATTTTGCGACAAACTGGCATTATGTAATTGAAAATGTAAAAAACTGCTTATTAAATTATCAAACAAACAAAATCACAAAAAATATTTAGTATTAAAAATACCCACAATATATAACTAGGTACAACTGGTTTTTAGTGACTATCTAAACAATAATTAGTCAAAAATTACTAGTTTTCAAAGTGAAAAAGCAGTCAATAATAACTGTAGTCCACAGCAATTTGTATCCCGGAGATTTAACAGCTTATTATTATGTAAATTGTCCCCTGAATCTAAAAAGACCTTCAAAAATTATGAAAGTAGAGCAGTTTTTGAAATATATTTAATTCCATATTATATGAAAAATTGACTATATCTCAAAAACTTTTCAACTTTTATAACTTTTGACGACATTTTCGGATTTAGCGGACAATTTTACATAGGAGTTGACTGCTAAATGTCCTGATGACGATAATTATTATTCATTTTTAGGGAGTAAGCTCGTTACCAAGTTATGCACTGTGTAGACGACTGTTAAACTTTGCTGCTGTCAACTGCAACTATCAAACAAATACTTAAAATATTATGACAATTTCTTTTTTTTTATTTTGATACTCATATAAAAAAAATTAAGCCGCCAATATCAAAGCGGCAAAAGGAGCCTTATAGCGGCCGAAAAAAAGAGCGGCATAGGGCCTTAATGCGGCCGACGCAAAGAAAGGCGGTAACCTTTATCCTATGTATGTTTAATTATTTGTTTATTTGCAAGAAAGTTAATCGTTACAAAGTACCTACTGATTGAATCTTTGATTCTGCACCCCCAAAATATTGCGCCTGCGTGCGTGCACGCTCGCCAGGAACGGCCCTGTTGCCAGTATTACTTTGCTTAACATTAGGGTATTTCCATTGTAACGGGTACGACACTGACACTGTGTTTTTTCATGATAATAAAGTGTTTGTTTATATATATCAGTATACGTTAATATACAAAAGGAGCATAAAACTCAAACAAAATGCCAATAAAAACTTGGAAAGAAAAAAAATCGCCTTAGAAAATCGGCAAATGCGATCAAGTAGGATTCTAAAGTTGATACTGTAAAATTTTGGATGACAGCATGTAGTAATATTTTTTTGTGTAAAACTTGAATAGTAAACTCAAACAAGCACGTATTTTAAATGCACAAATATTATTGAGTATTGAAACTCTAGCATCACAATGTACGAATATTTTAAGGTTATAAACTACGTCGCAATTAAACTATTTGACTTCAGATATAGTTTTTGTTTTGTTAAATAAAACATCTGATTTTTTGTCAAGGTGGGGAAAGGTTTCGCGGAAACACCCATTATTACTATCACTAAAGGCAACGCGTTGCAACGTCACCACAAAATTTCAAAAGTTTTAATGTAGAATGACCAGTTTTCCAGCCATCTAAAAGTATGGTTGCAATGCCAGACGTTTAAACAGCAAGGGCCTCCATATTTTACTTTTGCGAGAAGTTAATTAATTAAAAAGGTTTTGCCCGAACCTCCAGGGTCGTCGTAAAAAATACTTTTCACTCATCATTGGTAATGAATGACATTATTAAATCATACACAATTGTTTGTTTGCAATTCAAACAACACTGATCTTAAATGGCCTGTATATTATACAGTGTATAAGTCGGGAATGACCGTAGTTTGTTTCTCCTGAATATTGGTTGTTGTATTTAAATTTGCCGGTAAGAAAAGACCAAAATCTTCCACCTCTTTTTAAATTCAAATAAAGCTTTGGTCATAATATAATATATTATATATTATATATATTAAATATATATCATAATATTATATTATGATGATAGTTCTTGTCGCCTGCGATGAAATTTAAGTAAAAGAATGATCCATAATCAAACTTCTCTCTTTTGATGTAATACTTTTTGATAATTTTTCCAAAGGAGCAACGGGTCATTAATTTGACAGTTATAACTGTTATAACTGTCACTACTTATAAGTAGTGATGGCAGGTTTAGCAAATTTTAGAAATTCAGCATTGCATGCTCCTTGAAAAGCATCATAAGCACAGTGCGTAGGCTTTCAAAGGAAGTAATATTCTTAAAGGGAAAGAATTGGCTGTTGTTATGTTGTAAACGTAGGGAAAGGGTGGGGTAATACCGACCACCTAAGCGATTATAAAACTTGCATATTACAAAAAGAAGAATGGAATTGATAATTCACTTCATTCCCTAGCATGTTTTCTATTAAAATATCCTGCTAAACAGCAATTATAAATAGACTACGAAGGGTAACTGCGACCAATTCACCTAATTCCGAAAACCATTTCTAAAAGGTGAAACTTAATATTAATTCCTAAAATTTTTATTTATCAACAGATATGTACACTTCTAAAAAATTTAAACATTAACGACGGTAAAATATATTATTATATATCAATGTTATGTAGTTAACTGTAGGTACAAAATTTAAACATAAACGAATTTAAAATATATCTAATGTGCAGATAACTGAAATAAACTTCCAAAACAATATTTAATCATCCACCTAATCGGGTCTACATGTGTGACAAATACAAAATATACATCTTTCTTTTTTTTTCGTACAGGTCATATGGGCCCACCCAGCTCAGCCAGAGCATTGCTTCCAACCTTCCTCTATTTTTTCCCAGGTAGCTACAGATTATGCAGAATTCTGATGCGTACAAATGGTCTCCGTGTCCTTCCACTTGCTTTATTTTCTTCTCTTTCTTGTCTTTTGTGAAGTTCCTGTAACTTTATTAATTTCTGTAGCTTCAGTTTTAATTTCTTTCTTATCCTCTAATGGCCTGGTTGCCGCTGGAGCGTTTATTTTTATTTTGATGTCTGATAATTTAAGTAGTTTAGATATTGGAACATAAACGTTCTCTCATTTTGAGAGATATATCTTTATCATCTGTATCTTCCTTATCCACAAAGGCTTCCAAAGATTCGTCACTATGGGTTTCTTTACGAGTACGCTGTACGAAGGCCTCTTTTTAGTTCATTTGTATTTGGTTTTAGTTTTTCTTATTTATATTCTTATTTTATCATCAGTCTCTTAAAGGTTAACAAACTCTTCAGAAATGTTGGGATTTAGCGAAAAGATTACCGTGTCCCTAACACCATTTTTTAAATGTAGCTGGTCTATAGTAAGGAAATAACCACGTTCACCACTCGTAATGGATCCAACCTGTTTTTGACCTTTTGGTGCCAAAATACATGAACGTTTGATTCCTATCTTATACATATTTAAGATACTGTTAGATCCAAATTTGTGTTTTTCTAGTTCTATGTACAAGTTGTTATAAAATAATTAAACCCTCTCCTTGTTCATACCTAACGCACGATTAAGAGACGTTGGTTCGGGTTTCCAAATTCGGAGAATGCACTTAAAAAAAAGTAATACGAACCATACTCTCTAAATCTGAATTAGTGAAAAGTGACTGTTTGGCAGTGAATATTCACTGTTTAAAATAGTTAAAAGTATACCACTGTCAATTAGTGAATAATTACTATTTCAAATAGTGACTAAATCGCTTATTGAAATAGTGACCGAATCACTACTGCAAATAGTGATTACTCACTTATTTACGAAGTGGCTAGTCTCTTATTAAATTAGTGACCTAGTCACTAGTTAAAATAGTGGAATTTTTACATGATTAATTAGGGAAGCAAAAAAGTATTCAGGAATCCTATGAAATGAATAAAAAACATGTTAATTATAAAATTTAGTAAGTTTATTGTTTATTTAAATTGTCGTTTTCAATATATAATAAAAAAGGTGGGAAGAAATTTTAAAAATAACACATTTAAAACAGAAAAGAACGCTTTATCATTATCCTCCTTATCATGCATCGTCATTAGGATTAAAATTCGAAATATTTATGTGGACAGAAAACACAATATAAAGCCGGGTCTACAATTGTCGCAGGTCGCAGATCGCAGAACATAAGCTTGCGCAAAGCACCCAGCTGACAAAAGAACCTTGTTCCATCGCCACGTCGCGGGGTGCTTTGCGCAACCATCTCATAAACGTAAGATTCAATAAAGTTATAAAAATTACGAAAGCTTTCTGGGTATTTTATGTTTAAAACATAGAAAAACTGGAAACTGGAGAAATTTATTTGGAAATTCAATTTTTAAAGGTCTGTTTTCTTCCTCATCTTCAAGCTTATATTCAGTGTAATCTTCTTTAATTTACCTTTTTTTCTTTACATTTTCCTTTACCTTTAACCGTTTTTCTTGCGTTTGACACTGGGAGTAGTTCAATGAGAAGTAGTAAAGCTCGCAAGTTTTCTATAAGACAAATCAGTAATATAAAATCCAAGAAAAATTTTAGAGATTAAGATGTTAATGTTTGAATCAAATTAATCTTATGGTCATAAATGACTTGAGAAGTCCTGTGCAACGCTGGACGATATTTTTTAACATACGCCAAAATTTGAGGCGCATAAAAGGTTGGATATTTACCCAAGAATTGGTCCTTCGACGGAAATAAGGCATCAAATTCCAAATTAATCTAAAATAATTGAAAATTACAAATATTACAAAAATATAAAAAAAATAGAAAGGTTACCATTTCCAATCCAATAATCTAGGATATTCATCTAACACTCTGGAAATGGTTGGGTTTGCACTGCATATCCAATTTCTGCTGTAACAACGAGTTGTTGGCTTTTTAACATAAAGGTATAATAAGGACCCAATAAACATTTGGACGTAAAAGCGACGTCGTCTGGGGCGACCCGACGTCGGCAGCCGACGTCGTATGACTGACATGATGACCATCATTTGTACCTAAATGGAGCGAACGAATTTGGGTCGTCACGACGTCGGTTGCTGACTACTGAAGTCGAGATTTTTACCTATTTTGTCATTACGCTGCACAAACAAATAGTCATGCGTTAATAAAATAACTTAATCTCTACCAATATTGTAGAAAGACATAGAAATGCAAAAGATGTCGACTCTTTATGGAATGAACACGTATAACAATGTAGTAATGTATTATTTGACTTTTAACGGGTGATCTATATTTAAATATCCATACGAAAGGCACTTTACTGATAAATATGGCTATGATTGCTGGCAAAATATGCGTGGGCTTCAAGAAATATTTCAGTTTTGCATATTTAATTATTTTTGCAAAAAAATAAGTTTTAATAAAAATGTGTTTTTAAACAAAATTTGAACCAGTTCTAAAAAACTAACTTAAAAAACATAAAAAAGTTGTTATTTTATTTTAATGAACCGTAAAAATCTAAAAAAAAGCAAATCTTTCTTTAATGGCGTCCCTCGTCACCTCTTCGTTTTGTTCGCGAAAATGGCGTAGTCAACAAATTAACCAAATTTGTCCACATACCAACCGTCGGTCAATAAAAGACGTCTTAACGACGTCGGTAGCTCGAAATACCAACTTCCGACGAAGTTTGAGACCTCGACTCATTTAAACTACCTATTTTTCCCTCGTAACGACCTACCTAACCTGAAAATCATATGTCAAACTGAAAAACTGCGCTTTTTCTGTTACGGAAGCTTTGCTAATTCGGTCCAATTCGGTACTATTATTGTGTGTTGTCCATGTTATTATGGAGCATTTTAAAATGGCGTATGTTAAGGATTTGCCCCAAGGGGGAAGTGGAGCCCGTGCTGCATAGGTGGAAAGAGAAGGAGACACTCTGGTTCCCCAAATCAGTGAGCCAAACGATTCTCTTTCGAGAACAAATTAATAGTTCTCCCGATAAAAAAAATTGGAGGCAATATAAGTGCAAGGCTATGCAACCTTTAAATTTGCCACAGATGCTGCAAACAATAACTTTAGCATCTGAACAAGAGCACAAGGCCCCCATACATATATTGCAATATATGTATGGGGGCCTCGTGCTCTTGTTCAGATGCTGATGTCTCTGACACTGAGATACCACAGTTATTAATAACAATTGTTTCATGAATACCAAGAGAGAGGTAAAACCTTCCCTAAAATATAAAGAGTATGATGATGTACCATCATATAAATTGGCTAAAGAAAATTTTATACCGCAACTAGCCAAAAAAGTGTGTCAGAAAAAGGCTGACGAAAACACTACAAAAATTCTTTTTTTCTTTTCTTTTGGCATTTTTTTTATTTTAATATTGGTTATGTATACTATTTTCTTCTTCTTCTTTCTTCCCGTCGAACAATTCTCGTAATTTTTTTTTAACCAAAGTACGACTTGACCAGGGTTCCCTCTTTTAAAGCCATTTAAAATTCCCTGACTTTTCCAGGTTTTCCCTGACCAAAGTCCCTATAATTCCAGATAAATAAAAGAAAGACATAAAGACAATTATCTCCCAAAATAGTGTCCCATCAGAATTATGTTAAGTCAAAAATAGCGTTTATTTTTGTTAATATTTATTTAAAAATTAAATATTATAATAAAAATTAAAATAAAATTTTAATATAAACAGTTTAACATAAATTAGATTCTTTGGTACAAACATAAAAAACATTATTTGGTATACATTTATACAAAAAGCAATGCACAACAAACTTTAACAATTTAAAATTAATTATGACAATTGTTTTAATTATTGTTAATTGTTAGTTTGTTTATCAGGTGCATTGCTTTGCGATTTTTTAGTGTGTAAAATTTTTTTGTGTAAAATCCTTGATAATTACCGCCGTTACGGCGGCGCCGTACGAAAACAATTGTTTACGATACCAGTGTTGCCAATACGGCGACTTCCAACGAAAAAGGATCAGAAAACAAGCCGTTTTATAAATTTCCCTGACTTTTACCATAATATTAACAAATTCCCTGACTTTTGCGCTGACTTTCAAAATTCCCTGACTTTTCCCTGATTTTATTGGACTTAAACGGATTCCCTGACTATTCCAGGTTTTCAAGGATTTCCAGGTGAGAGGGAACCCTGTTGACGTTCAACCGACGTAAATATACGTCGAACAATGACTTCGGATACAAAGTTATTATCCGAACGCAATTTTCACTTAAAGCGACGTCGAACATAGTGCAAGTTTAGTCGGAAGTCAGAAAAATGTTTATTGGGGAAGCATTAAAATTTTGCTTATGATTTATTTTAATTTGTTAATACAGTTTTAAAAACGTAAAATGTACAAAACAAATCCGGTTAAGCCGGCAAAAAGAAAAAAAATGTCGTAACCTCACTTTTTTTTAATAAATTAGCCAAACTGAATTGGATAGTATACAAACTATCCAGCTATTTTAGTTTCCCTAATAATTTCAAGTAAATTAGCCAAGATCCTTGGTTATTTTGTAAATTAGCCGCTAATTTAGTTGAAAATACGTTTTTAAATATCTGACAGTTTGGCTAGTTTATAAACTATCCAAGATTGCACATTAGCCGTAACATATATAATTAATAATTTACTCTGCATTGATGGAAATATGATTAAAAGAATATTATTAACTTACCTGATAAAAGATAATGTTTAATTATTTTATTATTATATACTCATACGCGCTGGAACGTGCTGGAACAATCCACCGGCTAGGTTGACAAGTATAGTAAGTAAAAAAACTGCTGGGAGGCGCCACTAGCGATACGGCTTTAATCGGGGGACTCACTATTCTGGCAGTGAGAGTAATTTGAGTTCATTATTTTGAGAGTGAATTTAGACGTGAAACTTTCACTATTTCAGTTTTAGAGAGTATAATACCATCTTTTACCGTCTATTAAAAAATTGTGCTTTTTTTATTCAATTTAGCATTTAAACGTAATTTTTCTAATTTCTTATGGTGTAAGCTCGTAAAAAAGTCTGACATTTTTATAACATATTCAACCATTTCCTTCTCTTGTTCCAAAGAAAAAACCTGGCACCTTTCTGACTAAATAAAGTTTTTTATATTTTGGCCTATGCCCATTGGCGTAACTACCCAGATAGCACCATTCGTCCAATGGACGTCCGTTTAAGATCCATTTTAAGTACATTGGTCCACGGACTAAAAATGGATGTACTATGTACGTCCATATATTTACATCCTTTGTACGATTTTAATGGACGTCCATATAGTGTCCATTTTACGTCCATAATTATTATTACGGAAATGTAGTTAAAACGTATTGTTGGCTGCATAACAACAGTTATGATCAATCTCACTGACATTCAAGCAAGCGCGGGCTATAAAGGACGTAAGCTATCAATGAAATCTTAAACACTTGTAGTATTGCAAATGTAATATTCGAATACAAGGATTTCCTGAAATGTTTAACATTGAATGTTGTAACTTTTAACAACTTTTAGAATATTTATATTCCTAGTGGGATTGTTACTGAGCCAGACAAAAGGCATTTCAGTCATGTTGTAGAAAATTTTCTGCAACATCGCAATGAAAATACAGTCGCAAAAAACAGTTAAAGTAAGCAAAAAAGCAGGTCCTGGATGCTGGAGGAATGGTTTAAACACCTTATAGACGTCCATCGGTGGACGACTTATGGATGTCCAAAGTTGTGACATCTGGACTCTAAACGGATGTCCATGGGACGTCCATAGAAAAAAATGGACATCCTATGTACATACAGACGTCCACGAGCATACGTCCATTGGACGTCCATAGTATACCTTTGTGCTATCTGGGTACAGGGGGGCCTAGGGGGGCCGGGCCCCCCCCAGACATCGCTGGGCCTCCTCCAGGAAAAGGCTGACTTTTATCTGTTACATATTTACATATCTTAGGTTGTATTTTATCAACTTTCAACATACGAGTTTTAAAATTGCCCCTGTAAGCTCGAAACTAGCAATTGTATCTTTTCATAATAACAAACAGTCATAAGCGGTACTAACGGTCATCAATTATATTTGGACGCGTCCTCAAGATCAGTACTTACTCCCTTTCTCACTGGAACGGTTTGATAAAAAAAGTTGGTATTTGTGCTTTTTGGAGACAACATTTGTTTTACTTTTTTAAAGATTCCTAGTCACAATAACAGGCCCACCCTAGGCCCCCCCCGGGTCAGATGGCTAGTTACGCCAATGCCTATGCCTTAAGGCCGTATTACAGCCTGCAATTCTTTCGGCAATTGCAATGAAAATTGCCATAGGCATGCGCGGTTGAGACATTTCGACGAATCTCTTGCAATTGCCGAAAATCGGTCCGGATGGATTTTTACTGCTGTTTTACGGCAATTCTGGGGTGAAATCTGGTAACTTTTATGTAACCAACCCTACTACAAATTCCCTAGAGAGACGCTGTTTAACTTAAACAGTTTAAGGTTATTTGTTTTATGATTGGCATTGTGTTCAAAGTTCTAGTATCCATTTCACTCATTAATTTTTAAATATCTCTACTAAATAACAAATAAACTTAGTGTTTACAAAATCGTATATTTTTCTTCGGTTGGTAGCACGGTAATAAACAGCAAGTTTTCTTGCCATTGCCGGCTGTAAAACAACATGCAAGACGGCCTTGAAAACTAGATGGCAAGAAAAATTGCTGCAAGAAGAATTGCCGGCTGTAATACGGCTTTTAATATAATTTAAAAAATAATTAAAGCTATTTATATTGACTAATCAAAGATTGCAATCTTTGATTAGTCAATATAAATAGCTTTAATTATTTTCATGATTTAGTTTTAAATTAATAATTTTTTTTCACTAAAGGTTTTGGACTCAATGTGTTTTGTTGTTGTTGACGCACTCTGATATGTGATCTCTCTCAACAACAACAACGGAGGGAAGGAGACGCACTCTGATATGTGCTCACCCCTGTAAAATCTTTATTTATTGTGCGATTTTAACCGGATTTGTTTTAAAGTGTAGATCTTGATAAACTGCATTTTTGGAGTAAAATACGCCATATTAGTACAAAATACAAGGCCTACTATGTCAGTTTTTAAGAGTAAATTTTTAAGAATTTGTATTAGCGATTTTTTTAAACAAAATCTAAGCAACGCACTGGATTCACCACCCCTCAAAACGACCCTATACTAAATTTTATTGAAACATTTAAAGAATGCACAAAAAAAACTACAAACATTTATTTTGTCAAGTTATCCATGAAAAAACATTGAAATAAAATTAAACTAATATTACTATAAGTTTAATTTTATTTCAATGTTTTTTCATGGATAACTTGACAAAATAAATTTTTGTAGTTATTATTGTGCATTTGTTTCTTAAAATTTTTTAATAAAATTTAGTATAGGGTCGTTTTGAGGGGTGGTGAATCCAGTGCCGTGCTTAGATTTTGTTTAAAAAAATTGCTAATAAGAATTCATACAAATTTACTCTTAAAAACTGACATAGTAGGTGTTTTGTAACAATATGGCGTTTTTTTGCTTTAAAAATACAGGGGTGAGTCGCAAACAAATGGGTCACACTGAATATATATATATATATATATGTCAGTGGCGGCTGGTGGATTTTGGCACACCCATATCTCAGTTATTAGACATGGGACCCACATCAAATTTATATGAGTTTATATATAATGACATTATATAAACAAGTTCTGCGCAAGCAGAATTTAAATTAAAGTTTGCGAAAAAAAGTTGGTTTTTAAATTTAGTAAAAGAAATAATAAAAATTATAAATGGTATAAAATCTGTAATTGTTGAATTTTTTTAATAAATTTGAAATTTGTCGATAAACTTCAGTGAATTAAATATTGTATAACTTTAATTTGAATTATCTTAATTTGGAGGGGCAGGAGGCTGGGGGTTGCACTTAAAAACTAACTTTTTTTCGCAAACTTTAATTTAAATTCTGCTTGCGCAGAACTTGTCTATATAATGTCATTATAAACTCATATAAATTTGATGTGGGTCTCATGTCTAATAACTGAGATATGGGTGTGCCCAAAATCCACCAGCCGCCACTGATATATGTTAATATTTATATCAATTAAAAACCTACCCAACACAATATTTCATTATTCTTAAAAGGATTATAACCTTGACCATAAAATATTATATTATAATCCTATTTTTGAGACATTATCCCCCATCTATTGTAATATACAGTTACCTAACAATAATAAGTATTGTTACCTAAATTTATTACAATAATTATTATTGTATGTATTATAATTATGCGAGTTTAGAAATAAATTACTAATAATATTTAAGTTTCAGTAAAAAATAGTAAATTTTCCAATACAAAATAATAACTTTTTATTTTAAAAAATGTAGGTATACAATGTATACCTACATTTTTTAAAATAAAAAGTTATTATTTTGTATTGGAAAATTTACTATTTTTTACTGAAACTTAAATATTATTAGTAATTTATTTCTAAACTCGCATAATTATAATAATAGAAAATAAACCAAGGGTCAATGCATTGACTGTCAATGATTGACATGTCAGTCAGAAAAGTCAAAATTGTTGTAAAAGAATACAAATGTTGGGAAAATATGTATAGTATTTCATAAAAATAAATATTATGAATAGTTAATGGAATGGATAAAAAGAGCAATGTGGAATAAGTATAAAGAAATAAGAAAATTAAAACGGTTTAACGGTTCCAGTTAAAACTGTTTTGTTCAGTTATTACCCAGTGAAATATACAATACAAAAAATATTTATTTATAAAAATAAAATATACAGCACCTTCGGTCATCTATGTATCATGTACCGTAATATAAAAAACCTATTAACTTTCGCTGACCGAAACGAAAAAAAATATATATATATATTACAAAATCTCTATTAGTTTTACAGTTACAGCAGCCATAAATAATAATTAATAAATAATAAATAATTTGTTTTTTTTTTATATTTTATTTTTATCTATAAAATTTTATATAGAAAAACGTATTAGCTTAAATTTAAAAAATATATTAAAAAATCTCTTTTAGTTTTAAAATCACAGCCATTCAATAAATTAAAAAAAAAATGTCAATTTAGCTTAATTGTAAATTTGTTTCACTTCAATCAAGTTCAATGTTCTAAAACTTTTTTATTGCTGAAATTTTTAAATTTTATAAATATACAGGGAAATTTTAACGTTTCTTGTAAATTGTAAAGACCTAATTGTGTTTTTGACCGTTCTCGGGCGATTCTAGTCCACTGTGTAGCGTAGAAAATTTTCAAATTTTTTTATTTTTTTGACTGACAGTATAAAATAAAAGAAAATAAAATAAATGGATATTGGTCGTTCTCTAAATTTTGACCCATTTAGCAGATCTTAAACATTTTATATTTAATCAGTCTATAAATTAAGGCACAATTTTTGTAACAGTAAATGAAACGTCTAATTACCTATTAAAATTAGAAAGTGAGGTTAGATAGATTTGACAGATATCGTGTTTTATGATCGGTCCAAACGCGTTAAATAATGAATCACTAGCCTAATAAAGTAGTTTGCAAAAGGTATACCCGATTGCTATAAATTATTTTTATTCATAATTAATTAACTTTAGTTTAAAAATTTAAGTTATAGACCGATTGAAGATAAAATATTTTATTTAAAATACGCTAAGTAAAAACATTTTATTTCTTACCATATCAAGTTCCGAAACAGGGCCCATACTTCTTATTAAAATATTTGTCTGAACTACAGTTGGCTGATCTGTAAAAATATAAATAATATAATTTTTAAAATAACTGTACCATTTTAAAATACCTGGCATGTTTAGTATTAAAAAACTTTACTTTTATTTTTATACAGCAAAGAAAAACATTTGCATTTACGTTTATGCCGTATTTTAAGGGAATTCGGTTTTGTATGATATTTATTAAATAAAAACGCTCAATCGGATGACAGAGTGCCTTTGATGTTTGACGGTGGCGGTGGTGGCGGCGGATGAATAGTTTGCACGCAAAAAGAACGAATAGCTTCAAAACGGAAATTCCACAAATTCTCAGATTTAAAACTCCAAAACATTTAATACGTGATCTTATAAAAGATGAAAACAATAAACACAGAGGTGTGTGCTGTCTAGAATTTTGCATTTAAATACAATTTGTTCAAAATAAGATTTCTCAAAATACCAAAATAACTTTTTTTTATTATTTTTATAGATACATTATTATTTATTTTTATGAATTATTTTTATACGAGTACCTACTTTTAACATTTATTTTTAAATTGTTTATTATATTAACTTACTCTTTTTTGTTATTTAACTGGAGGGCTCAAGCAATAGGGCACCTCGACCCTTTGGACTTTTGTACCATCCCTATATTAATAGTCAAGATCGTCGCCAGTCAATGGGCAAAAAGGGGCAACATTATACATAGAGAAGGAAAGACCCTTTTATGCAACCCCAAAGATAAGATTCCTAAAATTGAAAAGTCGGTGATCTACGAAATAAACTGTCAAGATTGTGACAGATTTGGTAGGACAGAAATCGAGTGTTGCCCAACATATACTTGATGATGGTCATAGAATAGGATTTGACAACCTTAAACTTATTAAGGAAGTGGGGAACCAACCCAAACAACCAGCTTACATTTTATGTACGTACATAGTACGTCGACCTTCGACGTACCTTACATTTTAAGTACGTACTGCGATATCTTATGTACATCCTAAGTACGTACTAAGTAAGTCCAAATTCCACTCGATAATACGTTTTATGTATGTATATTTACTAAGTATTAAGAACGTAGTTTGTACATAAATAAATCGTACTTTTATTCCGTACACAGAAAAAAGCTTTAGTAAGCCCAACTATTATTTGTTTGATTTAACTAAATACATTTGGTTGAATTGACTAAATAAAAACTAAACATTTTTTAAAACCATTTTTCAAGAAACATGAAATTCCTTGACGCATTACTAGTACACTACCAGTGGTATCCCAGATAGCACAAGATAGCCAACGGACATCCTATTTAGGTTATTCTCGGCTTAGCCAGGCCGAACGGGTCTGGGACATCCATAGGACGTCAAGTCTAGACCCAGTCCGGCTTAGCCTGGATAGGCGTATTTTGGACGTCCAAAATACGCCTAATAAGGCTAAGCCGGACCGGGTCTAGACTTGACGTTCTATGGATGTCCCAGACCCGTTCGGCCTGGCTAAGCCAAGAATAACCTAAATAGGACGTCTCTATTCACACAGTACAGGATGTCCAAAGGACGTCCATTGTCCATCTTAAGATAGTAAGTACAATTGTACTATGTGGGTTGGCTATCATGCCTAAACTTTTAGGTCAAGCAATTTTCGGATATGTAATAAATTGTGAGAAATATCATGTAAGTATGAATTATATAAACCACCTATTTTTATGAGGTTACTAAACTGCGCATCACTCAATGTGTCGCGACCAAAAAGTTCGTTCTTTTTCAAAACGACATAACTTTTTTGTTTCTTGAACGATTTTATTTTGGTCTGTGATGTCTGCTAGCCTCATCCTCTGGCAAATCATGCTATAGATATTAAGCTCATGGTTCTTCAAGAAGATTTCCTACAGGGTGATATGTTAAACGGTGAAAAATTTCAATAACTTCATCCAAGCCCCGTTTGTAAAAAAATATTTTTTTTTTCGTTTTTACTTTGAAATAATGAAGTATTATGTCTTACCTACATACCTACCCCTATCTTACCCAGGTTACTTCCATTCTTTCTTTAAAATTTACCGTTGATTTGATTTTAATTCCCGTAGCTGCAGCAATCAACGGTTCGCAGAAGATTGAAATTATAACTTTGCATACAATTTTAAAAAATTAACAAAAATATTTTTATTTAACTTTATTAACATTTAGGTTATGTAAGTTATGTAATATTATTCCAACCACTCAAACAAAATGCAGTAATTTGGCCCAAAAAACGAATCCCCAAATGTCATTTTAATCATAAATATGCCAGAAACACGCCAGCAATGTGTTTTTATTAAGACATTTAACAGCAGGGAATTGTTTTCGAATTTTTATTCTTGGTGATTTTGGTTTTATCTTAAACTGAAAATTTGACAACTGAATCACAATCAGGAGGTCAAAATTATGAAGAAAACATGTCGAACGTAAATATCGGTTCAGCTTTAGTTTTCGCAAATTTTCCCCAAAATGTCATTTTGAAAAAGTGGTCGTTGCTTAGGCCCCTCTGAAAATAATGGAAATTTGTTGCTTCTCGCTTCTTCAGAATTGTTCAAGGAACAATCTTCTACCATCTTATCTTCTTGTTCTTAAAAAGACTGAGTGTATTGTCTACCAAAAAGCCTTAAATCTACTCTTTTGAAAAAAAAAATCATATTTTCGTTGCTAAGATTCGAATTCAAAAAATTTGAAAACCGTTTCAAGGTAAGACATAATACTTCATTATTTCAAAATAAAAACGAGAAAAAATATTTCTTTTTTCAAACGGGGCTTGGATGAAATTATTGAAATTTTTCACCGTTTAACATATCACCCTGTAGAAAATTTACTTGAAGAACCATGAGCTTCATATCTATAGCATGAATTGCCAGAGGATGGGGCTAGCAGAAATCACAGACCAAAATAAAATCGTTCAAGAAACAAAAAAGTTATGTCGTTTTGAAAAAGGACGAACTTTTTGGTCGCGACACATTGAGTGGTGCGCAGTTTAGTTTGCCTTCCTTGGATGTTCGTGGGACAGCCTGAGGGCGTCAAGGAGAGACGAACAAATCGATTAGCCTTATTATAAGAAAGATTAATTTACAAAAAACAGAAGTTTATTATTAAATATGGTTAATAATATCCATTCGTTCTTCAATCGTTTAAATTATTTAAATGTATATAAACACCGGTATTATAACGTATAGTTTTGAATTTAAAAACATCGGTCTTCTTCGGGTAGAACCGAATGGGTTCGTGACGACGTTTCCCATAATCCGTTGCCAATGGCGTTCTTTTTCTATGATGGCGTATATGGTGGTATTTCTTCTCTGCTCTTTGTAATTTATAGGAATTTTCCAGAGGTAAAGAATGTATTTAAGTGCAATTAGTGCTGTTTCGTGCTTTATTAATAATTTTCTTTTCATAAACAACAATTGTATGTTAACATAAGTAGCTTGAAGATCGTGTTCATGTTTTGTCTTTGCCAACGACTCCATAGAAATTTTCTTAGAAGTTGGTTGTACCCATACGTATAATAAAATCGAGAATAAATTCAAGTAAGTAATTTGATTAGGTTTGTCTTGACTAATAGTGTGTGTAGTGTGCTGTAGTTGGGTGAATAAAAATGTTTAGTTAAAAATTGTAGGTGTTTTATTTTTAATTCCTGTCAGCCAAATTATGGCCACAGTTGGTCCTAGGACGGTCTTTAATAGACCATAATAGGACGGCCAAAGGCCAACCAAAAGTGTCTACTTTGGAAGTCCTACGGACGTCCATTCGTGGTCTTCGGATATCCGTAGGACGTCCTCTATGTCCTGAGTTGACGTCCTAAGGATATCCAGTGGACGTCAGTGTGCTGTTTGGGATTAGTCCAGAATATTGAACCTTTAGCTCTCTAGAGGAAATGTTTTTAGTGCGTTCCACCTACTTGAAATTCTTCAAGTATTGACAGCTGTTTCCACCTATTTAAGGTCTCTTTAGTATCTAACAACTTGTATTGTCACACCAAAGTAAAGGACTACCTGAGCTTATATACTCTTCATGTAAGTCAACAGACGCGAGATTTAAGAACATCACGTGATCCACACCGCCTTTGCCGCGATCGGTACACACTATGCAACCAGGAATACTTTAGAACATGCTTCTTTTTCTGAGGACATATACATATATGTATATGGGCAGATCCATTACTTTTCGACAAAAGTGTGCGGGGGTAAGTCACCGATTTGGCTGCCGATTTTTTCTCGAAAGTAGGTCATATAAGAAGACGATCCTGAAAATTTGAGCTCGATATAGGTAATTCCGGCTGCAAGAAAATTTTTTGAAATATAAAAAAAGTCGATTTTTTAGTCATCTTCAAAAATTCGTATCTCAGCTCCTATTTAACTTAGAGATTTGATCAAGACGGCATTTTTCTATGTTATCCCTCTATTTTCAAGAAAAAAATAGTTTTTAAGTTTAAACTCAAATCCGGCTAAGCTGTAAGCCTTCAAATAAAACACCGCTTAAGATAAATTTTGCCAATTTTTAAAGTGCTCTCAAGTCTACAGTTTTTGAAGCAGTGGAATAAATGACAGATGATATTTTTCGTTAAGGTATACTCTGTTGGAATTTACCCATTTTTTACTTGATTGCTTCGATTTCTCTAATGTATGGCCACTCAAAGACAATTGATTTTTGAAAAATCGCTGTTTCAGATACCTACAACTTTTTTCTATCGATCCGAAATCCTTTGAAAATTTCAGGGATTATACTTTACTCTATTCCCAAACAAACCATCAAAACTTTTCCTTGGGTATTGAAGTGGTCAATAATCTATTAGACCTTGTTCATTTTTTTCGAAAGTAGGTCATATTTTGTTTGCTTCCATAGAAACAATTTGATAAACGTCTGCTACCACGAAAAAGATTTTGAGCTAAAAGTAACTTGCTACAAGCCATGGAAAAAGTGTTTGTGATGGTATTGGAGCAGTTGTTAAACGAACAACAATGAGACACTGCATTCGATCACCACCAGAGAAGCAAATTACTAATCCATTAGACATGTACAATTATGTTTCTGAAGAATTAAAAAGTATCATGTAAATTTAATATATTAAAACTTTATGTCTATTATAATTATCTATAGAGCTTTATGGGTTCCTGATACAGAAGTTCAACAAAGTCAAAGGCACTTTTCAACCATAAAAGGTACAAGATTGCATCATTTTTATAAACCGATTAATGAGAAGAGCATTGAAATGAGTATAACTTCATTTGACGAGCAGAAAAAAGTCTATAAATTCAAATAGTCCAGATACAATTAACAAATAGGAATGTATATTAAATATTTCATAAAAGTAAAAAATTAAAGTTTTATTGATAGTTAACTTATTTTGCCCCTTCCAATTCTATATATTTTCAGATATCAATTAATTTATTACGAATAAATCATTAAACTGATAATAAAACTACAAAAAATTTCATTTTATATTGAAATTTTGACATTTTAGAAAATTCATAGCTCTTAAATCACTTCAATACCCAAGGAAAAGTTTTGATAAGTTGTTTGAGGATAGAATAATGTATAATCCCTGAAATTTTCAAAGGATTTCGGATCGATAGAAAAAAGTTGTAGGTATCTGAAAACATTGATTTTTCAAAAATCAATTGTCTTTGAGTGGCCATACATTAGAGAAATCGAAGCAATCAAGTAAAAAATGGGTAAATTCCAACAGAGTATACCTTAACGAAAAATATCATCTGTCATTCATCCCACTGCTTCAAAAACTGTAGATTTGAGAGCACTTTAAAAATTGGCAAAATTTATCTTAAGCAGTGTTTTATTTGGAGGCTTACAGCTTAGCCGAATTTGAGTTTAAACTTAAAACCTATTTTTTTCTTGAAAATAGAGGGATAACATAGAAAAATGCCGTCTTGATCAAATCTCTAAGTTAAATAGGAGCTGAGACACGAATTTTTAAAAATGACTAAAAAATCGACTTTTTTTATATTTCAAAAAATTCTCTTGCAACCGGAATTGCCCATATCGAGCTCAAATTTTCAGGATCGTCTTCTTATATGACCTACTTTCGAGAAAAATGAACAAGGTCCAATGGATTATTGACTAAAGTATTACTAATAATTCATTTAACTGATAATAAAACTACCAAAAATGTCATATTATATTGAAAATTTGACATTTTTAAAAATTCATAGCTCGGAAACCACTTCAATACCCAAGGAAAAGTTTTGATGGGTTGTTTGGGGATAGAATAAAGTATAATCCCTGAAATTATCAAAGGATTTCGGATCGATAGAAAAAAGTTGTAGGTATCTGAAAACAGCGATTTTTAAAAAATCAATTGTCTTTGAGTGGCCATACATTAGAGAAATCGAAGCAATCAAGTAAAAAATGGGTAAATTCCAACAGAGTATACCTTAACGAAAAATATCATCTGTCATTTATTCCACTGCTTCAAAAACTGTAGATTTGAGAGCACTTTAAAAATTGGCAAAATTTATCTTAAGCAGTGTTTTATTTGGAGGCTTACAGCTTAGCCGGATTTGAGTTTAAACTTAAAACCTATTTTTTTCTTGAAAATAGAGGGATAACAGAGAAAAATGCCGTCTTGATCAAATCTTTAAGTTAAATAGGAGCTGAGATACGAATTTTTGAAAATGACTAAAAAATCGACTTTTTTTATATTTCAAAAAATTCTCTTGCAGCCGGAATTACCTATATCGAGCTCAAATTTTTAGGATCGTCTCCTTATATGACCTTCTTTCGAGAAAAAAATCGGCAGCCAAATCGGTGATTTACCCCCGCACACTTTTGTCGAAAAGTAATGGATCTGCCCATATATATATATTTATTACCACCACATAGATTTTTTTACTTTGTCTGTTTGATTCTCACTAGTTAACAAAAATTTTCATCATTTTCAAAAAAATCAATCCTTAAAAATAAATGATGACTAAATTCTTAGGTACTACCCAATTCAAATAAATTCAAATAAAAAGGCTTTGTATCTTGGATTAATGATAAAAATACACTGTTAGTTTGTATTTTTTTTTATTTCAAAATTGGACTCAGTTCCTTTTTGATTTTAATCTATCATTTGTTATTATAAGATAGGTATCTATACAAAATAAGAATTTTAAATTATTTATAGTAGATCATAAGTTTTTTGTTCAAACTTTTGGTTAACCCAGATAGCACCATTCGTCCAATGGACGTCCGTTTAAGATCCATTTTAAGTACATTGGTCCACGGACTAAAAATGGATGTACTATGTACGTCCATATATTTACATCCTTTGTACGATTTTAATGGACGTCCATATAGTGTCCATTTTACGTCCATAATTATTATTACAGAAATGCAAGTTAAAACGAATTGTTGGCTGCATAACAACAGTTATGATCAATCTCACTGACATTCAAGCAAGCGCGGGCTATAAAGGACTTAAGCTATCAATGAAATGTTAAACACTTGTAGTATTGCAAATGTAATGTTCCTGAGTCGAATACTAGGATTTCCTGCAATGTTCAACATTGAATGTTGTAACTTTTAACAACTTTTAGAATATTTATATTCCTAGTGGGATTGTTACTGAGCCAGACAAAAGGCATTTCAGTCATGTTGTAGAAAATTTTCTGCAACATCGCAATGAAAATACAGTCGCAAAAAACAGTTAAAGTAAGCAAAAAAGCAGGTCCTGGATGCTGGAGAAATGGTTCAAACACCTTATAGACGTCCATCGGTGGACGACTTATGGATGTCCAAAGTTGTGACATTTGGACTCTAAACGGATATCCATGGGACGTCCATAGAAAAAAAAATGGACATCCTATGTACATACAGACGTCCACGAGCATACGTCCATTGGACGTCCATAGTATACCTTTGTGCTATCTGGGAAGTATTTTGTACATACCTTCTGTGTACATACTATGTACGTACTGAGGACGACTGAACCTTACATTTTATGTACATAATATATAGTACGTACATAATACATATTTTTTTGGTCTTAAGACGCAAGTACGTAAATATAACCAAAAATGTACATTTTTAAAACGTACTGTGTTGTTTGGAAAGTTTGCTAGATAGTTATACATCTATAAGAATAGAAATAAATCTTTAAATAGCGATAACGGACCGGTACCCAACTCTAGTTTGAATAAATTAGTTTGTTAGTTTCTCTTTACATGTTCACTGTAACCGTTAACGGTTTAGTCAACCTTAGCTTATAATTAGTATAAATCTGGTAGATTTAGCAGATTTAGTTACACTTCGCTTTTGAAGATGCCAACATCGTTGGCGAAAAGTACTTTAAGCACTTGTTTTATTGTGTTGGGAAATATTTCTAATATTTGTGGAACATATCATTAAAGTTATTCTTTTTCAAGTAATATATAAATGTATTAAATAAATAAATAAATCTCATGGCTGCTTATGCTAACTTTAATAGTGAGGTGTTGCAAAACTTAGTTCGATGTGTGCGTCTGTAATGGCACAGCTTAAAATAATTGTTTAAAGTGAGGATCCGCTCAGTAATGAATAATGGCTAGGTAATCAAGTGTGCGATACAGATGATTTTAGGACTAAAGCTATAATATATATCCAGCTTTTTTCATGGCCAGGTGGTGGTAGGCATTCAGTATAAATTCGGCGAGGCGGATATGCCTGGTCTACATGCCGCATCTCATACGTGTTCCGGGCCGGACGCGGCCAATTCGACCAAACCAGGGAAATCTTCAATAAAGCCTAAGCAATACATTAAAATTTATATTAAGTATAACACGGCATTGAGCGGCCATGCGTCAGAGCAAAGAGGTAAAGGAGCGCTATCCAAGTCATGCCTATAGGGCGCTGAGTTTGCTCCATACACTTATCAATATTTTTATACAGGGTCTTTTAGGAGTACTGGTAAATATTTTAGGAGGTGCACCTTCTACCGTGGTAAAACTTCTAAACATTTAAAAAAAAGTTATATAAACATATAAATTATATAAATTAATTCAAAGTGAGCTAGAACCCTTGTTAACCTAGCCATAGACTAAAGTCTATAGCATATATGAGTGTTATTTATGAATAACATTTATAAATGATAATTGGGTTTTCCATACAAAAGTGTCATTCATAAATGACATTCATGTTTGACACTAGCTTGTTAAACAAGAAGTTTGAATATGCACGATTACATTTTATTACGCCGCTGCTAACTCGGATACTATTAGAGACTGGTGATTTTTGTTTTAAAAACTTTTTCAAATCTTTGGCTTTGTTTCGTTCGCTGATAGTATAGCAAAATTTTTTGAAACAAAAAAGTTCCTCGCTTACTGAAAATAGTATTGCAGAAAATGTAAATATTAAAGTTTTCTTTAGTGTCACAGAAAAACTACGTCTCTTAGCATAACGGCATTACCTTAGTTATCTTCGCGCACTCTTTCTTCAGTGATTAAAAAAAAAAAATATTGTAATATCTCCAACGATGCCCGAGATATCGCGAGTTATACCTATATGAAAAAGTCTAAAAATTAATAATGACAGATTTTTGACAAATTTCGCAATAAAAAATGTTGTCCCTGGTAAAAAATGTTGTAATTGCTGATTTCCGATAGCTATCTACCTACTTTATCATTTTGTGAAGGTCCCATGTGGTTATACCTTAAAAAAAATCAAGTAAGGAGCGACTTTTTTCCCGTCTACTAATTACCAGATTTTGATAAGGGAAAATCGAATTTAACCTGATGTTGCATTTTTTAAATATTAATAATTATTTATTAAATAATTTTCTCGATTTTTATGTAAGAATGTCATATTCTCGCACGCAAAATCGTTGAAGAATGAAGCTCATTCTTAAACGATTTTTGGTAACATTTAGTTTTTAAGTATTGGTACCCCCAAAATGTCAAACTGATTAATAACCTCAAATTCATTACTTTTATTGAAAATGAAGCCTTTATTATTGTTTTGTAATATAAAGTTTGCTCCAACAATGCATTTTAATGCAAAATTTTAAGTTTAATGTGTAAAAGTGCAGTTCAGGTTGTACTTGTGCAGGATAACAAATATTGTCATTTTGTGTTGCCAACTGACATTTTGCGAGAAAAATCCCCTAACTAGCAACGACCACAAAACAATTAAAAAAACCTAAATAAAAGTTAAAATCGAGAAAATAGTATAAATCCCACGTTGCAGAAGGCTATTCTCGCACTCATTCGTTCGTCCACTCGCTCCTTCGTCGCTCGAGGCCAAATTTCGAATTCGTGCGAGAATATGTGGCCTTCTGCAACTTGTACTTTAATATATAGTCACGGCCAAATCTATATGGGTGCACGTCATCAATGAGATATAATGACGTCAGCATTACCAACTTTGAATTGTAAAGTTACTGCCGTTAAATTAGCTTTTTAAAGGCGTAATTCTGATGTGTTATTAAAAAGAAATCATTCATTTGCGTATTGTTTACCAAGAACTGTAACAATTTCCTTGTTTTAAAACGTTTTTTCACTAAATTATCAAAATAAAACCATTCACTTAGTAATTTTTGTGTGTGCCAGTTGGTAATAGCTTAAGGCTGGCGCGCACCGTTCAATATTATTGATGGGTCGCTGTCATTTTATATTTGACGTATTTTTGTAATTGTGACATTTCGTCCGGAAGCATCGTTTGTTGCAAATTATTATAAATAATATTATACATTATGTTTATAAGATTCAATCCCTGGATTGTGCAAACAATGATATAAGGCCTGTTGGCAACTAGCCGTTATTAGATTTCGAAGACATTGCGCCCTTAATAATAAATTTGGGGAAATAATCAGACTTCAATTCTGACCTGGTTTGCTCTGATGACAAGGACGCCTGGTAATTTATTATTTTTGTGTTTCTGATAATTTAGTATTTTTTTGTTATGTGCATATGTAATAAAAATGTAATAAACTCCGTTTGTTTTCTCTTTAAACACATTTAATAAAAATTTGCCTGTAAGAATCTCCTAATTAGTTAGTGCAGAAGATTATACAAGGACGTTATAATTCCATCTTAATAACAGCCCCCACCGCTATAAACAGTCAACAATACACGAGCGTTAGATTGTGTCTGGGCACGTATGAATAGACCTTAACGCTGACGTCATATGCCGTTGATGACGTGCACCCATACAGATTTGTTAAAATTTGTTTAAAACAATGAAACATCAAGAAAGAAAGCATATGCGACGTATATACGTCGCGACGTGTTGTCAAAACGTTGGAACGTATTATTTAAATGTAAAAAATTTAAATAAAAAAAAATTAAACACCCTAAATATTTAAATGTCAAAAAATGGTTAACGGAAAGCAAACAACAATATAATATTAACTAATTTCAATAATATTAAGCTTATTATAAATACCGATGGACTACCGATATTCAGTTGAAGATGTGCGTCTACAGACATATATGTAATCAGGGCCGCGCCGCCCCTGTGTGCGAAGTGTGCGGCGCACACAGGCGCCAAGACGATAGAGGCGCCGCCATCGAAATTATTTTTGTTACACTTACACAACAACATATTCTTTGTAGTGAAGTATCGATAAGTTTTACCTATTTAGGAAAATATTATCCAATTATATAAAACTGGAGAACATTTATTAATTATTAATTAACAAATAATAAAAAAAACATAAGTTAAAACATGAAGATTCGTGAAAAAAAGAGGCGCTTCATAGGTTTCGCACACAGGCGCTAGGGTGGTCGTTAAAAATTAAATTTTTTGCGACGCCCCACAGTGGACTAGAGAGATAATTTAACGCGCAGAAATTATTTGGTTAAGTAATTCTTAGTTAATGTTAATTTTTTTGGTCTTATTGATAAAATTTTAATAAAAATTACTTTATACTACCAATAGAAAAAAAAATGATGGTTTCATCACCAACATATGACAATATTGACAATATTAAATTTTAATACAATGATATTTCTTCTGGCAAACAAACCATATTTGTTGCGCCTACTAGCACTTGATTTAAGATTTATTTGAAAGACACTTACTTATTTTGAATTTCTTCGCGCTGGAAGCGCGCTCTAGCCTACTGTGCGCCCCCTAAAAAGCTTCTTTTTGATGAAAAAACACTGGGAATTTTTTAAAAACAACACGTGCCTTAATACGATCTAAGTTAATTTTTTGGTATAATCATGTTTTTTTGGAAATTTTTTATGAAAAATTTTTTTATTCGAAATATAAACACTTATAGAATCCAAATCAATAAAAAACAGTAGTTAATCGAAATAACAATAGACAAAAATTTAAATTCAATATTTTTTCCAGTTGATTTGGTCTATTAAACAAAAAAATTAAAGATATTCAAATTGCTATTTTTATTTTATTTTAGTACAAACGTAATTTCAATATCTAGATTTCTTCACTCCAAGGTGAAGTTATTTCATTGTTAATAATTTTTAAATCTGAAAAAAATTATTATTCCATATTTTCAGAAAAGACATGATATACCAAAAAATTAACTTAGATCGTCTTGAGGCACGTGTTGTTTTTAATTAAAAAAAAAAATTTCCAGTGTTTTTTCATCAAAACGAAGCTTTTTAGGGGCGTCGCAAAAAAATAATTTTTAACGACCACCCTAATGTATATCGCTATATAGGTACGTGTATACACGTATTTACAATTTTCATAATTTATTCACAACCTTAGCTAAAATTTACCCTATTGCAGCGAGTTCGTCAGAAATGCATAATTTGAGGGTTTTTTTCATATTAAGCAAAATGTAGAAGATAATAAGTGGCACAAATCTTGCCCGAAAAGTTGAAGGTTTTTGACTTATTGACTTAGCCCCTATAAACACAGAGTTCAGTCGTAAAAAAAATAATTTTTAACGACCACCCTAATGTATATCGCTATATAGGTACGTGTATACACGTATTTACAATTTTCATAATTTATTCACAACCTTAGCTAAAATTTACCCTATTGCAGCGAGTTCGTCAGAAATGCATAATTTGAGGGTTTTTTTCATATTAAGCAAAATGTAGAAGATAATAAGTGGCACAAATCTTGCCCGAAAAGTTGAAGGTTTTTGACTTATTGACTTGGGCCCTATAAACACAGAGTTCAGTCGTACGGGTTACGATTTAGCCAATTTACAATCACCCCCAAACACCCCCTTACAAAAAAACCCTAGGAAAGTTTTGTTCGAAAACTTGAATTTAGTACCTGCACCACCTACATAATCCCTTGATAAGTTTTTTCTACTCGTAATTTTTTTTATCATTCGGTATAGTTTGAGTGTACTATATACAATTATACGAATAAGGCTTTACTGAAAAAATGATTTTTTGACTTATCCCCTTATGCCTTTTTTCAAAGAAGTGGTTAATACAGAAATTTACAAGATATATATATATTACCAAGATATGCCATTCGATCTTAGGCAAAGGATGTAATTTTAGCATGATGGTGCTTCAGCATATTAATTTATACCTAATTGAATCGGTGAGATTAAGAACATAACAAGTCTAAAAGTTAAAATTTTATAATCCATAATGCATTTTTGTGGGAAAATTTTAACTATTTTATAAAATATAATAATCATGTTTTGTAAAACAACTTATATCTTCCCACTAAATAGCATTATAAACTTTTAAATTGATTTTAGAAAATGATTTGTCAAAATAAAAAATATGAACTTTTGTTCTTAATCTCTTTTCAGGTATCTCGATTGGTCGAGGTGCTGTAGCACAAAATTAACCTTGGCTCCATAGATCACCAAATTTATACTATATATATATATATATATATATATGGAATTTTTCTTGTAAACTTTAGTTTATAATGTAGCGATAGAAACCGAGGGTTAATTACGAGAACGGATATGGCTGGTTGCGAAGCTAAGGCATACGCCATGAATTTTTAAACTTTGTGTGATACAACAATGGCCCAAGTTTGACATTTTTATCAATTTATTTATTTTTTGTATTGTTTGCAAGTTTTCAAAAAAGGGTGGTTTTTACATATGTACACGAAGAAAATAAAATTAAAAACATCAAGGCTGGGTATTTGAAGAGTGAGCGCATTTATGTTAAGTAGTGATTCCCAAATTATTAGGTTTAAACATAAGGAGACTATAACTTTCTTAGGAAAGATTTTTGGACCAATGTGCATAATAATAAGTTTTATTCAGTGTAATAAAAATTACATGAAAAGTCAGGTACAAAGGTAAGTAAACAATAATAATATTCCAATTAAACCTTACAAAAAAGTAAATATTTACGAACAATAGTTAAAATATTGAATAATAAATAAGACTGACAATTAGTTAAACTGTAATATACATTTATAGATTAAAAACTAAATATTAATATATAATAAAATTACACATAGACATCTTTTCGTATTTTTGATAGTAGAACACGATTTCAATTTACTCCACGCACTTACAACAATATTATTAGTGTAGAAATTAAGATTACACATTTTTATGAAATTTGTTTTTAATAAAAGTTATTTGGTAATTTTTAATTTTTAATTACATATATTTATAGATTTAAATACTTTATAGCTTACACACTTGAAGTTATTTAGGTCAACGAAGTGTTCAAAAAAAACCTCAAAACTCTGATTTAACATTATCTAATGAACTAAAATTCCACTCGAAAATCCTTTAAATTCTAATGAAATATTACTGATACCTCTCTTTTTATTTTATGTTACATTGTAATAATGCTTGTCTAGTTTAATATATTAGATATTTTGAATTAAATGAAAGATTTATTTTAAAATTTATGGCGATTATCCGTCGATGTGTGAAGTGTAAAATTGCAATTTTATTAATGTATATCAAGACACACTGCGTTCTCGTTACAAATAATGACAGACCATTTCTTAATGCTTATTCTTTATATTAAAGCAACAAAATATAAAAATACTTTTAATATTATATACAAGGCTGTTTTGGTTGGCAAATTAATTAAATTTGTCAATTTAAATAGTGCTTTGGTATAAGTAATAATTGAGTTTTGCAAAAAAGAAGTACTCGAAAGGATGATTCTAGCGAAATGTAATTTTATCTATTTTAAAAATATTAATATATAAATTATTATTATATTATGCAGACGACTTTTAAGTATGAATACAAATGTATTTTTAAGTTAAACAAATTTGTTTTTAAGTTTACTCCATAAAGAGTAGTACACAGTAAAATGCATTTATCGTTTATTTATGGTAAAATAAATAATTGGAGGTATTATATTGTAATTTTAAAAATTATTATCAATAAAAGAAAACCGATAAGAACGGAAAAAGAAACTTCAGTTTTTGTTAAATTTTTAACAAAAAATTGTCTCATAGTGTTACTACCTGTGTGGTCCACGTAAGGTGACCCATATACTTATCTCAGAAACTACTGGAGTCACAAAAAATTTGTAAGAAACAAATATTCACGAAGTAAAAAATATTTTTAAAATATTATATTTCCATTTATACAGGGTGTTCGGTTTTCCTTGGGACAATACCAACTTTCTTATTTTCAATTGAACACCCTGTATTTTTTTGCATTTTTGGATTCTTCCCACTCTTTTAGGTATACTTTGTAAATATATTAAATAAGAAAATGTTAATACTTTTTGAGTAAAATTAAGATTTATTAAAATTTCTCTAAATGTAGACACTCGCTAAAAGTTAAAAATAACCAACTAAAAGTTATTATTTTTTATATTATGTAGTATCCATCTCTTTAATAATAAGTAAGCTATAAGTTAATTATTATATTTTTTGGAAAATATCATACAGGGTGTTTTCTATGTCCCGTTGAAAATAGCGATTTTAAAAGTTTAAAATCTTGTTTTTCTTCAATGGAACACCCTATATATTTTTGCATAATTGGATAGAATAAGTAATTACCTTTCATTTTATATATATATGTCCTATACCTAAACCTAACAGAAAAAAAAATATTCGCATTTTTCACAATTAGTAGCTTTTTTCCAATTACCTTAGTTAAATTTTCATTATTCAAAGAAAACACCCTGTATAATATTTTTCAAAAAATAAATTAATTAACTTATAGCTTACTTATTATTAAAGAGATGAATGCTACATAATATAAAAAATAATAACTTTTAGTATTTAGAGAAATTTTAATAAATCCTCATTTTACTCAAAAAGTATTAACATTTTCTTAATTAATATATTTACAAAGTATACCTAAAAGAGTGTGTAGAATCCAAAAATGCAAAAAAATATAGGGTGTTCCATTGAAAATAAGAAAGTTGGTATCGTCCCAAGGAAAACCGAACACCCTGTATAAATGAAAATATAATATTTTAAAAATATTTTTTACATCGTGAATATTTGTTTCTTACTCGAGTGACTCGAGTAGTTTCTGAGATAAGTATATGGGTCACCTTACGTGGATCACCTAAAAAAATATTCGCATTTTACAAAATTAGTAGCTTTGCGCGTATGGTAATTATTATAGTAATATATATATTTATATATAAAAGCATTTTTATTTGTTGTTATTGAAATTTATTTATTTGAATAATGAAAATTTAACTAAGGTAATTGGAAAAAAGCTACTAATTGTGAAAAATGCGAATATTTTTTTTTCTGTTAGGTTTAGGTATAGGACATATATATATAAAATGAAAGGTAATTACTTATTCTATCCAATTATGCAAAAATATATAGGGTGTTCCATTAAAGAAAAACAAGATTTTAAACTTTAAAAATCGCTATTTTCAACGGGACATAGAAAACACCCTGTATGATATTTTCCAAAAAATATAATAATTAACTTATAGCTTACTTATTATTAAAGAGATGGATACTACATAATATAAAAAATAATAACTTTTAGTTGATTATTTTTAACTTTTAGCGAGTGTCTACATTTAGAGAAATTTTAATAAATCTTAATTTTACTCAAAAAGTATTAACATTTTCTTAAATAATATATTTACAAAGTATACCTAAAAGAGTGGGTAGAATCCAAAAATGCAAAAAAATACAGGGTGTTCCATTGAAAATAAGAAAGTTGGTATCGTCCCAAGGAAAACCGAACACCCTATATAAATGAAAATATAATATTTTAAAAATATTTTTTACTTCGTGAATATTTGTTTTTTACAAATTTTTTGTGACTCCAGTAGTTTCTGAGATAAGTATATGGGTCACCTTACGTGGACCACCCTGTACACTGTGAGACAAGTTGTGGTACACAGTGAAATGACCCGTCAACTTAGGAAAATCCAATCCTCCAAAGCTAACTTTAAACTTTGGATTTTCTTGGCGTTTTGTTTAGCCAATCTTTGGTCCCGGAAGTTTCGTTGGAGCATCTTTAATAACACTGTAGGTAAATTTTCAACTCTTGAAATATCACACCTAAACGCTCGGACACGTAAACATAATTTTTGGTCGTAGATTCCAAATCCGTGCTCGGTTTAGCTGTATCAGGTCTAAAAAATTGTTTCCTATCGGAAATCCGAACCGGGGACAGACTGTATGGGACACACTGTATACTGGAATATTATAATTTGTAAAATAATATATTTCACCTCTTATGCTTTTTATTTTTATTAATATAATATCCTCAATTATACTCAATAAAAAAAAATTAGCAAAAAACATTATGAATTTCCTAAATTACTGTAAAAAACCATCAGGGACACGTGTTCCTTTTGATCAATCAACTTGCAAGAATTTGTTTTTTTTAATTTGAAACTGATGTGTGGGTCCAGCCAAATTAATTTTTTTAAATTTATACAGGGTGTTTCCAATATCTTTCAATTTTGACCTGATACAGCTAAACCAACCATGGATTTGTAATCTACGACCAAAAATTAAGTTTACTTGTCTGAGCATTTAGCTGTGATAATTTCACCTCCCTACAGTGTAATAGAAATGTCAGGTGCAATAGAAAACTTGAACTTATCAGTTTTATGACTTGTTTTTAGATATAATATAATATATAATTCATTATTAGTAGATAGTACTTTGCTTATGTAGTGAACCCCTCTAGAAAATTTTACCGAAATGAAGGTATCTTTTTTAATTTCCTCAGCGTTAATTTCAGTCGATAAATCCATTTTTTCAACATTTTTACCAAGATAGTCCATATCTCATGAGGACTCTTTGTAGACTAGTACCTTTTCCTTAGTGCTACTGCTGATTATGTAACAAATTTCGTCCGTCTTTTCTGTTTTTTTAGCAATGTGCTTCAATTTTCAGTTCTTTGGCATGAGTAAGAGTTGCAATATCCCGCGCTATTATACTGCCGTGCTAATGTGGCGATAAAGTTAGAATATGGACTCCAGCTTCAAAAGCTTTGTTGACAACATTAAATAAGGATTTTCTTTTGTAGAGTTAGTGTTTGGGAGATTTATCACCCGCACTATGACACTATATTAAATACATTATTTGTTCTAAAAATAACATTTCTATACCGGCCTCGGTGGTGTAGTGGTCAGAGCTCCTGGGAGGTTAATTACTCAAGTTTTAACCTTCCGTTCACCTCAAAATTTTTACACTTTATTATTTTTTCACTTTCACACTTTTTCATATTTCCCCCTCTTTGACCACATATCCTTGTCAGGATTACCTCAAAATTATCAAAATTATCAAAATTATTAAACCCTCTAAATTCTTTAAATCCCCTTTTATACCTTTATACCTTTATAGTTAGGCCGTTTACAAAATTTATTATGTATTATTTTTAAATAAATTAATTTGGAATTTGGAATTTTGGGTACGAGCCGAGAGGTCGTGGGTTCGAATCCCACTTGGGTATGGTTGTTTATTTGTGTTTGTCCATTGTGTATAGTCCTTCGAAGGGGACTTTAAGCCGTCGGTCCGTTCCTACCCCTAACCCGCACAAGCCATTCAGTTGGCTTATGGGACATCTTAATTTGGATGTAAGGGTGGAACTAAAAGAGCACTTTATAACTTTATTGGCACGCGAACAAGATTTTATTGCAATTATGACATTATTACTTACAGGGTTAAGTACAATCTCAAACAGTTCTACATATCTTTAACCAACATTTCTTATTGGATTGACAATCTTACAAGGCCAACTTACTGGGTTTCTTAGTTTTTCTTTACAAACAATTTTGTCTTGTAAATTTTTAAAAATATGAGCAAATAAAAATACTTTATTCGATATCGATTTTATGTTTTTTCAACTTCTACACACCCAGTAGTTAATTACCAAATTTTACTACTTGAATAATATATTATCAATAATTATTATATATCAATACATTTCATCAAAATCACTTTTCTGAAAAAAAAAACAAAGAAAAATTAACTTTATAATTTCTGTTGTAATTTTTGTATTCAGACTTCGTTTTTAGTTATCAACAACTTTTTTTCATAAAATATCAAAATATAAATCTTAAGGTACTATGATTTACACCCAAAAGTCTTAATACGTGACTTTGATGCAACTAGTTAAAGTTAATTTTCTATCAGTGTCAAGCTAATTATCTAAAAATAATACAATAAATCGTCGCCTTACCAAGACAACCTCCTAACTCCAATTTCAAGTAATAAAGGACAAAATATTATTTTAATTGTTAATTGTTTTAAAAGAATAAAAATTATCTTAAGTAGTTAAGAGGTGGTGTTTCAGAGCCACTTTAGGATTTTTTTAGGAACTCGATGGCATTTTGCAGGATTTTTTAGGATTTTCAGTCCTTTTTAGGATGTCTTCGGCTGCTGAAGGTCAATGACCAGAAGGTCCTTTTTCCTGAAAGAAAAGGACCTCTAAGGTCCTGGTTTATTTCTTAAATCTTAGGTTGATAGTAACTAAATTTTGGTTAGTACTAATGTCTAACTAGATTTATCTCTTAAATCTATGTCACGTGATAATGACTATGTGATGACGTAATATGAAAAATTAAAAGTTTTTATATTTGGTAGGGTTTGAACCGCGGACTTGTCGATTGATAGACGAATACGCTAGCCTAGGTACCATTTGACCAACTTATAATCTTTAATTTGAATGATCTACATACGCTAGGTTTGCCACGTCACCATTATTATTCTAAGAATAAATAATTATTATATTATAAAAATAATGAATGGTAAAAATAATCACAATTTAAATTGAATTATATTTATTTATGGGTAATTATTAAAAATAAATCAATACAATTAATTAAATGATGAATAAAATATTCATCAATTTTGTAAGTATATAAGCGTTTAGTTAAATAATTTATTCTCATTTAAGTTTTAGATTTTGTGCAATAAACATCACTATCCAATTATTGTGTTTGGTTATTTTTCTTGGTGCAGTACATTTGGGTAGCAGCAATGGTATCAAGCAGGATATTTTTAACAACGAATATTTACCGGAAGTTTATATGTTAGTCATGAAGTACACAGCAATGGTAGCAAATTGCAAATAATATTTAAAAACCCTTTATCGAGATACCCTCACTTGTCCATATTTGCAACCAACACCAACAAAAGTCAACAACATCATCGACATATTCAACAACACGTTGATTTGGATAATGTCACTCCATCAACGATGACATCGATTCATGTGCAACTCTAAAACGTTATAAAAACAACCTAAACGAATAAACAAAAAATGTTTATCGTTGATATTCAAGGTTTTGAATTTTGTAAACAAGGTCTACCGTTTTGGGCAAATATTAAAAAAGGAAATTTAAATATTAAATACCGAAAGCAAGGAAACTGTGTACAAGTTTATTAAACTTTCTTTCAACTTTAATTCATTTAACTAGAAAATAAAAAGTCATCTTTTGTATTACTGCAAAATAATGTTCATGGAATGGGATGGGATGAAGCAGCAACAACAACAACAACAGCTGTTTTTGAACAATACGATTGGAATGAAAATGAAGACTGTTGTGTTATATATAATGTCATTATGGAATTTTTGAAATTTTATATATGATCCAGTCCATTTATGCCTGTAATGGTTAAAGCGGAAAAAATGGTTTGAAAAATATGTAAACAATCAAATTATTAATATTAAAAAGAAGGAGAAGACTTTACCACAGTGGCCATCTTAAAAGGAAATGCGAAAAATATTTAAATCATACCATCTTAATTGTGCTATCGAAAATGTATAATTTTTATATCATTGGGCCATGTTTTGTAATTAATAAATAAAACAACTAAAATATATATATTTTTTTATTAAAATATCCTTACAAATTTTATAAAATTTTAACTGTACTGGTAAGTGGGTTATATTTAACTTTTTTATCGTGTAAAATCAACAGATAAGCACAGGAACGTCTGTATAAGTTTCAAACTCCAAACGACTGTCGACACTTCCATTTTTTATGGTGTCCACTTGGTAACAATAATCGATCACGATTAAGGGAGCCCTTTTAATGAATTTCTCCAATGTGAAACAAGGCTCGCCCACATCTTCATTAAATTATCGTATGGAAAAACCTAGGAGTTCAAATGGACTTTAAAGTTTTTTATGTTGCAGTGATCAAACATGCTGCATATCTTATCTGCTAGATTTTTCCTATTTGTTTGGAATCCAAATATAATGTATCGAGGCTTTTCCATTTGATTTATAGCCTTTACATTCCACGCGTGTTGTTTTGTTTGATTTAAAAGTGGATATTCAGGAAGTTCCCATCCTCAAAACGAAAGTGTCAAGTCCCTACCCTTGTCAATGACTGATAACAACTGCAAGTTTGACTCATCATCCACTTTACATGTTCAACTTTTCAAACTATTTTGTTTAGACGTATTTGGGGTGTTTCTCCTGCTTTTGTTGTCAATACTGAATTGTTGTCGGTAAAACTTTTGATTAGTGCTAGCTCTTTTCATACATTTACAACAACCTTGCGAAAGTGTTCAAATACACCCATTAGGATTTTTAACGGGATACAAGCATTATATTCTCCATCAGCTTTATGTACAATTTTCACATAATCCAAATGATTCCAACCTGCGTTTTGATAACGTACACATAAGAGATGTATACCAGATGTATTTAACTTTGGTTATGTTGATTGAATTTTTAGACTCGTGTCTTGTATCTTTTTTCAATTCTTTTTTCTCAAATCCCAAAAGACTACCTATCAAATGGTATCTCACATCTCATCGTATTTCGATAAACTTTCATTGCTAAATAATGATGTTGTAGGCGATGATGTTTTCGAAGGAAAACTAAAGGCATGGGATACAGCGGTGTGTTGTTTAACAATTTCCTTGGAAACGTGCTCATGTAGGTAAACAGCTAGATCATCAACAAATTCAAATTCTTTTTTTTTCAAAATGAAATATGTTATTTGTCTCGTCGACATTCTATTAAAAATTTTAAACACAAATGACCACAATTAACAGCATTAAAATTTTGATATCTACCATAATTATACACAATGTTCACACGACCATTGGATTTAAAATATTTTACTTCCAAGGGAGGTTGGTAATTTCCAAAACTATCAAAGTACACAACGTTTGTACCAGTTTTTTTATACGCAGTCCTATGAGTTCCAGGACCATTTGTTGAATCCAAATTTATCACACCCCGTTCGTTCAGATGATGTATTTCTTGTAGTAATACATCACGCATAAAAACACCACGAAAGTTTGGAATCTTGTACAATTTGGCATAGGTTATTAAATCAGTATTTGTTAGCTGTTCAAGCGGTAGGCCTGATTGCTTTGATACGGCCCAATCCTGTCTTGTTGTAGGTAGAGTCCTTTTCCCATTGCTATTGCTTCCATTTTTTATTGTGACGATTTGATTCAACAAGCTTCACCACACCGGTCAAACTGTTACCAGTTCTGATAGCCCAGCAAATATATTATAAGAGGTAGAAAACCACCAACCTTTGGAATTTTAATAACACGACCAATACTGGGTTTCAATTGATGTTTTATCTGTTTTGCTGCATTCAATGCCACGTGAATGGCATATCTTAAATTTTTTGCATTGCTTTGTGTTTTTTAATTTTTCCAACAGCTTTTTGAAATCCAATAGATTTTTTTTACTTTTACGTTGTTGACGATGCTGTTTTCAACTACCTTTGCTCTTTATCTTTATCGATGACGACGACATCTTTACAGAACGCGGACAAACACCAGACTAGATTAGTAGATGCGTTGTTTTGTATTCAAAACATCCTCTTTCTCCAACCTAGGTTTTTTAGAAATGGTTGTTGCAGGATCAATCAACGGTTCTCTTAGATCGATTTTGTGTTTTTTAATTTTATTAACAATGGTTACATCATGATCTTCTGATTTTCTTTTTCGTTCTAATCGTTTTGATGTCGACTTTTCACGCCTCCTTTGTCGACGACGATACATTTCTGGAATATTTAGTTTGTTTTCCAGTTCATCCAAATCCGGGGGTTTTTTTTTCGTTGTGGATATTTTATTGTCTAAGGTTTTTCATGTTTCCTTTCTCGATTACGCGTATACAACTTCGATGCATTTCTGGAATATTTTCCTTGTCTTCTAAATCATCTAAATCAATAACTGGTGTTTTAGCTTTTTTCATTTTATTTACACCTCGACGACTGTCTTTGCTGCTGCTGCTGCCACTCCTACTTTTATTGTTTGATTTTTTGATACCCATACATTTTTCCACTTCCACCAACACCTTTTGAATTCAACGTTTCGTTTTTTTCAATTGAATCACACATTATCCAAGTTTCGTTGTTTCAATTTTTTTACATATTCCCATACCAAGTTTTAATTTTTTTTCATAGCTCCTGCTACAGCTAGAGAGTCTTTCACCCATCGATGCGTCTGAATCATCCCATCGATTCTGCAGCTAATATTCTATCGGCCTCGTGACGAAACTTTAAATCTTTGTTTAACGAGTATTGAATGTCATGTTTTCGACAACTTTCTTTCAATCCATTAACACCTCTTTGTGTTTGTGCAAATGACAAAGAAAATGAAAATTGTCATACAAAAGACTCGTTTAAACGTGAAAAACACTAATAATAAAGAATTTGGCGTGCAAAAGCGTGTAAAACATGGAAAACTATTTCCATCCACTATTCGATGTCCTGTTGGTCCATCAAACTGTGGAAAAACCAATGATTTCTGTCATCGAACACGAAAATGGATTAAAATTCGAAAACGTGTACATTTATTCACGCTCGCTCTTTCAACCCAAATACACCTTTTTGGCTGAATTGTTGCCACCAATAAAGGGAATCAAATATTACCCATTTAGTGCTCGATATTTATTTTTATAATGTTGCTTGCGATAACCAGGAGATTATTTGTGAATGCCAAAATTCCCAAACATTTAATACGAGATAATGCTAACGTGTTGGTGCTATTTAAACAGGATAAATTGAATTTAAAACGTGTTAAAAAGGATCACGTGGGAAGTGATATGTCGTTTGAAAATTTTAAAAATATCTGCTCGTACTGTTGGAAACTTCCATATGGATTTCTGACCATTTTTAAGGATGATAAGATGAACGGTGGACGTTACAGAATGGGATTTGTTCATCATATAAACCTCGAATAAACTCTCACTTTGGCTCATTAATGTTTCGTTGTTCTTGCTCTAAGCACGTGTGTGTGTGGGTGATAATGGATTAGCAAGCAAAAAATTTAAAAAAATATTGATTGGAAAACGGAAAAACATTAAACCGTAATTTAAACTTCTTAAAGAGGGTGAAAATGTGCAGAAACAAATGTTTTTTCCATCACAAAACTATTCAAAGTGAACTAAAAACAGCTGCTACAAATAAACAGCAAGTGTCAGTAATCTCTTCTCCCCTCGACCTTCTCAACCTTATGGAATATATAAAGTTAAATACAAAAAAACATCACCAGCATTGTCGTCGTTTTCAAAGGAAAAAGATGAAGATATTAGCTCGTTAAAACGTTCCATACTGGGTGATATTAACAAGGAAGATGACTATGACAATTATGTTGATGAAAGGAATTTTAATAAAACACGTAGAGAAGAAATGGAGAAAAAAGCTTATATTGATTATCTAAATCAATATGATGATACAAAAAATTAATTTGGTCACAAATATGGATTACGATTTATCCCACAAGAAGAAAAGTTTTATATAGGTAATTCTCAAATAATATTATATGGTTCAGATTTTGTGGTTCAAAATAAAAAATACAAAGGAACTCACGGACTGTACGAATTACTCTTTAAAAAGAACCCCAAAGGATTTACAGCAGAAGATGAAAAAGTATATAAACAAATTGTTATAAAAACAAAAGCACACCGACGATTTTATAAGTCCAAGAAGCAAGTTGCTGGAAGTAGGTTGGAAAAATATAAAAAGATATTAGCTTCACCTGTCACAGGGGATGGTGTATTTTTGAAAGCAAACAACAACAAAATTGATTACGTTTACTTTGACGATACAAACGAATTAGTCGAGAGATTGCGTGAATTGGTTGCATCCCAGCAGGTAGGTCACACGGCACACGATCGGACAATAACGTCATTTATTGAAGAACTGAGGGAAATTAAAGTTATCGCCTAATTATGAAACAGCAGAAGAACAACACCAAATTTATCACTGATGTTAAAAGGGATGTGGTCGAAGAACTTCATAAACCAGCTAGAATTAATTTCAAAAGACACAGAATCATCATCAAATCCTTTGACGATCTATTACAAGCAGAACTGGTGGAAATTATACCATACTCAAATATAAACAATTGTCACAAATACATTTTGGTAGTTAATAAATTGTTTTTCTAAATATGTGTGAGCATACCCGTTAAAAAATAAAAGTGCTATGGAAGTTTGCAAGGCAATGGAAAATGTTTTTAAAGAACAAGTTCCACGAAACATCCAAACCGATTTGGGAAAAGATTTTTACAATAAAGAATTTAAAAAAATTTAAATTTAAATTTAAAAAAAATATAAAATTAATCATAACAGTCCGTGTAGTGAGAAAAAGGCTTCAATTGTTGAACGAGTAAATAGAACATTAAAAAATTTAATTTGGAAAGATTTTGGTGTTCAAGGACACTACAAATGGCTCAACTTACTATGGCAAATTGTTTCCAAATACAATAATATCAAACACAGAACCATTGATAAAAAACCGATAGATGTGACAGAGAAAAATGCAAATTAAATCTTAAAAACAGCCTACAATCGTATTAAAATGAGTGACTTGAATGCGAAATTTCATGTCGGTGATCATGTACGCATTTCAAAAGTTAGAGGAGTCTTTGACAAACAGTACATGCCCAATTGGTCAACGAAAATTTTTGTAATAAAAAAGTACAGTACACCAATCCAACTACCTATATGCTTCAAGATACAACTGGTGAAAACGTATTGGGTGGTTTCTACAAAGAACAATTACAAAAAGTAAAAAATCACGATGTTTATCTGGTTGAAAAAGTATTGGAAAGACAAAAAAAAATAAAGTATTCGTCAAATGGTTTGGATTTAGCGATCAGCACAACAGTTGGATAGATAAGAAAAATGTAGCCTAACAGAATTTAGTGTTTAGTTGGCTTTGGTTGTTTAAGATGCCTACATCAGTCAAATACAAATGTCCTAAAGGTCGAGGAAAAACCAATTTGGAAAACGAAATGTGTTTACCATTGTGTTTACCATTACCTATTAAAAATATCTAAAAGAAGTTAATGGAATCAAACATGTTTAGGGTGGAACGTATGAAAAACAACCGAAATTGTAATTTTTGAAAATTTAATGTATTAATTTATTTTTTATAAATAATTATAAATACTCAAATTTGTAATTATGTATTGTAAAAATATAATATATATATATATTTATACATGCACGGCTATCAATACGAAGCCCGGTGCATTACACTGGCTAGTCGAAGCCCGGTAATGCGGGACGGGGCGGTTAACTGTTAGTTGGTGCATAAACAACAAGAGACTCTCCGCTGTGTATCAGAAGCCCTGCGGTGTTGCCAATGTCTAAATTTATAATTATAGGCAAATTTGATTTAAAATACCTAGACTATACCTAAACTTAACCTATATTTTTAAATAATGACGTAGGTATACTTAAATATTTAATAATATTGTTTAATTATAATTATTATAATAAAAATTATTATAATAATAATTATTATTAAATTAATTATAAGTCATTATTTAAAAATATTGTCTAAATTTATAATTATAGACAAATTTGATTTAAAATACCTAGACGAAACTTAAACTTAACAATATTCTTAAATAATGACGTAGGTATACTTAAATATTTAATAATATTGTTGAATTATAATTATTATAATAATAATTATCGTTAAATTATAATTATTTACGATATAAGTGGGATAAGCGCTTTATTAACGTACGCATGCGAAATTTGCTTAATTTACTTAATTTAGGGTTATTTTGACATTTTAACATTTTGACTTTTTTATTTGATTGGTTAAAAGCAGAGAAAAACGCGTGCGTTAATGAACTTCTTATCTCACTCAAAATAAGTGGGATAAGAAGTTCTTATCTCACTGGCGTAGATAATAATTATTTATATTATAATAATTTAAAAGTATTGTTGAATTTAGGTACCTATAGGTATAAACATTTCATTTATTTTGTTTATACATCATAATTTTGAAAAGGTTTACAAGCTCTATGGCAAACTTTGTCAGATGATAGCTGGGTTAATTATAAACATTTTTTCTTAAATGACATGGATGCGATTCGTTTTTGTTTAAAAGTTAAGCCTTTAAAAAATATATTTCCATATGTTAATAAAAAATATACAAATATATCAATAATTATAATTATTATAAGAATTAATAATTATTGTTGAGGTTAGGTAATTTTGTGTAAAACTTTAATGGGAATCAAAACAAGTGAAACTGACTGAATATTTTTTTCATGAATTATAAAGACATCTAGTTTTTTTTTAATTATTAGATTTAAATACACCAAAAATTCTAAAAAATCTAAATAATGACTTATACTTTAATACACTGTCCGACAAAATTATCGCATAATAAATATAAAAAAATTAACTCTAAAACGCCTTTACCAATCTTTATGAAATTTTGGATAAAAATACTTCAACTTATATATTACGTGTTAGAGGGTTTTTCGAGAAAATATGTTTAAAGCCTTTTTATTTAATAATGAAAAAAAGTTCAAAATATAACTTTTAGGGAATTTTTTTAAATAAATAAAAAAATATGCTGTTAAAGAGCGTATTTTTTTAGTACACCCTGAAAATTTTGTACAAATCAAACGAACATTAACGAAGATACAGCGCTTCAAAGTCGGTAAAAATGACGCCTTTTTGATTATAATTATTTTGCTGAAAAGTGGTCATTTTTCACGACTTTGAAGCGCTGTATCTTCGTTACTGTTTGCTTGATTTGTACAAAATTTTTAGGGTATACTAAAAAAATATGCTCTTTAACAGAATATTTTTTATTTATTTAAAAAAATTCCCTAGAAGTGATTTTTCGAACTTATTTTTATTATTAAATAAAAAGGCTTTAAACATATTTTCTCGAAAAAACCCTTGAATACGTAAATTGAGATATAAGTTGAAGTATTTTTATCCAAAATTTCATAAAGATTAGTAAAGGCGTTTTAGAGTTAATTTTTTTTATTTATTATGCAATAATTTTGTAGGGCAGTGTATTTAAAAATAGTGATTTATAATTATTTTAATAAAAACTATTATATTATTGAATGAATTATAAGTCATTATTTAAAAATATTGTCTAAATTTATAATTATAGGCAAATTTGATTTAAAAGACCTAGACCAGAGTTGGGGAGCATCCGTGGAAAACCGGCTATATCCATTTTAATAAGTTGGGAAAATTTAGGAAAACTAAACCAAATTCAAAGTTGAAAAATTAAAAAAAGAAGTGGGGAAAATTGCTATTTAGTTTAGCATCCTATATACAAGAAAAATGTATTACCAAGCAAATATTGTTTTATAGCTACATTATAAAGTTAAAGCTGCCTTTTATCCAATAAAAATCGTGGATAAAATATTACTTTAACCAAAACGGTTGATAAAATAATATTGTAATGGTAAGTATAAATGGACAATCCTTATCTTAAAGGAACCAAGCGCCAAAAACTATTTTTGGACTTAACAAAATTTTTTGTAAAATAACTCATTTTTAATAATGCTCAAAAAGGTATATACAAATAAGTTTGTTAAGCCCCGAACAAGTTTTTGGTTCCTTTTAGATAAGCACTATCCAAATAAAGAACCCAATTTCTTATTGTTGTTTGGTCGTTTGGTCGTTGTTTGCCATGTATAAATAAATTAAGTATTAAGTATTGTGTTTTTAGCATGCTAAAAATACAATACTGCACTTAATAAGTTTTTCTAGACCACAGATATAATTGTTCCATGATCGCGAAGGTAGTCAGATAAAATATTACTTTAACCAAAACGGTTGATAAAATAATATTGTAATGGTAAGTATAAATGGACAATCCTTATCTTAAAGGAACCAAGCGCCAAAAACTATTTTTGGACTTAACAAAATTTTTTGTAAAATAACTCATTTTTAATAATGCTCAAAAAGGTATATACAAATAAGTTTGTTAAGCCCCGAACAAGTTTTTGGTTCCTTTTAGATAAGCACTATCCAAATAAAGAACCCAATTTCTTATTGTTGTTTGGTCGTTTGGTCGTTGTTTGCCATGTATAAATAAATTAAGTTTTAAGTATTGTATTTTTAGCATGCTAAAAATACAATACTGCATTTAATAAGTTTTTCTAGACCACAGATATAATTGTTCCATGATCGCGAAGGTAGTCAACTACTTTTAGACAAAAATTGAGTTAATGACTTTTGCCAGAACGGGGACGATATAAGCTCAAGCTTTGGTGTGACACTACAAGTTGTTCGATACTAGACCTTAAATAGGTGGAAACAGCTGTCAATACTTGAAGTATTTTAAGTTAGTTGAACGAACTAAAAACATTATCTCTAGCGAGTTGAAGGTTCCATTTTCTGGAATAATACCACTGGTAATATACTAGTAATGCATCAAGGAACTTCCTGTTTCCTTTTTTTTCCTTTTTTCTGTGTAGTATGATTTAATTTGACCACAAACACATAATATTTAACACTGAAAAAGAGTTCAATTCACACCAGGTAAAATTTATTTTAATACTGTGTGAAAGTTAAATTAACACCATTTTAGTATTTGAATTTACACACGAACCATATTTAACACCATTTTGTTTTGTATCGATATAGACCAAATATGGTGTTAATTTGGTGTTAAAATGGTCATGAAATTTTGAACAGTGTGTGACGCGCCTTGGAGGGAGGTGAGGCCACGCCCCATATATACAGTATTTACATATATATGTATACAGTGCTTGCAAATCCAAGTCCGACCGCACTGGAAAGGACGGCTGTTCAATACCCGCGTGAAAAGAACAAGGATAGAACGCCAAATAGAATTTGATTGGCCAGAGCCGGCAGGCTACGACAACGCATACCCATCGCGCACCTCACAGCGTGCTTGACACGAGGATATCAGATTCTGATAATCAGAACGAGAACTGCAGTGGTGCCAGCAAGAGGTAGTAATTTTAGTAAAAAAGATTATTTAATTAAAAAATGTACACGTTGGAACAAAAAGTTCAGATTTTAATCTGGCATTTTGCTGGTAATTCTAAACGAGAAATTCAAAGATTATTTGCGGGAATGTTCGAGGCCAGACCAAACAGAGAAACAATTCGACGAACCGTTAATAATTTTCTCACGCACGGTTGTGTAGTTCTGATGCAGCTCCGACGGGAATTTTTATAATAGGTTAGGCTATTGTTTGGCTGCCTATGGGGGCTTGTTCGAACATTTAATTAAATTTTTGAGTTTATTTATTTTTATTACTTATTTTTAGAGTTTTATTTTTATTTATAGTTATTTTTATTCAGAATTATTTTTTATTTGAGAAATCTTTTTTATTAAGAATACTTTTTTTGCTGTTGCCCTAGTTCTCAAGGAAAAAAATCAAAAAATTTTATTTTTAGGATTCGGGTATAAAATATTTAAAAAGAAAATTTAAATGTGCAGTTTGCTTAACACTAAATCATTTAGTCTAAATGCAGCCAGACTGGCTGCCAGAGTTGACCTCGCTTACAATTCGCACGCATCCGGGGCTCTGGCCAATCAAATTCTATTTGGCGTTCTATCCTTGTTCTTTTCACGCGGGTATTGAACAGTTGTCCTTTCCAGTGCGGTCGGACTTGGATTTGCAAGCACTGTATAAATATACAGTGTGTATTAAAACGAATAGATACACTTAAATAAAACAATTGCCAAACCCCGCCCACTAACACCAAAAGTGAGGTTAGGCAACCAAGAAAACGTACGATTTCTACGATTTAAATTATCTTTAAGTTTTAATTTGCTTTAAGTTTTCAGTGAAATTAAATGTTAAACACAGCTTAAACATTCCAAACTATCTATTTTTTAAATAAAAATCCAAACAAATTAAAATTAGATACCTACCTATTTATTAAACAATTAATTGAATTCAATGTAATAGCAAAAATCCATTTCTACTTAAATCATGTTGCTAGGTATTGTCAAACTATTACTGCTTCTAAAAGCAATATTAATTATTGTAAGTACATTTAATGTAATCTTTAGCTAATAAATCAATGAGATCCTAAAAAGCATAGAAAAAGGATAAAAAGTGAGGTTAGGCCGCTGTTGCCATATGCTATTATTGTTTCCTAAAAGGGTTGTTTTTCTTATTTTTTTAATATTAAAAGTAAGAAAATTAACTAAATCAAATTATTTTTGACATATTATTAATTTTTTTTGTTATTTTAAAAGTTTCAAACAAATAAAATTAAACTATTTATTAAATATTTATAATAGTTCTCTTCTGATTTAAAACAACCTGGCAACTATGGTTCGTAATTACGAATGGCTTGGTTTAAACCACGCCCAATTAAAGTTTGTTTCTTTTTCTCTGATCAGAATATAATTTGTCATCCTTGTCTCCAGCCTTACTTACTTGATTCTATACAGTCTGTATTCGGTTTTACTCTGAACGGGCTGTATATTATTTATTTATTAATAAAAGATTAAAAATTTTATTTTATTGATTTATTTTTAATAATTACCTATAAATAAAAATAATTTAATTTAAATTGTGATTATTTTTCCCATTCATTATTTTTATAATATAATAATTATTTATTCTTAGAATATTAATGGTGACGTGGCAAACCTAGCGTATGTATTCAAATTAAATATTATAAGTTGGTCAAGTGGTGCCTTGGCGTATTCGTCTATCAATCGACAAGTGCCCGGTTCAAACCCCAGCAAATATAAAAACTTTTTTAATTTTTCATATTACATCATCACATCGTCATAATCACCTGTCATAGATTTAAGAGATAAATCTAGTTAGTCAGTAGTACCAACCAAAATTTAGTTACTACCAACCTAAGATTTAAGAGATAAACCAGGACCTTCCCAGATAGCACAAGTACGTTCGTAGGACGTTCGTAGGACTTCCACCCAGGACAACCCGAACGTCCTCAGGATGTCCGGGGTCTGCAAAAGTACGTTCGTAGTACGTCCACAGACTTCCGAAATAGATTGTTTCAGATGTCCTCAGGACGTCCGTATTTGACCCCAAGCTGTCCAATTCGGGACATATGAGGACCGAATTAGGACATAGTTTTATTATAATAAAAAAGCCTACAGACGTCCTGGAGAGGTATATCCTATAAGTTCAGTCCTGAAATTCTCTGAATTGCAAGATATTTTTTTAACACACTCGACTAGCTAGACATTATTCGTTACTGAGCAGATGAGGATGGAGATGGGGACTCCAAACAATTAATGTTCAGCTATGCCATTACGGACACACACTAAGCTCGCGTGCGTAAGCAGCCGTGAGATGTATCGATTATGCCGCGGCAGGCCGAATTCCAGCCGTAAGCGGGCCGGCTAAGGCAAGCCGAAGGATTTTGCATCGGCATGCCGTATTCTGGCCGACTTCGGTTAGAACATGGCTAAACGGCTCCGGGGTAACATAACGCGGGCCGTAATTATAATTATATAAGTAAAAAAAAATGGACATCTTTTTTTTAAATCTTTTATCGTGCTTGATTAAAGAGTATTTTTAATAAAAAACAAGGTGTAATTTTTTTTCACTTAGACCCTTTATAAAGGGTGATATAAATCGTATCTCTGTAGACGTACAGTTACGGAAAAAAGTAATGTCCAATTGAATGCTCCACTGTAATTGTTCGGAGGCATTCGGGTTTTGCAAATAAAATTAACATATCTATTTTTAAACTCAATAATTCTACCTACCTGCTATTTACCATTCTTTCTACGCATGCGTGCACATTTCATTTGACTTTTAAGCTTTTATGCAATAATTAAATATTTAAGGAATAACATTGATTCGGAAATAATTTAAATATAATATATGTTCTATAACTTATTAAATAAACTATATATTATTTAATAAGTTGTTATTGTTATATAAAATAATATATTTAAATGAAATATAGACATTTAATACTAAAATAATTATAAACTTTTGCATAATTTTGCAAATAAAATTGTTAATAACCCTCTTTAATGTATTTACCTGATTTCTTGTTACCTGGACAATTTAAATTAAAATATTTATTATTACTATGTAAATTAAAGCCATTAAAATTTTAAACTAAAATGCATTTTGTGCTTATAAAAAGAAATGCACTATTAATACGTTTTTCTACTTCTATTGCATATTATTGACATTTTTTGTTTTTTATTTCGTAAATAATGGTAACCAATATAACCGCCCGGCCTATCAACAAAAATAATAAACTCATTATTCACGTTGTTAAGCATCAGTGATTGGCTTATTTCAATATTCACTGTTATTTGAACAAATCGGGTTTAGAAAAAAGTAAGGTTGACAGGTGTCAGATATATTTAACGAGGGGCGACTATAAAATTTAATTTAATTTTAAAATCGGAGAACAGTGAGGTTATAATAAATTTTATTATCAATGAAAATTACTTAATTGGAGTAGAAAAAACATAGTATTACGCAAAATTGTGAGAAATCAATGAAAATCCATCCATCTTTAAAATACAAAATTAATATGGAGAATATTTTTTTAGTCGTTTTGCATGGCACATAGGCTATTTTTATATGATAATTTAATATTTGACCAAATTGGGTTCAAACCCTTTGGGAATACCATGCTTTAACTATAATTATTAATGTAAATATTTACCTTTTCTTTTTAAATAAAAAGACCGCTTTCTTTGCTCATGATTTTGGATAATATTTCCTAAAAAAGGCCCTACTAAATTTTACCATAAATTTTGTTTCGCTGAAAAAGTTTAAAAATCTTGAAAATTTCTATAAATTCAACTTTTACCTTGAATACCTTTTAAAAAAAGTCCTACCAAAATTTGATTTAGTTTTATTGGTCCACTAATCCGTTAACGAGTTATACAATTTTAAAGTATTTTAAAAAATCTCATATTAATTTAATGGGAAATAAAAATTCCCTGTAAATGTAATATTAAGAGCTTACATTTTAACAGGACCATTTTTTTGAGATTCTGAACAATATTTTTGAGGTACTTTAAAAATAAATATTCGATTTTTTTGTATAAGTCTAATAATGAAATAATATTTTAATAAAAATAAACACAAATAAAAATACACATTAATCTACACATAATAAAAGAGCAATAAATAAATATAAAGACATATATAATATATATTTTATAGTTTTCGGCCATTTCAAGCGCGCGAAACGCACGAATTACAAAACTGTTTTTATAAAAAAAATTGTAGATTATTTATTATATAATATTTTGGCATCAAAATTGTCAAAAATATTCTTCTTTTATTAGGTTATACATTAAATAAAAAAAAACTCAAGAAATATTTTATGAAAGTAGATATAATTTTAATAATTGAAAGGTGTGGACGGGACAAAAAAAAGATTTATCTTGTCCCATCCATCCCTGTCAATTATTGAAATTATCTCTACTTTTATAAAATATTTCTTGCGATTTTTTTAATTTAATGTATACCCTAATAATAGATGAATATATTTGACAATTTTAATGCAAAAATAATATATAATAAATTAGCTACAATTTTTTTTATAAAAACAGTTTCGTGATTTGTCCCGTCCATCCGCTTGAAATGGCCGTTTTATAATATTTATATATTTATATAATATATATTTTATAGTTTTTATATGTATGTTATAGTTTTATAGGTATGTTAACTTTTACATTATAATAATTATTATATAATATAAATCACATTAATATATATTTTATATTAAACATTTTTTGATAAATCATAGTATATTTAATTTAAAAATATACCAAATATAAAAATTTTAATATATCTTTTTAATTTTAACACATAAAAGTGCAACAAATAATAAAATACGACTACGACTTTGTAATATTATTTATGGCCTAAAAAGTTGTTTTTAAAAGTTTTTTCATAGAATAAATGTTTATAAAACTATACAAAAATATATCAAAAAATTAACGATTTAATAAAAATAGAGTTAAATATGTAATATACCCAAAATAATTAATTCAATACGAGCAGGTAGTAAATTCTAAATATAGACATGTTTTTAAATAAATCCTAAGAGGCAGATGTTGACTATTTCCGAATGCCTCCGAACAATTACAATGGAGCATTCAAATGGACATTACTTTTTTCCGTAGCTGTACATCTCCAACTGAATATCTGTAGCCTATTATATTCGTTGATAACTTTGTTAATTAATGTATTGTTAGGATTTTTTTGTAGCAACTATGCTTAATATTGGCAATATTACCTATTGAGTAGATACAATTAATATTCAAATTGATTAATATTTTTGTTGTTATTATGAGGCTTTTCAATAACCATTTCTCGACATTTCAATATTAAGGATGTTACATGTTATTTTTGTATTTAAATTTTTAACATTAACATAATACTGATTATTTTTTAACATCTGGAAAATAAACACGATATCGAAGTTTTGCCGACGTAAACTTTATGATCATCATTTTTAGATATTTTAGACACAATCGGTCTAATTTCGGAAAACGACCAATAAAAAACAATGTTGGTTCAAAGTATAACCGACGTTGTCTAGCCGATATATCGGCTAAATCAATTGCCAACATTTATCATCGGCCGATGATTTAATGTATGCTGGACACAGTCTAATAAAAATTCCGCTGAGAATTTTTTGTTCAGGAAGAGACATTTGGAATTGGGGCCTCCGAAAGCGTGCAAAATAATTACATAGAACAATGACATATATACTCGGATATAGTAATAGTTTAATAAAACCTACTAATTTTTTTCACTTTTGGGTTGGAAATTCTTGTAATGAAGAAATTCTGAGGTCGAACTTGGATTCAGCACGTCAAAAACCTTTAAAAGATAATCTGGTTTCTGTTTAAAAATTTTGTCGGCCTGAGCAATTTTTAATCTAGAAATGCTATGAGTGGGCCCCATAGTTTTGACAGAAAATTACTAACAATTTGGAATATAAGTTCACTGGAAAAGACGTGTAATCAATTTTCATATCTCCGATAATATTTAGGGTCTTAAGGGGCCGGTTGTAAAGGACCTACTAACAAATTTAATATAAGGTATTAAACCACTTTTTTTAACAATAAAAACGAGAATAAATCTAAGCAGACCTAGGAGCCCCATTTTATTTGGCCGCCCCGGGCTCGGTCTTAGTCCGCCACTGGTAGGTACACACCATCCAAAATTACAATGTAAATAATATTTACTAAATATATTACAATATTATATACAAATAATAATATTTTAATGGCTACAGGTATATTAAATAACTAGTGTTCGAACAGATGTACACAAAATTTATTTCCAATGGAAACGATTGTATTTACCACATAATTTCTTTTTTAGAGAAAATAGATTGCTTTCGAAAAAAGTCAATTTAAATTTAAACGCATGTAAGTTGTTCAAAACTGATTTGCTTTAAGCTATTTATGTTGTGAAATAAAAGTGACTGCATTATAAATAATAAGGCTTAGAAATAAGTCTTTTTGTACTGAGCAAAGCTTAAAAAAATTCTTAGTCGAATGGCATACAATGTACAATTTTATTTGTTAAACGACACACAAAACCTACAATTATAATAATAATTAGGTATTAAAAGTATAAAGTGAGGTAAGATAGAAATAACAGTCCAAACAAACTTTTTTGTCTAGTGGTTAATAATGCACAGATTGTATTCGCAATTGTTAATAATTATTCACAGCGGGAGAAATAAATTTGAATAATTATAATTAATCAAATTTATTTCTCCCGCTGTGAAAAATCTCATTCCCTCCCTGATATCAGGTAAGAAATGTTCCATTATTAATTGTTGACTAAAGACATAAAATGAATAAATATCAAAAATATAATCAAATTTTTGAATATCTTAAGGTGGCGGCATGAAAGTTCTAAAAAATATGACTTAAATCAAAGTAATAAAAATAGCATTTTTAATAAATAAAAAGTTTATTTTAGTAAAATCAACGTGAAACGTAAGTTTACGTATGTTTACATATTTAATAGTAAATCATAAGCTTTAAGTAACTTCAGGAGTAGAAATAAGATCTTCTTTTTCGCACGTAAGATCTTCTTTTTCGCAAAAAAAAGACATTTGTTATCAAAATTTGTTAAATCTTTTCTGGCTTTACCTCTTGTTCTGATGAAACCATCTCTTGCTTCAGATCCATAAACCGAGACTGAAGATTCAGTAACCAAGTTTACACAGCGTTCCACTGCTTGGGTGTGACACGGAAAGAATACTGCCGTGCTTAATGAAAACGCCGTAACCAACAATTTAGCGATTTTTGATTTGCGGCATTTTCTACTAGAACAATTCATCCTGCGTCTATTCCCGGTACTCAAAAAACCGTATCTATATATATACGGTTTTTTGAGTACCGGGGATAGACGCAGGATGAATTGTTCTAGTAGAAAATGCTCTAAACCAAAAATCGCAAAATTGTTGGTTACGGCGTTTTCATTAAGCACGGCAGAATAGGAAATGGTCACCCGGTAATTTCTGTGTCATCGTCGCCCAGTGAATTAACTTGTAATAATGTAATGCTTCATTGATTAGTTGAGGAATCTCAAACCTATTAATACTTTTCTGGCCTTCCTTGATGTGGGAATATAAGTACTCTTATATAAAAGTACTAAAGTACCAAGTACAAGTACAGTACCGTTGTATTCGAGTACCCATACGAGTACAAAGTACCGAATACACTTTAGTTATGAAGTGTTGGGAGAAATGCTAGAATGTGTTCTTAAAAAATGGTTTTCCACTTTGCATTGCTTCCAGTTATCGTATTGTCTTTGCGGCCATCAAAATAAAGCGCAGTTAGAGGTTTTCTTTCCCAGCAATGAAAATCTTTCCGAACTTTTTGGAGCTTCCGACGTAATTTACCTCAATCTATTACTCTTCTTTACTAATTATATTTAAATGCAATAATGCAGCATTTACTATGATTGCAGCCGATCGATCAGAAACCCCAGTTTTATCACAAGCGGAGGCTAAATTTAGTAGCGTACTCTGCATTTGCTTTGCTTCCTTTTGCTTCGATCTGTTCAGTATCATTTCAGATAATTCTGAGTCAGATGATTCTGAAGAAAAACTCTACGCATTGCACAAGTACTCCTTTTGCTTTAGAAGAAGTACTTGGAGTATCAGTAGAAATTTTCAGGAATTCCTCATACTTTCTTTTTCTATCTATTTTGCGCAGTAGAGACGTAGGCAAGTGATCGACAGAGCGAAAATATATTTTACGTTCCTCTCGCTGGTCTTTAAAAAAAAAATTCCGTTATAGGAATTTTAATTCTTTGAATCGCATTTACAAGTAGCAATATCAAATAGTTTTTTGGACTCGTCGCAGAACTTCTCTTTTACATCATTGCGAAAATTATTTCTGGCCAACAAATAATATTTAATTTATTCATTATATGTTGGCAACATGATTTCAGAAAGTTTTTGTGGTTCGTCAAATACAGGACATCGCCAATCTTTAGGAGTTTTAGGCATTCTGCAATCCTTCGATTATTATGTTGATATAAAAAGATTATTCTTTATTGATCGACAGCGAGGCGGTGAGCGCCTCTATCGAATGGAAGTATAACTAATACTAAACCATGGACATAATAAAAAGATGAATATTTATAATAATTTATTGACCTAATAATCAGTATATTGATAAAATCCGCGCCTAAAACATTTGTTTTTTTCTTTCTGCATGCGCCACCTAAAGATAAAAAAGATAAAATGGGGCACCTACCCAAAAAATTTCGTAAATTTTTGTTTTAATTGTTTTTTTTTCGGTTTCTAAATTATTTGAAAATATATTGACTCATACGTTCACGCCTTTAATCGAAAATAATTGTTCTGAGCCTGTAGAGCGAGAAAAAGGAAGGTAAAACTTTGGTAAACTTTTCCATCGAACTTTTTATGGCAAATTTCTTATAAGCCCAGTCAAATTATAATACCCTATAGGGTTATACTTACCTAAATCCTATTTAAGATTTTTCTTTGGAATATTGTTTATAATATTATGGACCCTATTAATAATAATAATGTTGCCAATTATCTTATGTCAAAGGTCACGAAAAATAGTTTTTCTCGATTATTTAAAATTTCAATTCCACCTTATCGGACGTAGTATTTAATAATAACTATACTTATTAATAAACATTGTAAGTTACAATTTGTAACACTAGTTTTATGTATCTGCCCCGAGTATAAATTTCAGATAATGAATGTTACGTACTAGCTAAACTAGTAAAAGTGCACTCTTAATAGTAAATGCGTATATTTACTAGGGATGCATTCATTGACTATAAATAAAAGTATAATCAATGGCGGACTAAGACCGTCGCACTGTGTGGGCACACATTGCGTGTTTTACTGTCCATAAGTCCAGTTTTTATATCCAAATTTTAGTATTAAAAATGATGTAAACTTTTGGTTAAACATCATTTTGTCATAATATATCGAATTTTTCAATTTAATTAAAAAATAATCAACATTTTTAAAAGCTATGTTAAAAATTAAAGATTTCAGAAAATTAAACTAAACAAATTTTAGCTTTAGGTTAAGTAATGTTAAACTATAGTGATTAAATTTTGCAAGCTTATTAAAAACAAGGTACCTAAGTTAAATTATACATACTATTTTTTTTATTTTTCCATAATAAATTTAATAAACTATTCAGTAAAAACATGGTTGCCTAAATTTAATATTATGAATAATTTTACAATAACTTTTAAGTTTTATGCTTGTTTGTATGTGAATTTTTTTTTGACTAAAATTATTTACAAAGGTTTACTTTATTTCCATATATGAATTTTTATTTTCTCAGGTACTGCCAACAGTGAAAAAAATGGAATCTGATATTTTGTTTACGTTTTTGGTATAAACAAGCAAAATATGGTATTATTATTAAAACCTTTTTGGTGCTTAATATTATATTATAAATAAAAAAAACAATTATTACAAACTGCCAACATTAAAAAATTGTATTATATTTTATTAAAAACACAGGTGTAATTTGTATACAAAGTTTTTAAACAAAAACTAAAACATGTGTTTATGAAGGTTTTTGACGTGGTGAATCCGAATTCGACCTCATAATTGCTACATCTACGTGAAGTTTTAGTAAGAGTATGAAACAAAAAAAAATATTACAACGTATTAAAATCAAATAGAGCTTACAAGAGATATGTTATAATAAAAACTAAGTAAAATAGTAAATAACATATAAATCGGAAATTTTTGACTTTAAGTATTAGGCTACACCGAGAAAAAACTGAAAACCAGAATAAACTTTTCCAAAGGTTTTGACGTGCTAAATCCAAATTCCACATCATCAGTTTAAGTTTTTATGTAATTCTAGCCAAAAAGAGGACTGCTATATTTGTGATTTATCACAAAAATTGCCACTTAAAAGTATTAGTCCCCTTTAAAATCCATTTTGAATTTTTTCCCTTCAATAAATCTTTTTGAACAGATCCAATAAAGGTACCTAGCCTTTATGGGAGCATTAGGTAATTAAAGTTTTTAAACGAGCCATTTTAAAGAACCTTTAGGTACCTACTGTTATAGATTTTGACATGTGTTATTAATTAATTAAACAATTAATTAATTACCTAATTAAATAATTCATTCCTTTATTAATTAATTACTTAAGTTTATTTAGAATGGAATTAAATTTAAATCCCCTCTTATAATAATAATAAACAGGGATTTAAAATTATTTTAATTCTTAAAATATACATATACATATTATTCTAATTTTAATCTTAATCTTACCTTTTCCGTGTGTGGGCAACTGAGAACTCTCGTAGTTTTTCAACAAATTCTCAAGCACCATTGTAATATTTTTGCTGACTACATCATTAACTGGCGTTCTAAAGTTTCTAATTTTGGTTAGATTCTTTAACGATCTTGATGCAAGCGGAGGCGTCAAAAAATCCACCACTACAGATTTAATGGACATATTTTGCTCGAGCATGTTCGTCTCTAGAGACAGGCCTCTTTGGACGTCTTTGAGATCTTCACAAATCAAAAATCTAAAAAATATTATTATTTATAACTTATTTAATAATTATTGTATTTAAAATAAAGGGTGTCCCAGAATAAAATAAGCTAATTTAATGAACTTAATTATAATATGACCAATCAAGAAATATCTACAGTAACTCTAAAATGCCTAAACAAAACAGAATACCTTACTATCCGATTTAACTGAAGTTTCGATATGACGAACACGGACTTTGTTCAATGTTTATGTTGTATTGGTAATTATAATTTAACAAATTGTTTAAAAACAATTAAATTTATTTCGTGGTCTATACTATAGATTATATATAGGTCATTTTCATTCAGAAGGAAACTTTTATGTCGCTCGAAATGATTTTGGACAATTATTTATTATGTTTTGTCCCAAAGTACTTTTTAAATTTACGAACTAATTCTTTATATTATCTTCTAATAATTTAATTAGTGCATAGGTATTCAGGCCCATTCCTGGGGTGTCTGGCGCCTACGTGCAGCATTCTTTGGTGCGCCCCTTTTATATTTAAATATAATACATTAAATAGTTTACTAAAAATTTTATATTTTGCGACAAACTGGCAATATGTAATTGAAATTGTAAAAAAAAACTGCTGAAATTAAGCATAAATGTATTTATTAAGTTACCAAACAAACAAAATTACAAAAAATACAACTGGTTTTTAGTGACGTATTCTCTTAAAATGAATTAGTCAAAAATTACTAGTTTTCAAAGTAAAAAAGCAGTCACTAATAAGTAGTCCACAGCAATTTGTATCCCGGACTATAACTCAAAAACCATCAACTGCAACTATCAAACAATTACTAAAAATATTATGACAATTTCTCTCCTTTTATTTGATACTCATATAAAAAAAATTAAGCCGCCATTAACAAAGCGGCAAAAGGCCCGTCACGTTCTAACTCTCGACATAGCAAGATAGCTACCTCCTAAAAACATAAAAGCCTAAAACCCACACATAATTACTTTGTGCAAATAAAATATAGTGAGTAGAGACTACCCCACAATCCATTCTGGACAACCCTACCCTCAAGAAAGTGTGAAGTGATAAGTGTCAGCTACAGGGCGGTCTTACTACATATCAATTGGACGCTTTTTACAAGACAAACAAAAGAGGACAACCAAGGGAGGAAAGGGCCATCTGCAACATCGGATAAGTAACCTTAAACCTAACACATAAATTGCAACATTGGACACGAGATTTACCTTAAAACTTGAGTTAGGCACTTTGCTTAAACTCTAGAAAAAACATAAAGTAAACAAAGTGCATCAGTAACAATAGTAACATTAGTAAGACAATATTGTAAGCAAACACCAAAAATAAAGACAAATGCCAAAAAAATCCAAAACCGCCCCATCCTACGGTCATTTACACGAAAGCTAAGTAGGACAATTAATCTGTCATAAACGAACGCGTAAGGCAATACACCCTTTAGGGCCGGTTTTTCAATCGTTGGTTAAGTTTAACTTACGGTTAACTTTCTTAGATACTATTGTGTTAACAATAGTATCTAAGAAAATTAACCGTAAGATAAAGTTAACCAACGATTGAAAAACCGGCCCTTAATTTAAGAAAACGGCCCTAACAAAATAAACTTTAAACTAAACCAGACCAAATAAACAGACAGAATACACTTAGCGAAGATGACTAACGTACTAGGGCAACACAATAACAAAAAATTGTTAGAAATTTCGCACTGCTAAATAATAATAATAATAATAATAAACATTAAAAAAAAGTAATCCCAAATGTTTGGAGTAATACTAACTGCATGGTCTAGGGGATACCGCGTCGTACTTAGATTTGAGTCAGCGTAATTGAGGAGCATCCGTGCAAAACCGGCTATATCCACTTTAATAAAATGTTGGGAAAATGGCAAAAACTCTCGGTTTCTCTCGCCTTTACAGATAAAAGAAAAAGCAAACTTGAGTTTTGTGGTCTTTGTGGTACTAGATTTACAAGACATACTTTCGTTTTCAAAAACTATATTAAGGCCAAAATTTTAAAAAATGTTTTGGATACAGCCGGTTTTGCTCAAAAACCGAATAAAATGTGAAAAAAACCTTTATTATTCAAAAATATAAACAAAATAAATTTAGTGCAAACATGAAAAAACAGAACAAATTTTAGTAGTAGTATCGACATATCCAAGCCACATGCTCATCATCATTATTATTTATTGGATATAGCCGGGTTTGCTATAAAAACGTGGATTTGGCCGGTTTTGCTCCTAAAGCTACCTTTTAAATGTGATTTTAACATGGGAATAGTCGGATTTAAACAGAATTATCTTGGTTGTCGATAAAAATAAACCCAAAGATGTGAAATCAGAAAAAAAAACAAAAACTGAATAAAATGGTTTTGCACGGATGCTCCTCAATTGTCCCCCAAACACCAAAATGTCTATCCCTCCCGTCCTACCTCCTTCATGACCCGGGAATGGCTATTAAAACTATTGGCATTTCACTCTTGAGCCCTAAATATGATACAGTGCGGGTCGCAATGGACATTCGCACCCAGCAACACGGGTGAAGCCGTGCCGTTGCTGGTGGCGAAAAAAAATCGGCGCGCCGATTTTCTTTCGCCACCAACCGCGGCTAAGGAAACAGAGGCCTATGCGGGGCCAGGGAGCGATAAGGCAATGGGGCTGGATATACGTCTCTTATACTCATACTCAATAACAAAGCGGCAAAAGGCGCTTTATAGCGGCCGAAGAAAGAGCGGCAAAAGCCTTTAATGCGGCCGACGCGACGCGACGCAAAGAAAGGCGGTAACCTTTATCCTATGTATGTTTAAGTGTTTGTTTATCTGCAAGAAAGTTTATCGAGTACTGATTGACCCTTTGATTTTGCGCATCCTTTCACATTAAGTCCCACTTTTCGCTTTTCATCAGCAGCATTTATTATTTTTTTTCGCCATGGCAATCTATACTAAAAGAAAATATATTACAAAAAAACGCAATTTTCTCCTATAAAGGCCACCCCCGTTATTACATGTCAACTCCGTTATCATTAAATGATAACGGAGGTGATATAACGGAGGTGACAGAATTTGAGAATTTATTAATTATAAAATGGTAGATAAATTCTAGAACGACTGTCAAAACATTTCATATTTAACTATATTTTTAAGTAACAAAAAAATTAAGTTTAATACTTACCAAAAAAAAGTTGATAAAAGTAATGGCTTAGTATGGTTTCCACAGTCGAAAACTAAATAAGATCACACAAAGTAAGAAAATGTAGAAAAATGACGTAAATCTTTGAGTGGTCGCTCTCATACTAAACGTATTTAGAACAACTTTTTATTTAACTAAATCGATGGTGGCTCCCTCAAAAGTTGTTTTTTTAATTTCTCATTTGATAACGGAATTGTAGACCACACATAATAAGTGGCAAATAAAGTTAAATATGAAATGTTTTGACAGTCGTTCTAGAATTTATCTACCATTTTTTAATTAATAAATACTTAAATTCTGTCACCTCCGTTATATCACCTCCGTTATCATTTAATGATGATGCTAAACATGAATAATATAAAAGGAAAGAACGGGAGCGCTATATTTAAAGAAAAGAAAGTGGAAAAATTAAATCCATCTCGGACATGAGTGAGGGGCAAAAAAAGAGTAATGCGAAAAACGTGGAAAGAACGTTCAAGGAAACACAGATCAGCTAAAAAGGAAACATCTAGAATGAAAGAAATGCTAAACGCAAGTACTCCACCCCCCAGTCAAACAATTGTGGAAGATTTACCTACTAGATAAAAACAAAGTGGAAAGAAGAAAGCAAGGCAGAATCTCGAAAAATTAAAAAAGGAAAATCGAGAATTAAGGGAAGAAGTAATAAACAAATATAAGATGCACGTTTGCAATAAGGTGCAAAAAATATGTATAGTCCAAATGTTGAAGTAAATGATTTTTTGAAAGGCCAACAAAACGTACCAGAAGTAGTACAAAGAAAATTACTTTTCGGTGAGGTTATTTTGGGTCATTAAAAGACATTTTAAAAAAAAAGAGTGTTAATAAAAAAAAAACTAAGTGATAACGGACCGGTACCCAACTCAAGTTTGTATAAATTAGTTCGTTAGTTTCTCTTTACGTGTTCACTGAAGCGGTTACGGTCCACGGTTTAGTAAACTGTGTCCTTTCATGGTTTAGTAAACATTAGCTTATAATTAGTATAAATATGAAAGATTTAGCAGTTATATTTAGTTACACTTTGCGTCTGAAGGTGCCAACATCGTTAGCGAAAAGTACTTAAGGCACTTTGTGTTTTGTTTTGTTTTGTTTGTGTTTTTAGTGCCCTTTGTGTTTTGTTTTGGGGGAATATTTATAATATTTGTTTAACATGTTGTAAATTGTTGTGACGTTAATTGTTGTGAATTAAACTGGCTTGATAAACCATAAATGAGGTTGTAAATTGAATCCTTGATGGATCACGAATTATTGATGATTGTGCAATTTGATTGAAACACTCACTTAATTAAAATAACACAACTTTATTAACTATGTACAATAAAAAATGTTGCCCAGAGATCTGCTGATCCTGAAGCGAACATGTTAATCTTACGACTGCTTAATATTGACTCTTAAAATATGTGCAAGAAGTAAAAGTTATACTCCCTTAAATCAAGTGGCTGTTGCGCCGTAGGCAAACAGTTATGCCCGCCCTTAGGGTTGACAGCCAATCAAGGATGGACATTATTTGTAACATTGTAATGTCATCCTAGGACTATAAAATAAATAGGTATACAATTGATGATAAAAATAATACTACTTAACTATAATATTAACAGGTATAAAATTGACCATAAACCGGCCACCTTGAAAGCTTTGAGGCTTTCAAATAAGCCCTGTGCACTATGAAATAAAAACATATCTACTTATGAATGAAAGTAAAAAATTAAAACAAACACCTTATTATCTATTGCTACAATTACGGTTATAAATGATCTATTTACTAAATAATTACAGTAAGTACAGTTGTTGTCATTGTCATGACAAAAATAGCGAAATGATTGTTTTGATTTAACTTCACTGAGGTTTGCTATTTAATTCATTTTCCGTCGGTAATAAACATACTTTATTGACTGATCTTTTTGTAATAGTGCCGGACGGCATTTTTAAAGATACCACCCGCACTAATCCGTCTTGACCAGGGTGCAGCTCGACAATTCTGCCCATGGGCCATTTTCGCGGTGGCACATTATCCTCTTTAAGGATCACTAAATCACCAATTCGCACATTGTCCTTGATAAACTGCCATTTGTTGCGAACTTGAAGTTGAGATAAATATTCTCGCGACCATCGCTGCCAAAAATGTTGGATTATCTGCTGTTGACGTTGAAATCTGTTCAATCGACTTTCTTTGATATCGGTGACATCTTCCTCAGGTAGTGCTGCCAATGAATCACCAATAAGGAAGTGACCAGGGGTTAATGGCAAAAAGTCGGAAGGATCGTTGGAAATAGCGGTCAATGGACGGGAATTTAAGCACGCTTCTATTTGGACAAGTACAGTGTAAAGTTCTTCAAACGTTAAAAACACATTGCCAAGAATTTTATTTAACTGATTTTTAACTAATTTAACACTTGATTCCCAAAGTCCACCCATATGGGGTGCCTTAGCAGGTATAAAATGCCATTGAATATTGTCTTGTTGTAAATGTAAAATTATTTTCTTTTGATTATTTTGAGTTGCTAAGAAATTGAAAATTGCCTTTAATTTATTATTTGCACCCACAAAATTTGTACCGTTATCCGAAAAAATGTCAGAGGGCTTTCCTCTACGTGCAACAAATCGCTTGAGGGCATTAATAAATGAATCAGTTGACAAATCCTTTACTAATTCGATATGAATCGCCTTTGTTGTAAAACATATAAATAGACAAATATAGGCTTTAAAAATTTTGGGTTTTCTTGCTGCACTGTCTTTGATGCAGAGCGGACCCGCATAATCAATGCCGCACTTTTGAAACGGCCTTGCAATTGTGACACGACTTACAGGTAAATTTCCCATTAATTGACTCATTGGGACCGGCTTAGTGTGATAGCATGTAATGCATTTTCTTAAAATTCTTTTGACAGCTTGTTTGCCCGTGATCGGCCAATATTTTAATCGCATAATTGCTAATAATGATTGTGAACCCAGATGTAAATTGGTTAAATGATAATCTTGAATGAGCATTTCTGTTATTTTGTGTTTTGGTGGAAGTATTACTGGGTGTTTTTGATTAAAGGGAATTACTGCATTTTGAAGTCTACCTCCTACCCTTAGTATTTCAACTTGATCTAAAAATGGTGTTAATTGCAAAAGCTTACTATGGCGCGATAATGGTTTTTTTTGTTTTAATGAACGAATCTCTTCAGCAAATTCTTGCTGTTGTGCAAGCTTTAGTAAGGTCGTAGTGGCTTGATTAATTTCTGTTATCGTTAAAGCACCTGTTCTCCGTTTTGTGTTTATTTTACAATTATTTACAAACCTAAGCATATAGGCGACGACCTTTTTTAATGTAAATAATGACGAGTACCTATCAAAAATACTATAATCGTTTAATAGTGACAAAGAAGTGAAAGTTGATTTTTTTATTTCAGGTATTTCATTGTGAGGTTCGGAGATTTGATAATTAATTGGGTCAAAATCATTGTGTAAAAATTGTGGGCCGTCCCACCATAAACTAAACTTATTTAAAGTCGTGGGGCTTGCGCCACGGGATAAAATATCTGCTGGGTTTAATTTTCCATCAATATGGTACCAATCTGTAACCCTAGTTAATTAATTTATTTGAGTAACCCGATTAGCAACGAATGTTTTTAAATAGCATGGTTGAATTTTTAACCATGCCAATACAATTTTTGAATCTGTCCAATAATACTGCCTTGAGATATTTATTGTTAATGCAGATTTTATTTGTTGTACCAATTTGGAAAGTAATAACGCGCCACACAACTCCAATTGTGGAATGGTTATTTTCTTTAGTGGAGCTACCTTTGATTTAGCGCAAATTAATTTAGTTGTGTAATTTGACAGATGATCGTTTATTGAACGTAAATATGCGCAACAACCGTAACCCGTTTCGCTTGCGTCGCAAAACACGTGTAGTTCCACAATTGTTGGGTTATCGCATATAAAGTGACGTGAAATTGCAATATTGGAAATTAGTGGTAGCTGACCAACATAATTTAGCCATGTTGATATCAATTCTAAAGGTAACTTATCATCCCAATCGACCTTCAGCTGCCATAACTTTTGCATAAAAACCTTTGCCTTCATAGTGATTGGGCTTAACAACCCTAACGGATCAAATATCCTTGAGACAATAGATAAAATTTTGCGTTTTGTTAAATTAGTTTGGTATTCTGTGGATTGACAGTTAAAAGAATAATGAATAGTGTCTGAATTCGCGTTCCAAAATAAACCTAATGTTTTTACAGCGGTATCGTTTGCGTAAATTTTTTTAAATAAATCTGTTGGCTCGGTGTCGCTTGACCCTAAGTTTACCTGTGAAATATTACAAGCCCATTTGCATAAGTCAAATCCATAATTTTCTAGCAATAACGTCAAATCGGTTTTTAGTTGCATTGTTTCCTCTAAAGTGTTTGCACCTGTTAAGAGGTCATCAACATAAAAATCCCGTATGATCGTATTACATGCTGCAGGATAATTATTGGCGTTTTGATGGGCAATTTCGTGGAGACACCGTATAGCTAAAAATGGTGCACATGCCGTGCCATACGTGACTGTTTTTAAATTAAAGACTTTAATTGATTCTGCGTTGTTTTCTCGCCATAATATATTTTGATATTTTAGATCCTCTTGATTAATTAAAATCTGCCTGTACATTTTTTTGATGTCGGCTGCCAGTACATATTTGTGCGATCGAAACCTCAGCACAATATCAAAGAGATTTTCTTGGATCGTAGGCCCGACGCATAGACACTCATTTAATGAAACTCCCTGTTCGGGCTTAGCCGATGCATCAAAAACCACCCGAATTTTTTTGTCTTTATACACCGCGTGATGTGGTAAGAAATATTTTGGCCTTATGGACTTATCGATTCCCATATGGCCGAGGTTAACATATTCGTGTATAAATTCACAATATGCAATTTTTAAATTGTGATTTTGCTGAAAGCGATATTCCAAGGATTTTAAACGTTTTTCGGCGATTGTTTCGGTTTTTCCCAATTTGTGCATGCAATCTTTAAACGGTAGCCGTACGACGAAACGACCTTTGTCATCCCGGCTCGTAGTGGCCTTAAAATAATTTTCGCAATATTGTTCTTCACGCGAAAATCTTTTTTGCGACGGGAGTTCCTCTAACTCCCAAAATTTGGATAATTGATCATTTACACTGATAGCGCAGATATGGTTTTTTGCTTTTGCGATCTTTGGCTGAAATAGCCCTGAAATTATCCATCCCAATTTAGTTTTTTGTAAAATGGGATGCCCTTTGCCGAGGGTCATTGTCTTTGGTTCCAATAAATGGTAAAATATACCTGCCCCTAAAAGAATATCAATAGGTCCCGCCTGGTTAAAAGTTGGGTCGGCTAATAAAATATCTCTTTTTATATGCAGATTGTCAATTGGAAATGAAACTATTGGAATCTGATTGGTAATATTGGGCAAAATTAAAAATTGTAATTTACTTTCAAAAGTGTTATGTCTTGAATTAAGTACCGCTTCTGTACGGTAATTTACTTGTGTCACCCTTTGATTTATACCTGCAATGGATAATTCATATGTTTCCAAGGGCAATTGCAATTTTTTGGCTAAACTTTGTGTTATAAAATTGTTTTGACTACCTGAATCTAATAAAGCTCGACATTTGTAAACGTTTCCAAATCGATCATAAATATTGACGACAGCTGTTGATAATAAGACGATACTCGAATCATTGAAATAATTAGGCGCCACCCGGTCCTGCTTTACCGAGTCCCTCGGTATATGGGTCATGGTTTCCCGGCCACCCTGAGTGATATTAGACACATTGCCTGTAAAAGTTGTCCCTAATGAAGTGGTTAAATGGTTAGAATTAGAGGGATTAGAATGATCTTCCGAGAATTGTGTGAAGGTTCGGTTATCGTTATTGACGCTGCTATTTTTCGAGGGAAAATGTAAGAGGGTGTTATGTTTTAAGCCACATTGCTTGCATTGTCCAAAAATGCAAGCGTTCGAATTGTGACCTGCTTTCAGGCAATTAACACATCGATTAGCCCCTTTAATGACTTTATGACGTTCCAAAGGACATAAATTTAAAAAATCTTGACAATGGTAAATGGGATGAATTTGCTTGCTACACAAGAAACATTTTTTTGAATGTTCAGACGCTGTTGCCGCAAAACGAACTTGTTTTCTTTGATCAAAATTTCTTGAATTGACTATTTGATTGTTCTCGTGAAGTAATTTTTTCGATTTAATACATGAATTGTTTAAAACGTTACTGTACTCTAAGAGAAAACCTTTAAGTTCGGAATACGTAGGTACTTCAACCGACTTAAATTCTAATTCAAACGCTTTTCTTGTATCTGTGTCTAATTTAACTAATAAAATATTGAATAACGGAAAATTCCACTCATCTGTAGGAAATCCTAACAATTTCAATGATTCAACGTTTTCGTCAAACGTATTGATAAGTTGTTTTAAACTACCCGTTGATTCGTTGTATACCTTAGGAAATGCCATTATTTGATCCCAATACGCCGTTGCCAAACGTCGTTTATTATTGTATTCATCCATTAATTTATTGTATGCCATGATATAATGTTCTTCCGCGACTGGAATAGATTTAATAAAAGATTTTGGCTTGACACTAAGCGAGGTCAGCAAATATTGAAATTTTTCCATGTTTGACAGCGAAGTATTGTTGTGAACTAAACTGTGAAATAAATCTCGAAACGATAACCACATTTGAAACGTTCCGTCAAACATAGGAAGCTGTAATTTAGGAAGTTTTACATTGGACTTAGACTCCCGTGTTACGTCATTACTAGGCGCTGAACCATTACTGACCGTTTCGACTGCCGTATTGTCTAATCCAAAAATTTTCGCGTAACTAGTTTTAATTGCATAATAATAGTTATCACACTCTACCCTAGCCCTTTCGTGTTCAGCCGCGTCAAATGTTTTAGCCTTAATTTTTTTTGTCATAATTTGTTGCTGAATATGTTGAAATTCATTAAATAAACCTTGAATTTGTTCATATCGAAATTTAAAGGGTATGTGAACAGTGTCATCAGTCTCTGCTTGAAGAGCAATGTCTCGCGTTTCCTTTAAACGATTTTTTGCCGTATCTAATGAAACCTCTAATGCTTGTATTGCTTCCGCCATTGTTTATAGTGCAAATTGTGCAGGTAGCAAACAAAAAAAATAAAAAAATGCTTGTATGGCTGATTTAAATAAATGCGATTTAACCAGTGGTAAAAAAAATATTAAGTGTTTCGTACGATTAAAGAACTTTATGGCACAAATAGAAACTTGCAATAAATTATAAGGATTAGTGTTAAGGAATTGGTGGACTCACCGGATTTTATCGGCTGATTGTGAAAGTTTCCAATTCGATGATTGTGGCTGTTGCCACTTTGATGATTGCTGCGTGTAGATTGTGGCTGTTGCCACTTTGATGATTGCTTTTGTGTAGATGTAGACTGTTGCTACGTTGATGATTGATTTGTGTAGATTGTAGCTGATGCCACTTTTATGTAGATGTAGACTGTTGCCAATTAATTGCCCACATCCGGTTCGAAGGACCAAAAAATGTTGTAAATTGTTGTGACGTTAATTGTTGTGAATTAAACTGGCTTGATAAACCATAAATGAGGTTGTAAATTGAATCCTTGATGGATCACGAATTATTGATGATTGTGCAATTTGATTGAAACACTCACTTAATTAAAATAACACAACTTTATTAACTATGTACAATACAAAATGTTGCCCAGAGATCTGCTGATCCTGAAGCGAACATGTTAATCTTACGACTGCTTAATATTGACTCTTAAAATATGTGCAAGAAGTAAAAGTTATACTCCCTTAAATCAAGTGGCTGTTGCGCCGTAGGCAAACAGTTATGCCCGCCCTTAGGGTTGACAGCCAATCAAGGATGGACATTATTTGTAACATTGTAATGTCATCCTAGGACTATAAAATAAATAGGTATACAATTGATCATAAAAATAATACTACTTAACTATAATATTAACAGGTATAAAATTGACCACATTAGCTTATAATTAGTATAAATATGAAAGATTTAGCAGTTATATTTAGTTACACTTTGCGTCTGAAGGTGCCAACATCGTTAGCGAAAAGTACTTAAGGCACTTTGTGTTTTGTTTTGTTTTGTTTGTGTTTTTAGTGCCCTTTGTGTTTTTTTTTGGGGGAATATTTATAATATTTGTTTAACATGAACGGCTTGTGCGCTCCATAACGCCCTGAGATCCATGACCCTTTTGGTGGCCGGCGTGCGTCAAACTCACTTAATCTCAACATAAGCTCACGTTCAGAGTCACCAAAGTTGTCATTTTTCAAGTATAAATATCTGGAGTAATTTGCGTTTGTAAAACCTTAACATCAATCTCAAGCCAAACTCTATATGAAAATTGGATATTAAACTTTCTATTTTTGCTCAATAAATAATTAACCCATATGAAACATGTTTTTGTCAACTCCGTTATCATATTGGTCACCTGCGTTTCAGGTTCCACCAAAACTTGAAAAAATAATAAAACAAGCTCAGGTTCTATATCTTTGAAATAAAGAAAAGCCTCAGGGTTCTAAATATAATAAAATATCTTATTTTTGGAGATCTAACTTTTTTATACTTGAACTATCTTTTTAAAAATTTGAAAAAAATACACACTATAACTCTCCGGGATTGAGTTCCGTTAAACATCACTTTTTCAACATGAAATAATTAAACTTCAATCGGTCAGTATTAAAAAGTAAACGAAAATCTTATTTTTTCCAACGTCAGTATTTGTTTTGAGTGGGTTCTACCAACTTTAAAAACCGACAGACAGCTGTTTCGATCTATATTGGGTCCCCTCAGTGTCGGGCAATTTGGTCTAGAACACACCCAAAACAAAAAACTACCTGAGCTTATATACTGCCCACGTAAGCCAACCGAGGCGAGATGTAAGAACATGACGTGATCCACACCGTCTGAAGACGTACCCGCGAGTGGTACATACTATGTAGAAGAATGCACGGCAAATTGTATCACAAACATTCAATTTTCTTAGTTTCAATTCTTTTAAATAATACCAGGAATGGGTCAAGTAAGTTTCTTGAAGAAACTAAGAAAATTGAATGTTTACTTCATATTAACACTAGTTCAAAAGTAAAATTATAATAACCAACCTAGAAAAATAAAGCCAAAAGCTCATTATGTGCCAGAATATTAAAAAACATTCCAATTAAATCCTTAAAAAATATTATAAAGGGTGTCTCAAAAGTAACGCAAGATTTGAATTAAATAGAAAACACAGTTTTTAGTCTTTAGATTGTTATTTTTTTATTGAATCACAAAGTACATAGGATAGGGTTATTTATGGAATAACACGTTGGGCAAATGGCCTCCACGGCTTTGCTGGCACATCCGCACGTTTGACTGCTTGACTAGCCTCAAAAGTATGGTCCAATGATGCCTCCAGTCCAAAATCCGCACCAAACAGTGACACGTTGTGAAAGCATTTGTTTTTCGACAATCACATCTGGGTCTCCAAACCCCAAACGCTGCCATTTTGGCGACTAACAAATCCTTCAAGGTGAAAATTGAAATTCAAACACATTTATGCAGAATGGTCATGGGAAATTTCGACAAAAGAGTGCGCCTGTGCCAGCAAAGCCGTGGAGGCCATTTACCCGATGTGTTTTCATAAATAACCCTATTCTATGAGCTTTATGATTCAATAAAAAAATAACAATCTAAAGACTAAAAACTGTGTTTTCTATTTAATTTAAATCTTGCGTTACTTTTGAGACACCCTTTATAAGGCCCGGCGGCGAAAGCTTGACTTGACAATAATAAACAAATTTATCAACATTTAAGTAGGTATATTTGTCATAATTGTCAACTTATTGCAAGTAAGGACCGAATTTTGTTCATTTGTACTTTATATAAATTTCATTTACTTAGTTAATAAAGATAACGTGTACTTTCATTCATCATCGATTTACTGTATGCAACCTGAAACAATTGCTGCGGCTGAATTACATTTCATTTAATCTGAAAAACATTTGCTACTTTCTGAATTACAATTGCAAGTTTCTGAAAATCAAATGTGTTATCTGAATTACAATTGCTACTTTCTTAAAATCAATTGTGTTATCTGAATTACATATGCTACTCTCTTAAAATCAATTGGAATAGCTGAATTACAATTCCAACTATCTGAATATCAACTGGAATAACTGAATTACAATTCCTACCTTCTGAATATCAACTGGAAAAGGTGTAGTATCGAAAGTGAGTGACTTTGAGCAGGCTGGGTTTTGTCTCCCTATTCACTTTTTTTTTACCGAATCATAATTACTTTTAAAAGTAAACCTTTTATTATATGCTTAGTGTTTTTTTATTTTTATTATTATTATGACTTTTAAAATTTGTGTTTTTTAAATAAATGCTTTATTTTATTAAAATTGTCGTCTTTTTACATTTTCTTTTTTTTTGTCATCTTTTATTAAATCTGAACGCAACGAAATATGTTCTCATTCTCTCTCAGCTCATCTTAACTTAATAACCTTAAAAAAAACAAAAAAATGTAAATAACAATCAGGGACGCTTTGCCATTAGGGGTGTCTCTGACACCCCGCGCGACCCACTACGTTGTATAAAGAGGTGCGCCTGCATAATTATAGAACGCTTTTTTTGAATTGTTGACAATAATTGAATTTCCACAATGCTATCGAGCGCTACCGATGCTTCTTTAGCGTATACCATGGAAAAATAATGTACTATACCTACTAATTAAGACCTTTAGACACAGAAAAAGTATATGTATTTTATTTTTCTCAGAAAATAAGACGAAATTAACATTAAATTAAGAAACATAATCTTAATTAAGGTTATAATTAATTATTTGACTGCATTCCTTATTTAAATGTGAGTGGGATTTTTTATTTGGAACATACATAGTACCTACATATTTTAATGTTTTAAAATTTTTTTATGATTTTACATTATAAAAATTCAGTTATTAAGAAATAGACTGAGTTTTATTTAAAATTTAAGAAAAATTAAATGGTAAATTAACGGAAAAAATTTATTTGAGTGTAAACATTGCATTTTTTAATATATTTTATACAATGTATATTATACATACCTACCATATGTCCGCTTATTACGAACCCGTTATAGCAAAGTTTCTGTTAAAACAAACCAACTCGAATAGTATCTACGGACCAAGTTCTATTTAAAGTTTGTTAATTTTTTCGCAAATATAAACATCGCTTAAAGCGAATTTTCGTTCCTGCTCCATTACGGTTCGTTTTAAGCATATACGTTGTATATTATACAACTGTAATATTATTTGTTAAGAAATATTTAATGTAATTGATTAAGTGAAATTAATTATTATAATATTTATTCATCGATTTATATTTTAACATATATGTAACATATATATAATTAAATTGGGGCTATTAATTAAGAAAATAAATACCTATTGTAAAAATTTTGTTTGGATTTTTTAAAATTCATTCTGAACAACTTACTTAACTACTATCATGGGGTGGGGTCCCTACTTACCCCACTAAAAAAAAATGTTTAAAAAATGTAAGGCTTAAAAACATAAATACAATTAATAAAACTTTTATTAAAAAACTTAATATCACGTTGACCATTTTCAATTTGACCATGGAATTTAAATTTTAATAAATCTGGTACTAATAACACAACACAACAAAATCAAAGTTTTTTCGTGTTGCATGAAGTATTTAAGCGGTTGTTTACTAATTCAAGGTCACTGATTTCAAATCGACCGTCAGTTTTTTTGTAGCAGCTCGAGTTTTTCAGATACAGCTACTGCCTTCATATTAAGTCTGTTTACATAAACTATTTATTACATTCGAGTTTTACATAAATATTTGTAATTTCCATCATGTCTTTATCAAGAAGGCTCTGCATTAACGATCCAAATTGTTTTTGTAACATTTGTGGTGAATATGTTTTTAAAAAATTTCGTTTGAGTGTGTCAGACTTTGTGAAATAAGCGTATTTGGAATGTTTTGGTTTTCCATTGGAAACACATAACAAGTACTGTGTGCCCAGTATTGTATGCAAAATATGTGTTGAAGAATTACGGTTATGGGCTTCTAAGAAGAGACCCTCTTTTAAGTTCCAATCTCCAATGATCTGGGGTGAACCTTTAAATCATCACGATGACTGCTATTTTTGTGTTGTGAATATAACAGGAATCAACAAGACGAACCGCTCTAAATGGATTTACCCCTCATCAACATCAGCTGTTAGGCCTATTAAAAGTTCGAAAGGTCCACTTTTATCACTACCATCTACATCTAAAGAAGGTTCTGATGAATTGAACGATCCAAGCTGCGTGAGCGATGACGACTTCATTCCAGAAAATTATTTCCAACCGAGACCATTAAATCAAAACGAGCTTAGTGATGTAATTAGAGACCTTGGGCTGTCGAAGACTTCTTCCGAATTACTAGCTTCCCGGTTGAAAGAGAGACATCTTATAACTAAAGAAACTAAAGTTTCGTATTACCGCACTCGAGAAAAAAACTTACTTCCTTTTTTCGCTGAAGAGAATGATTTTGTGTATTGCACTGATATTTCTGGTTTGATGACTGCCATGGGTTTACAGAGATATGATTCAAACGAATGGCGTTTATTTATCGACTCGTCAAAACGCAGTTTGAAGTGTGTACTATTGAATAATGGAAATAAACTAGGCTCCTTACCGATCGCACATTCAACGAAACTTAAGGAAGAATACCCTACAATTGCATTAGTCATGAACAAGATAAAGTATAACGAACATAAATGGATAATTTGCGTTGATCTTAAGATGGTTAATTTCCTTTTAGGCCAACAAAGCGGCTATACTAAATATCCCTGCTTTATATGTTTATGGGATAGCAGAGCTAAATCAGAACATTGGACAAGAAAAGAATGGCCTTCTAGGGAAGCACTAGTTCCAGGTAGCCTTAATGTTATCAATATACCTCTTGTGTCACGAGATCGTATTATATTGCCACCTCTACATATTAAACTTGGACTAATGAAACAATATGTTAAAGCACTAAACAAAGACGGTGAATGTTTCAAATATATTTCAAGGAAGTTTCTAAATCTGAGTTCAGAAAAGCTCAAGGCAGGCATATTTAACGGCCCACAAATTCGTAAACTAGTGAACGATTCTAATTTCAGCAGTTCAATGTCAGAGATTGAGAAAAATGCATGGGATTCCTTTGTTTGGGTTATTCAAAATTTTTTAGGTAATAGAAAGGGTGATGATTATGTTGAGCGCGTTGAAGATATGTTGTCTCACTTCCAGCGACTTGGATGCAACATGAGCATCAAAGTACACTTTCTTCATAGCCATTTAGATCACTTTCCTGAAAATCTCGGTGATATGAGTGAAGAACAGGGTGAACGATTCCACCAGGATATTCGCACTATGGAAGAACGATTCCAGGGTCGCTGGAATGCACATATGATGGCCGATTTTTGCTGGAGTATTCAGAGTAGCACTTCATCATTCATAAACAGTAGAAAATCATATAAAAGAAAATTCCAGAATTTATAGTTTTTTTATAATTAAATATTTTTGTACGGTAAATGCATCTTTTTCTCAAAAAACACCCCTCCTTATAATTTAAAAACTAGAGCTGATACAAAAAAACTAATAACATATTTAAAATCAGCGTCAAAAATTTGCACAGAATCATATAAATATTCCATGCAACAGACATGCTGTTGGGCGGTGTAATATTCCCCTTATAATATTTTTTTAAATTTTAGTTTTATAATATTTTGCCAAATTTTATCATTAAATAAACTCTTCTCCTTTTTCTCCATGCTGCTGATGGACTTTTTTCTATTTTAACACTGTTCCTTTCTTATTTTGGTAAAACATGTTTTATCCAAGTATTTTTTGAAATACCAGTTTCTTCGGATGTTACACTTATACGTTTTGATTTTCCTTTATCGATATGTTTCTTTACCATACATATATGCAAATATATTTAAAAGTATTATTTTTTATATAATATATAGAAAGAGGTCAAAAAAGATTTATTTTTAAGGACAGGGTTGGTTATCCACATTGTTTACATCCATATTATCTCTCAAATATTTAAAAATATTTTTCTTTGGTTATGTTAAGAAATTTTAATGTAATCCTGTTGTTCAGTAACAAATTATTAACAAAGGTTGATGCTTTAAATAAAGCCAATAAATCACAGAACACAAATAAATTAACAAAATAAAAACTTTCTATGATAACAGCTGATGCTACGCTAATATAATATTATAAATTTAATAATATAACAAGTTTTACTGGTTTGTTGTATAATATTATTGTCAGTTTGTAAATTTGTTTTTAGAATCAATGGTATAAGAAAATATTCAGTGTATGAGAGCTACGTTATATCAAATATCCAACGTAATAGACAGATGGGTCTTTAAATTTGCGCCTGTAAATAAAACCACAATTTTAAACGTCGTGATTGGTCTAAAATAAATCCTACGAAATTCAACGTTTTATTCCTAAATGGAATAATAAACAGTATTGTAATTAAAAAATATTAAAAAACAAATTGATAACAATACGACAGTATCACTTGTACCCGTCAGACGTATATCTCTTGGCTCCACAAATCTAACCATAGCGGCTATAAACAGTGAATTTTAAATAAAGAATACCTAAAAGGTTCTATAAAGTTCCGGTCAACAGAATACAGTTCCGCAACCCCAAAGTGCATAAACACCCCACAACCCAGAACGAAAGTACAAAGTGAATAGTGTAACTCCTGCCAGGAACAAAGACTTCAGTGTGGCAGGAACCTGAAAAAGATCAATCTCGAGGAAACAAGGCAAAATTCGGATAAGTATTTTAATAATATTTGTATGACGCCATTCGCAATACTAAAACTCGTAATTCCGAAATTCACCAAGCCTGCCAAGCCTTCGGGTTTTTTTTTAATTAAGGTGCGTCGACTGCTGCGGTGATTGGCACCATAACTGGAGAGGAAAATCCTTATGAACACCCTAACAATACGCAGGGCACGGTGCTGTTCTGAGAGGTGATTTTTGGACTTTCTGTGAAACCTAATTTTTTTTATATTCTTGTTAATTAGGTCATAACTAAAATTTTAAGAGCAAAATTAAACGACGGTTGAATTGTTTTAATTGGCTGTTTATTAAAAATATTATGCACTCTTTCAATTATACAATTAAAACTAGCGATTTAATTTAAATATTTAATATTTGCATAACTAAAAAAAAAGGTTTTTACAATTTTTTTTATATATTTTACTGTTTTGTTGCAATAAACGTTCAAACTTTTAATCTAACCTTTGACGTATACATTTATGTTCCCTTAATTAATATATCCTTAAAGGTTGCCATGAAACTTAGATCTATTAAAAATTTATTTGACGTTCGAATTGTCATTTTCAATATACGTATTCTATAATTTTTGTTTAGTTTTTTAAAGTGTTTTTTATAAACAAAAATGAAAAATTGTAGTAAAAGTTACGAAGAAATTCATGAAATTTAACTAAGAACCGGTTTATTCATCTAAAGTAAAGTTTATCGGGCCGATAACTTTCATGTCTTGGCAATATCTAGTATCCAAAGAAATTATTCGTCAAATAAATCAAAAATGAATAAATCGGCACTAAATAAAATGTGGCACCCTTACAATTATTCTTTAATAAATGTATACATTTAACCTTAAATTAAAACTTTTAACGTGTATTACAACAAAACAGTAAAAGATATAAAAAATGTATAGACCTTTTTTTAGGAAATTAACTAATCTTTAATCTGATTTAAAAAGTTATGATAATATTTAAATAAAATCGCAAGTTTTAATTGGAGAATTGAAAGTGTGCATACATATTTTTAATAAAAATCCAATTAAAACAAAATTAACCGTCAAATTTTTTTTATTTTGCTCTTAAAATTTTAGTTATGACCTAAATTAACAAGAATATAAAAAAAATTAGGTTTCACAGAAAGTCCAAAAATCACCTCAGAACAGCACCGTGAGGGTAGTGCCGGACTCTTACCGGCTAAAAAAACTCTCCTCACTGTCAGGACCTGATTTAACGAATAAAACTTTAATATAATACTACACCAAAAAACATCATAGAAAAAGTCAACAAATAAACTGGTAAGTATGATAAAATAAAATGGCATAGAATAAAATGGGACTTTGTATCACAGATCATCTGTGACAGATGTTACCTACCTTAAATTTTATTTAAAAATCTAATTTCACAAAGAAAGGTAAACACTTTCTCAATATAAATTAAATTGTATTAAAGAATTTCTTTTAGTTGGACTTTGAGTAAACTATGGTTTACTCTTTTCTGATGTAAAGAGGGGCATTCAACAAGAATGTGTTTCAACGAAAGTAATACACCACAACTTTCACAGGTTGGTAGTACCAACTTGGTACCCAAGCACTTTTCAGAAGGTAATATTTGGTAAGATTGGTGTGACCCAACCTTAAACTTGTTATAAGCTTTTGTTGCTTACGGCTCAACGTAGATGTTTTGCATTTACTTACTATGTCCGTAATATTATTTAAAAAAGTCTTCTTTTCTGCCAATTCCTTACTTCATTTCATTATAATACTATCTCTAATATTTTTTGTTACTTGAGTCTTTTCTAATTTTAGGCTGACGCCCTTTCAATTATTCGGAACAAATGATGAGTCGTCAACCGGTATGTTTAGGTACAATTTATCACCCATCAGTCTGGCCTTGGGCATAAATGTGTGTACAGTGGCAATCATTTGAAAGTGCACAATTTTTTTAACTAGTGTAATACGATCTTTTATGTGTCATATTTATGTGTCAAATGTTAATTTGACATTTATTTATTAATTCAAAATGCCGCGGTTATCTGAACCCGAAAAAATGCGAGCTATTGCCCTTCTGGAAAATGGTTGGTCGTTGCAAGCAGTGGGAGATGACCTGAACGTTAGTAAAAGCTACATTTTTAAATTAAAACAAAAATGGAATGTGGAAGGAAACGTTCGGTTTTGTTCACGGCGGCGGCCGTGCTAAAGTAAGCAATGCACAGGAAGACTACCTCCTTGTCAATCATTTAAGAGGAAATCCCTTTGATTCGGCAGCAAGGCCCGTTTTGAAACACAGTTCCCTGGATCTGTGTCTACTGCAAGAAGGCGGATAAATAGCTCAGAGTTTAAGTACTATAGAGCAGCAAATAAAGTGTGTTCCAAGACACAAAATACAATGAGTGAATTTTGCAAACCAGTTTGTCGGTAGACCGGATCCCTTTTGGGAGAATGTAATTTTTTTGGACGAAAAAGTTTTTCAATCGTGCCACGACGATTCCGTCAGTGTCTACCGACCTCAAAATTCTAGGTATGCAGAGCCATATGTTAACCCTACAGGTCGCAGTGGACGCTTTTCCGTAAATATTTGGGGATGGATAAGCTATCAAGGTCCCGGTGTCTGTTGGAGGGTAGAAGATCGCTTGAATGGAGAACATTATAAAAGCATTTTAGAAAATGTTATGCTACCCTCTGTCAGAATACTGCATCCGCAGAATTAAACAACACTTAAAGTTTTAGGATAATTGTGCAGTTCATACTGCAAGAACCATTAGCGAATGGTTCAATATAAACCAAATTCAAGTTTTACCTTGGGCCGCAAAGTCGCCTGACCTAAATCCAATTGAAAATCTATGGGGAATCCTCGTGAAAAAAATGTATAAGAGACATTTTCACCCGGCAAATGCCAAAGATTTGTGGGAAGCAATACAAAATGCTTAGGAAAGCTTGGACGATGAGTATATCAAAACACTTATTATGTCCATGCCGAGACGTTTACAAAGCGTAATAAACGCAAATGGTGCGTGGACAAAATATTAATTTTTAAAAATTATAATAAATTAATTTAATCACTATTACCTAACTACTTTTATTAATATATATTATTTTGGTTTGGAAACATAATATTTCTTGGTAAAGCAAACATAAAAAATTACCTGGTCATGAGAGCTATCAATAATATGCGAAATATTTTTTTAACCACCTGTCATGATGATACTTCACGTTAACCTTAAATTTTAAAGTCAGTATCACACAACTCAATTATACGCAAATTTGGCACAAGAGTCGTGCACTTTCAAATGATTGGACTTCTCAAGGATTCGACGTAAGATAAGGATGAACAAAGTTGGCAATTACCCATTTTCTGCATTTGGCAATGTAAGATAGTTCCAATAATAATCTTTTGTTTTCTAGGAACATAATACCGGATTCCATGTGAAGACTATGTATTATACACCTATAATAGGTGTTGTTGGGAAAGCTCTTACAGCAGTGTTTGTAATGTGGACTCTGGAGCAGACCCATAAACAAGGGAATCGTAATCAAGTTCGGAGATAACTAGTGATTTGAACAGGATAAGTAAAGAATCTCTATGTGCTTCCCATTTAGTATGGACGAAATCAATAAAATTAAGGGCTTTTGGGACTTTTCCCTTTAAATATATTAATAGTCCATATGCTTTTTCCAGGAAAGACGTTCATGCCAAATGAGCCAAAGGTATTTTAATTTTTACAAACAATTTAAGGGTTTTTTTCTGGATGGTAATGGCAAAAATACATGATTTATGATTTTGTTAAATACAATTTAAAACATTTTCTCTCATCCATTTTTACAACGTCATCGATTGCTTTTTGCATTTAACTATTGATGTTTGATCAAATGGGGCCCAAAATTAACATCATGATATCGTTCACATATACAGGGTGTCCCGGAAAATGTGGGAAATCTCTCGGATTCAGATAGAACATTAAAAAATAAGATGACAAGTTCCCATAAATTTTTTTCCTAGCGGCCCTCCCTACGGAGATACGGCCTCCTAAAGGACGCCACTGGTAATCAGTTTTTCTTGAATAACTTTTAAACTACTTAATATAATTTAATGAAAATTTAATATGATAAACAGTAGTAAGCACCTCTTAAAATACTGCCCTTAAAACATAATTAGCTTGTTTAGTTTACCAGGGGCAGACTAGGTTGTATATTTTAATGCTTACATTTTTAACACCCTGTATGATAGGGAGTTAAAAAAATAAATTTGGATACCTTGAACATTAAGCTAAAGAAAAGGTACTCTTGTTTATTGTCGATAAAATTAACCGTTTTCGAGAAAAAAAATAATAAAGAATTAATGTTTTATTTTTATTAAAAAGACCATGATTTCTAATTTTTTGTCTGCAACAAAGTGTGATACGAAAGTCATTCAAGAAACAGAAAAGTTTTAGTTTAGGTTATTTAATCCGACAAAATTACAAGATTCTTAAAAATTCAGTCTTGTCCCAGAAAGGCACCTTAACAAAAATTATTTTTAGAAATATGTTTTTCTTGAAATTATTTAAAAAACAACCTTAAAAAATAATGTACAGAAAAATTAAATTAGAAATAATCAATTAAAAACTTCATAAGTGGGTTCAATATGGGCTCCGTGAACTCTGATACACTCGCGGGCACGACGAATAGAGGACTGCTGTACTCGCCACAACAACCCAGCATTGTTCCTTATCGCATCACAATGAAATGTGATTCTCTGTAAAAGTTCCTCCCTAGTATCAACCGGAGAGGAATACACCAAGGTTTTGAGATGTCCCCACAGGTGAAAATCCATTGGCGTTAAGTCGGGAGAGCGTGGAGGCCAGGCAATGGGACCTCCTCTGCCTATCCAACGGTTTGGATAGACGTTATTCAGATAGTCCCGTACAGCAACGCTAAAATGAGGTGGGGCTCCATCATGCATAAAATACATGCGCTGGCGGGTTTCAATTGGCAAATGCTCTATTCAATAGAGCATAGAGTCTATTGAATCCAGAAAAGCATTCTGAAGGAACTGTAAATAAATTTCACCATTCAATCGTGGCGGCAATACGCATGGTCCAATAAAAAAATTGCCAATTATTCCTGCCCAAACATTAATTGATTTGAACTGATATTGATAATGATGAACAACAGTGGCATGAGGGTTTTCATCAGCCCATACATGCGAGTTATGTAAATTTACAATACCATTTTTGGTAAACCCTGCTTCATCGGTAAAAAGAATAGAGCTAATGAAGTTTGGATTTGTCCGTTGCTGATCTAACATCCAGTTTGCGAACTGGATTCTACGAGGAAAATCTTGAGGAAGTAGTTGATGCACTTTTTGCAAATGATAAGGTTGTAACAACTGTTCTTTAAGTACTTTATGAATTATCGTTTTTGACGTATGAAGCTGCGAGGCTAATCTTCGAGTGCTTATTGAAGGAGTATCAGCTACACTATCCAAAATATTTTCCTCCAATTGCACCGTACGTACTGTTCTTCTCACACCAGCATCAGTACTTGTTTTCCCAAAACTTCCTAAAAATTATTAAAGAAAGTCAATAATGTTGCCTTATTAACTGAGAATCGCCCACCAGTCTCTCTTAGACGTTGATCAAGTCGCTGAAATGTTTTCTGATTTGGAGGGCCGCTAGGAAAAAAATTTATGGGAACTTGTCATCTTATTTTTTAATGTTCTATCTGAATCCGAGAGATTTCCCACATTTTCCGGGACACCCTGTATAGTACGATCAGCATTAGGAGCTAAATTATCACAGATGTTATTTATAGCGATAGAGGTACAAGGTAACGCTCAGGGTGGAACCCTGAGGCACCCCATTTTCTAACGTACGACGACTAAGAATGTTATCACAGATACCAACATGAAAAAATCTTTTCTTAAAAATTCGGCATACAGCCTCATGGTCATGCAAATATTGGAAAATCCCAAACCTCCACATCACATCACGTCATAAGCCTTCTTGATCTGCCAGTTTATTTGCTTTACTTACAGCTTTTGTTGGTAATGATAGCATTATTTTCATTTAAGAATGGAATCAGAAGTGGATGATGTAATATTACGGAATATTGTTCAACATAATTATATTTAGGTGCATTGATACATATGTACAATACTGACTTTAAATTTCCATTTTATATTTTTTCTACTCGTACATGTTTCCATGACACCAAGTGACCTTTTAAATACACATTGACAAGTTGTGACTTTATGGCACTTTAGTCACGGGCTGAAGTTAGCAACAGGTTTTTAGTCACGGGCTGAAGTTAGTTTTAATTTAGTTGACAGCAGTGGCGGCTGGTGGATTATGGGTATACCAATATTTCAGTTTTTAGTCATGGGACCCACACCAAATTTATAATAATTTATAATGACATTAAATAGACAAGTTCGGCGCAAACAGAATTTAAATTGAAGTTGCGAAAAAAATTTAGTTTTTCCTGTCGCCTCACCCGCCTCCAGGCCCCCCTATTTAAGATAATTCAAATTAAAGTGGTGCAATTTATTATCTACTATAATTTATCGACAAATTTAAAATTTTATTTAAAAAATCCAAATATTACATGTTTTACACCATTTTAAATATTTTTTTATTTTAATAAAATAAATAATAAAAATTTAAAATCGAATAAAATCTGTAGCATTTGGATTTTTTAAATAAAATTTTAAATTTGTCGATAAATTAGTAGATAATAAATTGCACCACTTTAATTTGAATTATTATAAATATTTATAACCTTATTTTTTAGCAGAATAAAAGCACCTGGCAGAGTTTACATTAGAGGAAAATATATTGAACAAAACCTGTAAGCGAGTTTTCCAGTTCATCAATTCTTGTTTCTATCTCGTATTGAAAGTTGGAAAAAAATATAACATATTCCATCTACAAAAAAGCTAAAATGTGCCAACCAATTTACAAAAACAAAACGTTTGATTTAACCGGTAATGGGTTTCAATCGATAAAGATAATCTTTCAACAACAGTAAGTATATTAAAATTTGTTTTCTGAATATATTTTAATTTTTATTTATATTTATTTTTAAGACATAGTCTCCAAGAGCTAAATAAGAGTGGTGACAAAATTGTTATAACTTTATCTTATACACTTAAAGCTTTAACATAAAAAATGGCAACCTACCAAATACATGAGGGTTAAAAATGAAAAAAGGGTTCAACATTTAGAGAAGGTTTAATGGATGAGGATTCCGAAGATGAACAACGCTTAGAGGCTGGTCCTCCTTCTAGAAGACCTAGATATTATCTTCCACCACCAATAATTCATATATCGCGATATATCGGTAGAAGATGATTAGTTGAGTTTAAACAGTATTGATAGCAGCACAGTACGTGTGTAAACATGATTTACATTTTTACTTTTTTCGGAAGGGAATCCGTTTTACGATTAAAACTCTATCCACCAATAGTACTAAACGAAGACGATCAATACGAATTGTGTTTATATAATTTAGCCACCTACCATATATAGTATTGTATACAATCGCAAATGTGAACGAGACAAACAACTTATTTCATTACGAACAAAAAGAATTTAAGATACCTGTAGAAACCTATGAAGTTGATGATCTGGCTGTTTACCTACATGGGCACGTGTCCAAGTAAATTCTTAAACAAAACGGCCCTGTATCCCATTCCTTTGAAAACACCAACGCTGACAACACCAACACCACTGCCAAATCAGCATTGAAATACTATGAGATGTGAAATAAAGTCAACTAGAAATATATACTTGAACTGAACTTTTCGATAGGTAGTCTTTTGAGATTTAAGAAAAAAGATATAAAACACGAGTGTGAAAATCCAATCAACATAACCAAAGCTAATACCATATGTGTGGAATGTAATTTGACTGTGCATTCATATAAAACGATAAACTATCGCATATCATGCATATGTTCTATACAACGATAGCACCAGGTTATAAAATTATTAAATCCCCCTCCAATGTAATTATTTTACCGATCAACACTCGTTATTTAGATGAGATTATTCTTAAAATAACCGACCATTTGGTTAATTTCAATGATGAGATGATCACGGCACGAGTGCATTTAAAAAAAGTAAAATGGTGATCAAATATAACAATACCTTTCAACCCATATCATCTGCATTTATAATAAAAACAAAAACGAAAAAAGGAGCGATCAGTGTGCAAAAGAAGCATAGAGTTGTTGCGGTAAATTTGCTGGAAAATAAAAAAATCAAAATTTTGATAACGGTGTCGATATAGACTTGGAATATTTGTGTCCAGTGCTCAACAAAGAATACTACTACTACAACTGTGTTCTTGTCGAGAATACATAAAAAATGAACATTTTAAACGTAGGAGACAAAGCTGTCACTGATAAAGAGTATAATAGTTTCTTGCCTTTTGCAAATTCAAGTTTGAAAAAATTATATGAGATGCGAATCCCTATACAAACTCAAAACATCTACATGTAGATGAGGTGATGAGGTGCACCTACTCTGTTGAGAGCTTTCTCAAATTGGAAGGGTTCAGGAGAAAATTCAGTACATACAACAAAATCAGGAAAAAAACCACAAACAAAACCACTAGAAAAAATAGTTAAAAGGTTGAACATGTCAAAATGGACGATGAGTCAAAGTTACACTTGTCAGACAAGGGTAGAGACTTGACTATTTCGTTTAGAGGATGAGAACTTCATGAGTATCCACTTTTAAATAAAACAAAACAACACACATGGAACTTAAAGGCTGAAATCAATTGGACAAGCCTTTTTAGTAAAAGTTTATACATTATATTTGGATTACAAACAAATGGGAAAAATCAAACTGATAAGAAATGCAGCATGTTTGATCACTGCCACATAAAAAATTTCAATAAAAAAGTTAAATGTAATCTACTTACCAGTACAGTTAAAATTTTATAATTGTAAATTTCATTATTACACCTGTAAATTATGTTTATTAAAATAAAAAAAATTATAATAATATATCAGTTTTATTTTAAATTTCTATAAATTACAATATTCATTCCAAAAATTAACAAAATAAACATTTTCCTGAGTACATGCTAAATTAGTATAAGTACATATGTTTTCTGCAATGGTAGGATTTAAAAATCTTTCTCAATTTTTCCAAACTATAGTTTGTCCTATAGGACCATTTTTATAAAACGACTCTTCCATATTTATAATTATATTTCCAATACATTCTTTGAGCCATTTCTTCTTTTGACCACCCTTGACTTACAGTGTTGCAAAGGGAGATGAACTTATGTAGAATTTAAGAAAATCGGAAACTTCAAAGTCCAAACGTTCTTTCTCACCATCGAAATAGTCTCCATTATTCCGAGGGAGAAAAGCGAACCACCCAATATTCCACAATCGTGGAAAACATTCTTCCTCCAGCCTAAGAATGTGTTTTAAGAAACAAACTTGGTAATTTTACAAAAATAATATCAATAAACAAAAAAAGGTTAATAAAACCGTGCATTACTAATGACATTATTAAATTAATCCACAATAAAAACTTAACTCGTAAAGAAATTCTAAAAAATTCAAATAATGTTGTCCTAATGGATGTCTACAAGCAACAAAGAAGGGTATCATTTTTTGCATTTACCAATTTTTTATAATTTAATAAATAATATATTTATAGTTAGAATTTTATGTAGAGGCAAATTTTAAAATGTGGTCTGGTTTTAGACATTTACCGTTCTTCAACATCTTTTAAAGGGTTTCTATTTTAAAATAAAGGCAAGCCATTTGAAATAATTGTAACGCTAATAACTATTTCTAATTTGCTATTAATATAAGCAGAACAGAATGTGAAGACTGCGCCTCAGACAAGAAGGGTATTCAGGAAAATTTGAATTCAATAAATCGAAATATAAACAATTAAATAATAATATTATTTATTTATTTGTTTAATTTCATGCCTCAATTTTTTAACATGTGGGTAATATGTTTTCTGCTGACGCATGTCGAAGCCAAACGGCCCCCCTAGCCGAGGGCCCCGTATCATTGATACGGCTGATACCGTGGTAGCTACGCCCCTGATCAGCAGCTACTTTACACAAGGACAAATTTTTGTCCAACTTGTTCCCATGGGTATTTTATTTTTAAATAAAAAACTGTTTTTTTATTTAAATTATTTTAAAAATTTAATCATTAATATTTAATGTCCACTTTGGCAAAACGATAATAATTAAAGTAATTTCTTTCTTTTCTTTATATTCTACCCTCTCTTTGTTACGCGCGCATCCTTATAGTGTGTTAACACCCTTATATTTTCCCACAGCATTTTTAATATTTTTTTAGCAAAATTTACTTTTTTACCATATTTACAAAAAAACATAATACTAACTGTGCGGCAAAAATAATATTTATATTTTTATATTTTTAAAAATAATTTGTCTAAATAATGTCCACATCCCTCTTTTAAAAGTTTCAAGCAACGTTTGAGTAAACCAAAATTAAGTATTATATATTTAAGAAAGTCCAAGCTAATGAAAATATACGTGACAAGTTACTGCAGTGCTAACTAAACAGGATTTTTCGCTTTTGCACTTCCTTTTTTAGTAACAGTGGTCCTTTTTGCGGGGCGAAAGAGAAAAAGTAATTTTATAGCCCAACCGTTGTATTACAAAGTATTTCCATTCTTCCCTAAATCTACGGCCATAAAAAGCCGCAATAATTGAAATATCATTATTTCGTCGCTACTTATAGGTATATAAAGCAAGTTAAAGCAGAATTAGTTTTAATTTTCTAAAACAGGGTTATAAAAACAATTATAATTTCGATATCATTTTACGTCCATATAATAATGCATTTTTTATGTTTTCTTAGCTTTTATTAAAAGCCGTATATCATAAGCTCAAAAACGTAAATCATAAGTTCAAAAACCAACAAAACATAAAAAATGCAAATTAGTTTTTAATCTTATAATAATAATCTATATATAGGTATTATGCGCTTAAAAAGTAACAAAATATACAAAAATGCAAAAAACTAATATTTTTAAATTTCAAAAAGAATATTAATGGAAAATGTTGATTTCAATAAGTTAACCTATAAAAATGCATAAATTAAATAATATCATTATTTCTTAAAAAAAGTTATTATTTATTTTTACTTAATGAAAAATACTTACTTATGTAGGTAGCAAATTTTGGAAAAGAAAAAATAAATAAAATAAAATAACAATTTACTAGATGTATAACAAGTTACCGAAAACAATAAATTAAATTAAATGATATCTAGTAAATTGTTATTTTATTTTATTTATTTTATTTTGTATACAACCAACATTTTTCATTTATATGTTTTGATAATAATTATTTTTGAGCCCTCTGTATTGTTCGCTTTTTATAAACATAAGCGTGTATCATGAAAGCCGGCAGAAAATAATCCAGGATAAGCAAAAAATAAGATTACGTGCAATTTAGTATACGTAAATCATGTAGTATAGTATACTATGCTATATAAAAGCGCAAATATTTATACATATATATATGTATAAATATTTAAATGAGCTTTAAATGCGCTTTTATATAGCATAGTATACTATACTACATGATTTACGTTTTTGAGCGTATTATACAAGGTGTCCCTAAACTTATTGGCATAAATTTAGAAAAAGATTGAGCAAGTCAAAATAAGACGAAAACCTAAATAAATATTTTTCCTAATTACTTATGTTTAATAAATAAATTAAAACTAATATTGTCAACAAAAATTATTCTGTGATTATTTCAAAAAATTTCCGATTTAATTTGCGGTTGGTTACCTATCCAAGGGGAAAAAAATCACAAAAATAAATGTGTGGTTATGGTGACCTGTCAAAAAAACGTTTTGGTTGGTTATAAAGTACTGGTGGAATTTAAAAAAAAATCCACAGAAAATCAAAAAAAAATTATTAATTTTTTATAAAAATAAATGTGTTGCCATGGTGACCTGTCAAAAAAAACAGAAAAAGTAAAAAAAAAATATTAATTTTTGATAAAAACTGTTTTTATAGGGATATAAGAAACATAATCCTAGCCATTATTACCAAATTTAAAGTCGACAGCTTGGTTATTAATGAATTGCAGTCGGAGAAGAAAACATTTTAATAATTCTTTAGATCGATCGATTTATATAACACACAATATAAGTAAATAAACACCCCAAATTTAAATAATGTTTTTTAAATATATTTTATTTTAAAAATATAAAACTTATCATGAGTACTACTCAGTATGTGAAATAACTTGATTTCTTAAAATAAAAAAATGGGCAGACGGCCATATTGTTTTGTTGAAATAGTTTAATCGTTTAATATTTTTTTGGTTAAATTAAAATAAGATTGCCTAAACATGGAAATACATGGAAATTCGAAAAAAAAAATAAAAAAATGTATTAGTTTTTTAAATGTATCAAATTAATTGCGGTTAATATAAAACTGTATTAACATTTTCTTGACAAAATAACGTTTCTGCTTTAAATAAATAATTTAAAAAAAAATGATAGTTTAAGACAATCATGCTTAGCGCATCCTTTATACCCCCCCGACCCTTCTGCGCAGCTGCGGTCTAGACCGCATTTGGCGCCTTAATTAGTTGACAATTTTGTATCAAATACAAAAAATGTTGTTAGATAGTTCGCCCCCTCCGCCCTTAGACCCACAGCACGCTACTGTATACAGGGTGAATCGGAAGGATCGCACCGAACTCTAGGACTGCATTCTACACATTAAAATAATTAAAAAAAAAACTCAAACGTTCTTATTCGATTCTCATTTGTTTTAAAGTTATAGCGTAATTAAAACATAAATAAAATAAAACGGTAACATTCGTTTAATAGTTATGACTTTTTATAAGGTGTTCAAAAATACCCCCATTGAGTTCTAAACATGCTCTGCTACGTCTGAGAACAGCGCCTGTTGCTTGTCCTATTAACTCTTGTTTTTCTTTAAGAACTGTGCCAGTATTAATTATTCGTTGAATTAGTGCCTCTCGATTATTTACTTTAACTTTGTAAACTTCTGTTTTAAACCAACCCCATAAACAAAAATCTACTGGTGTTAGATTTGGACTTCTTGGAGGCCAACTAATTGAACCTCCGCGACCAATCCAACGCTCTGGAAACATTTCATCCAAGTGTTGCTGGACATTACGAGCGAAATGTGCATTTGCCTTCTTACGTTTAAAGGGACATTCTCTAGTAATCCTGGCCACTCATTTATTAAAAAATTAAGGTAGTGTTCCCCTGTGAGGCAATTATCCATGATAAAAGGGCCAATTAAATACCCAGCAATCATAGCACACCATACATTTACTGAAAACCTGTGCTGAAAATTGGTTTCGACTATAGCATAGGGATTTTCGTTAGACCATACGTGAGAGTTGTGCGTTAATGCCATCACGGGTAAATGTTGCTTCATCAATAAAAAGTATACGCGATACAACTCTACGATTGTTAGTTACCCACCGACAAAATTTTACACGTTTAGCATAATCTTCCGGGTGCACAGTGTTTCAATTCTGAAAAATATCGGCAAAACCTCAAAAATTGATATTTTTTTTAGGTAAATTTTGAGTTAGATGGGTAGTTAATACCTGTCTCCATCCTGTATTGAAAAAAATATATATAAAATACGTATATTTTCTCTTGTACATCAGTTTAAACTTGACGCTTTCAGTTGAAGGTACTTTACACGCGATCGCTGCGGAAAATTGTTTATTGTTTAAAAGTGAATAACTTGTGTTTGGTGTGTCCGATTGTTATGCGTTTTGATGAAGGGTGATCTTGAAGGTATCTAAAATTCAGATATGTATTTGTTTTTCGTAGATTTTGCTTGTACAACGGGTTATTGTAACCGACAAGATCGGTCTGTTAAAATCGCAAACTTTGAATTGAGCTTTTAGAACAATGGAGCTACAAAAATTGTAATGAATTGTAAGGCATCAGTTTAAGATCCGTTGAATAGCTTAGAGTTTTGTCTATCAAGCCATCAATAAATTAGCTGCCCCAACTTGCCCCCGGCTCTTTAAAACTACATGTTCTTGGGCGCTCAGGCACGGTTGTGCTAAAAAACCTCGCGATTTTAAGCCTATGTCGAGCGCGTATCTGTATCTGTATTTTTATTTTTGGGTTGCGTTTATGACGTTTACTCGATTCACTCGGATTTAACTCAAAACGTTTATTACAACAGCGGTGTCTAGACTTTCACCTGCGTAAATCGTTTGTGACTACTAATATATTTAACACCGATTTTACATATTTAACCCACCTCTTGTAGGTGCGTTAAAACAACTCCGCATGCGCATTGTAGTGTGTTAATGTCAAATTTGAATTGTGGTTATTCGTGTTGACAATTTTTTTAGCGAATTAAGAAATCGTTGCTAAAATATTAAGTGAAAGAAATAATACAAATTTAAAATACTTAGTATAAAATCTGTTATGTTTAAATTTTATAAATAAATTTTGAAAGTTTCTCGGAAGAAAACGATGGAAGATGTTTTTCATTGGCTTATGGCATCTTCCGATCCGTATATTTCTAGCTTCAGAAAAATTGCTCCGAAAAAGAGCAAATCTTTGTCCCGCGAAGCAATAAAACTGTTGCTATCTTCTGATGGTTTCCCATGCTCTGCTAATGATACAACGAGTGAATCCAGTGACGGAGATTTTTTAATTTATATGTAGGTATTAAATAATATCATATAAATGTAATTATAATAAACTAAATTAAGCTATTTTATAAAAAGATGTTTTACTACATTTTAAAAAGAACCTCTTACGGATTTTTAATTAATTTCGACAATATTTGATAAAAATGTCGGCCATTTGAGGTCTACCATTTTGAATTTTGGAATTCTGATTCCAGATTCATTATCAGCGACCAAAAAAAACCCCTGTATGGTGATTTTCAATTAATTCCGTCAATTTTTTGACAAATATGTCCGCCATTTTAGATCTACAATTTTGAATTTTGATATTCTGATTCCAGATTCGTTATCAGCGACCCCAAAAAACCTTGTATGGTGATTTTCAATTTATTCCGTCAATTTTTTGACAAATATGTCCGCCATTTTGGATCTACCACTTCGAATTTTGGAATTCTGATTCCAGATTCGTTATCATCGACCCCAAAAACTTCTATATACGGAGTTTTAGGAGAATCCGACTACTCCTTGATATTTTGCCGAAAATTTTGAGAATTGAAACACTGTGGGGTGTAGAAACTGTACTCTTTGTAAATGGTATGGGCCTTGCTCGTGAAGTGTGTGTATTACCCGTTTTTGTGAAATGTCCAATTGAGTAGCGATTCTTCTGGTGCTGGTCGTTGCATCTTCTTTCACTAGATCCAAAATATTTTCCACTTTTTCTAAAGTTTGTCGATCAGCTTTTTCAGATGTTATTTTAGCACTTGGAAGAGTTCCAGTCTCGCAAAGTTTGTTAAAAACTCGAATAAACACGTTTTTGTCAGGAGCCCTTTCACGTGGAAAACGTCGCCGATATTCTTCTACAGCAGCTGTGGCATTGCCATTACAAAAGCCATAAACAAAAACCATATTAGCATAAGTACTCTTAATTTAAATAAACTTTTGGCATTTAAAAATTTAAACTGGAAAATTATAAAAATACCACTGACACTGACAGTTAGGCCTTTTAAATGTAAACAATATGTATAAACTTTGTTTTCATAGTTTTTCAAAGAACATTAGATAATAATTTTTTTTTAATTTAATTTTTTTTTAAATTTCGCTTTAACTTGAAAACAAATAAGAATCGAATAAGAACAGTAGAGTTTAGTGCGATCCTTCCGATTCACCCTGTATAAGTGGGTAATTCTCCCATAATTTTAATATTTAGATCCAATTTTTTTTAAATATACAATTGTCAGTTTTCCTTGTTAAAATTATTTAGATAAAATAATTTTTAATTCTTTATCCATTGCATTGCAAAGAAACAAATTTTAATATCAAAAAATTTTATTACAAAAAATGAGGTTTTTGTAGTACTAAATTACTTAATTGCAATTTTTGCAAATTTAAAATTGGGCTCCCAATTTGGGACACCCTATCCAAAATTAAAAAAAAACTTTTTTTGGTAACAAAATATTTATTAGTCCATGCATAAGTCACATATATAAACATTATATTCCTTAGGGGACTCTAAATGTTGGAATTTGTTTAGTTCATAATTTTGGATTCCTATAGGAATAATTAATATAATAATAATAATAATTAATATAATTTCGGATAGGGGAAATTCAGAAACGTGAACCATCCGAAATTAGGCAACTTTATACTTTTTGCGTTTTTTTAAATAAAATCATTAAACATTTACCTTGTCCAGTTAAAAAACAAATTTTTACAACGAATATTTATAAAAAATACGGCTTAAACTATGAAAAAAAAAACTAGGAAACGAGGTTCCGATGTCATCTAATGGAGAGTGATTAGTATCATCTAAATAACACTGGATATGCTTGCTTGGACTTTTTAGATTGCATTTGAGTCAATTTCCGTTTAATGATTTGATTAGTTTCAAAGGTTCACCACTATCCGAAATTAGGCGCCTACTTGAAATTAGGCGACTTTTCTCTGCCGTCAAAAATATGAAAGTAGAGCAGTTATATGATAAATTGACTAGATATATCTTAAAATTTGTTTTATTTTTACAACTTTTGACATTTTCGGATTCAGCGCACAGTTTTATAGTGGCTGCTTTTTCGCTATAACAATTAGCCATTTTTGACTAATGTTAAAGCTGTGATAAACGTTAAAAGCGTCGTGTTCAAAAGACGTTGCATTGCTAGTAACGATAGCGACGACGCGACGCTCTTAACGTTTATCACAGATCCAATATACACGCAGCAAAAAGCGATCGGCGCTTCGCGCATCTAATATATTTCCTATTTTTTTATTACAAATAATCATATTAAAATGGACTTATGTTGTTTACACTAAATAATCTTTCATAAAAATGTATTTTTTTAATGTTATACTGGGTGTCCAAAAATTTCATACCTATATAAAAATATGGAAAAAAATCATATGAAAGTAGGTCCTAAAATTTCATACCTATATAAAAATATGGAAAAAAAATCATATGAAAGTAGGTCCTAAAATTTCTTATAAGAACGCTAATGCCGTCCACTAGTACTAGTACTAGGGTTACCAGATTCTGTCAAAAAAAATCGGGACATTTGGTGTGAATTAACGTTAAAAACAAAAATTACACAATCAACAATAATTAAGTAACGTCAAACTTACAATTTGTATTGTACCATTATGTCAATTTAGTAATTAAGATAAATTCATACAAAATGTCTCTATTTTTTTTTACATAATCTGGTAACCCTAACTAGTACACTCCAATAAATGACGAAATCGTCAATATCAACTATTTTAATGTTTAGGATTCTGGTTGCTTTTTAAAATTCAAATTTTTGGTTTTTAAACACCATTCGATAATAGTTCATGCAATGATTTTTTTCCCACTATTAGCCCAATTATTTTTAACAAAAATACCATTTTTTTGGAAAATTTCCTTGGAATCATTATTTTTTCATTAAAAATTTTAATAAAATTATGAATATTAGTTCGTGTACACTGCAAAAAATATCAGTGTGTAAATTTTCTTTTTTTTGTGTTAAAATTTTTGTGTAAAAATCGTGTAATTACTTTTACACGAATGTTCCTAAATTGGGAATCAACACTAAAACGTGTAACCACTTGTTAATTTACACGTTGATGTGTTATAAACTCATATTTAATAAATATCGTGTTATGTTACACAAAGTTGTGTAAATTTTAACAAATATCGTGTTTTGCTTCTTACCCCTTTATTTGTAATAATAAATTTAAACCTTGACTTCAGGAAACATAGTGGGTAATTTGCCAGTAACACGTGTACATGACATTTTATCTTTTTTAGGTAAGTAAGTTTTAAACAATTAAAATGATCTTGTTTCCTTTATTACTTTTTTTACATGTTTTTAATAATTTGTTTTATATAAAAATATTAATATTTTGTCTAATTGAAATTATAAAATATTTTTTTTAATAAAAGTATTTTTTTAAACGTAATTTTTATTTATCTACCCAATTTAGTGTAAAATTTAATACGCTAAAATATTAAACAATAACACCATCTGGTGTTAAATTTAATACCTAAAGTTGTGTAAAAATTACACAATGTGTTAAAGTTTAATTATTCTTCGTGTAAATTATAACACGATATAAAAAACAAATCAACACACTGATGCTGTGTTAAAATTTTACACGATTTCGTTTGGTGTTGGGGCGTGTAGACTTGTGTTAATTATTTTTTACAGTGTACACCTGTAACTCAAACGGTTGTAAACCTTAAAAGCCCATTTTCTTATTATTTCCAAGTATGGTCCTCGATCACCTTATTACCAAATTTGGTCTTTCTACGTCGCGACGCGTCGATTCCTTCGACCTGTAATGCTACACGCATAAATACTGAAATTTAATCGAAAAAAATTTTGATAATAATTGCGTCGAGGTTACAAAATGGTAAAAGTTTTCAGAGTTGATGGTTTTTAATTTTTGATTTTTTTTAATTTGGTGAAAGATTTACAGATATCAAGACACAGGACATCCAGACAACAACAAATCAGTTGTTCAGAATTTAATTCTGAGTTCATCTATGTTTATAATTGTACAAAACAAACAAAAACAGTTTTTTTTTCGATTGATATAATATACTTATTATTCATAATAATTCATAATAATTTATTTCTTTATTTTCCACATAATTTTTTTCGTGTTTTTTTTTAATTATCTATTTGGAATACAATTTCCCAGATAATTTTATGATAAAAAGCTGCTTTTGTTAAAAAGTCATGAAGCCAACCGTTTTCAAGAAAAACACTATTAAAATTGTCTCGCCACAAAAAATATATCAAGCAAATTAGTAGGCAATAGAAAAATATTAAGTAAGCCTGCTTCGCAAATATCGTTATTAACAAAAAAAGGTTAACTATACTTTCCAAGAAATGGCCAACATGCATTTTATTTACGATAATAGCCGCGAAGCTCGAATATTGTACCAAAAAGCATTCCCAGGTACACCTCTATATATGTGAACGGACGTTTACTAGTTTACATCAAAGACTGTGTGAGCAAACAAAGGAGATTTCGGGAAAAAATAATCAACTCAAATAGTGGAAAACGAAGAAACGGTCCTGGAAGTAGTTGTCACTAATCCTTGGACAAGCACTAGAAAAATTGCTATGCAAGAGGACGTTCTATAAAGTACAGTTTGGCAAATAATGCACAAACAACTGCTTTATTCCTATCGTTTACAGAGCATGGGCTGATGAAAATCCGCATGCCTTTATTAAGGCACCAGTAAATATTTTCTATTAACGCTTGGCCAAAAATAATTTTCGATTTATTGATAGGTCTTCACGTCTTACCAAATCGACTGAACGGTGAAACATACTTGAATTTTTTCCAAAACGTTTTCATAAACCTCCTTGATGACGTGTCCTACCATTAAAGATGTCGATGTTTTCATGCATAATGAAGTTTACGAGGTCCGATAGATAGGACGAGGAGGGCCAATTTCGTGGCCTCCTCGTCCTCCTGATTTATAATTTATAAATATTTTTTTTTATGAAAATATTTTTTTTAAATTTAAATATATTTTTTATGAAAATTTGATGACTTTTGAAGAATTTTAAAATAAATAAATAAATAATAAACAATTTGCATTTTTATAATTTTCTCAATGCTCTTTTTGAAAATTGTGTTAATTTATATTTTTGTTAAAGTCTTTCGAATGAAAAACTAAAAAAAAAAAATTGGATTCTTAATTAAACGATTAATGACATTTGATTTTGTGAGCCGGCGCGACTTTTCTGGCCCTGGCGCTCGAGTGCGCTCCCGACGCGACCCGTCCCATTGCGATGGGTACTTTATTATTAATAACTCTGCCATACTATACTATCAAGTACTTTTGTAATTTTAAAAATATATATATATATATATATATATATACAGGGTGTTCAGTATTATTTTAATGTTGACACTAGTTTAAGTTCTTGTGCTGACATAAAGCATAAATTCATTATTGTAAAAAATGGCGTTTGTAACATAATTAAAATAAATAGTAAGAAAAGTTTAACCAAGGAGCAATTAATTCTTCCCATAAACGAACCCCTACAATTAAAACATGGTCCTTCGAACCGGATTCGTGGGATACTTTGGTGATTTATTTGGTCACAACGAGACTCGATGATATCACACTTCGTGAGTGGGAACAGTTCAAAAATACAGACAATAAGATTAATTTATCTGATTTATTTGATTTTCTTCGAAATCGAGCGGACATTTTAGAATCTATTGAAACCGATAAAACTCATAAGCCAAATAAATTTAATCGTTGTGAGCCAAGGTCAAAGGCGTTTGTTATGTCGAAAACAGTTTGTCCCAGTTGCAAACTTGATCATTTCTTCTATAATTGTCCAAATTTTACTAAACTTAACGTGAATGAAAAACTTATCGAAGCTAAGAGGTGTAAGGTGTGTTTGAATTGTCTGCGCAGTGGACATTTTGTGAAGGATTGCAAGGCCCGTTCGTGTAAGCATTGCAATGGTAAACATAACTCTATTTTACACATATTTAAACAGGAGATAATTGAAACAATCGCATCTTCAAGTACAAAAAAATGATTTAACAGTTAACAGTTGTACATCAAAAATTGTCAATAATTCTGTGGTTCTTTTGTCGACAGCACAAGTGTTTGCAAAAGGTCCTACAGGTCAATCAAGGTTGGCTCGTGTACTTATTGATAGTGGTTCTGAGTCCAGTTTCATAACTGAATCACTCGCAGATAAATTGAACGCTGTAAAGTCGCAAGTTCATATTAAAATTGCAGGCATTGGTGACGTGGTTTCTACCATCAAGGCAATAACTTCTATTAATATCACATCGCGAGATAATATTTTTCAACGTCAAGTTTCATGCTATGTAGTGCCACAAATAACAAGTGATTTGCCGGCAATTAAGGTTAATATCGATAATTTAAAATTACCGAATAATATTTGTCTTGCTGATGATCAATTTGACGTTCCAAATAGGATAGATATTCTTATTGGTTGTGATCATGCGTGGGATATTTTTATTGGAAATCAGGTTAAATTAAACAAAAAAGGTCCAGCTGGAAAAGCAGTTTACTAGGTTTTGGGAACTAGAGGAAATCCCAAAGGTAAGACCGTTGTCGCGCGAGGAACAACGTTGTGAATTATATTTTGTAGCTACGACCTTTCGTAATGAAGAAGGGCGTTTCGTAGTAAAAATTCCATTAAAGCTCGATCAAAGTGAGTTAGGAGATTCGTTTGACATTGCACATCGTCGGTTTTTAAATTTAGAACGCAAATTTCAACGAAACGAAACATTTAAACACGAATATATTAAATTTATAAACGAATACATCGCAATGGGTCATTTGTCAAAGGTTTCACAAAATAATTCATGCACTCAAATTCAGTATTACATGCCGCATCATGGAGTCGTAAAAGAGGATAGTTCCACCACAAAATTAAGAGTTGTTTTTGATGCGTCTTGTTCTACAACATCTGGGGTTTCATTTAACGATATTCAAATGGTTGGTCCAACCATACAACCTGACTTAATAACCGCTTTAATTCGATTTCGTGGGTATGAATACGCGGTGGTTGCTGATGTGGAGAAAATGTATCGTATGTGTTTGGTAGATGTAAATCAGAGAACGCTTCAAAGAATTGTTTGGAGGGACGAACCTAATAAACCGATTGACATATTTAAACTTAATAAAATTACGTATGGAACGGCTTCTGCCCCATATCTTGCAATAAGGTGTCTTTATCAGGTAGGCATTGACTGTCAAACAGAGTTGCCAATTATCGCGAATGTCATCAAAAATCATTTCTATGTCGATGATATGTTGACTGGCGGAAATTCTATACAAGAAGTAGTCTCATTGGTAACAGGTGTTTCAGATCAATTGTTGAAGGCAGGTTTTAAACTCAGAAAATGGGTGTCAAATAATGAACAAATTTTATGTGGAATCACAGGCAAAGTAAGTAATAGTCAAATTGATTTTGGGTCAAACGAACATACTAAAACTCTAGGGTTCATGTGGAACTCAAGAACTGATTGTTATTATTCTAAACTTGGTAATTATACAGGAAATAAATCTTTAAAGAGATCGGTTCTTTCAGAGATCGCACAAGTGTTTGATCCCCTAGGTATATTAAGTCGTTGTATAATATCAGCAAAAATGTTTATGCAGGAATTGTGGTTTGCTAAGTTAACATGGGATGATCAACTACCATTTTCTCTTCAACACAAATGGTCAAGTTTTCGGAATGACTTATCATATTTAAATCAAATCCAAATACCAAGAAAGGTCTGTTGTTCAAATCCTGTATATACAGAAATTCATGGATTTGCAGATGCGTCCACACGTGCATATGGAGCTTGTGTTTATTTAAAGTCAGTTGATGAAAATCAGGTATCGACAATTCATTTAGTAACTGCAAAATCAAAGGTTGCACCGTCAAAGGAACAAACAATCCCTAGACTGGAGTTAGTAGCTGCAGTACTTCTAGTCCAACTTGTTGAAAAGGTTAAATCGTCTATAAACATAAATATTTCAAAAACATTTTATTGGTCGGATTCATCTATCGTTTTGGGATGGATTCTAACCTCACCAAGTTTGTTAAACGTATTTGTATCACATCGAGTAGCACGTATTCAAGAAAAAACTCAGGATAATGAGTGGCGTCATGTACCCACTTCGGATAATCCAGCAGACTATATATCGCGGGGTGTTGATCCACAAACTTTATGTCGTCTTGAAATGTATTGGAATGGACCCGAATGGTTGCAGGGTTCTGAAGAAAATTGGCCACAACTTTCAGTTACGTGTTCACGTCTTGCTGAAGTGCGAGTGAAAATGGCCGTTGTAAAACATCCGTGGTTCAATGAATTTTCTGATTTAACTCATACCGAACGTATATTGGCCTATTGGCTTAGGTTCAAGGCAAATTGTCGTGCAAAAGGGGCAAATCAATCGCTTTTATCAGGATGTCTGACATTTCAAGAGATTAATCAAGCCACAAAGGTACTTATAAAATTTGTACAACAGGAGTTATTCGCAGCAGAAATTCTTATTTTGAAGAACGAGTCCAATGACACTGGCACGTCATTTGGCAAAATTAAATCCATTTATCGATGATGAGAGTATTATTAGGGTTGGTGGTTGTTTGTCCAATTCTAACTTTTCACATGACAAGAAATTTCCTGTATTACTAGGTAATCACGGGTTTACGTCACGGTTATTTGAGCGAGAACATAAAAGGTTGTTGCATGCAGGGCCACAACATTTGTTAGCGTCGATAAAAAACACATATTGGCCTCTAAACGGAAGAAATTTAGCTCGAAAGATAGTTCACAAATGTGTCACTTGTTTTCGGTGTAAACCAACTTTAATACAACCAAAAATGGAATCGTTACCTGCTGAGCGTGTAAAACCATTGCCACCATTTTATGTAACAGGGGTTGATTACGCAGGCCCATTCGTTTTGAAAGACAAGCGAGGTCGCGGTTGTAAAACATTTAAGACGTATGTGAGTGTATTTGTTTGTTTTGCTGTCAAGGCTGTTCATCTTGAACTTGTAACTGATTTATCATCAGAGTCATTCCTAGCAGCTTTACGTAGATTTGTAGCGCGACGCGGAAAACCCTTTCAAATTTGGTCGGATAACGGTACGAATTTTGTAGGGACGAATCATGAATTAAAAAATCTTGTTCAATTTCTTAAAAATTACAAGAATCATATCAAAACAGAAATTGAAAAGTTTGGTATTAAATGGTCATTTATACCAGTTTATGCTCCTCATTTTGGGGGACTCTGGGAGGCCGGGGTTGGGTCTATGAAATTTCATTTAAAGAGAGTCATTGGTAACGAGATTTTGACCTTTGAACAATTCAATACGTAATTGACTCAAATCGAAAGTACCCTAAATTCACGTCCCATATCACCTTTATCTTCCGATCCCTCCGATCTAAACCCACTTACCCCAGCTCATTTTCTTATTGGAAGAGAATTTACATCAATTGCTGATCCAAATGTGTTGGAAATTCCTAAAAATCGACTTTCACACTTTCAACAAGTGCAACAGATGCATCAAAGATTTTGGTCCCGATGGTCGTTGGAATATGTGAGTGAATTGCAGCAACGTACGAAATGGTTCAAGTCTCAAGGAAGTCTCAAAATTGGAGATATTGTGCTCATTAAAGAAGATAATTTGACACCTCAAAGGTGGTCTCTTGGACGAATTATTCATCTTCATCCTGGAACCGATGGCATCTTCAGAGTAGCGACGCTTCGTACACAAAAGGGTGAAATCAAGAGAGCGTTCATTAAGATTTGTCCACTACCAATAAACAATAGTGATAGTGATTAGATTCAAATTTAAGTTATTGTTGCAAAATTTTGTTTTATATGAAAGTTTATCTTAAAGATTACCTTTCAAGGTGGGCGGAATGTTCAGTATTATTTAATGTTGACAGTAGTTTAAGTTCTTGTGCTGACATAAAGCATAAATTCATTATTGTAAAAAATGGCGTTTGTAACATAAACTGCTCGTCATAAAAATCGACGCACCTAGTTTTTTGGAAAATATTTGAAAGCTCGTTATTGAAAAAATACTGAATGGATTTTGAAAATCTTTGGAAATTCTGAATAGCTAATTCTTTGACTCTTATGTCTAATTTTGGGAATACGATATTTTGCACATAGCATTATAGTACAGAGTGTTAAACGAAGAGATGTATTTTTTCCGAAATTTCAAGTTATTTCCATTCATGAGGCAGTTGAGTTTGATAGTCGTAATACCCCTCCCTAATATAAGTAAGGTAATCCCTCGGATCGTTTTCGAGATTTTGTGAATATCGCGGCTTACTACGATTATATGCCAATATATCGAAAATTGTCGTTATTTCCCAGTTTAGTCCAAAAAATGAGCAATAGTGGATTCTTTGACTAACGTCTAATTTTGAGAATACGATATTGTGCACATAGCATTCTACTACTGGGTGACAAAAAAAGAGATGATTTTTTTCCAAGATTTCAAATCCCCATTGTGTTTGTGGACAAATTAAATCATACTACACAGAAAAAAGGAAAAAAAAGGAAACAGGAAGTTCCTTGACGCATTACTAGTATATTACCAGTGGTATTATTCCAGAAAATGGAACCTTCAACTCGCTAGAGATAATGTTTTTAATGCGTTCCACTAACTTAAAATACTTCAAGTATTGATAGCTGTTTCCACCTATTTAAGGTCTCTTTAGTATCGAACAACTTGTAGTGTCACACCAAAGCAAAGGACCACCTGAGTTTATATATTCTTCATGTAAGTCAACAGAGGCGAGATTTAAGAACATCACGTGATCCAGACCGCCTTTGCCGCGATCGGTACACATTTTAACCATAATTTATGGTGTTATATTAACACCACTTGGTGTTGATTTTGACACCATTTTAAGATTACTTTTTACACCACAGATATTTTAAACATTGTAGTCGTAATACCCCTTCCTAATAACAGTTAGGTTATCCTTTGGGACATTTTCGAGATTTTGTGGATATCTTGGCTAACTACGATTATATGGCAATTTTTCGAAAATTCACGTTATTCTTCATTTTAGTCCAAAAAATGAGCAATAGTTGATTCTTTGACTCTTATGTCTAATTTTGAAAATACGAAATTGTGCACAGCATGATACTACAGGGTGTTAAAAAAGATTTTTTTTTTCCAAAATTCCAAATCCCCATTCACAGGGCAGTTGAGCTTGATAGTCCTAATAACCCTTCCTAATAACAGTTAGGTAATCCCTCCGGACGTTTTCGAGTTTTTTCTGGATATCTGGGCTAACTACGATTAAATAGCAATTTTTCGAAAATTGTCGTTATTCTCCACTTAATTCCCAAAAATGAGCAAACTACGAAAGGTTTCGATTAGTTATCAACACATCGTTTCCCCAATTTGCATGTTCTTGTGCCCATCTTCTTCTAGCAGAAAAAGAGGGCAGGCAGCTCTTCGTCTTGCATGGTATGCAATCTTATATCCGTCATTTTATTTTTTTAAATGTGTTTTGCGGCTTGAAAAATGTTTTCATATTCGACGACAAAAATGACAAGAATATTTGAAGGAAGGAAACTCAAAACCAGATATGCGCCATATTTTTTAAACTTTTATAGTCAACCGTTTGTAGAAAATTGCATGAATATAGCCTGCATAAGTTTACGAGAATAATTTTGTTTGGTTTGAATTATTTTGAATTTAACAAAAAAAAAATTGGTTTTGTGTGAAACATTTTACTTTTAATGAATCACGCAACGTACATTAAGTGGAAGCACGTGACCTACCTTAAAACGCTGTGTTGATACCTTCCGTAGTTTGCCCATTTTTGGGACTTAAGTGAAGAATAACGTGAATTTTTGAAAAACTGCCATATAATCGTAGTTACCCAAGATATCTACAAAATCTCGAAAATGTCCCGAGGGATTACCTGTTATTAGGAAGGGGTGTTATGATTATCAAGCTCAACTGCCCTGTAAATGGTGATTTGGAATTTTGGAAAAACATCTCTTTTTTTAACACCCTGTAGTATAATGCTATGTGCACAATATCGTATTCCCAAAATTAGACGTAATTTAAAGAATTTACTATTGCTCATTTTTTGGACAACTGGGGAATAACGACAATTTTCGAAAAATTGGTATTTAATCGTAGTTAGCCAAGATATCCACAAAATCTCGAAAACGTCCCGGGGGATTACCTAACTGTTATTAGGGAGGGGCATTAGGACTATCAAGCTCAACTCCCTGTGAATGGGGATTTGGAATTTTGGAAAAAAAAATATCTCTTTTTTAAACACCCTGTAGTATCATGCTATGTGCGAAATATTGTATTCCCAAAATTAGACATAAGAGTAAAAAATCAACTATTGCTGATTTTTTTGACTAAAATGAAGAAAAACGTGAATTTTAAAAAAATTGCCGTATACAATCGTGGTCAGCCAAGATATCCATAAAATCTCGAAAATATCCCGAGGGATTACCTAACTGTTATTAGGGAGGAGTATTAGGACTATCAAACTAAACTTCCATGTGAATTGGGATTTGGAATTTTGGAAAAAAACATCTCTTTTTTCAACACCCTGTGGTATAATGCTATGTGCACAATATCGTATATTCAAAATTAGACGTTAGTCAAAAAATCCACTATTGCTCATTTTTTTGACTAAACTGGGAAATAACGACAATTTTTGATAAATTGGCATATAATCGTAGTAAGCCGCGATATTCACAAAATCTCGAAAACGTTCCGAGGGATTACCTTTCTTATATTAGGGAGTGGTATTACGACTATCAAACTCAACTGCCTCATGAATGGGAATAACTTGAAATTTTGGAAAAAATACATCTCTTCGTTTAACACCCTGTAGTATAATGCTATGTGCAAAATATCGTATTCCCAAAATTAGACATAAGAGTCAAAGAATCAGCTATTCAGAATTTCCAAAGATTTTCAAAATCGATTCAGTAATTTTCCAATAACGAGCTTTTAAATATTTTCCAAAAAACTAGGTGCGTCGTTTTTTATGACGAGCAGTTTATTTAAAATAAATAGTAAGAAAAGTTTAACCAAGGCAATTAATTCTTCCCATAAACGAACCCCTACAATTAAAACACAGGGTGTATCACGGTCGATGGAAGGTTAGACGTTTATGGATAACGGCAAAAGATATCGAATTGAAATTTTTATAGCAATTATAATATCATTTAAAATATTTTTTTAAATTATTTTGAACATACATATTTTTTTCCGGTGTTTGCACATAAAAGCACCAAAACAAAAAGTAAATATGTCGCTATGTAGGTATGTGTATAAACGGTTTGATTGAAAGCCCGGTACCTTCATTAAAAGTATATTATTATTTACTTATAAGGTTAGAAATTTATTAATTAAATAAAAATAATGTTTTACATGAACAAAAATTGTTAATAAAATAGTTAAAATGAAGGAAAATCATTATTTAAATGAAGTTTTGATGAACTTGTTTATTCTTCATGGACAATTTGAAAAACTTATTGCTAGAACATGCAGAAACTTGTTATATGTTGTACCTTAAATTTGGTTATCCATTAAGAATAAATATTTTCATCAACTTCTTTTTTCCTTTATTTTAATAATAATAAATATCGGGAAAGTTTTTCTTTATATTATTAGGGTAAAATATCTTTCTTAATATTAACTTTAGGTATAGGGAATAGTTCAATCAATCAATGAAAAGGTATTATAATTTCATATTTAATTATGTAAAAATATTCAGGGCGTTCCATTGAGAATAAAAAAGTTATTGCTGTTTTAAGTTAGCTACATTCACATTGTTTTTTTATCAAGTATCTTTTTAGAAATATTACAATAAATTACATGGAATATTTAAAACAATGCTTTAGGATTCCAATAAATCCAACCGAAAATCAGTAAACCTAATAATAAAAAAGTTATAAGCTTTTTTGTTGAGGGTGAAACTGACCAAATTAAAAAAAAATTAATAACTTAAAAACTATTAAGTTTAGGTATAGGACATAGTATAGCCATTTTATAAGGAATGAATTTAAAAACGTAAAAAAAATGTGATGATTCATTTAAAATAACAAAGTTGATATCGCTTCCGTTAAAACCGGAAGAGAAATTTTGTTCAAAATAATTTAGAAAAATAGTTTAAATGATATTATAATTGCTATAAAAATTTCAATTCGATATCTTTTGCCGTTCTCCATAAAGTTCTCCATAAACGTCTAACCTACCATCGAACGTGATACACCCTGTGTATAATACGTATAATATATATTTTATGGTCGTACAAAATCATTTTTAAATCACAAATCACTTGATAGTATAGTATAGCAAAAGTATTGATAATAAAGTACGCATCGCGCCGGCTCACAAAATAAAATGTCATTAATCGTTTAATAAAGAATCCATTTTTTTTTTGTTTTTCATTTGAAAGACTTTAACGAAAATATAAATTAACACGATTTTCAAAAAGAGCATTAAGAAAATTATGAAAATGCAAATTGTTTATTATAAATAATTTTTTTTTAATTTAAATATATTTTTTATGTAAAAGTTTTGAAGAATTTTCAATTAATGTAAAATAGTATTAAAAGGCTTTATTTCCATGAGAGATTTTCGAAAAAAAAATCAAAAACGCCCTTTTTAAATAACTTTTATAATTGTTTATATATATTTTTTAATTTGGAAATATTTTACTATCAATGAGAACTACAAAAACCAATAATTGTTTTTTGTATTTTCCAAAGTCGGGAAAACAGTGATCCGTTTTACGAATTCTCACCCAACTTTTTTTTTTATTAATCACACCCCGAAATATATTAATATTTTTGTGCTAACTTGGTTCGTTTTTAAAAAACTGGGTGTCTAATTTGGTTTTTGTTTATTATATGTACGAGGTGCTTCTTTTAATGACATTTTTTCCAGATGGATATTTCACTCAACAGTAGGACAGGACAAAAAAAAGTGGATTTGCCTATCTAAACATTGAGTTTTTTATTACATTAATTTTTTATTATAATTAAAGTTACTCTGATTCTGAATTTTTTTGTACATTTGTGAGTTATGTAACTTCATCAATAACTTTTGCTGTGAAGCCGTCCTACAATGCTACATGGACTAGAAAGCTTATTGCGTTGGTTAGTTTTTAGCAAATTTATTTGCGAACAAATTCACTCAACATTTGCAGAGGAGTGAGGCAAGCATAATAAGTTCAATATAAAATTGGATAAAATAGAAACATGGTACATGCAACTACTATCGCTAATAAAAATATTGTTATTAAAATCAAATCTCAAGTTAATTTAGACACAGCTTTCAACAAAGAAATTCACGTGTACGCAAAATGTTTTGTTAACCGATTGTTAAATTTATCTCAGACATAGGAACTTTAGCACCTAAATAAATATCAACTATTTTTGGTTTAGAATTTTGCATTTCTTTGTTCATATTATTAAAAAATGGTAAAACAAACTTAAGTAATTGTAGAAAACATTTTGTCAGTGGATCTCTTAAGCGTGATCAATTGTTTCTGCCGTAAAAAGTTGCTTATTACCAACGGATCTGTAAAAATAAAATAAAAGTATTTTGAAATTTGTTAAGCGATTTAACACGTTTAGGACTATTAGAATAAGTTGTGCACATTTTTTAGTGTGAATAGATGGTGAAATTTGGGTCGCAAGCATTTTTTTTCGTATCAAGTAATTTCAACAGTGGATTTTAACGTGAAAACAGTAAAACAACCTACTGTGACAAAAACAGCTTTAAATAATATTTATATATTTAGTTTACAATTGTTGTTGATAATCAGCCGTACTTGATTTTGTTTATTGTTATTAATATTGACTAGCTGAAGGGTCTCTAATATTGACGATATTGGTGTGCAATTCCACTAGAAACTAGAGATAATATTATTATCAATCTTACACCAATATTAGTAAATTACACTAAAGTCAATGATTTCTATAAACCTAAAACTATTCATCAAATAAAACATGTATATAAGGATTATTTTATTTGCAAACTTTAAACGAATTAGGTAGTTATTTGCTCTAAAAACTAATTTCAAGAAATTTAAGCAGCCAGGAAAATTAGTTTTCAAGAGATGACAGATGGCATTAAATCTTATTTCGTTTACAACTATTAGCCAGCATGATGATCAAAGAAATTAATTCAAACATTTTTCGACCGAACAAACAACGACCAAATATTAATTTACATCTAAAGACGAAACAAACAATTCAGGGTTTGGTTTTAGTGTATTTAATCTAAATTTAAATACTACTTTTTTGTTAAAGGAAATTAGGTTTATTCAATGTACAGAATGTTTTTAAGCTCTCTGATTTTGTTGTTTTAATTTTTTTCCATTATTCATTCTAAATGATATTTTCATTTTAAACTTTTTAATTCGTTTATAATATGGGTGGTGAATATTGTTACTCACACAGGTGGTCTGTGGTTACTAATATTTTAGCGAAAGAATTTTGAATATAAGTCAGTTTTTTGATGGCAAATAACTTTTAGGTCTACAAATTTAACCAACACCGTGTTGGCAACACGCCAATGAAAATCACACCACACCTTTTCAAAGCTAAACTTAAGAGAAATTATAACTTAAAAGTAACCTAAAAGTACATAACGAAATAGTTTTGACCAATTCCATTTTAAATTTTAAAGAGTAGTATTTTGAAATTTGTTAAGCGATTTAACACGTTTAGGACTATTAGAATAAGTTGTGCACATTTTTTAGTGTGAATAGATGGTGAAATTTGGGTCGCAAGCATTTTTTTTCGTATCAAGTAATTTCAACAGTGGATTTTAACGTGAAAACAGTAAAACAACCTACTGTGACAAAAACAGCTTTAAATAATATTTATATATTTAGTTTACAATTGTTGTTGATAATCAGCCGTACTTGATTTTGTTTATTGTTATTAATATTGACTAGCTGAAGGGTCTCTAATATTGACGATATTGGTGTGCAATTCCACTAGAAACTAGAGATAATATTATTATCAATCTTACACCAATATTAGTAAATTACACTAAAGTCAATGATTTCTATAAACCTAAAACTATTCATCAAATAAAACATGGATATAAGGATTATTTTATTTGCAAACTTTAAACGAATTAGGTAGTTATTTGCTCTAAAAACTAATTTCAAGAAATTTAAGCAGCCAGGAAAATTAGTTTTCAAGAGATGAAAGATGGCATTAAATCTTATTTCGTTTACAACTATTAGCCAGCATGATGATCAAAGAAATTAATTCAAACATTTTTCGACCGAACAAACAACGACCAAATATTAATTTACATCTAAAGACGAAACAAACAATTCAGGGTTTGGTTTTAGTGTATTTAATCTAAATTTAAATACTACTTTTTTGTTAAAGGAAATTAGGTTTATTCAATGTACAGAATGTTTTTAAGCTCTCTGATTTTGTTGTTTTAATTTTTTTCCATTATTCATTCTAAATGATATTTTCATTTTAAACTTTTTAATTCGTTTATAATATGGGTGGTGAATATTGTTACTCACACAGGTGGTCTGTGGTTACTAATATTTTAGCGAAAGAATTTTGAATATAAGTCAGTTTTTTGATGGCAAATAACTTTTAGGTCTACAAATTTAACCAACACCGTGTTGGCAACACGCCATTGAAAATCACACCACACCTTTTCAAAGCTAAACTTAAGAGAAATTATAACTTAAAAGTAACCTAAAAGTACATAACGAAATAGTTTTGACCAATTCCATTTTAAATTTTAAAGAGTAGTACTTGGCGTATCAAGTTTTGTGGCAAAAATACCTTGTGATGTAATTTAACTACAAATATTAAAAAGTTCCTAAAAACCTAATTAGGAGAAACTATTTTATGGTCGAATAAGCAAACATTTCGAATATGGTCTCATTTCTGTTTAAAATTTTTGCTAACCCATGTAATTTATATACATATTTTTTTGCCACTCTGGTTTGGAATATATCCTATTGGAAAAATATCTTAAATTTAAAATGACAAAAAGTGTATTTTTAATATAACTTTATATAATGCCTTTATATACTTTATTTAAACTTAACTCTCATGACTGTATGTATTGAATGATATTAGCATAACAATGTACCAACTATACGTGGTCAGCAGCAGATGGGTTAGCTTCTTTAATTTTAAGCTTTTTAGGCAATCAACGCAAAAAGCTGTTAAGAACTTTCTATACAACCTACGTTTATTTTAGTTAAACATTTCCAAATAATTTTTTATCAAGCAAATTATTTATCTTCTTGTTTAACGTCAAATTTTTCAAAATTACTCTTTTACTTCAAAAATTTCTTTATTGCTTTAACCAAAGAGCTATCAACCTAGGTTCTTCAGCCTTTTTTTTAATAAATCCTAAAATATATTTTTTTACAATAGATTAATTCCATAAATAATTATTACGGCTGAGCTCGAGCTCAGTTAAGTTGTGACGGCTACATCAGAAATTTTAATAAATTTTTGGCCTAACTTCAACATAAAATGCAAACATGATTTAAAAATGTCTTTCTAAACGTTTAATACTTTTTGTCAGGCCCCTGCAGGGGCTTCACCTAAATTAATAAAAATTTAATTAAAGTAAATTTTAATAAACTCAAAAAAAAAAATCAAATCTATGGCGTATGAACCGTAATTATTAAATATTTTTTATAATAATAAAAAAAACGTTATATAAAATATGATAAATTGTTTTACCATAACAATAGTTTGATAAATAAAATTAAGTGTACTATAAATTATATTTAAAATAAAATATTCACGTTCAATATTTTTTCGTGACACGAAATCTCATGAGATCCTATTTGCACTCACCCAGATTTTATACAAGTCCCTTGACTACGTTCGCACTACATTGTCGCTTTAGTCAAGAATTTTAACAAATGCCAATTCAAATTTATTCAAAGTGCCTGAAAAAAGTGACAACTTTTCTTATTTAAAATAGTTTTATTTTTTCGTCAAAATTAAGCGATAACCTCCTTAATTTTTTAATTAATTCAAAGAAAGGTTGTTCTATTATAATAGGCAAATGGAAATAAAAAGTGAAGGGCAAAAATCGCTCACTTGACTGTTGACGATGTCGCTTAAAGTCTTCTACAAAACAAATGCCCGATCAGCTTTTTTCACCTCTTTAGGCGACCTGATCGATCGATCGACATTGAAAAATTACAATAGCAAATATTTAGACAAATAAAATGTATTTATTCAAACTGTACTCTAAATATTTTATTTTTTATTCTAAAATATAAGTTTGTTTGATAAACTAGTATTCATTTAAATTTATTTAAGCTTTTGGTTCATTAAGAAATACTAGTTGATTTATAAGTACCTAATGTGTTTTCAACCATAATGTTTTTAAAAAAAATTTAAATGATCTTGCGTTTTTTGAGATACCATAAAAAATGTAGATACGTACCTTGAGAAAGTTTCTCATAATTTAAAACCAATCACCTAAGCCTAACAATTAATTACCTTCCTCATACAAGTTTTTATCTGTTTACTGCTAAACTTTATGTACCTATGCCCTAATCAATCACTTCAGTGTTGACAAAAATAAAGTATAATTTATAGACCGCAAGTAAAAAGTAGGCTTTGGTATTCACATCGTCGTGCAATTCAAAACGTATCTTAATCCTAAGTTAAAAACTCTGGTTATAAAGTTTTGTCGGAAGATATTTCGGTGTTATCCTTAAAAATCATTCCAAAAGTGCTCGAGTAATGGTCGAAATTAAAATATTTAATTTTTTTCTAATAATTAGGTATATTAATTTTGGTTGTACCGGAAGGGCATAGGAGAGAAAGACTTTGTTGCATGGATATTAAGATAAAAACATATATACCAACCTACAATTCTTCATTAACTATAGTTTCGCGTAAAAATCGAACAAATTTTGGACATTTGTTTGCAAGTGATGCCAGAATTAAATATATATATTTTTTACATTGTTTGTACATCTAAATGGTACATTTTTTAAAAAAAAAAAAAAAAATTCATTTACTGACCGCTGTGGTTTTCAGGCCTTAAGTCACTCTACTGTGTTAAAAATAGATAAATTTTGATATTTTGTAATAACATTTTTATTTAAAAACGTATTGATTTGAAATTAAGTTGAAATGTAGACCTTATTAGTGGAAATAAATCCAAGTAATATTTTTTTAGATTTTAACATACAGGGACAATTTAATTTAAAATTTTACCATTTTTTAAGGGTTAAAAAGTCGAAGAAGCAACGTTGTTTTATAATTTTGAGTATACTCATATATATATCACGTTAAAGTACTGATAATTAACTATTATTTGATATATAAACTTCTACATGCAAGTTATGTTTCTAGGAGACACCATTTTTAAGTTAGGCCTTCAAAGAGCATAATACTAACGTGTTTTACAAATTATAAATTCTTTTATCTAGTTTTATAAGATAATGTATTATATATTACATATTAAAAATTATATATATATATATATATTATTATATTTATTTAAAAAAAATTGCCATAGATGGAGCTAAAATTAGTTTTATTTATAAATTTTAAATTTTTTCAAGTTTACTAATTTTGATCATATTTGGCATCACAGACTTTTCTCTTTGGTAACTTACCATTACCCTTACCATAATTTGTCAGTTCAGTTTATAAGTTGCAAATGACTGATTGCGTTTCAATTTATAAGTGTACTATAAACCTAAAACATTAATTTATTAAAATGAATGAACTAAATAATAATTATAGAGAGTGTCAGCAAGTTAGAAATTATAACCTACTTTAATTTTATTTTTTGCTTGATAAGCAAGCTTTAATTTTAATTCCAAACTGAGGAAAGTAATATTTACCCAATAAATAAATTAGAATAAAGACTTTATTTTTTATGTTGCAATCGGCTATTTAGATATATATATCTATATTTTTATTCAGTGGTTTTTCGATTTTTTGTAATTAGTTATTTTGCATTTTTGTATATTTATTATAATGCTATACAGGGTGTTTCAAGAGAAACACAAACGATATGGATTTGAAATTTTAATAGCATATATAATTTGATTTATACTATACCTAAAGTCAATAGTTTTCAAGATATGAATTTTTTTCATTAAAATTTTGCTAAATGCACGTTAATCAAAAATAGCCTCTATTTTTTTTGTTATTAGGTTGGCTGACATGGGGTTGGAATTGTTTAAATAATTTAATTTTTTTAAGGATTTTCAACAAATACCTTGAGAAAAACCACTTGAAATTAGGCAAACTTCAAACAATAATAACGTTTTTATTATAAATGTAAAACCCTGTATGTTTTAACATAATTAAATAGAACATTAAAGAACCTTTTGATTGGTATTATAATATCTCTTTCCTAAAGTTAAAATTTCAGCGACATTTAACAATTTCTAATATTTTAAATACTATTTTGTATCAACAAACGTGTGAAATTTTACATGTGGTTTAATGTGACAGTATCCATAGTTACCACCAAAAATGTCATTGTTTAAAAATAATTAAAATATTGGATTAAAAAATTAATAACTAAAGAAATATTGACTTTAGGATTTTATGTAGAATTAAAAAATGTAAAAATATATGAGGTATTCCGGTAAAACAGGAACTATTATTTTGTTCAAAGAAATTTAGGAAAAAAGTCTAAAGCGAATAATTTACGCTATTAAAATTTTAAATCGATATCTTTCGCGATTCCCTAGAAACTTCTAACCGAGTACGTACGTGAAATACCCTGTATATTAAACGTCATTTATGTGTTATGCTATACTTAATTATTAATAAAAGATACAACAATATTTGTATAAAAATAAAAAAATGTACTAAACTAAACATTTATGAATACTGCTACTGCTAATTCAAAACTGACTGGCCACAGAAACATCATTTGCATAAAAAAGTTAATATATCAAATAATAGTCAAATATCAATACTTTAACGTGTTATACACAAATTTATAAAACAAAGCTGCTTCTTCGATTATTTACCCTTTAAAAATTGTAAAATTTTAAACTAAATTATCATCAGCGCCCCCTGTACGTTATAATCTAAACAATTTTTTTCCTGGATTAAGTGTCATTAGTAAGATCTACATTTTGTCCAAATTTTAAATCGATAGGTTTTTAAATAAAAAAGTTATTTATAAAAATGAAATTTCTTCATTTTTAACACAGTGAAGAAAAAAATAAAAACAAAATTGTCAACGGACGAGATTTTTTTTTTTAAGTATTGCATTTAGATGTAGAAATAAGGTAAAAAAGTTTCAATCGATTTCTTGAACCCTTGCAAATCGACCGTTCGATCCCGCGAAACCGTAGTTAAATATTAAATTTAATACCCCTTTTAATTCAATTTACTTCTTATTTTTTTAAATAAGAAATTTGGCAGTGGTCTGGGCCGAAACAATCTGATAATTATAATCTGATAATTCTGACATTCAATAAAACTAATTGATGACCGACCCCTGTTTAAAGCAAAATTAATATTAAAATCCCAAGATAAAAGGCAGTTGTGAAATTTATTAATACATCATATCATAATAAATTATATGATTATACATTTATTATAATAATAATAATAATAATTTTATTCATGTTACTATACAAAAGTATTTACATTTGTCAAAATAAAAAATAACAGCATAAATATTTAATTAATAATTTATATATAAAAAGGTATATCACATATGTTACATTACTTTACAAAAAAGGTATATTACTGTAGAATAATAAAAACCAACAAACAAGTATATATATATATATATATATATATAAATATTTAACAAAAGTAAGGATACCTAGTTCTGAAAACTTGGCTCTACAGTTCTCAGAATATTTTAGTTTGTCAACTATTCTCACAGCCTTACGTTGTAGGAAAAACAATCTTTTCCAGCCCCCAGCTTGCCCCCACACCAATATGGCATAGGACAAAAGAAAGTGACCCAATTAAAAATAGGCTGTCTTGAGAACATTACTTGAGCCTGAGTTTGCAAGATTCCTTAAAAGATAGATGTGCTTGCCAAATTTCTTGGCAACCTCATCTATATAATATGCCGTATTCAAAACTTGTACGATTCTATAGAATGTGCTATAGCACAACTGTTCATTATGCACTACCTTCATTACATAACAGCGAACAGAATGACCAACTTACATGTCAGGTTGACGAGAAGGTTATTGACAATTTAATATTTATTATTTATTTTTGTTGCCTTAGGTTATATTATAAATTATAACTTTAACTACAAGTAGTGAGTCCACGTCAAATCAAACACAATAATAGAAAAGTTCACCACACCGACTCAGATTTTCCTCAAATTTTGTGCAGACGATACATAAGGTAGGATAACCACAAATCTCAATTTCGAAGATTCTTTGATAATTAATTACCGATAAATTAATTATTGGAACTTTAAAATTTTCAAATGTAATCAGAATTTGTGTATTTTCTATTGTTTTTGCATGAGAAATTGCAATTTTGCGGCATGTTTGATCAGGATCACATGTTTTAAATTTTTATGTGTTGTTAAGATGGTTTACCAATACTTCCAGAAAAAATCATCTTGGCTTTCCACCTAATATCTGAGAAAAAAAGTATTGTACTTTCATGTGACACAAAACTTAAGTTTAACTTTTGTTTCAAGGCCAAGAAATCTTTGACAACTCTCCTTGACAAAGGAGATAAGGTTCAAATGACAGATTGAGATTTTATTCATTTCAGCTCCGGCGTACAATAATAATGACATTTTCATTATTGTACGGCGCGCCGCCGGTGTATTATAATTATTATTATTTTATTATTTTTATATAATAATAACAATAATTACTTGTTCAAATATCGTATAAAATTAAGTAACAAAAATATAAACAAAATAAAAAATATCAAAAACCAACATGACATGACATTAAATTAACTAACAGTGTTGCGTTGATCCATCATTAATTCTTTAGTGCGATAATAAAACTTTGGTACTAACAAGCCATATAACAATGTCAAATTGCATATTTGGTGAGATATTGCAGACTGAATGTCACGTAACTAGTTATTCATGACAAACTGGATTATTTTAATGGAATAGTTTTACAGAGGAGCAAAAAGAAATCATTGCACTTAGGTCTGAAATTTCAACTTGATAATAATACAACCATTTGTATTCACCATGAAAAAATGTTGCTTTCGACATATGAGCAACTTCAAAGATACTGTTGTGATCCATTTCAGTCACATATTAGAGGCATTAAGAAAAGTTTGAGATCTGTTTCAATGGAATTTGCAAAAAAAACACACTAATCTTAAACCAGGGCAAAAGTTATCTCCTCAGTGTCGAACTCGGATGCAGAAACTGAAGCATTGAACAATGAGAGGACAAAAGAGGATCTTGAGACTGAAAGTAAACAACAGGCATGTTTTGATTCAGATGGCACTGAAGCTTTGAATCAAAGTATCTGAAATCTTGGATGCACACCTGTCAAGTTGCTTGGTGTAAATAAAAAACAAGGACTAAGTTATGCAAAAAGAAAATCAGCAGAGGCAATTTCTTTATTGCAGGAAAAATTTTCAACATCGCTAAATGTTCCTCTAGAGACTCTGGCTCAAACCAACGAAAAGCAGTGTATCAGCTGTGAAGATTTAAACTACCTAATTGAACTTTTAAAAGAAAAATGTAAAATTTCTTGTGGACAAGAAGTTCTAAAATTACTAACTCTTGTACCGAGTAGCTGGAGCATTCAGAAGACCGCTAATGAATTTGGAGTATTAACATACATGGTCAATTAGGCTAGAAAACTTAAAAAGGATTACGGTATTTTGGAAGAACCAGAAAAGCTGAAAGGAAAATCAATTTCCAATGATGTATCTAAAAAAGTAAGGCAATTCTATGAAGATGATGAATTTTCCAGAATATGTCCTAGAAAGAAAGAATTTGTGTCAGTCAGAGATTCGGAAACTGGTAAAAGAACTCACATGCAAAAGGGACTGCTTTTTGTAAATTTAAAGGAACTGCATTTGGCTTTTCAAGAAAGATATCCGCAGCTAAAAATCGGTTTGTCAAAATTCTCTTCTTCACGACCACCTTGGTGCGTTACAGTCACTGCCCGTGGAGTTCAGTATTACCCAAGAAAATTGAATACAAAAATATCCTCTCCACTATAGTATGTTCTGTGGACTCAAGAAATTGTATGCTCTACAGATGTAAAAATTGCCCAGGGTCTGAAGCTTTGGAGCAGCTTATGCTGGATATATTTAGTAAAAATGATTTGGAAACTGATGACAATATTGCCTATAAGCAGTGGGTCCGCAATGGAAAATCAAAACTAGTGAATATGACATCAACTAATGAAGATTTTGTGAAAGAGTTGTCTAAGGCAGCAGGTTAAGCAACAACACATCATTTTACTGCAAAATCTCAAGAATCATACTTAAGAAATCTTAAAGAAAATATTTCAGCTGAAACAGAAGTAATCGTTTTACTAGACTTTGCAGAAAATTATTCTTTTGTTTGCCAAGATGCCATTCAAGGTTTCCATTGGGATACGATACAAGCCACACTTCACCCATTCGTAATTTACTTCAGGAGTAAAAAACTTTTAAAATGCTTTAGTATGTGTGTTATTATGAACGTGAACATATTACTTCCACAGTTCATTACTTTCTTAAAGTAATTATACAACTTATTAAAGAAGTATTACCAGATTTACTATACATTCATTATTTTAGTGACGGTTCAAGTGCACAATATAAAAACTATAAAAACTTTATTAATTTATGCTTACATAAAAAGATTTCAACGTCCGTGCTGAATGGAACTTCTTTGCCCCTCACATGGAAAAAGTCCATGTGATGGAATTGGCGGCACAGTAAAAAGACTTGCAGCTCGTGCAAGTTTGCAGGCCACACTGGACACCACATTCTTACTCCTCTTGATTTATTTAACTGGGCTAATTTTAACATAAATAACATAAAGTTTTTCTTTGTGCCCCATGCTGATGTTCAGCAACACGCCAAAAGCTTGAAAGCTCGTTTTCAGACTACGAAAACAGTGCCTGGAACTCGCAGTTAGTTTGTTCCAATAAATAATTCTGAATTGATTCTGTATCGATTGTCGTCAGATGATGCAAATTCAAGATTTAAAGTTAGTCTTACTGTCAGAAAAAAAACAAGGAAAGAATATAGATATCGACGAATTGCAACCGGGAGTCTTACTGTCAGAAAAAAAACAAGGAAAGAATATAGATATCGACGAATTGCAACCGGGAGTTTATGTAGCTGCAATATACGATGACATCTGTCATTGTCTATATTAAAGAAAGACATTTTGATGAAACAGACTTGCTTATAAATTTTATGCAGAGACATACAGACACTAATGTGTTATCCTGGCTATCTAGAGAAGATAGTTGCTTCGTTCCTTTTGAGCCTGTGTTGTGTGTGATACCAGCGCCTTCAGTGAAAGGTAGCACTGGACGACAATATGTTCTTGATAGCGATATGAGTAAAAGTATTACTCTTTTATTTAATATGTTCAAATCAGCTGCAAAATAACTTTTTCCTTTAGCTGTGTTATATTTCTATTAAGTTTAATATTAGTTGTTTTATAATAAATTATGGTTTCTTAAAAATAGAAAAATGTTTACATTAATGTATTTTTTTATGATATGAGTTAAACTGTATGTATAATAAAGCTATTGGATATGAAAAAAAACTGCCCGGATTTAGTCCCATGAAAGTTTTTAATTTTTTTTTCTCAGTTCCTAGGTAGAAAGCCAATATGATTTTTTTTCTAAAAGTAGTAGTGTACCTACCATCTTAATAACAAATAAAAAATTTAAAACATGTGCTCCTGATCAAACATGCCGAAATTTTTTTTTTAATTTTTTTCAAGCAAATGCAACATTGCAATAATTGCAATGTTGCATTTGCTTGAATTATTGCTCTTCGCCACATAAGAATTAGATTGTTCTATCTCCCAAAATTTAAAGAGGAACAAATAGCAGTTTAAAGTTTAATTTATATACAAATGAAATTTTAAAAAGCTGTTTTTCCGTGTTTAGGTTTTGGGAGATTCTATCTTTCAAAAATCTGACACGGAAAAACAGCTTTTTAAAATTTCATTTGTATATAAATTAAACTTTAAACTGCTATTTGTTCCTCTTTAAATTTTGGGAGATAGAACAATCTAATTCTCAGGTGGCGTCTTGCTAAAACAATAGAAAAAACACAAATTTTAATTAATTTTTTTAATTAGCTTAAAAAGTTACCCCTCGAAACAAACTTTTACTTAAATAACTTGTGCATGTAAGGAGTTATTTAAGAAAATAAGAAAACAAAAATCGCGTCTTGCTAAAAATTTTAAAACTACAATAATTAATTTCTCTGTAATTAGATACCGTAGAACCTTCAAAATTAAGATTTAATGTAATCCTAGCCTATATATCATCTACACAACATTTGAGAAAAATCTGGTGTGGTGAACAACACTGTTTGATCTGACGTGGACTGACGTGGACACGTGTGTTAGTTTTAAAACATCTAAAAAAAAACCTCAGCAAAAAAACATACAAATCTAAGTTATTCGATTTATTTTGCACTTTAAACGTACAACTTTAAAAATGCAATCCTGCTGAATACTCCGAGGAAAAGGCATTTCGTATGTAAGTTGATATTTTTTTCCGTGCTATTCAAAGAATTTTCACAATTACACGAACAATAAAACTTTTAATTTTTATTTCTTTAAATTGGAAATAAATAGTATTATTTCCTTTATTTTCTTTAAAAAATGCTTAAAATAGTGGGTGACTTGTTTTTAATAATGTTATTGTCAACAAAATGAAAAATTAATTCTTCTCATATTTTACCAAAGATTGTATTTCGCCTTGTTTCGTTATATTTTTGCCATTTGATATGTTTGTGTTGTCTAATTGATCCTTAATTTTTTCCTTTATTCTTTGCACTAATTATTCTACCGTTTTAGGTTTCAGTAAATAATGACTTTGGAGAAAATGTATCGGATCCGCTTTTATAGTTGGAAACTTTTTAAAAGTTTTGAAAGAATTTTAATTTCTCGGCAGAAGACTTAAACACGTTTGTCATTTTAAATGTGTTGTGTTTGTATTGGTACCAAAGATGGCAATGTCTAGGGATGCTTTTAGATCGATTAGACCAACATTTTCTTATTCATAAATTCTTTGTGAATTATAAAAGCTCTCGAAAAATATTTTTTAAATAATTTATAAATGGCTGTTTATCTAGGAGGTTAAATGAGGAGCGTCCGGTCAAAAACAAATTTCTCCATCTAATCCGATTTTTTAGGAGAGCGAAAAAACTGTTTTTAAATTGTGTACATTCAATTCTTGGAATAAAAAGCGTGTTTTTAGATTCTCTTGGGCTCCCTAGCACGCAAGTATTTTAATCACGATTTATCGTGATCAAAATAGGAAAAATTAACTTTTAGGAATTGAGATGTTTGTTTTTGACCAGATTGCATGTTTTTTTTTTACTTTTTATGTATGCAAGAGTACATAATTTATTTTGAGAATAAATATTTGTTTTGATTTAATTACACAGGTCCACTAAAAATAAATGGTCTGCGACATGAAAATGCTTTAAGACAAAAGTACACTGCGTTTTACTTGTTTTACACAATAAAATTCTTTAGAAACTTATTTCAACAAAATTTTTGTACAAAAACAAAAATCGTGACATTTGACAACCCATAGGTACACAGTAAGAAATATGGATCGAGTAAAGTAGCTAGTGTAGTTGGTAAATATTTTAGAGTTGATATTCCGTGTAAAAGGCACCAAATATTTAACTCTATAGTATATATATATATATATAAGTATAATAATAAAGTAACTCTAAAAATATTATATTTTTTACTTGAATGTCTAATACAATCGCATTAGTGTTAATTTACACTTTGTAAAAGGTAAAACATTTACACTATAAATTAGTATTTTACAACTGCTATTTGCGTTAAAATTTTCCTTTTGCTAGTGTATTATTGTTTTGGATTAGAGTAAAGTTAACAGTAAGCGAGTACCTATTTTTTTACACTAAAAAGAGTTAAATCTACACTATTAGGGTTATTATTTGTGGTGGGGATTGCAAAGCGTCTATAAATTTGTAAACTAGTTTAGTGCTGTTTCCAAGGGCTGTTTGATGGTTCGCTATGGTACATTATTTCTTATCATTTATATTAAAGATATTTTATTGTAAAAACTTGAAATGTGATTATGTCTAAAGTCGGATCTACAATTGTTGCAGGTCGCAGAACATAAGCTTGCGCAAAGCACCCAGCTGACAAAAGAACCTTGCTCCATCGCCACGTCGCGGTGTGCTTTGCGCAAGCTTATGTTCTGCGATCGGACCCCTGCGACAATTGAAGTATATTATAAGTATAAGTATGATGATTGTGGGGATAATAAAACTTTCTAGACATGCATACTTTTTACAATTAAGGCATATAGAGCAACACTGGCCTAGCTGAAAAAAATGGCATCTTGTGTTTTTATCTTAAAATATTCCTTGGATGGGAACAAGCCCAATAAAGAGTATGTTAATATACAAAGGAGTAACTACTCTATGTATTAAAACACACTTTATTAGGTTCAACCTAATAGGTTGGTTCACCCGATGAGCGCATCCAAGAAATATTTTAAGATAAAAACATAGATGCCATTTTTACAGTTGGGCCGGTGTTGCACTATATGTATATAATCAATTGTAAAAAGTATGTCTCAAAAGTTTTATTATCCCCACAATCATCATACTTATACTTGATACGTAATTGATCATTACGAAATTAATAATTAATAATTTTAAGATTGAAAATCAATTAACCAATCATTTTACTATGAGTCATAGTTTAGGAGGCAATTAAGTATTACGTAAGCAGGATTACGGGGTTTAATTTTTTATTACTTTTATTGCTGTGAAAAGGAGGGTGATTTTCTTATTTTTGCATTTACAAGGGTGGGGTGCCTAAAATCATGCAAAGAGTGTATGTATTTACGGTGGCAACATATCTTCGGTTTTTAATTAACTTACAAGTTTCTGTAATTAATTAACCACATAACAATGGCGTTTTGGTATCCCAAACCTAATAGTTTAATTAGGACGATTTTTGATTGATTTATCTAAAGTCTAGGGTCTCTTAAACATTATCTGCATGTTAAAAAGGACAGCCAAATGAGAATATATAAATATATTGTTGGGTTGGGTTGAGTGAAATTTAAAGATTAAAAAAAATATTATTGCATTCCATGTTTTGAATTCCACACATAGAATCTTCACGTGTGTTGAGCTCTAAACACACACCACAGGCCTTCCGGCGCCCCTGTATGCTCATTTATATAAATTCCTTCAAGACGTTATGGCTATCGAAGCAGTTATCAAATACAATTTATGAAAATATGATGGAAGACTATTAATGGGGTTTATTAATAAATAGGTATATATAACATAAGTTATTAGGTCAAAAAGGAAGTGTGCTTAGCCCTGAGTCAACGCGTAGCGAATGGCTACAATTGAACGAAGCACAAAAAGACATCGAATGGCATACAACATTTTATTTTTAGGGCACAAATTTATTTATTAATCGATAAATTAAACGTACAAAGTGAGGTTAGGTTGATCTGACAGTAGTCCAATTTTTAAAAATAATGAACCCGGTTGGTCTAAATCATGTTTAAATGCAAAGGCCATATTCAACCCATTAAAGATAAAATTTCTTATAATAATAACAAAAAGAAAAAGCGTTTATTTTTTAACTTTTTGTATATTTTGTGTTTGGTAGCATTGGGTACTAATTTGACCATGATCTGATAAAGCGTGGCAGTTTAATTGAGGAACGAACGAAAAATGAATTCCTTATAGAATAATATTCCAAAAATCATGGAAATATTTGGAATGGTAGGGCATCTCCGATAAAACGTTGTTTAGTTTTGGGAAGGAAGAGTGTGCGTGGAAGAAAAAGGGGAGATGAGCGTCCCAAGACCGTAAACCTTTTATGAAAAGTAAAAAAAATGTCCCCGATTGAGTGCCACTACACGATTGATTGCTGATAAACTAAGGGCGGTGTTTAAATAATTTTGAAGGATAATTTGAATATGCCCGAAAATGTTGAGCACAACAAGAGTTATTTGTTGCAAGGACTGAACAGAAGCTGTAAAGAAGTCAAATGTTTTGGCCTAAAGTGATCATAGACATTAAGTTCGTGGACCAGGTTTATAAAACTTTAAAATTTACTTTTCCTTTAATCTGTCTCGCTTCATTTATGATACATAATCAACAACTTCTTGCAGTGCCAAAACTTCCTTGCAAACCAGGAGACTCAGCTACTTCAGCCGTTTATGAAACATTATTAACGTGTGGGCTCGACGACCAAATAAAATGCAAGAGCTTTGACACGACGGCCACTAATAATGGACCAAGGAATGGTGCATGCATTTTGCTAGAACAAAATATGAAGAAGGATATGTGGTGGTTGGCCTGTCGTCACCACGTTATGGAAATAATGCTCGAGGCTGTGCTTCTTCAAGCACTTGGACCTTTAACAAGTCCAGAAATATTGATTTTTAAAGGTTTAAGAAAGCCTGGAACACAATAAATCAGACAAACTTTAAAAATGCTACTTCAGATGCTTCTACCCTAAAAAAGTAAACAATATAACTACAGAGATAATTGATTTTGACCAGAATCAGCTCATAAAGTTTCAGCCACGAGATGATTACAAGGAGCTCTTGAAACTTGCAATTATATTTCAAGGAGGGATCCCGGATAAGGGAATATCTTGTAGAGATCCTGCTGGTATTCATCGAGTTAGGTGGATGGCGAAAGCCATATACTTGTTAAAGATTTATTTATTTAGAGACTAGATCAAACTTACTAAAAAAGAAGAAACAGGGATTCGTAAAGCATGCATCTTTACAGTAAAAATTTATATAAAATACTGGTTTAAAGCTTCTTCTGGGTCTTGTGCATCTATAAATGTTCTGCAGTTGCTAAAAGACTGGAAATCATATAAGGAATTAAATAAAGTGATTTTAAAAGTGTCCTTAAAAAAGATCTTGGCCACCTCTGGTACATATCAGAAGAGCTCTTTGCGTTTGCTTTTTTGATGATGCAGTTTCTCTCAAAATAAAGAAGAAGATGGTGGATGCCTTGAAAAACATAGGAATAGATCAGAGTCCTATGAAGCGTATAACGTTAGATGACAATGTTATTCAAAACAAAAGTCTGGAAGATTTTGTTTTCAGCAAAACCCTTAGAATTTTGAGCATCACAGGAATTCCATCGACGTTTTTGGAGAAAAATGTTGAAGTTTGGGAAGAAGATGATGATTATAAATTACATAACAAGTTACATACCACAAATAAAGAACAAAAACAATACCTATTATTATTGCATGGTTAAAAATTATAGAAAAAAGTATTTATAGGTATTCAAAAAAATCCACTTTGCTTAAATAATTTTATAATATATAATATGCAAAAACTGTGTCGTTTAAATGTTTTTTTGTTTATTTAGATAATGCATAGAAATAAATATTAGTGTTAAATTGTTTAAAATAAAATAAATGAATTACTAAAAAAATCAAACTTTTAAAAAAATAGGTAAAATATTTTTTTACTCAGCACCCATTTTTCGGTGTGCAAGAATACTTCGATTTTGATTTTAATGTGTAATATATTCATATATACATATGTCTGTATCACTATCATATGTTTGTAAGTATCATTATCATATTTGTATCACAATTACATGTTTGTATCATATTAAATGTAAAAATTATTATTTTGTAATATATACCACTATTTTATAATTGACATTATCAAACAAAAAAATCTGTCTTCTTAATATACCAAATTTCAAAGTGCGGTAGCGTCCCAAAAAAAACACCCTAATATATATATATATATATTTTAACTACCCTTCGCATTTTTCTAAAGTGTATAGTTATTGCTTTTTCTTTAATTGCTTCAGACGTGACGGGCATGTTTAATAGACGCCAATCTTTCCTTCAACATCCTGATTCAATTTTCTTTATTTTGACTTTTTAATTGGATAAGAATTTATACGAGATTCCAACAGACAGGTTTTAAATTTTAAACGATTTTTTAATACTGGCGTATCCGCCAAAATTAAATAAAGGAAAAAATAACTTTATTTTTAAAAGTTGTCTAAGTTTAAGAAAGTAACGTAATTAAATATTTGTTAATTCATCATTTTTTCTTTTGAAATAGATAAATTAAAATTGTCTTTAGTAAATTGATTTATTTAAGTGATAGAATTTTGCTGACAAATTGAAAACTATATAGCGCAATTGTTCATGCATGTACAACTTTAATAAATAAAATGGAAACGGATTCAACAATTTCGTATACAAGTTTGCATATATGCAAAACATGCTTTTTTAAGTCTTCTGCTACATATTGATTGATATTTGGATTTGGATTTTTAAAGTCCTACGAAATATTAAAACGCAAAGGAACATTCTGGTCAAATCAAAGAGGTTGCAAATATGCTTCTGTATAACAATTAAATGATAATATATGTAGGTAGGTGTTGTTTAGTTTTATCTACACTATTTATAATCATTTGCAAAATTACCACAAAGTATTTGCTGGCTATTAGCCAGTGCCTGTCATTTTTTTAGATTATGCCAAAGTAAACATTCTGTTAAAATTGCAGCCCTTAATTTCAATTTTAAGAAGTTTTTCACAAAAATTTCTTATTCAAAAATACTTGACAAATGGTAAAAGTTTTTAAAATTAGCCTACGATTTTTGACCTTAAAAATAAAAATCACGTTGTACATATTTTTGAGGAAAATTAATTCGTTTGTTAACGTGGGATTAAACATTTTTGCACTGTTTAATTAAAAAATCATTACTTCGTAAACTATTTATAAAAAACTGATAAAAATTTTAGAAGATGTTGAGAAATAAGTGCAATAAGCAATCAAATATCGTGCTATTCGTCATTTTTGTTAATTTATATCATATATGCTATAGCTGCAATTGCTCGAGTGAACTGTTCGTCCACTGCGGTAGATTGGAATTGCATTAAAGTGGCCAAAATTCGTTAAAAAAACTAATAAATATATCAGTATAAAATTTCAACACCATATTTTTGTGGTATCTTGATCCTGTATAATTTTAATTCATTTGGCTCAGTGGCAGCGATTTTATAAGGGTTTAATTGATTAAAGTCTTGTTAAAGATAAAATTTAAATTATTTTTTCTACTCCCACCTTTAAAACGCCCTTTATCGTACATGTTTCCATAACACTAAGTGACCTTTTAAATACACATTGACAAGTTGTGGCTTTAGTCACGGGCTGAAGTTAGCAACAGGTTTTTAGTCACGGGCTGAAGTTAGTCTGAAGTTAGTTGACAGTTGTCAAATGTCATAAAATCGTTAAAATAAAGTGCCTTTCTTGTAAATAATACTAAATGTAAAAATTAATTTATTACCTCAATACAAACATACAAAAGTATTAAATACTTTCTCAACGCCAATATTTGAAAAGTTTATATGAACATTGTTCTGACCTTTAAATTTCGCCGGCAGTAAACTAACTTAAATTCGGGCACGGACTCCACTGTAAAGTGCTCATAAAACATTTTCTTTACTTTCACTGTGATAAACTGTCAATTTTCAAGAAATACATTTCGATTTATAACCTTTATAAAATATAAAAATTTGAAGGTGACACACAGATTCCCCTATTGTTTCATAGATGGCGCTCTATACAAATTTTTGATTTAAATCATTTTAAGATAATAATAGGTATTTTTCGTAGAAAAAGTATAGTATGCACCTCGTTTATAAACTTTTCTATACACTCATTAATTTAAGCACTCGCTCGCAAGCTCGCTCGTGCCTAAATTAAATTCGTGTATAAAATGGCGTTTATCAAACTTGATACATAATATACTATTAAAACCCATTTAAAATAATAATATTATTATTAACATTATTATGAAATTGTACCACAAGTTTTATATATGAATATTATTCATTGAATAATCTTGATTCGGTACAAATTTTTATTTCTATTGGTTAAAATATAAAAATCTTGTAAAAGTAAATAAATTTTACAGTATGTCGTAAACTATTTAATGCGTCTTTATAAAATTTTAAAAGTAGGTATATAGAATATTATGTATCAAGTTTTATAAACGCCATTTTAGTTTTATTAGGCAAGAGCGAACCTTGCGAGCGAGTGTTTAATAAAAACGAGTGTCTGGAGAATTTTATAAAACGAGCTACATACTATACTTTATCTACGACGAACACAAAGATTTGTTATTTGTTATTTGTTAAAAACATCTGTCAACTGTCAACGGATTTAACCTCACTTTTTCCCAATTTATAGTTATGCCCGTGACTAAAATGCCCAAAAGCCTCTGTTGCTAACTTTAGGCCTTGACTAAAACGCTATTCACAGCTTATCAATGGGGGAGTACATAATAGTATATTATGTATCAATTTTTATAAACGTCATTTTAGTTACGAGTTTTATTAGGCACGAGCGAAGCTTGCGAGCGAGTGTTTAATAAAAACGAGTCTCTAGAGAAGTTTATAAAACGAGTTTCATACTATACTAAAAATAAGAATTTAAAGCCAATTTTAATTCATAAATTTTTGACATTTGACGAATTTAATCTCACTTTTTCGCAATTTATAATAAAGCCAACTTCAGCCCGTGACTAAAATGCCCAAAAGCCACTGTTGTTAACTTCAGCCCGTGACTAAAACGCCATAAAGTCACAGCTTGTCAATGTAGGAGTAGATAATAGTATATTATGTATCAAGTTTGATAAACGCCATTTTATACACGAGCAAGCTTGCGAGCGAGTGCTTAAATTAATGAGTGTATAGAAAAGTTTATAAACGAGGTGTATACTATACTTTTTCTACGACAAATACTTATTATTATCTTAAAATGATTTAAATAAAAAATTTGTATAGAGCGCCATCTATGAAACAATAGGGAATCTGAGTGTCACCTTCAAATGACAAATTTTTATATTTTATAAACACAATTATAAAGGTTATAAATCGAAATTTATTTCTTGAAAATTGACAGTTTTTCACAGTGAAAGTAAAGAAAATATTTTATGAGCACTTTACTTTCTAAATAACTATCTAATGTAATCAATTACGTGATGTTTGTGTGATGTTTGTCGCACTCGTCCATTACAAAACTCGCTCCTTCGTGGCTCGTTTTATAAATTGTCCGCTTGCGACAAAATGACGTATTATGACATTAGTTCTTTAATATACTTTTATTTACTCCTTCATTGATAGGCTGTGACTTTATGGCGTTTTAGACACGGGCTGGAGTAAGCAACAGTGGCTTCTGGAAATTTTAGTCATGGGCTGAAGTTAGCCTTATTAAAAATTGGAAAAAATTGAGGTTAAATCCGTTGACAAATGTAAAATTTTTAACAAATAAAATTGGCTTTTAATTTTTCTTTGTGCTCGTCGTAGATAAAGTATAGTATGCAACTCGTTTTATAAACTTCTCCAGACACTCGTTTTTATTAAACACTCGCTCGCAAGCTTCGCTCGTGCCTAATAAAAGTCGTAACTAAAATGGCGTTTATAAAACTTGATACATAATATACTAATATCCTACATTGAAGTGCTGTGGCTTTATGGCGTTTTAGTCACGGGCTGAAGTTTTGTGCATTTTAGTCACATGCTGAAGTTAGCTTTATTATAAATTGCGAAAAATTGAGGTTAAATTCGTTAAATGTTAAATGTTTATTAAACAAAATTGGCTTTTAATTTTTCTTTGTGCTCGTCGTAGATAAAGTATAGTATGCAACTCGTTTTATAAACTTCTCCAGACACTCGTTTTTATTAAACACTCGCTCGCAAGCTTCGCTCGTGCCTAATAAAACTAAAATGGCGTTTATAAAACTTGATACATAATATACTAATATCCTACATTGAAGAACTGTGACTTTATGGCGCTTTAGTCACGGGCTGCGCTAGACAATATTTTTTATCATTAACCCAAAGGACGAGCACAAAAAAGTTAAAACGGTTTCTGAATCTCAAACGTTTAGACTTTCCAGTATGGAGAACAGGGCAAATTCGGCATTTGTTTATTATAAAAAGATTTACAACAATAACAAATAGCACTATAATGAGAAGGTTTATATTGCTCATTGCAAACATTTCTCAACAACCTTTGAAATTGTCATCAATTTTTTTTATAAATAGTTGATTTTTTACTTAAACGGTGCAGAAATGTTTAATCGCACGTTGATGATAATTTGAATTTTTTTATAATTTATCTCTATTGGGTAAATTATTTTCCATTACTAATATTCTAATTAGCGTTCTTTTAACGTCAAAAATCGTAGGCATAATTGGAAAATTCTTAAAAGTGTGTGTTGTAACAGCATTGGCGCTCCATTTTTAAACGAAATGTTATCTGCATTTTTTTAATAATACACTGCGCGTCAAAATTAACGCATAATAAGTAAAAAAAATCTAACTCTAAAACGCCTTTACCTTATGAAATTTTGTATAAGAATACTTTAACTTATATCTCAGTTTACGTGTTCGAGGGTTTTTAAATTATTATAATTGGATAATATATTTAATTATTAAATAATAAAAAAACGTTCGAAAAATAACTTTTAGGATTTTTTTTTTAAGTAAATAAAAAATATGCTGTTAAAGATCGTATTTTTGTTAGTAGACCCTGAAAATTATGTACAAATCAAACGAACAGTAACGACGATACAGCGCTTCAAAGTCGGTAGAAATGACCCCTTTTTGATTATTTTGCTGAAAAGTGGTTATTTTTGACGACTTTGAAGCGCTGTATTTTCGTTACTGTTCGTTTGATTTGTACAACATTTTCAGGGTATACGGTATTTCACAGCATATTTTTTATTTACTTAAAAAAATTCCCTATAAAAGTTCTTTTTCTAGCGTAGTTTTATTATTAAATAAAAGGGCGTTAAGGATATTTTTTCGAAAAACCCTTGAACACATAAACTGAGATATAAGTTAAAGTATTTTTATCCAAAATTTTATAAATATTGGTAAAGGCGTTTTAGAGTTAGAATTTTTTTACATATTATGCGTTAATTTTGATGCGCAGTGTATTATGTAGATTTATTTTTTAATTTAAAATCATATTTTTCATTAATTATTTATAAAAAATAATTTAACATAGTAAAATGCAATCACAAATATTAAAAAAAAGTATGTTCTCGCCATTCCCAAATAAAATTCTGTTAAAAAAATAATCGTATGTGAGTCTGGTTTTAGAGTGATATACATATTGCAAATAATATTAAGTTAAAAAGTATCTATGTTTAATCTGAAAAGCTTTACAGTCAACATGGTCCTTATAAATTTATATATTAGTAGGTTTACATACTTTTGGGCCATGGTGGAATTGCATAAGTATTTGTTTCTGCTTTTAAATAGAGTTTATGTATATTTTAAAACTTATTAAAAGTGTATTATATTTATCAAGAATAGAAGTAATCAGCGAACATTATAAAATAATTATTATTTATTATTACCATACAAAATATTAGCATACATTAAAAATGTGAAACTTGTATTAATAGTTAACAGGTAGGTACTTACGGTATAAACAAAATAATCAGGACCAAGACCACCGTCGATTCTCGAAGGACTTTCATATCGTCGATTCGTTAATGCGATCGTATGGTTGTGTGGCAATAATTGCCGGCCAGTAGGTACAAGGATCGCAATTGAAGCACAATTATTCAGCTCCTTCGAAGAGAAGGAAACACGTAACGCGAACAATGAGAATCCCGAGCGCGCCGATTTACACGCCAAACTTTTCAAAGTGAACATGCGAACAGCGCGTGCGCTCCAACAGTATCCGCATCCTTGCAGGAAACGCACGTTGAAATGATTGTTTATTAAAAAAAATCAACTACAAATAGCCACCCAAGTCGTTGTAAAATTGTGTATATATATATATATATATATATATACTCTTTTCTGCAATTAATTAGGTAATAAAAGTTAAAATAATTAAATCCATCTGCATTTATTTATTTATTTTTTATAAATACAGCATTCATTTAGATCTAATTTTTATAAAATATACAGGGATATAGTTACAGTTTAAGACGAGATTTAAAGCGATACATTTTTTTTATAAATTAAAGTTCATAAAAGGTCTTGCATATAAATAATTAAAACCAAACTTTAAAAAATTATTAGGATTTTAAAACGAATTATTAATTATAATTCATTATAATTACAATTATAATTATAATTAATAATTATTAAATGATATATTTTATTCGAAATTGAAAATTGAAAATTGTTTTTAGCCATATTATTTGTTGTAACATAATTCTTGCATTTACAGCTACAATTCCCCTAAATTTCACAATATCTGTATGTAACTTTTTTATATGGTTCTATGCTACACACATCAAAGTCCCACTACGTGAGTTTGATACAAATAATTTAGGTTATATTTTTGTCAGTGTCCTATTTTTTTAAAAATAATGTGCAATTTAAAACCCAAAAAATACATACCTATAAGTATTCTATTATTTTTAGAAAATAAGAAATCAGCTTGACACTGACAGAAAATTAATTTTAATTAACTCTTATTATTTTCATCAAAGTCACGTGGTGGGGGGAATACCAAAGAATATTGACATACAGTACCAACATAATCAAATGTGTCAAATTCCGTTTGCTTAGGTTGTCAGTTGTATAAAATTTGGCGTTTTACATAAAACTTTTAAATTTTGACCCTCTCTTGTACTCGCAGGGTTGTCTTGAGTATCGAATATTTTACCCACAATGAGGATGATGAAAATATTATCTTTAAATTTTGGAAATATGCCAGCAGCACTTTTACTTCCGTATACGGAATTTAAAAAATGGAAGATTAAGGGGTATACCCCTTAATCTTCCATTTTTTAAATTCTTTCTTGGCCGCAACTACAAGTATGCTTCTCGGGATTCTGAAGGAACATAATCTATTTCGACTTCTTCCATCTCAACATTTTGGTTGTTTTTTACATAGTAACAATCCCATGACTTGCTATCTTAGCTTTTTGGTGTTAACATACAGTGTCCCGCAATATTACCATTTTGTAGTAGTGATTTGTAGTGGCGTGCCCAAAATATTTTTCTGGGGGGTAAGCATATGGAAGGGGAGCAGAAAGGGAAAGGTAGAAAAAAAATCTAAGATTTGTAATTAAAAAATGTTTCTTCAATTTTAAGTTTGAAAATTCTAAGCATTGTGGGGGGGTTAAACCCCCGAAATCCCCCCCATGGGCATTCCACTGGTGATCAGCATAACTATACCCTTAGTAACTATAACTAAGCCTTATAAGGCTTAGTTATATGTGAATTGTGCATAAAACGATGTGGATAAATAAGCAATGAAACACTTGAAAAAATTAAACATTTCTGCGTGTTTTATTTGATTCCAAATTCACAAGTAGGTACAATAAATAACTATTTAATTTTAACAATTCCAGATTTTCAATTTTCTTCCTAATTAAATTAAATTGCATAACAGACCACAAACTTATAGCATTAATAGCAAACCACTAAATTATGCCATTAAAAAGTATATTTTTTGTAGCTTAAATTTTAAGGAAAAAAATAAATTCCGATAGGTAGGTATACTGGATTATTCTTAAATATGCAATTTAGCAGAGCTAAGCAGAAAAAGAAAATTATGGTATACAATGTTTTATTTTCAGGCCATACTTCTTTTTTTCAAACGAAACAAAAAACGTACAATTATAATAGTAATTATTAAAAGTAGAAAGTGAGGTTAGGTAGATATTGGTTCAAACGAGTTTTTAACAAAAAAACTTCACCTAATTATTTTTACATCTTGGAGATAATAAAGTTTAAATTATAGATCGCTTTAATATAAACAAAATTTATCAAAGTTATTTATTAAATTATGAATGAAAATAAATAACGTTTTAATAATGTTTTTTTATTTGTATACCATAATGAGCACATTGTCTCTATGGCGACAGTACGATACGCAAATATAATTTATAATTCGAATTTTTCTTAAAATTTTGACAAATAGAAAAAATACTATAGACACTAACCCTATACACAGGCGCGTGCTGGCCCACCGAGCGACCGGGAGTTTCCCGGTGGGCCCTCATAAATAGACCACAAGGGGCCCCTCGACCCTGACGCGCGATAAATTTAAGTTAGCTGTTATTAGCAGGGACTTGTAACCAAACCTCGTATAGAAATGAAACCACAGAAAAGAAGTTTCTGGCGTTATCGTTTCGAGTAAAGGCCGATTCTCACATAGCGATGAGACGCCACGCGACGCGATGCTTCAAAATCGCGCCCTATTGTCGCTCCAGGAAGCGACAAAATTTTGTCGCGTCGCTATGTGGAAATTGTCTCATTTAAATGCATGGAAATCTTTCATCAGCTACATTTTAAAGTGTCGCGTCGCGTAACGTAGCGTAGCGTCGCGTCGCTATGTGAAAATCGACCTTAACATAAAAAGATTAAAAAATAATTAGAAACGGAACGTTGAAAATCGTTCCCAAGAAGTAACAAACGAAATCGTACAGAAACTAAACTAGTAACGTTTCTTGTGTATCGAAATTGTAAACTAACCGTTAAAATAGAAACTATTAATAATAATAATACAATGTTAATACTTGACAGCATGACTGCTACTAGACAGATCACGAATATTTTTACCAAGACTTTGTGTTGTGCATCTTGTGAACGTTTTTAAAATTCAACGTTTGGTGGCAGTTTCGTTACTCAGTGTTACCAGTTTCGTTTTAATATCCCGTATTTCGGTAGTTGTTGCGCACCTGCGATTTTCGTTATAAACATGGTTACCAGATTCAGTAAAAAAAATCGTGACATTTTGTATGAATTTATCGTAATTACAAAATTTACATAATGATACAATGCAAATTGTAAGTTACTTAATTATTAATTATTGTTGATTGTGTCATTTTTGTAATTAAGGTAAATTTACACAAAATGTCCCGATTTTTTTGACAGAATTTGGTAACCCTGGTTATAAACAGTTTCGATAACAATTTTGTTAACCGTTATCAAGATTTATCTGCTAAATAGGTCAAAATTTAGAGATCGACCACTGAGCAATTAAAAAAAAAATGGATAGCGCATCAATTCAGACATACCTCAAATACCTTTATAGGAGGTTTGAGCTTAATACCTCATATGGTGTTTTTCACAGCATACTCTCTAAAAATGAATTAGTCAAAAATGACTAATTTAATAGTTATTAGTGGCTGCTTTTTTACTTGTACCATGGTTAACCATGGAATACCATGGTATCCCAAAATTTAACAGCCAATTCTTATGTAAAATTGTCCCCTGAATCCGAAAATACCGTCAAAAATTATGAAAGTAGAGCAGTTTTTGAGATATAGTCAATTCCATATTAAATGGAAAATTGAATATATCTCAAAAACTGTTCTACTTTTTAACTTTTGACGACATTTTCGGATTCAGGGGACAATTTTACATAAGAATTGGCTGTTTAATTTTAAGATACCATGGAATTTCATGGTTAACCATGGTACAAGTGAAAAAGCAGCCAATAATTACTATTTAATTAGCCATTTTTGACTAATTCATTTTTAGAGAGTAGCAAATTTTTCACTTTTTGACTGACCCTGTATTTATGTATATTATAATATAGTATAACAAATAACACATTAGAATAGACTTTTCGTTCGTCCCCAAACCTGGAGCCATGTCAGAAATCTAACACACTTAAATTTGAGCTAAATGTATTAAGCTCTGTATAAAAGTATACCTTTTAAGGCACATCTGAATCAAAGGGGCTATCCATTAAAAAAAAATCCCAATTTTCGATTTCTACATTTTTACGCATTTAGATATTAGCAGGCCTAGAAAAAATGTAAATTTAAAATTTTTCCACATGGTCAAATAGAACTATCATGTAAAACGGTCAACGCGTTCCAAAATAATGGGGTGGTCCTTAATCGCATGTGCACATTTAAAAAAAACATATGGATACATATAATATTATATCCATATTATATGTAAGTATACCTACTAGTATACCACAGTATACTTAATGCACAAAAAAGTAGTAAGGGCATGGCCAATTTGCATTTAAATCCTTTTTACCATTTGTCAATAATTTTGTCTAATCTAAATTTTTTTAAATAAAATAATGCACTAATGTATTTGCTCATAAGTAATAGTAATTAAAAACAAAAAAAATTAACACAAATATAATATAATCATACTTTTAATTATATTTAAATTTTGGCAAGTTTTTGCAATGTACAAAATTTGAAATCCTCGTACGTCCAAAAGTTTGTATTAAGTCGCCTCCGGAAAGGTCCTTTCCTATGCAAAAATGTCCTTTTTACCACTTGAAAAGATCAATAAAGCAATATGCAATAAGATATCCACTTATTAGAAAAAGTTTAAATGCAATATTTGATTTTAGAGGAAATTTGAAAAATAGTTTCCAATTTTCTTCCATAATTCTTGCTTTCTGCGCAAATACTTAAAATTAATAAGGTTTCCGTTTCCTGTAGCCAACATTGACAAATTAAACAATAGAAAAATATAATTAGGCAAGAGTAAAACAATAAAACAACCCAAATAAAAGTTGTACATGAATTATTACCCCGTATAAGTCACGCACGCATGAATGCCTAATTTTTAGAGTGACTAGACTAGAGTTAAAATGATACTCGTATCGCCGTTGAAAATACAAAAGGCGTACCGTCTTTTGTTGAAAAGCAAAAGTGTGTTAGCTGCAATATTAAGTAATAAAGGTTGACATATTTTGTTCTTTGCACAAAAAACGAGATACGCCTTTCTTCTACTTCTTCTTCTTTGATCTGAAGAAACAAATCCGTTCGTAAATTATAAATTATGGAAACAAACCTGTAATTTTTTACGGGCTTGTATTTAAGACCTGCAAAATTTAACACACTGAAAGAAATATATGTTTGTTTTAGCAATGTTTGTGGTTCATATATGGACTACCACATACATTGCTAAAACAAACATATATTATATTTAGTTTTAACATAATATGTTAAAACTAAATATAAAAATGGTTAAGGTAAATATATTATATGTTTGTTTTAGCAATGTATGTGGTAGTCCATATATGAAACATAAATTTCTTTCAGTGCAGTATTGTTGAAAAACAAGTTTCAGGTCTGTTTCCATAATTAATCGTTTACTTGGTTACAAAAACAACAAAATACTAAGAAGGTAAATTAATTAAAATTTTTAATTTAAAAATCGCCATATGAAAGTGAAAATAAAAGTTCGTATACGTGTCACGCTTTGCAATTTATCTTTACTAGGCTCACTGGATTATGGGTTCGCTCCTGCGTCGCTTCCACCACAAACTTCCAGCTCTCCCGTAAAGAATAATTTACAAAGCTTGGCACGTGTAAATAACGTAAATAACTAGTGACGGCGATGTTAAATAATTAAATTATTTATTTCATTAAACAAACAAAATTGTATAGACAAAAAATCTAATTAAATTTAATTTTGTTTGCTCTAATTAATCGTTTACTTGGTTACAAAAACAACAAAATACTAAGAAGGTAAATTAATTAAAATTTTTAATTTAAAAATCGCCATATGAAAGTGAAAATAAAAGTTCGTATACGTGTCACGCTTTGCAATTTATCTTTACTAGGCTCACTGGATTATGGGTTCGCTCCTGCGTCGCTTCCACCACAAACTTCCAGCTCTCCCGTAAAGAATAATTTACAAAGCTTGGCACGTGTAAATAACGTAAATAACTAGTGACGGCGATGTTAAATAATTAAATTATTTATTTCATTAAACAAACAAAATTGTATAGACAAAAAATCTAATTAAATTTAATTTTGTTTGCTCTTCGAGTTTTATAAAAGTCATACAAAAATAACTCCAATAGATATTATGGAAATTGAAACCATGGTTGCATAATTGCATGAAAATATTCATTATCTTTTTTGTTTCAGGAAAAAGTTTTAACAGCGTTTTTTCCTCATTTTCCGTTCCATAAATATCATACGTATGAGGAGAAAGTCAATAATAACAAAGGTATCGATTCTAAGATATTTTAAGGTGCTTTTCATCAATTTTAAAAGTTTTCAAAATTAAGCCGTAATATAATAATATATATGTATGAACATAACATAACATAACACAGGTTCAATCGCAGTCACGGTTAATAACGCGGAAAGCTAAGAGGGTATATAAACAACTATCAACGATATATATATATATATATATATATACATATGTTCTGCTTTAGGTTTCCACGGGCGTTATATGTATTAGTGGTTTTTCGGGATCTGCTTCGTGTTGTCGGTTTCTTACGGTTCTTAAAAGAACCGCATGTCTGACGACGTTTCGGTACAAACTCATGTACCATCTTCAGGTCTTATCTGCTGGGCTGCTGTTGCTGCTCTGCTGCGAGTTAGACGTGGAGTGAGATCCGTTGCCGCTGATCGTTGTTTATATACCTTCTTAGCTTTTCGCGCCATTAACCATAACTGCGATTGAACCTGTGTTATGTTCGCCTCCATTGATCTCGTTAATCTGCGTGGCATTTTGGTGGTTGTAAGTTCTGGTTTCCATGAAGACCCTTGTTTTTTCAAAGTCAATTTCATGGGAAGTTTTTCGGACGTGTTCAGCTAAGGAAGATGTTTTTTCTTGTTTTAAGACTGCGTTACGATGTTCAATGTTCTGTTGATAAGTCTATTGGTCTGTCCCACGTAGCTTGCGTCACAATTCTTACAAGGAATTTGTGCCTCCAACTTTATTTTTGGTTTGGCGTTTGGAAGTATTTGACCTATCTTTCTTGGGACGGTAAATGTAGTCTCAATGTTATGTTTTTTGAGAACTTTGTCTATTCTTTCGGTTGTTCCTTTGACGTGGTGGTCTAAGAGCCTTTTTTATGATGGTTTTGGAAAATCCGTTTTGCTGTAGCGCCGTTTGGATTTTTAGGTTTTCTTGTTTCTCTGGTCATCATCCGCCAGCCTTTCGAATCACGTGACAAGTGTCTTAATAACTGACTGCAGTTGTGACGGGTGGTGAGACTGGGCGTTGAGGTAGCGGTCTGTGTGTGTTGGTTTTCTGTAGACCGTATGCCCTAGTTTTCCATTCTTTTTCTTGATTATGAGGACATCCAGAAAAGGTAAGTGGTGTTCATTCTCGGTTTCCATTGTAAACTTGATCTTTTTGTGAATTCCGTTAAGATGGTCCAGGAATTTCTTCAGTTCCGCTTCTCCGTGGGTCCAGATGATAAATGTGTCATGTAGCATTGTAAATGCCAACTTATTCATGGAAACGGCAACACTAAAACCGTTGTTTTATTAATTTTATCGAATAAAACCGTAATATTTTAGACGGATTCCGTAAAAATTGTAATAATATGAATTGACAGGTGACGCCATCTGTTAATAAAATTATGAATGAAAACGGTAGTAAAGCTAGATTGTTTTTTATATATAATTGACTAATATCGTTGTGTGAAGGAGTAGTTATTATTCAATGCTAATATAATGTATAATTATGTTGCGTTTACTTTAAAACTAAAAACAACTAGAATCATGATCGCCTGCTGCACGGCCCATTTACTCCCCAACGCTAACGCGCAAGCCGATGTATACACATAGTACAAGCACAACACACACGACACAAGATCAAGGGACAAGCTGCATTCGTAAATGTTCGTCTTTTTTAATTGCTCTTTAATTTACTTTAATATTTTTTGATTAATAAAAAAATTGACAAAGCCAAAAGCAGGGGCGTGCTGGGCCGCCGGGACACCGGGAGAAATCCAGTGCAATGCAATATGTTTTAGCATTGTGTAAAATATTGTCTGGTTGTGTTTGTTGCCTGTTTTTTTTTTCAAGAATTTAATTTATACTTTATGTTATTAATTGAGGGGCCTAGAAGTAAAAGGGTTTAAGTGCATTTTTGTTAGTTCTGAGATAAATGGCTTTAAAGTTAACATGAATTTTAAAATTCTAGAAAAGAGTTTAAAAAACTGTGAATATTTTAGTTTTGTTTAAAGACTAAAAAGAATTTTAAAGAAAAAGGAATTTTTCAATTTCGCTTTTTTGTTAATTTTTTTTACAAAAATGTACTTGAATCGTCATGCATGTAAGACAAAATTTAGTGGTAAAATGATTTAAATGCAATTACTTTACTAGAACAAAACTTTATTTTTTAAAATTTGGGTAATTACCCAGAAAACACACTAGTCCGGCCATGCAAGGGCACATAAATGGGCCATTGCATTATGTAATGGCCCAGTAATGCGCCGTTGCATGGCCGGAATAGTGTGTTTGCTGGGAGGTTTTACAACAAAAAGTATTATTCATAATCAAAATCTAATACAACGTTTTCTTCATCTGAATTAGCTGGTCTTGGTTGGGGTTGACCTAAATTAGATTTTTTTTGGGTCAATAGGGCTATGGTCTTAGTTTGTTTCTTTTTTTCTGATGGATCTCGATCGTACTCTATGTTTTTATAAAATAAGTGGTAAATTGGCGGAATATAGTCCAATAAGGTACCTAAGCGGCTTTTTTTTAGTTTTTGCTGGAGTTACATGGCCTTCTTCTTCTACTTCTTCATTGATGTCAGGAACATAGTTACTATGTTGAATCCTCATCAGTCTGGACCGATGCCATAATCGTAACGCTGGCCGATGTCGTTCCGACCCCGGTCACACTATGTCGAAACGAGCTACTTGTCAAGGCTTTAGCAGCATAGATAATAGCCTATGTTTAGCAGTAAAAGGTGCACTTAAATCGTTTTACCAAAGATATATTTTAAAATATTTTGCCAGGTTTTTAAAGACGATAAGAAATGGCGCCAGGGAATGTAAAATGTACTTATATATTTTACCACTAAGTTAGAATATTCTTTAGGTGTGATATTCTGCACTTAGACCATTTATTTAAAAAAGTGCACTTGTACCGTTTTACTTCCAAGGCCCTCAATTATTAATAAATGTTTGAAATTTTTTAACTCAAAAAAAAATCAGAAAAATCGGCCAACTACACACGAAAAATGGGGGGTGAACAAAACCATTTTTCGTGTGTAGTTGGCCGATTTTTCTGAATTTCCCGGGCCGGTCTGATATAGCCAGCACGCCCCTGGCCAAAAGGGCCCCCTTGAGCCATGGCCCCTAATTAATATCTAATATAAGGGCGTTGCCAGCCAATGGGCCAGGGGGGCAAGATAATTGAAAAAAGATATAAATTGTAGGTTAAATAAATACAATTTGTTGTGTCCGACTGAAGCTTCGGCTTCGGCCAATTTTAGCAGATCCCGAAGAAAAAATGGCGGATGCGCCGGGGTAAAATATGTTTGTAAAACTTGGGTAGAGAGTATCTACTAGATCAGGGCTTCCCTAACTGTGCGTCGCGACACCCTGGGGCGCCGCGGCATTATCCCAAGGACGTCGTGAGGCGATCCACATGGATTGGCTATCTGTATCGATGCGACCGAGTCCAGTGAGGGCCGCGCGCATACTGTCGTCGAGTCGCGACTCGCAAGCGGCCGTCGAGATCTTCCCGTACGTTCTTGGGGAAATCCCCGCGTGTTTATGTCGTTCAGTCAAGCTTTTGTTTTGTTTAATTACGCAGACTTTTGATATTGACTATGGATAATTATATTCAAAGAAATAGAAAACGAAATGAAAACTCAGGAGAGAGCAGTAAAGAAACTTAAAAAAAACGGAAGAAGTATGGAAAATATGACGACCAATATTTGGATTTTGGGTTTACCTACATTACTAAAGGAAATGTAGAACTTCCTCAATTTGTTGTTTGTCATAAAGTGTTGGCAGCTGAAAGTATGCTTCCTAATAAACTAAAACGTCATTTGGAAACAACTCACAGTCATCAACAAGGTAAGCCGAGAGACTTTTTTGTTAGAAAATTTCGAGAACTGAAGCATAAGTTCACGGCTTTGCTTTCAAGAGCGTCAGTTCCTACCAAAGCATTACTCGCCTACAATGTACTATATTGAATGTAGCTCACCGTGTCGCCAAATGTAAGAAACCACACACGATTGCTGAGGAACTGATTTTACCTGCTGCGATTGATACAGTATCATGGTTGGAGAATCGGCGGCTAAAGAAATAAAAAATTTACCTCTTTCAAACAATACGATTCAATGAGCAAATTGTGGAAAAACTTTCAAGTTTATTTGCCATTCAACTGGATGAGGCGACCGATAGTAATGACGATGATTTGTTACGTGCGGTACATACAAGAAACAAATGTGTGTGAGGATTTGTTATTTTGCAGAAAAATTTGTGAAAGTGGTAAGGCCACTGATTTATTTACGATCTTAGATTCATTCATACATGATCGAAAATAATATCAAATGGGAGAACTGTATGGGTGTGTTTACGGATGGTGCTCGAGCAATGTCTGGACAGTATGGAGGACTACAAGCTCTCATTAAAACCAAGGCTCCAAATGTAAATTGACACAATGTGTCAAACACAGAGAGGCCTTCGCTGCAAAGAACATTACACCTGAATTAAATTTTGTTATGGACATAAAGTGGTGAACTACATTAAAACACGACCTGTAAAAGCAAGATTTTTCCATAAGCTTTGTGAAAAATTGGTTGCCGAGCATACCTCTTTAATTTATTATTGCAACTCTCGTTGGTCGTCCAAAGGCAATGTACTCGCACGTGTACACGAATTACAAAATGAGTTTTACACTTATCTACAAACAGAATCACACAATGATGCACAAAATTTTATTAATACAGAGTTTCTAATAAAATTTGCATATCTTTGCGACATATTTTAAAAATTAAATGATCTTAATAAGTCCTTGCAGGGAAACATTACTCACATACTGCAACTGACAGATAAAATTACTGGGTTTCAGAAGAAGTTGGTCTTATGGAAGAGAAAATTAGATGAAGATCAAGTAAATACTGACTGTTTTCCTGCTTTACAACACAACAAACGGAAAAATATAGAAGTGTATAGGATGACTCCCAGTTTGAATACTAAATACTAAAGTTTTATTAGAACTGTATTGAATCGTGCTTTGTTTTTATATTTCTCGCCTCTATACCTATGCACGATTATAGTTCAAGTCAAACTGAATGGTGTCTTACAAGATACATTATTTTGATTTTCTATATTCAACAGAGAAGTAGAAACTCGACCCTGTCGAATGGTCATTTATGTCTCTAGAAATTATTCTCTTTAAAGACATAGAAACTCGAGTTTTTCAAATTTTACTGGCAATGATTTTGGTTAATGTCCCTGGGAATCATAAAAAAACAGCGCAATGCAATATCGTAACGGTTTCGACTTCTCTTTACTCTACCAAGTTATAGAAACTGGATTCTCTCAAGTTATAGAAACTGGAGTCTCTCTAATACTGTTCTAGCCAATTTTTCTGAGAGAATAAAAAGAGGGTATTATTCAATATTGCAAGAAGTTTTGATCTTTTGATGGATGCAAGTATTTTGAATATTCTCTTTTCTGCATATGATTTTGTTGAAAAAAGTTCCTTTCTTTTGTCTGATTTTTATTTACCGTAACAGCTCAGGTATCTAAAGCACAGAGCATATGATGTAAAGTATGTATTAAAAAATTTCAGAGGTTATGTTGAAAAAACGATCGATAAGCTATTAAACTTTAATAAGGTCATTTCTCTGAACACAGAATTGTGATTAGAATTAAAAAGAAGAAGAAACTTTAATAATTTAGTAATGAGGTCTGTTGGTAGACCATAGATTAGATAAAGTGGACCCTGCACTATCTCCACTGGCATATGTTAGTACAGCAATATTTAAATCTGGTTGATCAAAAAGTACATACCAGTGCAGGTTATTGTAGCATCTACGAAAAAGTGAATTAATGCCCCATTGGCAATTATTCCTTTAGGAAAAATATTCAACACAGTAATTAATTAATAAAATGAAAAAAATCACAATCATGTCGTATATAGTTTTTTTTTAAGCATAAAATAATTTTCTTATTAATACTTCAAAAGTCAAATTACGACCTATATACAGTGAAGTATTGAAACGCTCGACTGACGAATACAACTCTATACCGTGGCGAGGGTTTAGAAATTCTCGATCCCTTCATAAAAATAATATTTATACAGCACTTATCATCATTAAGCGAACATTTTGACAAATATTTTCCCGAAAATCTGAAGCAATATGACTGGGTTAGAAACCCTTTTCTTTCGACCTAACCATCAACACTTTCGACAGTGGAAGAAGAACAATTGATAGAATTGTCATGTTACTCCAGCCTTAAGCTCCAATATGACAAAGATAAACTGCTTGAATTTTGGAGCTCAGTTTCTCACGAATATCAGCACTGCAGCATTGAGGGTTCTGCTATTCCATTTGCGACATCGTACTTGTGCCAAACAGGCTTTTCTGCAGGTGCAGTATGAAAAAAAGTACAGGTCGAAAATAAATGTAGAGAAAGAGATGAGAGTGGCAATTTCCAAACTTGAGCCCCGTTTTGAGAAGCTATGCACAGAAATGCAAGCACATCCTTCTTATTAGTAGCAATTCAACAAAGTAAAATAAATATCTCTTTTAATTTTCATTCTTATGTTTTGTTTTTGTTATTATTTTCTAATCAAAAATATAAAAGTCATTTGGAGTTTTTCTGATAACTTGTTACTAGGCTAGAACTACAACTGGTATGGTAGGTAGTTTTTGATCAGGGGGGGGCGTCGCAAAAAAAAATGGCAAATTCCCAAGGGCGTCACAGTAAAAAAAAGTTTGGCAAGCTCTGTACTAGATAGTAATTAGATACAATAAAAACATCTTAGATTAAGTAAATCTATTAAAATAAATTTAATACAAATAAAAACAAATAATGTGCAAAATTAAAAATGTGTTATTACAACTTCCTTTTTAATAAGCTGTACGAAGAAGTATCTTAAATACCTGGATCAAGTTTGTGGTTTGGAAAATGAAAATAACAAACAATCTGTGCAATCGCATGGCCTATATATTGTTATTTTGCGTGTGAAATTTAATTAGGTAAGACAATGGGCTATTTAAAATTAATTTCCCGGAATTCTAAAAAATTACTATCACGTACCATTTAACAGTATAATTGGGACATTTTTAATTTAAAAACTGGTTTTCTTAAAAAATAAAGAAAATAAGACTTTTGTATTTGTACGTTAAGAAACTACATGCATAGCCAGACTAGGCCATATACGCATGGATGAACTTATTTTTGTCACAAAAGCTTCTCACAAATTACTTTCACTTATTTTATGAGTTTCTAAACCTTACCTACACCTTCAGCTTTGATTGTCCTCTGGAGTTTTAAGGTTCCTAAAATTTTGTACTTTTGGAGCATCGGCTATCACTGGGTGTCTTTTTTAATAAGGAAGTTATTTTACCTATCATAGTATATTATGTATCTGATACATAATATACTATGGTAGGTAAAATTGTTTACTAATAAAATACTCGTTTTTACTTTTAAATAGTTTTTTTACTACCTAAATAGTTTGACTAATTTAAAATAATTCACCATCTTTAACTATTTCTAAAAGTAAAAAGTAACTAATTTCGTTAATCGTATTTAATTCTTGCGGCCAACAACAAAATATTGTTATTTTTTATGGTTAAATGGCCCATAAAAAAACAAAGATGCAAAAAGTGTATCTCAAAACAGCAGCACATTAAAGATAATCAACTTTAAAATATTATTATAAATATTTATAGACAGATATATATGTTACGGCTAATGTGCAAACTTGGATAGTTTATAAACTAGCTGGATAGTTTATAAACTAGCCAAACTGTCAACTATTTTAATTAAAAATATATTTTCAACTAAATTAGCGGCTAGTTTACAAAATAGCCAAGGATCTTGGCTAATTTACTTGAAATTATTAGGGAAACTAAAATAGCTGGATAGTTTGTATACTATCCAATTCAATTTTGCTAATATGAAAACCAAAATTTCTAGTAACACAAAATAGCCAAGCTTTAGCTAGTTTGTAAACTAACCAACTAATTCTCTGGCTATTGCCCATTTTAGTTGGGTTTTTTGCTCAATGGGGCGGGGGCCCAATGGGGCGGGGTCGGTTGGGTTGTGTTGTTGAGTTTGGGTTGGTTTGGGTTTTTTTCTCTCATTTTTGACTATTTGACCAATGGGGCGAGGGGGGGTCAATGGGGCGGGGGCGGTAGGGTTGTGTTGTTGAGTTTTCCATCAAGGAAGCGTTAAAATTTTGCATATTATTCATTTTAAAAACGTTAAAATGCACAAAACCGGTTAAGCCGGCAAAACGAAAAACAATGCCGTAACCTCACTTTTTTAATAAATTAGCCAGAGAATTGGTTGGCTAGTTTACAAACTAGCTAAAGCTTGGCTATTTTGTGTTACTAGAAATTTTGGTTTTCATATTAGCCAAACTGAATTGGATAGTATACAAACTATCCAGCTATTTTAGTTTCCCTAATAATTTCAAGTAAATTAGCCAAGATACTTGGTTACTTTGTAAACTAGCCGCTAATTTAATTGAAAATATGTTTTCAATTAAAATAGCTGACAGTTTGGCTAGTTTATAAACTATCCAGCTAGTTTATAAACTATCCAAGTTTGCACATTAGCCATAACATATATACAGATTTTTATAAAAGTAGCAGTGACGGCTCGGTTAGACAAGCGACAGACCAGAGTTCAAACCGCGGCTTGATCAAAACTTTTTTTAAATTTAAATCTTCTAATTTGATTATTTCATTCGGTAGAATTTGACTAATTTATTAGTGACTGTTTTTTCGCTATGACAATTAGTCAAATATGACTTATAATTAGTCATTTTTGTCTAATTCATTTTAACAGAGAATAATTATTAGTAATATTATCCATCTATATTCATTTGAGAACTTTATACAACCATAAACTACACACAAAAACATCAAGATATATTTTTAACACACTAGCATACTTAGAATCTCTAGCATTTTAGTATATTTACCCAACCCTCATTTACTTAATAACGTTAATTTTAAAAGAAAGAAAATGTTTTGCATACAGTTATTAAAAAGTTGTTAACTTTAATTTATTTTTAAGATACGCTATATTTATTATTTTTCTAAAATTTTCCTATAAATGAACAGTATTTTTTAAAACAAACATTTTTTAATTTGAAAGTTATTAGGAAAACACGTGTAATCTTCTTACATTTTCTATATTAAGGTAGGTTGCAATTTTTTAATTTAAAATAAAAATACCTATAGGTATACTATAGTATAGTATACAGTATACTACAACTTACAAAAAAATTAATAAGCATTATTATAACTGACAAATTTTTATATTTATTTTAGATGAACCACTTTAAAATGTAAATTGCATTATGAGTTGGCATAGAAATTGAAAATTTACCAGAAATAGTATTCAAATAACTAGAAACTGTAAAATCCAATTTATTGTGGAATAAGATTAAAACTTTGACATATTTTATAGTTTATTGTATGCCATACTGCATAGAAAATAAATAAAAACTAAAAATAAGAATCTAGGTCTACTAAAAGTAGAAAATCCAAATAAAACAAATCGTACACAGTTTGAGTGTCACTTGATAATTGAAACTAATGGATATCTTTCGTTTGATATGAGAAACATTTTTTGTTAATGGACAAAAAACACACTTAAGAACACAATCATAGCAAATAAACAGTCCTTATTTATTTTGCCCAATAAAAATACCGCGAATCGCTAACATTTAAATTATCTAATAAATGCATTAAAAAACGTTTTACAAAAAAATAAACCCAACAGAAATCATATTACTCAGGCATTTCCCGTTCGAGGTTTCCTAGCTATCTAAAAACGTACGTTGAGAACTTTGCGCGGCTCTACAAAATTAGAATACGGTTTTTTTTTCTTTTCCCGTTTCTTTTCGATTTAGTTTCGGAATCGAATTAATGCGGCAAAATCGAAAACCCTACACTCTTAGAAAAGACCTGGTATTTGCAATGAAAATTTAGTTTCCAGAACCAATTTTATTAGTGAAAATAGGCACAACAAAAAAATATGTTGTGGGAACTAATACAAATTTGTTTTTACAGTTTGTTGTCGGAACAGCCAATATTGGTAGCTCCAACCAACAAGTTTAAGTGCATCGAAATTAGGGTTTTTTTCATACAAATAATTGATATTTAATGCAATCACATTAGTCTGTCATTTTAGCAGCGTCTAAGTTGTAACAACTGCACTTGCTATTTATCGCAACAAACATTGTATCATGCAGGAATTTATTTTTTAATTGAAATTACATGAAAAAAGGTACATTTAAAGAATTTAATAGTTGATATAATATAAATTTGTTTTGTAGTTATATTTAATATTAAATGCTTGCATTAGTAGCAACAACAAATTGATATTATTCCACAGTACATACCTGCTTAGTAAATATAACACTTTTTGTGTAAATATTATAAAAAATAGAGAAAGGAAATTCATGCCCGTTCGTTTTATAAATATTTATTATAAATTAAAAAATAACATTATAACTGAAAACACCAAATTTTGGTTTAAGCATTATAATACTCTAAGAAAACATTTATAAATATTTTAACAATAAAACAAAAAGTATTCTTTGGTAAATATACACAGATAGGTACACTAAGATGAAAGTTGACTATACTTCTTCAGTAAACCGTGATGTTTACGTGAAGTGCAAGCCTTTGTTTAACAACTTAACAATGATTCTTAGGTACAACGTAACATACTTGCATGATAACAGGGGTAAGCATTCGATAAATTTTGAGTGTGAGTGCCTATAGTATAGGCCCTATACCAAAAATGCGACTTGAGCTGTAACAAAACAAAACAAAAAAATTCTCGAAATTCCGACGTGATGGAGACTTTTGGTGGCACCATTGGATTCAGGAGGCCATTTTCAGTCGGAATGGCATTTTCACATTTTTGGATTTTTTTTCGGACCCCAAAACTACAATAGTGTAATTAAAGGAGTGCAATAATAATACCTAACCTTTAAAAACTGGAACCAATTCAGGCAAACCCCATGTTCCTAATAAATCTGCTACTTCAGTCCGCTCATCCATATTATTTGTTCGAGATATCTATAAGTAACCAACACATAAGAATATATTCTTATATATATGAATAGTTAAAAAGTATGTCGCCACTGAATTTACAGGGGCAAATGACTAATTGTAATAAACTAGTTTCTTACCTAAAATATACACTACACACGAGCTGATACACAAATACAAAAGAACAAACACCACCGAAGTCTGGACGCCCTGCAACACCGTTTGTTTACAGGTTAAAAGTAAAGCACGCGCCGGGCTGGACAAATCGCGCGCGAAATGCAGTGTTTGCAGTTGCATTAACCTACAGAGACAACATCCCCAACTGACACTTTGTTTCACACCGCTGGTGTCTTAGCTGTGTGAAAAATGACGCATAGTTTATACAACCGAACCGTTAGTTCCACGGACTAATTTCAGTCAGTTGAGAATGTTACTTAAATATTTGGTCCAACAAAAACATTATACCGCCGAAATGATTTTTTTGAGATAATGTTGTCAATACTTCTAGCCAACACAAAGTTTCAGTTAAAATAACTTAATCGCCTTTTTGCAGTAAATAATACTCAACAACAAAACTAAATCTTTTCAGGTAATGATGCAAGCAGTTACACTTATAAAGGTACTGATTACAAAAAACAAAAAAATTTATTTTCTGCAACAGTTTTACCCCAACGATAATAAGTTAGTTACAAATACCAGGTCTTTTCTAAGAGTGTACCTATCCTACCCACCTGACGATGGCCGTGCACCTATACATTTCCTGGTACAGGTAGACGAAGCTGAATTGACGCAGGGCCGATCGAATGTCACTTAAAGAACTGCCTAGCTAAATTCATTAGAGGAAATAACAAGCAAAAAAATCTGGAAACTTTTTTAATAGTTGGATTGTAATTGTTCCATTTGAACCCAAAGTGATTTATTTGATTACGCTGGTCAGATTCAGACTTGAAAACTAAATTTGAGTAAAGTTACATGTAACAATCTAACATTTAGCTGAACTTGTTTTAATCAGATATTATTCTTAATTTAATTTACCAAATAAAATTTGTCATACTTTATGGCAGGTAATGCCATAAAATTTTCGTTCTTAATTAATTATGCATCTTCACTGAAAAAATTTATTTAAAAATTTTTACTACTACGTAATTGTAGTATAGGTTCAGTAGAAAATAAAAAGGCAAAATGTTTAATATACATTTACGATGCATAAAGAAAAACTAAGCATTTATCTAGTAATACTGCAACAAAAATGTAGCCTAAATTAGTATGAAATAATACATGCTTTAGTATTAATGGAGACCTAAAACCCTTAATATATAACAACAGGAAAAATGTCAAATATGTAACAGTTGTTATAGTAGGCTTAACTAAAACAGATCCTATTTAAAAGTATTACAAAATGCTGCCAAACTAATACCACATCGTTAATTTATAAACAACTGACAGATATTATAAGTAAATCAAGTAACAAGTAACTCTTCCGAATATGAATTCTTTTATCGGCACTAAACATTTGTGGTAAGTATTACTACAACGTTCTATTATATCTTAGAAATTTTGTAGTTGGTAATACTAAAACAAAGCTTAACTATACTGTTCATCTCGCACAATCGCCATTGTTGTTAGTAAGCTTGCATAAAGGTGCCTCATTGGACGATTTACTAATAAATTGGAAGTTACAAGATTTAATTTGTATTTTTAAGGGTAAGTAAATACTTAATTATTTATGTATTATTAAGAATATATACCTAACATAACTTTAATTTACTTCATTCTAATATTACGCTTTTTGCTTTTGCTTGTAAAGGGGTACTTACTTCATTCTATTTAATAGTTTGATCAGTATCACCTTTAGGTTTATATTCGCTTGCAGCCTTTGCGTGGTGACGGGATAAACATTTTTGCCCTTTACCATAGAAAAACTATTCTTTTCTATGCTTTTCCGTAAAAAACCTATTTGGGTATTTCTTCTTACAGCCTGTAAGTTACAGGTATTATTATAATAAGATTCAATGTTCAATATTTGTTTTGAAGAGTTTTGACGTTATTTTTTAATATATTAGTAATATCCACAGAACAAGTGTTCTGTGGTAATATCTATACAGTGGGGCTATGAGTTTGAAAACTTATAGCTAACCCTTTTGGGAATGACAAACACTTGTTTAATATTAAGTAAAATTTAACAAATAAGTAAATTATTTATTATATTTTTATTAAATGTTTTATTGTTACACCTTCTTATATTTAGTATATATATTGTATTATTGTTGGTTTAGGTTTTTATGTTTATCATAAAAGTTAAGGAGAAGATATCATTTATTTTATTCTAAGAATTTTATATATATTTTTTTAATAAAAATTTGTTGAAAAACATGTTCTCTTTTATCTTATAACCTTTACTGCATACTTTTACATAACACCAAAAAATCTATAATCGATAACCTTTTAATTCAGTATTTATTCCGTTTGGATGAAGTGACCAGATTTTGTCCAAAAATAGGGGGACATTTTGTATGAATTTATCTTAATTACAAAATTAACACAATGATACAATGCAAATTGAAAATTTGACGTTACTTAATTATTGTTGATTGTATCATTTTTGTAATTAAGATTAATTTACACAAAATGTCCCTCTATTTTTTGACAGAATTTGGTAACTTTGGTACGTTTGGAAGTAGTACTGCTTACCAAATAAGAAAATTATTGGTTAAATACCGTAACATTAGTACATACTGGTTATACAAGTACTAAATATTACCCTGAAAAGTTAATAAACAATAAATATTACTCTTTTTAATAGCATTTCGTTGTTATTAAATATATCTCACTTAAAGCATATTTCAAACGACTAAAGAATGTTCAGACTTACTATAATGCAGTAGTTACTATCAGAATTCGGTAATTCTATTTGATACCACAACGTTGTAGTACTGCTTAAGAAGCTATTAATGGTTAATATGTAACACGACATCTCATTTAACATTACTAAGACTTAAAAACATTTTTGTTGTGGTAATAAATACCACAAACATTTGCTGTCACCTATTTCAACCGTAACAATCTATACTTATTTAACAGTTTTTCGGTAACAGCTAAGGATACATTTTTTCAGTGGTGGGAATTCCCAATTGGGATATTGAAATACACGTTTGAATTTTACGTGTAATTTTTAATACACTGAAAAAAATAATTTGTTTAAGCAACTAAAAAAAAGTTGCGCCAACAAATTTTATTTGTAGCTATAGCCTCAACTAAAATCTTTGTTACAACAACAAATTTTTTTTGTTGAGACATAATATGTTACTGTAACTAATATTTTTTGTTGACAAAACTATGGCGTCTTGTTTAAAGTAACTAATATTATTGATATCTCATACAATAATATTTTGTTGTTAAAACAGTTTACATTTGTTTTAGGTAATAATTTATTTGTTTCTATAACTTTTTGCATTTGTTTTCATTATAAATCTATTTGTTGTAAAAGCTATGGTAATGAGTAACTACAACATTGTTGCTTTGTTGTTATAACATTTGGTAGTTCTTTTAATAACCAAAAAATAATTTTTGTTAAAAGAACTTAAACAATATTAACCTATGCCTACACAATATTGTTAAAGCACCTCTTTCAGTATGTAATACTAATTAATAAAAAGAGTTGCATTAACAATATTGTGTAGGTATAGTTTAATATTGTTTGATTTTTTTTAACAACAATTATTTTGGTACCTTTAAAAGTATTTTCTAATAAAGAAAATCCCCACTAGGTTAATATTTGGTTTACTTCTTCATCCATAACGCCCAATGCACAAAAATTAATTAACTCGAACCTGCTTCCTCTAGCATTTGCACAAAAATTTTTTGACAGTGACAAATTATTTTTTTATTATTCAATCACTATGACACCAAGACTTAACTTTAACCATGGCACCAAGTCGGTCAACTTTATAAAATAAATTTCAATGTCACATCATGTCAATTTTGGGCGAAAATTGACAACAAAAACATATTTGTTATGTTTACTAAGGATACCTATTAGCGGCGACGCATATTGTCAGTAGAGTAAACTAATTCTTTCCAACAAATTCATTTTTGTTGCAAATACTAATGTATTAAACACTTTACTTGGGTTAACAAATTTTTTATTAGGACCAACAAAAACAATTTCAACAAAAAATTTATTGGTTGATAGAACAGATTTGTTTTTTCAGTGTATTGTTACGATTTTAGACACTTATTAAAACTTGACAATAACTTTTATTTATTATGAATTTAATACTATGAAAATGTACATTGTACATTGTACACACAGTACTACTACAGTATAAAAATAATCCCTTTTCATCTGTCCCGGTAATACCTCATTTGGTTCGCTTGAAATAAAGCTTTAAGCTTTTAAGTACATTTTTATAATATATTATATATAGGTATATATTATATAATTTAAATTTAATTTTTTTATTTTTCTGTAGCTTTCCCACAAAAAATATTATTTATTACTTTTTAGTACAATAAAAGCTTGTTTTTAAAAGTTTATTTTTAAAATATTTCTAACTAAAAACTTAGTGATGAAATTTTAGTCTTAGTGAAAAATTTTAAAAACTTATTACAACACAATAAAATAATGTTTTCTGGATTGTTTTTTGGATTTAAAAGTCTCTTCTGTCTGATATATTTCAAATTAAAAATACCCGATTATTAGGTACCTTGTTATTTTAACTATTTTTAAAAATGTATAAAATAAGAAACTCAGTATCGGGAATTTTTAAAATGTTTCCTTTTCGAGATATTTTAGATTGTAAATACCGATTTTGAATAAATTGCAATATTTGAAAACCTATTAAAAAAAGATGCAACCCTAAAGCCTTAAACGTTTAAATAGTATACTATAAAGGATACATCCAGGAAAAAAAACCCAAAGTCAAGTCTTGGTTGTATATTTTACATTTTTATTTGTAAAAGAAAAAGTTTTTATTTTAAAAACGTTAACAAACCCGTATTTTTTGTTTAATAAAATTTAAGTAGACCTATATGTACTAGATAAAAATTCTTTTTAACAAAGTTTTTATTTAAACTAAATATCTTAAAAAACAAGAAGCTACAGGGTTTAACACAAACCTATGTAAAATGCAAAATAGGCTGACGTAGCAACACAAAATTACAGCTCACAAGAAACTGAACAATTAAAGAATTAACTAACAGTGCAAATAAAGAAAAAGAAAACATAATTACATTTTGTAAGCAAACTTATTAAATTAAATTGGTTGATATAAATTATCCTTTAATAATTATTAAAATTAATGTTTTACCATTAACCTTTAATTAAATCTTAGTTTGAAATATATGTAAATAATAATATACATAGGATAAAGCCGGCCCTGTGGTATAACGTTTTAAACTTTGGAATACGGCCCTAATGGCAGGCGTGTAACGATGTTTAATAGATATTGTTTGTTTATGTTAGTCTTATTACGTGCTTGTTTTGTTTATTAAGAGACTCTTTATTTGACTTTCGTTATCTTTTAAAAGCTTTAATTTTATGGGGCTTGCCTGAAAGTTTATGCTTATGTTATATAATATATAATACAATAATATAATATTTTGACGTTCTTACTTGATTTGTTTTTTTTACACTCATACGCTGTTATCGATAATGATTAATTATTGACAGGTTTTTGTTACAGATTTGCGTATTAGGTTATCAGATCTGCAGATGATGTCCCCATCCACTCTTGGTTAGACTCGTTTTTTTTAAATAGGTGATTCCTTGACCTGTCCCCTGTCACTTTATTACTTCCTGGTCCGCACGGACCTCATCCCTTTGTTCACCCGTTAAGAGATTGCCTTTTGAGGAATTGTTTCTATTAAGACTTTGGAGAACAGGTACACTGATTTCACCTGTACAGGTATGTAGTATGTAGTAGTAGCACTGTTTCGCACCGCGAACCTTTAAAACGCCTATTATTGTACATGTTTTCATGACACCAAGTGATATTTTAAATACACATTGACAAGTTGTGGCTTTATGGCGTTTTAGTCAGAGGCTGAAGTTTGCAACAGGTGGTAGTCACGGGCTGAAGTTAGTTTTAAGTCAGTTCACAGTTGTCAAATGTGATTCAATTGGTAAAATAAAGTGCCTTTTTTGTGAAATAATAATGTGAAAATTATTTTATTATCTTAATATTAATAAAAAATATATATATATATATATATATATATATATATAGAAAAAAATCTTTAATATTGTTTGGATAAAACAAATAGATATTTTTTATTAAAAAAAACTTCTTTTATCTTATTTGTATTTGTAAAAAATAATTTATATTTTATTGTTTACGTATTACACGATTTAACTTCAAAGTATAGTTTACGCCATGTTAATGAGATTTCTTGTTACCTAATCGTTTAGTGCTAATAATCTTAAAGCCTGATTTATAGATTGCCTTATTTCTTCCTTCCGCCTGATCGTAAAATATAAACAATACGTAAGCCGTAGTTGCATTTATAGATAAACGCCGCACAGTGGGAGGAATTTCAAAAATCGCGGACTAAATTAGGGACACATTATTTTAAGCCATTTTAAGGTTTATGCGGTGGTAAATTTATGCTTTATGCTTATATTAATATTAATAAAATGTTTAAAAGTTCGGTTTTGTCGATCCTCCATTCTTCAAAAATATAAATTAATAAACAAATATTTTACGCAATATTACCTAAGCTAAAAATAGAAAAATAAACAAAAAAACAATAAAAATTAAGGAACATTCGAGCAAAATCACTTATATACATTTTTTTCGATACATCTTTAGCTGTATTTATATCGACTACTAAAGTGACTTGGTCCAAAAACCCTATATCGATGTTAAAATTACATTTAAAAGTTAACTTTAAAGCAAAACCGGTTAAATCCACTTTTTTTTACCTACTCTCTAAAAATGAATTAGTCAAAAATTTAATTTTTTAATTTTTGCTAAATTTATTTTTGATAAAGAGCCATTCCACGCGTGACGGATGGGATAGTTGCCGTGTTTTTATTTACAAAATAATGTTGTATTGCAAAGTCCCGACCGTTACGCTTTAAATTATTAGTTTTTAAGGAATTGGACAGTCAATCACGATACCCAATTTTGCCAAATAAAAACCTTGTTAAACAGCTCCAGTTTAGAACCATTTATAAAAATTTGACATTGGCAATACAATAGAACAACATTATTTTGTAAATAAAAACACGGCAACTATCCCATCCGTCACGCGTGGAATGGCTCTAAACTAAGAAACAATAAAAAGTTACACTCCTAAAGAAATATATTCTGGTTTGTAAAAGATTTATCTACTTTGAAAGGCGGTGGTAAAAGGTTTGAAAAAACAAGGATAAGGAATCATTTCATTAATTAGGCAAAACAAAAATGTGCTTGAAAAACTTATAAGTTTCTTAGACGTTCCTAGAACGTATTTCAATCGTAAAAACTGTGCGCAAAACATAAACAAAGAGCTGAATGAATTTTGTCTTGAAATATCAGACAAAATTAAAACTTTTTTTGAGAAAAAAATCTTTAATATGGTTTGGATATAACAAATAGATATTTTTTATTTACAAAAAAACTTCTTATATCTTATTTGTAAAAAATAATTTATATTTTATTGACGGCGCACACTGGGAGGAATTTCAAAAATCGCGGACAAAACCCTATTTTGTAAAAATCAACATAGTAAATTTTAAATTGCGAGTTATAAAAAAATAAAGCCCAGAGATTATGATTTTAAAAGAAATATATTTTTTTATGATAAAATGCCCGCTTAAACTTGCTTTATCATAAAAAAATATATTTCTTTTAAAATCATAATCTCTGGGCTTTCTTTTTTTATAACTCGCAATTTAAAATTTACTATGTTGATTTTTACAAAATAGGGTTTTGTCCGCGATTTTTGAAATTCCTCCCAGTGTGCGCCGTCAATAAAATATAAATTATTTTTTACAAATAAGATATAAGATATAAGAAGTTTTTTTGTAAATAAAAAATATCTATTTGTTATATCCAAACCATATTAAAGATTTTTTTCTCAAAAAAAGTTTTAATTTTGTCTGATATTTCAAGACAAAATTCATTCAGCTCTTTGTTTATGTTTTGCGCACAGTTTTTACGATTGAAATACGTTCTAGGAACGTCTAAAAATAATTTCACATACACAATAAGTCGTGCGCGACAGGCGCTCAATTGTTATAAACAAAAAAAATTTCGATAATATAAAATTTAATTTTTTTTTTCCAAATTTAAAAAATGAACAATTTTTTCGTAAACTATAAAGATTCACTAATATTCTATAAAAATTGTATGCAATTTTATTTAAATTTGTCGATTTTACACGACTTTGAAGATTTAATAAAATTTTTCTTTTTTTCGGCAAAAAAAAACTAAAATCGACTTGAGCGACCTCTATTTTTTTTTTAATTTCGATTTTCCAAGTCGAATTCTTCTTTTTATAGAGGGCATGTAATCAAAAATATAAGAGAAGTCACTTTTTTTAAATCACCCTAATATATATATACATATATATATTTATAAAAATAAAAAGTATAAAATAGTTTATCAAAGCCAATACCTATTTGAAAAGTTGATATGTAAGTTTGTACTGACTACTTTTGATTTTGCCGACAGTAAATTAAATTAGCATTACAAATTTCAGGTGGAGACTCCACCGTGAAGTGCCCATAAAACATTCTTTTCACCAAAGATTAAATATGCTTTTCTTCTATATTTAATCTTTGATTTCACTATAAAAACTGCTTCTATATCATCATTTAAACGGTTGTTTAAATGTTCCATATTCAAGGGATAAATTTCGATTAAACCAATTTGACATTTTGACTGGCGCGCCGGTAATACAGATTTCCAAGTTAAAAATTGTTACGCGTGTTACTCTATTTTTTATAGATGTCGCTCTATACAAATATTTAATTTAAGTATTTGTCGTAGAAAAAGTATAGTTTGCAACTCGTTTATAAACTTATCTAGACACTCATTTAATTAAGCACTCGCTCGCAAGCTCACTCGTGTCTAAATTAAATTCGTGAATAAAATGGCGTTTATCAAACTTGATACTTGATAGTATAATAGTAAAATAATAGTAAATTAAGTATCAAGTTTGATAAACGCCATTTTCGACACGAATTTAATTTAGACACAAGCGAGCTTGCGAGCAAGTGCTTAAATTAATGAAAGTTAGAAAAGTTTATAAACGAGTTGCATACTATACTTTTTCTACGACAAATACTTATTATTATCTTAAAATGATTTAAATCAAACATATAAAATAATAGGGGAATTATAAACACAAATTATAAAGGTTATAAATCGAAATGTATTCCTTAAAAATGGATTAATAACAGTTTTCACAGTGAAATTTTTATAAGCACTTCACAGTGGAGTCTGAGCCCAAATTAAAGTTATATCTAGTTTACTGCCGGCGAAATAAAAAGGTCAGTACAATGTTCATAAAAACTTTTCAAATATTGGCGTTGATAAACTATTTCATACTTTTGTATTTTTGTATTGAGATAATAAAATAATTTTTCCATTTAGTTTTATATTACAAGAAAGGCACTTTATTTTAACGATTGGCAACTGTCAACTAAATTAATACTAACTTCAGCCCGTGACTAAAAACCTGTTGCTAACTTCAGCCCGTGACTTAAACGCCATAAAGCCATAACTTGTCAATGTGTATTTAAAAGGTTACTTAGTGCCATAAAAACATGTACCATAATAGGCGTTTTAAAGGTGGGAGTAGAAAAAATACTATAATCATTATAGGTATTATAATAATGCAATTGTGATTTAAATTGGATTAATGTTTTAATTTTTTTTATTTGTTGTATTGGAATTGTTTGATTTTAAACATATTAAGTAAAAATTAAAGTAAGTTATTAAACTATTAAATTAAATATAAATTTTATAAAAAAAGACTTGAGTGTTTTTCCTAAAAATTATCACACTTGTTTCAATATAAAACACAAGTTTATTGATAGGACCTGTATACTTATAAAAATATTTTTTTATATTAAAATATTTTTCGACAGAATTACAATCTTTTATGGTGTTTTTTATATTTTTTATGAGCTTAATTCAACTTTGTTTTAAATTTTAATAAAATAATAATAAAATAAAAATAAATAAATTAAAATTACATTTAACTAAAGTATATATACATTAACTTTAGCCAAATCATTAAAAAAAAACGTACATTATATTATTGTATAAATACATTAACCAATGTTTCAGATTGATTAATTGATATTTTTAATTCATTATATTAATGTATAAATTCATTAATCAAGGTAGATTGTTCATTATTCAATAAATTAATACATTGTATTGATGTGCATAGTTATAAACGCCTACAGAGTATTAATTATTTAGCTTTCCGCTTTACTAGCCAACAGTGCAAGGAAGTATTTGCTCCTGTTCCAGAGCACACACCCTAAGAAAAATTGAAATTATTATTCTTTTGTGTTTGTGAGTCGAATCAGGTGGTTATTGTGAAAGTAAAAAGCAGATAAATAAAAAACAAAAAGGTAAGAAATATAACTTATTAATGTAAATAAGTAATATAATTTATATAATATATATTTTTATTACAATTATTGTCAATTATTGACAACCATTGTTTTTAGAGGTTGGGTTGGTAGGTACCACATAACAGAAATTCAATTTTTGTAAAATATAATCATAAGCAAAATAAAAACGGCTCTAACACAGCTATACAATATTATTATAATAGTGTATTAGCTGTGACTCTAACATTATTTTAACTCAACTTATTATCCATTAGATACAAATTATAAACACAGAATATAATTTTTAATTATTACTTTTTATTTTTACAATTGGGATACACATTTTTTATCGAAATTACTTTAGATGCATGTAAAATAATATTATTTTGCCATTGTTTCAGATGCACGAGATGCAACAATTTTTCTGGTAATCCATGGCAAAATAGTCAAAAAAGATAACACAGAAAAAAACGTGACAACTAAATTTACGATAAAGGATTCACAAGACGCATTTCTGTACCTCTTACCCACTTTGGAGGAGTTCGAGAAGCATCTTGATCATTTTAAAAAAAGCAAGTCAATGCGCAGCCGTTTATTTTTTGGATAGGAAAGGATGAGGTAAACATTAAAGAAATTTATCTTTAATTTGATTGTGTCCGATAAAATTTTTTTAGTGTAATAAGGGCAGTAGATATTTGCTTTAAATGTATTTATTTGTTTAATTTAGATTTTTCGCTCGAATCAGTAATGATTTATAACTTCTTAGAAACCTTTTTTTAAATTTAAAACAACAAAAAATGTTGGTAAAGTTCATTTATTAAAAGAGTATTAAAAAAATGAATAAAAATTCTAATTTATATAAAAATGTTTTTTTTTCCTCCTTCAAAAAACCCTATACAGTGCATTCCACAAAAGTTTGGCGGTCTTAGGAATTTGATGCAATTCTTCATTTCTGTATAACGGACAACTCTTTATTGATATCGGGATAGGGTTTATTGCATACGTTTGCCTGCAACGGCTGCAAATATATACAAAACCCTAGCATTATTATTATAATTAAAAGTTGGCCGTTATATTGAAATTAAGGATTGCATCACATTCCTAAGACCGCCAATCTTTCGTGGAACGCACAGTTAATTATAACAATATATAGTTATTATATCAATGTACATGGTACATTATATCAATGTACAGGGTGCATTATATTAATGTACAGGGTACATTATATGAATGTACAGGGTACATTATATCAATGTACAAGGTACATTATATTAATGTACAGGGTGCATTATATTAATGTACAGGGTACATAATATTAATGAATAAGGTACATACTATAAATGTATGACATGCATTGACTAATGTATACTGTTACATTATATCAATGTACTCTTCATTGTTCAATGTAATTTCTTATGCATTAATGTAACATTTACATTATAATAATGTATTTGTGCATCGGCTCTATTTTAATGTGCGCATACATTGTCACAATGATAAAATACATTAATATTATGTACTTTTTTTTTCTGTGTAGATACCTGAAAATGCGAACAACAAATACCACACAGAAAAAACACTAGCATAGCATCACCCATTCAGCCATTAAACCAATGGGATCTTGTAATCCGTATTCCTGAATAACAGTTTCTATAATACCAATAGGTAGTTAGCACTTGGTTTATAATCGTTTACTGTTTTTAAATTAACAACAAAAGTTATCGCTCCTAAATCTATTGATATTCCTATTGATATTTATTTGTTAGAATGGTAGAATGTTATTGCATTAAATACTAATTTGATTTATTTAATAACGTTACTATTGTATGTATACTTTGTATACATTTAACGCAATAAATTCTTTGACATTTAGGCAAAATATTTCCCTATTTTGGTTTAATAGTAATTAATTGAGCAAATAACAATTTAGATTGCTTCAATTTTAATGCATTCAATGACAGCGCTGTTCTTGGTACTATGTTAGATTTTTTTCTGTGCAGTAAATTGCCTAATTTAGCATTTATGCTATGCTTACTTAATGGAGCAAAAGTGGGCATCATGCAAAATATGTGGTCGTATGACAAAATTTCATAAGTCACCCGGACATTTCCTGTAAATAGCGTACTAAATGGCATTTAGGTTCTTTGAAAATTTTGTCTCGATTTTGGTCATATTCTCCCACGCAAAATCGTTGATGAATGAAGCTTATTCTTAAACTATTTTTGCTGTAGTATTAAAGTCTTGGTACTAGGGTACTTTAGGAAGAATCTTTGAGTCTCCAGACGAGCCTTCTCCGAGCTACGAGATTTTTCTGAATAAAGTTTACTTAATTTTTGTCTTTTACTGGAAAACAAGGGGATGCATCTGGATGGTCCAAAAACTAATCATTTAGTCAAGTTTGACATCAAACGATGCTAGCTACATTATCGGCTACAATTTACTATAGCTAAATCACAACAGATTTCATCTGTCAAACTCAACTATATGATTTGTTTTTGGACCACCCCCTTGCTTTTCATTTATCAACAAAAATTAACTAAATTTTACTTTGGAAAATCTATTGACCTGTAGAATGTTATCTGTCGGATGATCATGATCAATTCGTAAACAAAGCAAAGTAATCTTCTTACACGTATTAATTTTCAATTAGTTTTTCACATTCTGAAAAATTTGAGGAACCGTTGCAAATAAATATGCAGCTCCAAATAACATCTAGGCTAACTGTAAATGTTTATTTAAATATTAAGCTTAACTGTATTACGAAAGTATTGATCAACTTATTGACACTACGTACAAAGCATACTTTTAAGAACTAAGAATATTTTCCTTGACTGGAAAAGAGTAAATAATAAGTTACACAAAAACCTTTTATTCCCGCTTTATTCCCCCCCCTAAAATCTCCGGGCGAGCAGTATGAGGCGCCGTTTGTGCCTTAATTATAAATAAAAAATTAATAAATATAAAACAATATTTTAAAAATATATAAATGTAAATCAAAAATTATAAAATATTACTTAAAGAAATAAAATTATAAATTGAGATTTAACATTATCAAATGCGTAAATATATTTTATCAATAATATTTATTTATATATATTTTATCACACAAAGTTATTTATATTTCCTTAACCGTTATCATTTATATTTTTAGCAGTTTATCCATATATATTTTAGCATGTGCCATAATATATACTGGGTTGCATACGCAGCGGGCGCTTACTAATGAAGTTAGCGTCTTATCACATTACGAGTGGCAGCTCTGGAAGAACAGTTTAACTGTCACATTTAAAATGTGACATTTTTAAAACAAAAGTGCAACAAGCGTTTTGTGTTCTGTGTTTTGCCGCAAAACTTTTGCGTTTTCGTGATACCTGTATGTTTGTAGCGTGTTATCCTTTTTCTATGGCGTGTTACATACATTGGTTCAATTCATAGATATAAGGCAAAGGTGTTCTTTGGATAAAACGTTCAGTCAACAGTATAATATAAATTCCAAATTATTCCATAAGCTTTGTTTAAATTATGAAGAATTTCAGCATCAATAGCTTGATAAATACCCATAAAGACAGCAAAAGTTTAGCAGTGATTCTCCAATTTAACAGCACCTTCTTCGAGAAGTCGAATATCAATATTATTCTGCATTATTAGGTCTTCCATTTGGCCTACATCATGAACTAATTGTGCAAAATATTGTTGAACCTCCATATTCTTAATTTGTAATTCCCAAAATCAGATTTATAACTCAACGACCGCACCTTTTGTATTATAAAATTTATGCTATAAAGTTTATATTAGAAACCTAATAAAAAAACTCGCCACAACCTTTTTTTTTTATTTATTTATTTATTAACCTTAAAAGAATACAAGATTCCATATCAGGTAGGTACTTATATATCACAAAAACTATAAACAAACTAGGTAAATTTATGAGTAAATATTCCTAAGTTAGCATCACAGAAAATATGAGTAGAAATATAAATATAACAAAACTATGAGTATAACATCTGTTTATATAATTTTACACATGAGTCAAATCACTTTCTTAATTTCATATAATACCTAGTCCTTAACATGTGAAGAAAAAGCTTTTAGGTTTTGTTGCAACTTAATATGTTTCGGAAGTTCATTAAACCAATTCAAGGCAGTTTGGGTTATTCTTCTTTTGCCAAAACTTGTATTTGTATTTGCTATATAATACTGTGAGTTATTTCTTGTAAAATATTCGTAAATATCACAATTTCTAGTTAATTCTACATCAGTACAAATCAGACCATTTTTAATTTTATATATTATTTTGACACTGTCCATTTTAATTAATTCACTTACGTTTAAAATTTGTAGTTCATTATAAAGCTCTTTTGTACATGTTCTGGGTGATTTGTTAAATAGAAGTTTTAGAATTTTATTTTGTGTAGTTTGAATGGTTTTTGTCCTTTTTTCTTGCCTGGCCCCAGAAAGCAGGTAGATACAGTAAGTGAGAGTTAGTATACGCATTATATACCATATGTTTTGTTTTGTTATTTAATAACTTGGAGTTTCTACGGAGATAATGACATATTGTTGATATTCTGGTTTTAAGTTTCACGAAAACGCAAAATGACGCAAAACAGTGTTTTAAAATCACTTTTGTTTAAACATGAACAACTTTGACAGTTGAAATGTCCTTCCAGTGCTGCCACTCGTAATGTGAAAAGACGCCAACTTCATTAGTAAGCGCCCGCTGCGTATGCAACCAACTGTATATTATGGCACATGCTAAAAATATATATGGATAAACTTCTAAAAATATAAATGATAACGGTTAAGCAAATATAAATAACTTTGTGTGATAATATATATTTATATATACATATTTATATATATATATATATAAATTTTATTGATAAAATATATTTACGCATATTATTATATAAAATTTTTGATTTACATTTAGGTATATATTTTTAAAATATTGTTTTATATTAACATATTTTTTTATTTATAATTATGGCACAAACGGCGCCTCATAGAGCAGTCCGGCAGAGGTGGTAAAACTACTTGGTACCCTAAAAAATGTCAAACGTTTTTATAATCTCAATTTTGTTTTAAGTATATTAATATTTTTAATAAACATTGACAAATAACCTCTTGTGATATTTTACGCCGCTACACAATTGTTTAAAAATATCAGTAAAACATTCGAAAAGAGTACAAAACTTATTTTTCTGTTGACAATAGTAAAAAAATACATTTTAGTTAATTAGTACTAAGTACAACTTACATATTTTGCAAGAAAATCCCAACGAGCATATGTGGCGTTCTTCAACTTGCTCTCTAAAAATGAATTAGTCAAAAATGACCAATTTAATAGTTACTAGTGGCTGCTTTTTCACTTGAACTATGGTTAACCATGGAATACCATGGTATCAAAAAATTTAACAGCCAATTCTTATGTAAAATTATCCACTAAATCCAAAAATACCGTCAACAATTATGAAAGTGGAACAGTTTTTGAGATATAGTCAATTCCATATTAAATGGAAAATTAACTATATCTCAAAAACTGTTCTACTTTTTTAACTTTTGACGACATTTTCGGATTCAGGGGACAATTTTACATAAGAATTGGCTGTTAAATTTTGTGATACCATGGTATTCCATGGTTAACCATGGTACAAGTGAAAAAGCAGCCACTAATAACTATTAAATTAGTCATTTTTGACTAATTTATTTTTAGAGAGTGTACTTTAATATACTATTCTAAAATCATTTGAACCCCGGAATTCGCTTTGTTCTTAGGGGTGATACAATTTATACATCTACTAAGTTATTTATTATTACCCTTAAAAATATTAAATTATTTTTGTTTTATTTTTGAATGTATTCCACCATATAAAAAAAAATATTGGGAAGTACCTATGTAAACTCATAAAGTACCTATGTAAACTCATATAAGATATAATTTAAAACATCAAATTACACAGGTTTACACTTTTAGTTTATTTATTACAAAGTTGCAAGAGACACGTCTACCGTGGACAAACTATAATTCACGTCCATTGTTCTGATTGGTCATATGATCACATATGTGATTTAACAGACGCGTCCAATGATACGTCTATCAAGGAGTGCATTTTTATATTAATATATAAAGCCTGGAATTACTCCAGATGCGATTGAGTGAAGAAATTCATTGAGGGAGTAATTGCGATTCCACGCGAGGTAAACTATACTTTATTGTCTAGTGGAATCGACGTTTAATTTAATTTAATTTAAAAATCATTTTTTTTGTGATTGACTTTGAATGTAAACGTCAGAATTAAATTAAACGTCAGATTTATATAATTTTGACGCAAGTTTTTTTAGTTTTATAAAAATTATTTAATTATTAACATCACTCGACAAAAAAAGAACAGTGTTTTCCTCGCATGGTATCGAAATTACTCCTTCAATGAATTTCTTCACTCGCCTGTCGGCTCGCTCGGAAACTTTCATCTTCTGGAGTAATTGCTATGATTCCACGCTCGGTACACAATATACTGTACCGCCGTGGTTTACATGTTATTTTTCTTCCTAAACAACGCAAAACTGCTAAACTGCAAGACTGCAAAAAATACTAAAAATGTGAAGAGCAAATTTAGACATTTATTAGTTATTTACGTGTAAGGCTTTGTAAATGAATCTTTACGGGCGAGTGAGCCTAGTAAAGATTAGTTGCAAAGTGTGACACGTACAAATTTTTATTTTCACCTTTAGATAACGATTTTCAAATTTAAAATTTTAATTAATATGTCAAATGTGATATTTCATTTCATAAATTGCTTTTCTACAAGCCTGTAAAACTTTACAGGTGTTTTACACAAGCCCGTAAAATATTACAGGTCTGTTCCCATAATGTATCGTTTACTTGGAGACAAAAAAACCAAAATTAACCTATAAAATGTAATTTACTAAGAAGGTGGACATAAAAGTATTTTTCTACTCCCACCTTTAAAACGCCCTTTATCGTATATGTTTCCATGACACTAAGTGACCTTTTAAATACACATTGACAAGTTGTGGATTTATGGCGCTTTAGTCACTAGCTGAAGTTAGCAACAGGTTTTTAGTCACGGGCTTTAAGTTATTTGACATTTGTCAAATGTCATACAATCGTTAAAATAAAGTGCCTTTCTTGTAAAATAATACTAAATGTGAAAATTATTTTATTACTCAATACAAAAATACAAAAAAATTAAATAGTTTCTCAACGCCAATATTTGAAAAGTTTATATGAACATTGTACTGACCTTTTAATTTCGCCGGCAGTATAAACTATAACTTAAATTCGGGCACGGACTCCACTGTAAAGTCCTCATAAAACATTTTCTTTACTTTCACTGTGAAAAAATGTCAATTTTCAAGAAATACATTTATAATCTGTGTTTATAAAATATGAAAATATGACATTTGACGGTGACACACAGATTCCCCTATTGTTTCATAAATGGCGCTCTATACAAATTTTTGATTTAAATTATTTTAAGATAATAATAAGTATTTGTCGTAGAAAAAGTATAGTATGCACCTCGTTTATAAACTTTTCTATACACTCATTAATTTAAGCACTCGCTGGCAAGCTCGCTCGTGCCTAAATTAAATTTTAATTAATTTATTATATTTTATTCAAATAATGTTTTGGGCATTTCTTCAGAAATCGGGAACTGGTCTGGACAGATCTAGTAAATTTTTACTAGTTCTACCGATCAACCAAAAAAATGGGTTGCCAGCTGGTTATATTTTTTAATTTTCTGGCTGAAATACATTCAAAATTATGTTCCTATTTTTTGTGTTGCTATTTTTTTCTATATGTATAAGTTATCTAGTATATATACCATAATTATAGGTATAACCTACTATAACTATAGGTTATAACCTACCGCATTATCCCTTAAAATATAAAAGACTTCCGAAAACGTGCAACGTTCCAATGCTTCTGAAATTGTCATTTTTCTGTTTCTTTATTTAGTTTAAAGCCTATTTTAAAGGGTTTTTAGTGCATTAGGCATGCCTTTAAATAAACAAAGACTTAAATATCCAAAAAAATAAACAAAACTGTAACTTAACCAACGTTTCAGATTATATCAGACGTAGTATATGTATTTCAATAGAAATATACTGCAAACTTGCAATCATCAAACACATAGCTCGTGTACGTTCTAAGTTTCTATATACACATGTTTGTAATATAGCTGTTATAATATAAGTTTGCCTTTTAACAATACGTCACGTAACAGTCCAAATTATCACTGGTGGAGTTTCCTATAGTTAATATAAATATTATCTGAGCGCCTTCTATTAAAAAAAAGTAAAAAAATAATTACCGCATAGGTATTTGTAATTATTTTGCAAGGCTAGCCGTAGAAACACCTACTTTCTCGCCCCTATAGAGATGGTTAAATTAAACTTTACCATAGTGTAGGAAGAAAAATATTTTTTATTCAACACCTGTTTAGTTTTTTAACTTTAACCAGTGGGCCAAATTTTACTTCGCCTACGGGCTGAAGTTAGCTGTAAGTTAAAATAGGAAAAAAGTGCACAAGGAATTTAAAGCCAATTTTATTTCCATAGTAGTTAAATTAAATATTGTGTAAAAAGAGTAGATTCCACTCGCGAGTTACCGTATTTGCTACGCTGGAGGAATCTCCCCTTTCTTCCACTGGTGGCACAATATACTTTTATTCCGATGTCGTTTAACCCTTTCTAATTGACGTTTTAATGACATCAGAAAAAATTCATAACTCGATAATAAATAAACAAGCTCTACAAAAAAGGTTCAAATTATGTCGGATGTCAAAATTTTAAATAAATCAGTACAAAAATTATTTTTTACTATAAAAATTTTTGAAAAAAAAAATATTATTTTTCCGGTGTTGTTTAACTCTGCCTAAATTATGATACTTTTAATTTTTAATTATTTTATATATTTGTAACTTTGACCTCCGATATCATTTAAATGGATGGATTTATCAAAAAATGAAATATAACTTTTTTGTAGTTCATAAAAATTTCTGTATTGTAACCTATTTTTTGTGTATTATGACATGTTAATTAATAAGCGAGTTAAGTTTTTAATGTAAAAAAATTTAAATTTTAATTATTGGAAAAAAATAAGTACTTCCACCTTTAACACGCCCATTATCGTATGTCCATATGACACTAAGTGACCTTTTAAATACACATTAACTTTATGGCCTTTTATGCACGGGCTGAAGTTATTTTTAAGTTAGTTGGCAGTTGTCAAATGTCATACAATTGTTAAAATAAAGTTCCCTTGTAAAAAAATAACAAATGTAAAAATTATTTTATTATCTCAATACCAAAATACAAATATTAATAATATTAAATAGTTTTTTAACGTCAATATTTGAAAAGTTTATATGAACATTGTACTGACCTTTTAATTTCGCCGGCAGTAAACTAGATTTAACCTAATTTCGGGTGGATAACCGTAGAGTATCAATAAAACATTTTATTTACTTTCACTGTAAAAAATTGCTTCTATATCGGTTTAAACGGACCATTTTTAAGAGAAACATTTTGATTTACACATAAAAATTTGACATTTTCAGCGGCCCGCCGGTAATAAAGATTCCCAAGTTGGTTACTCTATTGTGTAATAGATGTCTGTCTACAAATATTTAATTTTTATTCATTTTTAGGTAATAATAAGTATTTGTCGTGGAAAAAGTATAGAATGCAACTGGTTTATAAACTTTTATAGACACTTATTTAATTAAGTACTCGTTCACTAGCTCGCTCCTGACTAAATTAAATTCGTGTCTAAAATGGTGTTTATCAAACTTGATACTATTAAACTATAAACAAATAATTTAAATAATACCTAAGTAAAAAAGATAACTTATTGAAAAAAAAATATATTTTTTATTTATTAACATATTTACTTGCAAGTAAAAAAAAACTAGGGAAATATTGACACCCTAATGTTATTTTAAGAAGTTCTATCACCTGGTACATTTTTCGTCAACCAACCTTTCGCCAACACCCTGTATAGATGACCCCTTATTTTGCAAAGCTGCAGCAAGCCGCATGCGGGTTTATAGCTAATGTTATTTAAATTACGAGTAATTTTGTAAGTAGGTTTTGAGTATCGTTATAATAAATACAATTTTGATAAAAGGAACTTAAATTATAAAGATTTAAAAATTTAAAAATTTAAATATAACACGTATTTGGTGGATGGTTTAGAAGATAAACCCTTTTCATTTCCATAAAACAGTTGTTGACTAAAAATTGTACATTATTTTTCAATAGATTCTCCATTTTATTTTATTTACGAATCCTGTACCGCCAGAGGGGTGCGAAAAGCCTCTCTTCTCCATATCGACTTCATTTTCCGATCTGACGACACGCGTGAAAACCAAATTCGGTTTTCATCGGTGCCGGGCGCACGCGCACAGTCAGAACAACACTTGATACATAGAGAAGCTGCCGCTGGAAAACATCTTGCGCTGGAAAATTCGTTTTGTGATCGTGAATCGCGAGAAAACCTGCATGAAAATTTCGGGGATCATTCTTAGAATATTTAGATAAAATGTGTTTTCAATTCACATTAGGCTCAAGTGCAGAATGAGTTTTCGGTGGTGTTTAATTAAAAACAATTAACAGTACTGTGTGCACTTTTAATATTAACATTCTAAATCAAACTACTAATCAACAAATTAAACTAAACAAATCAAAGTTAAATATGGCTTTAAATATAGTAACTATAAAATTTAATAGTAGCCCAAGTTAAAACTTATATTTTTGTTAATAAACAAAGTACACTAGACACTGTAATGGATAGAATTAAAACCACTTCGCAAGGGACTTAACTAAAATAAAATGTATATAATAATGACAATGTTGACTTTTAATTTTTATTTGTTTAACATTATTTTTGCCGGCGGGTAAGTAAATTAATAATATCTACCTATTAATCTATTAATAATATCTACCTACATAACAATTTTAAAAATACAATTTAGAATTTATTTTTATAAATATACAATGTATACATTATAAATATAATTACTAATACAGTGTATACATACATATGTTATATTATATACTATTTTACACAATGTGTATATTTTTTTATTTGTTTGACATTCATTATTATATAAATAATCACATAATAATAATAATAATAATAAATAAAACTGTATTAATTTAAAATAGTATATGGGTAAACTATAATTTTAACTATAACTTGCTAATCTGTTTGGCAAATTATATAAACTTTTAAAATAAGATTTCTATAAATTTAAATACACAATAAGCTAATAAGATAATACATGATAAATCATTTCAATTTGTTATTTTTAAAATATTTTTTATCAATGAGCTTTTAATCTAGGTAACTGCATTAAATACGTATCTAAAACAAAGAATATTTTTTATAAAAGTATGCGTCCCATTTTTTAAATCTTACAATATATCGGACCAATATACAGGGTGTCCCGAAATGGTGGGATGATTCAATATGCGAAAAGAGTAAGTTATTTACCCACAATTTATTTATTATCTGTCAACAATGTTTATGTATAAGATGAAAAATTATGTATTTGTTTATAACCCATACTTCCGGCAAAAATAGCCTATTATAATAATATAATAATAGTAGGTATTATAAGTGTTATTTTGCGAGTGTACATACTTTTAAAATATAACAAGTTACTTCATTTTACTCTAGTATACAGTATACTGCACAGTGACCGCGTAAAAATCCCCCCTTTTATACTTAGATATTAAAAATTTTAGTTTGTTAAACATGACATTAAAAACTACTTTTTTAACGTAACATTTTTAATAAATTCAAAATGGCGTTTAATTGTCAAAAGGTTACATTTGTTTAATGGAAAGTTGGGTCATGTGGCACATCACTAAAAGCTCTTCGCAAGTTTATCATTGATTGAATGATTAATTTGGAATGGGAGCCTCTATAGGCAGCACGTAGGCACACACATGGCCCATTGTGCTTACTCCCTTTTGGTGTAGCCCTGCCTTACCCTAAGGTATCCCGCTTTTGAGAAAAGCGCAAATCCGCTCTGGTTGGCATGCCTTATTTCCTCAGGTTACAGATATCTGTTCCCAAGGTGTCTGCAGCGTCGCATTCACAAACTATACGCTCTGTCTCATTGTTGAGTCCGGTTTTGTGAGGCCGCCTCTAATAGCTCTTAGTTGGTTCCTTTTTAGTTACATAAGCCTTTTTGGCTCCTTACAGTTTGAAGGACATTGACTGTCTAAGACCTCGTTGTTCCAGTCATTAGTCTGGCAACTGGTTGTTAGTCTAGTTCCTGATCATGACCAACTAGGTACCTATTTTTCAGATTTAATATAGTAACATAAGATTTACATTTAAAACGTGTTATTTTTGTAATCACACAATTCATAACTTATAATTTATAACCCACTTTATTGTTTATCCAGAGGTCCAAAATTTAAAGGGGTGGAATTTGTACGCGCTCACAGTTAAACAATATAATTTAAAATAAACATTCAAAATATTCTCTTTTCTTTAAAAGGACCCTTTAAATATCCCCTCTAAAGTTTATTTTATTAATAAACATAAAAACAAATATTAAATTAAGTTTTAAAATCATTGTAACTAAAACAATTAATTTATTATAAAAAATTGGTTTGTCTCATAAAGTGGAATATTTTACATCTAATATCGGTAATGGTTATGGTATACGAAAATATAAAAAATAAACTTATTTTAATTTTTTGTATACATGTTTTTTGCTACATTTTCGGAACACCCTTATATATAAGCTTTTTAATTTGTATAGAAAATAAATACAGAAATTATTTAAAACATTTTGTATATAGGTACTTTCAGATGGGAATTTTAAAGTTTGATTTGAAAGGGTATTCTGTAGTTTAATTTCTATTTTTAATCTACAATTTGTTGATCAATTATAATTTTTAGTTTGCAACGAAACATGGTATCCGATAGATTAGAAAATGTTACACAAACCATATCAAGACTGTTAGAGGGCTACGATATAAGATTAAGACCGAATTTCGGAGGTAAGAAATAGCTTTTTATTTAGATCAGCGGTTCTCAAACTGTGGTACGCGTACCACAAGTGGTACGTGAGGCATCCAAAGGTGGTACGCGAATAGATAATAGATGTACTTGCCTTCAAATAAAATTATCGTTGGCTTAATTTTATTGAAAATTTATCATTTCCCACATTTTATATTGTTAATGGCAACACTGTTGTTGGTGTTCATTAAACGGGTAATCCCCTGCTCGTTTTAAAATCGTGACGAGTCATGCGTATTTTGTTTTGTTCTGACAAATTGTTGTTTTAATACTATAAAAATTGATTCTGTTTCACGGTTATCAATATTTTTTATTAAACTACAAGTTCAATAAATACGTACACGCAGCACAACTTGTTTTATTTAGTTCGGTGGTACTCGATTAATCCACATTGCACATGAATGGTACGCGAAAAAAAAGTTTGAGAACCGCTGGTTTAGATCATAACATTATTTTTTTTTAACAAACAATAAAAAATATGTTTTGCTTGGAATAATTTTTAAGAAGTTAATTATGTTTATTTAGTTTTTATTTCAAATTTCAACAGATTTAACCCCACTTTTCCCCAATTCATAATAAATCTAACTTCAGTCCGTGACTAAAATTTTCAAAATTCACTATTTCTAAATTCAGCCCGTGACTAAAACCCCATAAAGTCACAGCTTGTCAATGTAGGAGTAGATAAAATATTTAAAATACATAGAGTTTATGTATAAAATCGCTCTAACTACTCCCTTCGGCAGTTGTGTGGATTTTTATTGTACAACAAAGCTAATATTTCGTTAACGCCGTGTTTAATTTTAACAGTTCAAAATGGTAAATGTTTATATACAATAATTTAATAAAATTACATTTTGGAAAAAAAAATAGTTTTGTTGTTAAAAGTTATATTAAAGGTACGGTTTCGTTGATGCGACTCGCGGCTGCGGCTTGCGGCTGCGATTGTAGCCGCGCCACTGCTGAGTACAATTTGTGTGTATATGTTTTGGTTGGCGCGTTCAGTCGCAGACGACTACGATCGAGCCGCAGTCGTTAAGGTACGGTTTCGTTGATGCGACTCGCGGCTGCGGCTTGCGGCTGCGATTGTAGCCGCGCCACTGCTGAGTACAATTTTTGTGTATGTGTTTTGGTTGGCGCGTTCAGTCGCAGACGATCACGATCGAGCCGCATCCGTTGCGACCCGACTGCTACATAGACCAGTCAAATCGCAGTCGTCTGCGATTGTAATTAAAAATGGCAAAGTTTAATGCAACTGAAGATGAAATTTTGGTAGAAGAAGTTCAAAAATATCCCTCTATTTTTGACTATGAAAATGAAGCCTGCAAAAATATAGTTATTAAAGAGAATGGGTGGAAAAATATAACATTTTCTGTAGGAAAAAATAGTAAGTATATAGTTTTGAATTTGTCGTCATAAAAACCACATAAAATATAAATACCTATATAAATTTCAATTTGAGATTCATATTTTATTTTAAGAACATAAAACAATGGGGACGTAGTGCACAATTATTTTAATATAAATCAGTGGCGGATTGGGGATTTTGGGTATACCAATATCTCAGTTATTAGACATGGGACCCACACCAAATTCATAATAGTTTATTATGACATTAAATAGACAAGTTCGGCGCAAACAGAATTTAAATTGAAGTTTGCGAAAAAAAGTTAGTTTTTTGTGTCGCCTCACCTGGCTTCTGGCCCCCCCATTTGAGATAATTCAAATTAAAGTTGTGCAATTTATACTTCACTATAATTTATCGGTAAATTTAAAATTTTATTTGAAAAATCCAAATATTACAGATTTTATACCATATTAAATAATTTTTTATTATAATAAAATAAATAATAAAAATTTAAAATCGTATAAAATCTGTAATATTTATATTTTTTAAATAAAATTTTAAATTTGTCGATAAATTATAGTGGAGTATAAATTGCACCACTTTAATTTGAATTATCTCAAATGGGGGGGCCAGAAGCCAGGTGAGGCGACACAAAAAACTAACTTTTTTTCGCAAACTTCAATTTAAATTCTGTTTGCGCCGAACTTGTCTATTTAATGTCATAATAAACTATTATAAATTTGGTGTGGGTCCCATGTCTAATAACTGAGATATTGGTATACCCAAAATCCCCAATCCGCCACTGATATAAATACAAAATAGTAATAAAAGTGTATGTAGTAATAATTTTTTATGTTATTTGAAAACATTTACAAAAACAAATAATTTCAAAAACATTTTATTGTAATAAAAACATCAGTAATAACAATAATAATAATAGCACATTAATTAATTTATACATTACTTATAAATTTATTAAATTAAATAAACTTTTCCTATGACTTTTAAGAAAATATTGTTTATTTTCCTTAAAAATATATATATCCACGACCCTGTACAGTTTATGAAAAAATAAAATATTTATTCGAAACAGAAAAACCTACTCTAAAAGTTGGTTGATATAAAACATTAATCAAAAACAAATTGTTTTCTATATAAAATTAAATGTTATTTATATTAAAAATAATAAATAAAAACAATTTGTTTTATTCCATGAAATATGAATACGTTTGCCTTTAAAACTTTTATTAGGTATTTATTAGGGTGGTTCTTAATTGACCGATGTCGAAATTTTAATTTTAAAAAATATAAAAAGAAATGTGTGCCAAAATTTAATATGAATGTCCTAACTTATTCCCTTCTATTGCCTGTAACAAAGAGAAGTTTTCCGATAGAGGATTTTTGCCTTTAAAGTATTATTTTTTTTAAATTACTATTAATCTATGAAAAAGTATAATTTTTTGAGAAAATGTAGAGGATATAAGTTACTTTTACAAAAAAAAAGAAATCATGTATTTTCATCCTAAGGTCTTTTTTTACTTCGCTCGATTATTACTTACAGTTTTTCATATACCTAGGGGATTTTTGCTTTAAAACACAATAATTTTATAAAATCATTAATAATTAATGAACAATTCTAAAAAAAAAAGAATTCATGTATGTCAATCGTAAGGTCTTTTTTACTTCGCTCAATTATTACTATTATTGTTATTTTATTGAAAATGTCATAAAAAAAACAAATATCAGTGATAATTTGCATTTAATGCATAATTAGTGTGTTTTGAAAAGTAATTTTGTACTTTTCTAATGTTGGTGCTACCTAAATATCTTTTAGGCAATCTTAAATTATTTGTTTTTTAAAAGGCGTGTAGAAGAAGGATATTTTAATTTACTTATAAACTCCCATTTAAAAGAAGATGTTAAAAAATGTAGAGACTTTTTTCATCTTCTTCTTCTTCTAAGAGAATTAGTGTTAAAAGATCGTTGTCCATGTTATTTGTAAAACTAAGCCAAATCGCATAAAACTAGACACATCAACGAAAACACCCAATATTGCGGATGCGACTGCAATCAATCGCAGTTGCAAGCCGCAGTCGCTCGAGTCGCATCAACGAAAACACCCAATATTGCGGCTGCGACTGCGATCAATCGCAGTCGCAAGCCGCAGTCGCTCCAGTCGCATCAACGAAACCGTACCTTAACATATAGGCCTGATTTTAAAATTTGTTTAATTATTTTACGATGAATAAGTTGACTTGTGGTCCTTTGCGAAATATGTTTTTTATGGAAAAACGTCTATTAAACTGTCTAATATTAGGTTCTTAAAAAATGGACTGCACAAACTTTCCCGAAAATTAATAAAACTACAATAAACATGCACGCGCCCGGATTTAAGACAGTAGTCGCGAGTCGCGACTCGCGACTGGTAGCGGGGCCGCTGGTACGGTTTCGTTGATGCGACTCGAGCGACTGCGGCTAGCAAATACATTAAAAAAAACACAGAAACATTTTTTTTGCAAATGATTTAAATTACATATAAAAATCTTGTTACTGCATATTAAATTTAAAAAAAATAAACACATAAAAAGAATGTTTTAATTCAAGAAATATTAATTGTTTAATTTTTTTAATACATTTAAATATAATATTACCTAATTTTAAATAACATATTTAAAACGAATAATTTACTTTGTTTAAAAGAAAAAGGCAAATTTATTAAAATATATATATTTATATTAAAAACAAAGAACTTGACTTTTATTTTTAAATTACCTACATTTATGTAGGTACTCTGTTTAACAAAAAGTTGATTTCTTTAAAATAAAAAAATAATTACTTCTATTGAAAATTTGAAGAGTTTAAATTAAAATTATAACTATTAATTTTAAAGGTCCGCCATTTTAAATTTGATAATTTTGATATTAAATTCGTAAACAGCGACCCCAAAAACACAAAAATTAACATTTTCCGGGCGATAAACTAAATACTTTTCAAAAAAGTCCGCCATTTTCGGCCTGCCATTTTGAATTTGATAATTTTAATAGCATATTCGTGATCAGCGACCCCCAAAACCTAAATTTACCAATTTTAACATTATTATATTCACTTTTCGAGTTTTGGCCGTAGAATGATTCGATTCGGAATTAATTATTTAGATAAATAATTACAAAATAAAACTTGAAATAAAAGTAATTATGTTATATTATATTTTAAATTATTGATTAACTATTAAAACAGTAAAAGGATAGACCAGGGGAGAGACATTTTTAAAGGTTAGGGTGCGATTATGACAAAAATAAGTAAATTTAATTACTGAAATTCACTGTTACTGTTGTAATTACAGGATTTTAATACTCTAATTCTATAATTTTTAATTTTTTTTTCAAGAAGTTCCCTTTCTAATCATGGCCGCCGAAATTACCTCTTAACGTAGGTACCTATACGATAATGTGTGTTTTAAAGGTGGAAGTAGAAAAAATATATTTTTTCTACAACTAAGCGAAATGTACAAATTTGCGCTTCCAAAAGAAAGCGCAAAGTTGCACTTTTCCTAGGAGCCAGCGTTTTTTTACTTTGTCGCTCGCCGAGCGACAAAGTAACCAAAACGCTGGCTTAGTTACCATGGAAACCATAATAAAGAAACGTTTAGTGTATTTGCGACTTTTGACACAAAAGTCAAATTTAAGGTTATCAACAATTATTAATTTTTACCAAACATTCTTATAGAAACACCGGTTGTAAAAAAATCTTGTGTGTAATTCGAGCGCAAAGTGACATTGCCGCTCTCGCAAGATAGCCGTCAAACTTCTCGCTCAGAGCGACAATGTATCACTTTGCGCTCTTAATGCACAAATAGGTATTGTCTAAAATGTTATATACAACAAAATTTTTTAAAGTGTACAAATTCAGTAGGTACTACCGAGGGTACTACTTTTCCAATAAAGAATAATTCTTTTTTTATATTTGTTCCCTAAATCTGTACGTTATAGAGCTAAAAATTAAATAAAATATTTTTTTAATAAAATCCCGGGTGTTAAAAGTTTACAAATATGCAGGTACAGTTGTATTCATTAAAAAAGCGTACAAGAATTAGAATGAGAGAAAACTGTCAACATTATTGCGTAAAACCGGCTTTCCACTGACTTAAGTCACTATAACTGACAGTCGAAAATAAAAATGCCTCGTCAGTTAAAAAGGCTCAAATAGTATCAAGAATCGAAGAAGAATGGTCATTTTGAATTGTGGTATAATAGAAATAAAAAATCCATATTAAAAATTAAGCAACGCTGGGAACAGGAAGATTTACTAAACCAAAAAGTTGGTTCAGGTCGTCCCAAAATGTCCACCCCTGAACAGGATGCTGCTTTTTTGAGATATCTGAGGATTTATGGGAAACTATACAACTATACTATACTGCTGGGAAGATATTAATCCAAATATTGTATTAAATTTAATTCAGTTCATCCCAAATAGATTGGCTCAAGTAATAGAAAAACAGGGATGCATGACTAAATATATTTAAATATATTAAATTTTTTTAATGTTTGTTTTTTCATTTTTAAAAGGTAATAATTTTTGTAATATTATTTAATTAACCTACGACGGCAATGCTCTTTATAACCTATAATAATTATTTTTATGCACGATGACATTATAATATGACAATTATAACAAAAATTCTTTGACGTAAACGTCTTTTTATAGCCCGCGGGCGTTATTATGACCCAGCGGGCTATAATGAAACGTCAAAAATTTAAAACAACAATTTTACACCATTTGATATATTCGAAGTAAGTTTTTTCGTATAAAGATTTTGATTTTTCCGGCAGCAGGCCGCAATTTTTCGCCTTTTCAGCTGCTTCCTCAATTTCGTTCATCTTTAAACTTTAAAACTGACTGATGTCAGTTGACATTATAATATGACAATTATAACAAAAATTCTTTGACGTAAACGTCTTTAAAAACAATAATATATTAAAAATAATATTATATTAATCGTGCATAAAGTTTTGTATGCATTGCTGGCATAAGTGGTTTTTATGGTCCTACGACGCTTTTCTAGCCCTCGCGCTAACGCGCTCAGGCTCGTAATAGCGCCTCGGACCATAAAAACCTTATTATGCCCTTAATACATAAATAACTATAATGACATGTCAGTGATAAGCCGGTTTTAAGCAATAATATTATTTTGACAGTTTTCTCTCATTCTAATTCTTGTACGCTTTTTTATTGAATACAACTGTACGTTTTTTTCTAAAAAAAAATCCCATTTAGGTGTTTAACCCCAATTTTTTTATAGACTATGTGTAAATGTTCTGGTATGTGAAAACCGTTGAATTATTTTTGAAGGTGCCCCAAGTAATCCAAATAAAAATCCTAACTGGAAAATCTTTTATTTGTTCTTTGCTTTAGCAACTCCTCCGAAATGTCTTCGGTAGTACTTCCCACAAATGCCTACATTAAACCCCTCTTCCAGTTTACTATAGTACTTATAAGGAAATTAATCAATCAATATCAATCTATATTTTTTTGACACCCTGTACCTCAAAAACTGTGCTTATGGTGATCCATGTTAATAGAAACTTTTTTCTTAGAATTAGGCATGGAATCACACTCTTTATTTTCCGACGTCGGACCACATGTTTTAAAACACAATGTGTCATGGTATAATAATAATAATAAAATAAATTCTACAAATAGTGTTATACATAAACAACTACGTTTAAAAAAGTTAGTACAGTAGAGCCAAAAGGAAGAACAAAAGTCCTTTGCCGTTTTTCGACTTACCCTTATTTAGTTATTAATTAAATAAAGTAGCCAATTACAGGTGTAAACCTAAAAACAAAAACACTGACAGTAACAACTATACAATGTCCTATGTCATATTTATATTTTAACAATATATTAAACGCAATAAAACTTCACTATTTATATTGTTATATAATTTTTTTTAGTTTAGTCTAGTAAATTTTTAAGTCTTATTAAACCTTCGGCTTCGGCCTAAGGTTACGACAAGAGTCGAACCTGCTTCGGCTTCGGCCAAAAACTGACGTTCGGTCGGACACTACAATTAAGGTCAATTCACACTACGATAGCTCACAGCTACTGGATTTCTACAAAAATGTGTTTTTTATAAATTTTATTTTATTTTTAATTTCAGTGTTAAAAAATCTACAAATTGATTACAACAAACGTTTTTTAATTCAAATTGACTGCTAAAATGAGCTCCCCACACAAGAATCGCACCTTCGAAATAAAGACTCTTGAACTATTTCGAAAATCAATGGCCTGTCCCTAATAGTTTAGGCTGCTTTTTCACTACAGTAACACTATAACGCATTAACATTATACACAATGGTTTTTACTGATGTCTCATAAACTAAACTTTTTATGTACCCGTAAAGAAAAAAATATAGGGGAGTCAAATCTGGTGAACTTGAATAGTTATAAATTTCTTTTGCATTTTAATTTAAATATAAAAAATATAATTAATTTAATTAAGTCATGACGTATAAAGTTTTTAAATGTAATTAGTTATAACTTATAACTATATTTTTTTAAAATATTTTATAAAAAATATTTTTATATAGTTCCTGTTTGTAAAATTATCATTTTACCTTATTTATTTTAATTGCTTTAAGCAAATTCTTGTTTACACAATTTTTAATCATAGAATATTTTATAGGTGAACCATTATTTGTTGGTATGGACTTAACCATAGCCAGTTTTGATGCTATATCCGAAGTTAACATGGTAAGTGTAATAATATATTTTATAATCTTTACATTTTTTAAATTAAGTTTTTCATAAAACAAAAAAGATAATATTTTTTGCACTAAATCAATATAGACAAATTTTGGCATCATTATATATAGAATATATGTAGGTAATTATAGTATCATATTTTAATTTTAATGCTATTCTATGTATACAACGCGTTGCAACGCTTAAATGCAGTATATCCAATTTAAGTAATTAAGGACAAAAGATTAGTATTGTTTATTATTATATTATTATTATTATTATTATTATATATAATATGGAGATATAATTCATACACTGTAAATATGTATATTTTAAACCCTATATAATATAATATAAAAAAGTATTTACACCAATGTTTAAAATACACATAATCGTATGTGTTTCGATGAAGTTATGCCAAATGCAGAATGCAGAAAAAGTACATCGCCTTATATAGACATTTTTGGAGTAAAAAAGTAACGTTTTTGGTTTTACAAATATTAAATCACAAATTATTTTCAGCTAAGCAGATAATTTTTGTTTGAAATTTTAAAAAGTAAGGGGGAAATAAAAAAACAAAAAATAAAAATTATTTGCTGTTTGGTTCAACCTTTTTGTGAAAAATCTAATATTTAATATTCCGTCTTTAAAAATAGCATCCATTTGGTTTGAAAACGATAAGCAATAATCACGAAACTTTTCCTCTTTCAATTTGCAAGTTACTGATTATTAATAGTCCTGAACAATATATACATTATAATTATTATTAAGCCACTACGAGAATTAACGTCAAGTGGCTTTAACAAAATACCCATTCACCATTGAAGTCCAATGATTGGACAACATTCACGTGTGTTCACATAAAATTTTAATTTCTTTTATATATATTCTTTTTAAAGCGAAGATTATTATCCGCTAGGAATACTTTGTCTCTCCTGGGCTGTAGTCACCTATATTTAACTACTTTTGTATATGATTTTAGTAAATGTAGTAAAATCATTTTACTCATCTATACCCCCACTAAAGCCAAATTAATTGCATTTTTAACTACGAATTTTGACAACTCAATTTGACTTAACTTGACAAGCGTTCAATGTAAGCTACAATAATTTAAACAAAACCACAATTGCATTTAATTAATTTAACTAAACTGCGCACCACTCAATGTGTCGCGACCAAAAATTTCGTCCATTTTCAAAACGACATAACTTTTTTATTTCTTAAACGATTTTATTTTGGTTTGTGATGTCTGCTAGCCCCATTCTCTGGCAATTCGTGCTATAGATATGAAGCTCACGGTTCTTCAAGTAAATTTACTACAGGGTGATATGTAAAACAGTGAAAAATTTCAATAACTTCATCCAAGCCCCGTTTGTAAAATAAATATTTTTTTCTCGTTTTTACTTTGAAATAATGAAGTATTATGTCTTACCTTGAAACATTTTTAAAAATTTTCGAATTGGAATCTTAGCAACAAAAATATTATTTTTTTTTCAATGGAGTACATTTGATGCTTTTTTGTAGGCAATACACTCAGCCTTTTTAAGAACAAAAAGATAAGATAATGAAAGATTGTTCCTTGAATAATTCTGAACAAGCGACAAGCAACAAACTTCCATTAATTTCAGAGGAACCTACGCAAAGATCACTTTTTCAAAATTAGATTTTGGAGAAAATTTGCGAAAACTAAACCTGAACCGATATTTACGTTCGTGACATGTTTTCTTAATAATTTTGACCTGATTGTGATTCAGTTGTCAAATTTAGGTTTCATATAAAACCAAAATCACCAAGAATCAAAATTCGAAAACAATTCCTGGATATTAAATGTCTCATTAAAATCTGATTGCTGGTTTTTACTGTTTTTTTACTGTGTTTTGCATTTTTAGTACGTTATTATCATGTCACTGAATGATCAAATCAAGGATCAAATGATGAAAATTAAATGCCAATAATTTGGTGTTGGTGGACGACAATGCCCGTCCGCATCGCGCTTATATCGTAAATGAGTATTTAAGGGACCATGATATTGAGAGAACGAATTGGCCACCTTTGTCTCCGGATATGAATCCTATTGAGCATGTGTGGAGCAGGATGAAACTGAAGATGAAAGAAAGGAAAGGACGCATGGAAAATTTGGATGAATTGGTAAATTCGATTCAGGAAGAATGGGAAGCCATACCCCAGAAATTTCTAAGGAACTTGGTCTAGGAAATGCTCAGGAGGGTTAACGAATTATTACGGGTTAGGAGAGGGCCAACGAAATATTGAAAGTTATTATGGTTATTGTTTGTTACATTTTTCTGTTGAATGTTGTAGTTTTTATTATGATTATATCTTCGCATAAAATTTTCAAAAATAAACAAACAAATTTTGTATTTAACTTTATTACCAATTAGGTAGGTACTTATCAGTAATAAGTTATCACTAGTGAGCAATATAAATATAATTTATGTAACATTATCCTAACCACTCAAACAAAAATGAATCCCCAAATGGCATTGGCAAAGGCATGTTATTGAGACATTTAACAGCCGGGAATTGTTTTCGAATTTTGATTCTTGGTGTTTTTGGTTTCATCTAAAACTTAAATTTGACAACTGAATCACATCAGGAGGTCAAAATTATAAAGCAAACATGTCACAAACGTAAATATCGGTTCAGGTTTAGTTTTCGCAAATTTTCTCCAAAATGTCATTTTGAAAAAGTGGTCTTTGCTTAGGTTCCTCTGAAATTAATGGAAGTTTGTTGCTTGTCGCTTGTTCAGAATTATTTAAGGAACAATCTTTCACCATCTTATCTTTTTTATCTTAAAAAGGCTCCGGCCCTACAAAAAGCATCAAATGTGCTCTTTTGAAAAAAAAAATCATATTTTTGTTGCTAAGATTCCAATTCGAAAAATTTGAAAAACTTTTCAAGGTAAGACATAATACTTCATTATTTCAAAGTAAAAACGAGAAAAAAATATTTATTTTACAAACGGGGCTTGGATGAAGTTATTGAAATTTTTCACATATCACCCTGTAGTAAATTTACTTGAAAAACCGTGAGCTTCATATCTATAGCATGAATTGCCAGAGAATGGGGCTAGCAGACATCACAAACCAAAATAAAATCGTTCAAGAAACAAAAAAGTTATGTCGTTTTGAAAAAGGACGAAATTTTTGGTCGCGACACATTGACTGGTGCGCAGTTTAGTTTAGTTTGTTTTAATCAATGCAACCAATTTTGGTTCCGGATTTACCAACCAAAACCCTAAATTTGCAACGTTGCCGCAGTCCAGATAAAAAAATGAATTTTACCTACTATTTAAAATTAAATGCATGCAAATGATGGTACAGTTTATGCTAATTTAAAATTAAAATATGTTAGGAATCTGCGGTTAGAATCTAAATTTTGTACTATAATAAGATCCATATCCATATCATACACATTTTTCATTACGTCACAGATTTTTAACCAATATAAATGCGATATCCGGCAATATCCTGTCAATATAAACTTTTGCCTTGGAAATCTACACAGGCCCGTTCCTGGGGTGTCTGGCGCCTTCGTCAGCATTCTTGGGTGCGCCCTCTTTTATATTAAAATATAATACATAAAATATTTTTTCTACTCCCACCTTTAAAACGCCCTTTATCGTACATGTTTCCATGACACTAAGTGACCTTTTAAATAAACATTGACAAGTTGTGGCTTTATGGCGCTTTAGTCACGGGCTGAAGTTAGTTTTAAGTTAGTTGACAGTTGTCAGATGTCATACAATCGTTAAAATAAAGTGCCTTTCTTGTAAAATAATACTAAATGTGAAAATTATTTTATTATCTCAATACAAAAATATAAAAGTATTAAATAGTTTCTCAACGCCAATATTTGAAAAGTTTATATGAACATTGTACTGACCTTTTAATTTCACCGGCAGTAAACTATAACTTAAATTCGGGCACGGACTCCATTGTAAAGTGCTCATAAAACATTTTCTTTACTTTCACTGTGAAAAACTGTCAATTTTCAAGAAATACATTTCGATTTATAACCTTTATAATTGTGTTTATAAAATATAAAAATTTAGGTACAGTACCTAGTAACTATAGCTATCTAACTAACAACTGTAGACGGTTAATTAACACGACGAAAAAAATCGTCGTTGTAAAAACAAGACCATTATACAAAAAATGAGTAAATGATTTTCTTTATCGACACTTTTATACTCTCATTAGGCGTCAATGCCGTGACAAGGTTACAGCTTTTAGATCCTTTCTAATGACTTTATGTGATCAACTATATCTTATAAGCGTACGACGAGCTTATAAAGCTCCCTCTTGCAAGTCTGATGCCTTAATCTTAATGTGTCCGATAAAAACGATAAAACAAATTAGATTATAATTAATAAATCATTTTTAACTATTATTATCAATAATAATAATAATATTATATTGATTGTTTTTTACTTAATTTCGGCCCAATCTTCATGTGTCCGATAAAAACGATAAAAAAATTAGATTATAATTAATAAATCATTATTAACAATTATTATCAATAATAATAATAATAATATATTGATTGTTTTTTACTTAATTTCGGCCCAAATTTTCAAGCGAATATTTAATAAAAACGAATGCCTATAAAAGTTTATAAATAAGATGGATACTATACTTTTTTGACACAAAAATAATTTTTAAAAATAAATAAAATCTGTCAGTCTGTTTTAACCTCACTTTCCAGTCGCTTAACTTTGACAATTGTATGACATTTGACAACTGCAACTAACTTTATCTCATTACTAAAAAGTCCAAAAGTCACTGCTGCCAACTTCAGCCCGTGACTAAAACGCCATAAAGTCACAGCTTGTGAACGTAGTATTTAAAATATTACTTGGTGTCATGGCAAGATACATACACCTTAAGGTGTCATGGAAACATGTGCGTTTTAAAGTTGGTAGTGTAAAAACATTATTTTATATTGACAAGCTGTAATTTCATGTGGTTTTAAAATTTAATTTTTATTTTATAAAAATATCCATCTTGCATTTTATTTGTATCTCTTAACGTTAAACTATTGTCCACAAATATTTCAGGTAAATTTTCTGTCAGTAATTTTGTCATATTTTCTGAAAATAAAGCAATTTACTATGTATTTTTTGTATATTAAAACACAAACAATACTAATATTGTATTATTTTTAGCCTAAAACTGACAGAACATTAACCTTTATTATTTGTATCAATTTGGGACTTTTAGGTGTGTACCATTATGGTCCCCAAAAGTACATAGGTTAATAAAGGTAGCAGAAACATAATCGAGTGTGACATGGAAGAATAAAATATTAGAATAAGCATTAAAAAGGTATTTTTAAATAAGATTAAAAATTCCCTAATATTTTTGTTGCGAAAGTTACAAGACAAAAAGCATTTGTTTTTTAATTTTTAATTCACTGGAAACTTGTTTTTAATAATAAATTTACCGTTGCATTGTTTTCAACCCTTATATTACATTTTTTATAAAAAAAACATATAAATTAAAATGCATAAAAGAAAATTGGGACAGTTTATCAGGAAATTCTAAATTTTTATTTTGTTTTTAGGATTATACGATTACACTATATTTAAATCAATATTGGAAGGATGAAAGACTTGCTTTTAGCTCAGAGGAAGAAATTTTAACGCTTTCAGGAGATTTTGCTGAAAAAATATGGGTGCCTGATACTTTTTTCGCTAATGACAAAAATAGGTATGTATTTTTTGCCTTTTATTAACTTAAAGTTTAGGTTTTAGCACAAAATATGAAGTTTAAGTTTAAATTTATTGATTGTAATTTTTTCAGTACCTATTAACTAAAACATATTTGGCAAAAGAAAAAGTATTGCTTTGTTTTTATTTATCTATTGGTAAGAAGGAACATTAATGTGTGTGACAATTGTCATTAAATCCGCCCATGTTTGCACACTGATTCCATTATGAATTTAGGTTCTTCTATGTTAAAATTTTTATTAATATTTTCTTTAAATTCTGCTATATTAAAAGGAGTTGAAATTTTGAGTTAAATTTTTTCTTTTATTAGATTTACCTATTACAAAGGTTGTAGCCATGTTATTTTTATTGTGACCAATGACTTTGGGATTATCCCAAATTTGGGTGGGTAGTATAGCTTCTTTAAGGGTCGTTGGAGTAACTGGTACTTTAATTTTGTGTTGTGTTCTGGTTCCAATGGGTGATGCAAAAACTGGTTTTCTTTGTTTTGTGTTGTTTTCTGGTTCCAATAGGTGATGCAAAAACTGGTTTTCTTTGTTTAGTTGTGTTAGGTTTTAGGTATTACTAAGGTTGTAGCTATATATAGTCACGGCCAAATCTATATGGGTGCACGTCATCAATGAGATATAATGACGTCAGCATTACCAACTTTGAATTGTAAAGTTACTGCCGTTAAATTTGCTTTTTTAAGGCGTAATTCTGATGTGTTATTAAAAAGAAATCATTCATTTGCGTATTGTTTACCAAGAACTGTAACAATTTCCTTGTTTTAAAACGTTTTTTCACGAAATTACCAAAATAAAACCATTCACTTAGTAATTTTTGTGTGTGCCAGTTGGTAATAGCTTAAGGCTGGCGCGCACCGTTCAATATTATTGATGGGTCGCTGTCATTTTATATTTGACGTATTTTTGTAATTGTGACATTTCGTCCGGAAGCATCGTTTGTTGCAAATTATTATAAATAATATTATACATTATGTTTATAAGATTCAATCCCTGGATTGTGCAAACAATGATATAAGGCTTGTTGGCAACTAGCCGTTATTAGATTTCGAAGACATTGCGCCCCTAATAATAAATTTGGCCCAAATTTATTATTAGGGGCGCAATGTCTTCGAAATTATTTGGGGAAATAATCAGACTTCAATTCTGACCTGGTTTGCTCTGATGACAAGGACGACTGGTAATTTATTATTTTTGTGTTTCTGATAATTTAGTATTTTTTTGTTATGTGCATATGTAATAAAAATGTAATAAACTCCGTTTGTTTTCTCTTTAAACACATTTAATAAAAATTTGCCTGTAACAAACTCCTAATTAGTTAGTGCAGAAGATTATAACAAGGACGTTATAATTCCATCTTAATAACAGCCCCAACCGCTATAAACAGTCAACAATACACGAGCGTTAGATTGTGTCTGGGCACGTATGAATAGACCTTAACGCTGACGTCATATGCCGTTGATGACGTGCACCCATACAGATTTGGCCGCGACTATAGCTTCTTTAAGGGTCGTTGGAGTAACTGGTACTTTAATTTTGTGTTGTGTTCTGGTGATGCAAAAACTGGTTTTCTTTGTTTAGTTGTGTTAAGTTTTGTTCATTACGTAAAGATTATATAATAAATTATATTTTGAAAGGGTACTTGTAAAATCTCAACCGCCATAATAAACATCTGTTTTGTATTTAGGCACCAGACTGTAACAACTTTATATGCCAAACTATTATGGCAAATAAGTTGCGGACGACCACAGACACCTTAATAAATTATAGATTTAATAATCCCTTTTAAATGGTTCACTAGGCCAGCGTAGCTCTGTTGCGGAGAAGGGCTGGGTTGTATATATATATATATTCGTCTGTGGGCGCCACCAAGTTAAAATAAAATAGCTAGTGACCAAGGGCTGCTGTCTATAACGTGGAATAGGAAGTTATTAGAAAAAAATTAAAACATTGTAATATAAATACTATACCAATTTATTAAGTAGAAAAAACCAAAATTTGTTATAAGTTTGTTGTTGTTACCACATAAACCATTAAATGTACGTATTAAAAGTACGAAAACAATCAGTACATTGTTACAATAATATATATATAATAATAAAAAAAATATATAATAATATTCAATAATATGAAAATATAAAATCCAAGGATCTATGACACAAATGAGTTTAAATATTTCTTTCGAAAGAATTATCCTTACAATTTAAAATATAACAAAATGAGTACTGGGTTAGCAACCAGAAGGTTGCAACCTGGTCTGGATAAACCTGGTTATACGAGCAGGTTTATCGACACCAGTTCGCAAAACATCTAGCAAAACTAGTCAATACTAAGAATTGAAATTAATATAAATATAAAGGGCTGTTGGCCCGTATCGAAACCCTCCAGCAACTGGTTATACGGCAGAAGCTGGATAGCTTCGGCACAGAACAACACAACCCAATATTAAAAACATATATGTATAAAAATTGTATATAAAAAGTTGTTGAAACGTTGAAGACGATGGTGCAAAATGGTGAAACGTTGAAGACGAAAAGAATTTATGTATAAAAACCTGATGGTACAAAATGTTGAAACGTTGAAGACGGGTGTGATCCAAAAATGAAAGGTGTAATCCAGAAGGTCGACAAGGTGATGGAAACCTGGTTGGCACGGCGAGAAGGCCTCGTGGATGAAACAATGCGGCTGACAAGCCTGCTCTACGGTGCTCAGCTCTGAGGTGCTCAGCTCTGACGTGGTCAGCTCTGATGTGCTCAGCTCTGCTGTGCTCAGCTCTGCTCTCCCTCTAATTTCTCTGCTCTAAAAAGCAGGACGATTTAGGAAACATCCCCACAAATACGAGGAAACAAAAAAAAAAGAAAAAGAATATATACCTGTGTGTACTTCGGTGGTGGCTAAGATTGGCTCCAGCGTACAGCTGTAGTGTAAAACAAATACACCTTTGATTCTTCTAAATAAGCTTTACTCCAATATAAAATTGATGGCTTTCACTACTAAATATTACTTAAAATCAAATTGTGAAAAATTATAAGCCACGTGCTTTTACGAAGAATATAACACTTTGCCGTTCCGCCGACGTTCACGGTAATAGGGAAATTAGAAGAAGAGGTCGATAAAGGGTGTCTACAGGTATTTATAGATTAACACCGGAAATACTATAAAAAATGATATGATAAAATAATATAATAAAAACAACCGACGTAAAGCACCAAACGTCAAAAGTTTGGTGGACATGGTTGCCAACCAGGGAAAACTAAATACACCAATAACGAATCAATATAATCGACCAGAAAGTTAAATTAAAGATAAAGTAACGAAAGATATTATTTGCCAACGTATCCACTAATAAGTACATTTTCATTGTAACAATAAAGATTAAAATTAAAGAAAGGAAATAAACGAAACCCATACCAACCCAGGATAATAAAAGTAACTAGCAAACCCCTGAAAAGTCAACGAACCGCAATTTAAACGAAATCAGCTGATTAATACAAAACTATAAAAATAATGATAATGTAAAACCAATTGGGTACGTTAAAGTTCAAATGCTATAAACAGTAATATTTAAAATATTAAAACATATTATATTTTCAGGTTCTAAAATGACAAAAAGAATATAGGTTAAACATTATTACTGGATTAAAAATAATAAAAGTCAATAATGTTTTAAAGTAAGAAAAAACCGTTACATAAATCCCCCTTTCCCAAAAAAAGAAAAGACGAAGGATTTTCTTTTTCTGACAAAATTAGCTACACAACATGCTTTTTCAGATCTTTAGCATTCCAAACACCATCCACGGTGCCATTTTCTTTGGAAAGTTCGTAAACCCACGTACTGAGTTTCTTAGAAATGACAAAAGGTCCTATAAAAGTAGGTGCAAGTTTAGCAGAAAAATACTTGGAAGCATCTGACTGGACATAGTTCTTTCTCCATACTCTTTCTCCAACTTCGAAAGTGTCGGGGCGATGACGTAGATCATAATAACGTTTATTTTTGTCAGCGTTAGCCTCCATCCTTTTGACAACGTAACTATAAATATCCTTAAGATTTTTGGATTTTATAACCGGACTACTGACTTCAGTTTTATCTTCCAAAGTATCTTTATCCATGAACGATTTTCCCGATAAAACTATTTCCCTGGCAAAGTTCAAGAAAAATGGTGTAAAATTGGTTACTTCATGGGTGGCGGTTCTGATAGCACAGGAAATCTTCTGCAGGTTCTTGTCCCAATGCCTGTGGTTTTCTTTAACATATGAAGAAATCATGGTTTTTATGGTCTTGTTCGTTCGTTCAACTGGATTTGCCTGTGGGTGATACCTTGCATTATACGTTATCTTGATATCATACTTAGATGCCATCGCTGAAAATTCTTTAGATTTAAATTGTACACCATTATCACACAGTATAGTTTCTAGTGCTCCAAAAAGTAAAATAACATGTTCTTCAATATACTTAACAACTTGTGACGCAGTTGCTTGTCTTAAAGGGAAAGTCATAACGAATTTTGTAAAAGTATCCAATACTGCTAAAATATACATATGGCCAGATGACGATTTTGGAAGAGGGCCGATAAGGTCAGTGGAAATACAGCGCCAAGGGTGACTTACTTTAGGATGAGTCAACATAAGACCTACTGGCTTTCTCTGTAAAGGTTTCTGAGAAAGACAAACAGTGCATTTGGAAACATATGTTTTTACATCGTTGCTCATTTTTGGCCAATAATATGTGGTAGCAAGTCTCATAAAAGATTTAAACACTCCTGTGTGTCCTGAAGTGGGATCATCGTGACACTTTTCTAATAATTGCCGTCTTCGTTCTCTCGGAACAACTTCCTTCCAATTATCTGCAGAATCCTTGTACAGGTTGCGAAATCTGGGTTTAACATACTTGAACATTTTCCCGTTTGCGACTCTAAAGTTGGAAAATTTTAATGGATCATTCTGGACCTTCTCAACCAAAGAGTTATACCATTTATCATTTGTTGTATTGGACAGTTGAATTTCTTCCAAAACAGGTACAGAGCGTGAAAGCATGTCCGGCACTACGTGTTCTTTCCCTTTGCGATGAATTATGTTGAAATCGTGTTGCTGAAGTCTTACTCCCCACCTGGCTAATCTTCCAGAAGGATTTTTAAGATTATTTAACCATATTAAAGAATGATGATCAGTTATAACTGTAAATGGGACTCCTTCCAGGTAAGGTCTAAGTTTTTCTATAGCAAAAATCACTGCTAAACACTCTCTTTCTGTCGTACTATACTGCCTCTCCTGTTTGGAAAGCGATCTGCTGATATAACATATAGCTTTTTCGCCGTCTTCGTATGGTTGTGTCAAGCATGCACCTATTCCAAAACTAGAAGCGTCTGTCTGTACATTAAATGGTAAATTGTAGTCTGGGCAAGACAATACGGGAGCGGATATAAGGAGTTCCTTGATTTTCCCAACAGCTTCAGTACAAGATGTAGACCATTCAAACTTTTTGTGCTTCCTTAAGAGTTCGTTTAGGGGTGCTGTCAATGTAGCATAATTGGGAATAAAGCGTTTATACCAAGCTGCTGTTCCTAATAGTCTTCTAACTTCTGACACATTTTTGGGTGTAGGGATGTTAATGATAGCTTCGACCTTTTTCGGATCTACATGTAAACCAAATTCATCTACGACATAACCAAGGTACTCTAATTGAGGCTTGCAAAACTCACATTTTTCTTTACTCAGCGTTAAATTTGCTGCTAACAATCTTTTAAATACTTCTTCCAGAATCTCCATGTGTTTTTCGAATGTTTCTGACACAATAACGATATCATCCAGATATATGAAGACGTATGGCTCTAAATCAGCTCCAATTGCTCTATCTATAGCTCGTTGCCACGTTGCCGGGGCATTGTGTAACCCGAAAGGTAGGCGTTTAAACTGGAACAGGCCACGATTCGGTACTGTAAAAGCACTATATTCCCGTGAGTCTTCGGCTAACCTGATTTGCCAAAATGCACTTTTTACATCCATGGAAGATAAATATTTGGCTTTTTTAAGTTTATCCAATATGCTGTTAACGTAGGGAAGAGGATAGCTGTCACGTATGGTCACTGCGTTAAGCTTGCGGTAATCCACGCAAAATCTATACGAACCATTTTTCTTCTTGATTAAGACTATCGGTGAAGCCCATGGTGAGTTTGATTTTTCGATAATATCGTTTTGCAGCATTTCTTCTAGTTCTCTGTCGACGTGTTCTTGAATAACAGGAGAGACTGGATAATAGCGTTGTTTTATTGGAGAAGATTCGGTTTTAATGACGTGTTCTGTGAGATTGCAGCATCCTAATTTGTCTCCCATAAGATCTAAGTATTTGTCAGTAAGTTGGCTGAGCAGTAGACGTTCCTGTGGAGAGAGTTTAGACATTGGTTCTGTCGCATCTAAACAAGTATCGCAGTTAGAAAAAGTCCAATTTTCCGATCTTATATCAGGAACTATTCCCATTTTCTTCCAAAAGTCCCAACCTAAGATGAGTTTGTACGGCGTTTCTTCTAAGATTTTGACGTTCATCAAAATAATTTTGTCATCCACTTTTATTGGTAAAATGCAATATCCAGGGCTAGTGCAGTATTGATTGTTTGCTACACGACATTTTGTTGGGTCTTTGATAAGTTTTGCTCCAAGTGGTTCCAGTAAGTTCCATCCTTCCTTGCCTATAAAGCTGTTTGTTGCTCCTGAATCTAATAAACCAAGAATGTTTATACCGTAGATGTTCACCTTTAAGTAAGGTCTCTCGTCGCCTCGAGCGGATTGAGTAATGAAGTCTAAAATGTGTTTATTGTTGTTAAAATTTTGCTCACGTTCGAGTTCCAAATTGTTAAAGTATCTGGTCGAGTTTCTAAAAGTGGCACTTCTTATACGACCATCTAAGAGAGCCTTTGGGAGTTTTCCGAACTCCTATTGCAATTTGGACAGTTCCTCTTGGTGAAACCTGGATTTTGGCAGAGGTAACACTTCAAAACTATTGGCTTCCTACACTCGCCAACTGAGTGTCCCATGAAGTTGCAGTTGAAACATCTTACTTGTCTACGGATTTGATTATTAGGATATCTGTTTGGAGGAATACCATTTGGAGGAAAATTATTAGAGGCGTGAGAATTGCTAGGATTATTGTGATTGGAGACAAAATTATTAGAATTGGTTGGTGGAAATTTGGAAAAATTCGGTTTATTAGGTGTAAAAGTCTGCGAATTGCTTGGTGAAATGGCATCTATACTTTCCTCAGTTTCGACTGATGGTCCGATGTAAGCGAGATCTTGTTCGAGAACTTTGTTTTTCCTTGTTGGTGGCTTGAACTCTTCGACGTTTTTCCTAGTTTCTTCGATCTGTCTTCCTAGTTGAAGTAACTGACTAATGGAACTTATTTTGGTCAGACCCAGCTGAGTTTGGTAAAATGGTAGGATATTTTTCAGAAGTATCTTCAGTTGCGCTTGTTCGCTGATAGGGCATGTTAACCTTTTAAATAAAGAAGTCATAACGGCGAGATAGATTCCAATTGTTTCCTCTTGACCTTGTGTACGTTCTAAAATTTCATGGAGAAGTTTGTCGTTGTAATCCCTGGTTTGGAACTCTTCTCTGAGTTTTTCGACTAACTCATCCCAGGTGGAAATTGAATGTCTAAAGGCTCTAAACAATATTAGCGCTTTGCCGCCGAAGAGGTCACAAGCTGAATAAAATAATTCCTCTTTGGAAACATGCCTAGCTATCCTGAGTTCATCAACTCTCTCGAGAAATGCGTTTAGCGAAATGCTATCCTTATCGCCACTGAAGGTCAGGTTCCATTTTGAGACTGGGACTGGTTTACCAAAACTAGGTTGTCTATCGCTTGGGTTGGACTGGCTTGTACTAGGAGACTGATTATTCTGTCTTAAAGGTGTCGAAGTAAGTGGTTCGTCTTCATCCGAGTTTTGGGGAGAATCTTCGTTGTTAAGATTTGCTTCCAACAATGTAAGTTCTATTGGTGTGATATCGGCTTTATCCTTATTTTGAACTTCCTTACGCAAGATGACATGAAAATCGTTGACTAACGAGAGCAAAGAGGTTGAAAGTTTAGCTTGAGTGTCCTTTTCTTCCAAAGTTTTCGCGTCTAATCGTTTGACTCTTCCCAAAAGGTGATGTAGCTTTGCTTCGATTTTACTTTTCCTCTTTGTCTTGTTCTGTGGAGTAAGATCACCAACAAGTTCCTTGACTTCCTCTAGTTTGGTTCTACATGCAGCTATATCTTCATCGAATGTGTACGGGTGAGAAGGTGTCGATGGTAATAACTCTTTGTTAAGTAATTCCAGAGCAATTGCGGCATTAAGAGACTTACGCATCTCGTCGTTAGTACTTGGTTGAATTCCACGGATTTTGCATTCGTAAGTGAGTTCATCTTGCACAAGTAGATAAAGTCTTAGTTTAAGAGCCATAGTGAAGCACCAATGTCGAAGAGAAATACGATGGTAAAAGTAGCAAGGTTTCAGAACTTAAATCCTTCGCGGATTTATTAATAAAAATATATATAAAAGCAAGTAAAGCGGCTAGATGTCGTGAAGCGATAACTAACCGAAACAAAAAATGGTAAAGCGGTTGTCAAATAACCGAAACAAAAATATGTAAAAACCCGATATATAAAAAAAAATAAATATACCCCCCCAAATATTATATGTTTATATATAACCTTAACGATATAGCAAGAAAAAAAAATTATGTATATAGGAAAAGCAGATTTCGTTTAAATAAAGGTAATATAAATAGGCAATGAGCCAACGTGAAAAAAAAAAAACCTTTAAAGGAAAAGGAAAAAAAAATATGTATATATGTAAACAACCTGTCGTTTACTGGATTACTAAGTGCGCAAAATATTATAAAATTGTAACAAAATACTGAAAATAAAACAAAAATGATCTACAGGTATGGTAACAACAACATAAACTACGTTGGGCGCCAATGTAACAACTTTAAATGCCAAACTATTATGGCAAATAAGTTGCGGACGACCACAGACACCTTAATAAATTATAGATTTAATAATCCCTTTTAAATGGTTCACTAGGCCAGCGTAGCTCTGTTGCGGAGAAGGGCTGGGTTGTATATATATATATATTCGTCTGTGGGCGCCACCAAGTTAAAATAAAATAGCTAGTGACCAAGGGCTGCTGTCTATAACGTGGAATAGGAAGTTATTAGAAAAAAATTAAAACATTGTAATATAAATACTATACCAATTTATTAAGTAGAAAAAACCAAAATTTGTTATAAGTTTGTTGTTGTTACCACATAAACCATTAAATGTACGTATTAAAAGTACGAAAACAATCAGTACATTGTTACAATAATATATATATAATAATAAAAAAAATATATAATAATATTCAATAATATGAAAATATAAAATCCAAGGATCTATGACACAAATGAGTTTAAATATTTCTTTCGAAAGAATTATCCTTACAATTTAAAATATAACAAAATGAGTACTGGGTTAGCAACCAGAAGGTTGCAACCTGGTCTGGATAAACCTGGTTATACGAGCAGGTTTATCGACACCAGTTCGCAAAACATCTAGCAAAACTAGTCAATACTAAGAATTGAAATTAATATAAATATAAAGGGCTGTTGGCCCGTATCGAAACCCTCCAGCAACTGGTTATACGGCAGAAGCTGGATAGCTTCGGCACAGAACAACACAACCCAATATTAAAAACATATATGTATAAAAATTGTATATAAAAAGTTGTTGAAACGTTGAAGACGATGGTGCAAAATGGTGAAACGTTGAAGACGAAAAGAATTTATGTATAAAAACCTGATGGTACAAAATGTTGAAACGTTGAAGACGGGTGTGATCCAAAAATGAAAGGTGTAATCCAGAAGGTCGACAAGGTGATGGAAACCTGGTTGGCACGGCGAGAAGGCCTCGTGGATGAAACAATGCGGCTGACAAGCCTGCTCTACGGTGCTCAGCTCTGAGGTGCTCAGCTCTGACGTGGTCAGCTCTGATGTGCTCAGCTCTGCTGTGCTCAGCTCTGCTCTCCCTCTAATTTCTCTGCTCTAAAAAGCAGGACGATTTAGGAAACATCCCCACAAATACGAGGAAACAAAAAAAAAGAAAAAGAATATATACCTGTGTGTACTTCGGTGGTGGCTAAGATTGGCTCCAGCGTACAGCTGTAGTGTAAAACAAATACACCTTTGATTCTTCTAAATAAGCTTTACTCCAATATAAAATTGATGGCTTTCACTACTAAATATTACTTAAAATCAAATTGTGAAAAATTATAAGCCACGTGCTTTTACGAAGAATATAACACTTTGCCGTTCCGCCGACGTTCACGGTAATAGGGAAATTAGAAGAAGAGGTCGATAAAGGGTGTCTACAGGTATTTATAGATTAACACCGGAAATACTATAAAAAATGATATGATAAAATAATATAATAAAAACAACCGACGTAAAGCACCAAACGTCAAAAGTTTGGTGGACATGGTTGCCAACCAGGGAAAACTAAATACACCAATAACGAATCAATATAATCGACCAGAAAGTTAAATTAAAGATAAAGTAACGAAAGATATTATTTGCCAACGTATCCACTAATAAGTACATTTTCATTGTAACAATAAAGATTAAAATTAAAGAAAGGAAATAAACGAAACCCATACCAACCCAGGATAATAAAAGTAACTAGCAAACCCCTGAAAAGTCAACGAACCGCAATTTAAACGAAATCAGCTGATTAATACAAAACTATAAAAATAATGATAATGTAAAACCAATTGGGTACGTTAAAGTTCAAATGCTATAAACAGTAATATTTAAAATATTAAAACATATTATATTTTCAGGTTCTAAAATGACAAAAAGAATATAGGTTAAACATTATTACTGGATTAAAAATAATAAAAGTCAATAATGTTTTAAAGTAAGAAAAAACCGTTACAAGACACTTAACTGTTATGTTATGGCTATTTGTATACTCAATAGCAGGTAGTTTTAAGTTTGGCAGTGTGTTTTAAGAATCGCAACGAAGCAGTGGTTGTTTCGTATTTATTTGTACCATTTAAATCTATGTATTCATTGTTTTTACTTTTAATAAAGATATATTAATTTACTTTAAACAACTCAATTGAAGCTTTTATTTAATACTGATAAAACTTCAATAGGTTATGGGCCAGCACGTTTCCGCAGCGCCAATTAGTATATCGATATCGTTTGAATTTAAACAGTTCCTTTTGTTTTTTCAGTCAGTACTTTTGCGTGTTACATTAGCAGTTCATCATGAGTGATAGAGAAGTATTGGAACTAATAAAACTTGATGGCTCAAATTATTCCATGTGGAAATTTGGAGTTAAGTTTTTGTTGCAAGCAAAAGAGCTTACAGCTTTTGTATTGGGAACAGAAAACGAGCCCGACAAAGAGACAAAATTAAATTATTGGAAAACATGGATGAAGCAATCATAGCAAGCAGCGGTGATCCTTCTGAGCTCGGTAGAAAAGAAACCGCACCCAAATTTAATTAATTGCACAACTGCTCAAGAAATTTGGGATAAAATAGTGTTGTACGGCGATATAACTGTTGATGCCAAGCAAAATGCATGGTAGCAGTTATATGTTATTAAAATGACAGACTGCGAGTCCAAATTGAGAAGTTGGAGAGCATTTGCAAAAATCTTGAGGATTCTGGGGATAAGCCTTCTGAAACGGCGGTTGTATCAAAGCAGCTTTCCGCACAAATTTTCAGTCTTTAGATTAGCATGGCACTGTACGCCAGAGGCAGAGCGAAAGAAGGTTAACTTAATAGCAAGACTTATTAAGGAAGATAAGAGATTATCTGAAAGTGAAGAAAATGTGACTGCGCTCGCATTTCAAGTACAGAAATCTACACTCGGAAAGAAAGAGCAAAGAAAATATAATAAACAGGAAATTAAAAAAATAACAAAATGCGTTTTTTGTAAAGAAAAGGGGCATTGGGTTCGCGAGTGTCCGAAGAAAAAGAACGAGGCAGAAGGAGCGTCGGCGTATGTTTCTGATGTCACCGCATCTTTTTTCAGTACATGTGGAAGATAGTGAAGTTTGGATCGCTGATTCAGGTGCTAGCATGCATATATGCTATAGCATTTAAGAAAGAGTACTTTACTTATCTGGAAGCACCGGCAGAAGAATATTTGGTCAAAGTAGCTGATAAAAAATATTAAAAGCGTGCGGCAAAGGTACAATTATAATTCAGGAAAATATACAGGGTCGGTTACAAGAACGCGAGCTCTGTAATGTGCTTTTTGTGCCTGATTTAAAAAGGAATTTGTTTTCTATCGAAACAATAAGCAATAATAATTTTTCTTTTCACGCTTATAAGGAAAAGTGTGAAATTCGCGAGCGTAAGCTATCGTCAGTCGGGGTTCGATACAAAAACTTGTACCGTATGCTTTTTGAAGTTAAAGTTCCTGTTTATTATCATTTTGAGATCCAGAGTGGTACTCGCTACAACATTAATAAAAACCATTTTTATTGGCGCCCCTTTAAGAGGCTGCAGCTCCCTTAGGGGCCATTTACCGACCTATGTTTATAAGAAGATTTCTTCCTAGTTTTGTCATTAGAAACCTCGTGTATAGTGTATAGTATTGCACACTATTTTCGGTACACCAGTAAATAAAATTTGATGGGTCCAAAGTTTATAAATAATGAATTTTTACTCCCTAGGCCGTAAAAAATATTTTCCCATGTTAATTCAATGGAAAATTACATTAAGTAACCACTAAGTATTAATATGAAGGACTTTTAACAAGCGTCTTATTTTATTTTCCTACAACTATTAAACATGTGTCATTAAAAAATATATAGTCAATTTTTTTAAACAATATTTATTCTATTTTTATATTGCAGCTAAAATATTTTAGGGTACTCTTTTCCCCCAAGAATCTAATTGGTTTTGTCTAAACCTTATGATTTAGAGGGCGTTACGATAAAAACATTTTAGGAAAAACGAACCCCTTAACATCTATAGGTGCAAATTTCTTCTCTTTTAAAATAATTTATAATTTTACAATAAAGTTTGGTTCCGGCAAATTTGCATGTATTTCGAAAAATAATCCTTTTAAAATGCTGTGTTTATTAGTGAAATTTTTACAGTTTTTGGATGTTGTTTTCGATCTGTTACTTATTAGTTATTTATGTATGTAGTTTTTATTTTAAAAAAATGTTATACCAATTTTTATTTTTAGTTTTTTACACGACGTAACAGAAAGAAACAAACTAGTGCGTCTAAACGGTGATGGTTCAATAACTTATGGCATGAGATTTACTACTACACTGGCCTGTATGATGGATCTACATTATTATCCGCTGGATTCGCAAAATTGCACGGTCGAGATAGAAAGTTGTAAGTTTGCTTTAGTAGAGAAAATTCCTTAGTATACAATAAGTAGTAATATATATATATATATGTATATATATATATATACATATGTATGATTTTAAGTATATTAAATAAATAATTAAGTGATAGACAAGGATCATTTTTTATTGTATTTTAATATATTTATATGGGGCATCCTATTCTAAATTGATGACGGTTTCACTTTATCAGCCTCTTATTTTTTTCTTATTTTAGGTCCATTGAAAAAAGGACACCTGATTTTAAATTTTATTAACCACTTTAAGAGATATGCTTTTTTTTAAGCCCTGGCTTATCGTGGCCATACGATTCTAACCATTTTCTCTCAATGGGTTTGAATGAATAAATATATATTTTTTTAAATTTCCATTTAAAGGCAAAAAACATAATTTTATCAAAACAAAGTTAATAATAAAAAAAAATTTTTAAGCGTACAACAATTTTCATATTATAACACTCATATGCCGTCCAAACGTAGAATTATTATTCAACGCCATGCAATAAAAAAATACATTTAAATTATAATTTGTATACATAGGAAGAGTGCTTCCGTCTACCGCGTTTAGTATGTAATCAGCAAAGAAAATGTAAAATTACAGGTCACTGTAGGATAAATTCATATACATAATCTATAATATAACATGTCAAACGTAAAACTCGATAATTTTAATTTTAGTAAGTACAGAAATATTAAATGCTTAACAAAACAGTATATACAACACGGCGGAAAAAGCATATTAACTGCATAGCTCAGATCTGCAGCCTCGGCTAAGGCCTCGGCAGCGAACACAGCACAGCTGTAATGAGCGATTTCTCCTCCTGTATAATGATAAGGTGAAACCTATTTGAGTTATGATTGGAAATTACCAAAAATAATTTAAAAAGGGATTCTTGTGTAGGTTCTGTTATTTTAAAAAGTTTCATAGGTACAGATTTGTATTTGAAAGCAGAAAAAACGGGACTTGCTTTTGTATACTTTAATATAAAAAGAATTCATGCTACTGTGCGACTTTTTCTTACCATGTCTCAAATTAAATATAAATTTTATACTACTTTGTAAATTTGTAATTTTTTGTCAATTCTACCGTTCGAATTTTTCTCAATAAATTTTAATTTTAAAATACTTTGCGAATTTTGTTTCAAAAAATGGTGAATGCGCAGGGATTAACAGAATTTTGGTGTCTTAACTTATAGTCTTTATTTATTTCTTTCAAAATTTTGAATTCTGACATACATTAAGAAAATAATAGTATATTCTGTAACAAAATTGGAATACGGCATATTCCGCTCGAGTGAAAAGTTTGTTACACGAGCCGAAGGCGAGTTTGACGGTTTCACGAGAGGGAAATATGCAATTCCAAACGTGTTTCAGACTATACTTTTTCTACGTTTCCAAAAAAACCATAGAAAAATATTTTAATTGGAAGAAAGTGAGGTTGGATCTGTCTAAAATTTGTTAGATATTAAAAACAGAGATGTCGCCATCAGTGTTTATTCTGTCATCCGAATATATATATATATATATATATATATATATATATAGGCTTTTTTTCGCGTAATCACCACGAAATACTATAGTTAAAAAAGTTATGACGTCACGGTTAATTCGTTTAACCACGGTTATTGATTGTCATTTCAAATGTAACTTTTGATGTTTATAAACTTTATAACATAGAATTTCCACCTTGGAAATTCTGATTAAAATCCATGATGTACCACTTGTAGCCAATCACGCCTAATATAAAAAAGTGTGGTTACCGGTTTAAATATTTTTTGACATTAAAACAACATTTTTGACAGATTAAAATAGAGAAATATACACATTAGAAAGAGATAGACTATTAACCAGATTGAATAACCACTGGTTATTAACCAGCTTGCCGAGGTAGTTTTATGGTCTAGTAAATGTGACGTCATAGTTAAGATTTTGGAACGCACTCTAAACGCGAAAATACATTAACTATTAACCAAGGTTAAGTTTAATAACCATAGTATTTCATAGTATTTACTCGAAAAAATGCCTTATATAGGTATATATATCATTCATATATGTCATTCCATATACAGGGTAAGTCATTTAACTTGAAACTTTAAAATATCTTAGTTAGTAGGCATTTTACGAAAAAATGTATAAAATAAAAATTAAATGATTCGAGGGGGGAAATCAATCAGTACTAAAATTGGTCCTCATACTCTCCTCCTTATAGGGGGAACAGGGGGTAACTTTAAAATTTCCAATGGAACACCCTATTTTTTATTGCAGATTCGGATCGTTCGACTAAAAATAGATTTTGTCTAAAACATTTTTTCATATTTGTAATAAAGGCACTGTAATGAAAAAAAAATCAATTTTGTTCGATTTTTGTTCTTAGTGTTACAGAATGAAATATTCTATCAACGGAGGACAGAATAAACACTAGTGCCGTCTCTGTGTTTATTATATAACAAATTTTGGACCGATCCAACCTCACTTTCTTGCAATTTAATTATTTTTCTGTTTTTTTTTTGGAAACGTACAAAAATTATAGCCTGAAACACATATGGAATGGCATATTTCTCTCTCGTGAAACCGTCAGACTCGCCTTTCGCTCGTATGAAACTTTTCACTTGAGAGGAATATGCCGTATTCCAAACTTGTAACAGAATATACTAGTTTCGAAAAATCGAGAAACGTAAGTTATAAACGATTTTGACATGTTTGTACATTATTATAGAAGGAAGTACATTTAGAAACAAAAAAATGATAAGGTATTTTTTGAAAAGTTACAGGCAATAAAAATAAAACATGAAAATAAATAAATTTTAAAAAATGAGTGCCCAAATTGCAATATATTATGTACAGGGTGTCCCAAAAGTCAACGATATCCTTTGAAGGACTATTAGCTCATGACTAATCAGAATATCGAAACATGACCTTAGTAAAAAATCATTAGTTTTTAAGATATTGGCATTTTTATGAATTTTGTGAAACTTGACACATAATAGTATATTCTGTAACAAGTTTGGAATACACCATATTCCGCTCGAGTGAAGAGTTTGTCACACGAGCCGATGGCGAGTTTGACGGTTTCACGAGAGCGGAATATGCAATTCCAAACGTGTTTCAGACTACACTTTTTTTACGTTTCCAAAAAATACCATAGAAAAATAATTTATGTGGAAGAAAGTGAGGTTGGATCGGTCTAAAATTTGTTAGATATTTAAAACAGAGATGTCGCCACGAGTTTATTCTGTCATCCGATGATAGAATATTTCATTCTGTAACACTTTACGGAATATATGTCATTCCATAGATAAAAGTGATATTAGAACGGTCAAATTCCGTAATAGGAGTAGAAAAAATCAGTTTTTCGGGTGCCACAACTACAACATTTTATATTTTTAGATTATATTTTATTTTGCGTAACCCTGAATAGGACAGCTATTAATAACAATTCAAAATTAAATTAATAGTAGATTTTGTAGCTGTGGCACTCGAAAAGCTGATCAGGTGTCAAGTTTTACAAAATTCATAAAAATGACTATATCTCAAAAACTATTTTTTTTTAATAAGGTCATATTTCGATTTTTTGCTTAGTTGGTGTGCCAAAAAAAGTCGATATATTGTTTTTTACTCTCAGCCCAAAATATCATAGGATATGCCCAACCAAAAATCCTGTTAGAAGGGGAGCTCGGAATTTTAATTTTAAGAGGTCCTCTATCAAACTTTAATTTTTCCCATTTAAATAACATAGAAAAAAGGTTTTTTAATGAAAAGATCTTTTTAAGCATTACATTTTTGACAAAAAATTCTATTGAGTCAAATGTCAATCGTCAATATTTAAGTTTCTTAAAATTAAAATTTGATTTTTTTTTAAATTTTGCGTTTTATGCATTTTGCAGCTAAACTATTGGAGATAGAATAAACAATTAAATGGCAATTTTGTAGTTCGTTCGACGCCCTGTAAAAAAGTTATCAGCAAGTTTTCTGTATCAATAATTATTATAACTATTATTATAATAGCAACAAAGTTACAGACTCACAAAGTTCTGTTTTTCTAATTTTTTGCTTTTATCAATTGAACTATCTATGATTTGTTTTCGTTTGTATCCTACCAAGACTTATTTGTTTTGATTAGTCCTACTCCCCAAATTTAATCATTTTTTTTTATTTTACCTAGGTGTGCGAGTTTAATTTATTTTAAGAATCAATATGTGTTTTGGTTTTATTACACAGGCCCTCAAAATAAGTGGTCTGCGACATGAATTGACCATGATAATTTCATGTATTTTCACCCGCTGAAAGTGAATGTAAACTTAGTTTAGCCTCTATATGTCTGGATTTTTTTATAGTGTGTCCACGGTTCGGCTTGCAAGATTAAAAACTTTTTATTATGCGTTTAACGACAACAAAATCATACCATCACACCCTTACTTGTCTAAAAAATAGGAAATGGAAATGTTTTAACAAAACACGATGTTCAAAAATTAAGAAAACATGAAAATTCTTCAAAACAAAAGTACTTTGCATTTTACTTGTATTGATCACAGTTTTTTATATAAAATAAAAATTGTGACATTTTACAGTAACTGTTTTGAGTGTGCCATCTCGTTGAGACGTGACTGGATAAAGAGCTGTGATTAGTTGGTTTTGATTAGACCTCTTGTTTTTGGGTGTCCTTTTAAATAGGAAATATTGATTTTCGACCCAGAGGCGGATTTACAAACTTGCCGCCTAGATTTTAAATTTAATTATACAGGTTTATTAAAAAAAAATTGTGCACTTGCCAATTGGTGCAATTGTCAATTGGTGCCACCATTTTTTGGCCTCCTAAACTGGAAAATCATAATAAAAGATGTTTTCGAGATATTGATTTTTTTATTTTTTTTCGTCTGTTTTTTGGTCAAAAATAAGTATGCAATAATTACCTTTTGTCCAAAAATAAAAAATTCAAATCATTGAAATTTGACCTTACTAGAATTATCTATATAGTTTGTAAATTCAAATCTTGTATAGGTATAGTGATTTTTGAGTTTAGCAGGCCAAAATACATTTAAAAAAATAGTGTCCTAGAATGTACATAATATGGCTCTAAACCATTCTTATAATAATAAATATTAAATTTAAAATCAATGAATTGTATTTGTTAAAAATTTCCTCGGAAATTCCCAAATTTTTGTCTGTGTAGGTATGCTATATATTTTTTACAAAGCGAAAAATATGTAAAAAATATGCAATACGAAAGTTATACAAACGTTTATTATAATAAAACAAAAAATACTCATAATACTTGTGGCCACAGAAAAAATGTCCGCCATAGACTATAGCCTAGGAACGATACTAATGCTAAGTTTAACTATAAACATAACGACGTAAAGTCGCAATTAATCCATACCACGAGAAGTTATTTCAGATATTTAAGACAAAATTAAAGCAGGTGGTTTTTGAGTCATCAAGCATTAATGTTTAAGAAACTCGACAACCCTGTGTTCTTACTCTACTGAATATCACACATCTAAGAAGGGTTGTTATGGAAACGTAATAAACAAGGCATCTAGTAGCTATGTAAACAACATAGTATTTTATGACAGTTTATGTCAAACAATTTAAACTTAAATAAATAAAACCTTATAAATTCTAACTTAAAAACGAAATGTCGAAAAAAATGTGTTTGTACTTAAATCAACATGGCATGACGTTAGTTCGCAATTTTCGGGACACCCTGTATATTTTTTGTTTATTTCGGTGAAATTATAAAACGCGCCTTAAGATATGTATAAACCCCGTGTTTTAAAACCTTACTTATACAGGGTGCACCAAGTATTGTTTTTTTTATTTAAAGCGCTAGAAGGTCGCTTAAATTAGAGCAAAGTTGCGTAATTACAAGTCTATTAAAATGGCATTTAAAATTAAAAAAAGAAAATCTGCGGTACTCAAATAATTAAAAAAAAACTGAAAACATGTCAAACCAAAAATCGTAATTCCTAAAGTTTTTGAAAAAAGTGAGAAAAGTTGCGTAATCATGATTACGCAACTTTTTTCTATTTTAACTGACCGTGGCTCTTCAAATATTCTCATAGAAGGATACTGGGTACACCCTGTATAATAGACCCGTATACATTTATCATAAAATTATAAAAATTAAAAACAAATGTGAGATTAATTGAATTTACAAAACGTGTTTAATATTGTGTGCTTAAAAAATAATATTTATATAATCCTACCAAAAACCTTTTTGTTTTATAGTACGCCCTAAAAGCGTTTATCTCGTATTTCAGATGGTTACACGGTAATGGACGTGGTGATGTACTGGAAAGAGACACCGGTAAGGGGCGTCGAAGAAGCCGAGCTTCCGCAGTTTACGATAATTGGCTACGAGACCAACGACAGAAAGGAAAAATTAGCCACAGGTACATACCTGTCTATCTCGCTCTCTACGCGTAGCTACGATACAGTGCACCCCAAAATTAAAAAAAAAAGTAAATGGTAACAGCAAAATTTTTATTTTAGGAATTTATCAAAGATTATCCCTTTCGTTTAAACTGCAAAGAAATATAGGATATTTTGTATTCCAAACGTATTTGCCGAGTATTTTGATTGTAATGCTTTCGTGGGTTTCGTTTTGGATTAATCATGAAGCTACTAGCGCAAGAGTGGCTCTTGGTAAGTTAAACATTTTTAATAGGTATTACAAATTTAATAATAAAAACGTAAAAGTATACAGCAAACAAGGTTAAAAAAACAATAAAAAATCATTCAATTTTTTTAGTTTCTTTAAGAAACTTTCTTGACCCATTAACCGGTAATATTCATAAGAAAAAATTGAACCCAACCTCGCCAAAGTTTTTTGTTTCTTGTTTATAAAACTTTGGCGAGGTGAAGGTTCTATTTTTTCTTATAAAGATTACCAGTAATGGGTCAAGAAAGTTTCTTAAAGAAACTAAGAAAATTGAATTTTTAGCCTAATGTTTAGCCCGGTTGGTCTAATTCTAGATTCCTTTAGGCCATATTAGTATCTGTGATACAATTGCTATATGCAGTCCCGGTTGTATAGTATGTACCGATTGCGGCAAAGGCCACGTCGTTTGACGGTGTGGATCGATCAGGTGATCACCTGATGTTCTTACATCTCGCCTCTGTTGGCTTACCAACCGAGCATATAAGCTCAGGGAGTCCTTTGTTTTGAGTGTGTTTCACTACACCAAGTTGCCCGACACTGATGAGACCCAATATATATCGAAACAGCTGTCTGTCGGTATTTGAAGTTGGTGGAACGCACACAAAACAAAAAACTTTGGCGAGGTGTAGGTTCAATTTTTTAAGTTTATGTGTAACCAAATATTTCATTCAACTAATTTTCATAGCGAAAAATCGGTCACTAATAATTTGTCAAATTCTACCAAATGAAATAGTCAAATTATTGGATTTAAATTAAAAAAAAATTGACCCAGCTGGAGTTTGAACTCGGGTCTCTCGGTTGTCAAAAGGATGTCTAATCGCTGGTTCTTTTATAAAAATTACTTATATTTGTCTATCACACCGAGAAAAATAATTTAAGACCATCTTTAAGATTCTTAATAACCTTATTTAAGATATCGCAGTAAAATAGGGGACATTAAGACCGTTTAAATACCATTAATAGATTCAATTTAATAACTATACTTTGTGACCATCAATAGGCAAACTTAATACAATTATCATAAGACCATCAAAAGTTTTTATATCGACCATTAATATATATCTTATAAGGGTTAATATATTATTTTAGGATCATCTTAATATCACTTAAATATCTTCTTATGACATCTTAATATGATCTCAAATTGGTAGGTACATATATGGCAAATAAATAATCTTATAATGGTAAATATATTATTTTATGATCATCTTAATTCCATCCTAATATCCTCTTATGCTATCTTAATATGATCCTAAATATATTTATTTGCCATAATAATATGCTATAGCTATCATATTAAGATGGCCTATTTACGGCAATAGTTTAATTTTATTATAAATGGAGCTGCACCATGGTATAAATAAACGAAAATAAATCTTAAAAGCATTATTTCTACTAAAAGTAAAGTCTTGAAAATAAAATAAAGCCCCAACGCGAAAAAATGCATTAAAAGGTTGGATTTTTATTTGAGTACTTGAACATAATTTTGGCATTCATTTTTATTTTATTTAAAAAAATCATTAACACCATTATTTTCATCAATTGGAGCACTCTAACCTAAATGTTTATAAAAAAATCAGAAAAATATATCGCAATTAGCATAAATTAATGCTTTTCTTATTTTTTTAGGAAATAAAATAGAGATAAATACCGAAATTATTTTTACTAGACGACCTTATTAGTGCATTTTCTGCGTTGGGACTTTATTTTCATTTTCAAGACTTCACCCAGGTAGCACACTGACGTTTATATGACGTTGAAATGACTTTGGCAACGTCATTTTAACGTCAGCATACGTCAGTGTGCTACCTGGGTACTTTCAGTAGAAATATTAATTAATAATACTTTTAAGGATTATTTCCATTTACCCTAAAAAGAAAGATAACAATTGAGCTTTAAAAAAATTAAACTATTTCAGCAGATTGGCCATCTTAAAATTATAACTTTATACATGTAGGTATAATTAAATAATAAATTAAGGAATCAAAGCCAATATTCTGACCTATTAAAAATCTTGGTAATCTTTCTCAAGCTGGTTTATTTATAAATATGGTACCTAATAATAATAAATTGTAAACATTTTACCAAAAATATATTTCAGATTTTACCAATATCCTATAAAATAAACTTCAAAGCATACATTTATAAAAGTATCATCAACATATTAAATACAGCATGAATTTTTTAAATGTTTAATGCAGGGACCCCGGAAACTAGAAAGAAATTGAACCTACCTTCAAATCCTTTAACAAAATCACCGAGCCCCCATTCAAGCAGAGTAACTTTGAAAGCCATTACTATGTTCTGTAAAATTACCGCAAAACAATTGTGAAGAAACGCCCTTTTTCTTCTATAAACGATTCAATATTATCCTCAATTTCCCGTTAACAAGTGAGAAATAATAAATGACGCTTCCACAGAGGACGCTGTTCTGTGCTATGGACGCTAGTTAAACGATTGGTCGATTCGAGTATAGTCGGAAAGCCGAATCTGTTAGTTAGGTAGATGAGTTTGTTAAGGCCATTATACAACTTCTTAAGGTCTTTAGATAATTTAAGGTGGTTCACAATCTTATGTTATGTGTTCACAATTGACTAGTAATGGTTATTAAGACAAGTTTTAATAAGGTCGTCTATTAACCATATTTAGTTATTTATCACTGGCATTAAAATAATTTTAAGAACAGCGACATATTAATCCGAGTTTATGGTGGTATTTAGATATTTTATGATTGTTAAAATATAAATATAGATGATCTATATTTTTTGTTTTAACACTTTATTAAAACGTATCTATTAGTCACCTTAATTCGTCTTCATGTCACAGATAGATAATTTGTACTGGTTATTAGATATATTTTGAACACTATGTAGATAATTTCATTAAGATAATTTAAGATTGGAATTTTCTCAGTGCAATATTGTTAATACTATTTTAAAGTTGAATATCTTTTTTGCGTTGCCGTTTTGAGATAAACCGCCCTCGGTGGTGTAGTAGTCAGCATTGCGGACTAAATGAGACCTTTCTTATAAACTCCGATAAATTTAAAATCAAGAATTTTCTGGTGAGACCTTTCTTATAAACTCCGATAAATTTAAAATCAAGAATTTCCTGGTGTACCGGCAAGACCGCCCGGGCGCTCACCGTAGCGGCGGAGTGGCCATCCTGGTACACAAGGACTTTCCACATACTAAACTTAACGATCTAAACTCAAGCATAGAACACCTAGCTGAGCTGGGAAAGTTATTTTGGAAAAGTATCTAGTTACTTTTCTAAGATACTTTAAACCAAATGACTTAGTTACCTCTGTTAACTAGATACTTTGAGTTAAAAGTAACTTTAGTTACAAGATACTTTAAAAAGTATCTAAGATACTTTTGACTATCTAAGATACTTTTAAGTAACTAAGATACTTTTGAGTAACTAAGTTACTTTTAAGCAGGGACCCGGTCCGGACCGTTTTTGGACAGAAAACCGCTATTTATTTGTGGACCGGCACCGTAACCGAACCCATAATATTTTTAAACGTATCTCTAGAAACCGAACCCGAACCCTTTAAATTTAGAAAGGTTTTTTTCTTAATTTCTTTTTGCAAAAATTAAAAAAAAATTGTTTCTATAAAATTAGTTTTTGCAAAAAAATATTGTAAATGTAAATTAAAATACCTTTATTGGAAAAATAAAGATGTCATATGTATACATATATATTATAAAATACACTGTAATTAATAAACCCCCACTACAAAATATCCTACCGACTGCGCCATGAAGTGCTGTACCTAATATACTTTTATCTACTCCTACATTAAAGAGCTGTGACTTTATGGTGTTTTAGTCACGGGCTGAAGTTAACAACAGTGGCTTTTGGGCATTTTAGTCACGGGCTGAAGTTAGCGTTATTATAAATTGCAAAAAAGTGAGGTTAAATTAGTCAAATGTCAAATATTTATAAATTAAAATTGGCTTTAAATTTTCATTTCTGTTCGTCGTAGATAAAGTATAGTATGCAACTCGTTTTATAAGAAGCTATCTTCATGGAGGGTCCCTTCTTCTTATAAAATATGATAATGTATTTGAAAAAAAAACAAGTTAATATAGAAAATTTATGTGTTGAAAAGTGTGTTGAAGGCTGTGCGGCTATGTTAGTGTATAAGAAGATAAAATACTGTGTTATTAGTGTTTACCGTCCTCCTGATGGAGATTTTAAGGTATTTCTTGACTCTATGTTTAGTAATATAAATGTTTGCTATAGATTGACACCAAATTTGTTTGTTTGTGGAGATCTAAATGTTAATTACCTAAAAGACACTCAGCAAAAACGACAACTTCTGGACTTGCTTAATAATTTTAATCTTAGATGTAGCAGTGATTTACCAACAAGAGAATTTATTGATAAAAAAGGCAAATATTGCGGATCATCTGACTATTATCTTTACATGTAAAGTAGAATAATATAGCCAAACAAATAATAAAAAATATGATCTTAAGCATCCAAAATATGTGTTTACAAAAACTAGGTTAGGTAAACTATGTAATTTTCTAATCGTATGTTCCTTTGATGATGTCTACAGCTCTGATATAAGTGTTGATGAGGTATTTAGTCGATTTATGGTCACCTTAAAGTGGGCTATTGACGTTAACTGCCTAGAATATGCAAAGAAAAATAGATATGTTATAAAGGGATAGGTCACAGATGAAATTAAAAAATATAGTGATGAGCTAAAAAAAACTATTTTGGTTGGACAAGGAAACCCAAAATGTTAATATAATTAATCAATACAAATACGAGAAAAAGAAATACAATAAGTTTTTACACGAAAATAAAAAGAAATATTACTCTGAAATAATAGAAAAATCATTAAATAAAACAAAACAGATTTGGAGTATTGTAAATACACAAATTGGGAGAAAAAAGGTTCAAAAAATATTGTTATTAAAAAAGATAACATTAAAATATCTGACTCTGGAAATATTGCTGATTGTTTTGGGCAGTTTTTCTCCAAGGTAACTGAAAATGCTTTGAGCAATCACTATGCCGGTCATCTTTCAGATAGGTGTACTGCAATGCAGACTAATAGTAGGTCATTTTTTGTACCCCAGTTTCTAGAGAGGAGCTGCTAGAAATAATAGGCAAAATGAAAAATAAACAGAGTATGGGTATTGATGGAATACCGACAAATGTTATTAAGGGCCAGTTTTTCAATGTGATTTAATCCGAGGTTTAATTTTAAACCCCGAGTTAAATTTGCGTTTTTCAATTAATTTTGATCTCCAAGTTTATATTAAACTCAGAGTTACTTTAATTCCCAGAAAGGGTATGAGTTAAGTAAGAATTAAAATAAAAAGAGGTTATATATCGTTCTGTTGCGAGTGTTGTGTTAAATGATAATGTGGGACTATGATGTAAATGCATATAGTAATGATAAAGAGAACTTTAGAAGACCAAAAGTTATTTGTCCAAGAGAAATCATTTTGAAATGTGGGACAATATTAATTTTCTAACCAGATTTCGGTTGTCTCCAAGAACGGTAGAAAATATTTTAGAGGAAATTGTTGATGTAATACAATACAGGTGAAAAGTTTATTTAGCCAAAAAGTATTGCGAAACGGCTCTCAGCTTATTGAATCCTTCTAAATGTCATATTTTAATTTTATTCGTTGTAGAAATGACGCTTTATCCGCGGAAAACCAATTATTGCTTACCCTGCGGTTTTACGCCACGGGTTCTTTTGTCTTGAATTAGCTGTTCGTTTAGCCCCGTCAACGGCTGGGTAGTACCCATGGCTTTCTTGCGATTACCTAGTTTTTTATGCATTTTACTTTTTTTTTAGCCAAAGAAAAAGTTGTAGATCGAGCCTTTTTTTTGAGCGGTTTAGTATTACATATAGCAGTTTTATTACACGACATCACTGCCTTCAAATAAATATAACTAATAAATTGCAGCACATTTTCCACTAAAGCAAAAAATAAACTTACCGTAATCTTAAAATTGTAATCAATAAATTTAATAATTTTATAATAATGATCACACTACCTTCGTGACATTCTTAAAAAAACGCAAAACAGAGTCAAAAATGACGTTGGCGTGCAGCCGTTACCATGACAACGCATTACCAACTTTACAAATTTTATACAAACCTAGAGTTGATAAATCCTCACTATGATTGTAATTGAAAAACCCAAACTCGTCCTAAACTCGGAGCACTGATTTAGCCAAATCTAGACCAGTCTCAATCTTAAATGTTATTTCTAAATCTTTTGAAATCGTTATGTATAATAGACTTAAAATATTTTTAAAAAATGAGCAAGTATTAACAAATTCCCAGCATGGTTCAAACCATTAAAATGGATTACTTTCTATCTAAAAAATAGAAAATTGTGTGTTCGTATTAAAAGTAGCGTATCGGAGTTGTATGACATAAGTATGGGAGTTCCTCAGGGGTCCGTTTTGCGACCGCTGCTAATTGTCGGGTTCGTAAATAAAATGCCTGATTTTATCAAAGCGATTGGACGATATTTAGCAAGCGGCTTGAAAATTACTTCGTGGTAAATGAAGTTACAGACGCAGGTATGAAGCGTGCAATATTATTAAATGCGCTTAATGAAGAGGCTTACAAGCTTGTATATAATTTATCACTGCCTTCTAAACCTGAAGAAAAAAACTACGTGGATCTGGTGAAGTTACTAGATGTTCATTTTAAGCCTGTGGAATCAGTATTTGCTGCACGTTATAAATTTTACACTGCAGTAAAAAATGTACACGAAGGAGCGGCAGAATGGGCAGCAAGAGTTCGCAGTCTTGCTGTAAATTGTGAATTTGGTGGCGAAAGTATAGATACAGTGCTGCGAGATAAATTTATTGTTGGTTTCGACAAGAGCCGAGTGTAAGACCGACTCTTTGAGGAAAATAATTCAATAAATTTCAGCAGAGCGGTTGAAATCGCTTCAGCAAAGATGGCGGCCCAGTGTAATTCGGCGAGTCAAAATCCTCAGGTGAAGGTGGAACCCGACGTCAACTACGTCGATCGAAGGAAGTTTAACGCGCAATCGCAGCTTCAGCGTGGTTCCTCAATAAGTGTTAAGTGCGCAGTGTGTGGAAAGGGAAATCACCCTACCAAAAATTGCCGTTTTAGTGAATGTAGCTGTCATGTGTGCAAAGTTAAAGGTCATATCGCACCTGTGTGTCCAAACAAAAATAAACAAAGCAAACCTGTCAATAAAAACAAAAGAAATTATCAAAATTTTTTAGAATTAAATGATGAAATCTTTTCTGTTAATTCATGTAATAAGAATTATAAACCTTTTGTTGTTGATGTTAAAATAGATAATAATAATTATCAGTTTCAGCTCGATAGCGGCGCAAGTGTCTCGGCTGTTTCAAAAAATTATTGGCATCAAAAGTTGGGCAGGTATAAATTATATAAAACCGATAAAGTTCTGCATTTTTACAATGGTGATAAAATGTGTCCCGTGGGAATTTGTAAGGTAAAAATTTTATTTAATAATATTTTGCAAGATTTAGATTTGTACGTTATTACAAATGGAGGCCCTCCAATATTAGGCCGTGATTTTATGGAGATTTTTAAATTAAGTATATCACAGGTAAATTATACTAACGTTACAAATAATTTAGATATTTTAAATCAGAAATATGACACGCTCTTTTCTGATGGTTTAGGTAAATTTAACAAAGAAACAGTTTCAATTAAATTAAAGGACGATTTGGTAACTCCAAAATTTTTTCGACCTAGACCTTTACCTTACGGAATTAAAGATAAAGTTGAACAAGAAATTGAGCGTTTAATTAAACTAGAAATAATTAAACCCTTTGATTACTCCCCTTGGGCTGCTCCTATTGTACCTGTGCTAAAAAAAGATGGTAGCATTCGTATTTGTGGTGATTTTAAAATTACCATTAATCCATTTTTAGAAATTGATCAATTCCCACTACCGCGCATTGAAGATCTTTTTGCACAGTTGCAAGGGGGTGCCATATTTTCAAAAATTGATTTATCTCAAGCTTATGCCCAAATTTGCTTAGACGATAAATCTAAAGAGTTAGTTACAATTTCAACTCATAGGGGTCTATTTCAATATCAACGTTTACCATTCGGGGTGGCATGGGCAGTTGCAAAATTTCAAAAAATCATGGAATCCCTTCTGCAAAATGTAGAAGGGTGCGTTGTGTTTTTAGACGATATTCTAGTTTGTGTTAAAAATCAAATTCAACATGATGAACGTTTAGAAAAGGTATTACTAACATTACAAGAAGCTGGATTAAAGGTACAGTCAAATAAATGTAGTCTTAATCTTCTTCTTCTTCTTCAAGTTGGGCGGACTTACGGCTCAACCACCGCCCTTATGTTCGTGGACAAAAATCCTTATTAACCAGCTACTAGTTTTAACGTCCAATGATTTCAGAAGAACCAAAAACCATTGGACAACGGTTGTCTAACAAACACGTGGACACAAATAGGTTATGTAACCTTGAAATTTTAAATGTTCATATAAATTCCTCTATTCCTTTAAAAAAGGACAAAACGAGGAATATTATCTAGGACTGGAATCCGGTTTTGTCCTCCCTGAGTCAAAGTCAACTATTTTTCACACTTTTTCATGGAGCAATGCAGGAGCGATACGCTTCTCACCGAGGACAAAATCGAACTCCCCAGTCTTAATCAAAAATCAGTAAATTACTTGGGTTACGTAATAGATAAAGATGGGTTGCACACTTGTCCGGACAAAATTTTGGCTATTAAAAATGTCCCCACACCCAATAACGTAACTCAACTAAAATCAGTGCTGGGCATGATTAATTACTACGGTAAATTTATTCCCAACTTGGCTACTGTACTTTACCCTTTATATCAGCTACTAAAGAAGAACCAAAAATTTATTTGGAATTCAGATTGTGAAAAATCTTTTCATAAAATTAAGGAATTACTTATGTCAGCTAACATTTTAACTCACTATAATCCTAAATATGAGATCAAAGTTACAAGCGATGCTAGTCCTTATGGTATAGGTTGTGTTTTAAGTCATGTATTGCCCGACAATACTGAGAAACCTATAACTTATGCTAGTCGCAGCTTAACAAGCGCCGAAAAATCTTACAGCCAAATTGAAAAAGAAGGGCTTAGTATTGTTTTTGCACTATGCAAATTTAATTAGTATATATACAATAGGAAGTTTATTTTGGTAACTGACAATAAACCTTTAATGGCTATTTTCGATCCACAAAAGGGTATTCCGCAATTTTCTGCAAATCGATTAAGGCGATGGGCAGTAATTTTGTCAAATTATCAATACAAAATTCAATATGTTAAATCTGAAAATCCCGCTGATTTTTATCTCGTTTACCGATCGAAGATAGCAAGATTTGGCAGTCAGTAGAAGTTGACTATATAAACTATTTTAAGGACAATATAATTCATTAATATTAGAACCAATAAAATGTCAGTATTCCATAGTGACGTATTTTATCACAGCGGCAATATTTTTTATCATCTTGTTTACACGTTACTAAGAATTTTGACGTTTTTTTGATTTGACATTTGTTGTCATTTCAATTCTGTTTTTGATATATATCAATAAAATAATGAATTATAAACTCTAAAAGATCGATGGGTTGGTGTAAACGATAATGAAATTAAGGTAAGTTTGAATAAATAAGGTTTATTAAAGTCTTTTTATATTTTAAAGCACATTTTAATTTCAAATGTCAAACTAAAAATTCGTTAAATCCTAAAATTCATTATATTTTCTCACTAAATATAACTCGTGGTATGATTAATTATCGATGATATTTACTCATTAAAACCGAAGCAGCACATTTCACTCGTCCTGCGGACTCGTGAAATCTGCAGCTCGGTTTCAATTCGAAAATATCATCGATGATAATCATACCACTTGTTATATTATGGGTGATAATAATTTAATAAATTTAAATTTTGATTATTTAAAACAAAAAATCTTAGCTGACGAAAAAATTTGCAAATTATATTTATATATTTTATAGAGTTCATATTGACTATTTGGGCCCTTTTCAAAATTTTTATTTTCTAGTTGTTTTGGATTCGCATTCTAAGTGGATTGAAGTGTTTCCAACTAAAGTAATAACTTCAAATTTTACCATTAAAGCGCTTCATTCGTTGTTTTGTCGTTTTGGTATACCTAAATATATAGTTTCAGATAATGCTAGAAATTTTACCAGTGCAGAATTTAAAGAGTTTTTAGAAAAGCATAATATTAATCAAATAACGTCTGCGCCGTTCAATCCACAATCAAACGGAGCCGCAGAAAATGCAGTTAAAACAGTAAAGTACGCGTTAAAAAATGCACTTGGTAAAAAACTAAAAATTGATTTATTTACTGCGTTAAATAACTTTTTGTTTGACTACAGAGTTGCACCACACTCTACGACAGGCGTCTCTCCTTCATTTTTAATGTTTGGTCGAAACATTCGCACTAGGTTTGATTTATTAAAACCCGATATTTCTGTAAAACAAAAAATTAAAAATGAACAGGAAAAGCAAATAAAACATTTTGGGGGGAAAGAAAGATCTAACTTTATTATTGGTGAAAAAGTACGTGTCAAAGATTATAGGGTTACTAATAGAGTTACCTGGATTTCAGGTATTATAAAAAAAATAATAGAAAAATGTACATATATTGTTGATATTTCTGAGTTAAATTTATCTTGGAAGAGACATACAAACCAGATTTTAAAAACACAAGTTTTTTGTCATTTACCAGTAACCCAAAACAATTGTATTAATGCAGAATCTCCTACCACCTTAGCCGAAGACACTTGCACCACAGACAAGCCGTCAACCTCCACTACCTTAAATCAAACAGCTGATTCTCATTTGATTACTCAACGCCCTAAGCGAGAGGCTCGAAAGCCCGACAGGCTTGTTTATAAATAAATGTTTTATTAATTAAGTTAGTTATTAATTATCTAATTATTAAGTAAGGTTAGGGATTTTTTTTGTTATAGGTAGGTCAATTTTGCTATTATTTAAAAAATGTTATTTTTATTTAGTGAGGGGAGAATGTAATATATTCAGTATAAGCAATAAATTGTTATAGTTTTTTGTACGCACTTTTTATGGTAAGGAGTGCACAACAATTTAGTCGCATTCAGTTACATATGAACCATTGTATAGAACACATTTATTTTAATAATTAAACGGTTTAATTTTATGGGAAAACAATATTTGGTTTTATTCTCCAAGGAATAACAATTACCATTCAGGGAAATCAAATATTATCCAGTGAAAGTGTAACTTATTGGGGCCTGATTCTTGATAGTGGCACAAGATGGCTTGGTCAAATTGATAATATTTGTAGTAAAATAAATAAATCATACTTTGCTATACTAAATTTAAAAAATATACTTAACGAGGATCAATTGTTAAATGTTTATTATTCTTTAGTCTATAGTAATTTGTCATATAATTAGTGTTGTCACTGAAAAAAAACAGTCTTGTTTTTTTTCAAAAAAAAATGTTTTTTTTTGAAAAAAAACAGAGGACCTTGTTTTTTTTAAAAAAAAATGTTTTTTTTCAAAAAAATTGTCAAAAATACTCAAATTATATTAAGTGACAGGATATTCGAAATGTCACTGCTGAGGAAAGAATTTTTGGCACATTCTGTCACTAGAAGTATATTAAATACTAATTATAGTTTCTTATTTACCATTAGTAATATTCTTAAACAAATTGTTTAACGTTGTTGGCTTTCGCCCTGAGCCTTCTCTTTTCGGCATTTCTACCAACTATGCATCAACCTACTATAAAGCCGCAGGTCTTAACTCTTCTATTATAATATCGTATAGACTATACGATATGCTGAGTCAGCATTGCCGACAGCGAGGCGCCCTTTTACCATACGTGGGTGGGGATGAAAAAAAACAACTTTTGTTTTTTTTCAGTGAAAAAAAAACATGTTTTTTTTCACGTGTTTTTTTTCAACTGAAAAAAAACGTTTTTTTTACAACACTACATATAATATAATCATTGAGTAAAGACACACTTTACTCAATGATATAATATTATGGGGAGATTGAGTAGAAAGCGGGCGAATTTTCACTGCTCAAAAGAAAATCATTCGTTTAATTTTTGGTCTTAATTATGTTCAATCACGTAAAAAGACGTTTCAGCAGAAAAGAATTCTTACTTTTCCCTGTATGTATATATTTAAGTGCTTGTTATATATTAAGCAAAATATTCATAGGTCACAATTATTTAACTAGAAATCGAAATGAGCTGATTATACAAAAACACAAAACAAAAAAAACCGAAAGTTCTCCAGCATATGCTGGCATAAAACTATATAGAAAATTACCAGAACAAAAAACATTAAACTCTAACCTATTTCGACAAAAAGTTAAAATTTTGTTACAGGAAAATTCTTTTTACTCCGTTAAAGAATATTTAGACTATAAGTCATTGTAAACTGTGTTCTATTGTTTGTATTGGTAATGTTTTGAGTTTGTTTTATATATTCGCCTGATGTGATTTTTATTCGATATTTGTAGTACAAATATCGAGGTACAAATTTTGTACCTGATTTTTCTATCAAATGACTTTTACACCCATAGATGTATGGCAAAAGTATTAATAAAGCTAATATTATTATTATTATTATTATTATTATTATTATTAAACATCTCTAGGCACTCGTGCATAAAATGGCGTTTATAAAACTTGATACAAAATATACTATTATAATTATATATATACTGTTTCCTAAAATTTTAATTATTCTGTTTATTTTGTATTTAACCCTTTAGGACCTGACTTTTTCTTTTTGGTCAAAAAAAATATTTGATATTATTTTCCGTTATTTTCATGTCTTAATAAGTGATAAAAACAGCTTATATGAAATTTTTTAAACTTTTCGAAAAAAAAATTCAAAATTCAAAATTTTACACATATGTGACCATTGGGCTTTTAAGGAGTCAAATAAGGGTTTTGTTGAGATGATAAAAATATTTAAAATGTCCATGTTTTTTCCCGTTGAGACCTGTTGTGCACAAATGTGAACATGGATTAAAAACCCTTCAGACCTGATGTGCACATATGGGTACACCCGGTTTTTGGGTTTTTTTACGAGTTACATGCATTGACACACATTGCAAATATATTCAAATGGTAAACAAAGGTATTATTTCATTGCAAAAAAAACGGAGATTTATTCGATTTCAATTTTCATATAATAATTACAAAATTGTATCCCTTACCCGGCAGTTGGCCTTCCATCTTGGAATTTGAATTTAAATGAATGATTTCTCTACCAGCTTTGATAGATATGGTATAGATGGCTCCACAAAAATTTAAAAATATTGTACACAAACGTGTACAACGGGTCATAGGATGTCTTTTCAGTAAAAATGTATTTAAAAAAAAACATCAAACGGAGCGTACACAAATGTGACCAAAAGGTCCTAAAGGGTTAAGTACATTATTTTTTTTTACTATTTCAGGGATTATATTTACGTATGTACCAGGGGATTTATTTATAATTTAGATTATTTTTGACGTTTTTTTAAAACCAAGAGAAACTTTTAATACACACTCAAGCCCAGCAACAAGGTTTTCGAAAATCTGTCAAGTTACTGTAAATGTTTGCTCATTGTCTTATAATACTACTGGCATAAACGAAATAAAATATCAATATTAAAAAATGACTATTTAAAAAAAATATGGACTAACATGTGAGAAACAATATTTTCATTTGTGACGACTTTTAAAAAAATAATTTTACTTAGGAGCAATAATAATTATTATTATAATAAATTTTGTTAACTCACATATTGAAGTATTACTCATAATTTTTTTTATTAAAGAAAATCATTTATTTATCATGTTTAAAAACAGTTTTCTTATTTTATGTTCTTTTGTTGTTTGTTTCTGATAAAAAAAATTCAGTTATCTTTAAAAACTTAAAATAAACTTAGTACTCTGTACTTGTAATCGAGTATTTTTTTAAATTATTTGTACTTTTTACTTTGCACCAATACCTACCTACTTTTTACTTATACTCGAAGCAGCTCTATAAGTATAAACTTAATACTCTGTACTTGTACTTTGTACTTGTACCTACCTACTTTTTACTTATACTCGAAACAGCTCTATAATTATAAATATTTCTAACAAAATTTAGTTAAACAAACAGGTGTTTAAAAAGGTATAATAATATTTGTTTTAGGTATCACCACCGTTTTAACCATGACCACCATAAGCACAGGGGTTCGAAGTTCACTACCACGCATCAGCTACGTCAAGGCTATCGACATCTACCTGGTAATGTGTTTCGTATTCGTGTTCGCCGCCCTTCTCGAATACGCCGCCGTCAACTACACTTATTGGGGCGCGCGTGCCAAAAAAAAGAGCAAGAAAGCTAAGGAAACCGAAGAAAATAAATCTGGTAAGAAAAAAAATCACGTAAAATTGGAAAATCACCGGGTTTTTATTGATTCTAAAAAAGAATCTTTATAATAATCCTTATAATATGACTTGTTAGTAAGTCCCTTTAATTTGACAGAAAACTGTCAAAAATACATGTGACAAACATGTTAGCTTCAAATAGCTGCTAGATGCCTTATTTATTTTGTTTCCATTATAATCCTTCTTAAGGACAGATTTTTAAGCAATATGCTTTAATAAAAGTAGGTATATCTTATTTTTAGTATACCCTGTATACTGTTTTGGTAAAATGGGGTGGGGGTAAAATTAATGCCCAACAATTTGACATCTAATATCGGATCAATTAAACTATACAGTAGGGTGGACCGAAAATAAAAAAAAACTAGAAATTGGATAGAAAAGTTACCTTTTGGCAAAACAAAAATAATTTCTATTTACAGTTTTTTGTTTTTGTAACGTTTTTTACCCCCTTTTGATTTGGAATACCGCCCAATATTAGGAGATTGATAATTCAAAGATAATTTTTATTTGCAATTTTTATATGGTGATAAACCTTTTGCCCCCTACCGAGCATCAAAGTATTAAAAAAATCAGATTTTTAATTTTTTTTTCCAAAAAACAATTTTTTTATACATATATATCAATGGTATTTTTGTAACGTATCTTCAAAACCTTTATCTTTGCAAAAAACTGCTATCTTAAAACTATTTTTTTATTATTTATAAATATATATATATATATATATATATATATACATATATATATATATTGATAAACCTTTTGCCCCTACCGAGCATCAAAGTATTAAAAAAATCTTATTTTTTAAACATTGTGCATAAAAACTATTTTTTTTTTTTATATTTTAATGGTATTTTTGTAGTGTATCTTTACAACGTTTATCTTTGCAAAAAACTGCCATCTTTAGTTTTAAATTAAAACAATATTTGGCTTTGTTCCTTCCATAATACGACGCGCAGTACACCAATTGGTGCCAAAAGCCTTTGTGAATGTATTGTTAATTTTTTTATTAAAATTATTACAAATTGGAAAATTTTGACGGTTTATGATGTGACGGCAGAGTCGTCAATACGGATCAGAATACCTTTAACTGATTCAGAAATATAATGAAAAAACTGAAACAATCAAATTAAAAAATCCTCTATACCTTTTTTACTATTGCAGCTTATCAATTTGAAACAGCATTTGTTTTTTTGTAGGCCCACTATTTTTTGACTTATCATGGCCAACTTTTATTTTTCTTTTGGGCGCCATATTGGAATTTTTCATAAAAAATAGGACAATTTTTTCTCTTTACCACGATGTAACACTTTTATCATTTATATTGGATGATTATTGAAAAAAATATAAAAGTGAAAATTTCACTTAAAAATAAGTTGCCTTGCTTTTTAAATATTTGTGTTTGTCAATACAGATGAAAAACTTAAATATTATTATTAAACAACAGCAAAACAAAGCACAAAATAAGCAACAGCAAAAACAGTTGTTGCCTAAAAAAATGGGCTAGGAATTATTTTGATTATATATTTTTGAAAAACAGCGAATATTAAAGTTTGAAAGGTTTTTCAACAACCAAATTATGAGCTGCATTTTGAGCTGATATAATGTATTGTTTTGTATGGATAGATATTCTGTTATGGAAAAACGAGGTTTATGTCAGAAAAAAATAAAATTCAGTTTAATACTACATTCAACACTGACATCAATTGTGACCGTAAAAGCCCGATCGAACAATGTTTCTGAAAATTTATCGGAACATGGGACAATTTGGCAGTGTAGAAAGACCCAGACAGATTTGTGTATCAAGCACGACAGGAACAAGTCAATGAAATTTACACCAGTTGTTTTTGATCCTGAAATTTTAACTAGACAAATTGCAAGAGATGTGGACATAAATACCACGACTATAAGTTTCAAAAATTACACATAAATAAAGAACGAAGAATGGAATTCTGTAGGTGGTTTCAAGAAAAGGTAGCAGTAGAAAGAGGTAGGCCAGGAAAATTTTTTGGAGTGACGAAACCACTTTAACTAATAGCGGAATTTTAAATAGAAAGAACAAACATTTTATGCAATAGAAAATCCGAATTTGGTACAAAGTAGATTTTACTAAAATATCTGGTGCGGTATCCTATAGGACTACTTTTCATTCAGGGACATCTTAATGCCGAAAAGTATTTAGATTTTGTTTGCAAAACCAAATAGAAGAAGCGCTTGAAACTCTTCCTTTTAATTATATGAGAAATGTAAGAGGGTTTCAGTAGAATGATTTAATATTTACATCGCCGTTTTCCAAATAAACTGCGCACCACTCAATCTGTCGAGACCAAAAAGTACGTCCTTTTTCAAAACGACATTACTTTTTTGTTTCTTAAACGATTTTATTTTGGTCTGTAATGTCTACTAGCCCCATCCTCTGGCAATTCATGCTATAGATATAAAGCTCACGGTTCTTCAAGTAAATTTCGTATATGTAAAACGGTGAAAAGTTTCATCCAACCCCCGTTTAAAAAAAGAAATATTTTTTTCTCGTTTTAACTTTGAAATAATGAAGTATTATGTCTTACCTTGAAAAGGTTTTCAAATTTTTCGAATTGGAATCTTAGCTACGAAAATATGATTTTTTTTTCAAAGAGTACATTTAAGGGTTTTTGGTAGGCAATACACTCAGTCTTTTTAAGAACAAGAAGATAAAATGGCGAAAGATTGTTCCTTGAATAATTCTGAACAAGCAACAAACTTCCATTATTTTCATAGGGGCCTAAGCTAAGACCACTTTTTCAAAATGACATTTTGGTGAAAATTTGCGAAAAATAAACCTGAACCGATATTTCGTGACATGTTTTCTTTATAATTTTGACCTCCTGATTGTGATTCAGTTGTCAAATTTAAGTTTCAGATAAAACCAAAGTCACCAAGAATCAAAATTCGAAAACAATTCCCGACTGATAAAATTCTTAATAAAATCCGATTGCTGGCGTGTTTATTGCATATTTATGATTTTAATGCAATTTGGGGATTAATTTTTTGGGCGAAATTACTGCACTTTGTTTGAGTGGTTAGGATAATGTTACATAAGTTACATTTACATTGCGCACTAGTTATAACTTATCACTGATAAGTACCTATCTAATTGGTAATAAAGTTAAATAAAAAATGGTTGTTCATTTTGGAAAATTTTATGCGAAAAAATGTAACAAAAAATAACAAAAATAACTTTCAATATTTCGTTGGCCCTTTTATAAATTCCTGGGGTATTCCATTCTTCCTGAATAGCATTTACCAATTCATCCAAATTTTCCATGCGTCCTTCCCTCTCTTTCATCTTCAGTTTCATCCTGCTTCACACATGCTCAATATGATTCATATCCGGAGACAAAGGTGGACAATTTATTCTCTGAATATGGTGGTCCCTTAAATACTCATTTACGACATTGGCGCGATGCGGACGGGCATTGTCGTCCACCAACACCAATTATTGGCAACATTTTGAGCATAAGGGACCACGATATCACTAACAACCAAATCTCTATATCTGTCAGCATTCACTCTTTCCATTCATCGCCATTCCACCCCAAAATATCAAGAATATCCCTCATAATGCGTTTTAAATGTTTTTCAAGAACTACCGTAAAATGGGGTGAATGGGAACACTTTTTGACATTTGATCAATCACAGCGGCCGTATAGTAATTTTTTTAAAGACCGTTTTGGGCCTAAAAGTCCTATGGGGTGCTGGGCTACCTATAACCAAAATTTGAAAATAATAGATTTTTCCAAAATATATATTTTTTATTTTAATGTGCTTTGTTCCTATTGCCCCGGTATCAGTCGATATAGGAACACCAATGTTATTTTCCCTTGTATGCCGATTTAACGCGTTAAAGGTGTAATAGGAACACAATATATTTTTTTTAAAAGCGGCGAAAAATTCATATAATGTGATTCAGACCTTGGGTGGGAAGAAAAAGACCAATATGTAACTCAAAAATGTTTTCTTTTATTATTTATAAAACGTATAAAATATATAAAAATAAATAAAATACATATTCTAAAAATCAACATAATAAAAAAAAACCTTTAAAAGTGTCTAAATTTCAAAATTTTCCCTGTTCCGATTCACCCAAATGCGGTTCAATTTTGCGCATTTTGAATTTATAAAATTATTAGGAAAAAGTGGAACACATTTTCAACAATTTGACTTTTTTATATTTTAAATGAATAACTAAGAAAACAATCACGAAAGTTTCAGCTTATTTCACTTATCCCTTTTACGTTTTCCAGATGAAGCTTTTCGGAGCACCCATACGATAACAAAACTTGCTCACAATTTGAGGTGAGCCCATAATGACAGCTACACTGTTACCAATTTTTCAATGCTACCAACTAGCAAACACAACATTCCTGTACATGAAAACCCACAAAAGTTTTTGATTTGTCAATTTAAATTAACGTAAGAAATGTTTGAAAACTTTCTCCCACTTTTGTCCCGATTTCCCCTTTAGTTCCCATTCACCCCATTTTACGGTACTTTTCATTTGATCCTCGATTTAATTATTCAGCGACATGATAATATCGTAATAAAGATGCAAAGCACGGTAAAAAAAATAGTAAAACCAGCAATCGTATTTTATTAAGGCATTTAACAGCCGGAAATTGTTTTCGAATCTTGATTCTTGGTGATTTTGGTTTTATCTGAAATTTAAATTTGATAACTGAATAACAATCAGGAGGTCAAAATTATGAATAAAAAATCTCACAAACGTAAATATTGGTTTAAGTTTGGTTTTCTAAAATTTTCACCAAAATGTTATTTTGAAAAAGTGGTATTTGCTTAGGCCCTCTGAAAATAATGGAAGTTTGTTGCTTGTCGCTTGTTTAGAATTATTTAAGGAACATTATTTCACCATCTTATCTTCTTGTTTCTAAAAAGACTGAGTGTATTGCCTACAAAAAAGCCTTAAATGTATACATTTACTCTTTAAAAAAAATCATATTTTCGTTGCTAAGATTCCAATTCGAAAAATTTGAAAAAAGCTACAAGGTAAGACATAATACTTCATTATTTTAAAGTAAAAACGAGAAAAAAATTATTTTGTTACAAACGGGGCTTGGATGAAGTAATTAAAATTTTTTACCGTTTAACATATCACCCTATTGGAAATTAACTTGAAGAACCGTGAGCTTCATATCTATATGCTATAGCATAAATTGCTAAAGGATGAGGCTAGCAGACAACACAGACCAAAATAAAATAGTTCAAGAAACAAAAAAGTTATGTCTTTTTGAAAAAGAACGAACTTTTGGTCGCGACACATTGAGTGGTGCGTAGTTTAGTTGGATGGGCACGCGTAGGCCTGTGACTTGACCTGCACGATATCCCTGTTTAAATCCCCTGGATTATTTTCTCCTCCGAAAACGTAGAGCAGCTGAGAGATCGAATCTCATGAAATTGGAAAAGCCGTGGACAAAATGGCTTTAAGAACACGATTGAGCCTTCAACAGCATTTTGAACAATTAATTTATTAATTTTTTTATCAAAAATTAGACAGTCCAAACTGTATTTTGTCTAAGGAACTTTTAGCCAAAACTTTTCGTTATGAAGATAAGAATTTTTTTTTCAAATAGTGGTGAATTATTTTGTTTAAAATCAAATTTTCAAAGCGAACTACATAAGCATAGACAAGGGATTGGTTGGGGTTGCCATCTTGGTTTAGTAGTACTGCCATGATCCTTATAGAATTATTGTTTGACGGATTAATGTGTCAAAACCTTTCATTGACTGTGTCAAATTGTGACTTGTTAAATATATAAAACCTGAAATTAACAAGAATCCATTAATTGCTCCCGTTCAATACTTGAAGATTCCATGTAAGTTCTTATAATTGCAGATGCAATAACTACTGAATGATTATAACAGGAACGCCTAAATGCAGGAATGGGCTCCATCTTAATATAATTTTTGCGTAAAATAAAACAAACCAAATCAAACCAAACCCAACCAACCCAACCCCCCGTAACCGCCCTATTGAAGCCTAACCACCCTATTGAAGACGATTATTCCATCGTGCATTGCCCTTTATCTCGAACTTTGTTACCGATGGAATAATCGTTTTCAATAGGGTGGTTAGGCTTCAATAGGGCGGTTACGGGGGGTTGGGTTGGTTGGGTTTGGTTTGATTTGATATTATTTTACGCAAAATTTATATTCAGATGGAGCCCATTCCTGCATTTAGGCGTTCCTATTATAACGCATTGTTTTTTATTAAAGTTGTACTATGCTCCACACTTCAAAGTCCCACCACGTGACCACGTACGGAACGCAGTCTTTTGATAATTTGTCATTTAAGGCTTTTCAGGTTATGTATCTGTCAAAGTATAGTCAATGAAAGAAATAATATTTATACTGTTACCGTTTATGTTTAAGCGTTAAAAGTTTATAAATCTTTATAGTATCACAGTAACAATGGTTGGTTTAAGAGTTTAGGAGTATAAATACTGCATTTAATGAAATTCTAAAGTGTATAGTGCCAAATAAGTAAAATTTTTGTGCATTTGGTCTACATAATACCTATGTTAATATATTATATCTGGTTTTAGCCATAAAATAGTTTTAGCTAAACGGCATTTATTAAAAAAATCTAGCTTCTCTATTATGGAATAAGAATATCTGTATCAAAGGTAGGTTAATATATTATAACAAAAAATATCATCTAATTTTGAAATTTTAAGGTCAGAAAAATCTATTTTGATCAAAATAAATAAGTAATTTGGATTATTTGGAAGAGTGTGTAAATATGGTCATATAAATATAGATACACTAAATAATTGTTGAATATGGTTCAAATTAAATTAAAGCTTTTATACTCGTAACAACAAAACTTGTGCATACCTCTCGGGATCCCTACTTTAAGTTAGATTATAAGGAAACAAACAATTTTTAGAGATACATGCAATGTAAAAATATTTAATACTCCCATAACATGTAACTTTTGAAATTCTTAAAAGTTATAATGATTTTTCGATGAAGATAAAATTCAGTTAAAGCTTTATACGTAATTGTATTGACAAAACTTTATGTAGGTATACTTTAAGCTGGATAAGAAAGACTACTACAAGTAAAAATATTAGATAGAGTATACTGTGGTTTTATTTAAATTTTAAAATTTATAAGGTTATTTATACCTAATGATTGTTCGATGTAGATAAAATTTTGTCGAAGCTTTTATAGGTACTTGTATTGACACTATGGGTATATTAGCTGACAGTGTAAGGAACTTTAGGAAGGTTACCTATTGAATTTACAGTTTTTTAAAATTAAGTATCTAATGGTTTTATATTTGAAATTTGCAAATTTTAATAATTTTAAGGTGTTGTTTTTAGATTCCTTCTTTAAAATAAACCCCTTTTAATATTTAATTAATTTGAAAAATCTTAAAATAGTTAAGTTTTACAGTTGAAAATATTTATGCCGGAGTAAAGCAATATTAAACATTGTAAAAATTTCAAAAATCACATGTTATTTATTTATTTATTTATTTAACATCCAGAGTATTAAATATTTTTACATTGCATGTATCTCTAATAATTGTTTGTTTCCTTATAATCTAACTTAAAGTAGGGATCCCAAGCACAAGTTTTGTTGTAAGGATAATAAAAGCTTTAATTTAATTTGAACCATATTCAAAAACTATTAAGTATATCTATATTTACATGACCATATTAACACACTCTTCCAAATAATCCAAAATACTTATTTATTTTGATCAAAATAGATTTTTCTAACCTTAAAATTTCAAAATTAGATGATATTTTTTGGTATAATATACAGGGTGTCTCATTTGGTTTTTCACTTTTTGAATTTAAAATAAAAAAAAACCAATCGATCAATTTTGACAAATTTTTCATTAAACTAAAGAAAAAACTTGGGAAATTTATTTGTTTTAAATTATATTGTCCAAATGTTGCCCATTTTTTTCCTGACACTCTTAAAGTCGAGCTCTAAAATTTGCAATCACGCTCCGAAAAGTTTGCTCACTTATGGCTTTCATTTCTGCCCGAATATTGTGCTTCAAGTCCTCCAAATTGGCAGGGTGGTTACGATAAACTCGACTTTTAAGATATCCCTTTAAAAAGAAGTCGCATGGAGTCAAATCCGGGCTTCTGGGGGGCCAATTTATGTCACCTCTTCGGAAAATCAGTTTTTCAGGAAAAAACGCCTGAACAACGGGAAAAGATCGATTTGAAGTGTGACTTGTGGGTCCATCTTGTTGAAACCAGCTTTCTTGGTCAAATTCTTCAAATTCTTGAAGAGCAGGTGTAAAAAAAATCACGTATCATGTCGACATAACGCCTGCGAACCGACAAGTTTGGTTCCTGCCGCACAGACGCTCTCACCATCTCAATGTTTTCAGGGCTTCTTATTGTTCTTAAACGGTTGGTTATGCGTTTATTTGTCGTTGAACCAGTCTCTTCAAACTTACGAACCCATGCCCTAATTAAATTAATGCCTGGGCATTGTTAAATGTCGTGTAAATTGTAATGGCGTCTAAACAAACGTCGAACGAGTGCAAGAATTGCTATTTTTATAAAAATCGCGCAAACAAAAAGCGCGTTGTTCTCCTGGGTAACGCTGCATGTTGACTAAATTTCCCAACATTGGCGGATCCAAGGGGGGGGCGATGGGGGCGATCGCCCCCCCCGGAAGTAAGTTATCAAGTTGAAATTGAACATAACTTTTTAAATTAATATAGAAAATAATAAAAAAATGGAATAACTTTAATTTCAACTTATTATTTACAAAAATTTTCAACTCCGCCCCCCCCAATGACACATTCTAGATCCGCCCCTGTTTCCCAATACCAAGCGTTTGTTTTCGACTAACCCCACTCTTCCAACCCACCTAACAACTTTTTTACAGGGCCACAAAAAGTGAAAAACCAACTGAGACACCCTGTATTAACCTACCTTTGATACAGATATTCTTATTCCATAATAGAGAAGCTAGATTTTTTTAATAAATGCCGTTTAGTTAAAACTATTTTATGGATAAAACCAGATATAATATATTAACATATTATGTAAACCAAATGCACAAAAATTTTACTTATTTGGCACTATACACTTTAGAATTTCATTAAATGCAATATTTATACTCCTAAACTCTTAAACCAACCATTGTTACTGTGATACTATAAAGATTTATAAACTTTTAACGCTTAAACATAAACGGTAACAGTATAAATATTATTTCTTTCATTGACTATACTTTGACAGATACATAACCTGAAAAGCCTTAAATGACAAATTATCAAAAGACTGCGTTCCGTACGTGGTCACGTGGTGGGACTTTGAAGTGTGGAGCATAGTACATATCATTAATCTTTGTAACTGATTGCTAGACTTAAGAGGCAGGTAATATACTTAATACTCGGAAATTCCCTATGTTTATTATTTAACTAAGGCTAAGACTTTTTTAATGCGTAGATTTTTGAGATCTAAATAGTTCATCACATCTAATTATCATCTAATTATTTTTTGTCACTTTAAGTATACATCATGTAGTACACATGTGTACATGATGTATATTACACATTGTGTACATCATGCTTGTCAAAAACCATTAATGTCCTAACCCGATAAAAAAAGATTGTATAAAATTATATATAATTATATAAAAAAAATGGCCCGATATAATTGGATAGAATTCTATACAATTATATAGAAGTATATATAATTATATAAGAAAACCGACCCGATATAATTATATAGAATTCTATACAATTATATATAATTATATATAATCATATATTATTATATTCCTGCAAAAAGTCACCAACTGAAATTTTGTAAAAATCTTAAAGTTCAAATTTACTAACCAAATTTACCTTATCTTTAATGTATAAAAGTCAGTAAGTGCTTTAAGCATTATATGCATATATGACTTATACATTAAAGATTCTTATTTGGATATACTCGTATAAACAACAATCCACACAACTATGTTTTTTAAGATTTTCACAAAATGACAGTTAGTGACTTTATGCAGGAATATAAAAATATAATGTCATCAAAACCTGCAAATTAGTGGTATTTTTACAGAAAAACAATTGAACTTCGTATATTTTTATATATTTTGAAAGACAACTTAATATGAAACAAAAAATTATTATAGCATTACTACCCTAAACCTAAAAATACACAATTAATAAGCACTGGAACTTTCTAATGGTTGTTGAAATATCCAAATTATAACAATCACTCAAGCAAATTAGTTTTATTTAAGCTTTAACTTGAAAAGAACACTATAATATAACAAACACACTTTATGAAGAATACGATATCTAGATTCACGTCACAAAAAAAGAATGTCTTCTAACAAAAGGCGACAAAGAACACCAAAACACGCCATCTTAGCTTTCTTTCAGTGTTACCACCATAACGTATGGCGGCAAATTAACACAAACTATTAAATGAGTACAGATTGCGTTTGTAATTAAATTTTTAAGGTTAACTGACGCTTACTACCCTATTTAGGTATTGTTTAGAGACCTCTAAATATGTTAATACCTTACAAACAATTGTTGCTTAAGGTGTTTGAACAATTATTAATTACCAGCCGTGATTTCTGCGCATGCGTATTAAGTTGTCTGCTATCCAGTTGTATTTTGTGGTCATATAACAAATACACAAAATGTAATCTTGTTTTTCTACTCCCAGTATCGTTCATGTTTCCAAAATATAAAATATACTTTATGGCGTTTTAGTCAAGGGCTGAAATTTTAATTAAAGTTCTACTTGCGAATCTTCACCAAAAATAAATCGATTTATAAGAATCATTATCACTTACCCACATAATATTAAATAATCCTTACTTTTTTGTAATCAAAAACCATAACCAATTGAAAATATTTTTTTAATGACGTCATTATCCAGGTACCTGGATAATTTTCTTAAATTATATATAATTATATAGAATTGTATATAATTATAAACAATTTTATATACCTTAAGGTCAATTGAAAAAAACTTATATATATTTATATAAAATTGTATAGAATTATATACAATTTTACATACCTTAAAAGAGACTTATATATAATTATATAGAATTGTATATAATCATATAAAATTATAAACAATTTAAAATACCTTAAAAGAGACCTATATATAATTTTATAGAATTGTATATAATTATATAAAATTATAAACAATTTAAAATACCTTAAAAGAGACCTATATATAATTTTGTAGAATTGTATATAATTATATAGAATTGTATATGATACTATATAGTTATATAAACACTTCAATAGGGTCTAATATATAATTATATATAATTGGAAATTATTATATATAATTGTATATAATTAAATAAAAGTATATAAAATTTCATAGAGAGTTATATATAATTGTATATAATTATATAAAATCCATATTTAAAAAAAAATATTTTATATAGAATTATGTATAATTGTATATCATTATATATAAACTTTATATAATTATATATGAATTATATATAACTCTATATACATTTTATATAATGATATACAACTATATAAAATCTTTTTTTATCGGGAAAGATAAACTGTTTTTAAAATCAGTTTCCTTTAACAACTGGAAAGATAATGAATTTTGAATAGTTAGGTCTATTTGTGAGTTTGTTTATATTAAATATTGAAATGAAACCCCCACTTGCAATTGGACCCCCTTATGCAAAAAGGAACCAACCGCCATAAAACAATTTGTGGAAAATTGGATTTAAAGTTTTTTAAAAGCATCTCAAATTTTGGAAAAGAGAAACTTAATTATATTGTTTTTTTGCGGTTTCCTATTAGGGTATAGTGCAAGACGGTACATAATTGAAAAGCATGAAATCTGGCCAGGATGCGGTTATAAACCCATTTTTGACAAAATGTCGGTTTTGCATATGTCCCATTAGAGCTTCCAATAACAATATTTAGCTCCAAGGTATCCTAAAAAGTTATCCTGGTATCTTTGCATTTTTCTATAACATAGTGCACTCTTAACCATTTCTTTTTAATTAGTTTTTATAGATATGTCTAAAAAACTTAAAATAAAAATGGTTAAAAACCAAAATTGTCTAATTGTCCACGTCGCATTAATTTAACTAAGGAAAATGATCTGACAATAGACATACAACCTTATTACTAAAAAAACAGCTTTTCTTTATTGCCCTTATTATTGAAAGTGAAGAATTCCGGAGTACCACCTCAGGATTGGCCATAGGATCTGGTTTTCATAAATTACGTGAAAAGTGTTGCAAATGAAACTGACGAAAGTGGAATCAATCTTATTCAAATATACACTGACCAAGGACGAAAAACAGTTACAGTATACTCTTCGCCTAGTCGCAAATAATCAAAAATATTTAAAACTTTTAGTTTTGGAGTACTTTTACATTATATTAAAATTTTGTACGTTTATTCAATGAGTAAGTAGCATCTACAGGCTACATTAAGTGTCACTTTTTAATTTATTTAATTTCGGGGAGGGGGGTTAAGCCCTCAAAACCCCACCTGAATCCGCCACTGACTAAATGAAATATTTAAGGAATATAATGTTGGATGCCACGTGATCTCTACGAGTTTTCAATTACCCGAAACTTTTCAATTAACCGGTTTTAAATTATATGGATAGTTTAATTATAATTATTAATACGTGGAAAAACAAAATATAAAAAACAAAAACACAACAACAAAAGCACAATGTTAGTTGGGTGCAGAAAATAATATATTGAATTATTTATTTACCTATTATAATATAAAAGTAATGCTAATATTATGCTGGATGCCCGTAGAAACTAATTCCATATGCAAAAAAACACAAAAAATATAAGCACAAAATAATGTTGGTTAGGTGCAGAAAACAAGATATTAAATTATTTATTCAGTTAATATAATCTACAATAACCTGTAGAAATTGTATTGTATTGTCAGATTTTTAAAAATTAGTGCGAATGAAACATCACCCTAAAGCAACAACAAAAATGCAATAAAATTAAAAATAAAATGCCGAAAACTTATTTCTTATAAAATTTATTTTGCAAAATATATTTTAATGTATACATTATAAACATGTAAATGTATAATGTCAATTTTATTTATAGTAAACAATTGTATTGAATGAATTAGTTGTACAAAAATAAATATTCAATATTATTATATATATTATTTTAAAAAACAATGTTTGGAAACTGGTTGCAATTTCCATTAATTACGTTATTATTTCTCACTGCATCGAAACGAGCTCACGGTCGGTCACATGGCAGTAAGGGGGTAGATCCTCCCTCAGAGGATTTCCGTAACGTATGTGACGCCAAGTTTTATTTTACCCTGTCCGCGATGAAAAAATAATAAAATTTCAAATTGATGCTTTTGATGTGGAATTTACTTGTGTCCAAAATTACTTTAAAAGAAATATTATGTTGAACATAAATACCTATCCTCTGCAGAGCTGCGCAGTGCCTATATTTAAAGTAAATAAAATAAAATGGCAAATATATAAGTGTAAGACATAATAAATATAGAAATAGCAAGGAATTTTTTGAAAATAAAAATGGTCTTTCCAGGTGTTCATCTAGCTAAATATATTTAGACTTATTAAACCAAACATCTTGACACGTCTAGATTCAAGAGGCTTATAAATCTTCGTTTTTAATTCTAAATATAAGGATTTATATTTATACACAAAATTAAAATAGTAACATATTATGGACAATACTGCTGTACAAGTTAAAGGGACACTTTTCTGTTCAGCTTTTACTATAGAAATTCTTTTAAAACAAGTTTGTATCAAACTAAAATTGATTTTGATTTAATTTTTAATATTTTAATTATATTATAGGAACTTAAGATTGGTCGTAGATTAAGAAACCGTGCTTGGTTTAGCTGTATCAGTTCAAAAATCAAGAATATTTAATTTTCAAGTCCCAAAGAACTTTTTATTGCAGCAAAATAAATCATGGTATTTATGTTTTTAGGGACCAAAGTAACAACAAACGATCAACTTTACAATAACGAAGACATAATCGAACTTCAAGACGTCCGCATGAGCCCGATCGCGTCGATAAGAAATCGACACAACTCAAAAAACAACGCCACAAGTGCAGTGGACCCATCAAAATTTCCACCCAGCTTTCGCATATCTAGATCGACAGGGTATACCTATAATTACAGGCCCCAGCCAGGTTTACGCTATAGGGGAAACAGGGGAAACCCGGTCCACAAACCCAAAGTCCTTCATGCAATAAGGAAGGGAGCTTTGGTCCTTAAAGCGTCCATGCCTAAGATTAAAGACGTAAATGTTATTGATAAGTATTCAAGAATAGTGTTTCCAGTAACATTTATGTTATTTAATGCAGGGTATTGGCTGTTTTATTTTTTCGAATAGTTTGTTTCGTAAATAAGAAACGGTTTAATAATTTTTATATAAAATTATTTTGTAAGTAAAAGGACGATTTATTAGTATAACTATTAATGGTAAACTTTTTATCAAATTCGCTTTTGTAGTTTACAGACCAGATAATACAGGGTTAATGATATAAAAATTAAGGGTGTTTAAATTTGAGTACACAGTAATGCGTATCAGACGATATTTTTAATTAAAAGTAAAATACAAAGATGACGTTTAAAAATGACCTAAAAGGCAACCTCAAATTTGAACACGCTTTATTTGCCAATAAAATTATAGAGACCGGATTCTGGGCATATGCCTATAATCGATTTTATTAGGCCGTTAGTATAAAGTATATTTTTGGTACTTTGATTTCAATTTAATCCAACATCATTTTGCTTTTTAAGACCCCTTTAAAGAAGTTCCTATAATATAAACTATCGCCTAAAATACAAAAACAGGTGCATGTTTAGTCTTCCTAATTAACTTATTTTTTAACATTTTTATGAAGACCTTTTTAACTTTAATTTTATTTTTCTCTATATGGGGCCTTTAAAAAAATAAGTGCCTAAAAGTCCGGTCTTTGCTAATATCACATATTATGTTTTCTTGGTTTTGTCCTATCCTGGGTATTTTGCCAGATACAAATAAAATAAATTTAAATTTTATTAATAAAATCAAAAATATAGTATTTGCTTAATATAGATGTTTCGCAGTGTCGTATTGTTTATTTAATTTTAAAGCTAGTTAAAAGCGTATTAAAACAAAAGCTTATAGATTTTTGTAGCCCATTAGTACCTATAACAAATTAGGGTCGTGTTTTTTTCGAAAATGTTACGAAAGGACCAAATACTTAATTTGATTTAATTATTTTCTACGATTGTAAATATCTATGTAACATATCTAATCCAGATTGGTTTCGTTTAATTGATCTAAAATTTGTTGGAGTTTGGTGTAGAGCATATTAAAAACTGTTAAAACTTTAGACTAAAATTTTATGAGTGTTAAGTGTTAATATTTTAAGACATTGTTTTAAATTATATTTTTTTTAAATTATTATTGATCAATAGAGAAAAACTATTAATTATGAAACAAAATGCCATTGTTTAAATTACAATAAATACCTATATTAAAATACTTTTTATTTATTATAAAAATATTGTAGTACCTAGTGATTATAATAAATTTATAGTATTATCAAGACTTTTACATAGGTTTTAAATTTTATAAAATAAGGATAAATGTAATACTTTGGATTGAAAGAAAGTTATAATAAGGTAACTATTGCTGGATTCTAAAAATTTACAACAAGACCAGTTGGGATCTAGGTTTGTTATTGCCCGGGGCTAAAAGGGGATTTGCGGTCCCCTGTCGTAAGATCGTTTTTAGTAATATACAAAATATATCAAGGTAATTAAATTAAATATTACACCATTTTACACGTATACTTTTTTCACAATATACAATCCCACCGAGAAGGAAAGTTTGTTTCGACGTTACGAGCGATCTTTGCTTTTTTAGGGAGCATGCAAAAACACTTGTGTTAAGCCTATTTAATAAATAATAGATGCGAATTCCGAATTTGCGAAATGCAAATATTCGCGCGCATTCGCAAATCCTATACACCGTATTTTCATTTTTTTATATATAAATAGTTCACGCATCATAGCAGCATTAGGTTTTTAAGAATAATTCCACTTCTTCTCTTAAGATTTTAGTCGCCCACTCAATGGTGCTGGGTGATAGTTTTTGCTGAACGATATGCATTTTTAAATCGTTTTGATTTATTATTCGGTTTATTTACTTTTAAATATGATTCAGATAGGTACTTAACATGTAACATAGTCACTTTTAACATTAAATTATTACTTTAGTATCTAACTATTTTCCCTTTGCATTTAACTAAAAGGTGTTTTCTTATAAAAACTTAAACATAAAACAATTTAAGTCAAAGGTCCTAAAATAACCGAAAATCAGCTTTGGCCGAAAAACTCCTTAGGTCGAATACTAACAATTTGTATAACCTAGAGCACCAGCACCGATATATGTACAAATATACTATGTATATAATATATATATGTATATACTTGCAATTGCATTCTAAACAATTTTTTTTCTGTTGCCTTTTTCTCAAATCTCGGTTGCTCGAAAACCGATAACGGTGAAAAGTCGAAATATTTACGAAATTTAGGTGATTTGAAAAAAACAATCGGCATTATCAGAAAATGATATAATTAGTTTATGAAAGTGAATTTTTCTATGAATTCATTATTCAGCATTTTCGAAAAGGTTCATAACTCCTAATTTTGGAGTTTCAAAGCGTATTTGGAATCGGACAATGAGTGACCTGGCATTTAATTAAATTTGTTCGAGTCTCCAGAAAAGGGGGGCAAGTGACCTGCCCCCTTTTGTCGAAGTCCACGGCTACGCCATTGATCTTTAGGCATATAATTTTATCGCAAATTCGAGCTCCCTAAAAATGTATAATAAATAATAAATATCAAAATTTTTGCACTCGATCTAATTCAATTACATTATAAAATTTCAAGGTCAGCAGAATCTTAAAAAAATTTAATAAAAATCTACCCCCTCATAACCGGAACCCTCGCTACGTCTCTATAGAAGTGAATAGCGATTTACCAATTTCGACTATTTTAGGGAAAATATTTTATCTATATTTACCATGCTTATAACGTGGATAACCTAACATTTTTTATATGTTTTTTTATGTGAAGTGGCCTTAATTTTGTATTCTAGCATTGAGTAAGACTTCTTTACTCAATAATTCTAGTATACTAGAATATATATATATATATATATATATATATATATATATATATATATATTAAGAATTATAAACCGAAGAACCTCGCTAAGGAATGCGCATGCCTCACGCTAAATGTGTGCGATTTTTGAAAATTCCTAGCCACCAGATATCAAATCTTGCGAATTCGCAGATTGCGGCAAAGCTTTTCCAACCAAATCAAATGGACCAATAAAAAAGTTATTTGTAATTCGTAATTTGCAATTTGCATCTATATGAGACAGGCCTAAAGCCCTAAAGGAGCGATGTGATCGAATGGAGCCCCAATAAAATATAATGTCAGTCGTGCATCGATTTGGCGCCCCTTGACTTTAGCGCACCCCTTCGCCCCCTGAATCCACCACTGCAGGTTTTCATTTTGGATTTTTTTTAAAGGCATATTATTTATAAATGTTTTAGATTATAATGCATAATGCAATGTTAAATTAAATACTTACTAGAAATAAATATGTATATTCGAGTAGGTCGAATATCCGCTTTTTCTAAACTAATTTTTAAGATGAAAAAAATATATACTAAAGGAAATAAATATTCGGTCAACATCTTGGGCTCGTCAATTGCATTTAAAACGGAAAGTAAAAAAATATTTTTTTGAAGTAAATTTTTTTTATAAATTTTGTTACTAAATTAAATTCTCTACAAAAAAAGGTCTTTATCAATTATCGCATAAATATTGTGGATTCAGAGGTAATTTTGATAATTGCGATTTCATCTTAAAGTGTCCATTGTTATGACTAAAATCTCAATTATCTCTGATATTTATGCGATACCTAATTGAAAAGGATGTTTTGGTACCAAAGAAACTTTTAATAATTTGAGAATTAATAAAAAATATTTAAATATTATTAATTTTTTTAATGAACTAAAGAATACCTATATTTTATTAAAATTTGGTGAGTATTGTTTTTTTATTAATTCTTTTTCATACTGGGGGTGATTTTATCTATTAATAGAAGATAAAAAAAAGGAACGCCAATGATCTGTAACAAAAATTCCAATTTATTTTTAAAAAAGCAGTCGATTTACGAAAAAAAGTTATTTTAAAGTGTTTTCGTAAAATGTCTTATTACCCATATGCCGCACAGTGGTCTGAGAGGTAAATTTACGCGGAAAAAATTATTGTTTCTAACACGTGACATTTTTATAATTTTAAGGGTGCTAAATTTAGTTCTGATATACATTTTTTTCAATAATAATAATAATGATATTGAGGGAGGGGCCTAAGTCTAGCCAAATGATATAAAATGAATTTTTTTAATATTTGTGTATTTTTGTTTTCAAGTTTCATATTTCTTTAATAAAATAAATGTTTATAGTTCGTACCAGGGAGCGATCGCCAATGTTGGCAATTGCAGCATGGCGCAAGCATAATTTTTATACTGAATAACCCAAAAACCATTACTTTCAAAGTATCAAAAATATATTATTATAACAACATTTTAAATTTTAACATATTTTTTTTGGGCCACCCTTTAGCCGATATCGTAATAGTTGACAATGGGAAAAACTTATTATTTTTATTATGCGTTAAATCCTCTTGCTTTTTCCAAAAGATCTTTGTCGACATTCCCATACAAACATTGTATTAACCTCAATTAAAGCATTTTGCTGTTTTTTAATTTCTGAGCACCCTGTAATTTTAATTAAAAATGTTTATTTAGAAATCTCATTTTTTGAAACAAGCAGAAGCAGAAGTATGAAGAATTATTTTTTGCAATTCCCATACAAACATGAACAAATAATTAATTTTTTTATGAGTTTATAAGTCTAAATATTAAACCATCAGATATTTTCAAAAAGAATTAATTTTTTCCATAAAACGCACATCTAGGTTTTTAGTTTTTTTTAGTTTCTAAGCCCTGTACATTTAATAAAAATGTTTGTGTAGAAATCGTATTTTTGAAAGAAGCAGTTTTTATGAAAAATGTTTTTGTAACATTATAAAAAAGTTTGTTTCTATTGTCAATCCGATCCGTGGACACACTGTATATTATACGAAGTATATTAAAAAACAATATTATGTAATAGGTATAAAAAAATAGTATATTATACTACAAGGGCCGAAAGTTGAATTTTCGGCCCTGCGCGTCATGATGCCCGAGGGCCGCAGGGCCGAGATTTCAACGTTTGGTCCGTGTGTTGTATACTATTTTTCTTCATATATCGGTCAAAAGTACTTACTTTCGTCTCTAATAGCAGGGACAAAATTTTACCTTGGTCGAAAGTACGTACTTTCGTCCCTAATAGCACAGGGAGTAAATGTTAAACTTTCGTCCCTGCTATTAGGGACGAAAGTAAGTACTTTCGAACAAGGTATGAAGAAAAATTTATTACGATTCTTAAAAACAATAATTATTGTCAAATTTGAAAAATATATTGGTTTTATGACCAGGTTGGCGGTAATTTTTGTCGACCTTTTTTCATTTTTGCATAACTCTCTTATAGGCGCATAAAGACAGATGAACTTTTATAAAGTCGGTACTAAAGGTTCATATTTTCGAAAAAAAATTGTAGGTTAAAAAACGCTATATTTTTGACAAAAAATCCAACAAAAGATATTTTCTTACTACCTCGACTCAAAATACGTTGTTTCGTCCCCGATTTCACGGCAGAAAGTTTACGTTTCTTGCATTGGTCAAGCTATACGCGCACACTCTAATAGCGGGAGTAAAAATTTTTTAGTCGTGTGCTTAACATTCAAATTTCGTACTGCCAACATTAGAAACACAAAAATATGACAGTTTTAAACCATAATTTTGCAATTATAACAACAAATAAACAATTTATGTTTTTACTTTTTTACTTTTTATGTTGTTTTAAGTGTTTAATGGTACTTTTATTTGTTATAAAGTAGTAATTTGTTAATTAAAATACAACCTTTTATTTTTACTGTATTGGCACCGCTGAATTACCATGACAACGCTACAGTTTGATTGATTTTGAATGTAAACGTCAGAATTAAATTAAACGTCAGATTTTAATTTTGACACAAGTTTTTTTATATACATTTAATTTTTTCCCGTATTTTCTGCGGGGTAGCAAGAAAAATAGTATACACTACACGGGCAGAAAGTGTGAGAGCCCTGAACTGCGCGCCATGATGCCCTCGGCTTCGCCTCGGGCATCATGGCGCGCAGTGCAGGAATCTCACACTTTCTGCCCTTGTAGTGTAATATACTATTTAAAGTTGTTTTTGTAATTTTTGACACTAATTGTCACTATTATATTTACGCAACACCTTTTTTAACACGAAAACCCAAGAGAGTATTTTTGACATTTCCTTCATGTATTTGTACTTCGCAGTTTAAAATCTTAGGTAATAATCTGTGAAGAACAATAAAGAGGATCAAAATGCGTTTTCAAAGTGTGTTTTGCCGCGTAAATGTACCTTTTAGGCCACACTAAAAAAATGCAGAAACTAAGAGTTAAAAAATTATTTTAGAACAGAAACCTGAATTTGCTGCTCGAAATGTCATTATGTGAAATAAGCAAACTATACCTACCTTTTCAACTTTCTCTCTCAATTTCAATTTGAAATGTAACAATTTCAAATTGTGATTAATCAACTTTTAATTGGTAACTAACACGTTAAAAATGGGAATAAACAAAGTCAAATTGAAAACAAACAAATTGTAATTCAATTCATTAATTCAATACGTTTGCAGGTTAAAGGACAGTCAGGTTTAAACTTTATATTAAATTAATTAAAATGCCTTAAGCCGGTCACAGAGTTGACGAACGTTTCCATTCTTTCTGGTTGCCAGCAATCGTAGCCGTTCGCAGTTTCTGCTCAAAACGCGAACGAACGATAAATTTTATTCGCAAAGTTGCAATTGAACCGCCTTCCTCTCTTTTGTAAAAAAAACTACATATTTATTTAAAAATGATGTGCAGTTCGTACGCTTTCAATGTATTGTTGACAAACCTTGTATTTCAATATTACTATCGAGCGCCACCAGATGGCGCCCGCGTTGCGAAAACCCTATGCTTCTTTAGCGTATAATGCCAAAGATAACAGAAAATTCTAAACAAAAGAGATTTTAAAACAAAACAGCAATTTTATGAAATAATTCCCAATGACATAGAGTGTCGTTACATAAATATAAGTACCTATTATATACTTATTTTATTAAATATCATTATTATTAAACATTTGTATGTAACTATAGTTAATAATAATAATATAGTAATATATTACACTGGCCGACAGCCATTTTGGTGCAGGGTAGACAATAACTTTTTTAGGGTAATTTGAGTACTCCGAATTCAAAAATGACCATCATTTTGCTGTATCACTTTGAATTTTAAAAGTGTTAAAATATATATATATATATATATATATTAGACTGGTTCAAAAAAATCGAATATTTTTTTTTCTTCAAAGCCCGCATTGAAATATCTTCCTAGTAGTGAAAAAAGAAGCCTGTGAAAATTGTAGCTCTTAATATTAATATTTAGAGGTCGCTCACCGTGAATTTCTATTTTACGTTTATAAATAACACAGGAATTCTTTTTTCTTAACTTTCAAATTTTATAACTCGTTTTTGAGTGAACATATTGGAATAAGCGACACATATTTTTAAAGAAAATTGAACGCTCTACAAAAAATGTCTCTTATAATTTTTTCATAAATTCACTTCTTTTATAGTTATTCAAGGTTGAAATTAGACAATAATAAATTTAACGTTTTTTTTTATAATTGGTTGCATAATAATAAACCTTATCACTCATTATTGTACAGGATGGTCCAGTTTGTAATACATTAATTTTAATAGGTGATAAAGCATTAAAAATAAGATAGACTTTCATAAAAAAACATTTCTTAAAAATGTTTCCTAAGAGAAATACAGGCCGTCAAAGTTTACAAAAAAAATAGTTTTCTCTTCATAACTTTTAAACCACAAAATTAATTTGGCACACAATGTAATATAGTCAGTGCCTTAATAATGATGTAGATAATTATTTAAAAAAAAAACATCAGTGCAGCAGTTACTTGGGGGGCTGCTCCCCTTTTCACCTCAGTCTTTGACGCCACTGGGAATTTTAAAATAATAAATAAATGTTTAGGTCAAGTTTTTAAAAAAATTGCTCTTGTAAAATTTTGATTTGGGACTTCGTTTCTAAAATATTTGTTCAAAAATGTTTCCTCGCAAAATTGGATTTTTAGATTGTCTGTTCAATTTAGAGATAAAAAAACTACTGTACTAAAATTTTAATTTAGGGCTTCGTTTTTAAAATATTTGGGAACACACTCCAACTACTGTACTAAAATTTTGATTTAGGGCTTCGTTTTTAAAATATTTGGGAACACACTCCAAAAAAACTGCGGCAAAAGTATTCTTGGATAAATAAATTAATTATTTAAAAAATGAAGCACTAAATCAAAATTTTACATGAATAGTTTTTTTCTTTAAATTAAACAGATAATCTTAAAATGTGTTTATTATTAAAAAAAATTCCAGTGGCGCCTATGGTGAAAAGAGGAGCAGCCCCCCAAGTAACTGCGCCACTGATGTTTTTTTAAATAATTATCCACATCATTACTAAGACATTGACTATATTGTGTACAAAATGTCCACTCAAAAAAAAGTTATAAAATTAAAAGTTTAAAAAAATCCTGTTATTAATTTAAACGTTTCATTTATTATGTCTAATTTCAACCTTGAATAACTATTAAAGGAGTGAATTTACGAAAAAAATATAAGAAATATTTTTGTAGAACGTTCAATTTTCTTCAAAAATATATAGAGTTCATTCCAATATGTTCACTCAAAAACGAGTTATAAAATTTCAAAGTTAAGAAAAAAGAATTCCTGTGTTATTTAAACGTAAAATAGAAATTCACGATGCATCGCGATGAGCGACCTCTAAATATTAATATTAAGAGCTACAATTTTCACAGGCTTCTTTTTTCACTACTAGGAAGATATTTTAATGCGGGCTTTGAAGAAAAAAAAATATTCGATTTTTTTGAACCAGTCTAATATATATATATATTGTGACACTAACTTTATTAAAAAAAAATAAAAATATAGCGCACTTACCTCGGCAACTCTTATTTGTCGACGCTAGGTCGGGATTCAGGTAAGTATGAACGAAAATCTTGAGTCAAGGGCGCCAGTTGCGACAAACTCAACAGGAAGTCGGGATAGAAATTTCACAATAGAACTAGTTTGCAATTTAAATACAATTTAATTTATACTCGTAAACTTAACAAAAATTAAAACATTTGTCGCACTGTGCGATGCCAACATAAATTAAATTGTATTTAAATTGCAAACTAGTGTTATTGTGAAATTTCTATCCCGACTTCCTGTTGAGTTTGTCGCAACTGGCGCCCTTGACTCAAGATTTTCGTTCATACTTACCTGAATCCCGACCTAGCGTCGACAAATAAGAGTTGCCGAGGTAAGTGCGCTATATTTTTATTTTTTTTAATAAAGTTAGTGTCACAAAATTGTAAACAAACAACAAATATATCACACACAATTTTTGAGAATGCTAAAGAAGAGGCCATTAACAAAGCGCGGTCTGAACCTTTATAATCTGTGGTCTGACCGCGCTTTGTTAATGGCCTCTTCTTTAGCATTCTTAAAAATTGTGTGCGATATATTTGTTGTTTGTTTACTTGTGATAAAGTGTTAATTAAACGTTAAAAATGGACAACATATCGATCATGTCTTTTGACTATTACGAAGATTTAAGTTTTGACTTGATAAAAAATGTGCCATGGGCGCAAGAAATGTATAAATATCTATCGCAAGGCTTACAAAAAGGTTTTTTGAATTGGTGTCGTTATGTGATAGCCTTAAGTAGGGACGAAACAAGAATTAAACTATTGGCTGAGGAGTACAAAAGTGACCTTTTCCTGTTTCCTTTTCTCCTTTCCTAGTTTTCACAATAACAAAAGTTCGCCTTGCTTAAGTAGGGGACAATTTCTTGGGTAGTTTTAAAGTTTAAAATATTAGGTGGTATATCCAGTTTTTTAATTTTTTATTTGTTTTAAATAATTATCATATAATTATAATTGATTATGGAGAACCTGTACGTTATAGACCCTTCTTACCTGAGTGAATCAGAAATAGATTACGAGCTTAATATAAGGGATTTAGCTTGTAATAATGTTGATAATAGTACCAAGACAAAATGCTTAAGTATTTGTTTTAAAACGGATGCAAATAAACCTACTACTAGGTATGATATTTCTAATCTTAATTTTGAAACTGAAAAGTCACAATTGGACATTAGTATCAGAACCTTACAGACATGGATTTTGTGTTCGATTACGGGAGTTGTTTCTCCGTTAATATATCGTTTGTCCTATGAGCATGGTCACGATGTGGGCAGGTGGCATACAAAAGATCTTAAACCCTATCTTGACATTAATCTGGATGATTCAGCCGAATCTGATGAGTCTGTAAATACCGACGAGGAATAAGTAATTTTGATTAAAGTGTGAAAGTAAGATTGAATGTGATGCGAAAGTTGTATGAGTTTTTTCTTAATGTTGTGCTGTTTTTTCCCTATTTTGACAAAGAATTCTGCAGAAACCCGAATTGAGACAAATTTAACCCGAACGTGACGAGAGAAACCCCAGTACGTAAGAATTCGTAAGAGACAAACCACCAGATTAGCGACGTTAGTTCATTTATTTTGATTAATTGGTAGTTTTACCAAAAGTTTAAATGTAATTGACACGTTTGACATTTATAATTAATTTTATTAATTAATTTACTTACATGACTTGGAAATTAGAAGGATTAAATTTCTTGCAACCAGTAAGTTGTGTATTTTTGAAAATAGAATTATCTTAAGCATTGCGTTTTAAAACATTTTTATTTTTGGGATTAAATAATTATAGTTTTAAGAAAATGAAATGGCTTTACATTTTCTTTTAATGGGAAGAAGGGGAATGTAACAGACTGTTTTTTTTTTTAGGGGATCTGTCCGGGGTTTTTCTTGCAAGCGCGAGCTGGCTGGGGAATCTGTCCGGGGTCAGTTGATCTCGCTGTTGTTTACGTGCGCTCAATGTTTGCTTTTTTTCTTTCTCAATTTCCTGAACAAGCGTATTGATAAATTGATCCACAGTTTTTCCCCAAGTCATAAATTCATGGCCAGTTTTTTCCCTATATTTTTCAGCCATACTGATCAAACTCTCCTGGATCTCCTGGATCCTTCTTTTGAACTTATTCCTTTCCTTCTCTTCCAACAACAGTTTGCCACCCCTGTTGTGAAACCTGTTTGGACCCGCCGCCGCCTCCTCCAGCTCAGCCAGCTTTTTCCAAACCGTATTGTATTCGTCCAAGAGTTTTAGAATTGCCTTATTTTCATGGCGATATTTTTTCCACCGTTGTATTTCCATATTAAATAATTCCAAATAGTCTTCGGTATATCTATAAGCATTAAAATACTTCGAGCGCCTGCAATTCGGTGCGGTATTTTTCAATGAAAACTTTGATTTTGTTCTTTTTGATATGGTCCAAACGCTGTATTTCTTTGTCGAGGGATTTAAGTACTTCTTTTGGCTGACCTTGATTTCCAGTACAGTCCATAGACGTTCCAACTTCGCCCACTTTTCATTTATTTTTTCCAACATGCAGTTCTTGCTATGAACAAGTTTATTCTGAAACAACAAATATATCGCACACAATTTTTAAGAATGCTAAAGAAGAGGCCATTAACAAAGCGCGGTCAGACCACAGATTATAAAGGTTCAGACCGCGCTTTGTTAATGGCCTCTTCTTTAGCATTCTCAAAAATTGTGTGCGATATATTTGTTGTTTGTTTACTTGTGATAAAGTGTTAATTAAACGTTTAAAATGGACAACATATCGATCATGTCTTTTGACTATTACGAAGATTTAAGTTTTGAGTTGTGCCATGGGCGCAAGAAATGTATAAATATCTATCGCAAGGCTTACAAAAAGGTTTTTTGAATTGGTGTCGTTATGACGAAACAAGAATTAAACTATTGGCTGAGGAGTAAAAAAGTGACCTTTTCCTGTTTCCTTTTCTCCTTTCCTAGTTTTCACAATAACAAAAGTTCGCCTTGGTTAAGTAGGGGACAATTTCTTGGGTAGTTTTAAAGTTTAAAATATTAGGTGGTATATCCAATTTTGTAATTTTTTATTTGTTTTAAATAATTATCATATAATTATAATTAATTATGGAGAACCTGTACGTTATAGACCCTTCTTACCTGAGTGAATCAGAAATAGATTACGAGCTTAATATAAGGGACTTGTAATAATGTTGATATTAGTACCAAGACAAAATGCTTAAGTATTTGTTTTAAAACGGATGCAAATAAACCTACTACTAGGTATGATATTTCTAATCTTAATTTTGAAACTGAAATGTCACAATTGGACATTGGTATCAGAACCTTACAGACATGGATTTTGTGTTCGATTACGGGAGTTGTTTCTCCGTTAATATATCGTTTGTCCTATGAGCATGGTCACGATGTGGGCAGGTGGCATACAAAAGATCTTAAACCCTATCTTGACATTAATCTGGATGATTCAGCCGAATCTGATGAGTCTGTAAATACCGACGAGAAATAAGTAATTTTGATTAAAGTGTGAAAGTAAGATTGAATGTGATGCGAAAGTTGTATGAGTTTTTTCTTAATGTTGTGCTGTTTTTTTCCTATTTTGACAAAGAATTCTGCAGAAACCCGAATTGAGACAAATTTAACCCGAACCTGACGAGAGAAACCCCAGTACGTAAGAATTCGTAAGAGACAAACCACCAGATTAGCGACGTTAGTTCATTTATTTTGATTAATTGGTAGTTTTACCAAAAGTTTAAATGTAATTGACGCGTTTGACATTTATAATTAATTTGATTAATTAATTTACTTACATGACTTGGAAATTAGAAGAATTAAATTTCTTGCAACCAGTAAGTTGTGTATTTTTGAAAATAGAATTATCTTAAGCATTGCGTTTTGAAACATTTTTATTTTTGGGATTAAATAATTATACAAAAACAAAAGTGAATTTAAAAAATACACTTGTGAGCTGATTACCAATATAGAATCCGTGAATTCGAAACCAACTTCAGATTTTGAGAACCGGGTTTTGTTTTAAGATTATTCAAATTTTATGGTCACTGATTCCAACATGAAAGATTTGGAAAAAATTCAGAATAAACTTGTTCATAGCAAGAAGTGCATGTTGGAAAAAATAAATGAGAAGTGGGCGAAGTTGGAACGTCTATGGACTGTACTGGAAGTTAATGTGGCAGAAAGGAGCAACTTTTTAGATGCAAATCAAGGTCAGCCAAAAGAAGTACTTAAATCCCTCGACAAAGAAATACAGCGTTTGGACCATATCAAAAAGAACAAAAACAAAGTTTTCATTGAAAAATACCGCACCGAATTGCAGGCGCTCTGTGACGAGTGCCATTGTGATGTCAACACCACGAAGTATTTTAATGCTTATAGATATACCGAAGACTATTTGGAATTATTTAATATGGAAATACAACGGTGGAAAAAATATCGCCATGAAAATAAGGCAATTCTAAAACTCTTGGACGAATACAATACGGTTTGGAAAAAGCTGGATGAGCTGGAGGAGGCGGCGGCGGGTCCAAACAGGTTTCACAACAGGGGTGGCAAACTGTTGTTGGAAGAAAAGGAAAGGAATAAGTTCAAAAGAAGGATCCAGGAGATCCAGGAGAGTTTGATCAGTTTGGCTGAAAAATATAGGGAAAAAACTGGCCATGAATTTATGACTTGGGGAAAAACTGTGGATCAATTTATCGATACGCTTGTTCAGGAAATTGAGAAAGAAAAAAAGCAAACATTGAGCGCACGTAAACAACAGCGAGATCAACTGACCCCGGACAGATCCCCCAGCCAGCTCGCGCTTGCAAGAAAAACCCCGGACAGATCCCCTAAAAAAAAAAAAAAAAAAAACAGTCTGTTATATTCCCCTTCTTCCCATTAAAAGAAAATGTAAAGCCATTTCATTTTCTTAAAACTATAATTATTTAATCCCAAAAATAAAAATGTTTCAAAACGCAATGCTTAAGATAATTCTATTTTCAAAAATACACAACTTACTGGTTGCAAGAAATTTAATCCTTCTAATTTCCAAGTCATGTAAGTAAATTAATTAATCAAATTAATTATAAATGTCATACGTGTCAATTACATTTAAACTTTTGGTAAAACTACCAATTAATCAAAATAAATGAACTAACGTCGCTAATCTGGTGGTTTGTCTCTTACGAATTCTTACGTACTGGGGTTTCTCTCGTCACGTTCGGGTTAAATTTGTCTCAATTCGGGTTTCTGCAGAATTCTTTGTCAAAATAGGGAAAAAACAGCACAACATTAAGAAAAAACTCATAGTCCAGTCATCTAGGCATTTCACCTCGGAATCTAACGGAATAAGCTGAATTTTTGTACAAACCTTTATTTTAGCATTGCAAATGTTGTCTCAAAAGTCACATATGCCAACGTGTGAGCGGCCTTAGATATTCAAGGTCAAAGGTCGCGAAAATCAATTTTTTGAGAATATCTCCTTTTCTCTGCCTCCTATCGTATTTGCATTTATTATACAAGTTGTAGAGAATAAAATTCTCTACAATTTTTGTTTAAAACATTTTTTTATACGTCCAATCGTTTTTGAGATATAGGGCGCAGAGTGTGGAGCGCTCAGCCATACGTACCTTTAGCGCAAGGTAAATTATTAATCCCAATTTATTATACCGTTTTTTTAATTAATTATTTATTAAATATTACTTAAATAATAATTTAATACCTTATATTTATTTTTATATATTTTTTTTAAACAAATAGTCATTAAATATTACTTACTTTTGACATACAAATAATTAAATAATGAAGTGAATCATTCTAAATATATTCTAATGTTATTCTAATTAATGATAAATGCATTTTAAGAAGAAAAGACATTAAATGAATATGTCTCTGGTCATCTCTTGGATCCAGATATTGCTTTTAAAATAACAGAAATACTATACTGCCCTACTATAGAGAAAGGCAGTAACTGCAAAAAAATGCAAAATGCGTTTTCTTGTGCTATGGTAAAGCTATGGACATTTTGTAATCGAATTCAACACAGAAATGCAGTCAAATATCTCATAAGTTAAAAAAATCAATTAAATACCTACTGCTTTTTTATAAAAATATTGTTTATGCTAATTTTCCACAAATTTCTTGTTTAGCAGTTACTGCCTTTCTCCATAGTAGCCTACTATTAGTAGGGCAGTATAGTGGGCTTGCTATTAAGAAAAAAGGTTAGGTATACCTATATTTAAAGCAAGTTGTGACCCTAGGTAAAGGTCTAGGGTTGTGACAGGTAATATTCGTAAATTTTAAAGGTTAACATGGCTGATTTGTATTTTATTTGTAATAAGTTACTTTCTGAAGGTGATTCTGTGACTTTTGTGCGTGGTATAAAGACTTTAAAAGAAGCAATTATTGAGAGAAATAAATATAAACTACCTAAATACTTTGACTTCTGTGAACGTTCATATTGAGTGTCGAAAATTGTACGCTATAGCGTACTAAAGTAAAATTGCAGCAGCAAAACGTCGCCTTGAAGAGACTGGACCTTTAACGTCATCAACTGTACCTTGTAAAAAAGGGAATGATGTGTTTGATTTTAAAATATTGTGCTTATTTTGTGGTGAAGTCGCAGATGAGGCAACAAAGGCAAAAAAATCTGCAAAGTACAAACGCGTTATAAGTAAATTTTTGAAGATATGACAATTAATGTCAATGATAACGAGGAGAGTGATGATGAGAATGAGTCTGAAATTGCTGGCCAACCTGAAGAAGACGAGGATGAAGAAGATAAAGATTAATAATAATAATAATAATATTGATATAAATAAAAACATTTTTTCCTACTCCGATACAATTATCCTTCATTAAAATTAAATTAAAATATGAGATATATAATATATATGAAGATAAAATATATTTGATTTAAAAGAAATATAAGTATAAGGTATTAAATTTTTATTTTAGTAATATTTATTATATAATTTATTAAAAAAACGGTATAATAGATTGGGATTCACGATTTACGTTGCGCTAAAGGTACGTATGGCTGAGCGCTCCACACTCTGCGCCCTCTACCTCAAAAACGGTTCGACGTATAAAAAAATTTTGTATACAAAATTTATAGAGAATTTTATTCTCTACAACTTTTATAATAAATGCAAATACGATAGGATGCAGAGAAAACGAGATATTCTTAAAAAACTGATTTTTGCGACCTTTGACCTTGAATATCTAAGGTCGCTCACACGTTGGCATATGTGACAACATTTGTAATGCTAAAATAAAGGTTTTCACAAAAATTCAGCTTATTCCGTTAGATTCCGAGGTTGATCCCTTTTTTTGACTAAGATGACTGTACTATCATACAACTTTCGCATCACATTCAATCTTACTTTCACACTTTAATCAAAATTACTTATTCCTCGTCGGTATTTACAGACTCATCAGATTCGGCTGAATCATCCAGATTAATGTCAAGATAGGGTTTAAGTTTTTTTGTATGCCACCTGCCCACATCGTGACCATGCTCATCGGACAAACGATATATTAACGGAGAAACAACTTCCGTAATCGAACACAAAATCCATGTCTGTAAGGTTCTGATACTAATGTCCAATTGTGACTTTTCAGTTTCAAAATTAAGATTAGAAATATCATACCTAGTAGTAGGTTTATTTGCATCCGTTTTAAAACAAATACTTAAGCATTTTGTCTTGGTACTAATATCAACATTATTACAAGTTAAATCCCTTATATTAAGCTCGTAATCTATTTCTGATTCACTCAGGTAAGAAGGGTCTATAACGTACAGGTTCTCCATAATCAATTATAATTATATGATAATTAATTAAAACAAATAAAAAATTAAATATTGGATATACCACCTAATATTTTAAACTTTAAAACTACTCAAGAAATTGTCCCCTACTTAAGCAAGGCGAACTTTTGTTATTGTGAAAACTAGGAAAGGAGAAAAGGAAACAGGAAAAGGTACTCAAGATTTTCTGGGCCCCACGTTGGGCGCCAATTTTGTGACACTGACTTTATTAAAAAAAAATAAAAATATAGCGCACTTACCTCGGCAACTCTTATTTGTCGACGCTAGGTCGGGATTCAGGTAAGTATGAACGAAAATCTTGAGTCAAGGGCGCCAGTTGCGACAAACTCAACAGGAAGTCGGGATAGAAATTTCACAATAACACTAGTTTGCAATTTAAATACAATTTAATTTATACTCGTAAACTTAACAAAAATTAAAACATTTGTCGCACTGTGCGATGCCAACAAAAATTAAAACATTTGTCGCACTGTGCGGTCATCTATGGTGCGATGCCTACCGCGCCTGCGTTAGAAGCAACAGCGCATGGCTGGGAATTTCGCAGTGAGAGTTGACAGCACCAAAACAACTTAAATAAACGTTTGTTTTACAAAATTCCAAATAAATTAAGGCCCTAACTATTTTAAAAACTTAATCGAATGTCTTTTACACTAGGTAAGTACTCATTACTTTTAATAATAGGTTACAAACTATATTTTTTACAGATTTAAGTTAATGGCTTACTTGAGGGTAGTTTCTAGCTGAAACCTTACAAATCCGGCAACCACAAGGCACGGAAACGCTGGATTTAAGTCCACAACTGGCTGGTTACTATTCCACTTCACAATCAGGTTTTGTCGAGAAGTCCTGAGTATCCAATCAACTTATTTTACGTTACTTGTAGATCAATTGCAGCCTTTCAATGGAATCCAAGTTTTATCTAGGACTGGTGTCAATAGAACAGTAAACTAGTCCTCACAAAACCAACCGATTCCCAAAAATGTTTACCATGGAGGCAAATCCAACCAAAAAAAGGCCTAATTACGAAAAATACAAGAAATTGTAGGAAAATATCCCAATTGTAATGTACAGCAGAACTTACCCACAAGATTTGAGCCTTTTTACACAAATTTCAACAATTGATTACTTAAATATCTTAGATTTTGGGCAATTAATTCACCTTAAGTGTGCCACAAAATCAGATTCACAAATGGCTGACCATATTAGTAAATTTTAGTTTGTTCAGTGGCAGACTGTGCTATACAGCCTGCTTTGTTATACAGTATGTACCGTGAAAAGATAATAGCAATTTAAACTTAAATAAAAATTATACATAATTACAATTCAATCTTAACTAAAACACAAAGATTAATTTACTTACCTATACCCCAAGCAGCATTTTTGGTTCCAAAAACCATTGCCAAAGTGGTGATAACTTAAATTAGTTAAGTATACTAAACAGCTACTTTAATTTTTACTTAAAAGTAATTTTAACTTTTAAATAGCAATATTTTGTAACAGTAACTTAATTTTTCCTTAAATGGTTACTATAAAGTAATAAACATTTAAGTAAAACTTGGTTGCCCCCAAGAAGACTTTGCAACTTTAAAAAAGGTGTTATAAGTAAAAAAAACTTTCAAGTAAATTTAATTTGTAGCAGTTACTTTCGGTTGCTACCTAAAGATTACATTATAATTATTTTTACTTTGTAGTCCCTTTCCAAGTTAAAATCTCGAAACTGGAACATGAGTTAAAAACTACAAAGTTAATAACTTAAAAGTTATTATTTTAGTATTTGGAACGTTTATGGTACTAACCAAAACAACCGTAAAGTGGAAAAAACTTTAAAGTAGCGAAAACTACTTCAAAGGAAAATGCTTCTTATCGGCCATTTTTTACTGTACAGTACCACGTGGTAATGTAAATAATAAATTATTTTAATTGTTTGTAAATGGTTGTTTACTTTTTAATAAATAGTAATTTTGTTGGCAATAGACGGTATTAATAATGAAATCAAAAAAATTAATAATAAATATTAAATTTTTTTTATTTATAAACATTATTAAATAAATAATTTGTTTATACTTAAATATTGATGAAGCGCATTTATTTTACAAAAACTAAATTCATAAGTTCAACAGTAAACTTTAAAGGGTTTATAAATTTACCTGCCTAATTAAACATTATATTGTTATTCTGGAAGTTATAAACTACCAGTACATATTTAATAAACGACGACATTGAAAAGCCAAGTCCGTAGTGATTCCATTTAAAAAAGGAGGGATAGTATAATCTAATATAAGTTTGACAAAGACAGTTAATATAGAAGTAAAAACAAATAAATAAAAGTAATTATAACGCTCTAGCAACGATACTGGAACGTTCTAGTAACGTAGCAGCTACGTTCCAAATAGTAGCAGGGTTTATAGCTAGTTACATATTTGCTACCTTTTTGGAACTCAATAATTGTTCCCCACTTTAGTCGTAACGTAGTAATGAAAGAGTAATATAAAGAGACCGGCGACTGTCGCAAAACACTTTGAAGTTTCTTCAATAGTCCCATATACGTAACAAATACTTAAATTGTTGCTTGGGACACATTATACCCTTACTTCGAAAATAAAGCCCAAACACAGGAATTGACTGACTTTTATTTATTTACCAAACTAAATGAAATTCTAAAAAAAACAGTCTGTTACAATATATATATATATATATATATATATATATATATATATATATATCTAAGAATTTGAATGTGCGCATATCGAAAAAAATGTTTTTTTGTCTACATTGCAAAAACAAGAGCTGAATAATGTTCATTTTTGGATTCAGCGTACCTAAATTACCCTTAAAAAGTTGTTGGTTGCCATGCACCAAACAGAAATTTTATTTTTGTAGGTCAGTGTTATATTATAAGTAATGTTTTATCATTATGTAACAAAGTAGGGAAAAACCATGTAAATATCATATCATTTATATAGGACACTTGGGGGGCATCCATTAATTACGTGAGGCAATTTTGGCGATAAGATTTTTTTAAATGCATGGTTTTAATGTAAATAAGTTAAAATGTGCTTGATTCCATTAGATTTATTTAAAAAAACAATTTGCTTATAATTTTTTTTATTTAAGACTATAGTATTTAAGATTTATAGTATTTAAGATTTATAGTATTTAAGATTTTTAATATTATAATTATAACTTAAGTTAAATGTATAATACACGGTGAGAAATTTGCATTAAATTTTAGTGGAGAAACATTTTTTTACTTAATTTAACTCAGTTTTCTCGCAATTTTACACTGTTTTTTTCGGAAAAAAAAAATTTATAAACGTGATATTTGCCGAGACCACCACGTGAGATTGGGTGAGGACCGTGAGGTTTGTCTCGACCCCCTTCCCCCTCTAAATACCTCACGTAATTAATGGATGACCCCTTACTTGTTTACCATTTTGGCCTACACGTGTACATTACAACTGACGAATGCATGGAAAGACTGAGAACAACTGCAAACCGCCACAAACCCTGGAAATTGCTCGTATATGTGGTATATATATATATGTGGCCCCTAGAAACGTTCGTTCGCGTTTAGATCAAAACTGCGAGCGGCTGCGTTTGCTGACAACGTGAACAAATGAAAACGTCCGTCAGGTCTGTGACGGGCTAAGGCATTTAGGGGCCTATTCCCTTTCGCTAAACATGCATGTTCATGAACTACATATGTTTCGTAACATATGAGCCTATTCCCTTTCAATTATTTCGTATATAGACGCATGCGCTCGAAGAATTTCTTAAACATCCATGTTTATAAACATTATCGGTGTTAAATAAACCCAATAGCAAAGTTCGCAGCTTTTAACGAGTTCACGAAGAATATAGGTAAGTACAATATATAATCGCTGCCTCACGACGTCATATTAACATAGCGCAGTGGAACGCTAACTCACTGCGGAACAAGACAACCGGACTAATACATTTTCTGACTATACACTCGATAGACGTAATGGTAATTAATGAGACCTTTCTTATTCACTCTGATATATTTAAAATCAAGAATTACCTTGTGTATCGGCAAGATCGCCCAGGCGCTCGCCGTAGCGGGGGAGTTGCCGTCCTGGTACACAAGGAAATTCCACATACTAAAATTAACAATAAAAATTCAACAATAGAACATCTTATCATCAAAATTAATAATATTCACATAATTGCTGCTTATAATTCACCACTTAATCATTTTTCTCAATTAGACCTAGATACTTTACTTTCATTTCATAAATGCCTTCTCGTTGGAGATCTGAACGCAACCAGTCCCATCTGGAACTGCAACAGAACCAACGAGAACGGTCGCACGCATGGGCGCCGCTACATAGGGGCAGGGGGGGGCCCGGGCCCCCCCCTGGAAATTCATACCCAGAAATTCCGGTACTTCATAATTTGTATAATATTATAAATATATATATATATATAACTATATATATAACTATATATATAGTTAGAGATTCCTCGGCGATACAATTTTTTTATATTTATATATTTACCAAAAAACTATGATGTATTTTTTGCAATATGTACCAATATAAATAAATATATAAACCTATAGGTAAATATACATATAAATATGATATTTTATTTGACTTAAGTTTAATGTGAACTTCTACAGTACAACTTGATTATAAATAACATCTATCAAAATTGTAAAAAACTTTAAGGCCCCCCCCTAGACGAATTCCTTCCGGCGCCCATGGTCGCACGGTCAATGATTACATCGCTAACAGCGATTGCCTACTAGCCTATCCGAGTACACCGACACATTACCCAAGTAACGGACAGACACCTTCGACACTCGACATTGCCATCAGCAAAGAAGTCATTATCCCTGATGAACCCACTACCCAGATAGCACAAGATGTCCTGAGGACATCCGGTTTAAATCCTTTACAGACGGTCGCGACCAGAAAACCGATGGACGTCCTGAGGCCTAGGCCTATGGACGTCCTAAGGCCTAGGCTGATGGACATCCTGAGTACGTCCATCGGTTTTTTGCCTGCGACAATAGTTGAAGATACAAGTTGATATATCACCCTTTATAAAGGCCTTTATAAAAGGTGATATATCAATTTGTATCTTCAACTATTGTCGCAGGCAAAAAACCGATGGACGTACTCAGGATGTCCATCGGCCTAGGCCTTAGGACGTCCATAGGCCTAGGCCTCAGGACGTCCATCGGTTTTCTGGTCGCGACCCGGGTCTAAGTGAAAAAAAATTACACCTTGTTTTTTATTAAAAATACTCCTTAATCAAGCACGATAAAAGATTTAAAAAAAAAGTTGTCAATTTTTTTTCACTTATATGTCTATAGATAGACCCTTTATCCACTTAAGTGGAATTGTGTCTTTAGTTGTCAAGTATTTTTAGCAATTGCAATTTTCCATATCTCTAACTTATTTAAAAATATCTAGTAAAATTAATTAATTCATTGCATTAAAAATATCATTACAAATTTTAAAAAATTATTTTTAATTATATTATATATATTAGGTATATTATATTTTTAATTTGTTGAATAAAAAATATCACATTGGCCAAATTAATAATTTGAATTAATAATATTATATGAGAAATGTATAATACGAATTAAAAATACCATTGGAGAAATTTCTCCACTTTAACATTTAAATTATTTAATTTGTCCTATAATATTTTTAATGCAATAAATTGTAAGAGTTTATTTCAAATTTACCGCCAAATAAACAGTTGGTATTGGAAGTAACCAGTTTAGTGACTTTAAGTTGGCAGTCTGAAATCCGCCATGTTGGCATTGTTCATAAAACAGCGTGTGCTGTTTTTAGTTAGCTCCCTGTTTAGTTAAATTTCTATGTATTTAAATATATGATATAAGTGAAAAACAACTTTTATTATATGGAAAAACCCCTACAAAATTTAAGTTTTCACTTGATATTTTTAAATAATTTAGAGATATGAAGGTATGTGAAATTCAATGGAGAAATAAATAAAAATAGTATTATGAAAGGTTTATTGTTTTAACTTAAGGAATATATGGTTAACGGATTGCCCTTCTTTTCCCGGACACCCTGTATATATATATATATATATATATTAACAAAACACTTGTTAACACTGTATTACATTTCCCTATTATAATAAAACTATGTCCTAATTCGGTCCTCATATGTCCCGAATTGGACAGCTTGGGGTCAAATACGGACGTCCTGAGGACATCTGAAACAGTCTATTTCGGAAGTCTGTGGACGTACTACGAACGTACTTTTGCAGACCCCGGACATCCTGAGGACGTTCGGGTTGTCCTGGGTGGAAGTCCTACGAACGTCCTACGAACGTACTTGTGCTATCTGGGTACTGTTCATGAATTAGACTCGGACCATATTCCGGTCCTTATTAAAGTCCAAACAACTGTCCCACCTACACCGCCACCTAGGCCAATATTTAACTATGCCAAAACCGACTGGCAAAAATATCGTAATATTATTAACAATACTATTGTAATAAATAATAACTTAGACAGTGAGGATAAAATCGACACTGCTGTAGCAGATTTCACTGCTGCCATGATTAAAGCTCGTGATAAAACCACAAAAATCATTAAAACCAAACCTGCAATCGACACCATACCTGCAGAGTTGGTTGAGAAAATCAGATATAAAAATAAGCTTAAACGTCTCTATGACATCCACAGAAGAGACGGATATAAGCTTGCTTATAACACACTTCGGAATGAAATAAAACATGACCTGCAGGTACATCGTGACCAGGTTTGGGGAAATACGGTGAGGAATCTTAGGGCAGCCGATAATAGTCTTTGGCGTTTGGCACGTAAAATTAAACCAAGAAGCCAAGTCTTCCCTACTATAATAACTGGTAATACACATCACGTTACCAACGCCGAAAAAGCTGAGGCTATTGCCGGCTGCTTTCACGAGATCACCAACACCAATAATGATAATCCTACACTTGAGCAAATTAACATCACCCAAACTGCTAATAACTTTCTAAACAATTTGCATAGGTATAATGAAGTAAATGCCAGTCACCTCACCAGCCCTGCCAAGATGAAGAACATCATACGTAAGCTGGCCAATAATAAGGCACCCGGCGTGGACAGTATTGAAAACATTCTAATCAAAAATCTCCCCCATAAAGCCATTGTCAGCCTCATGTACATCGTTAACGCTATAATTAAACTGTCATACTTTCCTAGAGCATGGAAACATGCAGTTATAGTTCCAATACCAAAGCCAGGCAAGGACCATTCACAGCCCACTAGCTATAGACCTATCTCCCTAGTAAGCAACCTTTCTAAGGTTGCTGAACGGGCGATACTAAGCATAATAAACATGGTAGACAACGAATTACACATAACCCCACCGGAACAATTCGGCTTCCGGCGAGGCTTAAGTACCGTCCACCAAGCCGTGCGTATAGTCCACGATGTTAAGCAGGCCTATAACAGTGGTAAAAACACTGTTATGGCCCTGCTGGACGTAGAAAAGGCTTTCGACACGGTCTGGCTGGACGGAATGACAGCCAAGCTTGTCGGATTTGGTGTTCCCAACAACACAGTTAAGTTGATTTCGTCCTTCCTGACCAACCGGACCTTTCAGGTTAGTGTCGGTCAGGTAAAGTCCACCATGTTTAACATAAGAGCTGGTGTCCCACAGGGCACGGTCCTTGCCCCGCGTTTATACACGATGTACACGGCTGACATTCCCCATTCGCATCATGTCAAAATCGGTCTTTTTGCCGATGATACTGCGGTTTACGCTCAATCCTTCCACTCGCAGGTAGCTGCAAACCAAATAAAGATATACTTTAATACACTACTTAAGTACTTTGCGAAGTGGAAGATTGGCGTAAATCATGGCAAAACAGAGTTGGTGAACTTTTCTGTAAAGTTCACCAACAATAAGATCTTTACCCCGATCGTGATGAATAATGCCCCAATACTGCCCACGCCGACTGCCAAATACCTAGGCATCACCTTTGACAGTAGGTTAACGTTCTGCCAACACATACAAGCCGTCAAAGGCAAATTTTATACAGCACTAAAGGCCATTTATCCTTTGATAAGCAGAACGAGCCCGCTGTCAATGCAGAATAAAATAATTCTATACAATACATGCCTGAGGCCAGTGATAACTTACGGATGCCCGGTATGGTGTTCGGCATCTAATACGCAACTGTCGGCGTTACAGCGGCTGCAAAACAAAGCGCTCCGCTATGTAACTAATAGCGGACGCTACGCCACTATCGACAGCCTGCATGAGGTCACTGGCATCGAATACATGCAGGATCACATCAAAAGAATCGCAAATAACTTTTATTCTTTCAAACTTGATAGACACCCCCTAACAAGGGAAATAACGTCCCTGAGGCATGCTGATGACATATTGTACAAACACCGTCTTATCTACGGAACACTGCCTATATTTTATCAACAAAGGCGAAATTAAACATTTCACCTGTTTTTGGTCATTTCTCGATCACCTTGTATATAGATTTGTATCATTTTTCAGCGTAAAGCTTGAAAATATGAAACATTGGCCTTGCCTATGTTCCATATATATAAGCGCACTTTTCCGGCTGCCGCTACCTAACGTGGCAGCCACGCGCACATATATAATTTCTGGCGCCATCGGCGCCAATTCAGCTAAATTCTCCGTCGGGTACGCGCTGAAAAATGATACAAATTTTAAATTTTTCAAAATTACTTTAATAAATCATAACATTATATAAAAACATATGACTAAAGGCAGGTGTCCCATGTTACACCCTTTACACAAACTTTTTAACCCCCGTTAAAAGTTATCCAAATAAAGGTGTAGCGACTGAAACAGTCGCTACACCTTTATAATCAGTTATAAAGGTGTGGCGACCAATTTTATTTTTATTAAATTTTTATGAAGTATAGTTGTACGCCAACAATTACTAATTATCTAAAGGCAATAAGCCAATAATATTAATTATTAAAGTTAAATATGATTTATTATCACAATAAACAACTTAAAGGTGTAGCGACTGCATGGTCGCTACACCTTTATATTACAGTCGCTGCACCTTTATCTTTGTAAAGTTGTAGCGACGGGGTGGTCACTACACCTTTATCTGCTGTCGGTGCACCTTTATACAAATGAGGGTGTACCGACCGGCTAAATAATTTCTGTAGCTCTGTAAAATATGTGAACTTTCCTAAACCAGGTTTTTTAAATTATTTTTCCTGGGTATCTAATCTTAAATTTTGCAGCCCCATCAGCACCAAAAAATTAATTATCGACTTGTTCAAAGACTGAGAATGCCCCTAAATCGTTCACGAGAGGAATGGCAATAACTTCAAAATGTAAACAGGGTGCAGTTAACGGAGGTGACATAACAACGTCAGCCAGCCGGGACGTCGCGACGCCGGGCAGGCAGCCTAATATTATCATTGTATATAAATTAAATTGTATGTTATGTAATATTATTCCATGTGCTACTTTGTATACTGTAACTCTGTATTTATCTGTGATATTAATGTAAATAAATTGTTTCTGATTCTGATTCTGGTGTTAAAATGGCTATTCCGTTTCCAAAATTCGATGTTTGGTGAACATACATGATGTTTGAAAACGTATGTTTACGAACGCTTGCCTGCTGTTAGACAATATTAGACAATATTTAAGGTTTTTTATCTTGCATTAATCATAAATTGCGGCGATGTTTTGTACAGAATACAGTACAGAATCATTATCAAGCATAGTAATTATAAATTAATTACTTTTTCATAATTAATACCTAATTAATTATAAATGATAAATAATTATTTATAATTGAGAATAGGACAAATCATATAAGGTTTTACACCAAATAAATAATAATATATTTTTTGGTAATTTTATAAATATGTTTGATTTGTTTTTAATTATTAAAATGTATTTCCTAATTATATTACCAGAATACAAATTTTGCTTTACTTATTTGTTTAATATAATTTTATTATAATAATAAATATTTATTTAGAGAAAAACAGAAAATTAAAAAAATCTGAGTGTGAAGAGAGAATTTGGGGGGAGGAAAGTCAAGACTTCCCTACAGGAGTGTCTAAAAACGACCTCCTAACTATATATATACTTATTGGTAGAATAAAAAATAACTTGGAAAAATATATTTTATTAAAAAAATACAACAAATATAAAATATCAAATACCTGTAATATTATTACTCAAAAATATAGGCAAAATATTAGTCAAAGAAAAGTATAAATAATAAAATACAAAAAATATGCATCTAAAAACACTTTTTCTTCACATGGGAGCTAAAACTTTTTGGTTTAATTTTAAAATATTTTAGGTTTTATCAATACCTTGTAAAACCTCTACACCTTCACTACTCGTCAGAGTTTGAGTTGGACTTTCTCTTTATGCCTCTCTGTTGTAGAAGGGGCCCTTCCACCCGACTTAAAGGCTTGTCAATAAAGAGTTCCAACGATGGTATTAACTCCACCTTACCCTCCACCACTAACTTTCACAGCGCTTCCTCTATTAGGGCTAGTAATTTATCCTTAAAGTAATTAAGTTGTTTTACTGGCTCCCTGACATTGCCAGTCTCCATGTGAGAAATGCGTAGTTTTCTTACCATTTTCAATACACTAAAAGTGTGTAAAAATAAGTAACAAAGAATTATTTTAAGATATTTTATGATTACCCTTTTCCATATAAGGATGGACTTAATGGCCCCGCCAGAAGATCTGTGCTTTGGCTAGTTCAGTATAAAACGTTTTTCCCAATTATTTTTAGAATTTGTGGATTTTCCCAAATTGTTTTTAAGTTCATTTAATAAATTAAATATCACCAATGATTTTTAAAACAATTGACGCGTTTCTCGGAAAAACATCATTAGTCCAAAATTAACATATTGGGGAAAATGAAAAAAACTCTCCGACATTCCCATTTTTGACCAAAGTACTTTATTGACCTATTTACTACATGTAAAAAATGTAAGATACTTTGTCCAGAATTCCTCATGTTTTTATTCAAACGAATATGAAAAAAAACACAAAAAATACATAAACATGTGAGGTTTTTAGAAGAAAAAAACGAACAATTCTCCTTACTACAAACACTACAAACTAAATATTAACTCTGAGTAACAAAATAAATGAAAAAACTAAAAACTGTATTATTGCCACACTCAGTCTTCGCATCCACTGCTGTTATCATCGTTGTCGACCGTGTTATCAGGAGTCTCAGGTGCTATGGTCTTCTGGTCTTTTATCAAGTTATCATAAAATTTTCTATTGCTGTGGTCATGTAAAAGAGGTAGAAGCTTTTCTAGAGTGTCCAAAAACGTCACATGTTATGCACTATCTTAGACGAAACGGAGTGGACTTGTGAAGTTTTTAGAAGAAAAAGATAAATTTCATATTTAATTATTATGGAACCTATGACATTTTTACGAGAAACACTTATTTGTATACGTATATATGGAGGTTAGGAAACAGTTGGTGCTAATATCTAAATTTCGACGATATTGGACTAATGATGTTTTTTCGAGAAACGCCTCAATTATCTAACACAATTTTAGTTTACGATTTGCGACTTTTAGGTTATAAAACTAAGAAACTCCCTGTCCTAAAAACATTTATCGCTGTTCAGAAAGATTCAAGGTCAAGACTCTTAACATATGAGAAACGGAATAACCTTAAACATATAGGTGATGTTTGGCTTGTCGTTGGGTGAACATACATGTTAAGAAATCGATGTTTACGAACAGCAAGAAAGGGAATAGGCCTCTTAATATAAAGTTTAAACGGGACTGCCGTTCGAGTTGAAAACCGTATGACAGTTTGAATTAAAATTTCAGTGAATATTCCAATTTGAAGTTGATTAGTGCCATATTGTTTCCAATTTGACTTTGTTTATTCCCATTTTGAACGTCTTAGTTACCAATTAAAAGTTGATTAATCCCAATTTGAAATTGTTTCATTCCAAATTGAAATTGATTAGTTCCAATTTGAAGTTAAAAAGGTATTCCCATTGGGAAATATGATAAAATTTATTTACTGTGAAAAGATACATTTTTCGAAAACACTTGAATACTACTTATTTTTCGTATTACGATTTAAAATCGACTGATTCTAAAAATGTAGATCATTGTCTTACCATTTTTTTTCTCTAAAAAGAGATATTACCAACCCCGTAATGCCTATCATGAGCTGGCCAAATCAGAAATAGATTAAAGGCAAATATCTAAAGAAGAAGAAGAACCCCGTAGTGACGCCACTGCTTGTAGTATATAAACGAATTTATTGCCTAACTATGCCTAACTATGGTACCTAATAAAAAACTAATTTTAATAAAATACCTATGTTCTTTAGTTTAGAAGAAATTATTTTCTTTCAAAAAATATATGCAACTTTAACATCTTGTTCTTCTGAATCTGTTGAGTTTTCGTTATAAGTTTATAAGTTTATTAAGAAAACTAATATTATTTTAACGTTTTTTATTGATTCTTAAAATGGCGGAATTTTTTCTGAAAAAACCCGGGAAAAAAAATTATATATAATCATATTTAATTATATATAATTATGTATGATCATATATAAAATAATGTATGGACATATATGATTATATATGATTATTTATTTACGTATAATTGGCTTTTATATATGGTTGTATATAAATATCTATAAACATGTAGAAACATACATGGTCATACACACTTATATATATTTAAATTTATTTTAGATGAAGAACGTTTACATTTATAATATATGAACATATATAGTCATATATATGTATGTATATGTATATATTATTATATGTGATGTAATATTATTTATTTTGGATGCAAAATACATTGATGTATATATCCAGGATACTTAATATTTATAATATATGACTATATATGTACATATATGGTCATACAAAGTATATATATATATGAACATATCTGGTATAGTGATGTTAAATTTGATGACATGCAATACCATATGGTATTATATATGGTAACGTAACATTGTTTTTTTAACGTTAAAAAAACAATGTTACCCTTCAGAACGGACGCGTAGAGATTCTTTATATATTTATTATATTTATTTATATATATTTTTCATATATTTTATTTCAAAAATTAAAAATATTTTTTCTCTTATACATACATATATATATATATATATATATATATATATATATATATATATATATATATATATATATATATATATATATATATATATATATGCATCCAGCTTATGACAGAGCGTCCGTACATTGTCTAATATCTATTCTCTGGGCGTCCACTGGGACCAAGCGTCCGTATACCGGACGCCCGGTTGTACACCCTGTAAGATTTTGCCAGGTGTTCTAATTCACCTTTATACGACCTTTGGCAGAAGACGCCCAGAACTCGAAAAATAAATTTTTGATATACTTTCGTATATTTTTAGTTCACGACTTTTCCACGAGGGGAGTGACTGTCGCCAATGTAAAATATACGTTGTGTATATTTAATTTTTTTAAATTACATCTTAGAGATTGGTAAGCGTCCTTAGTATAAAATCTCTTACATTACTCCGATTTCAGAGCGTCCTTTAGCCAAGGAAATTTTGCAACATGGCAATTATAATACGATTCTGTTGTATTTTAAGTAAAATTTTCAAATTCGTGTTTTTAATGAATATTTAATTCAATAAAATTTTACGCCAACGATTTGTGGGCGTCCTTTCTGTATATTCATTTCAACTTTTCCGTTTTCTGAGCGTCCAGTATCGGACTTTGCTTTATTAAAAATAAATACATATATATTATTATAATAATAGTAGTAGTATACTATAGTAGTATACTTACTACTTAATATTTATAAATATTTTACGGATTTAATTGCATACGTTTGACTTTTAACTATTATATAAGGACCCTATTATATAAAAAATGGAGTTAAGTACAGGAATAAATAGTAAAAGGTACATTTTACTTGGTAGCCAAGGAATATAACTAATAATATAATATAACTAATAAATTCTAATTTTGTAAAGCTTAAAAGTAGTATATTATGTATCAAATTTTATAAACGTCATTTTAGATTCTCGAGCAAAGCTTGCGAGCGAGTGTTTAATAAAAACGAGTGTCTAGAGAAGTTTATAAAACGAGTTGCATACTACACTTTATCTACGACGTACACAAAGAAGAATTTGAAGTCAATTTTATTTGTTAAAAATTTACATTTGTCAAATTTTAATGTTTTTAACCTTACTTTTGCCTTATTTATAATAAAGCTAACTTCAGCCCGTGACTAAAATACCCAAAAGCCAATATTTGCTCGTCAACGTAGTAGTTAATAACCAAACTTATGAAACAATTTTGACCCAAATTACAAAAAAGGTCTTAACTTTAAACATGACTATCTCAAAACTAAACAAAATGTACTTTTGTACCATTTGGCTTTTAGGGGCATTAAATTGTATTCCCAGTGGGTAATTTATTTTTTGGATATCCCAAAACAGTACTAATACTATTGCAAATTTTGATAAAATATTACATTACTCTTACTTTAGTTCAGAATTATTATTTGGTAAAGTAGCACAGGTAACTATTTAAAAATAACTTACATATATACTTAAGTATATATGTAAGTTATTTTTAAATATTTAATATTTATAACCCACGTAAAATAATTTTATCTACTCCTACATTGACGAGCTGTAACTTTATGGCGTTTTATTGACGGGCTGAAGTTAACAACAGTGGCTTTTCGACATTTTACGTCACGGGCTGAAGTTAGCTTTATTACAAATTGGGAAAAAGTGAGCTTAAATTCGGGTGACAGTTGACAGATGTCAAAATTTTAACAAAAAAATTGGCTTTAAATTCTGTTTTGTGTTCGTCGTAGATAAAGTATAGTATGCAACTCATTTATAAACTTCTCTAGACACTCGTTTTTATTAAAAACTCGCTCGCAAGCTTCGCTCGTGCTTAATTAAACTCGTAACTAAAATGGCGTTTATAAAACTTGATACATAATATACTATTATAGCCAGAAGACCCTCGGAGATAATATTTTCAAATTTCATTTAATCAAACATTGTAACGTGATGTGTAACATTACAGTTACATAACCTGATGGTTGCAAATAGGTTCCTATTTCCCGCTTATTAAAGTAACATTCTTACATAACAATGTTACGTTGTCGTTACATAAATGCATTATAATTTTAATGTTGTTGTTATGTAACTTTTTAATGGATTACAATGTATATTGCCGTTATAAAAGAAAAAAACATAACGTTCGACACTGTAACATAACATTAACCAAAATGTTATGCAACAATCGTGATATGTAACATTACAGTTACATACATAACCTGATGGTTGCAAATAGGTTCCTATTTCCCGCTTTTTGAAGTAACATTGTTACAAAACAATGTTACGTTATCGTTACATAAATGCATTATTATTTTTATGTTGTTATGTAACTTTTTAATGGATTACAATGTTACATTGCTGTTATAAAATTGAAACATAACGTTCGATACTGTAACGTTACAGTAATTACGTAACTTTACCGTTAACGTTAACCCAATAATTGATGGTATAAAAACATCTTATACAGAATCCTGTATAAAATGATTTTATACCATGCTGATATCAATTATTGGGTGTTAACAGATTTTTACATTTTGGGACAGGATGTATAATAATACTGTATCTACTTCTATTGCATAATATTGTTTTTTTTTGTGAATAATGATATACATTATAAATTTCCTGCCTAACAACGGAAATAATGAACTGTCATGTGTAAAGTTACAGTTACATAACCTGATGGTTGCAAATAGGTTCCTATTTCCCACTCATAGGAGTAACATTGTTACATAACAATGTTACATTGCCGTTATGAAAATGATACATAACTGTTACGTAACATTAACCAAAATGTTATGTAACGATTGTAATGTGTAACATTACAGTTACATAATCTGATGATTGCAAATAGGTTCCTATTTCCCACTGATAAGAGTAACATTGTTACATAACAATTGCCGTTGCCGTTATGAAAATGATACATAACTGTTACGTAACATTAACCAAAATGTTATGTAACGATTGTAATGTGTAACATTACAGTTACATAACCTGATGGTTGCAAATATGTTCCTATTTTCCACTGAAAGGAGTAACATTATTACATAACAATTGCCGTTGCCGTTATGAAAATGAAACATAACTGTTACGTAACATTAACCAAAATGTTATGTAACGATTGTAATGTGTAACATTACAGTTACATAACCTGATATTGCAAATTTTCCACTGATAGGAGTAACATTGTTACATAACAATTGCCGTTTCCGTTATGAAAATGATACATAACTGTTACGTAACATTAACCAAAATGTTATGTAACGATTGTAATGTGTAACATTACAGTTACATAACCTGATGGTTGCAAATAGGTAACAATGTTACGTTGCCGTTACATTCTTATGTAACATAAGATAGCCTTTACGGTTATGTAACATTGTTACGTTGCAACGTTATTATGCTCGACATAAAAAAGTTCCTTTAGTTGAACGCTAAAGCGTATCAAATGATACATAATATCGTATTCTGACTTTCCCATAATCAGGCAGACTGTTTGAGGTCCAATGACAAATGGGCATGGTGCGCTGTCTTAACTTCGTTTATATACCTAATCAAGGTAACTGTTACGTAACAAACTTATTACAATATTATTGCAATGTTACGTTACTGTTATATTGCATATTGGTAATTTTGTTATATTACAATAGTTTCACAATGTTACGTTGCTGTTATATTGCATATTGGTAATTTTGTTATATTACAATAGTTTCACAATGTTACATTGTTGTTAAATTGCTTATTGGTAATTTTGTTACATTACAATAGTATCGCAATGTTACGTTATTGTTATATTGCATATTGGTTAACTTGGGACGGTAACAATTTTACCATTATTTTAGGTAACTGTTGCGTTGCATTTTAGTAACATCGTTACATTGCAGTGTTACTCCTATGTTGGGTTTTAAATAATTATTATAATAACATTTAAAATTGGTAAAAAGTGAGGTTAATAATTTCACAGATGTCAGATTTCATTAAATTATTTTTGAAAATCATTTAATTATCTACTTATTGAAGTATATAAAGCATAGTATTGCAATCGAGATTATGCGAATTAATTATACTCTCGGATGATTTAAGTCTCTTTGCTGACAGAAAAACAATTAAACGTCGGGTTTCCTAAATATTCACTAATATAACATACCTATTTTAAAAGACAATTTAATTTGGAACAAAAAATTAATATTGCATAACTACCCTAAATTTAAAAATAAACAATAAGTATGCTCTTTAACTTTCTGATTGTAATTATAATAAATTAATAATTTAGATATTTCAACAACCAGGGGAAAGTTTAAGTTTTTATTAATTGTTTATTTTTAAGTTTAAATTGTCTTTTAAAATATTTAAAAATATGCACCCTGTCCCATTAAAAAAATTGTTATTTTTGTAAATATTTCGGTAAACCCATATTCAATTGTTTTTCTGTTTTCACCAATTAAATCAGTCAAAAAAATGCCAATTTGCTAATTTAACCGACTTTGTAGTTCAAATAATAACGGAGTTACTAATAATCACCTAATTAACATAAATTGCCTTTGCTTACTGCGTTTATTTAATTTATTTTACTTGGCAACACCGCCAGGACGCCGAGAAGTTGGAAAATAAAATTATTTGAATATCATGGACGCTAAGAAGAGCTAAGAAAATAGTACGATGAAAAATATACGCTAGGACGCTCATAAGTAGTCGAAATGAAAAGACGCCTCGATGATAGTGTGATGTATATATATATATATATATATATATATATATATATATATATATATATATATATATATATATATATATATATATATATATATATATATATTTTGTAACCTATGTTTGTAAAAAATACAATAAAATAGGACACTTACCTCGGCAGCTCTTATTTGTCGACGCTAGGTCGAGGTTCAAGTTTTAAGATCGAAAATCTGAAGTCAAGGGCGCCAGTTGCGACAAACTCAACAGGAAGTCAGGGTAAGGGAGTTTCTTTTACAATAACAAATTAACCAATACTTTAATTAATTGACACTTTATTCTAACAAAAATGTATCCCACCGTGCGAGCGTAGCTCCAAATAAAATTGTTATCCCACTGTGCAACCATGTTTCTATGAACATAACCTTAACTGTCAAACTTAAGCACACTCGCAAACATGAATCAATTACAAAAACTAATAATACAATCAGACGTCTGTTACAAAGGTCGTAATTACTACTTAATTTAATTTGCGAGTTATTGCCGTTATAAAATGTTACAAGTGTTTATACCAGACATTGATACAAGGTAATATTAAGGTTATATTTAGCTTACTTGGTGAATTTGAGATGTAATTAACCAAATCCAAGGAATTAGGGCCCAGGCACAATACTAATGGGTAAGTTCTATTAGCTCTTCCATGCAGCTTTCAATTTAAAGTGTTTTCTAGGCCTTGTCCATTCCACCAGGAACAATGTACACCGATTGTTATTGGAAATTACCAGCAAATCCACAAATCTTCCAATGGGTATTTTAAACACTGTGTAGGATTAGGTACAAATATTCAATTGCCAAAGCTGCAAGCATGTACGATGCCCAACTATCAAAACCAAATTCAATTATCCAATAAAAAAAAGGCCCACAAGATTTGAACCTTTTTTAACAAAATTAATCAATCGATGATCTAAATAAAATTAACTTTTAGCATTTAATTCACAAGATGTGTGCCAAGTCAAAATCTAATTATCAATGGCTGTCCAAAAAGTCACTAGCCCACAGCAAAAAACAATTTAAATTTGTCATTTTTCATCCCAGTGCAGTGGCAACACTGTGACATTAATTTAGCAATATTTATTGTTTAAACATTTGTTTAATACCAACTTATAATTAAACCCCAGAATAAAGTGTCATAAAAGAAATCAACTAAAATTTACTATTAAACTTATAACCTAACTTGGCCCAAGAACATTAACAATTAAATAGAATACATTAGCAGGTAAGCAATTAATATTTCTTTAATAAAACTCCAAAACTTTTCAAAATCAAAACTGTGTATAAGAGAAAAATTATTTTATTTTTAATTTTTGAAATAAAAGTTATTCTTAATAAGTTTAAAAATAATATTGACATAAAAAAATTGGATTTGATCTTCAGGGTGTTCAAAAATTAGGCAAACATGAAATCAATACAAGGGAAAAGTTTTGTTATTTTTATTTTTTTTTTTAAATCTGAATACATAATTTTTTATTTTCAGAGAAAATTCATTCCTAATAACATATGTTGATTGTCAAAAAGTAACATTCTTATAGTAAAATTTATATATCCATATATATCTGTCTTTATTCACCAAGGGGAGAAATTAAATTTTTGAAAAATTGACAAACAACTTATATACACATTTTAGGAATTTCAGCATCATGTCTGTCTCATTCCAAAATCAGTACCTACCTTTATTGACTAGTTAATAAATATATACTAAAATAACTTCTATTGACTATAGTTAGTATAAGTATATTTTATTGACTGTGTCAATAAAATTTCTTAATTTGGAACAAATGACAGACATAATGCTAAAGACCCTAAAAACGTGTTTATTTTGATTTGTCAATTTAAAAAAAAAGTGACTTCTGCCTTTAGTGAACCATGCCGCAGATATACCTAACTTATATAAATCTATAAATATAATTATAGATTAAGAGAAAATGTTTTTAGTTTAGTTGTTGTTTGTTTTTAAATACCTTTTATAAGTGTAGTATATATATACATATATATATATATATTACATATTTTATTTTTTTACATTTTATTTTATTTTTTTAAATACATAATATATATATATATATTTTAATGATTATGTTAAAGTGTTATTAATGATTAAAATTTTATTTTATTATTATTATATGTTTAGTTTTAAAAATAATATATTATATATATAAGCGCATTGTGTTTTTTTGTTTAGACATATTAAAAACATTTTTTTCACTTAATAAAAGTTTTATTTTTATATATGTTTAAGTTATACACAATAACCATTATATACATACAGGGTGTTAAAAATAAATGGTAAAAAATCAAGGGGGTAGAAGACGAGCTGAGACAAGCATTTTTTGTCTTAGGGACATGTCCAAAAACGTCCCCCTACTGAGCTACAGGCGTCAAAAACTGCGGGCACAGTTTGAATTTTGCGCGCTGAACCGCCATATGTAACATTGGTTATAATTGAACCGGTGAGAATAAGAACAGTACAAGCCCAAAAATTTTATTTTGACAACTCAATTTTTAAAATCAATTTAAAAGTTCAAAAGGAATTTTGTTTAGGTATCTGTCACTTTTAGTATAATTATAACCCTATAGGGTTAGGTATGTCAGATTGTCAAAGACATGTCTTTGACAATCTGACAGATACCAGAGTAGAATTTAGGTCCGCGCGCCAAATTCAAAAGGTGCGCGCAGTTTTTGACGCCTATAGTATGGTAGGGGGTAGTTTCTGGATACATGTCCCCAAAAATACTTGTCTCGGCGTGGCCTACCACAACCTTGAAGTTTTAGCATTTATTCCATAACCCTGTATAATTATATGTGGACCAAAATAATTTGAATTATTCATGTATGGTCATACATGGGCAAACTTCATACATGTTCATATATAATAAATTTATATATTATTATATATGATCATATATAATTTTATTATATATGATCATATATAATTTTATTATATATGATCATGTATGAATTTTGGTCCCTATATATCCATATATAATTATATATGATCATACGTGGACCAAAATTCATGTATGGTCATACATGGGCAAAATTCATACATGATCATATATAATGAAATTATATATAATTATATATTATTATATTATAATTTTTTTTTCCCGGGAACTTCTTTATGTTTGGGTGTTTTATGACACTGATAACGATTTTGAGGTTTATTTTTCAAAAAACTAAATGGCGTATGCGATATAGTTTTTATAAGAACCCTTTTTATATTGACTAAAATTAGTATCTACGCGTTTTCAGACAAACAGATAGTAAAGGAATTTTATTCTGGCTTTTTGTATTACTTTTTTAGGAAAATTATGTAATATTTTCATTATTAATATTACTTATATTATTTATCCTACATACATTTTATTTATACTACATAGCATAATTTCAAGACCAATAAAATAACAAAAATGAACATTTACAGCGTTCTACATACTGCCATACTCTGTATAATACGCATTTTTTTTTGTATTATTGACCTTAAATTTTTTATCAGCGACTTATAAAATCCATATTGTTCAAATTTGAAGTCTGTAGGATAACATTTTTTTGTTTTTTGTATCGATTTCGGTACATCACAAAAACAGACACCACAAAAACATTAAATCGTTCAAACGTAAGTTTTTTTATACTTACGTAAATCCATTGTTCGGTACTGTTTGCAACTATTGTTAATTTCAGCACGAATAAAAAATGCGATACATATATAAAATGATATATCCACAGACAAAATAGACTTGCCTTAGGGAGAAAATGATACGGCCGGGCGGGTGCCTGAACGGGTGCCTGTTTTCCAGTTCGCATCATTCATATTTGAGCAGTTGACCTGTGAGGATATATTATTTATGTAAAATTCTTTGAACATTATGGGTAAATGGGTTGTCAAAGTGTGTCCTAGTCGTAGTGAAACTAGTTCCAGCCAATTGACCATATGCAAGGAATGCGGTCGATGTTGCCAATGGTAAACAAATAAAATTCCATATTGGGAACATTCAATTATATTACGTTGGCTACATTGAAAATTTGAATTTCCCGCACAAACTGACATACATTCTAGTAGTTCCCAGAGATAAAGAAGGTAGTTCCAATGTTGTATAATAAATTAAGGTGCGAATTTCAAATGTGGGAATTAATATTATTTATTATTATTAAAAAAAAAGATGGAAATTAATTTAGTTTGTGCGGGAAATTCAAATTTTCAATGTAGCCAACGTAATATAATTGAATGTTCCCAATAGGGAATTTTATTTTTTTACCATTGGCAACATCGACCGCATTCCTTGCATATGGTCAATTCCAACCAATTTCCTTTTTCCAGTAAGTAGTATTTACGAGATAAATTTTAAGCGATTTTATTAATTTTGCATGTCAATACCTTGCGTGCGCACACAGATGTTGTGTTGTTCTCTCCTTTGCACAGAGCCGTACGTCGTTTATTCTGGAGCGTAAAACTAGATGAATTTCTTTGGAAGGAATATTTTAAATAAAATATAATATTAAAATAATACTTTTTTCACTTTTAGTGGAAATTTATTTCATTTGGAGTTATTTATTCTGACTTTTTAGCGAAATTTTTTTTTATTTTAAGAGCTTAATTTGCCTTTTTTTTATTAGAAAACTTATAATTTATTCTATTTTTTTTATTTTTTTTATTAAGGATTACATTAAAATTTGTTTAAATACATAATTTATTTAATTATTTTTACGTTTTTTCGTGTTTAAAATCTATAACGAATTTATGTACTTACAAATATATAAATGTAAAACAAAAAGATACCGCTCGTACGAAATTATTTAATACGGGCCTGGCAGAATACATATCTTCTCTTATATAGAGGAAGTGGGGGTAATTCGGAATACTGTTGGTAATTTGGAATACTTAAATATTGAGGCTATGCTTAGCGCCATCTCGTTAAATATGAAATAAACTACTAGAATAGCCTGTATTTTGTGGACATGTGATTTTGTAGATATTTTGATTTATGGTAGAGGGCCAACACATGTGAAAAATTATTTGTGGGGTAACTAAAACTTTTTTAGTGGTAATTAAATCGGCAATCATAGCTTCGATTTTTATCTTTAAATTAACTTAAATTGTATTTAAGTAAAGGTAAGTAAAATGTTATATTTTTAGTTGTTAATTGTACTTTTTCGATATGTTAAAGCATTTACTTTTTTTTACATATTATGGCGTAGGTCTTTATATTGCTAATTTGGAATACTATAAATAATGCAAATTTTAAATATTCCAAATTATGTTCATTTTTTGTAATATTTGATAATCAATCCAATTTTCTCTTTTAATTAATATTTGGTTACCTTTTTAAAATGTTTTATTAACCTCTTTTTAATATAAAACATTTGCTGCTACTTTGAAATATTCCAAATTGGTGGTATTCCAAATTAACTTCATGTTACGTAAACAGAGATTTTTTACACTTTTTTTTCATTAGTGAAAAAATCCTTTTAAAGTATTTTAAATAGTTTAAAATTTTCGTATGGCATAGTACAAATGTAGATCTTGGACATGTTATTTATTTTAATCGAAATAATTTAAATTTAAATTTTTTACTATTTTTTTAAACTACTATTCCAAAATACCCTCACTTCCTCTAATATATAATATAATGTATACATTCCCTTGCCCCCCTTCCCCGATTTATGGCACGCTGGTTTCATGTTAGCGATACTGAACAGGGCAAGTCTATTTTGTCTGTGGATATATCAAAGCTGGGTCATTGCAACGCATTGCGCTAAAAAAAATAATGTTTGTTTTACACAAAAAGATCATTGTTTTTTTTTACTTCTAGCTTCTGAAAGGTATTGTATTTTTATGGTCTTGAGAAAAATGTATAATTTGTGTAGAACAAAGTTAAATGGCAACAATGCAACATTTAAGATTTTTTATGATTTTACTGCAAATAACATTAATTTATTGACAGATAATTTAAGTTTAATGTTCATCTAATCAATTCCTTGTAAGTAATTAATTTTTTTATTTAGGATGACAACTTTTTTTTATTATATCATGTATAAATAAGAATTGAATTTTTAATAAAATGTTTGTGGATTATTTTGCGGCAACCCAGTATATTATGTAAAATACCATTTTTAGCTATTTTTATCACCATGCTCACTTCACGAAATTTAACTCTGTTGAGACATCATAAAATAAATAAATGCAGGTTTTAACATAATAACTTAGCATGAGTGTTGATTAATTAATTAAACCTTTAAAATTTGCCACTATTTGAAATTATAATATTACATAAAATTTAAATTGGTTATATAAAAAAAATTATATCTAAAGGCTTTCTTTCTTAGGAACCGGTTGACACATCAAAAAATAAATAAATGCAGGTTCTAACATAATATCTTAGCATAAGTGTTGATTAATTAATTTTTAATTACATTTTTAACCTTTAAAATTTGCCAATATTTGAAATTATAATGTTACATAAAATTTAATTTGGTTATATTACATATAAAAAAAACTATATCTAAAGGCTTTCTTTCTTAGGAACCTTTTTGGGGTTCCGTCCATCCTATGACTGTTTATGGCGGATATCCAAGAATTAACCCTTAACTGGTCGCGCAGGTGCACTATAAGTGAATCGTTTTTATTAAAACCTCTATAACTTTTTGACGTTTTCCTGAAAATGAATGCCCTTTCTAAGTAACCTATGATTGATGTTTCTACCATGAACTGTTTAAACTACTGATTTCGAAGTTATGGACCGAATGCTTGAGATTGATTTAGAAATACTTCACTAATACGTAACTAAATTTCAACTTTTGCAATGTAAAATATTTCTAAATCAACAAACTATGGAATTCGAAACATAATCAAGGTTTTAGTATACATTTTTATAAGAATACACAAATAAAAAAAAGAACTCCTAAACTTCCTTCTGATTTATTATAATTACTAAATCTTAATTTTTTTGTTAATTGATTTTTGAATGTTGTTTGAATGAAAATTGTTTAGTTAAAATGTTTAAATATTGTTTATTCATCCATGGATACTTGCAAGTATAGCCAAATGTAATATCAAAATTAAAAACATACAGCAATACAGCCATTTTAAAGGGCACAACCACTTATTTTACAAAAATTGGCGCGAGTAGTTAAGGGTTAATTAAAACAAGTAAAAATAATTACCCCGGTACATTCGCCATTTTTGACAATATGATACCGATACCGCGGGTTTTTTACTTTTAATATACGTAGAAAAGAAAACAGTAACCAGTGTTTTGCAGAGCAGTTATCCAGCCAATATAATATTTAAAATCATACAATTTCTAAAAAAAAATTGGAATAATTTTGACAGCACATTTAATATATTTTAAATAGTAATTGACTAGATTACTGTTGTACGCATAAATGGTTACTGTTTTTTTTTCTCCCTGTATAAAAGAAATAATTTCACAAACGGATCACCCGAAAACCATTATACCCATTTGTTGTTAAAGGTATATTATTTCGAGTGGTTTGTACTAAATTCGGTCTTAAATAGTCTTAAATAGTTTTTCTACAAGCGTGCGGAAAGTTGCTACTTTCCGCAAAAATTTACTTTTCGCACTGTCCAGGGTGCGGAAAGTATGCGTGCGCAAAAGTGCAGCTAGCATCGAAAATAACTATTTTTGTCCAAATTTTCTTTGAAATTTATTAAATTATTTTATAACAAAAATTTCTAGCATTTGGCGTGAAGTCCAAGATTAGTAGACTTTTTAGATTTAGAGCAGGGTCATTCGGGTGTTACATTTTAGCAAAATCGGTAAAAAGAAATCGGTAGAAACATATTTATTGACAAAAAATCGTAGTATTCGGTATTTTGGTAGGTTCGTTGCCATATCGGTAGAAATACCGAAATTTCGGTAGGTTCCACAACACCATCGGAAAAGCAGTCACACCTCTTTAAAAAGGTGTGACTGTTTTACAGATGGCGGCATTAGGGGTCCGTCGAAAGAGCCTTAACAATAATACTTATTGCACCACCATAACCTTAATTTTACTAAATATTATTACACTAATCAATCTGTAAGGTATAATAATAAAATTACCTGATTTTTCTTTTTGGCTGTTACAGTGTCAAAGTAAGAAAAAAACACGCTATAACGTGATAATTATCAATTTTTTGGGACTGTGACGCAATCTACCAATACTACAAAACGGATGACAGATTGACAGTTTTTTTATTCGTATTTTCAATTGTTAGAGGCACAATGGTCATTCAGCTAGTTCACTTTAGTACAGATTTTGAAGACTTTTTGTTGCATTATACATTATAATTTGGAATGTTTTCTTTCAAAATTCATCAGATTTACTGCGAAAACAAAATATTTATTTTTTCACCCTCAGTATCGTTTGTCATGGAATGACCCAGCATCAAAATTAATACTTTATCAAATTAAATGTTAATGTTAATGTGGCTCAATATCAGAAACAAAAAATAATAAGTCTGAGAGTTATATAAATTTACTTTTAAATTTTCATATTGTATAGGGTGTTAAAAAAAATCATGCGCCAATGCTGGAAATTTGTCATCCAAAAATAAGAAAAAAAAAGTTGATACAAACATAGGTCCTGAAATGCCAATTTTGCTTTAACTAGATTAAAATTGTCAAGTCCAGTAGCGTCACGGGAGGCACCTTAACAAATATTAATGAAAGAAAACTGTTCGTTCTATTTATTATGTTTAATTGGATTTAATTTATTATAAAAACAAAGTTAGATTGCAAAAAAAATAAAAAAGTTATGCAACCAAAAAAAAAAACAGAATGGCATTTGGCTATGAAGACCATGGTCCTGGCAGTAGATACATTCTGGCTATTGCCATGCTTAGAAAGGAAATTTGGATTAGTAAAAAAGCATTAAAAAAACTCAAATACTAGTAAATAATTATTATAATTGATTGGGTTGTTTATATTTGATATATTATTATTATTAGTATAGATAATATGTATATTTTTATACATTTCAAACATTTTTAATCATACCTACTATTTTTTAAAAAAATTTTAATTGATACTTACTTGATATATTTAGACATTTTAAAATTATTTTAAATAATTTCATTAAATATTTAAAGCAGACAAAAAAGTTTGCAAATTTGGTTGGATATTCATTTAAAGAGCGAATATTATTATAATTTAACCTCATTTTTTGAATGATCAGGGGTCCTGGATTGTCAGGGTATCCTGGCTTCAGAGTATAAAAATTTGCGTAATGTCCAACTCTAAGAAAGATTGCTGTATTTAAAAAAATCTCTAATAGATAATTCCACATACTACGTTATAAAGTTATAACCCATGTCACACTGTGTCACAAATCCCTACCCCCTAAAAACCCTTAAATTAGCCAAAATATGCAAATGCAAATAATTCGGTCTCTAATGATCAGGTTGGTAGGTCATAGACTAGTCTTAGACCATATAGGCACAGCTTACTATAACAAAGTTATTGTAACCCAGATAACATTATGAGGTTCATAACTGACGCATATTGCAGTCACAACGTGATTCTAATCCGCACGTATGCACGCATATATGCATCATTTGCGTCATCAATTGAGGTTCATATATTAATTGTGTCATCAACGTGTTAACTCGTTGATCTTAAGATCAATTCCAATGTGGAATTCCAAATAAAATTATGTAGGTATACTTTTTATACAAATGTAGTCTACAAATTTAGTCTTTACAAATCCAGTCTTTTCACAAATTAACCATATGGTGTAAGTCAATTTTTTTTAAATTTTAGTTAATAATATGAAGAAAAATCAAAACAATCAAGATGTGGTGTAGATCTAGTATTACATCTACAATTTTGCAAAAGTAAAAAGTTTGCAATGATTTCGTGCCCTTATATACCAATCACGTGCTTGTATTCCCATTAATCATAAAATGAATATCATATGGCAGCGTTTTTACGTCACGCATAATTCCACACGAAGTAAAGGCAATGTGCGTTTTGATGCCTGTACGTGTATTCTCATTAATCATAAAATGAATATCATATCGCATCGTTTTTACCGTCACGCATGATTCCGCACGATGTGAAGGCGATGTGCGTTTTGATGCCCCTCACGGCCTCTGGGAAGCTGTGATATAGGTATGAGTCAGACCTAAATGAACTAAGGTTTAATTCAAACTAAGCAATTGCTTAAGACTTTATTATTTATTAAAGCTTTTATAGAATCTGCAAATAAAATAAAAAAACTCGGTCAGTGGCTGGGGGCATTTTATTATAATAATAAAAATTCTTTATAATAGTATAGAAAAAAGTACATTAGATAATTTTGTTTGGAAAAATTATAATCTTAAATATTTTTTATTACATTAAATAATACATATTATTGATGGATTCATAGATATTTTATCAAATTATCAAGTATAAATAAAAATAAAAAAACCTAATACGGTACATGTAATAAGTACTTAAATAAAATATTAATTTAGTATGACTATCTATCTTGTTTATTAGGTATAGCAAATTTTTGCATGTTTAGCTCTTCAAAATGAGATCATATAGCATAAATTTTGTTAAAGCATTGGCTATAGTCTTCAATGTTGGCTTTTTGGTAAGTAAAAATATTAAATAATGGTATTGTTTGATTATTTTTTTAACAGATAAATGGTTTTGTTTGTATTTATGTAGGAATTTTTACGTGGTTTACATTATCTTTTATTACATTAATAGAAAATGGAATTATAGATTCTGGTAAAGCTCTTGTTTGTGCTGGTGTTATCACTTTGATTATTTCGTTAATAGGATGTTGCGCATCTTCAAGAAAAATTGTAGTTTTGCTTAATATAGTATGTATTTTTAAAAATATTTCTTATAAATAATTATAATTCTTACATTTTTAGTACACACTTGTCATGTTTTTTATTGTATTTATGGAAATTATGGCAGGCTCACTAGCAGCTTATTACAACCAACATTTTAGGGAAAACTTTAGGAATACTTTAGAAAAATCTATTAAAAATCCTACGAATACTGAAATGACCAGCTGGAATCGTATGCAACGCCGTGTATTTATTTAAATAATTATTTAAATATGTTCTTACTTAATTCTTAGATATTTTAGTTTAAATGTTGTGGTGTAGATAGTAAAGATGACTGGATTAATTTATTGCCAATGAGTTGTTTTGATAATGTCACAGGAAGTCACGAACAAGTACTTCATATGACTGGTTGTTACCCAGCAGTAGAAAAATATATAGGTCACCAGGCAACTGTTATTATAGGTGTTACTTTTGGACTTTTCTTGGTTAAGGTAAAGATTATAAAATATTTGTTGTCATTATTTTTTTTTAATTAATTTTTAACGTGGGCTGGTATTGTATATAAAGTTTCTTTTTCCAGAAGTAACTTATTTTGAAAACTATGTGTCATGGAAACATGTACGATAATGGACGTGGGAGTAAAAAAACACTTTTTAATTATATAATTAAAAAGTGTTTTTTTACTCCCACGTCCATTATCGTACATGTTTCCATGACACTAAGTGACCTTTAAGGTCACGGGCTGAAGTTAGCTTCAAGTTAGTTGCGAGTTGTCAAATGTCCTACAATCATTAAAATAGAGTGCCCTTCTTGTAAAATAATTTTTAAATTGAAAATTATTTTTTTATGTAAATACAAAAATACAAAAGCATTAAGTAGTTTCTCAACGCCAATATTTGAAAACTTTATATGAACTCCACCGTGAAGTGCTAATAAAACATTTTCTTTACTTTCACTGTGAAAAACTGTTGTTAATCCATATTTAAGGGATATTTAATATCTATGTTTATAACACATAAAAATTTGACATTTGACGGTAACACAGATGTCGCTCTATACAAATATTTAATTTAAATCATTTTTAGATAATAATAAGTATTTGTCGTAGAAAAAGTATAGTATGCATGCAACTCTTTTATAAACTTTTCTAGACACTCATTAATTTAAATTAAACTCGTGTCTAAAATGGCGTTTATTAAACTTGATACATAATATATTATTTTGTCAAGCTTATACGCTGAAACACTCAAAAGCTTATAAGAAAGACTTTATATTTCTAACCACTCTAAAAGTCATATTGTTTTACACCGGCGCGCCGTACAAGAATATTAATATATTGAAATTACATAGGAACTTCCTATTAGGAAGTGTAGGTAACTGTTGCAAACTCAATAATTCCAATGTAATTACAGAAGTATTAAAGCTAAAAAAAATAGTAGGTAAGTACATACAATACGGCAGAAAATGCCTCGCTTAGATCGACTAGTGCTTCGGCGGGGAACAATGAGCAATATATGCGCTTTCCTCGCCTTCTAGATAATTGAAATCCCACTCAAAAATAAGAACGATAATGCTTTTGTCGACCCGAATGACAATTGTCGATCCGAATGACAATTGTCGATCCTGGTACATTAGGAGGGTTTAAGTGAAAAACCAATCTCTCCTAACAGGTATATTGATTCATGGTACCAAAGGTGTCTTAACAATGCTTATTAATTTAAACTATTACTAAAATAAAACATGGTTGCAAGTCAGCAATACGTCACTTGTTGACTATTGATGATTCTGCTAATTTCGGAGTTTATTACTTTATGTTTATAATAACTACATATAATTGCTTAAGCAATTTGTGTTGTAATGACCTATTGTCACTACACCTCCGGGGGTTGTAGAAAAAAAAATTAAAAAAACTTTTTTTTTCTTTTTTTTTTTCCTTTTAATTTTTAATTTAGCTTAAACTAAATTCTTACAAGTAATAAATTTACAGGTAATAAAATTGTCAGGTTTTTTTGCACTTTTATGTTTTATTACTTAATGTACTTTTTCACCCTGTTTTTATGCACTATTACTTCTTTGTTCTTATCTTTTAACACTACATTTGGAGACTCATCACGTAACACTTTATAAGGTCCCTTAAAGAGTTCGTCCATCTTGTTTGTGCTATTATTTTCCACCAACACTAAATCTCCTATATTAAAACTTATTTTATAATTACGATTATGCTTAGATTGGTCAAACAAATTTTTCCATTTTATTTTTGAATTTAAAAGATTTTCTCTCGCCTCTGCACTTGCTTGTTGTAGCCTAAATTTTAATTCAAGAGGATAGTTTTCGAACGAATAGAGTGGATCTATTTGTTCTAAATTTGATGGTAGTGAAGCTACTCTGCCAAAAACAAGTTCGTAAGGAGTGTATTTTGTTTCTGTGTTTACGGTGGTATTATAACAAAAACACCAAAAAGGTATCCAACTACTCCATGTTTGGGCATATTTTGCTGTTTGTGTTCTCAAATAAGTACCTAGATTTTTATGCGAGTTTTCTATGCCTCCTAAAGTTTTATGATGGTATGCTGTTGAGTTAAGTTGTTTAACACCAATAACACTAGTAAACAATAAAAAAAGGTCGGTAATAAAAATAGCTCAGTCCTATAGATTTTGACCTGCTCGACGCAAATCCCAAAAAATTTTCCGAAGTCTCGTTTAGACGATACGGGCAGGACCATGATACAAAGAAAAATTGTTAAATAATAACGATAAAAATAAATAAACAAAATAATTTGAACGATAAAAAACAGTAAACATCAAAAAAACATGCCTTAAATTTTTACAATATGTACAGATATGTTGTTCATGGAATGCTGAAATATAAGTTAAAAGTAACGTCATCCTAAAATTTTCAAATGGTGTATCTATGCAATAAATGGTACCATAATACCGTGCTCCTATTTTTTATTAACGACTTCAGAAATTTTTTTTTAAAACATTTTGGATCTATTTCAGTCATAAACGATCGAAAAATTCTATTTTTAACCAGAACCTTTTTTTTAAGTTAAAATTTGTTGCCTAGTGTAATCTTACAAGTTTCTGAAAAAACTTCTGACATAAATTCTGTACCCCGATCGTGTAGGACCGTTTTTGGAATACCATAACGCAGAATAAAATTATTTACAAATGCTTTTGCTACGGTTTCAGCTTCTTTATTTTTAATTGGATACGCTTCTACATATTTTGATAAGTCCCATTGAATTGTGAGAATATATTTGTTATTATCTAAGTCTGTTAAAATTGGACCCATTAAATCTAAACTTATTTTTTCAAATGCTACTGATGCTGTTGTTGTTATAGTAAGTGGTTGAATTTTAGGAATTGAGTGTTTATATATAACAACGTTTTACAAAAGATTCAACGTCCTTGTGAAGGCCTGTCCAAAAGTAATATTTTTTAATTTTGTTATACATTCTAGAGATACCTGCATGTCCTCCGGTTGGTAAGATGTGAAATTCGTTTAGGACTAATTGGCGTAATTCAGGATCTTCTATTGATTTTCTACTGCGTAAAACTGTAATATTTATATTTTTATCGCCTAACAGATCGGAATGTTCTTTTAATTTCTTTGCATATGCTATTACATTATCATTATTTTTAATTATTGCAAGCTCATTAATATTATTTTGTGTGCACACTTTTGTGATTGCTTTTAGCGATGACCGAAGCTCACGCGCTAAAATTGCATCACTCCATTTTAAATAAATTATTTGCAAATTTGCTTTTATTAAAATATTTTTATCGATAATTTCCATTCCGTCTTTATTTTTTAATTCATTAAATGTTTGAAAGTGGATTAATTTTAGTTCAGTGGCGTTAAGTAACTCAATGAATCCTGGGTAATCAATCCGTTCTCCATTGGTTACAATTTGTTGCTTTTCAACATTTTTATCACTTAGTTGTTTACTTCGTGCTCTTGTTATGACGTGTATAACACCGTCTGTATAATTTTTATTTTCTTTTAATTGGTCAGATGATATTTCTATTCGCGACAACGCATCAGCAGTAACATTTGATGTACCTTTAATATAAACTATTGTAAAATCGTATTCCTCTAATATTAGTCTAAATTTGGTTAGTCTACTTGAAGGATTTGTCATGTTAAATAAAAATGACGTCGATCCGAATGACAATTGGCGACCCGCACGACTATTATCTCAGTAAGAAGTTAACTGTGATGGTGAAACGTAAGTTCGTTTGGTGTCCACATGCATAAGAAGTTTGCCCTTTTAGATCTAGCAAATCTGTGTCTTGACAACTTTTAGGTAGACAACCCATGAGCGATATGTTTATTTATGGGTCATCTTTTATAAAAAATACCTCTCACCAAGAAAGCCTATGAGGTTAAGTCGACCTGAGTCGGGATCTTGGAGTTTTTATACCCTTACTTAGCAGATACTTGTTTAATTTATTTTTGCATAAGACTTTCTTTGATTTTTGAGTGTTTAACACAAAAACATTTGTTTTTTTTTCAAAATAAATTCGTAAAATATGTTTTTTTAAATGGTACCTTGCACCAGAAACAAACGGATTTTAAAAACAAAAAAGTTTTAAATAGAGAATTAAAATACCTTTCAAATGAGGTAGCAACCCCTTTCCATGCATTTAAATTTTCAAGTTGATAATGCCCTCTTGGCACTTGTTAGGCAAAAAAATTCATTTTGACGTCAAAAAGTAGTAAACACAATATAGTTTACCCTGGTTTTTGTCCGACATCGATATCTTTTTTGGTTCAAAAGTTCACAGGGGGGCTATTTTAAGGCGCTCACTGTATAGTGGTGGCACATTTAATCAAAACGATGAAGTGATTATGTTCGTGAAAAATAGCTTGGACTGTACTCATAAAATTGACAATTTGAATTTATAACCGGCATCTGCCCAATGCCGTTTAAAACATCAATAATAAGTCCTATATAATAAAAAAAGAGATAAACAGGACCCTATAAATTACAGACCCATATCCTTAATCACAAATATTACAAAAAATCACTATTAAAAACACGACTGGACAGCTTTTTAAAAAAATGCAAGATTATATCGGACAACCAGTACCGATTTCAAAAGGGCAAGTCAACTAGTGATGCAATTACTACCTTAACTAAGGATATCTATGATTCTATTGATAAGAGTGTTCCAACTATTTGCATATTTTTGGATTTAGCTAAGGCATTTGACACGGTAGACTACGTAAAGCTTTTAAATAATTTAGAAAGCATCGGTATTAGAGGAGCCCTTTTGAAACTTTTTACGTGAGTAATAGATGTCAATACGTTAAAATAAGAACCACTTTAAGTACACAACTGTCTCCCTTATATGGTGTACCTCAAGGTACAATATTAGGCCCTATACTATTTCTTATTCATATAAACAACTTCTTTAGAGTAAAAACCAAAGGCAAAATACTGAGCTTTACTGACGAATCGTCAGTGACGATACCACAGTTTTCTATAAAGATAACACAAAATGATTTCATATTTATCAAGGAATGGTTTGATCATAACATGCTGACAATAAATATGGAAAAAATAAATTTCATGGCCTTAGGTTCCTACTCCAAAAGCTTACCACATTTCAAATCTCTAACTATTAAAAAGTCCAAGGATAACTTTGTATTGGATTTGACTGAATCCGACAAATTCTTGGGCATTACTCTAGATCCACACTTGAGATGGAATCTACATGTGCAACAAGTTACAAAAAAAATCAGATGCATCATTCCCTTTTTTAAATTTCTAAAACCAATGCTTTCAATTCCTCAACTAAATATTATTTATGATGCACTTGTGAAATCGCACATAAGATACGGCATCTTAGGTTGGGTTGATGTACTATATAACCATCTAAATGATCTGGAAATTACTCAAAAAAGAATTCCTAAAATTTTTCATAATGTCAAAATAACTTACCCCACAAATGAACTCTTTGTCATATCTGGTATAATGGGCTGTAGACAACTTTTTCATCTTAATCTTTTAGTTTATACACACGCTACAAAAAAGTACCTCTAAAATCAGTCTATCCCAGGTAGCAGAGTGACGTGAATAAAACGTCATATTTTGGTCAAAATTTACGTCATTTTTACCAAAATGAATATATCACAGCCCACAGACGTCATTTCAGGATGTCGATAGACGTAATTTTATGATGTCAGAAAGCGAAACTACATGCGAGATTTATTAAAGATACAATAAATTCATACATTTAAAAGTATGTATTTGTTGTATTTTTGATACGCAAATCTCGCATACAGTATACCCATCTGACAAAGGTGTAAGACGTCAAACATACTAATAAGTGACGTCTTATTCAATTGAAATTGAATAAAATTATTAATAAAAAATATATTATTTGTTTATAACATTTATTTTAAAATATTAATAAAATTAACAATTACTCTTAAAAATTAAAACATTTTCGTATGTTAAAAAATTCAAACATACAATTCCAAAAAAATTAACATTTAGTTTAAACAACCTAAACAATAATTCTTTGGTTATAAAAAAAATAATATAAAGTTTAAAAATCATTTAAACTTATCGTTTATCTATTTTAATTTATAAACATGGACAAACATTAAAAAATATATTGTTTTACAGAGCATCAGAGCATGCATGCATTAAAGGAGCAGCGGTCATGTAATCTCCACTGATTTATAGATTTAAATGGTGGCCAAAAAACCTCTTGTTTCCTAAGAATAGCTAAGCCAAGTGTGTTGCACAATTTATCTGCCACCATCCACTTCTTTAAATTCTAGAATTTTAGTAATAATTACAAAATAAAATAGCTAAAAAGTAAAAACGTGCAAAAACCATAACCTATACTACTAAAAGCATTCTGCATAAATTTCTTTTTATACAACTTAATTACGTTTACATATTATAACAGTCGTTATTTTAATTACTTAATTGCACTTAAGTTCGTATATAACCAGCAAACATTCTTTTACTTTGCATTAATAACTATTATTTATTTATTAAACCTAAAATAGCGCTCAAAAACTCACAACTGACACACAGGACAAGAAAACGTTGAACCGTTGAACTTGAGCGCAGTGTTGCCAGATGAATTACAAAATACCCGATTTTACTGCATAAATTTCCTTTTATACAACTTAATTACGTTTACATATTATGACAGTCGTTATTTTAATTGCTTAATTGTACTTAAGTTCGTATATAACCAGCAAACATTCTTTTACTTTGCATTAATAACTATTATTTATTTATTAAACCTAAAATAGCGCTCAAAAACTCACAACTGACACACAGGACAAGAATAACGTTGAACCGTTGAACTTGAGCGCAGTGTTGCCAGATGAATTACAAAATACCCGATTTTACTGCAAAAGTAAAAAAATAGTCATCTTTATAAATTTAATAGCGCATTTCGTATAGGTATTGTTAAAGTTTTCTTTGTGTATTTTTCGTTATGTATTAAATACAGAAATATACAGATTTGAGGCACCTTAATTTTTAGATTAGTTAATTAGGTTAATATTTTATTGTGGTATTGTAAGAAACTTTTTGGATTGTTTATTTGTTTATTTATTTTTATTTATATGTACACTAGGGTGGCCCAAAAAAAAAGAATATTTTTTTTTACTCGTGTCTTGTAAAAATATGTTAGTTTATCATGCTGTAAGAGCCCTGACAAAATATCAGCTCGATTAAAAAATTTTTAGGGGTCGCTCAAGATTTTTTAAAATTTTCAAAATCGTCAAAAATTGAATTTTTGTTTTATTTTAATTTTTTTTCTCGTCTTGATATTATTTTTTTGGTTAAAAATAATAAAAATTCTGTAAATTTTAAATCAATATTTTGATTTCTAAAGGTCGCTAAAAGTTCGTTGATATTTATATTCAGAGGTCGCTCAAAAACTTTCAGAATACTCTACTTATAAAGTTAAAAAAATCTTGAGCGACCTTTAGAAATCAAAATATTGATTTGAAATTTTCAGAATCATTATTATTTTTAAATTAAAAAATAAAATCGGAACGGGAAAAAAATTAAAATAAAAAAAAATCCAATTTTTGACGATTTTGGAAATTTTTATAAATCTTGAGCGACCCCTAAAAAAATTTTAATGGAGCTGATCTTTTGACAGGGCTCTTAAAACATGATAAACCAACATATTTTCACAAGAGACGAGAGAAAAAAAATATTCTTTTTTTTTGGGCCACCCTAATGTAAACACACAAATGTGTTTACATTTAAGTGTATTTAGCATATTTATCGAACTTTTTTATAATATAATTGTTAAATTGCGAATTTGTAAAATTTAATATTATTAATTTATTAATAAATAATCATTAGTGTATAGTAAATTTAAAAGTAAACTACGTACACGTCATCAATCAGCTGATCGGGCACGGTTGTCAATGTGATGCTAAAATCCTTGCATCAAGGGAAAGTGGTAGTGCAACTACAGGGCGATAGATGGCGTTTACATGAATAATACCAAAATGTCAAAAGTCTGAGTTTTTATAACCTATATGATGCACCGCCAAAAGTATGTTTTTAGCCATTTTTAAAGACATTTTCTGATATAAAACCCAAAAATTTTGCCATCTAAAGTCAGTCTCTGGTATATATATTATTATTTTATGTATCCAACATATATTTTGTTAAATATTCTAATATATAATTAATAATAATCCTATTTACCTCTCTAACAGCTGTTAAAGGTAACAAAGGTCCATTATTATCCCGTTCTGCCTCAAAATAGCGTATTAAGGATGACACCAACTCTTGACTCCGACTACCTATTTAAATGCTTCGGCATTTTAAATATAGGAAACACAAAGAAACGATATATAACAAACACAAAAACGGCAATGAAAACTTAAACGATATAAAATAACACAAACAACAAACAAAATAAACGAAATAATAATTAAACGAAATATTCAAAAACACAACTGACAGCTTTGAAATTCTAAAACGTCAAATTCTTTTTTATGTGTCATTTAAATATGAAATAGTTGAATGTAAATATGACAACATCTTAATTGTTGCCAACTGATGATGTTTAAAATGCATTCAAATATTCAATTACAGACTTCGATTTAGTCATTTAGTGTTGGTACCAATGCGTAAAATGTTTGTTTTATTGATGACGTGTACGTAGTTTACTTTTAAATTTACTATATATTTGTTGTAGGTTTTGGGAATATTTTTATCAAGATGTTTGGTTGGTGGAGTTAAAAATAAAAAATGTTTTAATATTTTAATTACAGACGAGTAATTACAATCGTACCAAATTAAAACTTATGTAACAAAAATATTATGTTTTTATTTTCTTTAATTACGACTAAGTAATTAAAATTAAATTCTACCTTTGATACATTAATTTCTTAAATGAATGTCGGCGTATTGGCATAAAGAGAGACAGACCAGCCTTCGCCATAACCTAGAACAAAATAAATATTCATGAGGACTCATGTCAAACTAATAAATAACACGGATATTGGGTATGAGCATAACCAATAACAGCAAAAGGATAAGTCATCAATAACAAGTCACCAACGTACAGCCCCACAACTATCTGGAGAGAAAAGATAGTCCTGCACCAAGCCAGTTCGTTAAGAAGCCAGCTGGAATGCCAAACAATAGGGCTAAACTCAGTGGAGAGCCGTCATGAGTTAGGACAATATAATATAATTTACAATCTAGGTTGTAGGTTGTGTACACTTGAGGGAGCACCACTCCAAATCTAACCTACAATAATTAACAAACAGCGAACCGTGGGTTAGGACAATTAATAAACTAATAATTCATAAAGTCTAACAATAAGTACTCAATAGGCTAATACCTACCTTTTGATTTTAGGGTCTTATAGGCACTTTTAAAACGGAATTTATTTGATTCACTGCATATAACAAATATTCACTGTCAAACCAATAATGACAGAATGCCGGTAAAACAACGAACAGTTGGGCTAAAACACGGCAAACGTGCGTATGTCCCTTTGACGATAGATGGCGTTAGGTACATAATAAAATCAATTTTAAGGAAGTATTTTATTTATTAAAAGTTAACAGAAAAATATCGGCCATCCTGAGAAAATGCTTCGTCACGAAGCACTCCACCCTCTTCCTCAGAATCGCTCAGAACCACCCCATCTTCATCTTCGGCATCAGGTCCATCTGATTCATCAGACACTCCTCCAGGTTTTACCCAAGGTTTCATTCTATCTACTGCAATCACCCTTTCATAGTTGGCTTGACGAGAAGTGAACCTGGCATTTCTGGCACCAGGTAGCGGTCATTTTCCAAGATTGTTTTTACAATCATTGGTTGGTCATATGGAGGCACTAACTTTCTACTATCTCCCGTAGCTATTGGATTCTTGAGTACCACCACTACATCTCCAACTTTGTAGGTACTGCTTAGGTGGCTTTTGGTGTTTATCAAATAATGTCTTCTGAAGTTCTTGTACCGCAATTACTTTCTCCCGTCGCAACTGCAGTAGATCATTTACCAAGCCGGGTACCTTTTGAACTTCCTCCCTCAGGGGCAATTTAGAACCATGACGTGGTTTGTATCCCATCATTAATTCTGTCGGAGTTTTGCCCGTTGAATCGTTAACTTCATTATTAATGGATAACTGCCCAGCAAACATTTATCAGCGGCATTTGGGAGGCTGAACGTCAGCAAGCGATAATGACTACGTTGGCCCGCCGTTGATTTACGACAATCGGCCCGCCGTCAATAGGAGACAAGTGTCAACGGTCAGCCAACGATCAAATGCCGACATTGGCCTGCTGTTGTTTTTAGACATTGGCCCGCTGTTGTTTTTAGACATTGGCCCGCCGTCAATAGGAGACAAGTGTCAACGGTCAGCCAACGATTAAATGCAGACATTGGCCCGCCGTTGTTTTTAGACATCGACCCGCCATCAATAGACGATGTTTATTAACTATAGTTAATAAACATCGTATATAATATAGAATCTATATTATAGATATCTAAAGTTTTTTTTTCGGGGTTTCAAACAAGCAGGGAAAATCATAAAAAATTATATTGGCTATATATATTGTACTTACCATTTAGGGATAAACATATTCTTTACCCTACTAAATTTTGGCTTTTTGTAAAATAATTAAATTTTCATGTGCATTAATAAAATTGTTTTGTAAAATTTGAGTTTTAATATTACCTGACAATTGTTTTAATTTCGATAAATTTAGTTAATAAAAGGTAATAAATCATTATTCATTTAAACAAAAAGTATATAAAAAAATGTATTTCTATTAAATAAAATATATCTTTAAAACTCTTAATTATAAAATAAAAAAAAAACATTTTTACAAAACTAAAGTAATAAAATCATTATAATTATTTCTGTAGTAGAGAAGAGTCTCTTTGTCTTCTTCCTCCTTCCCTATCACCAGCTGTCCTTAACCAACCTTTGATGACACTTTCCACCTCTGTGGTGGATGCATCTTTTGTAAGGTTGTTTAACCTTAGTAAACCTTAAAATAAATATTAAAACACTTAATATACTTGTACAAATAAAAGGCTTACCTGTTATGAGGTTAACTATATTATTATAGGTCACAAATGGGCTTTTTGCTTCTTTTCCCTTCCAGTTGTATTGTTTAGCCAAACTGTTGGATAATATTTTAGATAGTATTCTTCTTGTGGAATCAACTATGTCTTTTCTCCCAATAAGCCTTAGTTTTGAGCACTAAAATTGAGATTAATAATAACTAAATTAAAATTTAATATATCATATATATATATATATCAAAATATTTTACGAGGCCGTTAGGCCGAGTGTGTATTAACACGAGCTTTAAGAAAGCTTTTCTTACAAGTAAAACACAATGTTTTTTCTACGACCCTTTTATTTTTTATTATATTCAAATACAAAAAAAATAACCTAAAAACGTGTTTGACAGCTGTGTTAAAATTACTTTCATCTTATTCTTTTAATTTTTAACGTATAAGTTACTTAAAATCAATAAACTTACCTTCTCAATTTAAATAAAGGCACTAAAAATTAGAATTTATTATAAAAACACAATTAATTGTGTTCTAAATGATATTTACAAATACAATACAAATTTTAAAAAGAATGTCAAACGATGCTTTTCACACAGACCTGTCACTTTTCACACTGAAATGTCACTTTACATTCGTGTTTTGCCTTGCCAATGAAAAGATTCATTTTCTAAGCATGCCAATACGAAATGTGACTTTTACATAGTGGTCGTAGAAAAAAACATTTCATTGTAAAATTTTAGCCTTACATATGTATACAAATTTACTTACTTGTTTTCCTGTGACATGGTGATCAACTAACACAGGCAAAAACCACTGAATTGTTAAAAAAACTTACTAACACTCAAAGAACAATAACAAAACAATGTTTAATCCTTCACGTTCCATGGCCGGTTACAAAAGAACGACGCCGCGCAGTTTATATACGCACCATGCAGAACACGACACTGCCGCGCCGTTGCCAAATTCTTATTAAATTTTTTAATATTTTATTTACATTTTTATGGTCTTGTATTATTAATAAATAAACAATTAAAACGCCAAATACATTTTAAAAATTCCAGAAATATTTTATGAGAAACTTTCTTTGAAAATTAGTTGTGCTGCATTGTGCAAATGATTAATCATAATTATAACCTTGAAAATGATTTTACGCGTGAGTTTTCAATTTTTAGTGTAATTTATAAGTGTATTGTTCATTAAAAGTAACTAAATTTTATTAAAAGACTCAAAGTTTGAGTATTTCACGGCTGTCTGGCAACACTGTAGATTGTGCTCTAACCTTAAAACAACTCGACGTTAAAACTTTAAATTAGTAATTTTTATTTAAATAATTATTATGTATTTAGTATTGATGAAAAGTTTTTTTATGCAGATATTTGATAACATTAACAATTCATAAAAAGGAATTTTCTAAAAATTTCTAAAAACAATTGTATTAATAGGTCCGGTAATTTGGTGTCTTAAAGCAACGGCGGGCCGATGTCTTTAAACCACGGCGGGCCGATGTTTTTAAGGCAACGGCGGGCTTATGTATCAAAATAACCACCAGCCGACATGAAAATGATCGTCTTGCCGATGTCGGACCGACATAATGCCGCTTATTAAAGTTTTTAGGTCAAAAATATATATTTTAAAAACAATTTTATTTTATGTTGAAAAAAGTTAGTTTATACTATCATAATAGAGCAAAAAAGTGCCAACGTAAAATTGCAGTTTTATTCGTATAATCAAATGCCAATGTTGGCCCGACGGCGGCAGTATGTTGTGTTTCGATTATAATTTACTAACGCTTTGCCGTCCAAAAAAATAATGTTGGCCAAACGTCGCGCCGACGTCCAAAAAAGATAATCGTGTTGCCGACCGTCGCCCGCTGATTAATGTTTGCTGGGTGCGCATCAAGAACATTTTGTTCCCACAATTCTTCTTCAAGATTAAATGTCATTAGCACTATTAGAATGCTACTATTTAGGCGTTCAATTTGTCCATTGGCACGGGGTGTTGCAATAGAGGTCTTAATGTGGCTGATGTGATGTTTATCACAATTTTGCTTAAACTTAACAGAGGTGAAGCAACTCCCTTGATCCGATATTATTCTGGTTGGTAATCCATAGATAAAGTACAAATCATCAAGAAATCATCACATATTTGGTTTTTGTGGATTTGACTGATCGAATAAAAAGAAATCTGGTACACGCATCGATTACAGCTATTATATGGACATTACCACGCCTACTCTTAGGAAATGGTCCGAAGTGGTCCAAATGTATTGTATCAAAAGGCTTAAGGGGCTTTGGTATGGGATGTAAGTATCCTTTCTTTTTCCCCGTTGGTTTCTTATTAATAATGAATGGAATGCAACAATTAATATAATTGGAAACATATGCCCTCATTCTTGGGAACCAATAACACTCTGAAAATCGTGTCTTTTCTGTCGCAAAATGTCCTTTTTCATCGTGAGCAGCTCGTACAACTTGTTGCCTAATTCCAACTGGCACTACCCATTGAATTCCTCGACGTGTAACTCGATAAACTCTGCTATCGCGTAGAGCATAATTTTTGTACACTTTATGCTAATATTCTGTGGATGGAGGTATCTGCAAAATCTCACTCAGCTCTCTGATTTTTATGTCCGTTAGTTGTACACCCAATTCGATTTTTAAATTGAAAAAATGTCCTTAGTTTGCGGGTTATTTTCAGGAGGGTTCCTGCTTAGCGCGTCTACATGACTCATTTGGTTTCCTGATCGATATTTTACATTAAATCGAAATTCAAGCAGCTGCAGCCACCATCTAGCTATTCTGGATATCAGTTGGAATTTATTGCTCGTTGCCTTCAATGCATTACAATCAGTCACAACCGTAAACTCAATATGCAGCAAGTAAACTCGAAACTTTTTAATACTTTCGACAACGGCTAGCGTTTCTAGCTTAAAGGAATGGTGGTTTCGTTCATGATTGTTTGTTTGTCGGCTATAGTAGGCAACGGGATGCAATCGTTTATCACTCTGGTACTGTAATAATATGCCTGCGACACCCAAGGCACTGGCGTCGGTTTGTAACTCTGCATCTGGATCATATAAAGCTAAAACTAGTCTAGATATTATTATTTCTTTGAGTTTGGCAAATGCTTCCGCTTCCTCTGCTTCCCATTTCCAAGCAACTTCTTTACGTGTCAAGTTCGTAAGTGGTCTGGCAATACATGAATTGTCTTATTTGCATAACATTTCTTGGGGTCACAAAATTCTGCACTGCTTGCTTTTTATCACGATCTGGTCTTACTGCTACATTTCTTATTTCAAAACCAAGATTTTCAACAGTTTCCTTTAGAAAAGGTCACTTTTCAAAATTTAAGGTTAGACCTTCAGATCTTAACATATCAAATATATTTTTTAAATCAATTAATCCATGTTGTGCAGTAACAGAATGCAAAAGATTCATAAAGCGTTGAAACACTCTGGGAGCATTAGTAAATGGCATACGAACATATTCATATTGCACCGTTGACGTTACAAAAGCAGTATACTGTCGAGAATTTTCATTCACTATTATTTGATGGTATCCTGATTTTAAGTCAAGACTTATTTCCCTCCTTCCTTCTGTCAAACCAATATTGACAGAATGCCGGTAAAACATCGAACAGTTTTTTAATGAAGTATTTTATTTATTAAAAGTTAACAGAAAAATATCTATCTAATATAAGTTTTAGTCCTTTAAATATTTATTATTTATTTATTTATTTATGTTCAGAGAGTTTAAAAATTAACAAAACATGAAGATGGGTAATATTTTAATATAAAAATATGTTATAAAATTAAAAATATATAGTTATTACTATCAATAAATTAAATTAATTAATTTAATTGCTGTCGAATTAAAATTTTATTTCATTTATTTTCTATTAATTGGTACCTGTTTTATGTTTTTTATAAAAATAAAAATAATAATAAATGTTTTTTAAGTATTAAAAAAAATCTTTATTTTTTTTATTTCTTTTAAAACATTATAAATTGCTGGATCCGCGCTGGATTCAGCTGGATTGATATTGATCCTGCAAAAATCCAGCTGGATTAAAAACCCTGCTGGATTGCAATCCCTAACTCAGATAATGCCACCCTTTCTTAAAAACATGTTTGTCATTTTCTAATGCAATTTTTTTATTTAACCTAAATATTTTTATGCACATGGTAAAAAAACAATGCAAATATTTCATTGCATAGTATATCTTTTAGTCATGGGAAGAAGCCCCCATGAATTGATGCAAGAACTGGAGGATTTTTAGGAAGCTGAACTACCAAACAATATTGTTATTTTTCCACCTGATAACGCAAACAGTAAAAATACAGATGAATACTCGGGTCCTGAAGATAGGGTCATGTTATAAATAAACTTTTTGGTAGTCAACTGTAGGTAGAAGCAGAGTTTTTGGTAAAATCTAATATAATATTAAAGATAATCTTTTATTGTTAACGTCTGCACACCCAGCCAAAACACTACCAGGCGTTTAATGTTTTGGAAGTATAATAAGCTTGTGTCTGAAGCAATCGCTAGAAATGGCCTTTCATTTATTATGCAAAATTTGCATTGTAATGGTAATGGCAATTTAAATCTGAGAAACTTTCAAAAATCGACCTCTAATTGATAATCTAGCCTTAAGAAGATAAGCCGATACAGGCATTTTAGTACCTTATAGAAAAAAAGCCCTAGTAAACCAGCGACAATAATTGTCGCTGGTTTATTATATATATTATTATACATTACCATTTTAGTTACGATAGGAAAGATCACTTAGTAACTTTAGTAACTAAACATTTGTGACATAACCCATAGCGCGTTTGTTTGTCTTAATAAGTAACTAAGTAATCTTTCTATTTCGTACATATGTACAGGGTGATCCCCTATAATGTCGCCCCCCTTTAACTTTTTTTATTTTAAGGGTCCCAAAAAATTTAAAAGTGTGGTTATGTAGGAACTAAAAAATACTTTTTTTCTACATATAAAGAAAATTGGAAAATTGATCAGTATACAGGGTGTTATGCAGGGGCGTGCTGGCTATATCAGACCGGCCCGGTAAATTCAGAAAAATCGGCCAACTACACACGTAAATGGGGGGTGAACAGTTAAAAAATTTTAAACATTTATTAATAATTAATAACAAAGTATAAATTAAATTCTTAAAAAAAAACAGGCAACAAACACAACCAGACAATATTTTACACAATGCTAAAACATATAGCATTGCACTTAAAATAAAAACTAATACAAATTATCATCGCTCAGGAAACTTATAAACAATATACAATCTCAAAAAATGAAACAAAGCTGGCAGGCTGGCATGCATGGTATGTGTAAAATAATTATGATATTTATACATAACTCAACTAAAAAAGTTTTTAATTGACCACATGCTGCGGCATGCTGCCTACATAACCCTCCGGCATACCGGCCCACTTAGCCCTCCGGACCACCGGCCCACCGGGATTTCTCCCGGTGTCCCGGCGGCCCAGCACGCCCCTGGTGTTATGTAATTAATGTTATATATTAAAATACTGAATACCTTTTGACATAAGGAATAAAGGAAAAATATTTAAAAAACATTTTTCCAAAGATAAAGAAAAAATATGCATTAGAAGTTTTTTATATTTTTTGTGATACGCCACTGGTTACACACTTGTTTATCTCTGCACACCTGTATTTTGTGAGTACATAGATACCAACCAACAAAGTAGCTATGCGTTGCCAGATGTAAAAAATTGTTACTAAAAATTTTTTTTGCAAAAAATAAATAAAAACTCAATGAATACAAAAGTTTTATGCCCTTAAAGCTCTAATACCCTTCTGTATTTATTTACTGATCCAGCTATTAGCTTAAGCAATGATTAGAAAATTTAGTACCTTTGAAATTTGAAATCCATAACCACAAAATTAATTTTTTCATCAGTTTTTTTCTCTGTTTACTCAGATGAAATTGGGACCAGTTCAGGGGTTAAACTTTAAACATTTAATTTGTGTAAATAAATCCAAAAGCACTAAGATATTTCGATTTGAAAACATAACCTAAAACTTAAAAGAAATGCACTAGATTCTGTCATAAAAGTTGGCAGATTTTGTTTGAATTTACCTTCAGTACAAAAATGAAATAACCAACAATTAATAAAAACGCCAAATTGACAATTTGCATTGTTAATTTTGTCATTTTTGTAATTAAGCTAAATTTAAACAATGTTTGTCAACTTTTTTGAGACATTTTGGAAACACTGGTTACCAACCATAACATAATAAATCCACCAGATTAACCTAAAGTTCCTAGTCGATCAGTGGCGTACTTTTTGGTAGGATAAAGGTTATTATAAATTATTTTTAGACTTTGGAATTTAGAAAAAAAAAGTTTCAGGTGCTTCTTTATGGACCCTAAGGAACAACCCATTTTAATATATAACATTAATTACATAACACCCTGTATAGGAAAAAACAAAAAGTTTATTTTTTTCAATGGATCACCCTATATATGTATTTATTTTTCGATTTCTTGTAAAATTCTAAGCATATTTCATATAACATACCATATACCTAAATGCAACCGTTTCCATTTTCCAATTTTGTTTATACGTAGAAAAAAAGTATTTTTTAGTACCTACCTACATAACCACACTTTTAAATTTTTTGGGACACTTAAAATAAAAAAGTTAAAGGGGGGTGACATTATAGGGGATCACCCTGTACATATGGTAAGCATTTCTCACATATGAAGTTACAATTATTGTAAGTTCATCTGTGAGAAATGCGAAGCCAAAAGTTCTGCTTTGATGAGTACCATACAAAATAATTAATAATTATTTTAAGAAAAGAGAACTTTTATTAAACTGGTAGTTGGAAATGCCATCGTTCTTTTAAAAGAACATGCCGTTTGGTCAAAACTATAAATAATAACATTTATTAATAATAACATTTTCTTGACAAAATATGTTTACTATGAAGTTTAAAAATAAACGAAAGTTTAAACAAAAAGTAATTTTGGTACTATCTTGGTTAATCTTAAATAATTGTATAGAGCGACATTAAAGTTGTGTTAGAAATATACTCGTATTTAATCGGCTTTTAAAATGTCAGTGTTATATTCTCTAATTTTTCTTTCTTGAAAATGAACTGATATTGTTTAAACCCGATATACAAGCACTTTTTCACAGTAAAAGTAAAGTGGATGTTTTTATGGGTAGCTACTCCACACAAAATTATTATTGTTTTATCGGTTAATCAGTGTTAATATCAGTTTTCTGCCGGCAAAATTAAAAGGACAGTACAAACGTTTAAACATTTAAACCTTTCAAAGATTGGCGTGAAGAAATTACTTAGTAATTTTGTATTTTTGTATTATGATAATAAAATAATTTCCGCATTTTAGTATTATTTTACAAGGGCACTAATTTTGACGATTGTATGACATTTGATAAGTATCTAACCTAAAGCTAACTTCAGCATGTGAACAAAGAGCCCGAAAGCCAATGCTGCTAACTTTAGCTCGTCAGGCCATAAAACCACATTTTCTCAAGATCACTTATAAGAAGATTATATTCAGGAGCTTCAACTCCACATATGAGAATATCGAAAACGCGTCGCTTGGCAGCGGGATAAAAAAGATAAAGGAGATTTCTTACTTCAGTCATACGCAAGAAAGTGACCCAAAACTTATGTAATATTATGAGTTTTCTTATGTAAGTCTTACGTAAGAAAAGTGACTTTAATGTTATGTCACGAAATGATGTAAATATTACATAAGAAATATGTAACATGTAATGACATTATATGAAAGTCATCAGCATTATGTCAACATGACATCATATTAAGATCATGAAGAGAGTCAGTTTTACGACAATCTTATGGAAAATGGTATGACCTACATATGAACTAGGTGTTACGTAATTTTTAGGTCATAATTCACGAATGTATTCTCTGGGTATACTCGTATACCATTATTTTTAAACGAAATTGTTTTTGTTTAATTTAATGCTAATTTAGTAAATTTGTGTCCACCATTTTGGTGGAAAATCTAATTTTTCTTGCCTCGTACCAGAGAAGCACGCAAGTTGCACGGAGCACGAGTTTCTGTTTCTGTTTGTGTTCTGTCATAGAACTTCTGTGGTTTGAGAGTTGAAAACACACGATCAAAAAAAATTCCTAGGCTGGACTATTGGAAAGTTATTATTTCAATGTTATGTTTGGACATTAAAAATAAAATGTGTACTATTAAATACCATTAAATAGAGAACTTGTGTGCAGGGCCGGATTAAAGTATGTAGGGGCCTGTGGGCGAAGTTATTGTGGAGCCCCCCTGCTTTTGTTAATATCAAACAATAAATGTCGTATTTTATTTAAATATTTTTTTTTGTAAAAAATTTTTTCAGTCAATTTTCTATTTTTTAACGATGCCAATATTTATGCTTAAACACCCCTCACTACGAAGGTTTATGATTTAATTGTTAAATGCATTAATAATTACAATCAGTCTCGTTCTTCAACTCGTGGCAAGAGGTTGTCTCAACGCTTCACAGTAGAGAAAGGGAAACAATCTCAAGCCCAGAAAACCGAATCTTAAAATAATCCATTGATGATCAGTAACTGTTAACTTAACTAGGATACAAACGAAACAATTAAAATTAAAATTAAAATTAAAATTAAAACTAAAATTAAAATTAAAATTAAAATTAAAATTAAAATTAAAATTAAAATTAAAATTAAAATTAAAATTAAAATTAAAATTAAAATTAAAATTAAAATTAAAATTAAAATTAAAATTAAAATTAAAATTAAAATTAAAATTAAAATTAAAATTAAAATTAAAATTAAAATTAAAATTAAAATTAAAATTAAAATTAAAATTAAAATTAAAATTAAAATTAAAATTAAAATTAAAATTAAAATTAAAATTAAAATTAAAATTAAAATTAAAATTAAAATTAAAATTAAAATTAAAATTAAAATTAAAATTAAAATTAAAATTAAAATTAAAATTAAAATTAAAATTAAAATTAAAATTAAAATTAAAATTAAAATTAAAATTAAAATTAAAATTAAAATTAAAATTAAAATTAAAATTAAAATTAAAATTAAAATTAAAATTAAAATTAAAATTAAAATTAAAATTAAAATTAAAATTAAAATTAAAATTAAAATTAAAATTAAAATTAAAATTAAAATTAAAATTAAAATTAAAATTAAAATTAAAATTAAAATTAAAATTAAAATTAAAATTAAAATTAAAATTAAAATTAAAATTAAAATTAAAATTAAAATTAAAATTAAAATTAAAATTAAAATTAAAATTAAAATTAAAATTAAAATTAAAATTAAAATTAGTGCGAAAATAGTGAAAAGTGCGTGTGGTACGGTTAAACCCCAAAGTGCAAACGTCGAAAAAGTGTGTGAACGGCCCGTTCAGAACGGGGTTAGTTAACAACGATAAGCTTACCTGGTTTACCAGCACAATAAACGCGGGCCAATATCGCTAAAGCGAACGGTTGAGGCCAAGGAACAACGGACGTTAAGGACAATCCAACTCAATTCAAGTCTAATAAATCCAGCTAAGTAATTTACCTAATTGCATGACCTAATAATAAAAATACCAATATTCTAAACTTTAAACAATAAACCCTAAACGTTAAAATTTATTCCAAACGCATACTTCGCATCAGTAAATTCCAAGAAACCCATCTGGTAATCAGGTAAACAAACTATTCCCAACAAGGAAAAAAGTGTAGAGTAAGACGACTCATAAATTAACACATAATAACAGATAAAAAAAGACAGACAAAAAGCCAAGACTAGTCAGGCCCGTTCCTGGCGAGCGTGCAGTGCGTGCACGCTCGCAGGCGCAACATTTTGGGGGCGCAAAAAAGAGTACTTTGTAACGATAAACTTTCTTGCATATAATCGCTGTTGCTAGTACACCGCGCGCGGTGTACTATTCTACACCGCCAATTACGTCATAATTATAATCTGTTTTTGTTCCCCGAGCGTTTAATATTTGACAACAAGGTAGCTCAGATGGTAGGGCGGGCGCTTGCCATGCGAGAGGTCCCGGGTTCGATTCTAAGAACTTTTTTTATTTTTTTATTTCATAAATTTGTTGTTTCTTTGTTAAACAGTGTTCGGTTGGGTTGGGTTGGTTAATTTGTTTTAGTTTTATCGTAACATAAAATCTACCAGAAGTCGTCGAACTTTTTTTATTTCATAAATTTGTTGTTCCTTTGTTGAAGTGTTTTATTTTTATCGTAACATAAATTTGCCCATTTTAGTTGGGTTTTTTGCTCAATGGGGCGGGGGGGGGGCAATGGGGCGGGGTCGGTTGGGTTGTGTTGTTGAGTTTGGGTTGGTTTGGGTTTATGACGTAATATATATGCAGAATAGTACACCGCACGCGGTGCACTAGCAACAGCGGCATATAATCAGGGCCGGATTTAGCACGGGGCCCGCGGGGCCACGGCCCTAGGGCCCCCACCATTTAGGGGCCCCCACCAATGCAATATGTAGCTTTTTAATGAAACAAATATGAAAAAAATTGGTTATACCGCGAGAATCCTCTTATTTTCAATTAATTTTTCGTAGACCTAACTCTAATTTTTCGCGGATTTTTTATCGCTTATCCGCTTGCAAATCAGAATGTAAATTATCATACTCAAAGTTTTGTCGCGCTAAGACGTTTTATAAAGTCTATAGTCATAAGTTATGACTCATAACAATTTTAAGCAGTTGCTCGTTTAGTGCTTGTTGGCAAAAAGTAAATTATTTATAATCTAATATTAAAGTTAGTTTTTGTCCCAGATTTTTATTGGTACATTGGAGTGTTGTGGAATATTTTCCGGTGTTTTCAAAATACTGTTTTGTGCATTTCTTTGTTCAAAAGATTGTTTTATTGTTTGATTTTGTATGAAAAACAGACAAATAATACGATCTTTGATGCACTTTTTTCAGTTTGCGGTATGTATTAAAAATACAAACAAAACATAGATCAATTTATATTTTACTTGATTAAAATGTATTCGTATTCGTATTATTCAAAATATATAAAATATAAAGTATATAAAAACACTTTCATTCACAATTCTATTCTACTTTCTACGTTTTTATAGTTTTGCATACGAATTTATAATTTATTCAGTCTTGGGAAAAATGTATATAAGGTTATGTTCGTATTATTCCAAATATACAGGGTGATTTAGACTTGTGGTGACAAAAGCCCAGGCGAAATTTCTCTCATCAAAATATGAAAAAAGGTTCTTATAAACACGTGTTCGAAAATGCTTCATTATCGAGATACAGGGTGTTTCGTTTAAAAAAAATTATTTTTTTATTTATAGCTTAAAAACGCTAAATGATTCAAGGATAATAAAAAATCACATAAAGTTCATCTAGCTTAAAAATTTACCGAGTTTTAATTTCCCAAGTGTCAAATTTTTTTAAAATATTGAGGGCCCCCACCAAATGTCGGCCCCAGGGCCCTAAAACTCCTAATCCGGCCCTGCATATAATACTTAAACATACATAGGATAAAGGTTACCGATCTTTTTTTGCGCTATAAAGCGCCTTTTGCCGCTTTGATATTGACGGCTTATTTTCTTTTAAATGAGGATTAAAATAAAAGGAGACAAATGGTCATAATATTTTTAGTATTTGTTTGATAGTTGCAGTTGACTGTAGCAAAGTTTAACAGTAGTCTACACAATGCATGACTTTGTAAAGAGCTTAATCTCTAAAATAGAATGAGTCAAAAATGACTAATTCAATTAGTCTAATTGCCATAGCGAAAAAGCAGCGACTAATAATAATCATCAATAGAAATAGTCAACTCCTATGTAAAATTGTCTGCTGAATCCGAAAATGTCGTCAAAAGTTATAAAAGTAGAACGTTTTTGAGATTTAGTAAATTATCTATATAATATGGAATTGACTATATCTTAAAAACTGCTTTACTTTCATAAGTTTACATAATAATAAGCTGTTAAATGTTCGGGATACAAATTGTGACTGTTGTGACTGCTTTTTAACTTTTAAATCTAGTCATTTTTGACTAATTCATTTTAAGAGAGTACGTCATTAAAAACCAGTTGTAGTTATTATATTGTTTAGATTATTTTTTTTGTTTTCTTTAGAGTATTTAAATCACTGAATATTTTTTGTGATTTTGTTTGTTTGGTAATTTTATAAATATTTTTTATACTTAATTTAAGCTATTTTTTTTAAATGTTCAATTACATATTGCCAGTTTGTCGCAAAATATATATTTTTTAAATTTAACTATGATTTCGCGAAAGAATCGAACGATCGATTTACAACACATCTAAGATTTTTTTTTAATTTTAATATTTTGTTTATACATCCAATTTAACACTAAATCTAAAATTTTTCTTTCATCTGACTTAAACTTTAGCTCCTAGAAACCATTTAATTTTGCCTTTCACAAAAAGGCCAAATTCCATTATTTTGGCATACATTTTTTATTAAAATACTGAATGATTTGAAATTTGGCCCATGTATGACCCCTATTAGTACCTACAATTCTGTCAAAAAAAAGTTTTAATTTTTTACATACAGGTGGCGCTGCAATTTTTTTTCTTCGAAAGTAGACGTTTTTTGAAGACAAAAAATTCTCTTAAGCAACAATGCTCAAAAAAACTAAATAGCGTACCAGATAATATAGATATTCCTTTATAATTCGACATATAAAAATTTACTTGCAAATGATGTTGCCGCCCGTAAAGCCAACTTATAGTTTGGTCTACCGCATTAAAAAAAATTGAATTACACTTTCAACTCTATCCTTATTTTTAAACTAAGGAACTCCAGGTGATGGCTTTTATTGGTAACTAAAACGCAACAAAAAAAAGTTTTATTTTTTTATATACAGGGGGCGCTGCAGCCTTTTTTTCAAAAATAGACGTTTATAAAGACCATAAAGTTACTTAAGCAACATTGCTTAAAAAACTAATGACATTATTTATAATGTATCAGATATATAGATATTCTTTTATTGTTTGACATATAAAAATTTATTTGCAATAATTAATGCCTGTTGTAGGGACGATTAAAATTATAACTAGTGCACGTACCCGCATATTGTTATATAAACGCCTTTTTTCGCTTTTATGCGGACAAAAGGTAACAAAACCAAAGAAATTTTAATTTCAAATGGTAACAAGTATTTCAGTGACTCTATAGTAATAGTAATATGACCATTTGTTTAAATATATTTTAGTATATTTCGAGAGGCAAAGCATTCTTTATTATCGTACTTTAAAATTAAACTAAAGTCAAGCCTATAGGCTGGGAATCAAGTTACCCCAACAGTTGACAGTTACGGTCAAACGTTAACCATAATAACATTTAAAATTTTGCCGTTATTACAAAAGTTGAATTTGGAGAGCGAAAATATCATGCTTTTAAAGGTACTAGTGATGCCGCCGATACGAGAGATTCTCGCCTCTCGTCTCGTCTCGTCTCGTCTCGACGAGACGAGAGGGCGATTTTCTCTCGAAAAAAGGCTCGAGACGAGACGAGAGAATGCCCTCTCTCGCTCGAGAATTTCTCGTTTCTCTCGATCTCTCTCGTTCTCTCGATTATAAAAAACAATTTTTTTTACATAAAAATTATAATTTTGCACATAAATGACGATATTTATTTGGACCAATGAGAACATTATTCGCATTTCATAATAAACAAAATTTGTTCCTGGTTAACGTGGTATTATTTTATAACAAAACTTAACGTTAACCAAGAAAAAATTACTTATAAAATAATAATTTTTAAAATTTACCCTGTATAAGCACATCTATGGCACTCCTTATACAGGGTGTTCCGAAATTAGTGCACCATACTTTAACAGCAGATTCTACGTGCAAAAATAAGAAAAAAGTCCCTATAAATATAGGTCGAGAAATGCCTCCTAAGGGAGCTATAGCCCCCGAAAAGGGAGCCCCTGAAGATGGTTTTTATCTAATATAAATAAAAAAGTAGAAACACCCTGTCACTTACTACATGAAACTGTCACCTGTCTTGAATTATTCTATTTTTTCCTAAACATGGCAGCCGTATTCCAAGGACCACGCGAGTCCATTTCCATGGTTGTGATTTAATTGTGAATTTTTATGCCATGTAAAATAATTTTCAAATCAATTTTATGCGAAAACGGTGTATGTTATCGAAGTTCAACAAGATGAACTTTTTTATGTGCAAAACTCTAAAATTTCATAATCTGACACCAAATTCTGGTACAAGATACGTATAAAAAAGTTAAGGTGGTTTTAACCCTACTTCCTATCAATCTGACCCGAACCTCATAAAAAATTTTAAATTGTTATTGTTACGTCTTATTGGTCATAAAAAGTTTAATTAATTCCCCAAATTTCACTTCTATATCTTTAACGGCTTTGGAGATATTAAATAAAAACCATCTTCAGGGGCTTTCCTTTTGGGGGGCTGTAGCTACCTTAAGAGGCATTTCTTGACCTATGTTTATAGGGACTTTTTTTCTTATTTTTGCACGTACAATCTGCTGTTAAAGTATGGTGCACTAATTTCAGGACACCCTGTACTATTAAAAAAACCCGTATGCTTAATAAGCATTGCTTATTCAATAAACTTAACAACAACATGTGGTTTTTGAGGGCCTGATTACAAATTTGATATCCATTTTTTTTTTAATAAAATGGCTGATCCAATATGACGTATTCAGATATTTATGGCGTCCCTGATTCAGAACTTGATATCCATTAAAAAAACAAAATTGCGGATTCAAAATGACGGACATGCGCAGTAGGTACAAGATGGTTGGATCTATGTGGAGTAGTTACATCATATATGCGCAGTAGTTTTCAGATGGATCAAATCATTTGATCTACTCCAACCATCTTGTACCTACTGCGCATGTCCGTGAAAACTACTGCGCCGATACAGGAGGCTGTTTCTTTTAACTTGAGACAGCTCAATATCTCGAGAAATACGCATTTCACGGAAAAATGTTTTAAATAATAGGTTAATGTGACCAAAGGGGACATTATTTGGTGCTACCGCTAGCCACCCCCTACCCCTCCTTAAGAGTGAATCGGGGGGTAACTGGAGAGTCAAATGGGATAACCCTTTTTTTTTACAGATTAGTAGTACATAAAAAAATTAATAACTTTTATTTAAAACTTTTTTCAATTTATCAACAGATGGCGCTGTAATTCAAAATTTAAGAAAAATGGGTTTCCCTGTAAAATGTATTATTTGAAACGTTTGAAAAACAAAAAATAACATTAAATCAACAATATTCGGCTCTGAAAACAATTTATAACAAATGTTCGAAATGTCGTCCTTCCATTTCGACACCAAGTGGAGCACCAGCGTCCCTGGTCGGTAAACGTTTGGTGCGGTACCTTTGGCGAACGGCATTAAATGGTGAAAATTACCGGAATTTTCTAGAAAACGATCTGCCAGACTTCTTCCTGTGGGGTTACTTGAAAGAAAAAGTTTACGCTGCAATTCCTACAACTCGGGAGGACATGGTGGAGCCAGAATTCATTACCCGCATTCAAAAATGTGTCGAAATAAAAGGATGACATTTTGAACATTTGTTATAAATTGTTTTCAGAGCCGACTATTGTTGATTTAATGTTAATTTTTGTTTTTTAAAAGTTTCAAATAATACATTTTACAAGGAAACCCAATTTTCTTAAATTTTGAATTACAGCGCCATCTGTTGATAAATTGAAAAAAAGTTTCAAATAAAAGTTATTTTTTTTTTATGTACTACCAAAATCTGTAAAAAATCGGGTCATTCCATTTGACTTTCTAAAGTTACCCCCCGTTTCACCCTTAAGGAGGGGTAGGGGGTGGCTAGCACTAGTACACTGAAATGCGTATTTCACGAGATATTGAGCTGTCTCAAGTTAAAAGAAACACCTATTATAGGTGTATATACACATAAAAAATAATGTGTGCCAAGACCACACTAATAAAGTAAGACTTTTTACGCCGAAAATGTTGCGCATTTGAATCAAATGCGCAACATTTTCGGCGTAAAAAGTCTTACTTTATTAGTGTGGTCTTGGCACTCATTTTTTTTTTATTTCCAGTTTAAATTTCTATATAAAAAAATATAAACGAATTCGTATTTCATTCCAAATAATTTTTGTATTCATACTTAGGTACTTTTACCACGAGAGAAACGAGACGAGACGAGAGGAAGGCACTCTCGAGCGAGAAAAGAGTATTCTCGACGAGACGAGAGACCCATTTTCTCTCGCTGCACGAGACGAGACGAGAGAAGAACTTTTCTCGTCTCGTCTCGTCTCGCGGCATCACTAAAAGGTACGCAAAGTTAATAAATTTTCTTTAAGTAAATCAAAATTCTAGGAATTGAATTTTCTTCTGGAGTAAACATGAAAGTTCCTTGGACATCATCGAGTCGACAAAAGGAAAATCTAAATAATTTAAAAGCAATTAAATATAGGTGCGACGAAGATGATCTTCTAAACCACCTTAAATTTCAAAATCATAAATTTCCTGAAATTAAACAAACTATAGGTGATGTTGCTAGAATGGAATTTTTAAAACAAAAAGATGTTTTAACTGCAACTAGTTCAACAATATCTACCGTCAATATATGCCCAAATGAAGAAGATAAAAATACGTTTTTTCGAGTATATGCAAAAGGGTTCGGAAGGCGCAAAATTAAAAAATCACGTTTTAATGAAAAACAAAAATATTTGTTGGCAACCTTTTTGAAGAAGGTGAAAAAACTAAAATTAAATATACGCCTGAATATATAGCAATGTTGCTTTACAAAATTATGAAGTAAATGGCAAATTTTAGTTTTCTTCAAACGAGTATATGCATCCTAATCAGATACGCGGCTTATTATCAAGATTATCGTCAGATAGAAGGTTAAGCAAAAATAGAAAAAGAAAATTAAAAAAATTGCCGGAAGAAATTAAAGAAATTAGCCCAGAAGCGGATGAAGTTTTTTTGAAGCTTTATCAGTTTTAAAGTAGTTCCTTTGCGGCCTAAGTAACTTTTAAGTTATAAATAACCCTGGTTAAAATCTCTAGACTGATTCTGAGAATCGCTCTAGAGATTTGAACCAGCTAGTAGGATATAAACCAGGATTATTTATAACTAAAAAGTTAGCGAATATACTCCTTAGAGCCCAACAAGTTTAAAATTTAATGTAAAGGTAATAATTATTATTATTATAATAATTATTAGGATATATCTTTATTATTTAATATATGCAAATCTTGCAGATAAATTGTTATATGTTAAATATTAAAGAAATAGTAATATCAATAATAATAATAAAGAAAAACATAATAAATAAAATAAAGAACAAACCTATTAAATAAATAAAGGAATACGTATATAGTTTTTAAAGAAAAAAAGCTGCAGCGCCCCCTGGGTGTGAAAAAATAAAACTTTTTTTTGCTGTATTATTGTTACCAATAAAATAATCTCCTGGAATTCCTTAGTTAATAAATAAGAATAAAGTTGTAAGTGTAATTCAATTTTTTTTAATGCGGTAAACAAAACTTTAAGTTGGCTTTACGGGCGGCAACATAATTTGCAAGTAAATTTTTATATATCAAATTATAAAGGAATATGTATATTATCTGGTATACTATTTAGTTTTTTTGAGCATTGTTGCTTAAGAGAGTTTTTGGTCCTCAAAAAACGTCTATTTTTGAAGAAGAAAAAATTGCAGCGCCACCTATATGTAAAAAATTTAATTTTTTTTTTGGTAGAATTGTAGGTACTAATAAGGGTCATTTATGGACCACATCTCAAAACATTCAGTATTTTAATAAAAAAATTATGCTAATATAATGAAATTATGGCTTTTTGCGAAAGGTAAAATTAAATGGTCTCTGGGATCCAAAGTTTAGGTCAGATAAAAGAAAAATTTTAGATTTAGGGTGGAATTAGATGTATAAACACAATATTAAAATATAAAAAAAATCTGAGATGTGTTATAAAAAAATACCCCAAAATCGTTCGATTCTTTCGCGAAATCATAGTTAAGGGCTTAAAATTAAAATATTTAATGTATTGTAGCGAGTACCTCTGGATATCGGAGTGATGACTCATCGCCGGTGAGTCATCGCCGGTGAGTCATCGCTCGAACAATCGAGAGTGTGGAGCTCGCTGGAATGTTCCAGAAGACATAGGCGCTGAATATATAAGGAACGACGCATCACAGAGCAGTTGGTTGAGCTTTGGTACTCGCGAAGAAATAAATAAATATAAGTGCAAATAAATAAACTAGTAGTGATATTAATAATTAGTAGTTAAGTGTTTAGTTAGTTTTATAGTGTTTTAAGTGTAGTTAAGTTATTAAATAAGTTTAGTTCGTTAATTAACCAGTGCGTGTTTTAATTCACATTACGAACAGTTAAAAACGTTACAATTGGTGTCAGGAGTGCGGTTAGTGTAAAACTTTAAAAAAATGGTTTCGTTAATGGACTTAAAAGTGGCGGACCTTAAGCGGGAGCTGGAAGAAAGAGAATGTGAAACAACTGTAAAAAAGAATGTGTTGCAGCAGCGGCTTCGAGAAGCGTTGGAGCAGGAAGGTGTGATATGCATTTAATGTTGCAAAATTTAAACGAAAAAATGTTGGAGAATTCTAACAATTTGAAAGGTGATTTAAAACAACATTCTAGAAAATTCTAAAGAACTAAAAGTCGATTTGCAACAGAAAATGGTGGAAAATTCTAGCAATTTGAAAGTCGACTTACAACAAAAGATTCTGGAAAATTCCAAGGAGTTGCAACAGAAAATGTTAGAAAATGTCAACGATTTAAAGGACGATTTGCAACAGAAAATGCTTGAAAATTCTAGCGAACTACAGCAGAAAATTCTTGAAAATTCTAAAAATTTAAAGGAATATTTGGAACAGAAGATTCTAGATAATGTCAAGGAATTAAAAGAGGACGTAAGGATGGAATTGAATGACGTAAGGATGGAATTGGATGATAAATTGGAACTCAAAATAAAAGAAATAAATAGTAAATTAACAGCTGTTAATTTACTTATGATGCTGGCGGAACAAGGAGCATTTCCGGAGGGGAGCCGAGTTAGGATGCAACCACCTCAGTTCGATGGAAAAACTTCTTGGACCAACTACATCCGTCAGTTTGAGGCAGCAGTAAAAGCAAATGGCTGGCTACCGGAAGAAAAAGCTACAGCATTGACTCTTGCTTTACGCGGAGATGCAACGGACATCTTGCAGACACTTTCTCCAAACGAACAAGAAGATTATGAAGCGTTGGTGAAACATCTGGAACTGCGATATGGCCAGACACATTTGGAACATGTCTACCATTCCCAACTAAAGAACCGCTGCCAGAAATCAAACGAGACTTTACAAGAATTCGAGGCTGATATTGCACGCTTGGTCCGGCTAGCATATCCAGCTACTCCAACGACCGTTATGGAACGATTAGCGGTTCAAGCCTTTTTGGATGGACTTCGGGACAATGAAACACGACAGGCTCTGACATTGGCTCGTCCGAGCCAACTGGTTGATGCATTGGCTCGAGCTTTGGAATTCGAGGCTGCAAAGCAGAGCTGCAGGAGCCAGCCTAGAATAAAGAGAGTCGAGGAAGAGAAAGAGGAGGAACCCAGTATAATTGAAGCAATCAGGCGAGTTCTTAGAGAGAATCTACCAGAAAAAAAGGAAATCCAGTGTTGGAGATGTGGAAAGCTTGGACATATGCAAAGTCGTTGCAGATGAAGTCAGGTGGCGCCGACTTCATTTAGAAACATAAATAGGGTCGAAGAAAAGGATGTGTATATTCGCAGGACTACAATCGTAGATGATCATTGGCAATCCGCTGAGGTTCAACAAGACCAAGAAAGGGACCCGGATTTGAAGCTCATCATCGATTGGAAAAAGAACGACCATAAACCAACGTGGCAGGAAGTGGCCCAATATTCGCCGAATGTGAAATCGTACTGGGCCCAATGGAATTCCATCATCTTAAGGGACAGACTTCCAAAGCGCGTACTGAAGTTGCCAGAAGGAGGGGAAGACCGGAAGCAGATAATAATCCCCAGAAACAGGATACCAGAAGTGCTGCAGGAAATCCATGATGGAACTACTGGAGGACATCTTGGGGTGACCAGGACGCTCGGAAGACTTAGGGAACGGTTTTATTGGGTCAACAGCCAACGAGATGTGAAGGAATGGTGCAAGAAGTGCGCCGTTTGCGCGGCAAGCAATGGACCCAGAAGCGCCCAAAAGCCCCAATGCGACAGTACAATGTGGGCAGCCCATTTGAGAGAATTGCAATCGATGTGGCGGGTCCATCGTTGTAATGGACTACTTCAGCAAGTGGGCGGAAGCGTACGCCTTGCCAAACCAGGAATCTGCCACAGTGGCCGATGCCCTTATTAAGTGGATTTGTCGTTTTGGTGTGCCAATGGAGATGCATTCAGACCAATGCAGGAACTTTGAATCTATATTCTTCCAGAATGTCTGTAAGATTCTTAACATTCGGAAGACGAGGACGACTGCATTACATCCGCAGTCTGATGGAATGGTAGAACGAATGAATCGAACGATAAACCGGTACCTGTCCAAGGTAGTCTCTGATCACCAAAGAGACTGGGATCGCTTCCTCCATCTGTTCCTGTTGGCGTACCGTTCTTCTATTCACGATACAACTGGCCAGACACCCGCTAGCATTGTTATGGGACGTGAACTTCGTCTACCTTGTGACCTGAGGTTTGGTTGCCTACCAGGGGAAGATATTGCTGGAGAAGATTATGTCAGCAATTTACGTAGAAAAATGAGCGACATTCATAATCGAGTTCGTTTAAACATCCAGAGTGCCAGTGATAGAATGAAAGAGGCATATGACATCAAGGCGGAAAATGGAGGATTTCAACCTGGAGACCTAGTTTGGTTATACAACTTTCAGCGCCGTCGTGGTTATTCACCGAAGCTGCAGACTTCTTGGGAGGGACCATACGAAGTCATGGATCGAATAAATGACATCATCTACAGGATCGGGAAACAACCAAGAGGAAAGCCGAAAGTGATCCATTTTAACCGATTGGCTCCTTACGCTGGAAACAATGATGACCAAATTAACCATGCTAGAGTAAGGCGAGTTAATCCTTCGGAGGACGAGTTGCTTTTTGAAGACTTCATGTATTTATATTCGAGCGGTAAAAAAGCTCGCTATGGTGTCACTCGAGAAGAACAACAAGATCTATTCACGGTTTCGGCCGATTACTCCTTGGCTCACTGTGTTGCAGAAGACCTAAGGATGTCCAGGGGAATAGCGGTTGTTTTTAAAAACAAGTTTGGACGGATCAACGAGCTACGAAGGCAGAATCCCAAAGTTGGAGAGGTGCTTGAAATTGTGAATAATGAGCAGATAGGCAACAGAAGTATCTTCTATCTGGTAACGAAGCAGCTCTCCCATCAGAAGCCAAACTACCGTGATGTATGGAATGCCTTAAATAAATTGAGGGATACCCTTTTGTCCAAGGACATCATGAACCTGGCGATACCAAAGATTGCTTGTGGACTTGACGGTTTGGACTGGAGAATAATTAGAAGTATGGTGGAAGTTATCTTCAGATTTAGTGGCATACACATTCTTGTCTGTTGCCACAACCCTAAAAGAACAACCGGAAGGAAGACCGTAGACTGCTACTTCTATAGGACGTCACAATGCAAGTTTGGATCTCTATGCAAATATCGCCATGGAGCTGAGGACCATTTTCGGGACAAAAATGTTTTAAGACGGGGGCAATGTAGCGAGTACCGCTCTGGATGTCGGAGTGATGACTCATCGCCGGTGAGTCATCGCTCGAACAATCGAGAGTGTGGAGCTCGCTGGAATGTTCCAGAAGACATAGGCGCTGAATATAAGGAACGACGCATCACAGAGCAGTTGGTTGAGCTTTGGTACTCGCGAAGAAATAAATAAATATAAGTGCAAATAAATAAACTAGTAGTGATATAAATAATTAGTAGTTAAGTGTTTAGTTAGTTTTATAGTGTTTTAAGTGTAGTTAAGTTATTAAATAAATAGTTTAGTTCGTTAATTAACCAGTGCGTGTTATACTTCACACTACGAACAGTTAAAAACGTTACAGTATAATATTTAAATATAAAAGGGGCGCACCAACGAATGCTGCACGTACGCGCCAGAAGGGCCAGGAACGGGCCTGTAAATTGTCAACACCGATCACTCAGTAGGCATAATTAAAATGCCACCCGTCTTAAACTGCCTGTAGGTCAGTTTTGCCAACAACTAGACAATAGCCCGAACAGGTCAATAATATAAAGTGCACACGCATTAAGACAAAGACTGAATATCACACCAGAACACACATGCAGTCCGTTCAGGCTAAGTTGAGCGCTTTGGTGGGTGATCATGTGACCGTTTATTAAATTAAATATCGAATCCTCGCGAGATTTCGATAACAAAAATATGATTTATCACTAATAACTTATTAGTGACAGAGGCTTGGCTTTTACTGGAGGAAAAATGTGTGCGACACGTTTTAAATGCTATTGTAACTCCTCTGGCAAATAGGCAAGTGGAAAGAGTAAATAGGGGTTTAATACAGGCGATAGGTGGGATGAAAAATTACCAGAGATTGTATGGGGATTAAACAATACAATAAACAGGAGTACGAAATTCGAACCTAGTGAATTAATGTTTGTACATGGAGAAAGTCGCGGTTTAGTTATTGAATTGAAGACTGGAGAGCGCGCTAATGTTGGAGAAGGAGAACAGGTGGTAAAACTGCAGCGACCACAAGAAAATCAGGAGATGCTGGAGAGGAGAGCCTGTCCGGTGCTGGAGGTAGCAAGGAGACTATAGGAGGAAAATCAACACCCAAAAGCTTCGAGATGACGATCTCGCACAAGCTGTAGATTTGCGACAACAACTAACACGAAAACGCGCTTTGGCTGCAGAAAATATACAAAATGCTGCTCATAAGATGAAAACTGCTTTTGACAAACGACGAAAAGTAGCTACTAAATACAAAATTGGTGATTTGGTGTTATGGAGGCATGGAGCTACAAATAAATGTCAAAAGGGCCTAAATCGCAAGCTTGCAAATAAATATTGTGACGATAGGGACTCCACCATGTGACGACTGGGACTGCACCATCGATGATTGGGACTATTGGGTGACGTATGGTTAAAAAGCCAAACTTACATTATGACAGCTTTATTTAATCTTATCTGTCTATTACAAAAATGTGTGGTTTATATACAAACTTAGAACGTACACGAGCTATGTGTTTAACGATTATTGCAAGATTGCAGTATATTTCTATTGAAATGCATATAATACGTCTGCAATAATCTGAAACTTCCTTTGCTCGGCTGTGGGAATATAATTATTTAAATACTATATAAAAAATTAATTAAAATAAATCAATAATATTTCTTATTTCGTGACATCTCCTTCGCCTAGAAAGCAGGCCACTGGGCTTGATGGTGTCATGTTCTAAATTTGCAATAAACCGCCGACATAGTCCTAGACACTTAGTTTCATCTTCAAGTCCGCCATGATGAATTCTTAATGCCCGCGTTTAATTTTTGGAAATATTGTTGATTTGTGTAAAAAGTAACAAAAATTAGTAAGTATTCTTAAAATAATAACCAAACTATGTACAATTTACAAGTGCCTATTGCCTATGCCAAAAAAATCTTAAATATATCAAGTTCAGTTTTTAAAATTATGCATTACTATAAATTATTAAAAAAAATTGTTTGTATAACTTTAGTGAAGAACTACGTCCCTTTATACCCATAACGTTAAATTTTTGTTTTTATAAATGCTTAAATTAAACTTCCAATTTGTTTTTAATATTAACACTACTGACCTAGCCAACAATTTTATTCCTTCAATGGACATGGAACGCATGAGCGACTCGTTGCGCTGGGCTCCCTTTTGTCATCATTGGAAATTGCTAACCCTCACTCTTGGTCATTCCTGGGGTAAGCTCGGACGAGTGTCAGCTGGAATTAATCTGGAAGGTTGATGTCATCTTCACAACAAACGTGGTACAGGATACCTTCTTGTGAGGAACCATATCCAGGGTTTCCAGTATTTTTGGGTATTTATTTTTTATTATACTTTTTCCATTTCTCTTATTTCTTCTTTTGCAGATCTGCTCGAGGTGGGGTGGCTACTAGTACTACTGGGTATCTCTTGATTAAGAGGAATACCACGCATGCTGAAAGGATGCAATTCCAAAGGATAAGCATGTAGACTTTATGGATGAAATGGAGATAGGTAACTTCTCTACCCCTTTTTTTTGTTAACTTATTTAGGATTAAGTAAAATTACTTTAAGTTTAAACATCTCGCCCGCAAGATGAGACAAATTTTCAGGTTTTCTTCTATTTCCTCAGTTTCATGGTTGGTAATTTTCCATGCTTTTCCTGGGATGCTGTTTTTCTTCATAGTAGCATGACTTAGCAGCACAAGCTTTTTCCGTACCACTTTTGTATAAACTTTTTTTTGTACATTATCGTTGGCGCCTCCTCCATGTGACGATAGGGACTCCACCATGTGACGATTGGGACTGCACCATCAATGATTGGAACTGGGTGACGTATGGTTAAAAAGCCAAACTAACATTATGACAGCTTTATTTAATCTGAACTCTCTATACAAAAATGTGTGGTTTATATACAAACTTAGAACGTACACGGGCTATGTGTTTAATGATTATTGCAAGATTGCAGTACCTATATTTCTATTGAAATGCATATAATACGTCTGCAATAATCTGAAACTTCCTTTGCTCGGCTATAGGAATATAATAATTTGAATACTATATAATAAATTAATTAAAATAAATCAATAATATTTTCTTATTTAGTGATAATATGATGGACCTTTCAGGGTGTGCAAGGTAAACAACAATGACCGATATGTCGTTGAAGCCATAAAAGGAGTAAGAGGCTACAAAAGGTTCAAAGCGCATGTCGTAGTGGATGCACTGCGTCCATAAAATAGTGTGAATGATGTAATGAGTGATTGTGAGAAACAGTCTGAGTGAATGTGGGGCCCCCTTGAAAGAATGTGTGTGAGAATGTTGTATGTAATGATTTTTATATTACTAATATACTTTTCTTTCCCTTTCAGTAAAAAAAAGAAGGTTTGTGTATTACTAATAAACTTTCTTTCCCTTTCAGCAACAAAACAAAAAGAGAGTATAGCTGGAGAGGTACTCGCAGGAATTAAATTGGTGATTGACAATTGAGTAGGAGAAATTGTCTTGAGACCAAAATAGGAGTAAACAATTGGAGCACTAACAGTAAATCTTACGGAGCCTAGTAGAACCTAAAATCGGAGACTTCTACAAATATTTAGGTAACATAGGTGGTGGTATAATGAGGACATTATTATTTTGCAGGATGGCCGAAATGTTAGACGTAAATTTGAAAAGCCGTACTAGGCTAGGTGGCCATTGGAGGGCCTAACACTGGGATGGTTAATGTGGGAGCTGCCGTTCATACGGAGAAGAAGAAGAGGAGATCGTTTCGGCGACTTTTAAAACGTTGGGTTTTTTAAGTTTGAAATAAATCTAAAACAATTTACCGGTCTTATTATTCAAAATACCTGACAACAATATTTATCCTGCTAGAGGAACTGACCATAACATCCTCTTATCGCGTTTTAATTTTGATACCTTACATGTTAGACAAGTTTAAAATTTCTGTGGAAACTTTTTAACAACCAAATTGATTCTTGTCATTTATTGAGTCTCTTAAATATTTTAGTGCCACGTTTGAAAGCTCGTGAAAGTAAAACATTTTACTGTAGTTCCTCTAAAACTAAAGTGCTTTTGAAATCTCCTGTTCATTAGGGTGGGCCGAAAAAAGCTGATTTTGAGCTACGGCAACGGGGTAGGTTTCAAAAGTTGTGGGTTTACTTCAGTAACAACTCTGCAAAATCCTAATTTAAAAAAAAATTGTTTTATTTTAATATAAACTACACTGCTTAAAAGTTTCACTATTTTATTTAAATATGACAATTGTTTCGCTACACTGTAGCATCTTCAGATCGTGTAGCGAAACAATTGTCATATTTAAATAAAATAGTGAAACTTTTAAACAGTGTAGTTTATATTAAAATAAAACAATATTAACATGGAGTTTCATCAAGTAAAAGTCGAAACAATTAATTATTAAAAAAAAATATCTTAAGTATGCGCAAGGAGATTGAAAATACGGATTTTACGTAAAAAACTTGTTTTTGGACAAAAAAAAATAATTTTGCCAAGTATGGGTAGGGCTTAGAGGCTGCTCACATCAAAATAATAACGCTTTGAGTCTGCGCAATTGAGCTAATTTTTAAGTAATTTTGTAAAAATTCGTCAAATATAGTGTGCAACTCTTTGCTAGTTTTTGAAACTACCCAGGACTCACCACGTGGAGGTAGTTGCACATCGAAACAGCCTGTTGGCTGTTGTCAACCATCTAGTGCTGGCATAATTCGACGGATCGAAAAAGGCTTAATCGACAATTGCAATGGGTTATAATATTATGTCAACTGCACACAAATGAAAACTAAAGGAACTAGCTGAATTTATTATAAAAGTGTACGCACCAGCGTGGTTCACTATAAAAATAACCCAACAATAAGTCAAGGAGCAGTAAATCTTTGGAAAGCTATTTCGTTTTGTTCCTATTTAAAAGATGTGTTTTCAAGATAATGGATTCTTTTCTCATTCAGAAAACATTATCCTAGCATTGTTAAAAGATCAACGAATAAATAAACTATAGGGCGATTTGCAATCCCTAAAATCAATTTTTGTGCTAAAGACTATGTGGATATGATAAGTTGGCAAGATGTGAATGTAACTGAACCTCCACTTACCAAACATTTAAATAACGAGGCAATTAAGTATTAAAAAGTGATGATTTTTCAGAAATATTTCTTGATCTTCCATCACACACTCAGGCAGTACACAGAAAAAAGGGAATGGTTAATTTAACTATATTAATTTAGTTGAACCATATTTATTTAAATCAACTGTGGGTAGGTTAATGTAAACAAAGATTAGTTTGACGGTACTAAACCAGATAGTTATTTTATTTTTTTAATTGGTTAAATTAACCCAGAAAACTTTAGTGAAACCAACCCGCTGTATGGTTCAGTTTACTAAATATGTTTTTTGTAAATTAAGAGTTACTTCAACCTTAAGCACTCTGTTAAAACGATTAAAACGTTTGCCATGTATTCCTGGTTGCATAGTATGTACCGATCGCGGCAAAGGCGGTGTGGATCACGTGATGTTCTTAAATCTCGCCTCTGTTGACTTACATTAAGAGTATATAAGGTAGTCCTTTGCTTTGGTGTGACACTACAAGTTGTACGATACTAATGATACCTTAAATAGGTGGAAACAGATGTCAATACTTGGAGTATTTTAAGCATAGATGACCGAAGTTGGTGGAACGCATCTCTAGCGAGTAAAGGTTCAATTTTCTGGAATAATACCACTGGTTTTATACTAATAATGCGTCAAGGAATTTCCTGTTTCTTGAAAAATATAAAAAATGGCTTAATAAAATGTTTCTACTCAAAATATTTCAAGATCTTATATTTTTATTGTTAGGTACTTTGGCCAAGTTGTACCAAGGCGTTAACCTAGTTAAGTAAACAAATTATATTGAGTCAATTCAACCAAATGTATTTAGTACATTGGACTGGTAGGTAAATGTTACTTAAACTATATAAATGTTTGTTTTAACCAAATATATAGTTGTAGAATATAACTAAATGCGGTTGTTAAAATAACTAAATGTTTGGTTGGCTCTATTGAAACAACAGATTTAGTTAAATCAAACAAATAATAGTTGCAAACCTTTTTTTCTGTGTAGAAAGATGTGTTAAAGAAATTACAGCTGCGTCTAAACAAGTTTGGGATGAAACAAAGGGGGACGGAATTGTGCGGACACGCTTATTGGATAAAAAAATATGCCCAATTATTGAATCCAAAAAAGACTATAAATTTTAAGTGGTCCTCTCTTGGTAGGGTGGAAGGGTGGGTCACGGGTGGTACTCGATGTGCAACTACCCCCACGTGGTGGGTAGTTTCAAAAACTAACGAAGAGTTGCACAAAAATTCTATATTTGACGATTTTTACAAAATTACTTACAAATTAGCTCAATTGCGCAGACTCAGAGCGATATTATTTTGATGTGATTTTTATATATGATGTAAAGCAGCCTCTAAGCTGTACCCATACTTGGTATATCAACTCAAATTATTTTTTTTGTCCAAAAACAAGTTTTTTACAAAAAATCCGTATTTTCAATCTCCTTGGGCAGACTCAAGATATATTTTTTTTTAATTAGGATTTTGCAGAGTTGTTACTGAAGTAAACCCACAACTTTTGAAACCTACCCCGTTGCCGTAACTCAAAATCGGCTTTTTTCGGCCCACATGAACAGTGTTCATGTTATGAGTAGTAATTATAATTGGATAGGTGACAAGTGCGATTTATTTAATTCAAACATTAAGGAAAGAACGTTTGCAGCTTTTGATTTTTTTTGGTCAAAATAATTTGGAATTTTAATTTTTGTTTAATTTATATTATTCATGATATTATTTTTTATTATATGTTTTTTTAACAAATATTAAGTTTATTTTATATCTTATATCTTTTATGATATTTTTTTTATAAAATGTTACATGATGATATGTATATACTTTGTCCTGTAATTGGAATATGTATTGTGGGGCAATAAATTATTATTATTATTAGTATAAATAAACTTGCGCTTTTGTTGATATAAAACAATAAATTTCATATTTTATTTAATTTTTTTTGTAAACCTTTTTAGTCAGTCTTATAGTTTTAAACGATTCCAATATTTAGGCTTGAACTCCCCCAACTACAAAGGTGTTTGATTTTAATTGTTAAATGCATGTTTAAATAATTAAAATCAAAAGGCCTATGTGGTGAGAGGAATTTAAGCTAAAATACTAACAACGCTGGTAGTATAAGTGAAGATCAAAAGCTTTTGAATAAAGCAATAGGTACAAATAGTTGATTTTTTAATCAGTCTAATTTATATTAAAAAAAAATATTTGCATCGATAGGACGGGGCCTTGGGCTGCGGCTCATAATTATGATAATGCCCATGCCTAAATCCGCCTATGTAGGTATGTAGACATAAAAAAACAAAACACAATTTAAAAGTGCGAATATTGTAATTTTGTTAAACTTCTTGTGAATAAATACGTAAAACTTTAATATTTATTAATTAATATTTGGCTTCATGAACCTTGTATCTTATCCACTTCCACATTTAAAATGGTTCCCGTAATGAAAAGTTCTTTGTCAGTGCAGTGTTGCCGCTTGTGAGTATTTTACCTGAAAATCGGGAAATTTCGCCATGCTTGCGTCAGTATAGGCAAAAAGTTAATCTGATTAACGATTAAAAAGCTAATCGTGATTAAAGATTTAAAATTAATAAATCGTAATAAATATTATACTTTTTTAAATTATATTATGGTATACCTATAGCTATAGCTAATGTTTTTATATTAAAGGCGTAGATGAAAAACTTGCTTTTTAAAAATATTTTGTACAAACTTGACAAATAACAGGTGACAAATGATAGGTCAGTTGAAAGGTGGTAGATATATGTCACCTTGCATCATATGACAGCTGACAAATGACAGGTTTCAGATGACAAATAATGAAATATGACCCATATCTTTGACATTGCATTATATTTAATATACATATTCCTTCGGAGGGGACTTTAAGCCCGCGGTCCGTTCCTACCCCTAACCCGCACAAGCCATTCAGTTGGCTTATGGGACTTCTTAAGAAGTAAGGGTGGAACTAAAAAGAGCATTTTTGTATATATGTCGGTTAACATATTACAGGTGAAAAATGGACATCCAAGTTAATTTGTAATTTTTTGCTTCTTTATAAAAATAGCTTAATCAAGTTAACGATTAACGATAAATCTCGATTAATAAAGTCACTTGAGGTTTAAGATAGTTGTTAATTTAAAGACTGGTTTCATTCGAATGGTTTTTATTATAATTTAATAACTTACAAACTAAATAACAAAAATGAAACATAAACACTAATACTAAAATATACCTAGTTAACCAACTTAATAACATATTATTGCAATGTATGGAATTCCTTGCCGGACATTGCCAAACTTAAGTATTGTATTAAGTATTGTATTATTGTATTATGGCCTAATTTATCCATTACACCTTCCCCGCGGAAGTAAAAATATATATATAAACAAAGTAGTACATGTATATATTTTTAAACATTTGCATAATTACAATATCTCTTCATTAATTAAAATAATGCTTAACTCTATTTTTATGAAGTTCCGTACATTTATTATTAATTTCTAAAATAATATTTGGATTTTTATCCTTTACTACACTATAGGGACCCATACAATGGATCTAATTTACCTATTTTCATTTTAAATTAAAACTTTATCTCCTACATTGTAAGATATGTTACAACTTTTTTTGTCATAGATATTTTTTCTTTTGTATTTGGATTCCTTGGAATTATTCCTAGCATCATTACAAGCAACTTGTAGTCTACATTTCAGTTCATTAGGAAAATTATATAATGGATCTATATTATTTTTAATGTTCATTGGAATTTGACATAATTTTCCAAAAACCAATTCATGTGGAGTATATTTTGTTTCGCAGTGTACCGTATTATTGTATGCAAAACACCAATATGGTACCCACGTGCTCCAATTATCTTGTTGTTTTGAGACTTAAATTCGCAAATATGCACCTAAATGTTTGTGCGAATTTTCTAAAGCTCCTAATGTTTTTGGATGATATGCAGTTGAATATAAAGTATTTATTTTAAGTAATTTACAAGATTCCTGAATTATATTAGCTACAAATTCCTTGCCTTGATCAGTTACTATTTCTTGAGGAATACCGTAACGGAGAACGAAATTTTCAACAAAAGATTTAGCAACAACGTGGGCTTCTTTTGTTGGTATTGGATAACACTCAACAAACTTGGATAGTTCACATTGAATTGTTAAAATACATGAATTATCATTTACATCGGTTTTAATAGGACCTACTAAATCTAAAAAAACTTTCTGAAAAGCTGTAGTAGCCGTAGTCGTAATTGTCATTGCTTGCTTATTCGTTTTGCTGTATTTATGCCTTTGGCAGTCGTCACAACGTCTAACGAAATCACAAACATCTTTTTTTAAACCTGACCAAAAATATGTTTTTTTTATATTGTGGTTCGTTCCAGCATGTCCTCCCGTAGGAAGAGTGTGATAGTCGTTAAGAATTAATTGCCTAGTTTCTATATCTGCAATAGGATTAACATTTCTAACTATGCATATTTTTATTCCGTAATTTGTCAATTCAGTTTTATATCGTCATAGGTTTTTTATAAATGGTTTATTTTCTGAATTTTTTAAAATGCATAACAGTGCAATTTTATTACTTTTACAAATACCTGCTAAATCCCTCAACGATATACCTAAGTCGAACGTTCATCGGTGATCTAGAGCAGCGGTTCTTAACCTTTTTGGCTGGCGACCCACAATTCAAAAATATTAGAAGCTCGCGACCCGATAAAAAATAAAATCATCAATTTTCTACATTTTCTTAATTTAAATTAAGGATGCAGTGATTACGGCGCGCTTTTTCAAAAAGTCCCGCAAGTCCCGCGACCCATCTCAATATGGCCCGCGACCCGAGGTTAAGAAACGATGACCTAGAGGAAAGTAAATAATTTGAGATATCTCATTATATATAATATTTTTCTTTGCTATATAACCATGGCTAATGTATTTATTAAATATTTTATTATCTATTATCTTTTTTTCTCCACGCTGTCGACAGGGCGTTTTAATACTTCTACCAATCCAGGGTGATTAGACCTTTCATTAATAGAACATTTTAAGCCACTCTGTTTATTTTTGTTTTTATTTTTTAATTGCGCGCGTCATTACATTCATACTTTCATTCATATTTGCATTCATATCTTTAAGTTCACTAGATTCAATTTTTATACGCGATAAAGCGTCGGCAGTGACGTTTTCTGAGCCTTTAATATATTGAATTGTAAAATCATATTCTTCCAAAGATAATCTAAATTTAGTCAATCTACTGTCAATCTTTGTATCTTGCCACTTGATCGTAGTGATAAAAGAATAAAGTTCCACTGTAGCCACTAACCTGCATGATTTAGCGGCTCTAACTATATTCTCGTCCGGTATTCCCTCAATAACACTACACTACTAAATGTGCTTAAGGTATTTTTAATAGCAAAGCCCTTAGTTTCTGAAGTTTTTTAAAGCAGTATTCAGAAAGATCTTCACCTTCTTCAGCTTCATAAAGAGTAGCTTTTTTAAGAAGTTTCGCGAAAGGTAGTGGTTTATGAAACTGCTTAACTTACAGTCTTTTTATTTCACTACACTTTTTTATTATATGATTTTGGGAATCATACCACATTCTAGCCAAACCATTTAGTCAGGAGGAGAACTTACTAGTAATAGTAGAAAAATATAAATTTAAGTTATTTTAAAGCAAAGTTTTTAATATGGATATGTAAAAATGATTATTGAAAATAATAAGAATTATATAATGGAATGGACGATTAAGAAGAACTACTTATAAAATTAATATGGTTTTGACGGTACCAGTTATAAAACTGTTTTGTTAAAATATGATGCAGTGTTATATTTAATAAATAAATAAATAAATAAAAAAAATAAATTGAGGAATTCCAGTGGTAGTGTTTTGCCAATTCATCTTTACCCATTGTTCGACAGATTTTTCACCATTTTTTGGATCGAAAATGGGAATTACTTTTTCATCAATACCCTTAAAATTCAAATTTGGGCTTATTTTTTTCTTTCGGGCTTCTTTTTTATTTTTGCGAATTTGTTTTCCTTTCTTTCCGCAAGAAGAAAAACTACTTGTATTCGATGTAAAACTCGAAATACTTAATGATGATGATGATGATGAACTTTTACTTCTTTTTCTTTTTGACGATTTGTCTGTTGAGGTTAACGGTAGATTTTCCGGGGTATAGCGCATTTTTTCAGTATCTGTCATATCAGCCATTACTTCCAAACCATTCAAACGTTTTTAGGCACTTCAGATTTTGTAAGAAAAACTTCAAAATATAGTTTAATACATATATTAAACGACAATTATCATCGACAAAACTATTTAGTAAAAACGCTGCTTCCTAACTGCCCCTTTCTCCTAACGTATACGATGTGTTATAAACACACAGTCAACATTTACGCCCGCTTCTCGTGTAGGGAGCTCGAGTTGAAGGTCTCCAAATATTTATCTTACATGAGGTACCTGAATTTATTTTTCTTTATAGTTTCGCTATAAAATTACTTATGGGGGTTGGTACAAAGAGGGTGGATTTTTATTTTAACTTATCACTTGATTTATTTATAAGGTTGCTAAAGGCATTTTTGAATTTTTTGTTTTTTTTATCGAAAATTATAATGGAAGGTGGGGGGTTGTAAAAAAGGTGTCAGCTGTTAATTTTTTTTGTGAAGTACATATCAAATTTGTGTATACCAAATAGGAAGATTTTAAAGTTAGAAGTGGAATCATAATTTCAATTTTAACTTTAAAATCTTACATATAGAAAACAAAGGTATGAAACTGAATTTATTGGAGTACTTGGAAATTAACAAAGAGACCAGGAATACATCGGGCTATCAATGATTTTCTCGGAAAACACAACAAAAACGACACCAAATTCACAAAAAAATCAAAAACCAACACTGCACACTACTTTGACTTGTCACTTGAGTTTTTGAATGTTGAACGGGAACATAAAAAAGAAAAACTGCCACGATTAGTAATAGCATTCACCCAAATTCAACATAAATACAAGAAGCAAAAATGGCGTCGGATGTCTGCAATCTGCATTTAAGAATTAAAAAGAGGCAGACATAACAGCGCTTGATGAAATATAAAAGAACACCATATATGGTGTATCCTTATAAGGATCATATATTATAGCGTGACTTATAAGATGGTGCCGATTTTATAATTTCATTGCATTATGGGAAATGTGCGGGTAATTTGATTTAAAAACGTTCGATGGGTTATTTTAATGTTATATTGTCTTAATACTTAATTTTTAAAAAACATGTTTGTTTATAATGTTTTTATTAATTGTAGGAAAAATAACCAATCTACAAGAATGTCAGATATATATTTATTCAGTTACCCTACCCATTATTGTCACCCATAATATAACTAGTGGTATGATTATCATCGATGATATTTTCGAATTGAAACCGAGCTGCAGATTTCACGAGTCCGCAGGACGAGTGAAATGTGCTGCTTCGGTTTTAATGAGTAAATATCATCGATAATTAATCATACCACGAGTTATATTTAGTGAGAAAATATAATGAATTTTAGGATTTAACGAATTTTTAGTTTGACATTTGAAATTAAAATGTGCTTTAAAATATAAAAGGACTTTTATAAACCTTATTTATTCAAACTTACCTTAATTTTATTATCGTTTACACCAACCCATCGATCTTTTAGAGTTTATAATTCATTAATTTAATCATTTAGGTAACAAACACAGTATTTGAATGACAACAAATGTCAAATCAAAAAAACGTCAAAGTTCATAGTAACGTGTAAACAAGATGATAAAAATTATTGCCGCTGTGATAAAATACGTCACTATGGAATACTGGCATTTGATTGGTTCTAATATTAATGAATTATATTGTCATTAAAATCCTACATTAATGTTGTTTCTATTACACCAAAATAAAATGGTACCTAATTATCTCTTACTATGAAGTGGCTGATTATGGGATATAATTTCGATTTTTACTTGTCAAATTCACTATTTTATCAACAAAAAAAAAACGGCGGTATCAGGCATTTATAAGATGTCTTTAGAATATTAAATGAAGACGTCTTTTTTAGATCTTCAGACGTTCAGGTATAATACAGACATCAAAAAGACATCTTCAAGACTTTGTGTGCTATCTGGGAATCTACCTCCAATATTGTACTAAAAATATTACGTTTGTATTCGATCTGAAGGTGCTACTGCGTAGCGGAACAATTGTTATATTTAAATAAAATAGTGAAACTTTTAAACAGTGTAGGTTATATTAACATAATATTAAAATATATTTTAATTGAAACTTGTAATATAAATTTACTTAATATGTAGATATGCTTTTGATAGCGTATTTCCTTTGGTTTGGAAAAACCATTTATTTAACCTTTTCCCCATAATGATCCTGTGCATGTGTATACACATGGTATACCATACGTGTACTTTTTTTTTATTTTATCTTTCACACATTGTTTGGTTATTAATGCATATTTAAATAAATAAAAGTTACCTATAGGTACTTAGTGTCATTTAAAGATGTTTAGTAATTTGTTATTTTTAGTTAATCAATTAAAATGTAAATTATATAAAAACCAATATGTATGTTATATATTATTAAACAGTAGTTTCATATTAACAATATGCTACAATGTACTTATCATATCCAAAAGGAAATAATAAAACAATTAAAACCCACAACAAAAACGCAACTTCAGCTTCTCGAAACAAAGGGATCCTATGAACACCTGCAAGAAGATGATGCAATGGTCAGCCCAGCCCCACTCTTGATTTTCAATTTCAATATTGTATTATATACTTTAAAAACCACTCTTCTCAAAACTCTCATATAAAACGTTTACTAAGTAAACTCCAATTTGTAAATTAAAATATTAAATTATATAAGTCGAGTCACGAAACAACTGTAATCCAAAAAGTGAAATAAATCAAATATTAATTAAAACTGTGTTTGTGTGTGAAAACAGAAAATAAACTTTTTTAAAAACTAAATATTGGGATCCAAGACCCAACAATTGGCGCAGTCGTAACGGATTTGTGATCTATCGTTTTGAGTGAAAAAAAAGACTCTTTTCGATAAATTCGCGAACGGGAAAAACAAGTTTTGGAGGAAGGAACACCCAGTGAAGCCCCTGTCCAAGCAACATTCCCAACGAACCACAAGAAAATCAGAGGAAGGAACACCCAGTGAAACCCCTGTCTGATCAAAACAACACAGAAAAACAATTCAGAGGAAGGAACACCCAGTGAAGCCCTATCCGAACTGTCAACACTTTTTGTCGAAGAAAAATACCCATGTAAGTCCGATTTTTATCAAGACTGTATTTCCTTTCATACAATTTCCAAAACCAAATTAAATAGCAAAAACTATTTAATCAATATTGATTACAATCTAGGAGGATTATATGTAAACTTCCTAATTGTTTTAATCCAATTTCAAATTTGATTTCGTTGAATCAAATCTTTATCTACAACTTGATAAGCAATAATCAATTAACAAAATTTTTATATTAAAATGACTGACAACAATATGCCAGATCAACAAGGTTCGCAAAATCAGCAACCCTCAACTACAAATGCAAGTTCTACCATAGAACCTTATCAATTGAGAGAACTATTTATGTTAATCCCAGAATATGATGGTGATCAGATTCTTCTAAATGCTTTTATAAATTCATGCGACATAGCATTTTCGATTGCTGTAGACCAGCAAGAGTTTTTATTAACCGTTCATATTAAAAATAAACTAAAAGGCAAAGCATCACAATTAATAAATTGTAGAAACGTTGAAACTTGGCGAGATATAAAACAACTATTAATCGTACATTTCGGAGATTCGCGTGATTTGAATAGTCTTATTCATGATCTGCAAACATTAAAACAAGGTCCAAAAGAAAGTGCTTTATCCTTCATAAACAGAATTCAAAGTCATAACGCAAAATTGCATTCTTCGGTAAATCAGCAAAATTTTACTGCTGAACAAAAACAATCACAATGCACGTTGCTAGACTCAATGTGTCTTGACGCTTTACTTACGGGACTCGATCAAAAAATTGGTTCCATTGTCAGAGCTTCAAATCCAAAGGATTTAGTAGACGCTGCAATACGCATAAAGCGAGAATTACAACTTTCTTACTTTGAAACACAAAAATCGCCATATCAAAATCGATACAATAAACCAAAATTTGAACCAAAACAAAATACACAAAAATTATCATGTAATTATTGTAAAAAACCAGGTCATTCAATTGATCAGTGTTATAAAAGAAATTATAACAATCAAAACAAGCAAAATAGTAATTATCAAAATAATAATTACAACCAAAATAATCAAAACCGCAATTTTCAAAGTAATTCCACAATTACTTCAAATACTTCGCAGAATAACGCAAATAATTCCAATCAAAATCAAAGAAATAACCAACAACCAAATAACAACCTTTTTTACAAAAATCGCCAACATCATTTAAACTCCCAAGAGAGTCAAGAAACGACTGGTACTTCGACTCTAGAAAACCAAACCAGTCAACCCCAAGTTCAAGAGAACGAAATGTTCCAAACATTCCAAACAATGAGCATGTAAAACAAAATAACATTATAAAACTACACAATTTTAATTCCCCAAACCTTTATTATATTTATGACTCAACAAAAACATACAAATTCTTAATCGATACTGGAGCCGGTATCTCGTTGATACGCCCACACACCTTAACCAATTTCGATTTAAATAACGAAAACATTTTTATTCAAGGTATTACTGATGGTAAAATAAAAGTTGAAAAATCTACATGGTTACCCTTAAAAGAAAATGATCCACACAAAGTTTATGTTGTAGAAATACCAATCGAATTTGACGCAATATTAGGTAGTGATTTTCTTGAACATTATGAATGTAACATTGATTACAAAAACAAAAAATTACATACTAATTTTAAAACAATAGATTTATATTGTTTAAATCAAAATACAACAAGTAATCATCAAAACATTTTATTAGATCAAAGCCAAAATAAAATAAAAAATACAATAACAATCGAACCACGTACGGAGACAGTTTACAAATTAAAATGTAATTTGAGAAACACGGATGCCGTATGCCCTTGTTTAAACACTGATAACGTCAAATTAGCAAGTTCACTAGTACACGTAGATAACTCAGGTCAATTTATAACTACACTAGCCAACTCAAACAGTATTTCCAAAACAAAAACATTACCAGAATTAATGTTAGAACCAATAAAATTAGAAAGTGTATTAAATTACAACAAATTTAATAACAATAAGCAAATAAATTTTGAAAGACAAAACTTAATTGTAAATCAATTAAGATTACAACATTTAAACGATGAGGAATCAGAAAAAATAATCAACGTATGTTTAAAGTATTCAGATATTTTTTACCTTGAAGGAGACCAATTATCCTTCACAAGTCAAATAAAACATAAAATTGACACTGGCAATTCAAAACCTATCTTTACAAAAAGTTATCGTTACCCACAAGTTCACAAACAAGAAGTAAAGTCACAAATTTCCAAGATGCTAGAACAAGGCATTGTTCAACCATCTATTTCTCCATGGTCCTCACCAGTTTGGGTCGTACCCAAGAAGTTAGATGCTTCTAATACCCAAAAATGGCGCGTAGTTATCGATTACAGAAAACTAAACGAAGTTACTGTAGGAGATAAATACCCCCTTCCGAACATAACAGATCTTCTAGACCAACTAGGCAAATGTCAATATTTCTCAACCCTAGATCTTGCCTCAGGTTTTCATCAAATCGAAATAGAACATTCCGATATTCAAAAAACAGCTTTTTCAGTCGATAATGGACATTTTGAGTTCAAACGAATGCCATTCGGACTCAAAAATGCTCCAAGCACCTTTCAGAGAGTGATGGATAACGTCATGTCAGGTATACAAAACGAAAGATGTTTGATATACATGGACGATATAATAATTTTCTCATCCACACTAGACGAACACATTTCTCGTCTAGATGAAGTATTTTCCCGATTACAAAATAACAACCTTACTTTACAACCCGACAAATGCGAATTCCTGAGAAAGGAAGTGTCTTATCTAGGACACATCATAACAGAAAATGGTGTAAAACCCAACCCTGCAAAGGTTGAATGTGTTTTAAAATATCCTCAACCACAAAATGTTAAAGAAATAAAGAGTTTTCTAGGACTCGTAGGTTACTACAGACGATTTATTCCCAACTTTTCCAAAATAATAAAACCATTAACAAGCCTTTTATCAAAAGACAAAATATTTCATTTTGATTCAAAATGTCTCGATTCTTTTAACGAATGTAAACAATTACTTACATCCGCACCAATATTAATTTATCCCGATTTCACCCAAGATTTTGTTTTAACCACTGACGCAAGTGCATTCGCCATCGGATCAGTGCTTTCCCAAGGAACAATAGGTAGAGATCTTCCAATCGCCTTTGCTTCCAGAACTTTGTCCAAACCCGAATGTAAATATTCCGTAATTGAGAGAGAACTTTTATCAATCATTTGGTCAGTAAACCATTTTAGACCATATCTCTTCGGTCGAAAATTTAAGCTCGTTACCGATCATAGACCACTCACATGGCTCTTCTCTATTAAAGACCCTGGTAGCCGTCTTGCCAGATGGAGACTAAAATTAGAGGAATACGAATATGAAATTTTGTATAAACCAGGAAAACTAAACAAAAACGCCGATGCATTATCCCGAATACAAATAAATCATTTTAACACAACCAAAATCGAAAAATTATTCGCAACTGAAACTGATAATGAATCTATCGATTCGTTAGAAACAGAGTTAGCAGACGAAACTGTTGACGAGGAATTCAAATTATTTCAAGATCAATATCACAAGACCTCATTAATAGATCATTCAAAAGTAAAAATATCAAATGACACCTTGCTTCATAAACAACACAAAAATATTATAACATTTTTCAGACAAGACAATTTAACTTCTATACACAATGAAATAATTGACGATTTTATAATTTTAGACGATAACGGTGAATTACAACAGGAATTTACAAATAAAACAATAAACGTAGTTTTATCTACAAAACACAAAAACAGAAAGTATTTTATAATTCCAATACCGTGTTACACAAAAAACGCAATAAAACATTATTTCAAGTTATTATACCAAGATCAAAATAAGTTTAACGAAAACGAAACATATTACATTGAATATGACAAAGAACTTTTAATACCAGAAATATTTAGTTTCATATTTTCAGATAAAGAAATTAACTTTATCGTTTGCCAAGACATTGTAACAGAACCCGACGTCAACGAACGACCTACGATAATATCAAATTATCATGACTCTAAAAACAACCTTCACCGCGGAATTAACGAAACATATCGACGCATACGTGAAAAATATCATCGGGACGGTATGCAAAAAGATATTGAAAATTACATAAAATCATGTGATATCTGTAACAAATCCAAATCACAAAGACAAAACACCGACAGACCGTTAGTGATAACAGAAATACCAAATACCCCGTTTGAAAGAATAAATCTTGATATTCTTGAAATTCCAAAACAAATATATCTTTTAACAATACGCGACGAGTTAACCAAATTTACCCAAGCCTATCATGTAAAAAATAAAACTGCTAAAGAAGTCATCAGAAATTTAATGCATTACTTTCAACATTTCGGTACCCCCTTGCGTGTTCATGCTGATCAAGGTCGAGAGTTTGATAACCAATTACTAAGAGATTTAGCAAAACTCTATGACTTCAAATTAACATATAGCTCAGTAGCTCACCCCCAATCAAATGGTTCCCTTGAAAGATTTCATTCTACATTGTTAGAAGCTTTTCGAGTACACAAAAATCAATTCCCAAACGAAAATCCCATAGAAATATTGCCTTATGCAATAATATCATACAATAATAGCCAAAACAAAACAACAGGATTTACCCCATACGAACTTATTTATGGACACACTTCTTCACGTCCACCTGAAAGAACGTATAATGAAAAAGAATTAATAAGTAAATACATACGAGACTTAAATAATAAGATTAATTATAATTATAGATTAGCTAAAGCAAAAACGGAACTTTCAAAAGAAAAAGCAAAAATAAGATTTGATAAACATGTTAAAACTTTAAAAAATTTTGAAATAGGACAAAAGGTATATTTAAAAGAAACACAAATTGGAAACAAATTACAAAATAAGTTTTTAGGTCCTTATACCATTGAAGAATTGTATTTTCCCAATTCAGCACTAATTTCAAATGAAAATAATCGCACAAAAGTAAATTTAGACAGATTAAAATTATGCTTTGAACGAAGAAATTCTAATTTAGATATTTCTATTGTTCCAGATAATCAAGATGAAACATCATAATAATTTTAAGATAAACTTAAGAATAGGATTAGTATTAACATTATTAAGCTTAGTTCTAAACACAAAATGCTTTGAAAAATTTAAAATCCAACCTTTAGAGAATACTTTAGGATTATTTTATCATAACGAAGGAAATTTAAAAATTTCAAATACCAATTGGAAATTAATAGTTTATAAAGATATTTCACTTTTAAGAGACTCATATATTCAAAACAAATTAATTTTATCACACATTGATCAACTTATCAGTTCAAACCCACACATGTCATACTATAGTACGGAAATTAACTCACACATAAATATATTACGAAGAATATCCGACAATATTGAAACAAAATTCATAGAACTTGATAAAGATACAAATAACTATTATAGAAAGAAAAGAGGTTTAATTAACGGAATAGGATCAATATTTAAATCAATAACAGGAAATTTAGACGCAAGTGATGGTCAATACTATGAAAACAGTATTCATAAATTAACTTCAAACGAACATGAAATTGAGAACTTACTTAAATTTCAGTTACAACATCTACGATTAAAAACTTTAATTACACTTTGCAAAAATTACAAGTAGACGAAAAAACATTTAATGATGATATTTTACAAATAGAAACTGTTATTTTTAATATAACGGATAGTCAAACCTTTTATGAAACAAAATTTAAATTTTTAGATACGTGTGAAAGATTACTTGAATCATTTATTTTAATAAACGAACATTTAGATAATCTTATCAACAGCATAACTTTCGCTAGAATTAAAATTCTACACCCATCAATAATCTCTCATACAAATCTTTTAAATGAATTAAAAAACATTTACAGCTATAAAAAAAAAGGAAATTTACCATTTGACTTAAATTTTAACAATCTTGCATATTACTACGATATAATTCAATTAGAAGCTTTCAGAACACATTCAAAAATAATCTTTGTTATTTCAATTCCCTTAGTCGATCAAATTAAATATAAATTGTTACATTTATATTCAATACCCATACCTGATTCAAGAACAACCCTTTTTCATACAATCCTTACAAATTCCAAATATTTAGCAGTCTCTGATGATAATCGTTTTTACACGAGTGTTTACGATATTGACAAATGTAAGAATATAAACAGCCGAACAAAAATATTAATTTGCAAAAATATTGTAACATATCCAATCGATTCCAATGCAGCATGTGAAGCACAAATACTACAAAATCCCCAAATACTTCCAGCCAACTGTGAAATAAGAACATTCGACATAGAAGACTACAACGTACAATTAATAGAAGAAAATTCATGGTTAGTTGCAATTTCCAGAAAAATCCCCTTAACAATTACATGTGATGACACCACAACCAACTCCGCCTTTATAACAATAAACAGTATAATAAATATAAGTCCAAGATGCCAAGGTTACATTGGTTCCACAAGAATACTTCCAACCAACGATCAAACTTCAAACTTCTCTTCAATAATCCAAACTCCACTCATACCTTACAAATGTTGTGACAAGATACCCACAACAATAGAAAAATTCAAGCTCAATCCAATTAAAATTAACAAATTAAATCTCGATGAACTTAATTTGGCAGAACACAAATTAAACAAATACAGCGAACAATTAGATGACCTCATCAACGAAAACTTCATACAAAAATACACTCCATGGTTCACCTACCTTTCAATTCTACTCATCATATCTCTTATATGCCTCTACATATTTTGCAAATGCCGCAAAAAAAGAAGATTCATTCCCAAACTCCAGATTTCTCCAGGTGACTTTCCACAACCACCGCCAGATTCACAAACAATTAGAGAAACTGTAAGAAATATAGTTGAAAGACGACGTCCTCTACGAAATATTCGAAATCCAGATATTGAATTAGAAGAAATATCAATTCCTAATTTCAACAAATCAATACCAGCCTAAATTGTTGCTATTCAATAACCAACAATTTTTATAAGGAGGGAGATGTTATATATTATTAAACAGTAGTTTCATATTAACAATATGCTACAATGTACTTATCATATCCAAAAGGAAATAATAAAACAATTAAAACCCACAACAAAAACGCAACTTCAGCTTCTCGAAACAAAGGGATCCTATGAACACCTGCAAGAAGATGATGCAATGGTCAGCCCAGCCCCACTCTTGATTTTCAATTTCAATATTGTATTATATACTTTAAAAACCACTCTTCTCAAAACTCTCATATAAAACGTTTACTAAGTAAACTCCAATTTGTAAATTAAAATATTAAATTATATAAGTCGAGTCACGAAACAACTGTAATCCAAAAAGTGAAATAAATCAAATATTAATTAAAACTGTGTTTGTGTGTGAAAACAGAAAATAAACTTTTTTAAAAACTAAATATTGGGATCCAAGACCCAACATGTATGACACTGTTAATAATATTATATTATGGAATTACTTGTTTACTATTGTATTTATTAGACTGGGCCAAAAAAATCAACTATTTTTTAAGTTGAAAAGTATATCGAAAATATGGTTTGGGGTGACAAAAAAAATTATTGTGAAAGTTTGAGTCCATAATATATATATTAAGAGGTCTATCATCGCAATTTTAATTTTTTATCTACATTATTTTTTAATTTATTTTAAAATAATTTTTTTATAAAACCTTACTTGTGCACCCTATGTGCACCCCTGCAAATATAAATAAAACACTTAACCTAAAATTTTATATAACAGAAAATATTAGAATCCACCAAAATTCTCTCATAATATTAAATAATGCACCACTTCTCTAACATAAATACTAGACTGGGCCAAAAAAAATCGACTATTTTTTTTTGTAAAGTATATCAAAAATATTGTTTGGGGTGACAAAAAAAAATTATGGTGAAAGTTTGAGTCCATAATATTAATATTAAGAGGTCTATCATCGCAATTTTAGATTTTTTTTCCTTAGCAAGTTTTTGTCTCAGAACTCCCAAACCATTGAGTTTAACAAAATTGACTTGAAAATATTTTTTTAAGAAAATTAAATGCTCTACAAAAAGAGTTTAATTGGAACTTCCCTTCAGATGCACTTTGACGCCTTTCTGCACAAGGTAACCAACCCACAAAAATAAAAAAAATCGATATAATTAACCCATCACGGAAGGTTAAAAATAAGTTTAACCCAAAAGTGCGAACACTAGAAATGTTTTTTCATTTTATGTTTCTAGGTGATCAACCGATCATTTTGAGCTCAAAATTAAAATATGTTGTAGGTCATCCCTATCCCTTCGAGGAAATTTTATTTTTTTTTCACATATTTTTGAATTTTTTTTTCTCCAAAAAATTTTAGTTTTATTTTGAAAAATATTTATTTATTAACATATTCCCCAATAAATTATTATTTTCTATAGCAAAAATAATTTATCAGGGCTGTATTTCACAAAATTAATTTTAAGTAAAAATATAAAAGTTGATATTTTTATTATAAATTTTAAACTTGTTTTTAATGATCTTATATTAACTTTATAAAGTATACTTAAGTATATTTAAATTTTACTAAAAGTTCCCAGAAAGCACAAGCTAGCATGCGGCCCGAATACGTTTTGCCGAATCGGCCGCGTGCGGCCCGACACACGTATTTCTTCCGGCGTGTAGAACGGGCATGTCCGCCTGGCCAACTGTCGGGCATATCCGCCTGGCCGAATGTGCCGAGTGTCGGCTGTGTATAGTTGACCGAGTGCCGGCCACAACCGCCTGGCCATTCAAAAAAGCCTACAGATGTCCTGGAGAGGTATATCCTATAAGTTCAGTCCTGAAATTCTCTGAATGGCAAGATACTTCTTTAACACACTCGACTAGCTAGGCATTATTCGTTACTGAGCAGATGAGGATGGAGATGGGGACTCCAAACAATTATTGTTCAGCTATGCCATTACGAACGCACACTTCCAACTTAATATTGCAACCAATCGCTATTTATAGTTAGCTCGCGTGCGTAAGCATCCGTGAGATGTATCGCTTATGCCGCGGCAGGCCGTATTCCAGCCGTAAGCGGGCCGGCGAAGGATTTTGCAGCGGCATGCCGTATTCTGGCCGACTTCGGTTAGAACATGGCTAAACGGTACCGGGGTAACATAACGCGGGCCGTAAGCGGGCCGGCTGGGGGAAGCTGAACCGCCGGTTAACCGCCTATGCCGAGCGAAGGCCGACTGCTTGCCGAGTGTTTAAGTAAAACTAATCTTATTAGCTAATCTGCAGATTAGGCCATATTAAAAACATGACGTTTTAACTTAACTTAAGGGAGAGCAATCTAAGCTAACTTAAACGCTAATAAAGACTGAAGCTGCAGCATATAACTTTTGGCAGTCTCTGGGTCATATTCTGGCCAAAGAGTATTTATTTATTTTTTCTTAAACATGCTTTTGGTCTTGCCGAAACTTATTAAACAAATTCTTGAACGATTTTCGTATGTTTCCCATGGCATTTTAGAAAAAATATCAAGAACTTAAACAACTTAAATTTTTCTAAATACTGATAAATAATTGTTTGGTAAGTCACGTTCGAGTACTCGTCTAAGTCGCATCTTGCTGTGTCACGCTCTTGAAACTTACAAACAGCAAAGCTCGCAATGATTGCTATAAAGTGCAAATAGTCTGTAGTGTGGCAATTAGTGTATGTAGACCACCCTTAGGTCAGGGAAGTGTTGAAGTTGAGGTGTAGAGTGACATCTTACGGGTGGTCGACCGCGGTCTAGCCACGCATTTGGATGCTTTTAACAAGACAAACAAAAGAGAATAACCAAGGGAGGAAAGGCCAATTTTCAATTCTCGATAAGTAACCTTAAACATCTACAATGTAGATGTAGATGTAGATTCTACATGACCTAATATTATTTGCCACCATGACAGGTACCTTGAAAAACCCTAAATGAGTCACTTTTCTCTTAAACATGAGAAAAACTAACCAAACAAAAAAATAAAATAAACAAAGGGCACCAGTAACATTAAGACAATAGTAACAAAACAAAAACAAATAAAACAAAACAAAAACCTTAACTCTTAACTCGGACACAGGAAAGCTGACTAGGACAATAAATCTATCAATAACAAACGACAAAGACTAAACCCATAAATAAAACGGCCAAAAAAAAAACGTTAAACGAAACGATACCAACAAACACTTTAAATCCAAGCGAACATTAAATTAAGAAAACATAAACACAGAATATAAACACACAAACCGAATTCTAATGGAATTGGTAATTACATTAGTATACAGTGGAAGTCAAAAATACCTCCCACCGGTAACTGTCAAATCGTATCAGTTGCACACCAACAGAAAATAACAAGAGCAGGAACAACCCGACACGGACAGAGACAATAACGGTCAAGACGTTGACCACGACCAGTAAACTAGGCCCCTGCAGCGAACTAACAACTCCAAACCGAAATCCCAAATGTTTGGAGTAATACTAACTTCCCGGTCTAGGGGGATCCCGCGTCGTACTTAGATTTGAATCGGCGTAATTGTCCCCCAAATACCAAACTGTCTATCCCTCCCGTCCTACCTCCTTCATGACCCTTCTGGGCGTATAGCATCGGCTCGGCGAACCCGGGAATGGCTACTAAAACTATTGGCATTTCGCTCTCGAGGTCTAATTAGGGGACAGTACGGGACGCAATTGACATTCGCAACCAGCAAACAGAGGCGGGCCCGGGAGCGATGAGGCAATGGGGCCGGTTATACGTCTCTTATACTCATACGGATAAATAATTGTTTGGTTGCCATGTCAAGAAAGTTACCTCAATGTTAAATTGGACAGATTATTTTAGGTAAATCTAAAATTGTTTATGTTTAGTTTTACCAAATTTTTTAATTAGTTTTAATAAAATTTATTATTAAGGTAAATCCATTTTTGCAATTTAAAAAAACAAATATTTCAAACAAAATTATTAACATCGATATTTTTTACTTGGATATAGGTACTTTTGAAGGGTACCCTGATAAATGAACTTTTTTTTAAACAATTAATTTTGTATGAAATTATTATGATTTTAGTTATATATTATTATGATTTTAGTTACATATTTTAAATTAATTTGCTTCACCACAATAACATAAACTACAATTTTTAGACCCCTATATTTTTTTTTAATCAAATTTCCTCGAAGGGATGATCTATTTTAATTTTTGGCTTAAAATGATCGGTGGACCTCCAAGAAACATAAAATGAAAAATAAATTGGAGTGTTCGCACTTTTGCGTTAAACGTGTTTTCAATGTACACTGAAAAAAATAAGCTGTTCAAACAACAACAAAAATATTAATTCAACTCTTTGGTTTTTGCACGTTTACTTAACCATCTAAAAATGTCAAATTTTATTGTTTAATTGAACAACAAATATTAGTCAAATGAACAAAATGAGAATATTTGTTCTAATCTGCTAATCTGGTTAATTAAACATTCTTGATATGTCGGAGTAATATTTCGAAAATGGTTGTGCTAACATTTTTAAGATGTAAAGGTAAATTTCTTGAAATGTCCAGGTAACCTTTTTAGCATATTCACTTAACACCAATAAAATGTTAAATTAAAATAATTTGCGCTAATGTTGGGTTAATTAAATTATGGAATTAATATAAAGAGAAAGAATTGAACCTTCCCTCGCCAGAGTTTTTGTTTTGAGTGCGTTCCACCTACTTCAAATACCTACCGAGAGACACCTGATTCGACTATATTGGGGGTCTTATCAGTCACTGATAATCAGTGTCGGGCAATTTGGTGTAGTGGAAGTTCCACTGTGGAACAAATTTTAAAGTTACATTTACAATTTGTTAAATGAACAAATTTAATGTTTTGGATTTAAAGAGCAACTAAACGTTAATTTAATAGTTTTTTTTAGGTAATCCTAAAAATTTCAGTATTTGATTTAACCAATTCCAGCTATTAAATCAAAATAGGATAAACATTTTAATTCAAAAAATTAGTTTATGTTAAATCAATATTCTAACTGTCAAATGAACAAATAAACTTTGACAAACTCTGACTATTGCTTTGACACCAAAATATAGATTAATCCAATAGGTTTTTTGTTGAAACAGCATTTTCAAAAATGACATTTAGGCAAACGTTAACTCAACTACATTATTTTTTTTCGGTGTACCGTGCCATATATCCCGATTTTTTTATTTTTGTGTGTTATTTATCTTCTGTAGAAAGGCGTCCAAGTAATTGATTAATTTTAATATTTCACCTACTTAAAAAAAAATTAGCCATCTGCCATCTGCATATTGGCTTTGCGGCGCCCTAGGCCATGGCCTAGGTTAACCAATTGGCCTATAGGTTAATCCAGCACTATAGATACCAGATTCTAGGCATTTTGATGGACCGTTAAAAATTCTTAGTGCATGTAAAATGTATTTTAAACGTTTTTAGTGCAATTTTACCTTTTTGCATTTTTTAGACTTACAAAATTACTAAAATACATAAATGTTAAAATAGGAAACATAATGCAATTTTAGTACCTTTATTTTTGTATTTACTGTTTTTCTAATAAAAAGAATCTATCATTTTAAATGCACAAAATAGTAGGCTTAACCATAGCTTATCAAAATAAATAAACATACCAATTTAAACACTAGACCTTTGCGCTTCGGCGTGACCACCTATAGATTTTTTTGCGCGGAGTTATCGTATCAGAGCAATGACGCGGACGTTCTTTTTTCTCTTACATAATATTTTATCGCATCAACGACATAATTTTACAAAATAAAATGTCAAACAAATGATTGTTTGATACTTTAATGACAAATAAACAATAAAACTATCAAAAATGCATTGATATTTTGTTGAATTAATTTTTTCTCTTACATAATATTTTATAGCATAACGACATAATTTAACAAAATAAAATGTCAAACAAATGATTGTTTGCTACTTTAATGACAAATAATCAATACAAATATTAGAAATACATTGATATTTAGTTGAATTCATTTTTCTACTCCCCCCTTTAAAACGCCCATTATCGTACATGTTTCCATAACACTAAGTAATATTTTAAATACACATTTACAAGCTGTAACTTTATCGCCTTTTAGTCACGGATTGAAGTTAGCAGCAGTGACCTTCGGGCTTTTTACTCTCGAGCAGTTAGCTTTTAGTTAGTTTATTGTTTTAATACATAAATACAAAATTATTAAATAGTTTCTGGACGCCAATCTTTGAAATGTTTATATAATAAGAATAAGAATACTTTATTATCATCAAAAATACATGACTTGTCAAAAAAATTACACTTAAAATAGGTAAAAATGCACGTTACACTTTATGATTTTAGCAGAAACCAGTAAGTATTTATCATAAAGCATTAATAATTTCGGGTGGGGTACCCATAAAAACATCTTTTTTATTTTCACGGTGAAAAACAGCTTATAGGCATGTTTTATTTACAAAAACGGCGTCTCTTTATTTCTAAAAATTAATAATAATAATAATAACTTTATTGCTCAACAGAATTAAATTCCAATTTAAGGACACAATATAAATAAACAACAATGTATAAATATTTCAAAATATAACATCTTAAAATTATATTTAATATTATAAATATTAAAAGTACAAAACCTTATTTAATCAATGAAAAAAATCTTGAGCAATCTTTATTAGACTATTTAGTGGAATGTTGTTAATATCACATAAATAGCTTATTGAATTAAAGCTTGAGAGCATTATGTAGACGGGTGATTATATTATAACATTTGTATGGGGTTTGGGACATCGAAAGACTAGTGATTAAAATTTCCTTATGGTATACAAGTTTACATTATATTTGGTGGCACCAAATTAGTGCAACTTAAGTTAATCTCTTAAACTTCTTATTAAAAATGATTGGCAAAACTCAAAATGTCCCCTTCTGTCCGTGTCCTTAGTAACTTTTCTGTAATTTCACTTTGGCAAGTATTGTTAAAATGTAATATAATTTTTTAATTTTTTTTCAAAGCTTAAGCTTTTAATTAATATTTCCAAATTTACCATTTTCTCATAACAAAAGTAAAATCTTTAATACCTTGTTAATAAATTAAGTGATTATTACGTGATCTCGTAAAAAAGTGATCTATTTATCAATAGTGTAAACAAAATTTCATCTGTTTTCCTACATTTATTAATTTAGTGTAGAAGTACAGTTTATTAAACACCCATTTCATTTTTTATCTTAATGATAGTTCATACAACCAAAAGTCCTGCAGGAAGCGCTTCCGGAAGTATTTTTGTACAGACACTTGCGTCCTTCTAGAAGGACAAGCGCACCCGGGAGTTTCGTAAATTCTGTTCTCCAGCTACCAGAAGGACGAATACGAAACACTGCAAAATATACTTTATTTGAAAACCATCAATACATTATATTGTACCTAATATTTAAAAAAATCTTGGTATTCCAAATGCGAAGAAAAAAAATACGCTGAGCCTAAAAATTGTCAGCTATCGTTAAATTATATTCCAGAAATCACATCCACTCACTTCACATTTTGGCTGCCATTTTCTTAAAAATAGAGCTACCAACCCGTTCTTTTTTCGCGCCAGTTTTAAAAGACTGTCGCGACATGTTGGCAGGACGTTGTACGGAATATCATTAACCGGTGATCGAAATTTTACTTTATGTTAGGAAACGAAAAAACACAAAAAAACTGTTTTTAGAAAAAGGTATTTTATTTCTTATAGTTTTATCAGTTTAATAGGTATACCTATAATTTGTTAATTTCATTAACCCTGCTTCCCAAAGGTACCATTGGTAAGCAGGGTCGGAACGTTACCTTTGGGGGACCTGGGCTAAAGCGGTTTGGATCCCCCTACAAATTTGGGTTGTATATGTATATATTAGGGTGTTTAAAAAAACAATTATTTTCTTCTTCTGGGTAAAATTTTTATAACAAGACAATAGCTGTCCAAGTACATTTTAAAAATCATTTTTGTTTTTAATGTTATTTGCCGCTGTTTCTGAATTGGTCGTTATATGTCAAATCTAAACTAAGAGTGGCCGCGAAAAATTTACAAAATTAAGTAATATATTAACGCTGTTTTAATGGTTAACTCCAGAAAATCATCATTTCGGAAACATTCCAAACATCATAAAAAATATTTACAAAAATTGATTTTCTAGTGAAATAATTATGTGGAATTAGCAGGACAAAACAAATTGTTTAAAAAAATTAATGAAATTTGCTAATATTTTAAGATTTAGCTAAAATTTCAGCATTTTATTGTTGTAAATTAGTTTTTTTTTAAATTGTTATAATTCAGATTTTTTTCCAATTTCAAGCCTTTAACTTCACAATATTTCTCGGTATTATGTTTCTGTAAGGGTGTTAGATTAAAATGTATACTAACACATGAGGCTTTTATGATGTTTTTTTATTACCATCAAAATACATAACGGCAATGTTGCCGAGATGACGTCTACTAATAAATAAAAATACACATTAAAAATACATATTTTTCTTTAATTTTAAATATTAATACAAAAACACAGAGTTATGAAAGTTTTTTCAGTTAAGACGTATTACAAGGTATTAAAAACAAAAAAACAAAAAAAGGAAACATCGCTAATTGGTTCTACACGTTGTACATAAAAATAGTTCGCATACATCCTGCTGGGCGTGCTTTAAAATACAATGAATGTGGTATGTTCTACTGCAATTGCCACATTTAACACCCCCGACTGTTGCAGATAAATTGAACGTGCAAATAAAGCATAAGCCGGATTTGAGTTTTTCGTTGTGACAAAATTTTGATGGTGGTATGATAACTTGCGATATTATATTCACTGATTTTTGGGTTTGAAAATCTAGAATAATAATTAAGAAAAATATTTTCATGATTTATAAAAAATAAAGCAATACAGTTTTAATAAAAAAGGATACTCTCAGTTGGAGCGGACTGTTCCAGAGATTCTACTTTGACATTATCAAGAAGGAAGACCTTTTCTTTATAGATGTTATTTTTTGCTTGAATTTGTACCCAAGGAGGGTTTTGACTAAAATGCAAACATTTAGTTCCAATTTCGCATAAAAAGCAGCTAGTCTGATTCAGGAATAATAAACCTGGGTTTTTCTTGGACCAAGTTATTTGGTGAAGAGACATTATTTGAGGGATAGCAACACATTTTTTTGGCACTTCTTTTTTTAATTTTTGTATAAGTTCACTACTGACTTCCCAGATTTCAATAGAACTGTTTTGTGACACTTTTTTAATGAAAGATTCTGCTGAAGATATATCTGTACCAGACAGTACCAAGCAGTCTGCTTTTCTTTTTAAAGCACCTCCAACACCATCCATTGGACCCTTACCGTGACCGCTTGCACTATAATTCCAGCTAATTTCTTGAATATTTTTAAAATATTTGGGTATCTTCGAAATTAAAAAGAAAATATTAAAACGGTTTTTATATTGGGAGGTTGGACCATCCGAAAAAAAATGTAACTTGGAAATAGCCGGATATTCAGTAGAAATATTTAGCAATAGTTTGTCAAGGTGAGCCCAAACTGCATGACACTGGTGATCGAGGTTGTCACTTACGGAACAGAAGCATTTACTTTTAATTAAATTTGTTGAATTTTCTCGAAAATAATAAATTCCAGTGTGTAATGAAATTTGCTTTTTGGATGCTCCAAAATGCATTGACTGTATTTCGGTAGAATATTTTGCTACGTAATTTTCAGAGAAATCAACCTGAATTATTATTTCATCGGTTTTGAGTGACTGTTTTATTATCTGTAATTGTAACATTTGGTTTTCCATAATAAAAACATGTTTGAGAAAATCGATGGCTTGTTCATTTAGAATTTTAAATATTTCTTTTACACTAGAAGTCTTTTGAATCTTTACGGTTCTTTTGATTTGTTTCTTCGTTTCTTTAATATATATCTCCTCAGCTTTAGTTTCCCATTGATAGTATCTTATTTCTTCCTGTAGTTTACCTTTGGTTTTATGCTTTAAACTGCATACTTTTTCTTTGCAACTAAGGCAACGTCTAAACATACAATCAATTTTTTTTGTATCACAAACTAGGTCATTTATTAGTTCCCTAGAATTCCTTGCATTTATTAAATTCGCCCTTTGCAAGCTTGAAATAAGAAAATATATATTTTCATGTTTAATACACGCACACGTATTTCTATCTTTATGTGTTGCTCGAACTATCCAAAATGGCTTATATTTTAAGAAAGTTGTCTCTGAGATATGAAGACCTCCACTGTCAATATACTTTTTGTGTAAATTTTTAAGGGAATCCAGTAGAAGTCGTTTTTGTTTTTTGATTTTGCCTTTTCGTACATAGTCTTTCTTGCCAGGACACATTTTCGAGCTGCAGTCTTTTTCAAGAAACTCTTTAACGGATATTCGAACTTTCTGCGTTTTTACACTGTTTCTTTTTTTCCTGTAATACTGATTCAATGGTAATATATTGCATGGTCTGCTATTTACCTTGCGCGACATTTTGTATGAAACAATGTTTGAAAATTCACCTAAAGCATTATATTTCTTTAATATTTTTCCACTAATTAATTTAGCCGCAACTTGTTTTTCATTTTGTGTTTTCAGTTGTTGTACGTTTTCTTTTAACTGCGAATGCAGCGCTTCTCCTAACACTAGCCGTCTCTTAACTCCTTCGGGTACCATAAATCCTTTTATTAGTTTGTTTACCTTTGTTGCTGGAGATAGAGTTTCAGCTGGTAGTCTTTCTTTACTAGACTCTAATGCTGCAATTTTTAATTTTTGTCTCCTCTCTTTTCTTTGAGAGTTTCTAAGTTTATTTCTTAAGTCTTCTATAATCTTTTGTGACTTTTTTAATTTACGATAACATTCAGCTCTGTCACGTTTCACTTTTTTACGACCTTTTTGACTTTTTACTGAGTTGGGGGTTTTAGGTGACTCATTAGTTCCATCAACTGGAATATCTTGATACTCTTCGTTATCACTTGTTGGAGGTGAATTATTGTCTAAAAATGTTTTCGTTGCGGCCTGCGACTTCTTATTTTTTCGGTACTCTAAACTAGACGATTTCCATTTTTTTCTTATATTTTGCTGTTCTCTTTTACCAAGATCTTTTATACTCTTTATACGTCCTTCCTCCTTCAATTTTTTATATCTCTCTCTATCTTTTCTACGTTTTTCCTCTCGCTTTTCATCGGTCATTTTAGCTCTAAACTTTTGAACTCGTTTTGTACTCTTTTCTTGAAGTTTTGCCTTTTGTATTCTTTTTTCTGGTTTTGTTTTTAGGGACTTTTTTATGATTTTATTTTCTTTGGTTTTATTATTTAAGTTAGTCTTTTGTATCTTCGTGTTTTCTTTGGTATTTTTATCTTTTTTATTTAAAATATAAGCCTGGGTCATTTTTGTGTTCTGTTTTTTTAAGATTTTAATGCGGTTTTTATCTGTGGATTCTATATTATGGTTGAATTGTTTCAACACCCTATTTCGTATTTTTTGTTGTTCAATATTATTATCACATTCGATGATGCTTGAATTTTCCTGTGAGAGTTTTTCATCAGTAACCAATAATCTGTTCTTATTACTTTCTAAAAGTATTTTACTATTCGGGAACAGTTTATTCTTACTGTTTCTACTTAATCGTCTTTTTTCTTTTTTCTCTTCTTCTTTTTGTTTATTATATTTCTCATTTTTTTCGCGGTCCTTTTTAAGCTTGTTTTTTAATTGTGATAGTTTTGTGGGGTCCAGCGAATTCTGAAATAATTTATAAAAAATATTTATACAAATAAAACGTATCCCAAATACGAATAAATAACTCAAAGTAACGTGGCGTTTAATATATTTGTATACCAAACAAAAATAAATGTGAATACCATTTACGTCATTCCGGAAACTAAACGTCAATCCGGAAACATTTAAACTACGGTACAACTGTTTCCGAAATGACGTTTCCGAGATGACGATATTTCACAAAATAATTTACAGTTATCTGCATTATCGATCAAGAGACATCCAATTTGGAGGTTAAATAACTGAACACCTGTTTTATTAAAAAAGAATAGTAATAGCGTTTAAATATACAACCTAATTAAGTGTAGCATGTTTCCGAACTGATCCATAATAAAGGTACGCACAACTTTTTCAATATTTCCTTGTTAATTGTAAAAAATATATAATTATTTGCATAAACTTACCGACATGTTTTGATGAACAACACTACAAACTACACTAATATGTATAAGGAGGGGGTCTAAAGGTATTTATTCGCGGGATATTTGAATTGAAGTGATTTGTTTCCGAGATGACGAGTTTCATTCTGGCCATATAACATTTGATTATATCCAAAATATGGTTTTATCTACGAGATTTAAAATACATATTACGCAATATAGACTATTCAAAGAATGCATTACTTTCTTTTATTTTTTTTAAACGAGAAAGAAAATCAAACCACAGGGTATGAAACTTTAAGATATAAATTTGGACCCGTTTCCGAAATGACGATTTTGGCTATAAAAGATAAAATTCATAAAAAAGTATAAAGTACGTGAATCTTACATTCTATTTGCTAATTAGAATATAACCCTGGCTATCAAATAGCCTTGGATTCACTATGCCAGATTTAATAATGTTTAGACAATCCTATGGAACAGGCGATTGTCCCATTATAAAAATTTTACCCTTCTAATGGTGTTGAAAAATTAATAGTTTAAAAAAACAATTATTTTCTTGTTCTAATGGTGTTGAAAAGTTAATATATACTATACTATAGTACCTACATTTAACAACAAAAATGTTGGCACCTATTTGAGCCCTCAATTTGTAGTTTTTCCATTTCGATAACACGGGATTTTTTTTTAGTTTTGAATTCTTATAACTTTGGAATGGTTTGTTTTCGCAACACCCAAGCGAGAGGATTTATAGGAAATTTCACGCTCTACAAAAAAACATCTGAAGGTCAAAGTTCTTCAGATCAACCGTTTCAAATATATCAGCAATCAAAAATAACACTAATAAAAAAATATCAAATATTTTTCAATAAAACTACAAAAATATATCATATGCCATATTTATATTATTTTTTATGTAAAGTCACTTTAATTCTGTTAACCTGAGACTGTAAACTTATTTTTTTGCTAATTAATTTAATACGTTTTAAATTACGTACGTCTCACAAAAAGCACAAATACATAAATATAAAGATTAAAATTATAATACTCGTATAAATGATTTTTGGGTCTCTTTTATAACAAATTTATTTTATATTTTATAAAATTTATGAATTTTTGTTTAAAGAAAATGTAAAGTTCCTTAAGGAAATATAATATATTGATGAGTGTTTGGCTAGTTAGTGTAATAATTATTATTATTATGTTATAATTTAATCAATTTTTTTTTATTTGAAAAATATTGACAGAGCTTTATTTAGCAGATTGTTTGTTTTGTTGATTTTATCGACAACAAATTTATAAAATAAAAAATAAAAAAAGTTCGATAACTTCTAGTAGTATCGAACCCGGTACCTCTCGCATGCCAAGAGACCTCCCTCAGAACGCGGCGTGGCATTGATAGAGCAGTATAATCGATGCTTAACAAAAGATGAAGCACAGCTTCAATTTTGGTTGCAAGTAGTGACAAAACATAGAAAACGATATCCTAATTGCAATAAAAGTAATTTTATAACATAAGTGGTGGGTATATTTCTAGTTTTAACTTTACTTCCAATAGGTAATATCTATACAGGTCTAGGTCTACCTATAGTTATATTTGTTATTGTTATTTTTTGAGCAAACATATATTATACATTCAAAACCAACAAAACATAAAAAATGCAAACTACTTCTATTTTTAAATTTTAAAAAGAATATTAATAAGAAATGTTTCCTCTAAGAAGGTTGTAATAAGTTAAGCTATGAAAATGCATGAATTAAATATTATCAGTTTCTAAAAAAGATTTTAATATTTATTTTAACTTTTATAAAAAATACTTATTTATGTATACATACCTATAGGTAAAAAACGAAGAATAAATAAAATAAAATTACAATTTAATATAATTAAATATAACTTATTGTTTTCGATAACTTGTTACCACCAACGTTTTTCATTTACCTACCTATAGATTTTTCAAAATTTGTGTAAATTAAATTTAGCATGTTTGTTAATTTTTTTGTTAATTTTTTATCGATCTGAATTATATAAGGGGGAGTCATTTTTTTCGATAAAATAAATGAAGAATAGAGTTATATTTATGTTCTTTTTAGTTCAATTTTTATAAACATGAGCGTGTGAACTCACTAAACACTGACCTTAATTTTTTGTTAAATTTTTACTATATTTAAAAAAAAGATCTATTAATATTGTTACTTATATTAATATCAAAAATTAAAGTTAGTATTAATAAAGAACTTCCAGGGCCCCTAAATTTTTTAGGCACATGCCTGTCTATAGACTCGTATATAAACTAAAGTGACCATCCGTCCCGATTTAGGCGGAACAGTCCCGATTCTGAGCTAAGGGTCCTGATTTAATAAGCGTCCCGCTTTTGTCCCGCTTTCAATAAATTCAGACTATTAACTTTTACTCTAATTGTTTTGAATATTTAAGCCAGTACAGTAGTAAAAAAGCTCCGACATGGGAACAAGTACAAAAAAGTTTTGAGTTTCTTTTAAAAAAATTCCCCAAATGCACCAGTTTAAAATGATTTATTTGATTAGACTCAATATGTTCATAATTATGTTTCTGAGAGTAAACTTATTTTTTGGACTGAGCAAAAAACTCCCACAGATCAAAAATGTTTAGTCATTTCGATGAAAATAACATTCCTTTCAATAATATTTTAAAATTAGTACAATATATATATATATATATATTATAATATACTATAGTAGAATATATATATATATATATATATATATATATATTAGGGTGGTCCTTATTTAGGGTGTGTTGGAATTTTTCTTCACGATAGTCCTAAATAGGTTCCAAATATATAAAAAAAAATAATGTGCCAAATTGCAGCTCTTAATTTTAAAATTAAGCCGGCCCCCCGACAGTTAAAGTTTTAAATGGAAATAACATGGGAAAAGTTTTGTTATTACTTTGGATTTTTTTAAGTCATGAACTAATAAACGGATTATAAATATTCTTGTAACAAATTTAACGCTCTACAAAAAAGGTTTCTTGTGATTTTTTGCTAACTTGACTGGTTCAAAAGTTATTTGAGGTCAAAATCAAAGTTCTAGTCAATTCCATGATTTTTCCATTTTTATTGTGGTTTGATGATTCAAAAATGTAAAAAGGGTTATAATTTATATTCTAGATGACTTTTCTTATCTTGACGTTTGCTCTAAAAAGAAAAATATTTATTGATTAAATATTATTAAAATTTCAATGTATTAAAAAAAAATACCAGATGGTAAGGCGGTCGCTTGGCATGCTAGAGGTACCGGGTTCGATACTACTAGAAGTTGTCGAAGTTTTTTTATTTTATAAATTTGTTGTTCCTTTGTTAAAAAGTGTTGGGTTGGGTTCGTTGGTTTGTTTTAGTTTTATCGTAACATAACAAATCTTAAAATTATGACGTCACTCGGGACTAAACTTAAGTCCCGCCTCGGGACGGGAGCCACAGCAATGTTTTTATTAAGAAGTTTGAATTTAAAACTACAGTTTATCAAAATTTTTACCAATTAAAATCAAAATTTTTAACAATACCTATGTCCAAAATATCTTGCGTACCTATCCCAAAATTTAAAAAATCCTTAAAAGTTACGACAGTGCAAAAATAAAAAAACAATTGGTATCCCAAAATTTAAAAAATCCTTAAAAGTTACGACAGTGCAAAAATATAAAAACAATTGGTGTAACTAACTTTTTAAAATATAAATTATAACCCTTTTTACATTTTTGAATCATTAAACCATGTTGAAAATGGAAAAAAACATAGAATTGATTATAACTTCCATCTTGACCTCGAATAACTTTTGAACCAGTTAAGTTAGCAAAAAATCACAAGAAACCTTTTTTGTAGAGCGTTAAATTTGTTACAAGAATATTTATCATTCTATATAATCCGGTTATTAGTTCATGACTTAAAAAAATCCAAAGTAATAACAGAACTTTTCCCATGTTATTTCCATTTAAAACTTTGGATGTCGGGGGGGCCGGCTTAATTTTAAAATTAAGAGCTGCAATTTGGCACATTATTTTTTTAATATATTTGGAACCTATTTAGGACTATCGTGAAGAAAAATTCGAACACACCCTAAATTAGGACCACCCTAATATATATATAAATATATATTATATGCTTACCCCGGTACAAACGCTTCTACCGCACGGGTTTTTTCTATGATTAATAAAATTTGGACCACCGAAAAAACTAATTTGTCTGTAGAAACTTTAAAAGGGCCATTCCACGCGTAACGGATAGGACAGCTTTAGTTTAGAACTATTTATAAAAATTTGACATTGGTAATATAATAGAACAATATTATTTTGTAAATAAAAACCCGGCAACTGTCCTATCCGTTAAGCATGGAATGGCCCAAAAGCTTTAGTGACTATTAAATCAATCACGATACCTAATTTTGCCAAATAAAAACCTTGTTAAACAGCTTTTGATTAGAACTATTTATAAAAATTTGACATTGGTAATAGAACAATATTATTTTGTAAATAAAAACACGGCAACTGTCCTATCCGTTAAGCGTGGAATGGCCCAAAAGCTTTAGTGACTATTAAATATAATTTTAAAGGAGACTGTATGAGTTAAAAAATAAGCCCCTATTAAAAAAATTCATCAAAATGAAAAATATAAATAAAAATGTTATAGGTATTAAAAATTTAAAATCAGAATACTGATTGTCGTTTTTACTTGTAGTTTAAACTTTGTTTTTTTTTGTATTTCATTACATATTTTGTATAACTACTTAGTATTTTTTTATTTATCACTACCCTAATTCTAAATTGAAAATGAAAACAAGATTTTTGACCATTTTGTAACTTTGTCCCGCTTTTGGACTTTTAGGATCTGGTCACTTTAATATAAACGTAATAATGAAGCATAATCGTAACCAATCGTATATATAATTTTATTTGATTCCATACAATGATATACATATATCGTCTTAATTTTTGTATCCAATTGGATACAGACTAATTAAATAGAATTGTATATGATTGTATACAATTATATCCAATCATTTTTTATCGGGACAAAATAAGGAATATTGTCTTACAAAAATGGTTGATTTAAAAATTTACAAATTTTCCACCTGAAAAGTTTGTGCAGTATTTTGTTTTTTTGAAACTACTAATGTGAAACATGTCCGCTTTTGAGTCTACTCAAGTCAAATAAACAATGTACATAAAATATATTTAATTGAAATTAAAAACTACTGACGCTTCCTGTTGAGGTGTAAACAGAAGTGTGCTAGAGGGGTAATAAAAAACATCGTAGGTGATGGAAAGAAGAATCCTTCATGAAAACGTCAAGGTAGGACAAAGCAAGGCACGGCGAGCCGCGGCGTCGACGGTCGCTTTTGGGCCGCAAAGGAGAGCGTGGGTACAGAGACAAGCGCCGGCGCCTCATAGCGGCGTTGCTCGACCTACACACTGTGCTCCATATCTCTGTCAGTATCCAGAATCCGCGAGAGCGCATCCGATCTCACTCCATCAATGTGAAAATATCGATTTTCACCAACAATTAAACAAAAACCCGGACATATTTCACAAGACGGTGTCTGCTAAAACACAACGCCTCAATACTCAGACAGTGCTTCGAATATAAGAATCCAGTGATTATTTAAACAAACAGTTGTGCGGGCATTTGACTCTAAGAAGTGAAGACCCACCCCAACAAAACTCGACAGCTCAGAGCTATGCACTCTTATAAAAGAAGATTTTAAAAGTAAAGGGTGTTCCCACTCTTTCCTTTTATAACATTCGACAGGATAATGAATCGTGGAACACCCTTACAGGGATGCAAGTTAATTCTCTCATTTTCCTTCATTTTAACTTTTGGTAAGCGAAACGTCCATACCCATTGAATCAACCCTAATTGGTTTACCTGCACTAAAAATACACTCCATTATAATTTTGTAATCCAATAATAAATACTTGTTTTGATTTTATATACAAATATCCCTAATTAGTATCATTAACTTACCTAACTTAAAAATATTTACTCTGGAATTCAAATTACTTAAGTACTTTATTTATATATACTTAACAACCCAAAAACATTTCCAATTATGCAGTAATGTTTACTCAACTTGTATTTGTACTATTATAAAAACATCTTAGTCTTTAAATATTTTCCAGTAAACATGTTTCGGTTCTCATAAAGCTAATTTTAGAGTCTGCACTTTAATTAAAACTCATATACATCCAAAACATGTGTTCCATTTGTCACTTAACACTCTTTTTTATTTGCATTTGATCACTTGATAAAAAATTAAGTTTTTTCAAAACAAATCCACATTTCTTTAAGTATAAAAATAAAAAGGTAGTCTATTGTTTACAAGTACACATATTAAAATCATACTAACATTAAAAACCATACAAAAAATAATTTCCCACTCTTAATACCAATTATTGAACTGAAACGAATATCAGGATTCTTTGTTAATAGTTATGTTCCCCATCATTATTATTCGCAATTTATGGCATATGAAAATATTTTTACAAAAAGAAATTCAAACTTGTTATCGATAATTTAATTCTGTACCTTCGTAGCTGACCGGTTAATGAAGCTTATAAATGATGAATCTTTACAATTTTTACGCATAAATTAAATTTTATAAAGCCGGTTCAATAAAATTTTGAAAAGTTCTTATGTGTGCTATGGTATATAGTTACTTTTTTCTACTCCTATTTCATATTATTGACATTATTTGGGTTTTTTTTTTCGTAAATAACGGTAACAAATATAACCGCCCGGCCTAACAACGTAAATAATGAACTCATTATTCACGTTGTTAGGCATCAGTGATTGACTGATTTCAATATTCACTGTTATTTGAACCAATCGGGTTTTAAATTGGGAAAAAGTAAGGTTAACAGATGTCAGATTTGTTTATATATACGAGGGGCGACTATAATGATCTTTAAAATCGTGGAAAAGTGAGGTTATAATAAATTTTGTTATCAATGAAAATTACTTAATTGAAGAAGAAAAAGAATAATATTACACTCGAAATAATGCGCATTATTTACTCGGATGAATTACGTATCTCGCCTAAAGGCTTGAGAAGCAAACCTCATCCTTGTGAATAAAAAAAATTCGCATGCCTAGGATGTCCAAACTAGTTCGGGATTAGGACCGCGAAAACACCTATTGTAATCTCATGAGCGAGCTCGTGAAATACAAAATAAAAAATGCGCATAAAAACAAATGTTACTTAAAAATTATTTTCTTGGAATGTGATGTCTCATAAAATTATATATTAAATTTTGACGACATTCAATGGAAACTTTTCAAATGAAGATACTACCTTAATGCTTGCTCAAACTGTCAAATGTCAATTTTAAGAATAATTTACCATAACCCACAAATTTACCATACCCACAAATTCACCTTAAAATTGACATTTGACAGTTTAATGACAGCCCTGATAGAAAAAGGTTTTTTTTACAAAACAGGAGTAAAACGGTTGCCCTTAGCACTTTAAGGCTTCTTTTAAGGCTTAGAAGTGCCTCTGTAAGAAACACAACGTTTAAAACGATTATTAATTTGTATAAACAGCACAAACCGAAGCACAAGAATTATAAACAACATAAAAATGGCCGCCGTTAGAGTCTGTGCAGTTGGTTGCCTAACTTCGTGATTTTTAATATGCGCGAATCGAGATAGAACAGACCTTGTTGTGTGGATTGTATAAAATTACACCAAAATTACACCGCAGTAAATTACACCGAAATTGGCAATTTGACTCAATTTGACTCCAAAGGTGCATCCCCACTCTCTCCTTTGGCGTTCGGATGACCTCGGCACTGTGAAAATATGGTATACAATGTATACTATACATGTACCAGGTACATTGTACATATTAACTGTTAATGTTAAAATGCAAGCATGCAAGAATGCAAAGTGTTAATAGTATATTATTATACGAGAGATAATGCAGGGTATTATTCACAAGGATGAGGTTTGCGTCTCAAGCGGTCAGGCTAGAGACTTAAATTATCCGAGTAAATAATGCTCATTATTTCGAGTTTAATACTATGCTTTTTCAACTCCAATTAAGTTATTTTCTTTAATAACAAAATTTATTATAACTTCACTTTCTCCTGATTTTAAAGATCATTATAGTTGCCCTTATATAATATATTTTGAATTTTTATATTTATTATAATTTTTTTTTACTCCTATTCCATGTTATTAACATTATTTGGGTTTTTTTAACTGCCCTGCCTAACAACGTGAATAATGAACTCAATATTTACGTTGTTAGGCATCAGTGATTGACTGATTTCAATATTCACTGTTATTTAAACCAATCGGGTTTTATATTTTAGATTTTTTATATATAATATTATCATTGAGTAAGGAAGTTGGGTTGGTTCTTTACTCAATGATATTATTATATAATAATTTTATGTTTGGAATTTTATACCTCTGTATCAAAGTAACTTATGGCAACTTATATAAAATGTAACGCTCTACAAAAAATGTCTCTTATTATTTTTCGATAAATTAATTTCTTCTTGAGTTATTCGAGGTCAAAGTTTGATTAACATCAAATTTTCTGTTTTTTTTAATTTTATGGTACAATTAGCAGACGGGAAGAGGGCAAAACAAGGCAGCGCGCTGCAGCGGAGGGGCAAAATGGGGTGCCCAAAAAATTTGTTTTTTTCGGTTTCTAAATTATTTACAAGAATTTTTTCACACAAGTTCACGCTTTTAATCGAAAATAATTATTCTGAGCCTGTGGAGCGAGAAAAAGGATGGTACAATTTTGGAAAACTTTTCATATGCTCATTTTTTGGGTACCCCATTTTGACCCCCCCCCACCGCTGCCTTGTTTCGCCCCCTTTTACCTCCCGTCTGCTAATTAGGTAATTAGCAGACAATTGTACCATAAAATTAAAAAAACAGAAAATTCGATGTTAATCAAACTTTGACCTCGAATAACTCTAGAAGAAATCAATTTATCGAAAAATAATAGGAGATCTTTTTTGTAGAGCGTTACATTTTATATAAGAAACTGCATGATCATTGTCATAAGTTACTTTGATACAGAGGTATAAAATTCCAAACATAAAATTGTTTTTTCCCATGTTAATTAAATGGGAAACTAAAATAAAAACAGCGACCTCTTAGAGTTCAGCTGGAACGCTCATATTTGGTGAGGATTTTTTTTATATTAAATAGAAACATTTGAGAGGGTAAGAGCGAAAAAAAAATTAAATTTTATTTTTTGAAGCACCCTAATATACATATATATTATATAAAAAATCTAAAATCTGTTAACCTTACTTCTTCCAATTTAGAAAAAAAAATATAATAAATAAAAAAGTTAAATATCCGCAGATGTTTAACAATAATGTATAGCCTAGCGTAAGTATGAAATAATTTTACGACATAATGCATTAATTAATAATAATAATAAAAGTAATAATAATAAATTATAAAATTTATTTGTGAATATATTGAGGTTTGCTCGTATATATTCATATGTACTTATGCGTGTAATCTATACAACTGGTTATACGGCATATTTTTACTAGATAATTATAGACGACTTCGTATTTATATTTATAGTATACCTATATATAATTTAATGTAAAGTCTTGTATTAATACCGTTTAAAAATGGCGGATGTCCGAACGGTTAAGGCCGTTTTACAGTTGGCAATTCGAGACATTTCGATGAATCTCTTGCAATTGCCGAACATCGGTCCGGATGGATCTTTATTGCCGTTTAACGGCAATTCTGGGATGAAATTTGGTAACTTTTATGTTACCAACCCTACTACAAATTCCCTAGATACCTACTTAAACAGTTTAAGGTTATTTGTTTTATGATTGGCATTGTGTTCAAAGTTGTAGCATCCATTTTACTAATTAATTTTTAAATATATCTACTATATCGATGGTTATTTGACAAAACATCGTAAGCGACAAAACCTAAATTTTACAGGAAAAATATTTTTTGTGTGGGAGCTTTATTTTTAAAGTTATTTATCTGAAAACTGGCAAGGCATTATTTTATTAATGTAGAATTCAAACATTTAAGTAAGATCGAATCCAATCTAAAATTTTCATTAAATTTTATAAGAACAACTTTGGGAAAATGTAAAATTAGTCTTGTCGCTTAAGTTACATTTACGTTACTTTGTGGGATATAGATTTGATGAATGCTTTTGTCAAAACATCGTTAGCGATATTTATTTTTTTACTTTTATTATTAAATAAAAAAAAAATAATTTATAAAAAAATAATTTATAAAATATCACCAACGATATTTTGCCAAACCATTTTTCAAAATGAAATTCTACATTAGCTTTCTTTGAAAAAAACGAACGATTTTTATTCACAAACCAGTATATAATCCATGGAGCCTACACAAGGAGCCCGAACTTAATAGGGGAAATTGATAAAACCTGCCCTCTAAATTGTACAAATTAAGTTTTTTTTCACCACCAGCGGCGCTGATTGTCGATGCTAGCGTTTCGGAACAAATTAAACAATTGTTTCAGAATAAACAGAATACCAGCGCCCTCTTATCTTAGAAAGATTCTTTGGCTCTATGATCTAACCCATGATACCATGATCTAACCGTTATAAATTTGAGTCAAATTATTTGATACTAGAACAACATACAAAACACTTTTAACGAACCACACTACGAAAAAACAATTATAATTAGGATAACTATTAATAATGCAATGAAAAAAAGGAAAATAATTTTATAAGCTTTTCATCAAATAAAATATTGTTTTAAAACTTGGTAGCAATCACCACGATGCCGATATACTCACCAATAAACTGTTTAGAGCGGGAATAACGCTTTGATAGATCAAGGCGGGAGCACAATATTATAGTAAGCGACACAATGTTAAATCGCAAACGCCATGTCTCGGAGTTGCTTACGATTATTTTTCGAGAACATATAAGCGCTTTTGTTATAAATCGGTAACAAATTAAAAAGAGGCGCTTACAATAATAAAAATATTCAAACTGACCAATATTAGATTCCAAAATTGGGATAACTATTATGTTAACATGTGCAGCTTATCGTAACTGACACTTTGATAAAATAAAAAGTAATTCAACAAAATTGTCGATTACGATGTTTTGTCAATTAACCATCGATAACAAATAAACATAGTGTTAACAAAATCGAATATTTTTCTTCGGTTGGTACGTAGCACGGTAATAAACAGCAAATTGTCTTGCCTTTGCTGACTGTAAAACAACATGCAATACGGCCTTGAAAATCTGCAGATGTTTAACAATTATACAAAAAAAGAGGGGAGCTTAACATAAAGTTATAAAAATCTTTGGTAAAGAAGTTAAATACTCGTGCCAAAACAATTTCTTACACACACACACAATAGAGGTAAGCAGAGAAGATGTTAATATTGGTGGCATTTAGGCCGTAGCGGCAAAGCACACAAGTAGTAAGTCGACGGCAATGGCCATTATCGATCCGGCCGCCCGCCCGTGTGCAAGCGACGCGAGAGTCCTTGGAATCGTCTCTGCTCAATGAAACTGTTTCATTCAGTTTCTGTCTTTTTGGTTTTCGCTCTCCAACTCCGCGATCGCCCCCAAAACAATTCAGACTTTCTTTGTCTAGGTCAAACCCAACTCAACATTTTAATTGTTAAACATTTTTAAGAATTTTAAACAGAAATATGAAAATAATGTAAGTTACATAAAGTAAGAAAAACAAGTTCGACCAATCGTGATTGAACTGAATCATTTGCAGCTAATTGCTCCTAATTAATTATGTAGGACCTAATTTTATTTATGTTTAACTCAAATTAATTAATTAATTATATTATAAATTTATTGATTAACCACGCTGCAAATAGCCGATGCTCCAAGCAATAAAAATAATTTTATTTAAAAAAGGTAAATAATGTGAACAAATTTAGTTAGGTAGTTTTATAGTTATACTTATTTTATTGTGGTTTTTACTTTGCATTAAAAATAAAGTCTTATTATGATTATTAGGGATGGGATTTTAGTTATTTTACCTTTTTTCAACCGACGTAACTGTTTGAAAACCAATAATGCCAAAATGTATTTTAAAAGATGTTCCGTCATAGAACTTCTGTGTAGTGAGTGTCACTCAGTGAAACACAGTTTATTGCATAGAAATAGTTTATTGTGGGTATGTTCTGTGTTTGGGTATGGGGCTAAACAAAATTATAAAAAATGCCCAAAACCAAAGAAAATCCTCTAAATAAACTCAGCAGTTGGATAGAGGGGAAGAATAAGATATTTTCTATTGACGGAAAAAACTTATTTTGTAGAGTTTGCTGTAATATTGTAAGGACTTTGAAGTTATGTTAAAACATATTTCTTTAATTTATATACATTTTAGCTATCTGTTTGTTACTCTAGTAGTAAATTTGGTAAATATCAGGTATTCCCTGTTATATTTTCAGTTCCTTATAGCTTTAATTAACTATTGGTCAGTGTATAAAAAAATATTTTTTCTACTCCCACCTTTAAAACGCCCTTTATAGTACATGTTTCCATGACACTAAGTGAAGTTAGCAACAGGTTTTTAGTCACGGGCTGAAGTTAGTTTTAAGTTAGTTGATAGTTGTCAAATGTCATACAATCGTTAAAATAAAGTGCCTTTCTTGTAAAATAATACTAAATGTGAAAATTATTTTATTATCTCAATACAAAAATACAAAAATATTAAATAGTTTCTCAACGCCAATATTTGAAAAGTTTATATGAACATTGTACTGACCTTTTAATTTCGCCGGCAGTAAACTATAACTTAAATTCGGGCACGGACTCTACTGTAAAGTCCTCATAAAACATTTCCTTTACTTTCATTGTGAAAAACTGTGAATTTTCAAGATACATTTCGATTTATATCCTTTATAGTTGTGCTTATAAAATGTAAACATGTGACATTTGACAGTTTCCCCTGTTGTTTCATAGATGGCGCTTTATACAAATTTTTGATTTAAATCATTTTAAGATAATAATAAGTATTTGTCGTAGAAAAAGTATAGTATGCACCTCGTTTATAAACTTTTCTATACAATCATTAACTTAAGCACTCGCTCGCAAGCTCGCTCGTGCCTAAATTAAATTCGTGTGTAAAATGGCGTTTATCAAACTTGATACATAATATACTATTATAATACTTATTTTATAAAAATAAACGAAACTTGAACTTTTAATGTTTTTTTTTACCTAAAATGCTGTTTTTTTAACCTAAAATGCTTTTTTTAGTACCTTTTTAGTTACCTATTTTTCAGTTTTTAGTACCTAAATATCCCTTTAATGATTATACATAAAATTTAGGTGTAAAATATATATATTTACATAAAATTTCAATTTCAATCTTACAACGTTGTTAATGTTAACATTATAAAATATCTAAAAATACCAAAAGTTTTTTCAAAAATAAATATTTAGGAACACAGTTGACGACCAAATTTAATCACTTAAAAATATTAAAGATAAATATACAGGGTGTCTATTTAAAAACGAGCAAGTCTGGACCTAAGAAAGATATCAAAAATTTCTCAAAAGCGTTTCCGAAGTATGACCACAAAAATGACCTTGTAGCCACCCAATCCAATTTTTTTAAATGTCAACGCCCTCTTTTTGGTACCTCATTGAAATGCTCTTGCCAATTGCCAATTAACAGTAGGCACGAGCGAGCTTGCGAGCGAGTTCTTAAATTAATGAGTGTATAGAAAAGTTTATAAACGAGGTGCATACTATACTTTTTCTACGACAAATACTTATTATTATCTTAAAATGATTTAAATCAAATATTTTTATAGAGCGCCATCTATGAAACAATAGGGGAATCTGTGTGTCACCGTCAAATGTCAAATTTTTTAAACGCAATTATAAAGGTTATAAATCGAAATGTATTTATTGAAAATTGACAGTTTTTCACAGTGAAAGTAAAGAAAATGTTTTATAAGCACTTTACAGTGGAGTCCGTGCCCGAATTTAAGTTATAGTTTACTGCCGGCGAAATAAAAAGGTCAGTACAATGTTCATATAAAGGTCAGTACAATGTTCATATAAACTTTTAAAATATTGGCGTTGAGAAACTTTTGTATTTTTGTATTGAGATAATAAAATAATTTTCACATTTAGTATTATTTTACAAGAAAGGCACTTTATTTTAAAGATTGTATGACATTTGACAACTGTCAACTAACTTAAAACTAACTTTAGCCCGTGACTAAAGCGCCATAAAGCAACAACTTGTCAATGTGTATTTAAAAGGTCACTTAGTGTCATGGAAACATGTACGATAAAGGGCGTTTTAAAGGTAAAAGTAGAAAAAGTATAGTATGTGCAACTCGTTTATAAAGCTTCGCTCGTGCTTAATTAAACTCGTAACCAAAATAGCGTTTATAAAACTTGATACATAATATACTATTATTTATGGTTTACAAAGCCGTTGAGCTCTACGAACTGCATTGGCATTTAAAAAACTACACCTTGGCAAAAATGTGGGTCATAATTATGACACTTAAGTGTGTTCAAGACCTGGTTGCAAAATTTAAACAAACGGGATCTGTTTGCAAAAAGAAACCATCCTAGGATACTGAAACCCACAATTTTGAAGTAATATTAATATTACTCCTTTCGGCATCTAGTTTAACACGTTGACTGCGAAAGGTAATTTGATGATTTCAATTTTTATTCTGCACATGCCTCCGGCGGCATGTCACCTTCCTTCCCTGAAAGCACACTTTATTCTAAGAATGTTTTTTAAACCTTCCAGTGAGAATATTCTTAGGATCATGCTATATTTCTTCTAAAGAACATGCTTAAAAGAAATATAGCATGATCTTAAGAATATTCTTACTGGCCTATAGGCAGGTTCTTAAAAGGTGCAAAGTTTAAGTGGTAAAAATTAGTTGACTCTAAACATATGCTTAGAATGTTAAGAAAGTAATTGCTATAGGAAGTTAATTTAGGAATATTCCTGTTAAGCATATTTAGTTCAGTTACCTATATAATAGTAAAATATACCATAAACTACGTACAAAGGTATACTTATACCCATACTTAAGTACCTAATTAGTAATTAGCATTAAATACTAAGTAAAAAACACAATCCAAAATATTTTTTTATAGTTATTTGTTAAATTAAAACAATATTCGATAACAAAAATACTTTTACTATAGGTATTTTATTTTATGTTAAAAATAAATATTTATTAATTTGTATACCGATTTTTTATTTCTGAATTAACATTTTTATGTATAATAATCCTAACTATCTTCAACTTCAATCTAATCTGACTTATCCCACAAAATTTTCCAATTTTACTTTTTATGAAATAATGTCATACAATTTATGGTTTAGAGGTTAAATTGTTTATTTAATATTTTTAAATAAATATATTAATATGTCGCAAATTTTTTTAAGGGGACGACAAATACATTTCACTGTCATATTGTGACAGTGAGGCGTATTTGTCGTCTCCTGAAGAACTTTACGAATTTTAGAATTCTCAAAAGCTTCCTAGAAGCTCCACACTGAGAAAATTCCAATCTTAAATTATTTTAATGAAATTATCTACATAGTGTTCAAAATATATCTAATAACCAGTACAAATTATCTATCTGTGACATGAAGACGAATTAAGGTGACTAATAGATACGTTTTAATAAAGTGTCAAAACAAAAAATATAGATCATCTATATTTATATTTTAACAATCATAAAATATCTAAATACCACTATAAACTCAGATTAATATGTCGCTGTTCTTTAAATTATTTTAATGCCAGTGATAAATAACTAAATATGGTTAATAGACGACCTTATTAAAATTTGTCTTAATAACCATTACTAGTCAATTGTGAACACATAACATAAGATTGTGAACCACCTTAAATTATCTAAAGACCTTAAGAAGTTGTATAATGGCCTTAACAAACTCATCTACCTAACTAACAGATTCGGCTTTCCGACTATACTCGAATCGACCAATCGTTTAACTAGCGTCCACAGCACAGAACAGCGTCCTCTGTGGTAGCGTCATTAATTATTTCTCACTTGTTTACGGGAAATTGAGGATAATATTGAATCGTTTATAGAAGAAAAAGGGCGTTTCTTCACAATTGTTTTGCGGTAATTTTACAGAACATAGTAATGGCTTTCAAAGTTACTCTGCTTGAATGAGGGCTCAGTGATTTTGTTAAAGGATTTGAAGGTAGGTTCAATTTATTTCTATATAGTTTCCGGGGTCCCTGCATTAAACATTTAAAAAATTCATCCTGTATTTAATATGTTGATGATACTTTTATAAATGTTTATTTTATAGGATATTGGTAAAATATGAAATATATTTTTTATATTATGCATAAGAAACCTTCTAAGAACATTTCAAAAACGTATTCTTAAAATGTTCTTGGGTTGCTTTTTGAGAAGGTTTTAAGAAGCTTTTAAGAATCTAATTGCATCATTAAAAGGGTATCTATTGAATGTTTTAAAAGTCCCTAAGTACATTCTTAGCAATAAGGGAAGCTTCTAAGAATATTCCATTATTCCGGGTCATATCTTCTTAGAAGATTCTTAAATCAAATTTTGCTATCAGGGTTAACGCTTTGCGGCCTGTGTCTCCAGAGGCATGTTTGCAATAGTATGTTTAGAGAGTCCTCCAGTAAGAAAGGTTGAATTTTTTTAATTGAATTTTTAATAAAAATTTATTTTTCAAGTAGTAATCTACTTTTAGCTTTAATAGCACATGCCTCCGGGGGCTTGTTCAGCACACACAATATACAAAAAACTATTACATATATATATATATATATATAGATGTATAACTAAGTTGAGGATGTAAATCATTGCAATTTTTTGAAAAAATAATTGGTGTAATTACTAAAAATCAATAAAAGATACTCGATTCGGCATTCGGCAACACTGGTGCAATGACGCCGGAAGCATGGGCCGCATAGAAATTATAAAACACTAGTGATGTGCGGCACATGCCTCTGGGGGCATGTTACAATTTATGCTCCTTTTAAAATCATGCTTAAAGCTACAAGCTAAATCGGTGTGGAACATATTTATCGCTTTAGCTCATAGGGCATTTCAGCTTGAATTTGCGGTCGCACTGACATAAAGACAGACCCACGCCCCGGGCGACACGTTCCGCAGTCAACGTGTTAACAGGGCTTTGCCCTGAGTCTGTTAGGAAGGTGTTGAAACATGCATATTACACAAGAACTTGGCGATGATAATACAGACGGGAGTTTAGAATTTTGTGAAATCATGACCAATAAAATAACAAATCAGATCCAAAGACTAAAAAACATTTGCTTCAGCGATGAGTGTACTTTTTATCTAAATGGAAATGTTAACAAACAAAATTTTCGTTATTGGAACAATGAAAATCATCATCTCATCAAAGAATTTGGTAAAATCATGACCAATAAAATAACAAATCTGATCCAAATACTAAAAAACATTTGCTTCAGCGATGAGTGTACTTTTTATCTAAATGGAAATGTTAACAAACAAAATTTTTGTTATTGGAACAATGAAAATCATCATCTCATCAAAGAAAATCATACCCATACTGAAAAACTTAATGTCTGGGCAGGAATTTTGGGAGATGGTACTATTGGTCCACTCTTTGTTGACCAAAATTTGAAAGGTCAAATTTATTTTTAAATGTTGGATCAAACAATACAGTGAGAACAAAAAAAAATATCCAGAAACCAAATCTGGATTGATGTCTTGAAAAACTTACTTGGTATTCTGCACTTTAATATTTTTTTATTTCCTTGTATTCTAGTGTTGCCAATCATTGTTAATGCCTGGGGAAAGGCGACTCGGAGTGCTTTTGGGGGAACCCACAGAAATGTCCGTTACGTTAAGTTACAATTTTGAAGTTTTATGTAGGCCATTGAAATAGAGTTAGGTGGTAAAAGCATTAAAAATTGAGTCATAGGGCGGTGCTAACTAAATTAAGTCAGGGGTAGTGCCAACAATTCAGGGTTAAGTCGTCTACTTAAGTTCAAGAGCAACAAGGTATTGTTTTTATCAAATTTAAGCTTTTTTTCTTCAAATTTTGATAAAAAAAATTAGGATAAGTAATCATTTTTATATTGCTGATATCAGGAATTCTGTTCCTATTTTCAATTTTGGCATAATTTTTTATTTAGTTTAAATCTTTTCAGACAAACTGTCAGAAATATTTGTATGAAAGGAGGGCGTCGCGACGGCCCAATTTTTTTTTACAAGAAATCTTTTTCGAATAATCGTGTTTTAAGAACGTACAATGCTGTTAAACAACTTAAAACGCCCGCTTATTCATCCACAATCACCTCTACGCGACTCTTACAAAAGTGCATTTCAGATATCATGTTTTTTTATTGGTGAAATTATTTTTTTGAAAACCCAAAGATATCTTGTTGCATTACGAAACTCGACCACTCTTAAATAAATAAATAAAACTATAGGGACCTTTTCTGCTGTTCACTGCCCAGTCAAGTTTTCTAAGCCATTGCTAGGGCTTCTAGTATATAGTATATTATACTAGTGGTAAGTTTTATTTTTTGTGTTTTTATTATTATTTTACCATTCCTATACAATTTTATTTTATTTTCCTAAGAAAAATAAACGTATTATAATAAAACATTTAAATTCAATTTTTGTGTAAAGGCATGAATATTATTTATTTTTTTAATTGATTAAGGTAAACTATTAAACAATTGTAAATTCATGCACTTGGGAGAATCTTGAGTTATTTTAACTCTAGATCTAGCATAGGAAACATATACATTTTGTGCATTTCTGGTACATTTCAATGAATATCAAAGACTCTCGCAAACTAAATTTGTTTAAAAATACATAGACACATAATTCAAATAATAAATTTTGTGCATTTCTGGTACATTTCAATGAATATCAAAGACTCGCAAACTAAATTTGTTTAAAAATACATAGACACATAATTCAAATATATAAAGAGAAATAATTGTTTAAATTTAAAATTTAATAAAATAAGGTTAATATGAAGTTGACTTGGACACGTATATTTCTCTTTTGGCAATAATAACTTGCTGTATTGACGTTAAGTTTTCCCAAAGGCAAATACCGTAACGTGGACGACAGTCAACCTGTTCATATATAGACATATTATAATAAAGACATCAAAAACTATCCTAATATTTCCAAACAAGTAATTAACACATATTACCTTACTTATCAAAGCATCACAATGTGATTGCCAATTCAAAAACCCATCAATAATTTTACAGCATTCTTTCCCCAATTTGCTCATTTTCAGCAAAAACGTTAATGAGTTTACATGCCCTTTGCCTATTATAAAATCTCACCATATGTATTTCTTTTTGGAGTATTAAACTATAAAAAGATTGTGAAAACAGGTATAAGCTAAATTAAGAATATTAACTCCTGCCATAACTAGGGATGTGTCGTACGCATTAACCTACAGAATAAAGAGTACTAGGCCTAAAACAGAACCCTGTAGTACCCCTAAACATATATTCTCAGTAGGTACAATAGTTTACACTTTGTTCACTATTATCAGACACAAAAGGAAGACTGAAATAGTGTTTGCGGTAACTTAAGTAATTTGAAATCCATTGAAAATCTCAAATACCGTAAGATTTCAACTTTTTACATACAATTTTATAATCAATACAGTCAAATACCCTGCTTAAATCACAAAAGATCCCAACAAGGCACCTGTCAGCCTCAATTTGTACAACAAGGTCATCATAAAAATACATAGCAGCAGTAGGTAGTATTAAACAAGTTACTTCTAAAGCCATGTTGACTATTAAAAATTATTTTATGGTTGAACAAAAAATTAATAAAACGATCCAAATAACAATAACAATATTGGGGCATTTCACGTGAAGTGGACAGCGAAAAAAAAGTGACGTTCTGAAATTTGTTCATATTCGGCTTAATTGTACTTATAGTAGGTATGAATGTGGACACACAATTTTTTTTTGTATGATGTTTAATTGTAAAGTTATTGGCTTCTAAAGAATTGTCGTTATTGAAATTCGTATTTTTTGGAAATAGTTTTTCGAATTAAAAAAATTTATTTTAAAATATTAAATATGGCGACTTAAATAGAAAATTTACTGTTCTTTTTAAATACAACATAAGACGGGCTTTTTTATTTTTTTTTAATATACAAAACCGGAAATAAACTTTTCAAATCAGAATTTTAGTAACTTCGACCAATTTTTTTTATTTTTTTTTTATTTCAAAATATAGCCTAAAGTACATTTATAATACACCAGAAGTTTCAAAATGGGATCTGCAATAGTTTAGGAGATAAATGAATTAATGTACATACGTGCCGCACTGAGCGTCGTACTCTTTCTGGTTTGCGCGAAATTACACTAAACCGCTGCAATATTTATATTTACTTTTCTATTTAAGCGTATTTAAAGCTTTAACAATGTTGTGGTGTATTTATTATTCAAATTAAAATAGTACTTATTAAACAAAAATATTAGCAGGAAGCAGTAGTCTAAAACAAATTTTGTGATAAGTAATAAAAAGCCATATACTTACCAGTAAGTATGTGTAAAAAGTGACTGCTAGCGCCATCTCTAAGATACGAAACAAATATTTGGCAACACTGGTGCAATGACGCCGGAAGCATGGGCCGCATAGAAATTATAAAACACTAGTGATGTGCGGCACATGCCTCTGGGGGCATGTTACAATTTATGCTCCTTTTAAAATCATGCTTAAAGCTACAAGCTAAATCGGTGTGGAACATATTTATCGCTTTAGCACATAGGGCATTTCAGCTTGAATTTGCGGTCGCACTGACATAAAGACAGACCCACGCCCCGGGCGACACGTTCCGCAGTCAACGTGTTAACAGGGCTTTGCCCTGAGTCTGTTAGGAAGGTGTTGAAACATGCATATTACACAAGAACTTGGCGATGATAATACAGACGGGAGTTTAGAATTTTGTGAAATCATGACCAATAAAATAACAAATCAGATCCAAAGACTAAAAAACATTTGCTTCAGCGATGAGTGTACTTTTTATCTAAATGGAAATGTTAACAAACAAAATTTTCGTTATTGGAACAATGAAAATCATCATCTCATCAAAGAATTTGGTAAAATCATGACCAATAAAATAACAAATCTGATCCAAATACTAAAAAACATTTGCTTCAGCGATGAGTGTACTTTTTATCTAAATGGAAATGTTAACAAACAAAATTTTTGTTATTGGAACAATGAAAATCATCATCTCATCAAAGAAAATCATACCCATACTGAAAAACTTAATGTCTGGGCAGGAATTTTGGGAGATGGTACTATTGGTCCACTCTTTGTTGACCAAAATTTGAAAGGTCAAATTTATTTTTAAATGTTGGATCAAACAATACAGTGAGAACAAAAAAAAATATCCAGAAACCAAATCTGGATTGATGTCTTGAAAAACTTACTTGGTATTCTGCACTTTAATATTTTTTTATTTCCTTGTATTCTAGTGTTGCCAATCATTGTTAATGCCTGGGGAAAGGCGACTCGGAGTGCTTTTGGGGGAACCCACAGAAATGTCCGTTACGTTAAGTTACAATTTTGAAGTTTTATGTAGGCCATTGAAATAGAGTTAGGTGGTAAAAGCATTAAAAATTGAGTCATAGGGCGGTGCTAACTAAATTAAGTCAGGGGTAGTGCCAACAATTCAGGGTTAAGTCGTCTACTTAAGTTCAAGAGCAACAAGGTATTGTTTTTATCAAATTTAAGCTTTTTTTCTTCAAATTTTGATAAAAAAATTAGGATAAGTAATCATTTTTATATTGCTGATATCAGGAATTCTGTTCCTATTTTCAATTTTGGCATAATTTTTTATTTAGTTTAAATCTTTTCAGACAAACTGTCAGAAATATTTGTATGAAAGGAGGGCGTCGCGACGGCCCAATTTTTTTTACAAGAAATCTTTTTCGAATAATCGTGTTTTAAGAACGTACAATGCTGTTAAACAACTTAAAACGCCCGCTTATTCATCCACAATCACCTCTACGCGACTCTTACAAAAGTGCATTTCAGATATCATGTTTTTTTATTAGTGAAATTATTTTTTTTGAAAACCCAAAGATATCTTGTTGCATTACGAAACTCGACCACTCTTAAATAAATAAATAAAACTATAGGGACCTTTTCTGCTGTTCACTGCCCAGTCAAGTTTTCTAAGCCATTGCTAGGGCTTCTAGTATATAGTATATTATACTAGTGGTAAGTTTTATTTTTTGTGTTTTTATTATTATTTTACCATTCCTACACAATTTTATTTTATTTTCCTAAGAAAAATAAACGTATTATAATAAAACATTTAAATTCAATTTTTGTGTAAAGGCATGAATATTATTTATTTTTTTAATTGATTAAGGTAAACTATTAAACAATTGTAAATTCATGCACTTGGGAGAATCTTGAGTTATTTTAACTCTAGATCTAGCATAGGAAACATATACATTTTGTGCATTTCTGGTACATTTCAATGAATATCAAAGACTCTCGCAAACTAAATTTGTTTAAAAATACATAGACACATAATTCAAATAATAAATTTTGTGCATTTCTGGTACATTTCAATGAATATCAAAGACTCTCGCAAACTAAATTTGTTTAAAAATACATAGACACATAATTCAAATATATAAAGAGAAATAATTGTTTAAATTTAAAATTTAATAAAATAAGGTTAATATGAAGTTGACTTGGACACGTATATTTCTCTTTTGGCAATAATAACTTGCTGTATTGACGTTAAGTTTCCCCAAAGGCAAATACCGTAACGTGGACGACAGTCAACCTGTTCATATATAGACATATTATAATAAAGACATCAAAAACTATCCTAATATTTCCAAACAAGTAATTAACACATATTACCTTACTTATCAAAGCATCACAATGTGATCAATAATTTTACAGCATTCTTTCCCCAATTTGCTCATTTTCAGCAAAAACGTTAATGAGTTTACATGCCCTTTGCCTATTATAAAATCTCACCATATGTATTTCTTTTTGGAGTATTAAACTATAAAAAGATTGTGAAAACAGGTATAAGCTAAATTAACAATATTAACTCCTGCCATAACTAGGGATGTGTCGTACGCATTAACCTACAGAATAAAGAGTACTAGGCCTAAAACAGAACCCTGTAGTACCCCTAAACATATATTCTCAGTAGGTACAATAGTTTACACTTTGTTCACTATTATCAGACACAAAAGGAAGACTGAAATAGTGTTTGCGGTAACTTAAGTAATTTGAAATCCATTGAAAATCTCAAATACCGTAAGATTTCAACTTTTTACATACAATTTTATAATCAATACAGTCAAATACCCTGCTTAAATCACAAAAGATCCCAACAAGGCACCTGTCAGCCTCAATTTGTACAACAAGGTCATCATAAAAATACATAGCAGCAGTAGGTAGTATTAAAGAAGTTACTTCTAAAGCCATGTTGACTATTAAAAATTATTTTATGGTTGAACAAAAAATTAATAAAACGATCCAAATAACAATAACAATATTGGGGCATTTCACGTGAAGTGGACAGCGAAAAAAAAGTGACGTTCTGAAATTTGTTCATATTCGGCTTAATTGTACTTATAGTAGGTATGAATGTGGACACACAATTTTTTTTTTGTATGATGTTTAATTGTAAAGTTATTGGCTTCTAAAGAATTGTCGTTATTGAAATTCGTATTTTTTGGAAATAGTTTTTCGAATTAAAAAAAATTATTTTAAAATATTAAATATGGCGACTTAAATAGAAAATTTACTGTTCTTTTTAAATACAACATAAGACGGGCTTTTTTATTTTTTTTTTAATATACAAAACCGGAAATAAACTTTTCAAATCAGAATTTTAGTAACTTCGACCAATTTTTTTTATTTTTTTTTTATTTCAAAATATAGCCTAAAGTACATTTATAATACACCAGAAGTTTCAAAATGGGATCTGCAATAGTTTAGGAGATAAATGAATTAATGTACATACGTGCCGCACTGAGCGTCGTACTCTTTCTGGTTTGCGCGAAATTACACTAAACCGCTGCAATATTTATATTTACTTTCCTATTTAAGCGTATTTAAAGCTTTAACAATGTTGTGGTGTATTTATTATTCAAATTAAAATAGTACTTATTAAACAAAAATATTAGCAGGAAGCAGTAGTCTAAAACAAATTTTGTGATAAGTAATAAAAAGCCATATACTTACCAGTAAGTATGTGTAAAAAGTGACTGCTAGCGCCATCTCTAAGATACGAAAAGTATTAAAATGACAAATAGAAGCTAAGCCATTTCGTATTTTTCGTTATTTCTGTAGTTGTTGTTTTAATCTCTCAGTAAATTGTGCACATTTTAAGAAAGTTATTGATTTATAATTGCTCCGTACGGTGATCGATGTTTTAATCCATTTCGCTTGGTACTTCATCGAAAGTTTAAAAATTTAAGGAAAATATCTGAACATTTGGCTCAAAAGTGTCTCCACTTCACTCGATGTTTATGTATGTGCATCTTGTAGGAAAAGGCTCTTAAATGAAACACCTCCAGTACCAATTAATGAAGATATTTTACAGTGCAGTCAAACATCGAGTGAACCTTCGCAAAACACCCAAGATGAACCGTTCATTCCTGAAGATAAGTTTAAACATAATTCAACTCAAACTGAAACAGTTCTAGAAAACCAAGAAATTTTAAAGCAACTAAAAGAAAAATTTAATGATCCGTCTACTTCAAATTCTATGAAGACTATGATACTGACTATAGTCAATAGTCAATATATTGCGCCTAAGTCATGGAGTGAAAATAAACTTGCGGAAGAATTTGGCACATCTAGACGGCAAGCGAGAAAAGCAAAGCAACTTGTAGATCGATTCGGTGTCTTGTCATCTCCAAACCCACGTGGTGGCCGTAAACTACCAATTGAGACCGAAAACTTAGTTAAATGTTTTTACCTCCGAGAAGATATTAGCCGAATATTGCCTGGTAAAAAAGATTTTATATCTGTTAAATTAGATAATGGCAAAAGAACGCATCTACAAAAACAACTTCTAATGTGCAACATTGATGAACTTTATCAGAAGTTCAAAGACGAATATTCGAACATTCAGGTAGGCTTAACAAAGTTTTTTACTCTAAGACCCAAGCAATGTATCCTCGCTGGCGACTCTGGAACACATATGGTATGTGTTTGTACCTACCATCAAAATGTTAAGCTGATGTTAAATGGAGGAGATATTGCCAATCTTACTGCTGGAACTGCCATGCCACTTACATCTTATAAAGATTGCCTTCGCAAGATGATGTGTCTCAATCCAACACCAACATGTCATTTGATGACTACAAAAACACCGTCAAATGAATGTTGTAAATCTTGTCCTGGTTTAAGTGCAATTTGTGAAAATTTGAAAATCATATTTGATAATAATCAAGTGACGGACGTGCAGTTTGAAAAATGGGTTGGAACAGATCGCTTCACAATATCTACTGCTGTCTTCTGATGATTTTGTGGATAGCTTGTGTGACGCTTTGGATACATTGAAACCTCATGCCTATATTGCAGAGGAACAGGCGTTGTATTTTAAAACTCTTAAGGAGACTATCGTTGAAGGCGAAATCCTCGTGCAATGTGATTTTGCCGAAAATTATAGTTTTGTTGTCCAAGATGCTGTTCAATCTTTTCATTGGAATAATGAACAGGCAACACTTCTGACATCGGTTTTTTATTATAGAGATGGAAATGAAATAAAACATGGCAGCATTGTTATGATTTCAGATGACTTAAAGCATGATACAGCCACCTTCTACGCTTTTCAAAAAATACTGCACGAGCATCTTTTAGGAAAAGCAATCAATGTTTCTAAAATTATATATGGAACTGACGGGGCCTCATAACATTTTAAAAATAGATTTAACTTTGTGAATCTATTTTATTACAAAGAGGATTTCAATGCCGATGCAGAGATACATTTTCACGCAACGTCTCACGGAAAAGGATCGTGCGATGGGCTTGGAGGAAACCTCAAGCGTTTAGCAACGCGTGCAAGCCTACAGTTGCCTGCAAGTAACGCAATCGTTACACCAATGCGATTATACGAATGGGCAAAATCTTTAAAACAGACAGCCATTTACTACTGCTCCAAAGACAATATTCAACGTCATAGAATTTTTTTGCAGCCCCGGTTCGATTCAGCAATCACCATTCCTGGAACAAAAAAGTTGCACGCCTTTATTCCAACAACCGAAGGCCTTTTGGTAAAAAGAACCAGTTCTAGCGTAGATTATAAAATTGTAACTTTTTTTAAATAAAATAGCTACTTTCCTCCTTTGTTACAATATTGTCTCATTATGTTATTATTATGACAGCACAGCTATTTTAGTAAGTATAATTTTTTTCCGGCTTAAGGAAGGCCAGGTACTAAGCTCAGTGCGACACGTATGTACTTTAATTTATTTATCTCCTAAACTATTGCAGATCCCATTTTGAAACTTCTGGTGTATAATAAATGTACTTTAGGCTATATTTTGAAAAAAAATAAAAAAAAATTGGTCGAAGTTACTAAAATTATGATTTGAAAAGTTTATTTCCGGTTTTGTATATTAAAAAAAATAAAAAATCGAGTTTTATTTTGTATTAAAAAAGAACAGTAAATTTTCTATTTAAGTCGCCATATTTTATATTTTAAAATAATTTTTTTTAATTCGAAAAACTATTTCCAAAAAATACGAATTTCAATAACGACAATAACTTTACAATTAAACATCATACAAAAAAAATATTGTGTGTCCACATTCATACTATAAGTACAATTAAGCCGAATATGAACAAATTTCAGAACGTCACTGTTTTTTCGCTGCCCACTTCACGTGAAATGTATTTACTCAAACATTTTGGAAAAACTTATCGGAATTGTTACTGGCCGATAGTTATTTACGTCATCTCTATTACTCTTTTTAAAAACTGATAAACTTTTAAAACATTTGGAAAAACTTAATCTTAAAATGTGATTTATTTATCATGAAATTTATAACAATAGGTAGCTTAAATTTTTATTTATAGCTTAAGTGGCATACTATCTTAAAATTTTAAAATTTAAATTAGTACTGGTACTAATTCAAATATTATTATTATTATTATTTTAATATTATATAACATTTTTAAATTCTTTTTGTAGGGCTTCATCCAAATGTTTGAAATCTAAAAATAATAATATTGAAAATAATATTCCATTACCTTAAAATATGAAAATACTCATAAATTTAATTTTACGATTATTCTTATGTCATTAATGTTTTTTTATAATAATTATATACTTTATAAAATGTAATTTATTTAAGCACTGACAGTTTTTCTTATAAGTACTTTTCTTTTTAGCAACATGTATGGGAGAAATTTCAGTGACGCCCACGACGCCACCCCACCGCGGCGCCGCCCGGCTAAAATACGGCTCGGGGTCCCTTAGACCCCCGGGCACCAAACCAATATTCGCCACAGGTCAAAGAGACCATGGCGTCAGAACCACACTAAGTCCAACCATGAATAACCCGACGATTTTACATCAGTATCCGATCGTACCCTTTCCGATACCATTTGATGAATACGAGCGTATTCCGGGCGGATATCCGATTTATCCGGATATTATTCCAAGGGTATATGGGTTGCCGCCAAGAAGTGACAGAAACAGAGGTACTGTAAATTATATAAGTTTTGTTTGTAAGTATAAATTAGGATATTTACTGAAAAATTAATTAATAAATTTACGAATTATAATGAATATTGTAACGATTTTGTGGTTCGACAGTGTGAATAAAACACGCTCTGGTTTATTAACGAACTAAATGATTTATTTTATAATTTAATTACAATTTAAAACACTAAAGACCCATAAAATATAAATAAAATTAACTAATCACTTAACTACTAATTAGTTATATACTCTCTAAAAATGAATTAGTCAAAAATGACTAATTTAATGGTTATTAGTGGCTGCTTTTTCACTTGAACCATGTTAAGCATGGAATACCATGGTATCCCGAAATTTAACAGCCAATTATTATGTAATATGGTCCCCTGAATCCGATTATACCTTAAAAAATTATGAAAGTGGAGCAGTTTTTGAGATATAGTCAATTCCATATTAAATGGAAAATTGACTATTTCTCAAAAACTGTTGTACTTTTTTAACTTTTGACGACATTTTCGGATTCAGGGGACAACTTTACATAAGAATTGGCTGTTAAATTTTGGGATACCATGGTATTCCATGGTTAACCATGATACAAGTTAAAAAGCAGCCACTAATAACTATTAAATTAGTCATTTTTGACTAATTCATTTTTAGAGAGTATGACTACTGTACAATAGTGGTCGCGAGTACCAAAGATTGACTGACTGCTTGATGCTCCGCTGTGCCTTATATATGCAGGGCGTACGTGACCTACTTCACGCAAGCACCTTCCCGAACCTTCCAGTAAATTCCACACCGCTCTCGATCATTCGATATCGTGCTGACTCATCGCCAATAAGTCACCAAGATTCCGAGATTAAGAGCGGTGCTCGCTACAATATTATACATTTATGTGCTACGGACCAAGACGATAATTCGACATTGACTATTATGGCAGATCAGTGATGTCTATTTTTCTGGCCAATATCAGTAATGTCCGTGTATTGACGTTATGGCCCGTTGAAGGTGGGCAGTGCTGTTAATATTTTCATGTTAACATCATTGCCGGTCATTAACGATAATGGCTTGGGAAAGCGGATAACGTACAGCCACGTCTAGCTAAGCCCCTATTACAGTCTGCAATTTCTTGCAGCAACTTTCTTGCATGCAAGTTTTATTGCTGACTGTAAAACACTTTGCAATTCCAACCGAACTGGCAATAAAAATCGAATAAAAATGTCGCTATGCGCATGCCTTCGTGCAAGAAAGTTGCATGCAAGAAAGTTGCTGCAAGTATTTGCAGACTGTAATACGGGCTCTAGAGACGTGGCCCATCGATGCGCAGATGCCAGCTCTTAAAATCGTCATTTGCATTGAGTTTGCCTTAGGATAAAGAACGCTCAGCACAGTGTAATAAAATGAAAGTAAATCAAGTATAAAAAATTTATTAAAATTTATTAAATTTAATATCCTGTTATTTATTAAATAATTTTTTTTTCTACAACGGATCAAATTCGTCCGAACTGTTGTCTTCGCTGGTTACCTCGCTGTCACTGTCCTCTTGAAAATTAATAATTAAATCATCCACGACTAAATCCAAAGCCGGTTCTTTCTCCATAAAATAATTTTCAAACTTTATAGCGTGCTGACATCACTTGGAATTATTTTTATGCTACTTAGGCTAACACCAGTGGCTAATGCAGCACGCTCACGGATAGGGTCGTTTTGTGCAGCTTCTCTCTGCATAAAGTAAATGACATTAGCTATCACCTGTCTAGGTCGACCTGACAAAACTTTACACTTTAATTTTGATTTAAAATCCATTATCAATAAAAGCGGCTACTCACTACTAGACTCTTTAAAAATAATTGTCAATTTACCATCATTTTTTAATACTTATACTTATACTTATACCTATATACCTATATACCTATATTCATATATACCTATATACCTATATACCTATATACATATATACCTATATACCTATATCAATAAAAACGTACCTAACCCTAACACAAATTTTCAAAAGGATTATAACCTATTTTTATTTGCATTATTGTTACCTCTTTTAAACACACCTTAACTTTATAAGAAATTCTTGTTTACCTTAAATACATATACCTAATTCTATTGTAATCTAATTGTATAAATAAATCAAAAATTTACTATTTTTTACTCTTAAATAACTTTAATAATGTTGATATAAACCTTTATTAGTCCTCTGTGAGGCCGAAATCGGCCGTATCATCCATCTCTTTTCTTCCGAATGCGTTCTCTCTTTAAAGTTTTGCACACACTGCAGGTTTTAAAAGTCTCTATAGATCTAGATCTAGCTAGATTTTTCGAGTTGTACCACACTGAACTTTTAACTGTAATACGTTTAATTTAACTTAAAAAACAATCGTGCAATTTTGCCTAAATGCAGCCGGTGGCTCTTTAGCCTCAGCAATTCGGTTTGTATAACAACCGAATGCACACATTCTTTAACGTTTAAAAACGATTCTTTGTTATCGTATTTGGTTTCTATGAAAACGTTTATATTTTCAGTAGGTAAATCGACGGCGCATTTCATCATAATCCACGAATTTGATTTATTAACAATATATAACTAATAAAAATCCCACAATCTGTACCCCAAAAGACAAACAAATCAAATGGGTACCTACCTCTAATTAGGTACCAATGTTTGTATTTGTGTAACCTAACCTAACTAAGTTGCGTATCCAAGCAGAAGTGGGCCTCGGTGCAAATTATACTTGTGGCCTCTTTACAGGCTGTCCCACTTAAAGATGACTCCCTCACTATTGTCCTTATTCTCAGAATATTTTTATCGGTTAAAAACTATTCTTGAATAGTGTTTGATGATTTTTTGAATATAAGATCAGATCTTCTTTATCTGAAAAAAATGTCAATGAAATGCTCTATATATTTTTTACAGTTCGATAAATTAAAAATATACCGTATTTTCATTTGAAATATATACACTCTATATTGTAAGCGGGTTGCCGTAAGCGACGATTCAGTTTTAATATAAATTAATTTCTTTTCTTTAAAATTATAAGTTATAATATCCTACACATTGAGTAAGATCACCTCAAGTGGACCCTCCATTTCCCACTTGATCGTGGAATTCAAATATATATTTTAATATAAAGTAGTCACCATCAATAATGAAACCCTAAAACAGTTTTTTTTAAATTTTCATTTTAACAGCAATTTTTTTACAATGAAATTTTAGGAGACTTTTAATTAAAAAATAGATTACAGAAAAACCGTTACAGATATTTTATTATCATATTTTTAATTAACTTTTAAATAAACAAATGACTTCTCCCTCAAATTATAAATTTGTTTTATTTCAGTATGCTTTGTACACTTTAGTTAAATATTCTGCAATAAAATTCCACTGCCCGCTATTAGTTTAAACAATATGAATTTATTTATCCCCTAGCGCGAGCCATTTCGGTAAAGCGCGCTACCGCGCACCGTAGACTCGGCATCCGCTCCAATCAATATTAAAATAATAATAAACTGTCGTTTACAATAGAAAACACTGTTATTTCACAAATTTTTTTTTTTTAATGTAATAATTAAAACAAATAGATATTATATTTGTTTTTAAATATAAATAAAGACTGTAAAAATGAACAAATAATTAAATGAAACATAAATGTCCCAAGGCGGGTTATATACGTTTATATATATATTTATATATATATATATATATATATATATATATATATATATATATATATATATAATTTTAATTTTTTAAAATGTCAATTTTTTTACGCAAACTGGAGAGATACTCAAGATACAAAGTCACCTCCGAATTTATATATAATTTCGGAGAAACAAACAGCCTTGTATCCTCCGACAGTGTTGCCGGATTTTCGGAGGTCGCAACGTATCTTTAGTATCTGGGATATATATCAGATTTATTTTGTCCACTGCTTCGTGCTATATGTGCCATACATTATTTAGTAATAATAATAATTATTATTATTTTTGTTATAAAAGACAAAATATTAAAAATAATAAAAATGGAGTTCTTTGAAATAAATAATTTATTTGATTTAAAAAAGAACGTATTGGTATATGATAGGTCTTGCAGGTATAATGGCAAAAAAAAAATGTTTTATTACATAAAATCTTTATTTATCGTGCGATTTTTACCAGATTTGTTTTAAAGGTAAAATCTCGATAAACTGTATTTTTGAAGCAAAAACGCCATATTTTTACTAAATAAAAGGCCTACTATGTCAGTTTTTAAGAGTTAATTTTTAAGAATTCATATTAGCGATTTTTTTAAACAAAATCTAAGCACGGCACTGGATTCACCACCCCTCAAAATGACCTTATACTAAATTATATTAAAAATGTAAATAGAAAAATATGGAGAAATAATAACTACAAAAATTTATTTTGTCAAGTTATACATAAAAGAAATATTGAAATAAAATTAAACTAATAGTATAACATGGTATACTTATTATAACTTTAATTTTATTTCAATGTTTTTTTCATGGATAACGACGATAAATTTTTGTAGTTATTGTGCATTTTTCTACTTAAATTTTTTTAATAAAGTTTAGTAAAGGGTCGTTTTGAGGGGGTGGTGAATCCAGTGCCGTGCTTAGATTTTGTTTAAAAAAATCGCTAATATAAATTCTTAAAAAATTACTCTTAAACACTGACATAGTAGGCCTTGCATTTTGTACAAATATGGCGTTTTTTGCTCCAAATATACAGTTTATCAAGATCTACACCTTAAAACAAATCCGGTTAAAATCGCACAATAATTAATGATTTTACAGGGGTGAGTTGTAAAAAAAATGGGTCACATTGTATATGTACTGTTTTGCTTGCAAGTAGTTTTTTAAAAACTTTTCAAACCGATTGACTTTTGAAAGAATTATTAATATTATTATTATCAATAAGTTTTGTTATTTTAAAATTTATTAGTAGATATTATTATTATTTTTAATATTTCAATTGTATTTTTGTATTATTTTTATTTTTTCTAATTTTTTTGTTATTTTTACTATTTTTATTATAATTATTTTTTTTTGTTAATATTTTTATTACGTAGGTATCTACTTCAATTATTTATATTCCTTTTACAATCTTCATTATTTATTTATTTTTATTTAGTTTTATTGTATTATTTTAATTGTTTTAATAATATTATTTTTATTTATAATTTTAAAAAATTAATCTTATTGTTATTATTTTTATTAATTTTTTTTAATAATTATTATACCCAATCATTTTGAATATATTTATTAGTATACTTTTTTATTATTTTTATCAATTTTACTTTTTTAATTATTTCTTTATTTCTAATATTTTTATTTTTAATATTTTTGATATTTTTATTATTATATTAATAAAAATATAAGAAAGAAATTTAAGTAAACAATTAATAGGGATAATTAAAAAACATAAGTAAAGTAAAACATTTTTATCTATTAAAATAGTTATGAATAATAATTATTATAATTATAATTATTATAATAATATTTAACTTAATTGTACAATGCATGTAACTGAAAAAAACAAATTTATAATTTGAGGAAAAATCATTAAAATTTTTATGTGTTTTTTTTTTAAGTTAATTAAAATTATGAAATTAAATAAATAATTTTTATTTTGAATTATTTTTCAATCCTAAAAATTTCATTAAAATATCTCCAACGGTTTTTCTGTCATCTATTTTTTAATTAAAAGTCTCCAAAATTTTCATTGTAAAAAAATTGTTGAAAATTTTGAATGGCTTGTAAACTTAATTTGTTATTATTGTTTATATATATAAAAAAGAAAAAGAAATAAAGATAATTAAAAAAACAATAAAAACAGTAGATATAATATCTATTTGTTATAATTATTACATTAAAAAAATTAAATTTGTTAAATAACATGGTTTTCTATTGTCAACGAGAGTTTATTATTTATTAATACTGATTGGAGCGGATGCCGAGTCTACGGCGCGCGGAACCTGAAAAAAAAAAACGATAATCAAGCACCTCTTTCCTTAATCAAAATATACGCAAAAAAAATGGATAAAACAGTGGCAGTTAGGTAAATAAAAACATCTCATAAAATACCTAATAGGTATTATAAATTTTAAACTACTAAATAAATTGGAAATGATTTAGTTTTTATTTTATTTTGCTCCTTTATGGTTTTTTAAGCAATAAGTGCTGTGCCAATAACTGGAAATACATAATATTTGCCTTAGCCAGTAATTGGCACTCTTGCCAATAACTAGCATAATATTGAATTTTTTAGCCCAGTGCCCTCTCACAATACTTTTATTTTAGAATAAATTAAGATTAATTTTTCACTAAAACATTAATGTGAATATGTAATTCCTTTAATAATATCTTACAGAATATAATACAAAGAAACAAATCAGGTTATTACAGTGGCTAATGTTTTAACGTCCAATATTTATTATAATAATAATAATTTAAAATTGACTATCCATAATTGTGTGGTAAACTTTCTCCTTGGACAGCAAAGTGGCTACACCAAATATCCTTGGTTCTTGTGCCTTTGGGATAACAGAGATAAAACACACTACTGGGTTAGAAAGGAGGGTCCTAAAAAAGAAAACATGGACGTTGGGGAAAATATTGTTTTCCATATTTTTTCCACTGCATATCAGGTTCTATGAAGCAGTTCGTAAAGGCTCTTGATAGGAGCGGATCATGCTTTGCATAGAGTTAAAAATGTCTTAGTTGAGTTGTAAAAAGCTTAAACCAGGTATATTTGATAGCCCACAAATAAGAGAACTCATTAAGTAGCATGGCCTTCGTTAATTCGATTAATAGGGCTGAGCGAAAGACCTGGACTTCAGTTGTCGGAGTTTTTTGGGAGAACCTAAAGCTGAAAACTATTTTGAACTAGTAAACGAGAAGCCTAACAGTTTCAAATCCCTTAGATGTAACATAACAGGAACAATACTGTTACTGGTACATAGCAACTTGGATCTTTTTTCGAAAAATTTAGGAGAAATGAATGAGGAACAAGGTGAAAGATTTCACCAGGATATAAAAACTATGGAGGAGCGCTACCAAGAAAGATGCTACTGCTAAAGTTTAAAAAGGGAATGTTTTACATTTAAGAAAGTCAAGAAAAAGAACCTTTAGTGACCATGTAATTGGTTTCAACGATGACTCTTTCGTCTATCTTTGTACATAATATAGTAAAATATAATATAATTATATATTTGTATAATATAATAATAAACATTATTTGATTTAATCCATGAATTTAACTTAAAACATGTGCAACGGTTATTTTACTAAATTTGAGATATTTAAGAAAGTTTAAGCTGAGGGCAAAACTAATGACATATTTGAATTCATGGCATCAAATTTATATAACATTAGCTACAAATACTCCGGTACCAACATAGCTGTTGGCCTGTGTTATAGCTATAGCTATACCTAGGTTAACAAGGTAAAAATCAATTGCAAATGAGGACCCTAGAAGCTAAGGGATACAAAAATGTAGTTATGTACAGAAAAAGATAGTGATTGGTATATTTTACTTGGTATTCAAGGAATATAACTAAATTCTAAGCTTGGCCATCTTAAAAAACAAAGTAATTAAACAGAAAACAATTTTGACTCCAAATTACAAGTGTTTTTTACTTTAAACATATGATTATCTCAAAACTAAACAAAATGTACTTATACCCCTTGGCTTCTAGGGTCCTCAAATATAACGAAAATATTAAAGTTACAAAAAAAAACATCGAACAGTTGTCAAAATAACATTATTTTTATGTCATTATATTAACATTATCATTATATTAACTATAGTTAACTTTTGATATTTAACGATTATTAACGATTAAACAGCCCAGTCTTAAATAAGGTCGAATTTTTAAATTTTAAGGATTTGACTTTATTTGAGTATTTTCTTATTAGGCTCTGAGAACCTTATTAAATTAAACCTTTAGAATTAGAATATTTTAAAGGCAGAATGTCACAAAGTGTCCCTGGCCACATGGCATTTGAAGACCTGTGGTTTCTTGGCTGATTTTTTTCTTTTATGGTGCTCTTAAAATATTTCTAAAAAAGGTTCGCAGAGCTTCATATGCCTACTAAATTTTTTTGCAATTGTGTTTCTTTTTATAGCTGACGGTTTTATTCGTCCTAGCATAATTTGGTTGATTTTTTCAATTTGTGCTCTCACTTCCGAATATAAAATTATTTTAAATTGATAACGCTAAGCCTAATATGCTTTTACTAATTTTTTAGAAAAAACTGTAAAAATAGCCTTATTTACCCCTTGGAGCCATATGTCCCGACGCAAAAAGTAACGTTACACCAAGCACGCGACTAACTAAAAGTTAAACAACATCGATATGGAGTTTCGATATTAACATCGATGTTTATCCACCGATCTCCCATCACTACTTGCAAGTTGCAACTCCAAACTTATTTTTTTATAAATGAACTTCCCTATATTCAGCGGTAATTTCATTTAGCTTACTTACAAGCTATTTAGCCAACTCATTATTGACCGTCCAATAACGTCATTGGCCGGATTATTCTCTTTGTCAGTAACATTAATAATTAAAGGGGTAAGAAGCAAAAGGGTACAAGTGCATTTTACTATGAAAATAACTTGTGCAGAATTGGGTAGGTAGTTTAGAGTCAACAAGTATCCACTCCACTTCTCTTTTTTTGTACTTGTACCCTTTTGCTTTTTACCTCTTCAATTATAATTAATAAATATAATGTTTAATATAAAATGTAATGCATTATAAATTTCTTCTACTACCAATGCATATTACTGACATTATTTTTTTTCTGTAAATAATGGTAACCAATAAAACCGCCTTGCCTAACAACGGGAATAATGAACTCAATATTCACGTTGTTAGTGTCATTGATTTCAATATGCACTGTTATTTGAACTAATCGGGTTTTAAATTGGGAAAAAGTAAGATTGATTTTGATCTTTTAAATCAGTAGAAAGTGGGGTTATTATAAATTTTGTTACTAGTAAAAATTACTTAATTTGAGTAAAAAAGAATATTAGTATTACTCTCGAAATAATGCGCATTATTTACACGGACCTCATATATGAGTATACTTGTGAATAATAGCCTGCATTATCTCTCGTATAATAATATAGGTACTAATATACATTAATTTAATAAACGATAATTCCATACATATTCAGGGTCCAAGAGCCACTACATCACACAATATTTCATTAATTTGTTACCAATTCAATTCAATTTAATTTTTTATATCAAACCCTTGCCAAAATAATAATAACCTCAATAATATAAGTTTTTCACCAATTAAATATTTCATAATAATTTGCTTTATGATATACTTAATGTCTGTGCTTGGTTCAGAATTTGATGACGCAATTTCAAACATTCGCCGCCGCCTAATTTTATTAACATGACATGTTAATAAAATTAGGCGGCACATTGTGAGCAAGAGAAAATTACTAGGCGTTAGATATAGGTGCGCGCGGAGTTACTTTTTACAAAGTTTTATAAACGCGGCTACTACCACGCCGCTTGCGTCTTTTAACTAAACTTATTGGCACGCAACTTTTATTGAACAAAACCTATTATCAAGATTTTATAACAACAGTACAATTCAACACAATAGAACAAAATTTTTAGTAACACATGGTATTATGTTAATTTGACAATAAAAAAACATTTTTTTCTAAAATGAAGTATTTTTAAGAAAAAATATAAAAGGGAATATCACATTGTAGGTATTAAGTAATTTCACATTAAAAAATATTTTTTTAAATAAAGCATTTTTAACAGAATTTAAAAAAAAAAGTATAACATCACTGGAAATCGAACCTGAGCCTCCCCGAGTGAGAGTCTGGTCTCCTATCTACTAGGCCATAACGCGCGCGCGGAATTGTGCTAAGGCAGTAACCAAGCCCGCCTTAGTAATAAGTTTAGTTCAATATAAAAACGCGGCGTAATTTTATAGTTAAGACACGACGCAGCATCGCAATGGTCACTTTAATGTTTTAATGGCTTTTGAAGTAATTCCTAACCACTAAATACAACGTCTTTAACCTCAATAAAAAAGGTAAAATTGTCAGAAAAATATTTTTTTTCTAATGACACTATCACGTTGTTTTAAATGTTTGGGTTTTTATATCCCATTCATTTGCTTAACGCTTATCCACTAAAACATTTTATGGTAACCAAAATCCAAGTAAATCCAATCCAATCCACGCGGCGTAATTTTATAGTTAAGACACGACGCAGCATCGCAATGGTCACTTTAATGTTTTAATGGCTTTTGAAGTAATTCCTAACCACTAAATACAACGTCTTTAACCTCAATAAAAAAGGTAAAATTGTCAGAAAAATATTTTTTTTCTAATGGCACTATCACGTTGTTTTAAATGTTTGGGTTTTTATATCCCATTCATTTGCTTAACGCTTATCCACTAAAACATTTTATGGTAACCAAAATCCAAGTAAATCCAATAGTTTACGAGATAATCGAGAAAATAGTACACTTTAGACCAGGCGGAGGAAGTTCATATTATAGACGAGCAAAAGGGCGTCGCCAGAGAGGGGCAGGGGGGCAGCTGCCTCCCTAGAGGTTAACGCTCTCAAGTCACCCGGCTAATTGAAAAGATAAACTGAGTATTGTGGAAATCCTCAAGGAAACTGAAGATTTTTTCCCTGAAATTAAGAAGGCTTTGAAGATCCTTGTTGCTTTACCTTGTACCTACGACTTGTACAGTTGAAAGGTCATTCAGTAGCCTCAGGAGAATCAAAACCTGGTTGAGGAGCACCATGTCTGAAACTCGACTCAATGGCAACACATTTTCAAAAACTTGGACGAGTTCGTCAACAAAGTGACGAAACGAATTCGCAAAGATTATGTTCCAATTGATTTTCTATGTAGTTATTTTGTTCGTTTTTTATTTTTTTTATTAATACTTTTTTTTTTTTATTTTTCTCTTCAGTTCTTTTATGCTGGCCCCCCTAGCTTAGCGGCTGGCGACGACCTTGGACGAGCATACATTTTACTTCGCGCTAGCCGGGGCAGTAGATTGTGTACTAGGCAATAAATAAGTTTTCTCCGCGTTTTGTCACATCAATTTAAGGTAAGGTTCATGATGCCATTTTAGCTTCATATTTGTGGAGGCTTGCAATAATTTGACAAGTAGGTATTAATGTAAAGTCGTTTTTTAATAATAAAAAATTATTATACGCTTAAAAATAAAGGTTTTTCGTGACCTTTGACTTTCGGTATTTGAGGAGGTCCATTCCAAAACTTGGCTTATCCACTTTTTAATAAAAATGAGTTAATGGTGTCTGTACATTTAACATGTATCCCCTTATACCCTGAAAAGTTTATAATGTTCTAAAACCAACCTTATTTCATTTAAAATTCATTTACAAATTGACTATCGTTCCAAAACTTGCCTTATCTATTGGTTATATCATGCAGAACTCGGCATATAAGTTGGTTGTTTTAAATTATTTTAAACTGGAGCTATACCTTTTTAATCAAGGTATATAAATGTTTTACTTATGCCTTTATATTTCGTTTAAAGTATTGAATTTGCCTGATATGCGTTAGTACTCACGTGTAAGGTTTTTGACATTTTGCTCGAAAATAACTAATATGGATAAGCTGAGTTTTGGAATGCACCTCCTCATTTGGCAACGCTGACACGATTGCGCTTGGAATTTTTGAGACATTATAACTAGTGCGCGTATAAACAATGTTCCAAAGAAAGCTATGATATTTTTACTGGACTTCAAATAGCATAAAGCAAAGAAAAGTTTAGAAAAAACATTATCAAGGGTTTAAAACAACTTAACTTAAAAATTATGATATTTAAAACATATATTCACTATATACACTATAATAAAGGAATATGTACATTATTTTTACTCAAAAAGCAATTGCAATTTTTTCTTGTAAATATGTTACTTTACCCTGGTGTGTTCAAGCAGAAAAGTGATTTTATTGATTTGGCAATTTTTTATGAATATTTTTAATTTTAACAAAATGTGGTAAACTATTGTTAAATTCTTTTATTTTAGGTGGTATGTATGGTGGCAGACCTGAATACTCTAATGGACGCCCAAACCATGCCTTATCAAGTGGAAGAAATCCTTTTGATTTTGGGTTTCTTCCTGGTAAAGGATTTGATCCTAACCCTGGAAAGTAAGTTTTTTTTATTAATAGGAGATTAGAATTGTGGATGATGAGTTATTAAAGTAAACAGTTTATAATATTATAAAAACCTGATTCCTACAAAATTATGAAACAATGTTTAGTTTATTTATGTTTACTAGGTATTTACCACCGCCAAGAAGAGAATTCGGCATTGTTCCAAAAACCATACAAAACCCCGACGACGAAGACGAAATCCAAGTAAAATCTTTTCCTGACGAACATCCCTGTGGAGAAGATTGCCCCAGAGGCGAGTTTCTTTGCGTACAAAGCTGCACTTGCATCAAAAGCGAATACAGATGTGACGGCGATCCTGATTGTCAAGGCTACGAGGACGAACTTGAATGCGGCGAAAATGTTAACCGCAATGGAAAATGCGACGAAACCAAAAACCATATTCGTTGCCCCATGTCCAAAACTTGTATATCGAAAGAGTGGCTCTGCGATGGAGACGATGACTGTGGTGATTTCTCCGATGAAACCCATTGCGGTATTTTGATTTTAGGTTTTTAGAATTCATTTTTAAAAAATATTGTTATTTTAAGGTGTGGCTGATAATTGCACGGCAGATCAGTTTGAGTGCTCTAATGGCCTATGTATTCCAAAGAACTGGATTTGTGATAATGACAACGATTGTAAGGATTATTCCGATGAACTTAATTGTACTAAAGTAGGGTGAGTTTAAAAAAATATTTTAAAAATATAAATCGAAACGAAGGCAAATAAAGCTTGTATGATATTTAAATACATGGCCGCGCAGTACATATATGTTTTTTGTTTGAATAATAATACAAGAAATTTGATTCTCCAAAAACTTTTTTAAATCCATTTTATTTTTTGGTTTGTTTGGCACTCAAAATAATAGTTATTTACGATATAAGTGGGATAAGAGCTTTATTAACGTACGCATGCGAAATCGCAAAAGTACGTTAATAAAGCGTTATCACACGTATATTGTACAAATTTTTATCTACGCCTCTAAATGAAAAAATAAACGGTAATTATTTTTGTCTAAGACTTAATTTAGGGTTATTTTGACATTTTGACTTTTTTATTTGATTGGTTAAAAGCAGAGAAAAACGCGTGCGTTAATGAACTTCTTATCTCACTCAAAATGAGTGGAATAAGAAGTTCTTATCTCACTGGCGTAGATAAAAAAAGAAACCTAACCGCCTTATAAAAATGTTGTAAACTATCTTTAATCATGAGCACAGAAAAAAGCATGGCCCGTATGTATACCTATAAAATATTTTGCGACTAGTGGAACCTTAGCAAGTGTAACACGCAATTAGAATCTCCTCTTTCGAATGTATTCATCTACCGCAAGAAATATACAGTGTGTCCGTAAAGTCCCGGAACATGTGATCATTTTGAAAACGGTATTTTTTTTAAAAAAAACGCTGAAACACGTTAACTTTGGTATTTTTCTAGCAATATTTTAGCATATGTAGTTGTTCCAAAATCTGCCGCGTAGCGGCGCCCCAATCGAAGTAAGGTTTTTTTAAATTACAACCCTTAATTTTTGTTGCATTTTTGGATAGCTACCGTCGTCCTGAGTACATTGATATGCTACATGTAGAGGGTTACATAAGAAATTTTTTGAGAAAAGTAGGTTTTTGCCGCTGATTAAGATTTTGGTTTTGACGAACTTATTCGCTGTTACGGGGCACTATGCATTGCTAGTAAGGGATTATTTAAATCAGGTCTTTCCCAATCGCTGGATAGGTCAAAGGGGTCAAATTGAGTGGCCAGCGCGATCGCCCGATTTGAACCCTTTAGACTTCTTTTTATGGGGACCTCTTAAAAACCGCGTCTATGTAAACAGGCCTTAAAATTTGGACGACCTAAGACACCGCATTCAAGCCGAGATCCAGATGATCACTCCAGCGGTACTGGCAAACGTACAACGCTCGTTTGTAGACAGGCTGTTCCATTTCCAAATAGTTTACGGTGGACACTTTGAGCAACTGCTCTGATTGGCTTTCCAAAAAACATTAAGCAACGCATAGATTGTGTAAGTTTGACAAAATACCAAAATCTCATTCGGCAGCAAAAACCTGATTTTCTCAAAAATTTTCTTATGTAACCCCCCAGATGTGGCACATCAATGTAATCAGGACAACGGTAGCTATCCAAAAATGCAACAAAAATAAAGGGTTGCAATTTAAAAAAAACTGACTTTGATTGTGGCGCCGCCACGCGGCAGAATTTGGAACAACTACATATGCTATAATATTGCTAGAAAAATATCAAAGTTGGCGTGTTTCAGCGTTTTTAAAAAAAAATTACCGTTTTCAAAATAATCACATGTTCCGGGACTTTACGGACACACTGTATATTACAACGTAAAAACAAAAATATAAATAGTGTAAAAACGAATTATGAACAATTATTTTATCTGACATTTAAAAGACAGTTTTAACATAACTTTATTTCAATTTTAATTACATCTTCATCCCGTGGATAAATACTATTTTGCCCACTAGTGAGCGAAGTATAGCATTTCGATCACAGATTGAAGTTAATAAATTAACAATTATGAAATTCATTATTTGGACCACCTTGCGGGTTATAGGTAGGTACCATGTACAATTTAAATAAAATTTAATGGAATAAAAACATCTTAGGGTTTTTTAGCATTAAACCAATCCAAAAACCAAATTGTCATAATTACAAAATAAGCAATTATCACATAGAACACTCGTATTTTCCTGAAATAAAAATTAGCCTATATTACTCTACGGACCATTAACTTTCTGCAAAAAACTACGTAGATCCGTTGCTACGTAAAAGGACCAACCAACAAACACTTTTGCATTTATAATCTTAGTAATTACCAATCCCTAATAATTAATACCCAGCAAGGTTAACAAAAACTTCTCTCTAAAAATGAATTAGTCAAAATTGACTAATTGTCATAGCGAAAAAGCAGCCACTAATAATTCTCGTCAATATCAATTTATAACACAAACATTTAGCAGTCAATTTTCATAGAAAATTGTCCCCTAAATCCGAAAATATCAAAAAACTTTTTGAGATATAGTAAATTTTCCATATAATATATATATATATATAGCTTAAAAACTTCTCTTCTTTCATATTTTTTGACGGTATTTTCGGGTTTAGGGGACAATTTACAAACTAATTGGCTATCAAATGTTGGGGATACCATGGTATCCCAAGATTAACCATGGTATAAGTGAAAAAGTAGCCACTAATAACCAGGCCCGTTCCTGGGGTGTCTGGCGCCTACGTGCAGCATTCTTTGGTGCGCCCCTTTTATATTTAAATGTAATACCTACATTAAGTATTTTAATTTTAAGCCCTAAAATTTAAAAATATATATATTTTACGACAAACTGGCAATATGTAATTGAAAATGTTAAAAAACTGCTGAAATTAAGTTTAAAAGAATATTTATTAAATTACCAAAACAAACAAAATTATAAAAAATATAACCAAGATAATAACTACAACTGGTTTTTAGTGATGTAAGCTCGTTACAAAGTCATGCACTGTCAACTATCAAACGAATACTAAAAATATTATTACAATTTGATACTTATATATAAAAAAATAAACCTCCAATATCAAAGCGGCAAAAGGCGCTTATAGCGGCCGAAAGAAATAGCGGCATAAGGCTTTAATGCGGGCAACGCGTTGCAACGCAAAGAAAGGCTGTAAACTTTATTCTATGTATGTATTTGTTTATTTGCAAGAAAGTTTATCGTTATAAAATACTGATTGACCCTTAGATTTTGCGCCCCCAAAATGTTGCGCCTGCGTGGGTGCACGCACTGCACGCTCGCCAGGATCGACCCTGCTAATAACTGTAGTGATTAGTCATTTTGACCAATTCATTTTTAGATTAGTTAACATCATACTTTGTATATTCAAATATATGTAATTCACAAAATATTTACATGTTTATGTAGGTACATGTTTTGTTAATATAAAAAACCCAATTTCGTTGCATAACAAGTCTATATTTAGTTTTAATATTTCGCCCACCCCCAAAAGGGCGTAGATTCTCTTCCTATTAGTTGCTATTTATGGATTTATTTTATATTTTTTATTTGTTTTTATTTATTTACGCCACTGAGTAAAACTCATTACTTACCTAATGAAAAGTGGACATCGCTCATCTGATAAGACACAATTCTTAGGTTTAAAATCTAAACACATGTTTTATAAAATTTTACAAATTTTTCTTAAAATTTTTTATTTTGATTATTAAACTGTTTTGACATTGTATATATAGGCTTTACGAATTCTACGATAACCCAACCTATACCTTTTACAGCATTTTAATTATACTTATTTTTTTAGATGTACTGAACAGGAATTTGAGTGTAGCGATTTATCATGTATTTCTTTGGGATGGAAATGCGACCGACAGATCGACTGCAGAGACGGATCTGATGAAGCTGATTGTGGTATGAAAAATAGAAGCAAAATTATATTTAAATTAAAATCAAAATATTATTATAGATATTGTGCCACCTTTTTGCGACGATGAGGAATTCCAATGCACTAACAAAGTTTGCATCAAAAAAGAATTCAAATGTGACGGTGATGATGATTGCGAGGATTGGAGTGATGAAAATGATTGCCCCAAAGTTCTTGGGCATTGTGTGGCGGGAGAATTCAAGTAAACATTATTTATGCAATACCCACATTCGTAATTAATTATAATATTTATAGATGTAATAACGGTAAATGCATCCCAGACAGATACAGATGTGACAAACAACAAGACTGCGAAGATAATGAGGATGAGGCAAATTGTAATTTCTCCGAAACAAAATCATGTTCTTCTGACGCATTTACTTGTGATAATGGAGTTTGCATTTTGGTATAAAAATAATATAAATTACCAGCAATATCCAAAATTATCTAATGTTTTAGCACACTTGGGTTTGTGACGGATTTCAAGACTGCTCTCATGGAGAAGATGAAGCCAAGTGCGAAATCGTATGCGATGAATCTAAATTCCCTTGCGCAGGCCCAACAAAAAAGGATAACTCAACGTATATGTGCATCAATAAAAAACATGTTTGTGATGGGCAAAAGGATTGCCCTAAAGGGGAGGATGAGTTAAATTGTCCGAGCAAACGCGAGTGTGAACCTGGCACGAAGTGCAAACAGCTTTGCATTTTAAAGGATGGAAAGAAAGAATGTTCTTGCTTACCTGGTTACTATCTTGCTGACGATGGTTATAGCTGCGAAGATATAGATGAATGTATGTATGCAACTGATCCCGTTTGTTCTCAAAAGTGCAACAACACTATAGGTAGCTTTAATTGTGACTGCATGACAGGTTATATACTAAGACCTGATTTAAGATCATGTAAAGCTGTTGGAGCGCCTCCTACTTTACTTTTTGCTAACCGAATTGATATAAGACAGGTAATATTTTTAGTGTTTCTTACTTTTGACTAATAATCACCAATCAAGGTTCCATTACAGGTTTCTTTAAGTAATAATAAGTATACAGCCATACTTAAAGGATTACATAACGCTATTGCTTTAGATTATCACTATGAAAAGGGTTACATATTTTGGTCTGATGTCTCTATGGACGTTATACGTAGAGCTTACGTTAACGGTACAGATACTATAGGTAAATAAGTGCAATTGGCTACAAAAACAACTTAACTTAGTTTTTGTATTTTTCAGATATAATAAAATGGGGACTTGAATCACCTGGTGGAGTCGCTTTGGATTGGATTCACGATTTAATATTCTGGACTGACTCAGGTACTCGCAGAATAGAAGTTGCATCATTGGACGGTCAACAACGTGGTATCATAGCTTCAAATGAAATTGATAAACCTAGAGCTATAGTTGTGCATCCAGGTGAAGCTTTGGTATTTTGGACCGACTGGGGTCCAAACCCAAAGATCGAAAGAGCGGAGATGGATGGCAGTAACAGAAAAAGCATAATTACTGAATCGGTGTTTTGGCCAAACGGTCTCACTTTGGATTATACAAACAGCAGGATTTATTGGGCAGATGCAAAGCATAACGTTATAGAAACTGCTATGCTAGATGGTTCTAATAGAAAGAAAGTTATCAGTAAAGGGTTACCTCATCCATTTGCTTTAACAATATTTGAAGAATCTATATTTTGGACTGATTGGCATACTAAATCTATCTCGACTGCAAATAAAGCTACAGGAGCTGGTCTAAGAACGATACACTCCCAGTTGCATTTTCCTATGGATATACATAGTTACCATCCACAAAGACAACCAAGATATCCCAACAAATGCGGAACCAATAATGGAGGTTGTGCTCATATGTGTATTCCAAATAAAAAATCTTACACCTGCGTATGTAGAATGGGTCAAAAGTTAAAAGCAGACAAGAAAGCTTGCCAAAAGCCTGATAAATTATTGCTGTTTGCTCGTAAGAAGGATTTGAGGCTAAAGCATTTAGATCCTAATTCCAACCACAATCTAGAAATGGTTATTCCAGTAAACGGCATTAAATCAGCCGTTGCTATAGCATGGGATGCCAAAAACGATTATATTTATTGGACAGACGTGGAACGTGATACAATAAATAGAGCATTTTGGAATGGCAGCGACCAAGAAGTCTTGGTTCATACCAATATAAGTTTGGTGTTATTTTTATTAATGTTTTCAAAATTCTAATTAAATTTTTTAGTTACACCTGCGGGTTTGGCTTTGGATTGGTGCACAGACAAAATTTATTGGACAGACGCCGATACTGCAAGAATTGAAGTTGCGCAATCTGACGGTCAGATGAGAAGTTTAATAATTTGGGAAGATCTGGATAAACCTAGAGACATTGTCGTTGACCCTATAGGTAAGTCTCATATACATTTTTGTAACTGTATTATTAATAACTTTTCTCATTAATAGTCGGTTATATGTATTGGTCTGACTGGGGTGAAAAACCCAAAATAGAAAGAGCCGATATGGATGGTTTAAACAGAATAACCATAGCTGCTACAAATTTAACCTGGCCAAATGGATTAGCAGTAGACCATTTTACTGGAAAAATATACTGGACAGATGGTGGCTCTAAAGCCATAGAATTTGCTAACTTTGATGGATCGAACAGAAAAATACTATTGCGTATGTTATTGCTTATTTTAAAATATTAATAATATTTTATGTTTTTGTTTTAAGAGGGTCCCGATATTCCTCATCCCTTTGGTTTGGATGTCTTTGGAAACAATATTTATTGGTCAGATTGGCAAACATTAAATATTGAGAGGGCCAATAAACTAACAGGAGTAAATCGTACAGTTTTATCCTCTCAAATGAACGGTCTAATGGACGTCAGGGTATTCCATAGAAACAGAAAAACCATACGTACTCCATGTCATACTGATAACGGTGGTTGTTCTCATCTGTGTTTGTTACGACCCAAAGGGCATGCATGCGTTTGTCCAACAGGAATTAAATTAGGAGTAAGTTTTTAAAATTTTTTTTATTATATTAACATCATAATTTACTTTAGACTGATGGTAAAACTTGTCTGCATGGTCCGATAAACTTTCTTATTATGGCTCGTCGTGTAGACATCCGCCAAATTTCTTTAGATGTTCCCTACATGGCCGATGTTGTCCTTCCACTTCCAAAACTAAAGAGTGCCACCTCCGTTGATGTTGACCGCAAAACAGGTGAAATATATTGGACGGATACTGCTGAAGATGTTATTCAGAAAGCAAATGCACAAGGAAGGACTGTACAAACAATCGTAATGCATGAAATGGAAGCACCAGATGGAATCGCAATAGATTCCACAGGGAGAAAAGTATTTATTGAAACTAAAAATTATATTTTTTATTAATTTCATTATATTATAGATGTATTGGACTGATGGAGAACGTAACAGCGTTGAAGTAGCTGAATTGAATGGTTTAAATAGAAGAGTTATGTTTACAAAAAATATAGATGATCCAAGAGCTATTACACTACACTACCATCATGGTTTAATGTTTTGGTCTGATTGGGGTAAACAAGCTAAAATAGAAGTGGCTTGGATGGACGGCACTCATAGAGAAACATTGATTTCAACTAATCTTACATGGCCAAACGGTTTAGCCATAGATCGTCCAGCGAATCGTTTATATTGGAATGATGCAAAATTAAACACTATAGAATCCAGCGATCTTAATGGCAAAAATAGAAAGTTGGTTATTTCAGGCGTACCTCACCCATATGGGCTTGTTGTAGTTGGTAATCATGTGTACTGGACTGATTGGGGAACAAGTGCTTTACATCGGGCAGAGAAAATCAATGGAAGCGATATAACTGTTATTAAAGATAAACTAGAAGGATTAATGGACGTGCGATCTGTTCAACACGATAATATAGCAGAAAATGCATGTGGCTTAGCTAATGGTGGTTGCTCTCATTTGTGCTTAAGAAACCCAACATCTTATACATGCGAATGTCCAACTGGTATTCGTATATCTAGCAACAAGAAACATTGTGAACCTCAACCATCTACATATTTACTTGTGGCAACAAAATATGCTTTGAGTAGAATAAGTCTAGATACTGAAAGTAAATAACTTAATATTATTTTTTGGATTTACTATTGATAATTTTTACTTTTTAGATGTCTGGGATTATACTTTGCAAATTAACTCCATTCACAACGTTGTTGATGTTGATTTTCATTGGGAAAAAAAGCAAATTTTCTTCACAGATTTGGAAAGACATGTAATCCAGACGGTTCATATGTATAACACTACAGAAGTTACTACTATTGTAAACGCAAATTTAACAAGCCCTGATGGAATAGCGGTGGACTGGATTGCCAATAATATTTATTTTACAAACACCGGAAATAAAGTTATTGAGGTTGTAAGACTGGATGGTTCCCACAGAAAAACTATTATCAAAAAGGGTCTAAATGATCCCAGATCTATTGCGGTCTTTCCCAGACGAGGTTTTTTATTAAATTCCCATTTATATTTTAAAATTTATAATATTTTAATGTTTTAGGCTATTTGTATTGGACAGATTGGGGAGTAAAACCAAAAATAGAGAGATCTTTTATGGATGGTAGTGGAAGAAAAAGTATTGTTGACGAAGATCTCACTTTACCCATAGGACTGGTTGTGGATTATCTAGCAAAAAGGCTTTACTGGATAGACGCTAAAATAAATGCTGAGAAAATTGAAACTACAGACTTACATGGGGAGAACAGAGTGCTTCTTAACATACAAGGATCCCACCCATTCTCATTAACCCAAGTAATATATTATAAATATAACCTTTCCTAATGTTTTATTTAATTAATATTTTTTAGTTTGGTGATCATATTTACTGGACCGACTGGATGCAGAAATCAGTAAATAAAGCGGACAAAACAACTGGTAAAGATACTGTAGTAGTACGCCCACATCTAGATGCTACCATGGGTGTAACCATGGTCGCCCAAAGCAGACAATTGGGTTGGAACCCATGCGCCATTAACAATGGAGGATGTCCCTACTTGTGTTTTTTCAAGCAAAAGAACTACTCTTGTGCTTGTCCAGATAACAAACTAAATTGCAAACCGGATCCTATAACTCCTGTTTCTTTAAAATGTCCTGGAGATAAATTTAAGTGTGACTATGAGGATGACGATGAAAACGACAGTCATCAATATGAAAATTCTGTTGATGATTTTGATGTTCCAAAACCAAAAACTCATTCAAATCTGTTCTACGTTATGACTTTGGTTCCGATGTTGTTCGTAATCTTGTTGTTCTTGATGCTGTTTGGCTATTTATTTATCAAAAAAGGTAATTTAATAATTAATTAATTAATTGTTTGTATTGTATATTTTATAAAAATTATATGTGTTAAGGTAAAAAGAAATACATGTACGGTCCAAGTAGAAGCTTCTCAAATCCTAATTATTACTCATCAAGCAATGATCCGGCTAGAGGAACTGCAGCTGGGGATAGAAAACAACTATGGAAAAGGCTTAAATATGACAAATCTCAAGTAAGCTGTAGATAAAAGTTAAAACAATAATTTAATTCCCATAGCGATTTAGCAGTTCTACTGCATTTGGTTTTGGAATTTAGGCAGAAATGCTGATTCGTGATTGGCGCCTTTTATTACATTGAAAACATTTTTTGGCTGTCTGGGTCAAAAACATTGTAAATCTTTGTTTTATTGCACCAAACCCTTTGATTGAAAATCATAATAAAGACTTGGTAATAAAAAGTTAGAAATTTCGAAAATGTTTAAATATAAAGTTAAAAAGGACCCAATATTAAAGCATTCTTCTTAGAAAGTCCGCTACCTCTAAAGCCTTAAATTTATATAAAAAATGTCTACTAGATTATACCAAAACTTAAGACAATTAATGCCAATACAAGACAATTCCAAGCAGCGATTCCTAAATTTTTATTGTCACGTAACAATAAATCCCTTTTATTTTATAAAACCCTACACCAAATGAGAATAAATAATAATAATTTAAATTAGGATTAAAAAACGTGCCCTAGAGGTTTGTTTGAACGCAACTATTTACTAATGTAAGTAATTCGCGGAACTTTTTTTACTTTTCCAAGGACCCCTTTGGTTTCACGGTACTCAGATTAGGAATCGCTGATCTAAGGTGTAATTTTTTTTATTTTTTATTTAACGGACATGTAGCTATTTTTATTTGTAAATCTATATAAACCATTCAAAAATACATTGTACAATATAATTTTCGGATAATTTCATGTTTTAATTAATATTAAGGTCATACAATTGAGGAGCGTCTAGTCATTATTCGCATCTTGAACCAACCTAAAAGTGGTCAAAAGCCAACAGCTACAAATTACAAAGCCTAAACTATATTTAATCTAAATAAAATTAATTTGAAGGTAAAGCTAATATTACCATCAGTTTTATAATATAATTACTAATTATATTTGTATTGTAAACCTTAATTATTATTAATTATTATTACCTCTGTTCAAATATAATCTAAATAAAATTAATTTGAAGGTAAAGCTAATATTACCATCAGTTTTATAATATAATTACTTATTATATTTGTATTGTAAACCTTAATTATTATTAATTATTATTACCTCTGTTCAAATATAATAGGTAGGTATAAATATAGTATGAACATGCTGAGTCATTTAACTTGAAACTTGAAATATCTCAGTTAGTATGCATTTTACGAAAAAATGTTTAAAATAAAAATTAAATGATTCGAGGGGGGAAATCAATCAGTTCTAAATTGGTCCTCATACTCTCCTCCTTATAGGGGGAACAGGGGGTAAGTTTAAAATTTCCAATGGAACACCCTATTTTTTATTGCAGATTCGGATCATTCGACTAAAAATAGGTAGATTTTGTCTGGCGCTGTAATAAAAAAAATCAATTTTGTTCGATTTTTCTCGCTCGACTTACATACAGCATTTTTTCTACAACCGGTGTTTCTAAAAGAATGTTTGGTAAAAATTAATAATTATTGGACAAATTGGACTTTTGTGTCAAAAGTCGCAAATACACTAAACATTTCTTTATTATGGTTTCCATGGTTACTAAGCGAGCGTTTTGGTTACTTTGTCGCTCGGCGAGCGACAAAGTAAAAAAAACGCTCGCGAATGAAATCAGGTTTCCATCGATTTTCTAGCTTAGGTGTACTGGAATCCTCTTTTCGCTATCATCTGTGGTCAGCACTAGTGACAAATCCGAATCAAAATAAAACTATACTCTGTCCGAGGTTAGTTCTTTCCTAACCTTTCTAAAAGGGCTCTCGCATTCTTCTGTCCACTTAAATTATTTGTTTAGCAGCTCGTTTAAAGGTTTTAAAATACTCACCGAATTAGGTGCATTATAATTGATCATGCCCAAAAAACTTCTGTCTCATTCTCTGGTTTCGGTACCTTTAACACTGCTTTAATCTTCGTTTTGCTCTTCAAAACTCCTTCTTTCGTTATTACATGACCTTAAAACTACAAATTCTCTTAGAAAATGTGGCATTTGTTTTTCTGTGTCAGTGTAAATCCTGCCTTTTCAATCCTCTCCAACGTTTTTGCTAAATTTTTTTCTTGTTCTTCTTTGATTTTCCCCATAAAAAAGTGTCGTCTAAAAATACTGTTACATGGTCGATGACTGAACAACGATTTGATGTGTTTTTGGAATGTAAATGATGCGATTTTAATCCCATATGCACCTTGTAAAGGCCTCGATGAGTCGCCCATGTCAGGAATTGTAGGTAAGCTCTGATCATCTGCTAACTTCTCCTTTCATGATGTGGTAACGGGTACTGCTTGTCCACTAAATGCTTGTTGACTGTTGATTTATAATCCGCACATATCCTTAGCTCTCCGTTTTCTTTTAACACGCATACCAGTAGTGTTGCCCACTCCGTAGATTGCATCGGAGATTATTACCCCCTTTTTATAGTTCATCTAGCTCTTACTCCAACTTTTGCATATATTCTAGCATTACACTCATTGCTTTGGCGAAAAGTGGTACTGTGTCTTTCTTAAGATGCAATTTTATCCTCGCCGGTTTGAACTTTCCTAGCCTCTCGCTAAGAAGTTCTGGGTATCTTGACCAAACTTTCTTGTGTTTGTTCTTTATCAACACATTTACAACCCCTAAACCAATGCCAAACACCTTCAGCCAGTCTTGCCCCAAGATACAACATGCAGATTCCTCTACACAAAACGAAACTTTCCCCTTAGACTTCATTAAATCGTTGCTGTTGCCTTCTACGAAGTGAAATCTTTTTTTTCTGCACGATCGGGCCAGATGACTTGTGGCACCGCACGCCCAATATCTACTTTGATTTGGTATATTTTCTTGTTTACCTTTCTATGCCGCCATTTTGTCTTTTTGATCTTTCACATTTGAACTACGCGTTCTGCCAAAATGGTTCACCTGTGCCCCGTTTTCCGTTTGCCTATCTTCATTCTTCCAATTTCCAAAATTTTATCTAACGTATCTTCCATCTTCCTTTTCTATAACTCGTTCGTTAACTTTGCCTTTCTTCATCCTCGTAATCAGTTTTAGTTTCAGGATCGTTCTCAAATTGTCTGCACTTGCTCGTTGCTCTGTAAAGTCCCGCGTAGTAATAATCTCTTACTTTCTCATCTTCCTGCAGGTTCAGCTCCATAATTTTTTTTCATTCTTTGATGCTCCATCAACAACTTGTTGAGCTCGTAAAACGTACGTTCTGCGGGTTTGTCGGAAAAGCACAAGTTTCGACATAACTTGTACGTTGTCGCAACCATTAGGCTTAGCAAAATAGGTACCTGAACCTTATTTTTGACTGCGTAAGGTTTAAAGTGATGACGGAGACTTTCACTATAAATCATTCATTCGTTTTCACATTGAACTCCTGAAACCGGATGTTCGTTGCCAAGAATTTTTTTTTCATTTTATATTTCTAGAGGTCAACAGATCATTTTGAGCCCAAAATTAAAATAGGTTGTAGGTCAAACGTATTTTAAACGTACCGTGTCCCGACTTCTCACTCACAATCCTCGTCATCATAAAATACTTGGGTACCTGTAGAAGCAGAAGTTTGGCAGGGTGACGAGAAAGAATTAAACCACTAACGTTTGTAGACACTATATATTTCAGAGCCCAACAAAGGCTACTTGTTCCGCTCCAGAATGAGTGCGAATTCGCGGATCGGGGCATGCAGCTCTAAAACCTACATACATTATAACAAGGATCTCAGACGCAAAAAGGCTGCCAAACGACTGTCGCAGAAAATCCAATAGACCATCCATAGAACATCCCAATGTCAAGGAAATGGACCTAAAGAACGCCGAATAACATCCAAAAGGACCTTATTCAGCAGTATATCGATGTCGTTCGATTTTGATCCATTTCTTTGACATTGGGACGTCCTATGGACGTTTATTGAATTCCCTGCGGCAGTTGTTCGGCAGCCTATCGGCGTCCGACATCCTTGTGCTGTATGGAGACTTGTGTAGTTGGTAGTGTAGTATTTATATACCAATGTTATGGTTCTATTATAATAAGCCTCGCTATATAAATTGAATCGGTGGGTGTCCAAAAATTTAATTTTGACGTTATTTTCTAAAATCAGAAATTAGTTGACAGAATATCAATATTATATTTTATAAAATTATTAAAATATTCTCACAAAAAAAAATCTATTAGGAACTATAAAACGGATTTTTTTTAAACGGTTTGTCAAAATTTTAACTTGTGGACTTACTGGTGGACGTACTGTTCTCAATCTCACCGATTCAATTGTATTTAATTAAAACCTTGTAGCAGAAGTAGTTCCAAGATTTGTTATATTTTGTCAATTTAAAAGCGCAGATAGGCAGACCAGCAGATCGCCAGGTAGCGCACGCCCCTGTCCATGAATCAAAATATGGCACACTTAATTTTTACGTCAAATAATTTTACTGAGTTAACTACTAAATTTCAGTTTTTTTATTTGTTCTCTTTTTAACTTTTGCAATCTCATGTAATGTTTTGAATTTTTAGCAAATCACAATTTTTTAAAATTTGTTAGTTAGGGTGGGACTGATCAAAAACAAACAACTCTTGGTAGGTTCCGACCTTAGAGTAACAGAGTTTTGTTACTCTAAGGTTCCGACCAACAACAAACATGTCGCATGTAATTTGATCATAAACATGTCCATTTTTAAAATTCGATTTTTTATTTCTAAAAGTATTTTGTTTACCATGGCTTATTCAGGCGTCCGCTCCCCATTTTACAAAGGAATAATAATAATGTGTAAATTGGATGCTTTTACAAGTTAACAAGAAAACAAGTAGACTTATATCACTCTGGGTTTTATAGTAATGACTTATGACAGGAAAGATGAATATTTTTAGTTACCTGAGTCCTCTGCAAAAATTCCAATTTTTAATCATAAAAAATTATTAATATTTCTAATTAAATATTGTTATTAGGAAAGGGTGTACGAAGAAACTACCACAAACAGTCCGGAAATAGCAAGTCTGATACCCACGATTTTGACACCATGCAGCTCAAACTGCGAAACAGTTACCCCTGAACTGGAAAGGTCCCCATCAGTTACACCCCTACACAAAATGGAAATAGAACAACCAATAGGTTAATTTTTTCGCCAACCAACTAAATTAACATTAATTACAAAAGATTGGCATAATTTATTTTGTAACAATGAAATGTTATTTAAATTTATCAAAAATTAAAAAAGAACCTTTTTGTAAGGTGTTAACTTTTTTAGTTGCATATTACTTAATGGCGTACATATTTAGATATCTGGTCACCTAAGTAACAACAACTACGTACCTAATATAAACGTTATGATTAATTCGGTTTTTAAACGTTTTATAGAATATTTAAATACTTCAAATTATTTATTTTATTAATTAGTTTTCTATAATTATACTATAACACTTTTATTATCTGTAATAAGATTTTAAAGACGTTAAATGATTGTCAAATTTTAGGGTGACTGACAATAACTTTTAAATATAATATCTGACTGTCAATATTTTTAACTTTTAGTTTTTATTTATAATATTTATTAAATAGTACAGTAACTAATACGAAATAATGGTTCAGTGATTCCTATTACTAATTGTACTACTTATATTATTTATAAAATGTATTTATTTAAAATAAATTTGTACAATTAACCGGAAAATCATATTGGTCATAATTTGTTTTTAATTAACACATCTATTGGTACCGGTCCAATTCAAGCAAAGCATGTATTTTAGAAATTATTTAATTAAAGAACATTTGAAATGTTTAAATATTTCATTTAAATATTTTACAAATTATTTAGTTAAAGCAAATTTGAAATCTTTTAGTATTGGATTGGACCTATAGTGTGTAAAAAAAGTATTGTTAAATGTTACCAAAGAATTGTTTAAAATTATAAATTTATGTATTTTATTTAAAAAAATACCATTTACCTATTTGTAATAGATGTTTACATATCTTTACTATATATTGGGCGTAATTAATATTTATTTATATGAATAAATTAAAGTATTCGATTGTTAACTATCAAATATTATTTTTAAATTAAATAAAACTATTTTATTATACAGGGTGATTTTAAAAATATTGTATATTATTTTTATATTAAGTTTTAAATAAGAATTATTCTGTTATTTTATTTTGTTATATATATTTTACCCTGTATACGTCTAGAACTATTATTCTCATATCATCACAATACAGTATATTTATTCCACAACAACCATTTGGTCATAAATAATATATGTCTTTGTAGCCAAATATTATGTAATTTGCACAACATTTTTGGTTTTAAAGACATTGATCAAATGTAAAAGAATATAAATATTATCTTATGACACATATATTTAAAAGAATATTTTTTATAAATTGTATGGCTGGCAGAATTTAAAAGACTGAGAGACATAAGCTGTTTTATTTAATGTATTTAAATATTAATAAGCAAAGAAGAATAATTAATTTGGCTTAATAGAATGTGATTCAGGGTGCGGTTTTTAATACTTAAATACATTTTTAAAAAGTATTGTGAAGTTTAAACAGAATTTTATTATAAAAATAAAGAAATTGATTTAAAATGTTGTTTAAACTTGACAAAAATACTGGTCCAAAAAAGATAATTGAAATTCGTTGAGAATTTCCATCATCTTGCATGAAAATATAAGGTTTAGTAACCATTAACAAAAATTAAGCTAATAAGGGCTCAAATTAGTTTAATTTTTTATTTAATAGTTAATCGGATGGAATGGTAACTTAATACTTTTAAGCAAGCAATCTTGCAGCGAATGGTATAATAGTTTAAAACCAAATAATATGTAATGTTTCTAAGTGTAATATCATATACCTATATATATTTATATTGATGGAAATTAAAAATAAATAACTCTTTATTTTTAATTTCAATATGTTAGCTCAAGGTATAACACTTAACTGGCTCAATTGTTTTTTATTTTTGTTAATTCCAAGAGGTCGACGTATTCAATAGGCTCCTTAATTTAGTATAATAAGGTTTTAGAAAGAATACCCGGTCTAAAGATATTTTAATAGGTAATTTTATTTGGCAACATAAAGAGTTTTTAAGAAATTAAATACTTTGTTCCTTAAAAACTCGGCTTTTCAGAACAAAAAACATAAATTAGCCATGTTCTAAATAAATGTTAATATGTAAGAATATTTATAAATTTAGAAAAAATATTTATGTTTATAATAAGTAAGAGACTCCCAATTTTAGGAAGCATGACTCTCTTACGCCTCCAAAGAAGATTCATGAAATAAATCTGTGAATTTTTAATGTTTTTTAGTAGTTTTATTTACACCCACATAAAAATATTCATTTTATTTAAGTCTTGCCCTGATAGCAAAATTTGATTCTAAGAATCTTCTAAGAAGATACGACTCGGAATAATGGAATATTCTTAGAACCTTCCCTTATTGCTAAGAATGTTCTTAGGGACTTTTAAAACATTCAATAGATACCCTTTTAATGATGCAAGTAGATTCTTAGAAGCTTCTTAAAACCTTCCTAAAAAGCAATCTAAGAACATTTTAAGAATACGTTTTTGGAATGTTCTTAGAAGGTTTCTTATGGAGCTTCTAGGAAGCTTTTGAGAATATTTCCAAATATGTCAGATACCCACGTTCTAATATGTTGGATTCTACATTCGTAAAATTCTTCAGGAGGCGACAAATACGCCTCACTGTCATAATATGAAAGTGAAATGTACTTGTCGTCCCCTTAAAAAAATTTGCGACATATTAATATATATTTATTTAAAAATATTAAATAAACAATTTGACCTCTGAACCATAAGTTGTATGACATTATTTCATAAAAAGTAAAATTGGAAAATTTTGTGGGATAAGTCAGATTAGATTGAAGTTGAAGATAGTAGGATTATTATTCATAAAAATGTTAATTCAGAAATAAAAAATCGGTACCGTAAACACGGGTAACTTTGCACCCCGCGGGTGACTTTAACCCATTTATGAAAAATCTTTTCGCGCTTGATAAAATTAACATTTATAATTTGTTGGTCTAAACCTGTCAATTGAGCGATTCTATTGAGTTTTTTTTACAGGAAAATTACTTAGTGTTTTAAAGAAAGAAATGGGATTTATTACACTTTTAAATTGTATATATCACATCAGTGCAAAACTATTAGAAATACACGCGTTACAATTTCTATATTATGCGCAATCCATTGGAATGATGATCCTTGTTTAACTACAGGTCGATTTTTTATTTTTTTTATTGGTAATCCCTTGCAATAGATATATGTCGCTGCTAACACGTGTCTAATAAAAATAAAATATAATATTGAATTCATTTTATACGGAAAATACACTGTGAGACAAAGTAACCCGCAACCAGGGGGTAACTTTGCACACCCAGTTTTTAAGTTTTATTTTTGAAACTCAGCCCTATGTAATATTATAACATAGTTATTATGAAAGAGCAACTCAAGACTCAAATTTTGGTACACAGCAAACGGAAAAATATAGAACTGTATAGGATGACTCCGCGTTTGAATACTAATTTTTAAAGTTTTATCAGAACTGTATTGCAGGGCCGGATTTAGAGTTTTGAGGCCCTGGGGCCGACATTTGGTGGGGGCCCTCAATATTTCTAAAAATGTTGACACTTGGGAAATTAAAACTCATGGTTAATTTTTAAGCTAGATGAACTTTACGTGATTTTTTATTATCTGAATCATTTATTATTTAATAAATTTTAATAAAATCGGCCAAAGCGTTTTTAACGAACGAACGAAATACCCTGTATCTCGATAATAAAGCATTTTCGGACACGTGTTTATAAGAACTTTTTTTCATATTTTGATGAGAGGAATTTCCCCTGAGCTTTTGTCTGAATCACCCTGTATATTTTGAATAATACGAACATAACCTTATATACATTTTACCCAAGTCTGAGAAATTATAAATTCGTATGCAAAACTATAAAAACGTAGATAGTAGAATATAATTGTAAATGAAAGTGCTTTTATATACTTTATATTTTATATATTTTGAATAATACGAACATACCCTTATATACATTTTACTCAAGTAAAATATAAATTGATCTATGTTTTGTTTGTATTTTTAATACTTACCGCAAACTGAAAAAAAGTGCATCAAAAGTGGTATTATTTGTCTGTTTTTCATACAAAATCAAACAATAAAACAATCTTTTGTCCAAAGAAAAGCACGAAACAGTATTTCGGAAACACCGGAAAATATTCCACAACACTCCAATGTACCAATAAAAATCTGGGACAAAAACTAACTTTAATATTAGATTATAAGTAATTGACTGTTTGCCTGTATTTACAAAAACGTTACGACAAGCACTAAAGGAGCAACTGCTTAAAATTGTTATGAGTCATAACTTACGACTATAGACTATATAAAAACGTCTTCGCGCGCCAAAACTTTGAGTGTGATAATTTACATTCTGATTTGCAAGCGGATAAGCGATAAAAAATCCGCGAAAAATTAGAGTTAGATCTACAAAAAAATAATTGAAAATTACATGATTCACGCGGTATAATTTTTCGTCAATTTTTTCCATATTTGTTTCATTAAAAAGCTACATATTACATTGATGGGGGCCCCTAAATGGTGGGGGCCCTGGGGCCGTGGCCCCGCTGGCCCTATGCTAAATCCGGCCCTGCTGTATTGAATCGTGCTTTGTTTTTATATTTTTCGGCTCTATACCTATGCCCGACTATATTTAAAGTCAAACTCAATGGTGTCTTACAAGATACATTATTTTGATTTTCTATATTCAACAGAGAGGTAGAAACTCGACCCTGTCGAATGGTGCAGTCATTTATGTCTCTAGAAATTATTGAAAAAGGGTTTAGTCCAATGGTGCAGCAACTTCGGATTCCTATTCTCTTTAAAGACATAGAAACTCACGCTTTTCGAATTTTACTGGCAATGATTTTCGTTAATGTCCCCGAGAATTATACAAAAACAGCGCAATGCAATATCGCAACGGTTTCGACTTCTCTTTACTCTACCAAGTTATAGAAACTGGAGTCTCTCTAATACTGTTCTAGTCAATATTTCTGAGAGTATAAAAAGAGGGTGTAATATTGCAAGAAGTTTTGATCTTTTGATGGATGCAAGTAGTTTGAATTTTCTCATTTCTGCATATGATTTTGTTGAAAATAGTTCCTTTCTTTGGTTCCTTTGTCTGATTTTTATTTACCGTAACAACTCGCGGGTATGTAAAGCACAGAGGATATGATGTAAAGTATATTTATGTTTTTTATAAAGTACATATATTTGTATTAAAAATTTCAGAGGTTATGTTGAAAAAATGATCGATATGCTATTAAACTTTAATAATTTAGTAATGAGGTCTGTTGGTAAACCCTGCACTATCTCCACTGGTATATGTTAGTACAGCAATATTTAAATCTGGTTGATGAAAAAGTACACACCAGTGCAGGTTATTGTAGCATCTACGAACAAATGAATTAATGGCCCATTGGCAATTATTCCTTTAGTAAAAATATTCAACACAGCTTAATTAATTAATAAAATGAAAAAAATCACAATCATGTCGTATATACTTTTTTTTAAGCATAAAATAGTTTTCATATTAATACTAGTTCAAAAGTGAAATTACGACCTCTATACTGTGGAGAGTATTGAAACGCTCGACTGACGAATACAACTCTATACCCTGGCGAGATTTAGAAAACTGTATTCAAACGTGGCGTCATCCAATACACTTCTATATTTTTCCGTTTGCTGTGTATACAAAATTTAATGTTTATGATTGTTAAAACCACAAAAATTTTAAGCTTAAGTTTGAAAGTGAGCCAAAGCCACCCGTGTTTACAGTATACAAATTAATAAATATTTATAAAATACCTATAGTAAAAGTATTTTTGTTATCTAATATTGTTTTAATTTGATAAATAACTATAAAAACTTTCTCAACATTCTAAGCATATGTTCAGAGTGGATTAATTTTTACCACTAAACTTTGCACCTTCTAAGAACCTGCCTAGAGGCCAGTGAGAATATTCTTAGGATTATGCTATATTTCTTTTAAGCATGTTCTTTAGAAGAAATATAGGATGATCCTAAGAATATTCTCACTGGAAGGTTTAAAAAACATTCTTAGAACATGCCTAAAAGATATATAGCATGATCCTAAGAATATTCTCACTGGAAGGTTTAAAAAACATTCTTAGAACATGACTAGAAGAAATATAGCATGATCCTAAGAATATTCCCACTGGAAGGTTTAAAAAACATTCTTAGAATAAACTGTGCTATCAGGGTGGTTAATGACTATATTTTAATTAATTTTGAAAAAGAAATTGATTTTATTATTTTGTTTTTTAAGATTATTTTTAGGTGACTCTTAAGCCTAGGCTAGACTATGTTACCTATATAGCAAAGTCATAAAACAAATTTATTTTCAACTTTGTTGTGTAACTTGTTATATCACTTAATATTTTTAACGGTGTATCCAGACTATATTTCAAAATATAGTAACAAATTGGAGAGAAACAGAATTCTTTCATTACAGTACAATGGCGTCCGTATACTAATATATTCTATAGAAGATACAGCAATTATGGCATCGGCAGCCTGTGCAATTTTGTTTAAACGCAGATTTTTTATGTCTAGTTAAGCCAATCAGTTGTGCTTTTTTCTATTTTTAAAATCCACAAAGGTGGGACCCATAATGCTCATTGTTCACGAAACAATTCAATTAAAGTAAAGTTTGAACGCTGTATCATGATACCGCAAAGTCATGGCTTGACAACGGTTGGAAATGCATGGCTGATTACGTTGCTGTGTCAAACTTACAGTCATCCAACTCTAATTGTCACTTTCTTTGACCATTCCATTTTGTAACTATAGCCTAAATGGAGACAATAACACAATGCGATGGTAAGTACTCAACAAAATGAAGCGCAAAGAATGAAATGCTTTAATAACACGTTTTCCAGTGTGGACAAGTCAATAACTTTCTTTGATATTTACGGACGTCTGGATATCATATAACCTGCTATATAAAGCCGGGTCCAGACTGAGTAACATTGCTATATAACTTTGCTAAATAACTTTGCTATGCAATTTTTGTTATAAACATTGTCGCGTCCACACTTAGTTTAGTCAAGATGAATGCGGCGTGCGTAATTTTGCTTGGCAAGACTAAGAAAAAACAGAAAAAAACGCGGTTCTGGGTTAGACCTACACAATTAGATTTTTTTTGCTTCCTCTGAAATTGTCCGATTAAGCATCTTATTTTCTTTTCGACTTCGTCTTTTCCCAAATTAAGAGCCTCTCCAAATTGCTTCCAAGCGTCATGTTTTTTTGTTTATTTTTGTACAAAGGGATATGTGTGTCCCATAGTTTGGCATGTTGTCTGTATAATTCAATTAGTTCAGTTAGTTTTCACGTTTCTTTTACGTTCCAGTATAATAATAAATAAAAAAATATTAAACTTCGTACATTACCATACAAGTACTATAAGAAGCTTTTTCTAAATGTATTCGAAATATGAAAAAAAAACACTTAACGGGATATGCATACCTACCCCGTTGAGAGTGTTTTTTCAATATTTGAAATATATTCGATAGATATATTTGACTCGGTAGGTATGATTTTAAAAATTTGAAAAAAATGGTTTTCAATGCTCCTTACTTATTTATAAACTGTCCGAAGAAAAGTGTTAATGAAAGGCTGTTCTGCGGCACGTGTTATTGTTAATCTATTATAATCTATCTATAATAATAAGATGGCGACGGCTGATGTTTGTTTTGTTTGCAAAGAAGTGTTTTTGGACATAAAATGTGTAATCCAGTGCAATGGCTGTAGTAACTTTTACCATGGAAAGTGTGTAAACGTAGATTTAAGGGGCTTTCACAAGAAAAAAGCCTGGAAATGTAAAATATGCGAACCAAATGGTGAAATTGAGGTTATTGAAGGAAATGTGGGGAAATCCAGAAAAAGGAGTAGAAATGAAGATAATGAGCGATGTAAATGAAGTAATGGAATTGTTACATAGAATTGTTGAAAGTAATAAAGAGATAAATCAAAAACTTAACCTATTAGTGGAAGAAAATAAAATATTAAAACTTGAAATAATGGGATTAAAAAGTGATAAAAACAGTAAACAAACAAACGGATTGGTTTCAAGGTCTTATTCGGAAGCAACACAAACAAATGTGCTTATTATAAATTCAAAAACACAAACTGTCACTGCAAACAAAATAAAGGAGGATTTGAGGCAAAAGGTTGAACCTGCTGAAATTGGAACTGGAATAAGTATGGGGAAACAGACAAAGAAGGGTGGAGTTATATTAAATTGTTCTAAAGATAAGCAAATAGATGAAATCAAGAAAGTTATTCAAACAAAAATGGGAGAAGATTATGAAATTATGAAACCAAGTCTATACAAAAATAGAATTAAATTAACAAATATACATGAAAATGAATTTAATGTAGAAAATGACAAAATTGTTTCTAAAATTATAAAACAAAATGATCTGGAAGAAACGGCAGATTTAAAAGTAATAAGAAAATCCAAAATAAATAAGGGCAGATTTAATATTTTTATGGAGGTGGACCTTGAAACACTCAAAAAGCTAAATAATAAAGAGAGACTTTTTGTTGGATGGAATAGCTGCAAATTATTTAACGATTATAATGTAATACGTTGTTTTAACTGTCATAAATATGGTCACATGGTAAAGGATTGTAAGGATGAATTGTGTTGTCCAATTTGTACTGAAAATCACAAATTTGAAGAATGCAGATCCGAAACAAAAAAATGCATAAATTGTGTAAATGCAAATATAAAATATAATTTGGAATTAAAAGTGGATCATCCAGTATGGAGTAAGGAGTGTCAGTGCCTAAATAAAATAATGGAATCACAAAGAAGGAAATTTGAAAGCAAAAAATATCAACTACAGATATCTGAAAAATCTAAAGGAGGTATACTATATTTAAATTGTCAGGGATACATAAACAATAAAGATGAAATTGAGATCTTGTTAGAGGAATTTAAACCAATCATTTTGTGCCTGTCTGAGACACACATTGATGCTGAAACTAATGATACTGAATTAAATATAAAAGGACATAAACATGAGGGTATGGAAACCATAAATCGTAGAACTGGTGGAGTAAGCATTTTTGTTAAAAGTCAGTATCAATTTGAAGTGGTGAGAAAGGACAATTTTAATAATGCGTCATGGTTTCTGACAATTAAAGCCAAAATTAATAAAGTAACCAATATCATTACAGTAGTATCTCGTTCTCCTAGTTCAAATGATGCAATTTTTATTGAAATATTTGCCGATTACATTGAAAGTATTTTGGACTTAGTTGGTGAACAAGTTATAATGGGAGACTTTAATTACGATTACTTGAAAAGAAATTATTACACAAATAAAATAAAAGACGTGATTTACCAATATGGGCTGCATCAAATCGTTAAAGAACCAACAAGAATTACCAACACCAGTCATACCCTAATTGATTACATAATAGTTAAAAATAAAAATATAAAATACAAGAATCATTTAACTCCAAGGATTAGTGACCACAACATATTGTCTTTAACTCTAGATATAAATAAGAATGAGCCACATCAGAAGCTCATCCGTTACAGATGCTATAAAAAATATAATAAAGAATATCTACAAAATGCACTACTCAATAATCCATGGAACAATTCGTGCACAAATACTAACGAGTTAGCACATCAGTATATTCAAGGAATATCAGATATTTTAAATACTATGTGTCCGATTAAAGAAGTGCAATTTTCGGAAAAGCACAGGAATAATAAATGGATTAATGACAATATTTTGCAGATAATAAGAGACAGAGATTACCTCTATAAATCGGCAGTTTTAAGCTCAGACAATGAAACCTGGGAAAGATTTAAAATAGCCCGAAATCTTGTAACCATGAATATAAAAACGGCAAAGGAAAATTACTATTATAAAATATTGGATGAAAACAAAAATAATTCTCCACAATTATGGAAAAGTTTAAAAGAGATGTTGCCTGGACACGGTGTTCTTAAAGGCGCGATAAGTATAACAAAAATCACGAAAAAATCTGTTGGGTGGATTTGTTCCACTTTTTTTCTAGTTTTCAGATATGTTTTCATCAAAATCCTATTTGCTCGGTTTTTTTGAGTTATGTCATTTTTTTGACATTTTTGAGTTATGTCATCGCTTTGCATATTTTGTAAACATGCTAACCGTCAATACTTAAGTATTTTGAAATTAAAAAAAACCTGAATAGTACTGTAGGTACTATTAGTACAGGAGTTGAAAACCCAACCTAAAGATACCTTTTTATTTGTAAGTATATTTCTAGAACTGATCACAACCAAGTAAAATAATTTTGTAGTTTTAAAAATGCCTCCCAAATGCCCCCATAAAAAAACAGAGTGAAGGTTTGCGCTCCTTGTGGTACAAAAATCATTTTTGGAAAGAAAAAAGCAGCAGACTATCGTATAACTGAAAAATGTGAATCATTAATAAAACGTTTTATGAATCCTGATTTTAAAGCATCTGATTTAAAATGTCCATCGAGCATTTGTAGAACATGTCGTTTGATCCTTTTTGAGCACGAAAAGCAACAAACCCGAAAACCTTTACCGAAAATGCCCAATTAAACAGATATAATTTTACCAGCAACAACACGCTTAAATAAAAGTGACCAATGTAATTGTTACATTTGTTTAACCGGAAGATCCACCATACATCCTAAAACTCAGAAAGGCCGAGGTCATTCTAAAGATATATCTATAAATATCGAGAAATCGAATGGACTTTATGGCAGCTCAAGCAACACACAGATTCAAAGGGCAACTAAATATGAAGAAGAGAAAAAAACCTTTAAAAACTTCATTAACTTTATGTAATGCTTGTTATCAAGAAGTGGGCAAAGGTAAAATATATTCTTGTGGAACTCTAGTAACGGCTCGTAAAAATGTTATGAAAATAGTTGAAAATCTTCCGGCAATACAACAAGAGCAAATTGCAACTTCTGTTATAAAAAGAAAAATTCACGCTGAAAAAAAAACTGATTTAACCATAAGCACTCTGGGTAAAAAACTAAGAATCTCAGTAAACGAAAAAGAACGCAAAGAAGCTACATTTACTGTCGAGCGACTGGACAGTTATCAGGTCAGTACAGGTGTTTTAAACAATCAGATGAAAAAAATGACTAATTTTATTAGAAGTAATATTGGTAGATATGCGGTACCCAAAGAATACCTAACTAATATTTCTAAAACAGCAAAAACTTTGGAAAATGTTTATCATAAGGGCGTTTTTAAATTTGATGTTGAACATAAATCAACTAAAGAAGAAAGGCCTGTCATTTGGGCTGATGCTCAAGAACTACTGGATAATGTTGTGGAATACCGAAATTTGATTGGACATTGCAATGTGAAAATAACAGCGGATGGTGGGCAAGGATTTCTTAAAGTTTTTTCAAGAAAAACAAATATAGAAGAGATAGACCCAGAATCGAATGAGATAGACTCCCAACCTAAAAAACGTACGTTGTATTCTGAAGGGGGTACTTGCAGTAATCAAAATAAACTAACCAGTATTAGTAAGTTAATAATGGTTTGCATTGTGCAACAAATCAAAGAAACTTACGAAAATATTCAATTATTGTTTGATCTGGTAAAACTAAATCAAATTTCGTTTAAGTTTGTTTCAGACTTTAAGTTACTTTTAATGGTTAATGGACAACAAACAGCAACATCTACCTTTCCGTGTCCATACTGTTTTATATCCTTAAATGAACTAAGAATGTACAATGACCATGATATTTTAAGAAACAAACAAGACAATAAATCGTATAATACAGCCCAAGATGAATCAATAAAAAATAATCTTAAAACTTACGGTGATTTAAAAAAGGATTATCAACAATTTTTGAATTTAAACAAAGATAAAAAATTCGCAAAATCATGTCACAGTACCACCGCTTTTTGAAGAAAACCAGAGCGTTTCTGTGATTAAAAAATGTGTTATTCCTGAGTTACATGTGCTGCAAGGGTTTGTAAACCATTTATTTTGGAATGGAATAGTTGCTCTTGTTGGAAGAGAACAAGCACTGAAATGGCCTGAAAAGATTAATGTTGTCTCAAAGCATTACCAGGGAGACATTTTTGAGGGAAATTCTTGCCGAAAGCTAATTAAGGAAGCCGATAAACTAATGGACAGTGAGATTACCAAAAATGTTGGTCCTTTAGCACTCGTTCCATTTGTGTCGGCCTTTAAGGCTATGGACAAAATTGTCCAGGCATCTTTTTCGACTGAAAAACTGTATGAAAATAAATTAGAAAAATATATTAATGACCTAAACACTGCTTTTAAAGCTACCGGAGTATCCCAAACTTTAAAAATTCATGTTCTTCTTAGTCATCTAAGAGAAAGTTTAAGTATTTTGGAAGATGGGTTAGGTTTGTGGTCGGAGCAATCTGGAGAGTCAGCTCACAGAGAATTTTTAAAACACTGGGAAAAGTACAAAGTAAATTCCTTTGCGCATAAGTCTTACTTATCAAGGTTAAAAATGGCAGTTGTGAAATTTTCTTCACGCCATCTCTAAAATTTTGTAATTTTTGGTAAAATTTCAAATTATTTTTGTTTATTTTCTTTGTCGTATTGTTAAAAATAAATTTATTTCGTATTTTTCTTTTTTTTATTCGTATTTTTATGGATTTTTTAATTTTTAATGTAGTAGACATATGTATCTAAGTCCAGTTGCAACTGGGTTAGTACAAAAACGCATTATAGCATTATAGCTTGCCTGAGGGAAAATCCGAAAAAATTAAATAACTCAAAAAACCAAGCAAATAGGATTTTGATGTAAACATATCTGAAAACTAGAAAAAAAGCAGAACAAAACCCTTTGAACAGATTTTTTCGTGATTTTTGTTATACTTATCGCGCCTTTAAGAACACCGTGTGGAAACACCGTAAATCGAACCCCTGAAAATAAAATTGAGTTTGGAGATAATGTTATTTTGAATGAACAAGAAATAGCCGAAAACTTTAATTCATTCTTTGTTGACAGCATAAATGAAATTGTTAACAACATAAACATATTAAATAGTAAAGACTATATCATAAAAAACATCAAAACTAAAAATATATGGACAGAATTTAAAACTGTTGACATAAACACTTTAAAAAAGTGTGTTAAATCATTAAAAAAAGTTGGAGGAGGAGAAAACGGTATAAACACAAACATATTTAAGGACTCAATAGAGGTCACAGCGGATAGAATGCTAAATATAATTAATGCATCTTTAAATAGCGGGGTGTTTCCCGAAGAATGGAAAGTATTAACTATAACTCCAGTACCAAAAGTGTGTAACACAAAAAGTGTAGTGAATTCAGACCAATTAACACAGTGCCTATTTACGAAAAAGTCTTGGAAACAATAGTAAAAGACCAAGTTCTAAACTTCTGTTCGAAAAATAACATAATAACTGAAAAACAATCTGGATTTCGAGAGCAACATTCATGCGAGACCGTAATAATAAAAATATGCGATGGATGGTTAAGTGCTATGGACAATAACGAAATAAGTGTTGCTGTGTTTTTGGATCTGCGTAGAGCTTTTGAAACTCTCAACCGAGAACTTTTAGTATGTAAATTAAAAAAAATGGGTTTTAATAACAAGGTGTTAGAATGGTTTTCATCATATCTTAGAGACAGACAACAAAAAGTCAAATATAATAATAGTATCTCCTGTGTTTTAAGAACGGTGCATGGTGTCCCTCAAGGAACTGTCCTGGGTCCTCTACTATTTTTATTATATGTGAATGATCTTGTAAATTATGTAAAAAACTGTGAACTGTGTCTTTTTGCAGACGATATGATGTTATATGTAAGTGGAAAAGATTTAGACAGTATGTTGAAAAAAATTAATGAAGATCTGCAATCTATTAATGAATGGCTCTGTGATAATAGCTTAAGTGTAAATATTAACAAATCTAAATATTTAATTATTGGTAATAGGCAACAAACTCAAACTATTATTAATACGTACATTCATATTAATGGCGTGGAACTAGAAAGATTAAACCAAATTAAATACTTAGGAGTGATTTTAGATGAAAACCTTAGTTTTAAGAGTCATTGTGATTTTATTTTACGTAAATTGTCCAAAAAAATATATTTTTTAAATCGTATGTATATGTTAAGTCCGTATGTCAGAAAATTATTATACAACTCACTCTTTGTTCCACATATAAACTTTTTTTCGTCAATATTATATAATCTCAACCAAAATGAGTTGTCAAAAATACAAAAAATGCAAAACCGTGCCATGAGAGCGGTAATGAAATGTAACAGGTATACTCCCATCAAAATAATGTTGGATACAATGGGAATACTAAACATTAAACAAACCCTAATTTTTAGAATTTTAATTCTTGTCTTTAAAATACGACACAATATGGTCCCGAACTACTTAAATGAAAATGTTCAGTATGTAGCGAACGTACATGATCATGAAACCAGGATCCGAACCAATAACGATTTTTATGTAATAAAAAGCAATAAACATAGATCAAACAAACATATTTTTAAAAATGGTTTAATTTTATTTAATGAGTTGCCGAATGCAATAAAAAACTGTGATAAATATTATACATTTAAAATCCTTTTAAAGCAACATATAGCCGAAATGTTATAATGTTACCTGTAACTATATATATGTATATGATTGTATTAAATTGTTATTTTTATTATTTTTAACTATACACATGTACCTACCTACTTATCTGTAACTTGTTTTCTGTACTTATACTTTATACAACTTTGTATTTTATAGCAATGCTAATAAAAAAAATATATATTATTCAGTTTCAATTTTGATCAAATCGGACCTTGCAAAAATAAGCCCAACCATGATCCATTGTATTTGTTTTCGTCAGTTTAAAAAAATTCAAACTTCAAAAGGGATCTAAGAAGAAAATAAATCGTTGCAGGTAAAGTGTTTTTGTTGGATTTTACTGAAAAATTCTATTTGAATAAAATATTTTGCATTAAAATTTGAGCCTCATTCCAACTTTTGTTGTATAAGCAAAGTAATACTACAAACTGAAGTAAATGGCATTTTATTCAATGAACATTTTCAACTAAAATCACCCACCCAAATTACTACAAGCTTCGTCCCTTCTTTTAAATTCTTTTTAAACTCTTCTTAATTTCCTTAAGCTATAGCTCTGATTACATTCGAAATTTTGTTTTTTAATCGTTCCAAATCATTGTTAAAGTTGTCTTTATAAACGTATTGTTTTAGTTTGCACCAAAAGTAAAAATCCATAATTGTTAAATTCGGACTTCTTGGTTGTGCAAAGAAATACTACAAACTGAAGTAAATGGCATTTTATTCAATGAAGATTTTCAACTAAAATCACCCACCCAAATTACTACAAACTTCGTCCCTTCTTTTAAATTCTTTTTAAACTCTTCTAATTTCCTTAAGCTATAGCTCTGATTACATTCGAAATTTTGTTTTTTAATCTTTCCAAATCATTGTTAAAGTTGTCTTTATAAACGTATTGTTTTAGTTTGCACTAAAAGTAAAAATCCATAATTGTTAAATTCGGACTTCTTGGTTGTGGTCCAAATCTATCAATCCATTTTTCCCAAATGTATTGTTGAAATAGTTTCTTCTTAAGTGTGGGCTGCAACCGTCCTACTAATATGAGCAACCGTCCAACTAATAAAAGCCATTCATTTTATTAAGGTAATTTTGTAAATAATTTTTAAATATCACTATGGGATAAAAATAAATTATTGGACTTAAATTTAAAACAATATATGTGTGTATTTGTAGATATTGCGAAATTATGGATGCGTATAAAACGGCACACCAAAAGGTTCACTTTTTTTAATACTGGCTTCTACAGTTTCTTCTAAAATCTGAAGAAACAACTCCATATTTGGTTCCAAAGTGAACGAAATTTAGGTTTGTACAACCCCGACAAAATTGTCCGATGGTCGACAAACAATCTTATAGACGTCGCGACGGGCCAACGTCGTTTACCACCTGCGGGCCGACGCGTCGGCCCGCCGGTGGTAAACGACGTTGGCCCGGTATCAATAGAAAACATAATACAATTGAAGGGCTTAGTGGAAAAACTTGACAAGCCACAAAATTAATTTGTTTAGAAAACAGAGATTTAAGTTTTAAACAAATCTCAAAAATCTTCTATTAATTATTTTTGTTTCAAAGTACTTTTTTTATATATAGTAGTTTAGGAGCTAACTTGAGTAGTATAATAATAATAAATAAAACAACATTATACTGAAAAAATATATATATTGTGAAAAAAAACGTGGCTTGTCACCTTAATATATTCTGAATTATAATATTTTTTGTTTGCAAAATAAAACAACATAATATTTATTATAATATTAATAAACGAAAATTTTATTTAATGAACTGAAATTTTATTAAGAAACTTTCACATATAAAAAACAAAATACCAACAACCTATTCTAAAAAGTAACAAATATTTTTATTAATCTATAAGTTCTGCTAAATCCTCCATTTCCGTAACTGGTCTGGCTATTAAGTTATTATAAAAGAAATGGTATATTGGTGGAATATACGGTAACAATGATTGTACATTTTGAATTTTTTTTATTGAAATTTTTACGGGTTCATTGTATTTGACACTTAGTCTGTTCATCGAAAAAAATGTAGGTCTTCCTTTTTTTGTGATGCTCATATATTCTCCATTAACTGTGTGCTTGACAAAAATTGATTTTGTATTTTCAGCTTTTATTTATTTAAATAAAAAAGAATATACACCAGAAAAGTTCATATTTCCCCCTTCAATAGTTTGGGTATTCTTCTTAATGTTGGCTAATATTGGATCGAAGTTAAAGAAGTCGTCTGGTTCCATTACCGTGACAATGAATGGGCTTTTGCTGTTGGCTTCCCTAACCACTGTGTACCATCCTTCGGTTGAATAAATCACCGGTGCATATTTTCTATGTCTTTTTTCTATTAGAGCGAAATCCCTGTCGGATGGCAAATGGGTGTGACCGCTAATTAAAAAATGATGTGTTATGGATTTAAACCGGTTTTCCTTGACCAACTGTAACCATAATGACATAAGTAGCCAATTTTTATTTTGCCCAGGGCAGTTGTCTGTGAAAACAACAAGATCTTCCACATTATTATTTTCCAAATTATTAAGAAATTTTAGCAGTACAGAGGCTATTTCGTCAGCCCCTCTCTTAGCTTTATCCTCACTCCATAAGTACATGTACCCCTGCTCGGCGGTACAATCATGGATCCCTAGATTATACAACCATATTTTTCGGCAGTAAAAAGCAGGTCCGGTTGTCAACTTTGGTATGGGCATTGCCTGCTGTAAATCAAAAGAAATCACCAGTTTTTTAGAACCTTTAAGCCTTGAGAGTTCTTTTTCAGATTTTAATAGATCTTGCATTGCCTTAGCTCTTGACTTATGTAGGTTTAGGGTTGTTGACAATATTGTACGTTGTTCATCGTCATTGTTCCTTATAGCGGTCTCCAATTTGATGTTAGTTTCATCACACGTTTTGCAGGTATCTGATTTTGGCCGATATTATATTCCGTGCAAAAAATTTTGCGATAGGCGTATTCTTTTACTGGAACAATATTTTGCTCTTCACACCACGGAACATAACATTTTTTGTACAAATGTGCTATTGTCATATCGCAGTTAAGATACATTTTGGCCATGTTGTCAGCCCTACTGTAGTGGCTCTGATATTTGGGAATTAAGTCAATGTGTCTTCTAACCGATTGTTTTTGTTCATCTGTAAGTTTAAGTGGCCTATTTGCATGTTTGCCCCGTCTATCCGGTTCTGGAACAGAAGACCCCTGTGCTTTCATTTTAACCACACGGTTAATTCGGCCTCGGGAATTTTGGATCCCATGTATACTCATGAACTCCACCTTACATATTTGTACATCTTTGCCGTTAATATTAACAGTGTACTCTGCATTAAAGGTTCTACTAGATTCTTGCCGTTTTTGTTTCTTTTTGTAGGACCTTTTCTTTTTATGAATACGAATGCAGCCAAAAAGATAACTGTTTTGCAAATCGAATGATCCCAAATCCCAAAATTTGTGAAAAATAGCTTCATGTGTGTTGTCTAATTTTTCTCTACACATATTTTTGCAATGACAAGGGGGTCCCAACTCGCGTGCTTTGATGACATTCTTGCTTTTTACGCTTAAGTATTCCTGACCCAAATTACGCCTTCTCTTGCTCTTCACTCTTTGGTAACTGGCTTCTCTTTTTTGTCTCCAACGAGATTTTGGAGGTTTTTCAGGTGATTTCTCAAAAGATCGCCGCGTTTTGGATGCTAAACTTGCTAGTTCATTTTCGGATTTAGTAGAAAAATCTTCCCTCTGAAAATATATCACAATAAAATGATAAGCAATATGAGTAACCTGCAATAGGGTGACAAGCCTCAGTTCAAAATAAAATAAATATTTTTTGGAAGAACATGACAAGCCACAAAAACTTTAAAAATACATACTTCACTGTTTTCTGAACTTTCATCGTTGTCACTTAATGCATAGTCCTTGTCGGCAACACTATCATCACATGAATCTTCAAACTCGTCACTACAGCTGGTACTTTCATCACAATCCATTATTTTATCCGGTACTCTCACATTGCTGGCGGCCATCTTAGTGTGGCTTGTCACATTATGTGTAATCTTTTACCCCAATTTGTAGAATGTTATAAGATGATTATACTAACAACAGCGCCATCTTTTAGAGAAATGCAAAAACCTTTGCTAAGTGGCTTGTAATACTATTGCTTAATGCTACAAAGCAAAAATGTTGTTTTTTGAAAAAGCGTGGCTTGTCACGTTTTTCCAATAAGCCCTTCAATTATAGCCGACGAACTATAGCACGCCGTTGTTTGTCGTATACCGACGTCAGCCCGCCGGTGACATACGACGTCGGCCCGCCGTCAACAGCGGCCGTCAGGTGGACAAAGGACTATAGCCCGCTGTCTGCCCAAAAAAAACCATAGACGTTCTGGATAAATTCAATCCTAAAGAATGTTCTATGAACGTCTCACGGGTTATTCTATGTCCTGATAAAATCCTTTAAATGGCACGATATTTTAACACACTTCAAACTTACAAAACAATACAAATCAAATCAATTAAATATATCTATATTAAAATTCAGGTACATGGTTTAGCTTTGTATATACAAGTCATGCTGTTTTTGTTTGTGGTACATCATACCGTACATGGTATTGTTTTTATATATTTACATGGTAAGTATATGGTTACAATAATAATTTAAGCCAAAGGTGTTGCTGTCGAGGGACGCAGGTACCTCTGCACCGGTGTTGTGGACAACTTGTGGTGATTAAACATGTAGTACGCCGCAAAGATAATAATAATCTTTGGTACGCCGCCGTTATTAAGTTGTTGTTAATTCGTATGAAACAGTGTTACTTATTATATGTGTTATTTAAGTTATTTGGATATTTTGGTGATTTTTAATATAATAAACAATGGTTTACAGTGCTATAACTGGTTGTACCATAATACTGCAGTAACAACAATAAAAAAAAAAATATTCACCCACACGTCGATATTTTAATTTTTCAACTGATAAAGAAATTTGTAAGTCGTGGGTGCAAAAATGCTATCAAAAGCATAATTTCAATATTAAAAATGCTAGAATATATTCCAAACATTATGTGTTGAAATTGTTAAAAAGTTAAAGCTAACTTTAGTTGCCACTTGGATTGAGAAATCCAATTTTAAAATAAAATCATATTTGTGTTTTTCTTCGAGCAAAGTAAATATTTTTTTGTTTTTTAATTGAGTGCCATCCATCCATATTTGCAAATAATTTTACACGGTTTTGTCTGGTTTCTCATCTTTAAACGACGTAATTAATCAAGTAACAAACATAACCTAACAAATTTGTAAGCTTATAATTTTCGTTAACTAACCGAATTGTACCTTGGACCAGTGAAGTTTGTTTCTTTTCTAGAATATGCCCAGAAGTAAAATTGGTAAAAAACGCCCACCAGTGGACAAGGAGAATTTAAAAATCGCCATGGAAGATGTTCTTCTCCGTCATTATAGCACTTGTAAGGCTGCGGAAAATAATAGGGTGGCAAAAACGACATTGCTTAGGAACTTGGCAATTCATAGAAGTAGCCGACACTTTTATTTACCAATCCAACATTGCACACAAACAAATATTTTCCGAGGAGGAAGAAAATCTTTTGGTGGGCTACATAAAAACAGCCGCCAAACTACATTACGGCATTCTAAAAAACGAACTTCAAAAGTTCGCCTACGAATTTGCCATTACAAATAATAAAAAAATCCCAAATACTTGGATTGCGCAGAAACAAGGGGGTAAAGAGTGGATTCGCCAAATTCTTTTCCGGCATCCCGACGTATCTTTGCGAAAACCAGAGCCCACTAGTCTAGCGCGCGCAACAGCTTTTAATAAAAACAATGTTGACGAATTCTTTAGAAATTTGAAATGTGTTTATGACTGTTATAACTTCGACCCAAGTAACATCTATAATTTAGATGAAACTGGAAATACAACCGTCCACGTTCCACCTAAAATTCTAGCCCCAAAAAGCCAAAAGCAAATTGGCAGCGTGACATCGGGAGAGCAGGGAGTAAATGTAACCATGGTGGCGGCCATAAATGCCGTTGGCAATCAAGTTCCTCCCATGTTAATCTTTCCAAGAGTTCACTTCAAGGAGCATATGTTAAAAGGCGCCCAACCCAACCCACCTGGAGCGATAGGAGGTGCAAATTCCTCAGGGTGGATAAACGAACATTTATTCCTAGAATATTTAAGGCACTTCATTTCTCATGTTAAGTCAACCGTAGATAACAAAGTGTCACATATATCAGTTGCTGCAATAAACCTTGCCAAAAAGAATGGGGTGGTGCTATTGACTATGCCACCCCATACCTCACATAAGCTACAGCCGCTTGATCGGACCCTACAATACAGTTTATAACCAAAAATCAAATCAATTGCTTATAAACAATCCGGGAAAACCTATCACTATTTACGAAATATCCGAAATAATTGGCGCAGCATACTTAAGAGCCTTCTCCATGAATAATATAGTTAAAGGTTTTTCGGTGACTGGAATTTGTCCTTATAATGAAAACATATTCGGTGATGATGAGTTTATCTCTTCTTATGTAACGGACCGGCCTCAACTAGAGAAAGAACCTTTAAATGTTGCTGATGATGAGGTTCAAGGCTAGACTCAAGGCGATGTTGGTAACCATCCAATCATCAATAATGGAGAGCCTGAGTTGATAGAGGCCAAACCATCCACAAGTCGAGAAAACTATGAAATAGTTTCTCCACACGTCGTAAGGCCGTTTCCAAAAGCGGGACCAAGAAAATAAAGGGCAAAAACACGAGGGAAGGGAAAAACAAGAATACTGATACCCCCGTTAAAGTGGAAATAGAGAAATATAAATCTACCACAAGGAAGAAAAATGTGATAAAAGCGAAGAAAAAAGTATTTTGTGAAAGTAGTGAGGACGAAATTATTGACTTTTTTTTAATACAGCTAGCGTAAAAAAAACAGGCGTCATTTTATAGCAAAAATAATCGATATCGTGGATGATGGTTATGAGGTGAAATTTTATAAAATAATTGTTGGAACAACAGCTTCTAGGAATTTTATTTCCAGTAGTGAAGTTCCTTCATTCGTGAACGATAATGATGTGATGAAGCGTCTCCCGCCACCCACATCAGTTGGTTCGTCAAAAAGACAAAAAGCTCAACTTGTATTTTCAGTTGATTTTAATGAATTCAATATTAATTAATGAATATGTACCTACAGTCCGTTCAGGCTAAGTTGAGCGCTTTGGCGGGGGACAATGTTGCCGTTGATTAAATTAAATATCGAATCGTCGCGAGATTTCGGTAACAAGAAGATGATTTATCAGTGCCGCGACTTGCCGTTTGTTCGTACAGAGCGGCTACCAAAATAAATGTATTTAATTGTGCCTGAACATAGAGATGATGGACAGGGTGACATTCCTTAGACCGCTCAACTTAGCCTGAACGGACAGTAATTATCCACTTCATTACCTATTCTAAAAAATTTAGATTTGTTTGTTTAATAAAAAAATTCAATTTTAATTCTAGTGAATTAATTTTTTAATACCTATTTCTTGTTCAGTTAATTATTTTGCCTACTGGACCAAGGTACAAGCATTTGTGGTCCAAGGTACAATAAGGTGTTGTACCTTGGACCAAATGTCATTTTTTTCTTGATATTATTTTGGATAACTTATTAATTTAATTTAAATATAACTAAGGCACATGTTAAAAGATAAGACATCGAAGTAAATTGTTAATGCTTAACTTCAATCTTAAAAATGTAAAATTTGAAGATATTGGCCAAAAAAAAATTGGTCCAAGGTACAGCTGTGCTAGCACTCTCCGTTATAAAATATATAAAAAAATAAATATAATTTATTTGGAATGCTTTTAAAAATGCAATGCCTTATAAAAAACTTAAATTTAAAATATATATTTATATAAGATTATAATCTTTTTTTTATATGTAAAATTATTAAAATTAAAAATCCTCTTATTAAGACCCTCTTAAATATATTAAATTGTAGTAAACCTAATTCCACTTAACTGAAATATGCTGAACTATAACTATTAATAACAATAACAAGTTACACAACTTACACAACTTTTCAATAAAAATGTTGTAATGACAGCTGTTTAATGCGCACCAGGATGGATTTTGGTGCGCACCACGTTTTTATGTCTATGGTTGTCCGATTATCCGATTAAGATAAAGCAATGTTGCCAATATTTTGTAGAAATAATGTTAATACCTAAATTAAATATATTTATGTTAATTTTTAATAACATCGTAATATTACCAAAATATTTCGCAGTTAAAATTAGTTGGGTTGGAGATTTCCAGGGGGGGGCAAGTGCCCCCTCTTGCCCCTAGGTAAGTGCGCCCATGGCTGTGAGCATGATTCTAGCTTTAAAAAAATTTCTATTTATTTCTATTCTAAAATGGAATAATTTAATAAACAATTAAATTAAGATATTAGGTTGTGTAAAATTACTGTTTTTTATTTTTAATTTTCTCTAAAAGTTAAAATTAACGATAATATTGTGTAAAGATATTGTTTTTCATTCTACAAAATTTAAATAATTTAAAAGGTGAAAATTAAATAAATAGATATATAATTTTATGTAAAGTTTCTGGTTTTTATTAAGTATACTTATTATTATATAATATTCAGTAGAAACAAGGAAACTTTTAAATTAAAAGGCAAATTCCTTGTATTACTTATACTTATAAGTTTTGTCACGGAGTGACGACATGCGCGCGGCTGTCTTAAATTCGTTCGCCAAGTGATTATACGGTATGATTCATACCTTGTTGTCTTACCATGCAACCCATGATGGGTTACCAATCGATATTTATAGTTAGCTAGCTGCGTAAGTAGCGGTGAGTTGTATTGCTTATGCTGCGGGCGTAGAACCGACGTCGAAATCTATTAACAGTTGCCGACGTTGGATTGATTATTGTTTGCAGACGTTGGACCGATTTCAAAAATCAATTATCGTTTGACGATGTTTTATATTTTATGTTAAAATCGGTTGCCGCCTAGCGGACGATTGTTTGTCGGGGAATTACCTACTCTCTAAAAATGAATTAGTTAAAAATAACTAATTTAATAGTTTTTAGTGGCTGCTTTTTCACTTGTACAATTGTTAACCATGGAATACCATGGTATCCCAAAATTTAACATCCAATTCTTATGTAAAATTGTCCCCTGAATCCGAAAATGTCGTCAAAAGTTAAAAAAGTACAACAGTTTTTAAGATTTAGTCAATTTTCCATTTAATATGGAATCGACTATATCTCAAAAACAGCTCCACTTTTGTTACGTACACATTTATTTTGTTTACTTTAATAATTAGTAAAGTTGCCCATGTTCCTACAACCCACCTTACACTTACGTATTGTTCCGGTCCTTTTATCGCCTAATTTACGATATACGGAAATTTGTGCGTGTGGTTGACAACGCGCAAGACGTAAAACGCAGAAGCTAAAAACGAAGCAAGAAGTGCACAACTGTTCAATGCCGGCTTTTGAGAAATCCTTTCAATTTTCGATTACCAGCAACCAAAAACAGTAAGTTCCTTTCAATTCTTTCTTTCCTAACTTTCAAACTTTTATTCACATTTTATGGTCCTTCGATTGCCCGATTATCCTTTCCAGCAACTTTACTTTCAATCAATCTTTAATTTTTAAAGGTAAAATAACCTTTTCTTTCTCTGTACATTTTAGTTTAGTTGTCTAAAAATTTAGTAGTCATTATTTTAATTTGCATTAATTTAAATAATCTAGAACAATCTAGAAAGGTGGTAAAGTAATCAATTCATTACTATTTCAAAAATTTGATTCAGGTTCGTTTGAAGACATCGTTAACCCTTATGTACACGGAAAGGTACAGGTGTACCTTTTTAATTTTTGTTATGCAATAACTTATTTAATTTAATTTAAAAATGGTACAAGTTTTATGACATTTTAAAATAAGGAAAGATAATGCCTTTTATGTAAAAATTATAACATTTACATTACGTAGAAATTTTTTATTTTAATCCCAAACTTATTATCCCATTTAAGCACGGATAGGTACATTCGTACCTATATGTGTTTAAGTTTAAAAATACCTATATGTGTTTAAGTTAAAAATTAAAAAAATTAATAGGGGTGGGGGAAATAAAAACAACAATAAATTCACAAATATATATATATATATATATATATATAATATATATTATATATATATATATATATATATATATATATATATATATATATATATATAATATATATTATATATATATATATATTATATATATATAATTACAGTTCAGAAGTGAAACATTTTGTGATGGTTTGAGCATGTTCATCACATATTGCATTTTGCAAACGCTGCAACATTTTCTGGTTTTTCTTTGCTTTTTATTTTTGTTTCGGCAAATATAGCATGATCCCACTACTGGTTTAGGGCCTTTAGATTCTTGAGGATTATTTTCCGTAGCAAATGATGACCCTGATGGTACCAGTGGATGCCCCATCATCGATTCTAGTGAATTTTTGGTAGAAAATTTGTTTACAACATTTGGCATTTGCGAGCGTTTTTCAATATTACCCATTGCGAGGCTGCGTTCTAAATCTTGATAAAAAGTTCTTCGGCTATGTGATGACGACATAATTCCCTTTGGCCCTCCATGTCTTCAAACACTTTATAAAACCGAAGCAATACTAAAATATTTCAATGCGTTGAATTTAAACCAAAATAAACAATTCCACAAAACGGCCTTTTTTATATAATTTTTTTTTATTTCAAAGCTTTTAATTCTTTAGAGAGATATACTAACCAAAACACAAAACATTAAACAATTCCAAAAACTTGCTTTCGCAAATCAAAAACATGTTTTCCAGTATAAGGTACAATTGTACCTATCTGTGCGGTATCAGTATATTTATTCTCTATGCACATAAGGGCAGTGCCGGTTTAAGTTAGTTCGCCGCCCGGTTCTGGCACAAACACAACGCCCAATGCTTTAAAATATTACTTTTTTAAAAACATTTTTAAATTTTTAAGTCTTACTTTCTCACGTCAAGTGGAAGATTAGGTTGGTTAGGCTGGTATCTAACAGTAAACTTAGTATCCTATAAAATATAAAATGAGCCTTTATAAACAAATTATAAAAACTAATCAAAAGCACTAACTAAAAAATAAAACATTCTTTGGTTTATATAAACAATACTAATACTGAGAAAAACTAATTAAAAAATAAAAGTTTAATATTTTGTTTCATTAAACTAATAAAAACTAATCAAAAGTTATAAATAAATAAAACATTATTCTTTGGTTTAAATAAATATTGAGAAGTCCTAATACTAATAATTAAAAGGTTGTTTTCAAGTCTTTATAGTATCAAATAGTTTTATAACACTTTACATTTATTTCATCTAGCAGGTCTTGATAAATGGACAGAATTGCTAAGGAGTTAAATCTTTCTTGGGGAATTGTATTTCTTAGGTAGTTCTTTACCCTTTTTAGAGTAGAGAAAGATCGTTCACTACTTGCATTTGAAACTATTATAAAAAAAAAATTCGCAGACAAATATTAATATTCGGAAATGAAGATATTAATTTATTTCCGTATAAAACTTATACTAATTCCAATGGAGTTTCTATTTTTATTTCCGAAAGGGAAGTTACCAGTATCTCATCCAAATTCTCCACGAAGATTTATGCTTTTAGATTAAATAAAAATTCAAATTTGTTTGTGCCAGATTTCTAGCTATCATATCGACAAATGATTTCGGATTATAGATTGTCAATTATTAAAATAAAACATATTGTTCGCATTTTTTCTTTTTTGCTTAAACTTGCCTCTGAATTATTTTCTTCAAATTGTAATTTTCTTATGATTATCCGCTTCTGAGCATAATTTTCGTTTACTGTTAATTTCCTCGTAATGATCAAAATGATCACGTAAAAAATCAAAGTTCACAACTAAAAATGACAAAAGATGAGCATTTGTGCTTAAATCCATATTTTGTTTTTGGACTGCTTTATTGGTTTCATTAACCCTTTGCAAAACGTCTATCCAAAAAGTTAAAATTATTCCGTTTCCAATAAATCAAGTTTTTCTGATGGAGAAGCTGCTTCAACTCTAACAACATTTTTCTCATTTGTATCCGTTGTATCCGCCGACGCAGTGTCGCAATAATTTTTTTCTTAATTCTAACGATTTAGTATTTTTTTTTTAAATTATGGGCGGTACGCGGTACCGCCCCAAAAATATTTACCGCCCGGTGCTATAGTCCCCAAAAAACCCCTGTTAAACCGGCACTGCATAAGGGTTAAATTTAAAATTAACCCATTGCAGTAGTTTTTTTATTGTTCGTATAAAAACGGTAAACATTTAATTCTATTGAATTTCTTTACAATCAACGAAACTTTATTTAATTTTAAATACTTTCTTTCATTTTTATTGTTAATAAGTTTGGGTTCTTAAGGATTGGTTTATTGCAAACAAATAATTAAATTACACAATTGTACGTAGTTCTTTCTTGCAGTAATTTTTTATATGTTTACTTTCTTACATAGTATAATTTAACTTTAATAATTATTTCGCAAATCCTGCTATATAAATAAAAACATATACGGGGGGTATTCAAAATTAAATCTTTCATTTTATTTTATTAAAATTACCTATTTAAATCTTTCTCTTATTTTAAAAAGGTATTGCGATACTACTGACTCCATACGACCTTACATAATATTCTGACATATATACGAGGGGCGCTTGGAGGGTATTCAATATTTCAGCTCAAAATCATCTCGTTTTTTTTATTTAAAGCTACCTTTTTCATTCTAATTCTTTCAACTTATACTTGATATTCTTCAAAATGGGTGATCACTTACTTTTGCAACAAAGATATCTTCAACTAGATAGATTAAAACGAATTGAAACTTCAGCTATAGCCGCCGAAGCTGATGTTGCGAAATTAAGTGAATTCAGAGCAAAGTTTAATATGGCGGAGAGTACAAATAAGGCATTAGAAAGGGTTTATGATGAATATCTTGATTTCATCATGCATTCTGAGGTTTACACTGAGGCTTCCAGGAAACAGGAAATAGCTCGGCTTAAAGAATTCATAGCAGGGAGTGATGAGATTTACTGGAACATTTTGACAATTTACAATAAATTATTTGGAGACAAATCCCAAGGTAAAGAGTCTTCTGTTAGGCTTCCAAAACTTGAAATACCCATCTTTCGGGGCTCCCACGAGGAGTGGCAAAATTGGCATGATCTATTCGTGAGTCTTGTACATTCTAACAATTCTGTCTCAGAAATCGAAAAGTTTACATACTTGCTGAACTCACTTCGAGAACCTGCTCTAGCAATTGTAAAGGCCATCCCTTTGTCGGCTTCTAATTATTCTATAGCATTTAACGCATTGGTTAAACGCTACTCCAATAAAAGAATAACTGCCCAAAAATACTGGTCCAATATTACTCAACTGCCTGATAAAATCCCAAATAATGCTGTAGATATCTTTAAAACCATAAATCTTATTTCTGAAAGTTTAGCTGCCTTATCACAACTGGATCTTCCAACTAATGAGTGGTCATTTATACTATTTGACATGATTTTTAAAAAACTTGATCGTAGTTTATGTAATAAATTTGAAGAAACTCATACTAAGGATAACGAATTTCCTACATTTGACGAACTGAAAAAGTTTCTAGAAAATCATGCTAAATCTCTTGAGGCAGTGGACCTCCTGTTATCAAAGAGGCCGGTCGAACATCAACCTTCAACCTCGTCCAACCTTTGGAAAAACAACTCACAGAAACCAGCCAACTTACAAAATAAAACTTTCAAAGATAAAAAATATACTTTTGCTCAATTCAATAAAATTTCTTCTAGTACTTCCTCTAAACTATCGTGTCCTTGTTGCTCTGAATCTCATTTTCTTTATAAATGTGACGATTTTAGGTCTAAAACTTCCGCGGATAGACATGCTTTTATTAAAAGTAATCATCTATGCTACAATTGTCTTAACCATCATGCACTTAAGGACTGTACGTCTCAATCAACTTGTAAAGTATGTCAATTAAAACACCATACGCTCCTACATTTTGATAAAACCAATGTGAACACCTCTACTGAGCCTACAACTATTATTGGTACTGTCACTCATAATAATAGATCGTCGAAAGTTTCTAATCTTAATACATCCGTATTATTATCAACAGCTCTTATTCAAATAAAAGATTCACATGGTAAATATCAGACTTGTCGAGCTCTTATTGATGGTGGATCTCATGCTTCTGTTATTACACAACGTTGTTTGAAAAGACTTGATCTGTCCTTAAAACCTTCCAAACTTACGGTCCAGTGGTTAAATAATATTACTTCAAATAGCACTAAAGGAACCACTACTAGTGTCATTCGCTCTTTACATGATTCTAGTATCACTTACGCGGTGGATTTTATTATTATGAATGTAATTTGTGACGCCTTACCTGCCACATCTCTTTCTATTGATGACTGCTCTCATCTAAAGTCTCTCACTTTAGCTGATCCTTCCTTCCAAACGCCAGCTGAAGTGGATATTTTATTAGGTGCAGATATTTACGGTCATATTCTTCTCGGTGGTCTAAAGAAAGGTAATTCTAACCAGCCAATTGCCATTGAGACCACTTTAGGTTGGATTCTTACAGGAAATGTCTGTTCCTCATCTTCCCTTCAGCCAGAAACGGCTTTCTGTGCTTTTACTCACACTTTCGATCTGAATAGCACCATGAAACGTTTTTGGGAATTAGAGACCATACCTACTCAACCTTTACTTTCCTCTGAAGAGGAACTAGCCGAATCTATATTCCAGAAAACACATTCTAGAGACGAGTCTGGAAGATTCATCCTAGCTTTACCATTCAAAACCTCCCAGGTAGAGTTGGGTGACTCTTATTCTAATGCGTTATCTAGGTTCTTAAAATTGGAAAACAGATTGTCGAAAAATGCTTCTCTACGACAAGAATACCACGCATTTATGAAGGAATATTTGCACTCTGGGCATATGTCGGTTTCCAACAAGAAAACTGTGCCACATGATGGAGGATATTATATTCCTCACCACTGCGTATTTAAAGACAGTACAACGACTCGTACTCGTGTAGTATTTGATGCCAGTTGTAAAACTTCCAACGGAGTTAATCTAAATGACTTATTGCTTACTGGTCCCAAACTGCAAAAGGATCTTCCTTCTATTCTTTTGTCCTTTCGGCAGCACGCCATAGCCTTTACGGCAGATTTAAAAGCAATGTTCTTACAAATTCTAATCAAACCTGAACATAGGTGTTATCAACAAATTCTCTGGCGTTTTGACTCACATGATCCCATAGAAGTATACAATCTTAACACTGTAATTTTTGGTTTAAGTTGCTCCCCATTTTTAGCTCAAAGAACTGTCAAACAACTTGCAGTAGACAATAAAGAGGCATACCCCCTAGCGGCTCAAGTGCTACAAAATGATATTTATGTAGATGATGTTGTTTCTTCCTGCCCCTCTCTGGAATACGGCTTGAAACTCCAAGCTGAACTTCTAGAGTTACTTTCTTCAGCAGGTTTTGAGCTCAGAAAATGGTCCAGCAGCGAGCAAAGACTATTGGATCCACTGGCTGAGCATTTAAAGGAGTCTAACTTACTATCTTTGGATAAATCTGATTCAGTGATTAAAGTTTTGGGAATGAGGTGGAATCCTAACACGGATTGTTTTTCTTACAATATTAATATTCTTGAACAATCTTGTACTAAACGTCACATTCTTTCTGAAATTGCAAGAATTTTTGATCCACTGGGATTTCTTTCCCCTTTAACTTTGGTTGCCAAACATATGATGCAACAGCTGTGGACATTGGGTATAGGTTGGGATGAAAGACCTCCTTCAGAGATTTCTAAATCTTGGATTAAATATAAAGAGGAACTTCCTTTACTTTCTAATCTTCAGATTCCAAGAAGAGCCTTTTTTAACGAAATCGAATGCTGCGAAATTCACTCTTTTTGTGATGCCTCACTTCTGGGCTATGCATCTGTTGTTTACTTACGCTGCATTCTTGTGTCTGGTGAAATAAAATCTCCTTACTTACAGCTAAATCCAAGGTGTCCCCTTTAAAGCGCATAACAATTCCACGATTAGAGTTATGTGCGGCGGTACTCAATGCTGAGTTGGTGGATTATGTTCGTCGGACCTATAATTCCTCCGTGATAAGCGCAGAATTATATGCTTATACAGACAGCAGTATAGTTCTTCATTGGATAAAAGGTTCACCTCATAGATTTAAAACCTTTGTATCTAATAGGGAAACGCAGATTCAGGAAAAACTTAGTCCAGATCGTTGGTATCATATTGCTGGAACAGACAATGTCTCTGCAGATTGCTGCTCCAGAGGTCTTTTACCCAAACGTTTATTAGAAACCACCGAATGGTGGTCTGGTCCAAAATGGCTCTACCTTCCAAAAGAGTCTTGGCCTCTTACAAAAATTTACCCTTCTGTGTCATCTGAACTTGACCAAGAAGAGGTAAAACCTGTTAAAATAGCTTGCATTACTCTTCAAGATGAAAGTGTTGTCTCTCGCCTTCTTACTAAATTTTCGTCCTTTCGAACCATACAAAGAGTTCTAGCATATGTTCTTAGATTTTGCCACATTACAAGAAAAGACAAATACAAAGGTCCCTTATCCATTCCAGAAATTAACGAGGCTACCCTTACACTTGTTAAATTTGTTCAGCAGACTTCGTTTCCTGATGAGATCAAACTTTTAACCTCTGAAAAACCTTGTATTAAACCCATTCAAAAGTTGTCCCCTTTTCTTGATGATCAGGGAATCTTGCGGGTGGGTGGAAGACTTAGGAATGCAGATCTTTCTTTTGACAATAAACACCCTATCTTACTTCCTAAAACTCATAAACTTACAGAAATAGTCATCGAACATTTTCATAAGTTCTGCTGTCATCCAGGTCCTCAAATCCTTCAATCGATTTTAGCTCGGCAATTTTGGATATTATCCACAAAAAGGGCTATTCAACGCTGTTTGTCCAAATGCATTAAATGTTTTCGGGTTAATCCTAAACCTTTACATCCACCTATGGGAGATCTCCCTGCTCCCAGGATTAATCAAGCCAAGCCCTTCGTTCATTCTGGCACGGATGTGGCTGGACCATTTAAAGTTACATTGGGAAAAGATAGAGGCGCGAAATCTTACAAGGCATATTTATGTGTCTTTATTTGCTTCGTGACTAAAGCAATTCATCTTGAACTCATGTCTGATCTTTCTTCCGAGGCATTCATTGCCGCCCTTCGACGCTTCGTTGGACGACGTGGTAGAGTGTCTCACATCTACTCGGATTGTGGAACCAATTTTGTTGGCGCTGACAGAATTATTCAAACATATCTTCAAAACGCCACGGAACAAATGAAGATACAGTTTCATTTCAATCCCCCCTCCAGTCCACATATGGGCGGACTTTGGGAACGTTCTATCCGTTCAATTAAAAACCTGCTATACCGAACAATTGGTTCTCAAATTTTAACGTTTGAGGAATTATACACCCTCTTCGTGCAAATTGAGGCCACAATTAATTCTAGACCCCTCTACCCGATGAGTTCCAATCCAAATGACCTCGCTGCTTTAACTCCAGCCCACTTTCTTAATTTGGAACCAATTAATCATGTGGCCGACGAACCCCTTTTGGAAATCCCCTCCAATCGTCTCTCTCGTTGGCAGCTACTTCAACAAATTCAACAGTCGTTTTGGAAACGTTGGAGTCAGGAGTATTTACATACCCTTCAACAAAGGTCTAAATGGTTACAGCAAGACAAAACTATTGAAATAGGTAGTCTAGTGTTAATAAAAGAGGATAACTTTCCTCCCCTGCAGTGGAGTCTTGGACGTGTTAGCCAACTCCACCCAGGAGCCGACGGTATTGTGCGCGTGGTTTCAATTAAAACCAAAACGGGTATCTTTAAGAGACCTTTGGTCCTCTTCCGGGACACTCAATGTAAAACGTTGTTTTAAATTTATTTTTTCTTTTTTTTTTCATTTGGTGTAAATTAAACTTACTTTCTTATTTTTTTTGGTGAAATAACCGGGGTTATTTCACTGCGGGGGGAAGATGTTACGTACACATTTATTTTGTTTACTTTAATAATTAGTAAAGTTGCCCATGTTCCTACAACCCACCTTACACTTACGTATTGTTCCGGTCCTTTTATCGCCTAATTTACGATATACGGAAATTTGTGCGTGTGGTTGACAACGCGCAAGACGTAAAACGCAGAAGCTAAAAACGAAGCAAGAAGTGCACAACTGTTCAATGCCGGCTTTTGAGAAATCCTTTCAATTTTCGATTACCAGCAACCAAAAACAGTAAGTTCCTTTCAATTCTTTCTTTCCTAACTTTCAAACTTTTATGCACAACTTTTATAATTTTTGACTGTATTTTTGTATTCAGGGGACAATTTTACATAAGAATTGGCTGTTAAATTTTAGGATACCATGGTATTCCATGGTTAACCATGGTACAAGTGAAAAAGCAGCCACTAATAACTATTAAATTAGTCATTTTTGACTAATTCATTTTTAGAGAGTAATTCATCTTAAATATTATTTTCAAAAGCCCTACGTCTTAATGGGATTTTGCGTTTCCTCTAAAATCGTTTTCTTTATTTCGACTTTCAACGTTCCCTGTTCAGAACAGGCTGTTCTTAAAAATTTATTGGGCCAAAATTATTTTTAATGCCTAATTTGAGCAGTGATTAATTTTTTTGTAATTTAATTTAAATTAATATGTTTTTATTATTTATTGTCGATACAGAGTGGTAAAAGTTTAATTTAATTTAATTTAATAATATACTTACATTTGCAACGGTGTTTTTAATTATATCATACATGAAGCTTCGACTTATGATGCAGGACAGGTACTTATGAAGTTACGACATTTTTAACTAAACAGAAGCCTAAATATTACTATAAATGCTAGTATAAACGGTGGACAAAAAAGTAACGCAGTAGTAATGTTATAACATTACTACTGCGTTACTTTTTTGTGATGTTATTTGAGTTATTTTATGTTGCATTAAGTCCTTAGAAATGCATTTTTATTTTATTTTTTAATATTATTATACTAATTACCACTGTATATAAACAGTGGTATTTAGTATAATAATATTAAAAAATAAAATAAAAATGCATTTCTAAGGACTTAATGCAACATAAAATAACTCAAATAACATCAACTTAACAAGCCTGTATTTAGTATATACGAGGTTTGTTCAGAAAATAACGGGAATTTTCGTTTTTTGAAAAAGATATTTATTTATTCGTCTACATTAAAGTTGTCGCCTTCAAAATAGTCCCCATTAGATATTATGCACTTGTGCCAGCGCTTCTTATAATCCTCTAAACTCTTCTCAAAAACGATCTTTGGGATAGTCTTTAGTTCTTTCAGCGATGCGTTTTAATGTCATTTATGCTTGCAAAACGAGGGCCCTTTAAGGTTCTTTTTATTTTGGGGAATAGGAAAAAGTCAGACGGAGCCATGTCTGGCGAATATGTAGGCTGGGGCATCATTACAGTATTGTTTTTGGCAAAAAATTGTGTTTAAAATTCAACAATTTTGGTACAAATTTTGCTGCCACACGTTTCATACCCAAAACAATCGAAAAAATTTCATGGTATAGGCCAATCGATATGCCAACATCATCAGCAACTTCTCTGATTGTGATTCGGTGATCGTTCATAACCATTTCTTCCATGTTTTTATCGGTCTGTGGTTGTTAATGTGGTTGTTAATGTGCTTGAACGCCCCGTTCGTCATCTTCAACGTCTTTACGGCCATCTTGGAAACTCTTATATCACTTATAAACTCTGTAACGGTTTTTTTCTTACTTTAAAACATTATTAACTTTTATTATTTTTAATCCAGTAATAACGTTTAACCTATATTCTTTTTGTCATTTTAGAACCTGAAAATATAATATGTTTTAATATTTTAAATATTACTGTTTATAGCATTTGAACTTTAACGTACCCAATTGGTTTTACATTATCATTATTTTTATAGTTTTGTATCAATCAGCTGATTTCGTTTAAATTGCGGTTCGTTGACTTTTCAGGGGTTTACTAGTTACTTTTATTATCCTGGGTTGGTATGGGTTTCGTTTATTTTCTTTCTTTAATTTTAATTTTTATTGTTACAATAATAATGTACTTATTGATGGATACGTTGGCAAATAATATCTTTCGTTATTTTATCTTTAATTTAACTTTCTGGTCGATTATATTGATTCGTTATTGGTGTATTTAGTTTTCCCTGGTTGGCAACCATGTCCACCAAACTTTTGACGTTTGGTGCTTTACGTCGGTTGTTTTTATTATATTATTTTATCATATCATTTTTTATAGTATTTCCGGTGTTAATCTATAAATACCTGTAGACACCCTTTATCGACCTCTTCTTCTAATTTCCCTATTACCGTGAACGTCGGCGGAACGGCAAAGTGTTATATTCTTCGTAAAAGCACGTGGCTTATAATTTTTCACAATTTGATTTTAAGTAATATTTAGTAGTGAAAGCCATCAATTTTATATTGGAGTAAAGCTTATTTAGAAGAATCAAAGGTGTATTTGTTTTACACTACAGCTGTACGCTGGAGCCAATCTTAGCCACCACCGAAGTACACCCAGGTATATATTCTTTTTCTTTTTTTTTGTTTCCTCGTATTTGTGGGGATGTTTCCTAAATCGTCCTGCTTTTTAGAGCAGAGAAATTAGAGGGAGAGCAGAGCTGAGCACATCAGAGCTGACCACGTCAGAGCTGAGCACCTCAGAGCTGAGCACCGTAGAGCAGGCTTGTCAGCCGCATTGTTTCGTCCACGAGGCCTTCTCGCCGTGCCAACCAGGTTTCCATCACCTTGTCGACCTTCTGGATTACACCTTTCATTTTGGATCACACCCGTCTTCAACGTTTCAACATTTTGCACCATCGTCTTCAACATTTCAACATTTTGTACCATCAGGTTTTTATACATAATTCTTTTCGTCTTCAACGTTTCAACATTTTGCACCATCGTCTTCAACGTTTCAACAACTTTTTATATACAATTTTTATACATATATGTTTTTAATATTGGGTTGTGTTGTTCTGTGCCGAAGCTGTCCAGCTTCTGCCGTATAACCAGTTGCTGGAGGGTTTCGATACGGGCCAACAGCCCTTTATATTTATATTAATTTCAATTCTTAGTATTGACTAGTTTTGCTAGATGTTTTGCGAACTGGTGTCGATAAACCTGCTCGTATAACCAGGTTTATCCAGACCAGGTTGCAACCTTCTGGTTGCTAACCCAATGCTCATCTTGTTATAATTTAAATTGTAAGAATAATTCTTTCGAAAGAAATATTTAAACTTATTTGTGTCATTGATCCTTGGATTTTATATTTTCATATTATTGAATATTATTATATATTTTTTTTATTATTATATATATATTATTGTAACAATGTACTGATTGTTTTCGTACTTTTAATACGTACATTTAATGGTTTATGTGGTAACAACAACAAACTTATAACAAATTTTGGTTTTTTTTTCTACTTAATAAATTGGTATAGTATTTATATTACAATGTTTTAATTTTTTTCTAATAACTTCCTATTCCACGTTATAGACAGCAGCCCTTGGTCACTAGCTATTTTATTTTAACTTGGTGGCGCCCACAGACGAATATATATATATATACAACCCAGCCCTTCTCCGCAACAGAGCTACGCTGGCCTAGTGAACCATTTAAAAGGGATTATTAAATCTATAATTTATTAAGGTGTCTGTGGTCGTCCGCAACTTATTTGCCATAATAGTTTGGCATTTAAAGTTGTTACATTGGCGCCCAACGTAGTTTATGTTGTTGTTACCATACCTGTAGATCATTTTTGTTTTATTTTCAGTATTTTGTTACAATTTTATAATATTTTGCGCACTTAGTAATCCAGTAAACGACAGGTTGTTTACATATATACATATTTTTTTTTCCTTTTCCTTTAAAGGTTTTTTTTTTTTTCACGTTGGCTCATTGCCTATTTATATTACCTTTATTTAAACGAAATCAGCTTTTCCTATATACATAATTTTTTTTTCTTGCTATATCGTTAAGGTTATATATAAACATATAATATTTGGGGGGGTATATTTATTTTTTTTTATATATCGGGTTTTTACATATTTTTGTTTCGGTTATTTGACAACCGCTTTACCATTTTTTGTTTCGGTTAGTTATCGCTTCACGACATCTAGCCGCTTTACTTGCTTTTATATATATTTTTATTAATAAATCCGCGAAGGATTTAAGTTCTGAAACCTTGCTACTTTTACCATCGTATTTCTCTTCGACATTGGTGCTTCACTATGGCTCTTAAACTAAGACTTTATCTACTTGTGCAAGATGAACTCACTTACGAATGCAAAATCCGTGGAATTCAACCAAGTACTAACGACGAGATGCGTAAGTCTCTTAATGCCGCAATTGCTCTGGAATTACTTAACAAAGAGTTATTACCATCGACACCTTCTCACCCGTACACATTCGATGAAGATATAGCTGCATGTAGAACCAAACTAGAGGAAGTCAAGGAACTTGTTGGTGATCTTACTCCACAGAACAAGACAAAGAGGAAAAGTAAAATCGAAGCAAAGCTACATCACCTTTTGGGAAGAGTCAAACGATTAGACGCGAAAACTTTGGAAGAAAAGGACACTCAAGCTAAACTTTCAACCTCTTTGCTCTCGTTAGTCAACGATTTTCATGTCATCTTGCGTAAGGAAGTTCAAAATAAGGATAAGGCCGATATCACACCAATAGAACTTACATTGTTGGAAGCAAATCTTAACAACGAAGATTCTCCCCAAAACTCGGATGAAGACGAACCACTTACTTCGACACCTTTAAGACAGAATAATCAGTCTCCTAGTACAAGCCAGTCCAACCCAAGCGATAGACAACCTAGTTTTGGTAAACCAGTCCCAGTCTCAAAATGGAACCTGACCTTCAGTGGCGATAAGGATAGCATCTCGCTAAACGCATTTCTCGAGAGAGTTGATGAACTCAGGATAGCTAGGCATGTTTCCAAAGAGGAATTATTTTATTCAGCTTGTGACCTCTTCGGCGGCAAAGCTCTAATATTGTTTAGAGCCTTTAGACATTCAATTTCCACCTGGGATGAGTTAGTCGAAAAACTCAGAGAAGAGTTCCAAACCAGGGATTACAACGACAAACTTCTTCATGAAATTTTAGAACGTACACAAGGTCAAGAGGAAACAATTGGAATCTATCTCGCCGTTATGACTTCTTTATTCAAAAGGTTAACATGCCCTATCAGCGAACAAGCGCAACTGAAGATACTTCTGAAAAATATCCTACCATTTTACCAAACTCAGCTGGGTCTGACCAAAATAAGTTCCATTAGTCAGTTACTTCAACTAGGAAGACAGATCGAAGAAACTAGGAAAAACGTCGAAGAGTTCAAGCCACCAACAAGGAAAAACAAAGTTCTCGAACAAGACCTCGCTTACATCGGACCATCAGTCGAAACTGAGGAAAGTATAGATGCCATTTCACCAAGCAATTCGCAGACTTTTACACCTAATAAACCGAATTTTTCCAAATTTCCACCAACCAATTCTAATAATTTTGTCTCCAATTACAATAATCCTAGCAATTCTCATGCCTCTAATAATTTTCCTCCAAATGGTATTCCTCCAAACAGATATCCTAATAATCAAATCCGTAGACAAGTAAGATGTTTCAACTGCAACTTCATGGGACACTCAGTTGGCGAGTGTAGGAAGCCAATAGTTTTGAAGTGTTACCTCTGCCAAAATCCAGGTTTCACCAAGAGGAACTGTCCAAATTGCAACAGGAGTTCGGAAAACTCCCAAAGGCTCTCTTAGATGGTCGTATAAGAAGTGCCACTTTTAGAAACTCGACCAGATACTTTAACAATTTGGAACTCGAACGTGAGCAAAATTTTAACAACAATAAACACATTTTAGACTTCATTACTCAATCCGCTCGAGGCGACGAGAGACCTTACTTAAAGGTGAACATCTACGGTATCAACATTCTTGGTTTATTAGATTCAGGAGCAACAAACAGCTTTATAGGCAAGGAAGGATGGAACTTACTGGAACCACTTGGAGCAAAACTTATCAAAGATCCAACAAAATGTCGTGTAGCAAACAATCAATACTGCACTAGCCCTGGATATTGCATTTTACCAATAAAAGTGGAAGACAAAATTATTTTGATGAACGTCAAAATCTTAGAAGAAACGCCTTACAAACTCATCTTAGGTTGGGACTTTTGGAAGAAAATGGGAATAGTTCCTGATATAAGATCGGAAAATTGGACTTTTTCTAACTGCGATACTTGTTTAGATGCGACAGAACCAATGTCTAAACTCTCTCCACAGGAACGTCTACTGCTCAGCCAACTTACTGACAAATACTTAGATCTTATGGGAGACAAATTAGGATGCTGCAATCTCACAGAACACGTCATTAAAACCGAATCTTCTCCAATAAAACAACGCTATTATCCAGTCTCTCCTGTTATTCAAGAACACGTTGACAGAGAACTAGAAGAAATGCTGCAAAACGATATTATCGAAAAATCAAACTCACCATGGGCTTCACCGATAGTCTTAATCAAGAAGAAAAATGGTTCGTATAGATTTTGCGTGGATTACCGCAAGCTTAACGCAGTGACCATACGTGACAGCTATCCTCTTCCCTACGTTAACAGCATATTGGATAAACTTAAAAAAGCCAAATATTTATCTTCCATGGATGTAAAAAGTGCATTTTGGCAAATCAGGTTAGCCGAAGACTCACGGGAATATACTGCTTTTACAGTACCGAATCGTGGCCTGTTCCAGTTTAAACGCCTACCTTTCGGGTTACACAATGCCCCGGCAACGTGGCAACGAGCTATAGATAGAGCAATTGGAGCTGATTTAGAGCCATACGTCTTCATATATCTGGATGATATCGTTATTGTGTCAGAAACATTCGAAAAACACATGGAGATTCTGGAGGAAGTATTTAAAAGATTATTAGCAGCAAATTTAACGCTGAGTAAAGAAAAATGTGAGTTTTGCAAGCCTCAATTAGAGTACCTTGGTTATGTCGTAGATGAATTTGGTTTACATGTAGATCCGAAAAAGGTCGAAGCTATCATTAACATCCCTACACCCAAAAATGTGTCAGAAGTTAGAAGACTATTAGGAACAGCAGCTTGGTATAAACGCTTTATTCCCAATTATGCTACATTGACAGCACCTCTAAACGAACTCTTAAGGAAGCACAAAAAGTTTGAATGGTCTACATCTTGTACTGAAGCTGTTGGGAAAATCAAGGAACTCCTTATATCCGCTCCCGTATTGTCTTGCCCAGACTACAATTTACCATTTAATGTACAGACAGACGCTTCTAGTTTTGGAATAGGTGCATGCTTGACACAACCATACGAAGACGGCGAAAAAGCTATATGTTATATCAGCAGATCGCTTTCCAAACAGGAGAGGCAGTATAGTACGACAGAAAGAGAGTGTTTAGCAGTGATTTTTGCTATAGAAAAACTTAGACCTTACCTGGAAGGAGTCCCATTTACAGTTATAACTGATCATCATTCTTTAATATGGTTAAATAATCTTAAAAATCCTTCTGGAAGATTAGCCAGGTGGGGAGTAAGACTTCAGCAACACGATTTCAACATAATTCATCGCAAAGGGAAAGAACACGTAGTGCCGGACATGCTTTCACGCTCTGTACCTGTTTTGGAAGAAATTCAACTGTCCAATACAACAAATGATAAATGGTATAACTCTTTGGTTGAGAAGGTCCAGAATGATCCATTAAAATTTTCCAACTTTAGAGTCGCAAACGGGAAAATGTTCAAGTATGTTAAACCCAGATTTCGCAACCTGTACAAGGATTCTGCAGATAATTGGAAGGAAGTTGTTCCGAGAGAACGAAGACGGCAATTATTAGAAAAGTGTCATGATGATCCCACTTCAGGACACACAGGAGTGTTTAAATCTTTTATGAGACTTGCTACCACATATTATTGGCCAAAAATGAGCAACGATGTAAAAACATATGTTTCCAAATGCACTGTTTGTCTTTCTCAGAAACCTTTACAGAGAAAGCCAGTAGGTCTTATGTTGACTCATCCTAAAGTAAGTCACCCTTGGCGCTGTATTTCCACTGACCTTATCGGTCCTCTTCCAAAATCGTCATCTGGCCATATGTATATTTTAGCAGTATTGGATACTTTTACAAAATTCGTTATGACTTTCCCTTTAAGACAAGCAACTGCGTCACAAGTTGTTAAGTATATTGAAGAACATGTTATTTTACTTTTTGGAGCACCAGAAACTATACTGTGTGATAATGGTGTACAATTTAAATCTAAAGAATTTTCAGCGATGGCATCTAAGTATGATATCAAGATAACGTATAATGCAAGGTATCACCCACAGGCAAATCCAGTTGAACGAACGAACAAGACCATAAAAACCATGATTTCTTCATATGTTAAAGAAAACCACAGGCATTGGGACAAGAACCTGCAGAAGATTTCCTGTGCTATCAGAACCGCCACCCATGAAGTAACCAATTTTACACCATTTTTCTTGAACTTTGCCAGGGAAATAGTTTTATCGGGAAAATCGTTCATGGATAAAGATACTTTGGAAGATAAAACTGAAGTCAGTAGTCCGGTTATAAAATCCAAAAATCTTAAGGATATTTATAGTTACGTTGTCAAAAGGATGGAGGCTAACGCTGACAAAAATAAACGTTATTACGATCTACGTCATCGCCCCGACACTTTCGAAGTTGGAGAAAGAGTATGGAGAAAGAACTATGTCCAGTCAGATGCTTCCAAGTATTTTTCTGCTAAACTTGCACCTACTTTTATAGGACCTTTTGTCATTTCTAAGAAACTCAGTACGTGGGTTTACGAACTTTCCAAAGAAAATGGCACCGTGGATGGTGTTTGGAATGCTAAAGATCTGAAAAAGCATGTTGTGTAGCTAATTTTGTCAGAAAAAGAAAATCCTTCGTCTTTTCTTTTTTTGGGAAAGGGGGATTTATGTAACGGTTTTTTTCTTACTTTAAAACATTATTAACTTTTATTATTTTTAATCCAGTAATAACGTTTAACCTATATTCTTTTTGTCATTTTAGAACCTGAAAATATAATATGTTTTAATATTTTAAATATTACTGTTTATAGCATTTGAACTTTAACGTACCCAATTGGTTTTACATTATCATTATTTTTATAGTTTTGTATCAATCAGCTGATTTCGTTTAAATTGCGGTTCGTTGACTTTTCAGGGGTTTACTAGTTACTTTTATTATCCTGGGTTGGTATGGGTTTCGTTTATTTTCTTTCTTTAATTTTAATTTTTATTGTTACAATAATAATGTACTTATTGATGGATACGTTGGCAAATAATATCTTTCGTTATTTTATCTTTAATTTAACTTTCTGGTCGATTATATTGATTCGTTATTGGTGTATTTAGTTTTCCCTGGTTGGCAACCATGTCCACCAAACTTTTGACGTTTGGTGCTTTACGTCGGTTGTTTTTATTATATTATTTTATCATATCATTTTTTATAGTATTTCCGGTGTTAATCTATAAATACCTGTAGACACCCTTTATCGACCTCTTCTTCTAATTTCCCTATTACCGTGAACGTCGGCGGAACGGCAAAGTGTTATATTCTTCGTAAAAGCACGTGGCTTATAATTTTTCACAATTTGATTTTAAGTAATATTTAGTAGTGAAAGCCATCAATTTTATATTGGAGTAAAGCTTATTTAGAAGAATCAAAGGTGTATTTGTTTTACACTACAGCTGTACGCTGGAGCCAATCTTAGCCACCACCGAAGTACACACAGGTATATATTCTTTTTCTTTTTTTTTGTTTCCTCGTATTTGTGGGGATGTTTCCTAAATCGTCCTGCTTTTTAGAGCAGAGAAATTAGAGGGAGAGCAGAGCTGAGCACATCAGAGCTGACCACGTCAGAGCTGAGCACCTCAGAGCTGAGCACCGTAGAGCAGGCTTGTCAGCCGCATTGTTTCGTCCACGAGGCCTTCTCGCCGTGCCAACCAGGTTTCCATCACCTTGTCGACCTTCTGGATTACACCTTTCATTTTGGATCACACCCGTCTTCAACGTTTCAACATTTTGCACCATCGTCTTCAACATTTCAACATTTTGTACCATCAGGTTTTTATACATAATTCTTTTCGTCTTCAACGTTTCAACATTTTGCACCATCGTCTTCAACGTTTCAACAACTTTTTATATACAATTTTTATACATATATGTTTTTAATATTGGGTTGTGTTGTTCTGTGCCGAAGCTGTCCAGCTTCTGCCGTATAACCAGTTGCTGGAGGGTTTCGATACGGGCCAACAGCCCTTTATATTTATATTAATTTCAATTCTTAGTATTGACTAGTTTTGCTAGATGTTTTGCGAACTGGTGTCGATAAACCTGCTCGTATAACCAGGTTTATCCAGACCAGGTTGCAACCTTCTGGTTGCTAACCCAATGCTCATCTTGTTATAATTTAAATTGTAAGAATAATTCTTTCGAAAGAAATATTTAAACTTATTTGTGTCATTGATCCTTGGATTTTATATTTTCATATTATTGAATATTATTATATATTTTTTTTATTATTATATATATATTATTGTAACAATGTACTGATTGTTTTCGTACTTTTAATACGTACATTTAATGGTTTATGTGGTAACAACAACAAACTTATAACAAATTTTGGTTTTTTTTCTACTTAATAAATTGGTATAGTATTTATATTACAATGTTTTAATTTTTTTCTAATAACTTCCTATTCCACGTTATAGACAGCAGCCCTTGGTCACTAGCTATTTTATTTTAACTTGGTGGCGCCCACAGACGAATATATATATATATACAACCCAGCCCTTCTCCGCAACAGAGCTACGCTGGCCTAGTGAACCATTTAAAAGGGATTATTAAATCTATAATTTATTAAGGTGTCTGTGGTCGTCCGCAACTTATTTGCCATAATAGTTTGGCATTTAAAGTTGTTACAACTCTTGTTTTACTCATAGCAGACTCACCATATGCTTTGTTAACATTTTCACACACTTATTTTAAAAGAAATTCTTTGATCCATTTCTTTTAACGAACGAAAATCGCCGAGCTCATAAAACACGTCTAACCTTAGCGGCTGCCACAGACAAAATAAACAATGAAAACAAATTTTTATCATTCTTGAGGGGTATGTATACCAACATAATAAAGACAATTTTATGACAACCGGACTCTCCAAACCCGCGAAATTTAGAAATTCCCGTTATTTTCTGAACACACCTCGTATGTATTATATCATTAAATGTAAAATGTATCCGAAGGAACCTATTTTTAGTCATTAAAAAGTATTTTGACCCTATTAGCAATACTTTTAACAGAAGGACTCCATTGAAACCCCAGAAAACTTTCATTTAAGCTGTCTAATCACCCCTTTGTAGCTAATTTGCACCAATTCTTAGGATTTCACAATAAATATTTTTGCTCGAGGATAATTATAATAATTATTATATAATATTTATATATATATAAAAATCGACTTTTTCTTTTTCTTCAAATGGTCAGCAAATTCTTTCAGAGGATGTCAAAACAAAGACCTCGTCAAAATTTGAGCTTTTAATTTGAAGATTTAGAGGTCGCGGATCGCAATTTTCTATTTCCCATTTAAATAACATAGGAAATTTTTTTTTTAAACTTTGGAATTTTATACGTCTATATCGAATCAACTTATGGCAAGGAACATCTTAGATTTTTATAGTAAATTTAACGCTCTATAAAAAATGTCTCTTATAATTTTTCTATAAATTCATTTCTTCTAGAGTTATTCGAGGCCAAAGTTTGATTTCCATCAAATTTTCGCGTTTTTTTTAACATTTTTGGTACAATTATCATTATACGGGTGTCCCGAAATTAGGGGCCAAACTTAAACAGTGCATTATTCGTATAAAAATAACACTTTTTTTGTTTAATAAACATGTATCAAAAAATGCTCCCTAAAGGAGCTAGGGCCCCCTGAATAGGAGCCTAAGAGGATAATTTTTTTTAAACTATTCCTAGAGGGTTGAACATGAACAAATGAACTTTCGTGCTTTGGTAATTTTGACATGCTGAATCTAGATCTATGATCAAAACTGGTAAAATTTAATCATAGGCGTAACATTTGGAGGGGGCAAAGTTACAAAAATAGTCCCAACTTTTTTCTGGGTTAATAATTTAATTTTTTTTATGAAATTATGAGAATATATAGTTTTTTACGAAAAATAGGTACTCTTGATTTGAATTGCTCAGATGCACCATTTTCGAGAAAAATGCATTTATATATAAATTACTCTGCATATTATACACATCTCATATTTTCATTAAAACTTTGTAGTAGGCTTTGGAAAAAAGTGACGTTTTTTTGTTTTTTTGTTTTTTTTTACAACACTTCCTATGTTTCAGATATAAATATGTGATTTTTTTACTACATGATGCTAAAAGTTGAAAAAACGAGAAAATTCGATGGAAATCAAACTTTGGCCTCGAATAACTCTGGAAGAAATCAATTTATAGAAAAATTATAAGAGACATTTTTTATAGAGCGTTAAATTTACTATAAAAATCTAAGATGTTCCTTGCCATAAGTCGATTCGATATAGACGTATAAAATTCCAAAGTTAAAAAAAAAATTTTTCTATGTTATTTAAATGGGAAATAGAAAATTGCGATCCGCGACCTCTAAATCTTCAAATTAAAAGCTCAAATTTTAACGAGGTCTTTGTTTTGACATCCTCTGAAAGAATTTGCTGACCATTTGAAGAAAAAGAAAAAGTCGATTTTTTTGAAACACCCTAATATATATATTTACATCTTCAATTATTACGGCCTCATACAATAGACAAGTTTATCGGCCTCACCCAGATGGAGCGTAACCAGCGAATGTCTGTGTCATGTGTGACAAAAAAAAAGATTTATCTTAAGATGCAAAAAAAAGATTTATCTTAAGATACAATTGTCCCGTCCACACCTGTCAATTACTTAAATTATCTTTTTACTTTCATAAAATATTCCTTGCGTTTTTTTTATTTAATGTATAGCCTAATAAAACAAAAATATTTTTGACAATAAAAACAGTTTTGTGATTTGTCCCGTCCGTATGCTTGAAATGGCGGCTAACCTCCCGGACAACATTCGTGATATTCATACGAACTTTATGTCGTGATTTTCACAAATTTTATTCATACTGATATCATACGGAAGTCGCCGCGTGATAAATGAAAATCATACGAACGTCACGTCGTGATTTTCACAAATTTTATTCATACGGACATCATACGGATGTCACTGCGAGAGAAATGAAAATCATGTCGTGATTTTTTATGCCATCGCTGTTTGCGATTGACCGATGGCCTAAAAAATCATGTCGTGATTTTTTATGCCAACGGTGTTTGGATAATCATTTTTGCGCCACATTCGTACACTAAGAGAAAAATTATGTTGAATCAACAGTTTTTGCGGATAAATACATTTAATATTTTCTTGGATTTAAATGAACTATATATAGTTAATTTAAATCCAATAAAATATTGAATGTATTAACCACAAAAACTGTTGAATAAATATATATGTAGGTATACTATTTCTCTCAATGTACGAATGTGGCGCAAAAATAAATATCCAAACACCGATGGCATAAAAAATTACTACATGATTTTTTATGCTGTCGGTGTTTGTGCATAAAAAATCACGACATGTTGTTTTATGGCATCGGTGCACCGACATGTTCGGATATTTATTTTTGCGCCACATTCGTACATTGAAAGAAAAAGTATGTTAACAATTGAATTAACAGTTTTTGCGGTTAAATACATTTAATATTTTCTTAAATGTAAATTAACCCGGACAACATTCGTGATATTCATCTGGTCGTGATTTTCACAAATTTTCTTCATACTGATATCATAAGGAAGTCACCGCGTGATAAATAAAAATCATACGAACGTCACGTGATTTTCACAAATTTTATTCATACGGACATCATCCGGATGTCATTGCGTGAGAAATGAAAATCATGTCGTGATTTTTTATGCCATCGCTGTTTGCGATTGACCGATGGCACAAAAAATCATGTCGTAATTTTTTATACCAAGGGTGTTTGGATAATCATTTTTGCGCCACGTTCGTACACTAAGAGAAAAATTATGTTGAATCAACAGTTTTTGTGGTTAAATAAATTCAATATTTTCTTGGATTTAAATGAACTATATAGTTAATTTAAATCCAAGAAAATATTGAATGTCAAACTGTTGAAATTGTTAACATACTTTTTCTTTCAATGTACGAATGTTTTGAAAAAATGATTATCCAAACACCGATGGCATAAAAAATCATGTCGTGATTTTATATGCCATCGGTGTTTGGATATTTATTTTTTCAAAACATTCGTACGTTGAGAGAAAAAGTATACCTACATATATATTAAATCAACAGTTTTTGTGGTTAAATACATTCAATATTTTCTTGGATTTAAATTAACTATATTTAGTTAATTTAAATCCAAGAAAATATTAAATGTATTTAACTGCAAAAACTGTTGAATCAACATAATTTTTCTCTTAGTGTACGAACGTGGCGATTATGATTATCCAAACACCGTTGGCATAAAAAATTACGACATGATTTTTTAGGCCATCGGACAATCGAAAACAGCAATGGCATAAAAAATCACGACATGATTTTTATTTCTCACGCAGTGACATCCAGATGATGTCCGTATGAATAAAATTTGTGAAAATCACGACGTGACGTTCGTATGATTTTAATTTATCACGCGGTGACTTCCGTATCATATCAGTGTGAATAAAATTTTTAAAAATCACGACATGATGTTCGTATGAATATCACGAATGTATGAGCCCTGCGTTCAAAACATTCATTTTTTTGTTAAACATTGGAATATCTTTTTTAATTGAACCCGGACAACAATCTTGATATTCAAACAACGTTTTATAAATTATAACGGTGTAATGTAAATAAAAAACTAGGATTTAAATTCGCAGTTCGCAGGGCTCATACGCATGCACAAATTTTGCAAATATCACACCGTGAGTTCTACATGATATCACTGTGATGAAGCATGTGTATGCACTCAGGATATCACAGCGTGATAAAAAAAATTACGTTGTGATATCATCATGCCTTCACCAGGAAATTCCGATTGTTGTCCGGGAACTATTAATTTAAATCCAAAAAGTCTTGCATGTATTTAACCACAAAAACTGTTAATTTAATATACCTACATATATGTAGGTATACTTTTTCTCTCAATGTACAAATGTGGCGCAAAAATAAATATCCAAACACCGATGGCATAAAAAATCACTAAATGATTTTTTATGCCATCGGTGTTTGGATATTCATTTTTGCGACACATTCGTTCATTGAAAGAAAAAGTATGTTAACAATTGAAACAACAGTTTAACATTCAATATTTTCTTGGATTTAAATTAATTATATATAGTTAATTTAAATCCAAGAAAATATTAAATGTATTTAACCGCAAAAACTGTTGATTCAACATAATTTTTCTCTTAGTGTACGAACGTGGTACAAAATTGATTATCCAAACACCGTTGGCATAAAAAATCACCACATGATTTTTTGTGTCATCGGTCAATCGCAAACAGCGATGGCATAAAAAATCAGGACATGACTTTCATTTCTCACGCAGTAACATCCGGATGATGTCCGTATAAACAAAATTTGTGAAAATCACGACATGACGTTCGTATGATTTTCATTTATTACGCGGTGACTTTCGTACGAAATATAATATAATATAATACGTATTATATCATTATGAATAAAATTTGTGAAGGTTTTAAATTCGCAGTTCGCAGGGCTCATACGCATGCGCAAATTTTGCAAATATCACACCGTGAGTTCTACATATCACTGTGATGAAGCATGTGTATGCACTCAGGATATCACAGAGTGATAAAAAAATCGCGTTGTGATATCATCATGACTTTACAAGGAAATCCCGATTGTTGTCCGGGCTGTAAACCTGTTTTTCCGGCTTTCAAAATGGCAGTTAGTTGTGAAATTTTTCTGTAAAAATCGAAAATGTTATCGTTATCGTCAAATACAAGTATATGATAAATTGTAAAAAAAAATGTTATTTAAATTTTTATTTTTTTATTAATTAATTACTGAGGTTTTTTTTTAATTTTTAATGGAAACTCAATTTTAAATGCAATTATATAAAAAATAAAGGAGAATAAATATTTTTAAAAATATTTTATATCTCAATATTATCCCGAAACTAAAAATAAATTTATTGCCTGTTTTTTTTAAATATTTTTAAATCGATCCTTGAGTACCCTTCTATCTACGCATGCGCAATCGCTTTTAAAACAACGTAAAGCAGGAATTGCGTCCTTGTCTGATCATGAGCTAACTTTCCCGTTTTTTATCTTTAACAGTTGGCAAGCCCTATTTGCGGACACTATTTTAGGGAACCGTCTACCATAGTGTAGGTTGCCAATATGACAGCTGTCAAAATGACAGGTGCCAAAATAACGGCTGTCGAAATGAAAGGTGCTAAAATGGCGAAGCTCAAAATGACAACTGTTAAAATTACAGGTGCCAATATAACGGCTGTAAAAATGACTGATTCCCGAATGACAGATGCCAAAATAACAGCTGTCAAAATGACAGGTGCTTAAATTACAGCTGTCAAAATGATCGGTGCGAAAATGACATGTTGCGAGTTAGACAGCCCAGAAAACACAACCGTAAAGGTTCTATAATGGCCCTTTATAGAAGTAATTTTAAAGTCAAAGTGCGAAGAAATGGATACAAAAATTGGAAAAAAATCAGGTTCCTATTGGTTTTTCAGGGTCGCCGAAATTAAATAAGGTTAAAACCCTTTTTTTAAGATCATTCCATTTCAGGTGGTCACTGCATTTGTGCTCTCATGAAAGTTTAAACTACTTTTTCACACTTTGACCTTAAAATAACCCTGAAATGCCTTTGAAATAACCACTGGGCGACCTTTCCAGGTCAATTAAATACCAGATTCAAATTAAGCGACCCCGAAAACCTATAAATGAAGGTTTTCAAATAGTTTTAAACACTTTTACACACTTTTACCTTGAAATAACCTGTGGATGACCTTGCCGGGTAACAAACGCCAGTTTTGGATTATGCGATCCGAAAAGTTTAATATACTTATTTTTTTTAAGCAACTCTTCTTACTTTGACCTTGAACCTGATGTGATAGAGGTCAATTGACCTCGGATACGAAATCAGCGACCCCAAAAACCCCAGGGTGCCCTACTGATGTCTATTGATACTTCTTATATCAAATGTTGACCTGTGTAATTCACTTAGGGATCAAATAGATTTAATAAACATAATAAACAGTAGTAATGGTAAATCCATGAAAAATTAAACAAACAACGAAATGTTAGATATTTTTATTTAACGCTTTTTTTAATTTTTAAACTCGTTCATGGATTGCCAAGTAAAAAAAGTTTGAATAGAGAATAAAAATACCTTTCAAAGAAGGTATCACAAGCCCCCTTATTCTATTTAGTCCTGCCATCTTGTCACTAAGCAACAAGTCTTGTTAGGCAGGCAAATGTCAATTTGACGACTAAAAGTAGTATACATAATATTCTTGACCCTGGTTTTTTCCTGACCTCGTTATCTTTCTTACTTTGTTATCTATAAATTATTTTTTTCAAATAACAAAACTACAAATAATGGAACTATTTTAAAGAAATAGTTTAAGTATAACACATTATATAGGTAATAGTAATAATAATATAATAAAACCAATTTTTTATAAGAACATTACCCGCGCCTATTACTAATGCAGATCCTTATCGTGGTGAGAATCGTTGGATGAGGCCGATAAAATATAAATCGAGTAGAAAATACAAAGCGATGTTGCCAAATTAGTTGAAGCCATACTATACTAAACTCAACAAATATATACACGTAATGTATACCCAAATCACGACTGCAGCGCCAAAATGCATGAACTAAAATATACAATTTTTGTTATTTAACGACATTAGGACCTCACTAATTTTTTAAGATTACGCCCTTATTTAATAAAAAATAATAGATTTCTATAATTTTTCATGTTCAAAACTTCCATTACTATATTGTAGCGAGTACCGCTCTGGATATCGGAGTGATGACTCATCGCCGATGAGTCATCGCCGGTGAGTCATCGCCGGTGAGTCATCGCCGGTGACTCAGCGCTCGAACAATCGAGAGTGTGGAGCTCGCTGGAATGTTCCAGAAGACCTTGGCGCTGAATATATAAGAAACGGAGCATCACAGTCAGTCAGTTAAGATTTGGTATTTGCGGCGAAATAAATAAATATAAGTGCAAATAAATAAACTAGCAGTGATATAAATAATTAGTAGTTAAGTGTTTAGTTAGTTTTATAGTGTTTTAAGTGTAGTTAAGTTATTAAATAAATAGTTTAGTTCGTTAATTAACCAGTGCGTGTTTTAATTCACACTACGAACAGTTAAAAACGTTACAATTGGTGTCAGGAGTGCGGTTAGTGTGAAACTTCGCGAAAATGGTTTCGTTAATGGACTTAAAAGTGGCGGACCTTAAGCGGGAGCTAGAAGAAAGGGAATGTGATCCAACTGGAAAAAATAATGTGTTGCAGCAGCGGCTTCGAGAAGCGTTGGAACAGGAAGGTGAAAATCCAGATACGTATTTATTTGAAGGTTCGTGTGATATGCATTTATTGTTGCAAAATTTGAAAGGTGATTTGAAACAGAACATTCTGGAAAATTCCAACGAATTACAACAGAAAATGTTAGAAAATGTCAACGATTTAAAGGACGATTTGCAACAGAAAATGGTGGAAAATTCTAGCGATTTGAAAATCGATTTACAACAGAAGATTTTGGAAAATTCCAACGAGTTACAACAGAAAATGCTAGAAAATTCTAAAGAACTGAAAGATTTAAAGGATGATTTGCAACAGAAAATGGTAGAAAATTCTAGCGAATTAAAAGTCGATTTGCAACAGAAAATGGTGGAAAATTCCAACAATTTAAAGGATGATTTACAACAGAAAATACTGGAAAATTCTAAAAATTTAAAAGAATATTTGGAACAGAAGATTCTAGATAATGTAAATGAATTAGAAGAGAAAGTAGGACAGAAATTGAATGACGTAAGGATGGAATTGGATGATAAATTAGAAGTCAAAATTAAAGAAATAAATAGAAAACTGACAGCTGTAAATCTACCCATGATGCTGGCGGAACCAGGAACAATGCTGGAGGGGAGCCGAGTACGGATGAAACCACCTCAGTTCGATGGAAAAACTTCTTGGACAAATTACATCCGTCAGTTTGAGGCAGCAGCAAAAGCAAATGGCTGGCTACCAGAAGAAAAAGCTACAGCATTGACTCTGGCTTTACGCGGAGATGCAACGGACATCTTGCAGACACTCTCTCCCAACGAACAAGAAGATTACGAAGCGTTGTTTAAACATCTGGCACTGCGATATGGCCAGACACATCTGGAACATGTGTACCATTCCCAACTGAAGAATCGCTGCCAGAAATCGAACGAGACTTTACAAGAATTTGAGGCTGATATTGCACGCTTGGTTCGGCTAGCATATCCAGCTACTCCAACGACCGTTATGGAACGATTAGCGGTTCAAGCCTTTTTGGATGGACTTCGGGACAACGAAACAAGACAGGCTCTGACGTTGGCTCGTCCGAGCCAACTGGTTGATGCATTGGCCCGAGCTTTGGAATTCGAGGCGGCAAAGCAGAGCTGCAGGAGCCAGCCTAGAATTAGGAGAGCCGAGGAAGAAAAAGAGGAGGAACCCAGTATAATCGAAGAAATCAGGCGAGTTCTTAAAGAGAATCTACCAGAAAAGAAGGAAATCCGGTGTTGGAGATGTGGAAAGCTCGGACATATACGAAATAAAATAAAATTAAAACTGAAATCTCTAAAATTAGAGATTTTATGAAGAATTCCTGCCCAGCCAACAATAAAAGTTTTTTTATTGGTCCCACGACAGGAACGGAAATAATAAACTTAACAACTTGCATAAAAAATAGTTTCTCTTGTGGATGGGACCAAATACCCTCTTTTATATTTAAAAAAATTATTGTTTTGGTGGCGGATAAACTTGCTGATTTAATCAACAAATCATTTGAGGAAGGAATTTTTCCTGATTGCCTAAAAAAATCTGATGTGTGTCCTATTTTTAAAGGAGGCGATAGTTATGAATGTAACAACTTTAGACCCATATCACTCTTGATAATGACATCAAAAATTGTTGAAAAAGTAATGTATGTCCGTGTAGAGAATTTTATTAAAAACTCTAACATACTTAGTCCATATCAGCATGGTTTTTTAAAAAGTAGGTCCACAAACTCTGCCCTATTCAACATAACAAAAGATATTATTAAACATTTAGACAAAAAATCAAATATATATGGTCTTTCATGCGATTTTAGAAAAGCTTTTGATAGTGTAAACTTTGACATATTACTTCTGAAACTTGAGCACTATGGAATAAGAGGAACAGCACTTCTTTGGTTTGAGTCTTACCTCAAACATAGGCTTCAAAGGATTAAAATAACAACGGGATCAAGCAGCGTCTACTCGGAGTGGGGTGAAACCTCAGCAGGGGTCCCTCAAGGTTCAATTTTAGGTCCATTCCTGTTCCTACTTTATATTAATGATTTGCCTTCCAATGTTTCAACCGCATCAACAACCATGTTTGCAGATGATACCTTTTTCTTGACTCAAAAACATCTAATTAATAATACAATTGACAAAATACAAACTTGGTGCACTCTAAATAAAATAAAAATAAATTTTGAAAAAACCAAATGTATATAGTTTCAACAAAGAAATACCAACGCAGAACACCCCATTCTAAATTATAATATCAACTACGAAAGTAAAATTAAATCTCTAGGTATAATTATTGACTCGGCACTGAACTGGAAAGACAACGTTAACTCCTTGTGTAACTCTTTAAGATCAGCGTGTTATTGTCTAAGAGTATTAAAACTTAAGGGAATTAGTATGGATACGCTGAAAATGGTTTATTTTAGTTATTTTGAAAGTAGATTAAGATATGGCTTAATATACTGGGGCTCCTCAATAGTCTCATCTAAAGTATTTATTTTGCAAAAATTCGCCTTAAGAATAATTTTAGGTTTAAAAAAAAGGGAAAGTTGTAAAGAATATTTTAATTTAAACAACATTTTGACGTTTCCCTCCTTGTTTATTTTTGAATGTTTAGTTTTTCTTTATAAGAATAAAAGTGATTTTAGTTTTTTTAACTCAAACACGAGACAAAATGGTTTAATCATATACGAGGCAAATAACACCAGTTTATTCCAAAAGAGTATTCTGTATTTAGGCCCAAAATTTTACAATAAGTTGCCTGTTCACATTAGATCTCAAAATTTAAGAAATTTCAAATCTTCATTAAAACAACTTCTTATTACCAAATCGTATTACTCATATCATGAATTCTTGAATGATGATTTTTAGTGTGGATTAGGTAACTAGTGTTTCATAAGAAATTTTCATAAATTCTTAGCTAATTAATATTTAATTTGCACTTATTTTACTTTATTTTATTTATAAGGTTATATGCATATTCTTTTATTAATATTGTAAGGAATTGCCTATTTTTCTGTACAACCTTAGTTGTTTTTGAAAATAAACTTATTATTATAATTATATTAAAAAAAAAAAAAGTCGTTGCAGAAAAAGCCAGGAGGCGCCGACTTCATCCAAGTCGGAAAACTAGATAGGGTCGAGGAAAAGGGGCAACCTTCGACGTGTAACCAACATGCCCCAGAGGGTATCGAACGTGTCGCATCTCTTCTACATCAGTCCAGCAGTGTTTTTGTGGATGGCTTTATTAATGGAAATTTGCATGTGCTGCTGCTGGATACAGGTGCGACGAAGACAATTATTCGGCCAGATATTGTCAAAAAGTCGAAGATAAAATCTACCAATCGGCGACTACGTACTGCAACAGGAGATACTGCTACTGTTCATGGAGAAGTGGACATCACGATGGTCATAGGAAACATGAAATTTAAACATCGAGCATTAGTAGCAGATATTGAAGATGAAGTTATTGTAGGCATGGACATTATGAACTCTATAGGATTTGAACTAAACTTTCAACAAGGAATATTGAGAGTAAATGGAGAAGAAGTCGTGTTGCATCGATCAAAAGAAAAGAATATTCGTGTAATGCTAACAGAAGATGCTTTGATACCGGAACACAGCGAGATGATATTGAAGGCTTTCTTGGATTGTAAATCAGAAGATGGAAGTATAATGCTTCTGGAGCCGAGAATTGATGACAAAGAGGTCGGTCGAGGAGTTGTAGTAGGGAAGACTTTAATACGTGTCGGAAAAGAAGTGCCAGTAAGAGTATTGAATGTTAATGGTTACTCTGTGAACTTGAAAAAAGGAATCGTTTTGGGGAACTGTTCTTTTGTTTCTTCAATTATTAGAAGCATTCGTGAGTCTGGAGTTCCGGCCAAGAAAATTAGCAATGAATTGACGACTCTGCTAGCGACTTCTTCAAAGGACTTAAAACCAAATGAGAGAATAAAGCTGAGAGAGCTGATACACAACTATCAGGACGTCTTTGATGATGGACAAGAAAAGAAGGGTAGGACAAGAATTGTCCAGCATAAAATTAACACCGGTGATGCACAGCCTATTCGACAGTCGGCAAGAAGGCTGCCACTTGCCAAGCGAGAGGAAGCTGATAAAATTGTGCATGAAATGGAGAAGGAAGGGGTGATCGAACCATCCAACAGCCCATGGTCTTCCCCAGTGGTGTTAGTTAAGAAAAAGGATGGATCAACTCGATTGTGCGTCGATTTTCGTCAGCTGAACAACGTGACGAAGAAGGACAGCTACCCTCTGCCTAGGATAGATGACACCCTGCATACATTGGCTGGATCCCAAATATTTTCGACTCTGGATTTGAAAAGCGGTTACTGGCAGGTTGAAATGGCACCAGAAGATAGAGAAAAGACGGCGTTTACCGTGGGTGCTGGACTGTGGCAGTTTACTGTCATGCCGTTTGGACTATGTAATGCCCCTGCAACTTTTGAAAGGCTCATGGAAATGGTTTTGAAGGGACTATCCTGGAAGACTTGCTTGGTGTACCTTGACGACATTATTGTGGTTGGGAAATCATTTGAGGACCATATGAAGAACCTGAAGGAAGTTTTTCAGCGCTTAAGAAGTTCCGGCCTGAAGCTTAGCCCAAAGAAATGTCACTTGTTCCAGAGGGAAGTGCAGTATCTGGGCCATGTCGTTTCAAGTCAAGGAGTTGCAGTGGATAAACAGAAGGTGAAGACGGTGCGGGAATGGCCAGTACCGAAAAACAAACATGACTTAAGAAGCTTTCTTGGATTATGCACCTACTACCGGCGGTACGTACCTGGATTCGCAAAGGTTGCTAAGCCTTTGACACGTTTAACAGAGGGAGAAAGACGATTTCAATGGGACGAAGAATGCCAAGAAGCCTTTAAGAACCTGAAAAACGCGTTGACCAGCTCACCAGTCCTGAGTTATCCTCTTCCGGATGGTGAATTTATTTTGGACACGGACGCCAGCAATGTTGGACTGGGAGCTGTTTTGTCGCAGATTCAAGAGGGAAAAGAGAAAGTTATTGGATACTTTAGTAAAACTTTATCCAAACCAGAACGAAATTACTGTGTTACTCGACGCGAGCTGTTAGCAGTGGTAAAATCAGTCGAACACTTTTACAAGTACCTGTATGGAAGAAAATTCTTGCTAAGAACGGATCATGCTGCCCTTAAATGGCTTTTGCAATTCAAGAATCCTAAAGGACAGGTAGCAAGATGGATTGAGAGACTACAGGAGTTCGACTTTGACACAGAACATCGGGCTGGGACCATCCATAGAAATGCTGACGCCTTGTCAAGAAGACCGTGCCCGGAAGACTGTAAACATTGTCTCAGGGCCGAAGAAAAGGATGTGTTTGTTCGCAGAACTACAATCGTGGATGATCATTGGCAATCCGCTGAGGTTCAACAAGACCAGGAAAGGGATCCGGATTTGAAGCTTATCATCGATTGGAAGAAGAACGACCGTAAACCAACGTGGCAGGAAGTCGCCCTATATTCGCCGAATGTGAAATCCTACTGGGCCCAATGGAATTCCATTATCTTAAGTGACGGGCTTCTAAAGCGCGTTCTGGAGATGCCAGAAGGGGGGGAAGACCGGAAGCAGATAATAATCCCCAGAAACAGGATACCAGAAGTGCTGCAGGAAATCCATGATGGAACTACTGGAGGACATCTTGGGGTGACCAGGACGCTCGGAAGACTTAGGGAACGGTTTTATTGGGTCAACAGCCAACGAGATGTGAAGGAATGGTGCAAGAAGTGCGCCGTTTGCGCGGCAAGCAATGGACCCCAGAAGCGCCCAAAAGCCCCAATGCGACAGTACAATGTGGGCAGCCCATTTGAGAGAATTGCAATCGACGTGGCGGGTCCATTTCCGGAAACAGAATCTGGAAATAAATACATCATCGTTGTAATGGACTACTTCAGCAAGTGGGCGGAAGCGTACGCTTTGCCAAATCAGGAAGCTGCCACAGTGGCCGATGCCCTTATTAAGGAGTGGATTTGTCGTTTTGGTGTGCCAATGGAGATGCATTCAGACCAAGGCAGGAACTTTGAATCTATATTGTTCAAGAATGTCTGTAAAATTCTTAACATTCGAAAGACGAGGACGACTGCATTACATCCGCAGTCCGATGGAATGGTAGAACGAATGAATCGAACCATAAACCGGTACCTGTCTAAGGTAGTCTCTGATCACCAAAGAGACTGGGACCGCTTTCTTCATCTGTTCCTGTTGGCGTACCGCTCTTCTATCCACGATACAACCGGCCAGATACCCGCTAGCATTGTTATGGGACGTGAACTTCGTCTACCTTGTGACCTGAGATTTGGTTGCCTACCAGGGGATGATATTGCTGGAGAAGATTACGTCAACAATTTACGTAGGAAAATGAGCGACATTCACAGCCGAGTTCGTTTAAACATCCAGAGTGCCAGTGATAGAATGAAAGAGGCATACGATATCAAGGCGGAAAATGGAGGATTTCAACCTGGAGACCTAGTTTGGTTATACAACCCTCAGCGCTGTCGTGGTTATTCACCGAAGCTGCAGACTTCTTGGGAGGGACCTTACGAAGTCATGGATCGAATAAATGACATCATCTACAGGATCAGGAAACAACCAAAAGGAAAGCCGAAAGTGATCCATTTCAACCGATTGGCCCCTTACGCTGGAAACAATGACGATGCTAGAGTAAGGAGAGTTAATCCGCCGGAAGACAAGTTGCCTTTTGAAGACTTCATGTATTTATATTCGAGCGGTAAAAAAGCTCGGTATGGTGTCACTCGAAAAGAACAAAAAGATCTGTTCACGGTTTCGGCCGATTACTCCTTGGCTCACTGTGTTGCAGAAGACCTAAGGATGTCCAGGGGAATAGCGGTTGTCTTTAAAAACAAGTTTGGACGGGTCGACGAGCTACGAAGGCAGAATCCCAAAGTTGGAGAGGTGCTTGAAATTGTGAATAATGAGCAGAAAGGCAACAGTATTTTCTATCTGGTAACGAAGCAGCTCTCCCATCATAAGCCAAACTACCGTGACGTATGGAATGCCTTAAATAAATTGAGGGATACCCTTTTGTCCAAGGACATCATGAACCTGGCGATACCGAAGATTGCTTGTGGACTTGACGGTTTAGACTGGAGAATAATTAGAAGCATGGTGGAAGTTATCTTCAGATTTAGTGGCATACACATTCTTGTCTGTTGCCACAACCCTAAAAGAACAACCGGAAGAAAGACCGTAGACTGCTACTTCTATAGGACGTCACACTGCAAGTTTGGATCTCTATGCAAATATCGCCATGGAGCTGAGGACCATTTTCGGGACGAAAATGTTTTAAGACGGGGGCAATGTAGCGAGTACCGCTCTGGATATCGGAGTGATGACTCATCGCCGATGAGTCATCGCCGGTGAGTCATCGCCGGTGACTCAGCGCTCGAACAATCGAGAGTGTGGAGCTCGCTGGAATGTTCCAGAAGACCTTGGCGCTGAATATATAAGAAACGGAGCATCACAGTCAGTCAGTTACTCGCGGCGAAATAAATAAATATAAGTGCAAATAAATAAACTAGCAGTGATATAAATAATTAGTAGTTAAGTGTTTAGTTAGTTTTATAGTGTTTTAAGTGTAGTTAAGTTATTAAATAAATAGTTTAGTTCGTTAATTAACCAGTGCGTGTTTTAATTCACACTACGAACAGTTAAAAACGTTACAAGCGAAGTTGGCCATATTGTAAATACAGTCCTCAAACTCAGAATTATATAAAAAAAAAATTCGTATTTAAATCGTACATCACAACATTAACACCAAACTGTAAATACTAGTACCTAATTTTAATTTATGATTAAGAATAAAGAAGATATTTAACGAATACTGTACCTAAATGCTTACCAAATAAACAACTAATTTATGATTAAGAATAAAGATATTTAACGAATACTGTACCTAAATGCTTACCAAATAAACAACTACAAATCAAAATCAGACTAAATATGTTTTTCTTCAAAAAAAAAATCGAACTTCTCTTGAACACAAGCTTGTGTTGCGATATGATTTTATTTTTTTAAATGAATACTTCGATATTATCTACTTTTTTAGGAAACAAGTATATTCCAGCTTTTAGAGCTTTTAACAAAGTAGTTGCAAGCTGCTTTGGGGATCACTGGATATTAATTATGAAATTTACATTGAAAGATTTGCGTGCGAGTTAGAAAAGCTAGAAATTCCATATACACCAAAAATGCATGTGTTAGTTCATCATGACCCAGAATTTATTAAGATGACGAATACTCCACTGGGCTATTATTCTGAACAGGCATCAGAACAATGCCATCATGCCTACAAACAGCACAGTTTACATTATAATTTAAACCATAATTCTAAGAATTATCTTTACAATTTACTTAGAAGCGTTTGTTCTTTTAATAGTAAACATATTAAAGTCTGATTTTGATTTATAGTTGTTTATTTGGTAAGCATTTAGGTACAGTATTCGTTAAATATCTTCTTTATCCTTAATCATAAATTAAAATTAGGTACTAGTATTTACAGTTTGGTGTTAATGTTGTGATGTACGATTTAAATACGAATTTTTTTTATATAATTCTGAGTTTGAGGACTGTATTTACAATATGGCCAACTTCGCAAGCGAAGCGGTGCGGTGTGACAGTTAGTATTAAAATAATCAAAATATTGACGATATTGTTTATTTTACATATTTATAGGTTAGAAACTAACCAAATGTTGTAGTTCACAACATCATCTCAAGAGAAATAAAATAAAATATAGTATTTTAATAGGTCATTTTTACATGTCTAGCAAAAAAAAAACATTTTCTACAATTTCTCGAAAAGGGCTCGATAGAAGATTTAAATTTTTTTTGTTAATAGTAGTATATCTTATATGTATTCCAAAAATCTGAGTTTTAAATCATGTATATTTTTTTTCTTCAAAAGGCCCTCTAGGCTAAATGTGGGGTAACAAACGCCAGTTTTGGATTCTGCGATCCGAAAAGTTTAATATACTTAATTTTTTTTCCAAGCAACTCTTCTTACTTTGACCTTGAACCTGATGTGATAGAGGTCAATTGACCTCGGATACGAAATCAGCGACCCCAAAAACCCCAGGGTGCCCTACTGAGGTCTATTGATACTTTTTATATCAAATGTTGACCTGTGTAATTCAAATAGATTTAATAAACATAATAAACAATGGTAATGGTAAATCCATGAAAAATTAAACAAGCAACGAAAAGTTAGATATTTTTATTTAACGCTTTTTTTAATTTTTAAAATTCCTTCATGGATTGCCAAGTTTTTAAATTTGTGAATTTTTGAATGGATTGTAAAAATTAAAAAAAGGTTGAATAGAGAATCAAAATACCTTTCAAACAAGGTATCACAAGCCCCCTTATTCTATTTAGTCCTGCCATCTTGGCACTAAGCAACAAGTCTTAAGACTTAATTGTTAGGCAGGCAAATGTCAATTTGACGACTAAAAGTAGTATACTGACCCTGGTTTTTTCCTGACCTCGATATCTTTCTTACTTTGTTATTTATAAATTATTTTTTTCAAATAACAAAACTACAGATAATGTAACTATTTTAAAGAAATAGTTTAAGTATTACACATTATATAGGTAATAGTAATAATAATATACTAAAACCAATTTTTTATAAGAACATTACCCGCGCCTATTACTAATGCAGATCCTTCTCGTGGTGAGAATCGTTGGATGAGGCCGATAAAATATAGGTAAATCGAGTAGAAAATACAAAGCGATGTTGCCAAATTAGTTGAAGCCATACTATACTAAACTCAACAAATATATACACGTAATGTATACGCAAATCACGACTGCAGCGCCAAAATGCATGAACTAAAATATACAATTTTTGTTATTTAACGACATTAGGACCTCACTAATTTTTTAAGATTACGCCCTTATTTAATAAAAAATAATAGATTTTTATAATTTTTCATGTTTAAAACTTCCATTACTATATCATAGATGTCACTTAAGTTAAACATTTTAACCGCAGACTGACTATATTTGTTGAGTTTAGTATAGTATGGCTTCAACTAATTTGGCAACATCGCTTTGTATTTTCTACTCGATTTACCTATATTTTATCGGCCTCATCCAACGATTCTCACCACGAGAAGGATCTGCATTAGTAATAGGCGCGGGTAATGTTCTTATAAAAAATTGGTTTTAGTATATTATTATTACTATTACCTATATAATGTGTAATACTTAAACTATTTCTTTAAAATAGTTACATTATCTGTAGTTTTGTTATTTGAAAAAAATAATTTATAAATAACAAAGTAAGAAAGATATCGAGGTCAGGAAAAAACCAGGGTCAGTATACTACTTTTAGTCGTCAAATTGACATTTGCCTGCCTAACAATTAAGTCTTAAGACTTGTTGCTTAGTGCCAAGATGGCAGGACTAAATAGAATAAGGGGGCTTGTGATACCTTGTTTGAAAGGTATTTTGATTCTCTATTCAACCTTTTTTTAATTTTTACAATCCATTCAAAAATTCACAAATTTAAAAACTTGGCAATCCATGAAGGAATTTTAAAAATTAAAAAAAGCGTTAAATAAAAATATCTAACTTTTCGTTGCTTGTTTAATTTTTCATGGATTTACCATTACCATTGTTTATTATGTTTATTAAATCTATTTGAATTACACAGGTCAACATTTGATATAAAAAGTATCAATAGACCTCAGTAGGGCACCCTGGGGTTTTTGGGGTCGCTGATTTCGCATCCGAGGTCAATTGACCTCTATCACATCAGGTTCAAGGTCAAAGTAAGAAGAGTTGCTTGGAAAAAAAATTAAGTATATTAAACTTTTCGGATCGCAGAATCCAAAACTGGCGTTTGTTACCCCACATTTAGCCTAGAGGGCCTTTTGAAGAAAAAAAATATACATGATTTAAAACTCAGATTTTTGGAATACATATAAGATATACTACTATTATCAAAAAAAAAAAAAATCTTCTATCGAGCCCTTTTCGAGAAATTGTAGAAAATGTTTTTTTTTTTGCTAGACATGTAAAAATGACCTATTAAAATACTATATTTTATTTTATTTCTCTTGAAATGATGTTGTGAACTACAACATTTGGTTAGTTTCTAACCTATAAATATGTAAAATAAACAATATCGTCAATATTTTGATTATTTTAATACTAACTGTCACACCGCACCGCTTCGCTTGCGAAGTTGGCCATATTGTAAATACAGTCCTCAAACTCAGAATTATATAAAAAAAAATTCGTATTTAAATCGTACATCACAACATTAACACCAAACTGTAAATACTAGTACCTAATTTTAATTTATGATTAAGAATAAAGAAGATATTTAACGAATACTGTACCTAAATGCTTACCAAATAAACAACTATAAATCAAAATCAGACTTTAATATGTTTACTATTAAAAGAACAAACGCTTCTAAGTAAATTGTAAAGATAATTCTTAGAATTATGGTTTAAAAATCCGAGTTTTAAATCATGTATATTTTTTTTCTTGAAAAGGCCCTCTAGGCTAACTGTGACCCGGCAAGGTCATCCAGAGGTTATTTCAAGGTAAAAGTGTGTAAAAGTGTTTGAAACTATTTGCTTAATTTGAATCTGGTATTTAATTGACCTGGAAAGGTCGCCCAGTGGTTATTTAAAAGGCATTTCAGGGTTATTTTAAGGTAAAAGTGTAAAAAAGTAGTTTAAACTTTCATGAGAGCACAAATGCAGTGACCACCTGAAATAGAATGATCTTAAAAAAAAGGGTTTTAACCTTATTTAATTTCGGCGACCCTGAAAAACCAATAGGAACCTGATTTTTTTCCAATATTTGTATCCATTTCTTCGCACTTTGACTTTAAAATTACTTCTATAAAGGGCCATTATAGAACCTTTACGGTTGTGTTTGCTGGGCTGTCTAACTCGGAACCTGTCATTTTCGCACCGATCATTTTGACAGATGTAATTTAAGCACCTGTCATTTTGACAGCTATTATTTTGGCATCTGTCATTCGGGAATCAGTCATTTTTACAGCCGTTATATTGGCACCTGTAATTTTAACAGTTGTCATTTTGAGCTTCGCATTTAAAATTGATCCCTTAAAAATTAAAAAAAAACCTCAGTAATTAATTAATAAAAAAATAAAAATTTAAATAAATTTTTTTTTTACAATTTATCATATACTTATATCATGATCTTTTGATTTCGCGGTATACTTGTATTTGACGATAACGATAACACATCCTCTTCACTTTCAATGTAAAAAAAACTGCTTATACGTCGGATTTTATTGGTAGTTAGTCCATTTTAAGAGATAAACTTCAAATTTTACAGAAAAATTTCACAACCAACTGCCATTTTGAAAGCCGGAAAAACAGGTTTACAGCCCGGACAACAATCGGGATTTCCTTGTAAAGTCATGATGATATCACAACGTGATTTTTTTATCACGCTGTGATATCCTGAGTGCATACACATGCTTCATCACAGTGATATGTAGAACTCTGCGAACTGCGAATTTAAAACCTACCCGGACAATATTCGTGATATTCATACGAACATCACGTCGTGATTTTCACAAATTTTATTCATACTGATATCATACGGAAGTCACCGCGTAATAAATGAAAATCATACGAACGTCACGTCGTGATTTTCACAAATTTAGTTCATACGGACATTATCCGGATGTCACTGCGTAAGAAATGAAAGTCATGTCGTGATTTTTTATGCCATCGCTGTTTGCCATTGACCGATGGCACAAAAAATCATGTCGTGATTTTTTATGCCAGCGGTGTTTGAATAATCATTTTTGCGCCACGTTCGTACACTAAGAGAACGTGACGTTAACGTCGTATGATTTTCATTTATTACGCGGTGACTTCCGTATGATATCAGTATAAATAAAATTTGTGAAAATCACGACAAGATGTTCGTATGAATATCACGAATGTTGTCCGGGTTAATTTACATCCACGAAAATATTAAATGTATTTAACCGCAAAAACTGTTAATTCAATTGTTAACATACTTTTTCTTTCAATGTACGAATGTGGCGCAAAAATAAATATCCGAACATGTCGGTGCACCGATGGCATAAAAAAACATGTCGTGATTTTTTATGCACAAACACCGACAGCATAAAAAATCATGTCGTGATTTTTTATGCCATCGGTGTTTGGATAGTTATTTTTGCGCCACATTCGTACATTGAGATAAAAAGTATAGTCAACAGTTTTTGTGGTTAAATACATTCAATATTTTCTTGGATTTAAATTAACTATATATAGTTCATTTAAATCCAAGAAAATATTAAATGCATTTAACCGCAAAAACTGTTAATTCAACATAATTTTTCTCTTAGTGTACGAACGTGGCGCAAAAATGATACAATTTGTGAAAATCACGACGTGACGTTCGTATGATTTTCATTTACGCGGCGACTTCCGTATGATATCAGTATGAATAAAATTTGTGAAAATCACGACATGATGTTCGTATGAATATCACGAATGTTGCCCGGGAGGTTAGCCGCCATTTCAAGCATATATATATACGAAGGGGACAAATCACAAAACTGTTTTTATTGTCAAAAATATTTTTGTTTTATTAGGCTATACATTAAATAAAAAAAACGCAAGGAATATTTTATGAAAGTAAAACGATAATTTAAATAATTGACAGGTGTGGACGAATCAATTGTATCTTAAGATAAATCTTTTTTTTGTCCCGTCTACAACTCTTAATTATTAAAATTATCTTTGCTTTTATAAAATATTTTTTGCGTTTTTTTATTTAATGTATAGCCTAATAAAAGAAAAATATTTTTGATAATTTTGATGCCAAAATATTATGAAATAAATTATCTACAATTTGTTTCATAAAAACAGTTTTGAAATTCGTGCGATGAAAGCAGGAAATTCAATTCATTAATTTGAATGCCTTTAACCATCTAATAAGATTTGGCAACCATGTATGAGGCTGTATTGTATATACATGAGTTTAGAATGTCGCTATTTAAAAAATATATACACAAATTGAAGCCACAATATGAGTTATTTAGTAAGAGGTTTTTATGTATGAAAGATGTATACCATAAAATTAAAGATACGGATTTCTAAGTGCGCGGGATCTGTTTAGAATACTTTGACATATAATATACATGACATAGACATTCGCTGGTTACGCTCCATCTGGGTGAGGCCGATAAACTTGTCTATTGTACGAGGCCGTAATAATTAAAGATGTAAATATATATATGTATATACATATACATAAATATATATATAAGTATTTTGATTGATTTCACGTTTTATACAAAATAATTACCAGTCAACACAGTTTTTAATGCAACATACACTTTTGTTAAAGAATATATTATATTTATAATATGCCATATAGGTACTTAAATTTGTAGTATTACTTTTGTTTTGTTTAAATGCAACAAAAGTGGGTTATGGCTCTAATTTGCAATGCAAAATATTTTATCGACAATTTCGAAGTGATTTGAACCCCCTAAACTTCCCCTAAATTCGCCACTGAAATAAAATACTATGAAATTATTACAATTCTTTATTAAACTATAAAAATATAATAGACATAAATTAAACTGCAAATTTAAACCAGTACATTTACATAATACTTAAATTTTATTTTTAAATTGTATCACAATGCACTTTGCATTTTTAAAATTACATACAGGGCCGTCTCCAGACATTTATGTGCCCCGTGCAAAACTTTGCTGCTCCTCTTAACAATGACTTACCTATTTTATAGTGCTTATTTAGCTAATGCTAAATTTTAAACTGGTAAAGAGGTACAAAGTCGGTTAAAATAAAGCCATTAAAATGGCAAAAATAAAGGGAAAAATTAGCGGTTATCAAATATTAAAAAAAACTGAATATCTGTTAAAACCAAAAGGCGTTATAACTTCGTTATTCCTGAGAATTTTGATAAAAAGTAAGTTTTACAGGTAAACATACACATTTATATACATTTTCATCCAATTTGGCACAGGCTGCACAAGTCCTGGAGCCAGCCCTGGTTACATAGTACACTCGGTTTTTTACTCAAAATTAGTTATTTCTTGATGGCACATCTATAACACTTTAGTGTTAAATTAATTTGTTATAAAAATGACAAAACTAAGGGTGTTTTTATAAAACCATTATTTACAATATAAAATAATTACACACATACATTTATGCCAGGGCTTCTTCCAATCCCCGGAATACTTGTGGTACTAAGCGCATTGCTGAAAGAGCTATAAGCTATCCAAAAGATTGAGAATTAATAACATATTCCTCTAAAAATAAAATTTCCGTTATTTTCACACCTCGTTATATTATTTATTTGTAATATGCAATTTTTACGTTTGTTATAAAACTCAGTTTGTTAGTTATTTTCATATTAAACTTTTAATTTAAAAGACATTAAAATATCGTTTCGGGTTTTTTTGTCCACCCCGGGCATATATATAGTATATCTATACTTTATAAAACTAACTAACTACAGTTTCGGCCCTGGATAAAGCGATTCTAAGGTCAAGTTTGGGTTCAGCCTTGTACAAAACTTTTCAAAATATTATTGGGTTTAAAAATTTTAATTAACAAAATGTTCGAGTATAATATGAACCACTAGGTGGTCAAAAGGAGGAGTCTATAAATAAAATATGTATATTGTCTTAAAAATGTTAATTTAATTTAATGTGAATTTAATTTTTCTCTTCCTGGGCATTTTTATAAAAATAAACTTGTTCCAGTTTGGTACAGCAAAATATTTAGCAAGTTTTATCAGGACGAATTTTATAAAGCAAAATTAGGTATTTTTAAATAGAAATTTTTCAAAAAGTTAACACAATTTTTAAAATGTGGTTTCAAATTCATTATTGATGTAGCTCGCAATGCATTTATGGATGTATTCATACTGAACCTAAAAAAGTATGTTAAATTTTGTATTACTAATTTTAAAATACTTATTACAAATGTTTGAACCATTAGCAATCTTTGTTTTCTTAAATTTATAACAGTGCTATAAATATTTATATCGAGATTATCGTCTATATTTTCCAAATTCATATCAACAGTTATAAACGTTCCAGTTCTGCCAACGCCAGCACTACAATAACAATAACAAGTTTAATTTTGTTTTAAATTTTAAGATGTTATAAGATTTTACCTGCAATGTACAACTATTTTTCCATTTCGGTAATGTCTTCTTATATCTTTGCAAAAATTTAACAAACATTCTGTTGATTTAGGAACACCAAAGTCGGGCCAATTTAAGAAGCTAAAGTGTTTTATTAATAAAACCTGGTGTTCAGTCTAAAATAAAATAAATTAATACGGCCGTAAAAAAGACTTAATTAGTTACTTCAATTTCAAAAGTTCTTAGACAATAATCCTTCCTATAGGTTTCTGTTAAACATGTTATCGTTATATCATCTTCAATCATTGATGCGTTTAAGTGTGGAAAGTATTCGTAACATTTTTCCTAAAAATTATATGAATTATTATATTTTTTGTAATTGTTTATAGTACCTACCTTTCTATTTTCATAAAGCTGAGTAACCATTACGACGATAGAGACATTTTCGGTAAGGATCATAGTCCAGAAATCCTTGCAAGTTGATTTTAAAGGGGCCTGGCATGCTATGTACTCAACTTTTCCTGATTTTCCCTAGAAATAAAAATTGAGGAGAACATTGCATTTATTATTCAATTAAATAATTACTTACCTTTATATAAGAAGCATTGATATATTCACCACCAGGTAATATTACTCTATTTTCATCAACTGTAAAAGATAAAATCAATTAGTAATTAAACCTGAAACAGTTAAAAATTCGGAACGCTGCCTCGCAAGGCGACGATATACAGGATGTCTCAGATTTTAATCGGTTTAATTTAATAGTCAATAGAACTCGAAAAAATATGAAAAAAGTTTATATGAACTTGAATACTTTAAAACTTTGTTTTTGAGATACAGGGTTGGGTTAAAGTTATTAAAACAAGTATGTTTTTTATGAGTTTGATATTATATTTAGATTAAGCCATTAAAAATCCAACTTTTTTATCTTTTGCATTTTTTTTCTATATCTCTTTCTAGAAAAAAATCGTGTACTGAAAATTAAAATAAGATAAAAAAAGCAAGAGACAAAAAAGTACACAGTAAAATAAATGGAGTAAATTTTAAATTCTAATTAGATGGGATATACGACCAATTAAATATTTACACTAACAGTAGTGTGCATTGCAGTGTAACTTTTACCAAAAATAGTGTTATTTTATATAACCATCGTGCTAAAATTACGTTTTATTTAACCTCTAGTTAATATACTATTTTAAGAATAGATAAGTTTAAATGTTTACTAATCTAGGGACAAATTTACACAATTTAGTGTTAAATCTACTCTATGATAATAAGATATTAAAAATTATTAGTCATATTTGACTAATTGTCATAGCGAAAAGCAGTCACTAATAATTAGTCAAATTCTACCGAATGAAATAGTCAAATTAGTAGATTTAAATTTAAAAAAAATTTCAAAAAGAACAAAAATATTTGTATTTAACTTTATTACAAATTAGGTAGGTACTGATCAGTGATAAGTTATCACTAGTGGGCAATGTAAATGTAAGTTATGTAACATTATCCTAACCACTCAAACAAATTGCAGTAATTTCGCCCAAAAAATGAATCCCCAAATGGCATTTTAATCATAAATATGCAAGAAACACGCCAGCAATCTGATTTTATTAAGACATTTAACAGCCGGGAATTGTTTTCGGATTTTGATTCTTAGTGATTTTGGTTTTACCTGAAACTTAAATTTGACAACTGAATCACAATCAGGAGGTCAAAATTATAAAGAAAACATGTCACGAACGAATATCGGTTCAGGATTAGTTTTCGCAAATTTTCACCAAAATGTCATTTTGAAAAAGTGGTCTTTGCTTAGGTCCCTCTGAAAATTATTCAAGGAACAATCTTTCACCATCTTATCTTCTTGTTCTTAAAAAGACCTAGTGTATTGCCTACCAAAAAGCCTTAAATGTATTTTTTTAAAAAAAAAAATCATATTTTCTTTGCTAAGAAGTAATTGAAATTTTTTACCGTTTTACATATGACCCTGTACGAAATTTACTTAAAGAACCGTTAGCTTCATATCTATAGCATTAATTGCCAGAGGATGGGGCTAGCAGACATCACAGACCAAAATAAAATCGATCAAAAAACAAAAAGTTATGTCGTTTTGAAAAAGGACGAACTTTTTGGTCGGTATGGTTTAAAATAACTATTTAAAAGTGAAAACGACTATTTTTTTAGTAAAAAATGCTGGTACTAATTCAAATAGTAGAATTTTGACTATTTCATATTAAGAGAGAAGTATAACTAATTTTTAGTTTACACTACCGTGTTTTTTAATGGTAAAATACAAGAAAAAATTTAAATTTATAAAAAGAACAAGAAGGTACAAAGGTACACACTAGCCGTTTCACATGCGACTGATAAAGTCCTGACGATCAGTCCTGATGGTCAGTCCTGATGACTAGGGGCCATTGTTGAAATGAACTTTTTCACATGCACTGCGTATCATCGGTTGACTGATTCGTCGGCACGGGCATCGGGACAGCCCGTGCGCACTGCGTACCGTCAGGACTATTAAGGGCTGTTAATTATATGGAGTATTTCATATGGTACGTACGGTCAGCAGAAACAGTGTTGCACAATGAGTAGTTTACGCATTGATACTGAAATTGTAATAAATAGCATCGAACAGCGAAGATGCATCTGGTATGCAGATGATGAGAACTACAAAAATAGGGATGCAAAGAACAAAGCATTTGAAGAAGTAGCGTAAATAGTAGTTCCGGATTTTGAAAATTTTGCGAAAGCAAAGAAGAACTTTTTTGCGTTGTATTATTCTCTTTATACAAAAAGCGGCAACAGCGCAGTTCCGGAGGCGCTGAGAACCGTCTCGTAGTAGACATTTCCGTACTATACGTTGCTTGTGAAACAATGGTCATGACCGTCAGTCCGTATCATCAGGACTGATCGTCAGGACTTTATCAGTCGCATGTGAAACGGCTCTAAACAACGATATACCTATAATTTTTATTTATATATATATATATATTTATTTAACACAAATTCAGATCCCTTACAAACATGTCGATGATGGGAATGATGCTTAAAAAAATCAATTTATATAATATATTATATTAAAGTAATACATATTATTTTGAGCATAATCGTGTTAAACTATATACATATATATATAAACTGTACCTAAAAACACCATATATAAATATATAAAAAATAGTATGGAAAAGTTTTATAGGAAAAATGTAGTAATTACATACAAGATTTTAAGCCGTTTAATATTAATGATTTATTTTAACTGGGTGGCCCATTAAAAACAGTACAGCAAGATTTACGGCTTTGTATGTAAAAATAAAAAAAATCTTTGGACCCGTAGACTTTTGTTTTCAGGGAGATATATTTACAAATTAATTTCATCACTGTAACTTTAACCCCTTAGCGGGGTCGGCATTCCCCCATATTTTTTTCAAATGGAAAAGGGCTATTTGTGGTACATCTTTCGAAAGGGCATTATTTTTTTTATACAGTGTTTCAGTAAATATAACTATTTGAAAAGATATAAATAAAACAATTATATTTATTATAATAATATACGTACCCATAATTCACACATCACTGATTACACCGCCAAATTCCAATGAAACAATGAAAAAAATCACGATAGTAGAGTGAAGTGAGAATTATCCGAATTTGACACGTGTCGTGATGGGCTCGTTACACTAAATAGAGTTGAAACAACCCATTTCAGAGTTTAAATAAAGTTTTATTAAATTAAGCCAGGGAGTTTTTGAAATTTTTAAAATAATAAAATATTATATAACTATACCACCCTGTATCTAGAAACGAAGCTTTAAAACAGACAAGTTTATATAAACTTTTCTTCTTATTTTTGCGAGATCTATCGACAACTATAATCTACATTCTAAATTTTAGTTTATTGTCAGCTTTTAAAAAGACATATAAAGCAAATGTCACACAGGAGTACACTGACGTCTGCTGACGTTTAAATGACGTCAGTTTTAGGTGATTTTTGGTTGGCGACGTCACATCACCAATGTAGGACGTTATGACGACGTCACATTTTATGTCAGACGACGTCTATTATCAGACGTCGTCCGTACGTAATGTAAGGTCCTAGATCTCTTTAAAGAGTAATTATATGTCAAATCGAACTCTGATGACCTTATAGGAAATAAAAATATAATTTTTAGATTTTTATGCAAAATAATTTTCTACTTAAGCTAATTTTAGTATTTAATTAAATTTTCCTATTTTCGAAACAATAATTTTCGGCTACTCTACATTGAAGTGGATTATTTAAAGTTTACCCTACTATAGTAGGGTTTTCGTAGAAATTATAAAATTATTTTGGCTTTATATTTGAATTTTAGCAAACCTTGACAATTCTCGTTTGGAAACCAATCGCATGGCTCTGCTGTTATGGGTATTGTTCCCGCGCTACGCGATGCGCCGATATTCGTTTGACGAACTTCTTTAACTTAAATAGTAAGCTATTTGTCATGGCACAAGAAAACATTTAAAACGTTTATGTGTATCGTATTATTTGTTGTAGGATAGAAGATAAAACATTTAAAACCTTTATGTGTATCGTCTTATTTGTTATATTATAGCTTTGATAATAGCATGGTTTGTTTTGTGGATAGTAAGCTGTGGTTTGAAGGTGACGCGCACTGCATGTGGACACGCTGTTTGTACCTAAGTAGAAAGTAATTTTTGAGGCGAGCGGAAACTTATTTTCTAGAAGGTAAGTTGCCTAAGCGGTTAAATCGTTTTATAACCTTTGTAAATATCCTAACCTACAAAATCCCACTTTTTCGTTTTATAAAGTGCAATTTAAACTTTATGAGGTTTAAATAATATTAATAGCGTTTTAGTACAACATAAAGGGGATAAAACCAACTTGTTTTTTTGGGGTAACGTTGATTTTGTAAGACATACCTAACCAACAAAATCTGATTTGTTGCCTCATGCAGCTTGCATGATTTTTTTAGTTTGACGTTTTGGTTTTGTTTTGAATTTAATCAAAGCCAAAGCATCAAAATGTTATATTGATTAATAATTCAATTATTTAATTGGTGAAAAATGTCTTTTCTTCTCATAGAGAAGGTAATGAAGAGGGAAAATTGGCGGTTGTCCATGACAATTGGATGACCCCTCTTAAAACCCAAGTTTTTTGGCCTCCATACAAACAGAAATCCAAGCTTAATAAAGCCTTACGTAAAGGTGAAGATGCCAAGGACACATTGGAACTATTTGAAATAAAAAGATGCTTTTACAATTTGGGTGAGAATGAATAAGCTTCTATTAATCCTTAAGTGGTGTGGTTGAAGTAACTGGGTCACCAAATGTTCTAACGTGCATAAATTTTTGTTTAGTTTTTTTCAATAAAAATAAACATAAAATAGGCAATCTACAGTCCATACAATAATTAGGTCATAAAAGATACATATCTTCAGATTCCGAGGAAGATAATGAAGTGTGGCTCCATCGTCCCCCAAAATTAGGTGAGTTCAAAAGGCGAACTTTAGAAGAGGGCATTAAATTAGGTTGTACCTCAATTGAAGACAAGGAAATTGAAAATAATCCTGCCTTCACGGATCCAAATCCTGGAAGAATCAGGTATTTTGTTCAAGCTTTGTAACTAATCCTTTTTGCCAAAAGACAATTTTTTTAGCTTTCAATAAAATAGTACTAAATTTGTTAAAAACAATTGCAGAGCATAATAAAAGAATTCTGTCAAATATCGAGCGAAAACAGCCCGCCAATAATGGTCCTTCTTTACCTGAGCTGCCGGTGCAATTTATGAAATTAGTACCTAATGATAATAATAATTTATGTAAGCGTTAAGTTTTATTTTTTCTTATTTGGATGTATACATTATAAGGACCATAGAATAAAATATTTTTATTTCCTGTTTTGTTATTTCTATTCATTGTCATTTTAATAAATTGTTTTTTACACTTAGTATTTTCAATATGTTCTGGTCTGTCGTCATTGGTACTTTACGGTCTAAAGATACGCACACAAGGAAAGCCGATTGCTTGCTTACTGGCAATCGGCGCCTATAAGCGTCGTCGACAGTATACAGTTATTGACGCTTATGAGCGCCGATTGCCAGTAAGAATGCAATTTGCTTTCTTTGTGTGCTTATTTTAACGTCATTGGACGTTACGGCATGACGTCATTGGTACGTCATTGGACGTTACGGCCTGACGTCATCGATACGTCACGCTCTGACGTCATTGGGCTGTGACATTTTACCGTCGACACGACGTCATTAGGACCTCGGTTGGGAAGTCTCATGACGTCAGATCCGACCAAAAAATGACGTATTTAAGACGTCATTGTGCTATTTGCATTTATGGTTTTTATTTCTATTGTCAGGCAGTATTTTCCAGAATGTATCGTATAAATATTTACTTCAATAGTATTCTTAATAAATTTAAATCAACAATAAAAACCACAAATGTCTACAATAACCTTCAGAAACCAGACTATATTTTTTCAAAGGCTTTGGACTGAATCCGAATAAAAATTCAATCAGACATGCTTCTTTCGTCAGGTTTTTATAAAAATTCCAACCCAATAGTATATAACATCAGAAGGTACTTAATAAGTATTTAATTTTAGTAGTGCCTAATATCACAAAAAAATTAGAATAATTTAAAAATATTTTGAAAGATTTTCAAAAATATGTTTTCAGGAAATGTAGGTATATTGTGTGTAGAACCGCCATCCGTTAAACCGTTAATCAATGTTGCCAAGTTTAAAATGATAATATTTTTACTTAAATTATAATATATTATAACGTCTAGTTACTTTGGTTGTACGATTTGATACTTCATAAATATTTGGACCTGGGCCTTTTTTAAACGAGGGCGCGAAAATCTACTATCAAAATCAGTAGAATGCATTTTGGTTTAAGATTCGGTTTGGGTAGAAGTCAAATACTTGTTCAACAAATTTTTTAAATGTACTTTATTTATGAAAAAAAATAAACTTTATTATTATTATTATTATTATTATTATTATTATTATTAATAGAGATTTAACCGGTGGAAGAGCCGCATTGTTACGCGTGGGTGCTAGGTTTTAGTGCTTTGTATAGACTGTGTAAGTAAGCTATTTATTGTATTATATCCCATTAAATTAACTAAGGTTATACCTTCTAACCAAGTTTCATAACGTAGATTTATTCTGTACTTTTGAGATATGCAACAAAGAGAGACTCACGCGTCCTATCTGTTTTAAAGATGGTTGGGGTGTCATTTTGTCTAATTTATCGTACCTGATATATCGTACCTGATAGAGTCTCTATCATAGAGATAAAGGAGAGTTCTTTACGATATGCCGTTGAAACTAAGATGGTAAGGTGGTTGCTCTATCTAATATATTATGATTATGATTATAATCATGTAGCAATTTAATGTTTATGGTTATCAATAATACTCCGAACCCTATCTCAATTTACCGTGTAGACCGGAGAAACGGGCACAAGCGAGGTATTAAAAACAATGCCCACCCAAATGATAAGGGGGTTAGGTTACTTGATATAAAATGACCCTCAAAATTCTTTGTAAAAAATCTACCAATAAGACAAGTCGTGTATTGTCTATGTTATTCTTAATTACGAGGAAATGCTAAAATCGTTTGTATCGTGTGCTAAAATGACCATGATCATAAGCTGCAGCTTAAGCTTTATTAACGAGTTTTATTACTAATAAGACAAGAAATCGCATAGTACCTGTTGGGGCCAAATATTGCGTCTGAACTTAAGACTATCGATAATATCTTTGATATATTAAAAATAGTCCATGATAACTATAACAAAAAAAACATAACATAATAATAATAATATAAATAAAATAAAATATAAACAAAAAATAAAAAGAATCATAATCATAAAATAATAAATAAAATAACCAATATAACACATACACACAACACACGGATAATATAAAAGGAAAGTATACAAGAAGAAAGATAATAAAATAAGAAATTATAAGAAAAAAGATATTCATGGATATGAAGGAAATAAGAAATTAAAAATAATTATTTAGATGAATTTTAAATTAAATTTATAACTGTCATAATAATTATACATATATAGATAAAAAAATAAAGAAATATAACTTTAAGTTCAATCTCTTCTTTTATTAACCTGTGGTGCTTTGATACACCAGTACCCTTGTTATTCTTACGGTAGTATGCAAGAATGACCTTTATTATAAAAAATAAGGATGGTAGTCTGTTGCGCCACCCCCAACTTAATACCGTTCCTGCGCCACTACTATAGACATATCCTGGAAACAAACGTGTGTAGTTACATATCACTTTTAGAAATCCGAAAGCATCGTTGACTATAGTTAATGATATATTGGCATAAAAAAATATGCCAATACTACAGGACCAACCTTGGAAAAACATTGGCAATGATATATTAAATTATCATTTTACGCCAATATAGGGCTAACATCCGCTAAATAAATCCAATATTGGCCCCAGATAAAATATTGGGCATAGACGCCCCCAATATTTTGTGCTACTGGGGCTTGCTTCGTGTTGATAAATTGCGCGTAAAGTTATTGCTTCTTACAATGTTTATTATTAATTTATTCTTACTTTTTGACTTTAATTTTGTGCAATACTGTCATACGTTATGGCTGGAATGAATAATGGTACGTTTTTATTATTATTGTACTGTCACACTCTGTGTTTAGGTGTTTTTAATAGCTTACCGTTCTGTCTTTCATATAAATCTTAAATCAAGTGCTAGTAGGCGCAACAAATAGGTTTTGTTTATTTTTTTTTCAAGTCATACGGAGCTATGTAAAAAGTGTTTTAGTCCAATATAGTTCAATATAAAGTTAGTTTTAAATTCTTTAGTAGACAAATTGTCTAAGACAATGCATTTACCTATCTCGGAAAAAAACTTAATTCAATAATATATTTTTTTTTATTATAGAAAAACGCTGGAAGCCCAGAAGAAATATCATTGTAGTAAATACTGTTAGGTATACGTTGGTGATGGAAACCATCAATTAAAAAGCTACTAATAAAAATAAATAATTTTAAATTAATTAGTGAAAATTAATAATTTTCCCACCACCGCGGTAGGCTAGAGAGCGCTACCAGCGCGCGAAAATTCAAAATAAGGAAGTGTTTTAATTCTGTAGCAAATGAAATAAAGTTTTATTTCCCTAAAATCTATTGAGTTTTTCAGGTCAGTTTTGTGTTGTCTGCTGAAGCAGACAGGTCGTAGACGGCCTTCCTTGAGAAGACAATATGGGACTCCCAGCACAAAAATACGCTGATAATATGTGCATAGAGCCATTCGCCATGGTGCATGGTTGGAATGAACTACAAGATGAAGGTTGAACAAAAAATGTATACATGAAAAACAAACTGGTACGAAATATTTAATGGTTAAGAAAATTATAAGGATGATTGTAAAAGTGTAATGTTGTGTATACCTAATGATAAGTAATTTTGGACAATGTTAAATGTATTGAAAAGAAACGAAGAAAGAAAATGGACATATTAATGGATAAACAAGAATATACCGAAAAACAAGTGTGAATTTTTTTTTTAGTGAAATTTGTGAAAGAAATTAGACATAAATTAATATTAAAATGAACTATAAACAATAATAATTTAAAATAAATGATTCAAGGGATGAGTTGTTCTCAGATTCTCTTAATGAGACCCTTAAACATATTAAATATTCAAAAAACATAATGAGCTGGCCAAATAGCTTTTAATTAAGCTAAAGGTCATTACCCCTGAACACAGTGCATCTGTATTCAGATTGAAGAACCAGTAACCAGGTAACCAGTTAAATTTTAAGAATTATAATTGCTTGCTTTTTGTTGGTAAATTGCGCGTGAAGGTTTTGCTTCTCTTACAAGACTGCTCAACCCCAGGCCCGCGAAGAATATTAAGTTGCCCGCCCGAGTATGGTTTAAAAATACGCACCAAATTTAAAAATCCCGCCGCGCACAGTACATCCCGATTCAAACTTTATGACCTGAAGTTAGCTGTCAGTTCGCTATGCGCAACGCGGGGAGTGACATCCCACCCCCGCGTCTCCAATATTGTCCATTGCGCATCGTAACTAACGAAGCTCGGAGAGGCCATAAAGTTAGAATTTTACACGGTCATGAGTGCACTGAAAAAAATAATTTGTTTAGGCAACTAAAAAAAAGTTGCGCCAACAAATTTTATTTGTAGCTATAGCCTCAACTAAAATCTTTGTTACAACAACAAATTTTTTTTGTTAAGACATAATATGTTACTGTAACTAATATTTTTTGTTGACAAAACTATGGTGTCTTGTTTAAAGTAACTAATATTATTGATATCTCATACAATAATATTTTGTTGTTAAAACAGTTTACATTTGTTTTAGGTAATAATTTATTTGTTTCTATAACTTTTTGCATTTGTTTTCGTAAGCCTACATGTTTACTTTGTTTCACTACAGTAGCTATTGCAAAAAAATATAATTTAGAACGGCATTATAAGCAAAATCATAATAATTTTGAAAAAGATTACCCTGTTGGTAGTGCTATCAGAGAAGATTTTTTAAAGAAAAAGCAACGGGAACTATTTAACCAACAGAATATTTTCGTTAAAAGGCACGATGAGCTTGAATCCATGGTCAAAACATCTTACGAGATTTCTTTGCTCTTAGCGAAAAAGAAGAAATCGTTTTCCGATGGAGAGATTGTTAAAGAGGCTTTGACGATCTTTGCACAAAATTGTGATGATAAACACGTCAAAGCTAAAGCGGATAGTATTTCACTCTCACGGCACACTGTCACGAGACGGGTGGAGCAAATGGCAGCTGACATCAATGAGCGGATTCGAGAAATCGTAGCTGAGTGCAAATACTTCTCATTGGCGTTAGATGAAACTTGCGATTTAACGAGTAGATCTCAGTTGGCTATTTTTGTGCGGTGTGTTGACGAAAATTGGAATGTATTGCAAGATTTACTAGAAGTTCGTCAGCCAGAAAGTACAACCCAAGGAAAAGGCATATTTTTGAAAATTAAGGAATACATTGAAAAAAAGAGTTTATCGTGGGACAAATTGATATCTGTTTGCACTGATGGTGCACCAGCAATGATAGGAAAAAATAATGGTTGTGTGGCTTTGTTACAGAATTTCTTAGGTCGAAATTTATTTTCATATCATTGCATTATCCACCAGGAAGCCTTGTGTGCAAAGGATATGGAGTTAAATGACATTATGGATCCAGTAGTACGCTGCATAAATTACATACGTGCAAAAGCTCTTAACAGACGTCAATTCAGGCTATTATTTGAAGAAGAAATCAGAGAATATGGAGAGTTACAACTGTACTGTGCTGTGCGATGGCTTTCAAGGGGCAGCATGTTGAAACATTTCTTCAACTTGCGAGAACAAGTGTTGCAATTTTTAGAGCAAAAAGGGGCTTTACCATTGGAAGTTGATTTACTGAAGAATACATCCTGGTTGAGTGATCTTGCATTTCTTGTTGACATTACTAATTACCTCAATATTTTGAATCTCAAATTACAGGGTAAAGACTGTTCACTTCCGACTATGTTTAATTTGATAAGCGGATTCAAAGCAAAATTGAATCTTTTTTCAATTAAGTTGGCCACAGAAAATATTGATCTCTTCCCCACACTAAAACATTTGAAAGAGGAGGTCAATATTGTTTCTGTTAATTACTCTAAATACCAATTTAAAATTAAAAACTTATCACAGTCATTTGAGAGAAGATTTCAAGATTTCGAAAGTAAAAAACAAAATGTACAAATTTTTATAAATCCTTTCCTAATAAGTTTGGCTGAAATAGTTACTTATCCTGCCAATATTCAATTAGAACTTGTTGAACTGCAAAATCATGATACGTTAAAAAACCTTTTTGCTAACAAATTGTCTTTAAAAGCACAAAATTCTTCAGAAGATTTAGCAGATTTCTGGAAATTGGTACCAAAAGGAGAATTTTAAGTAGTTTTGGATCAACATATGTATGTGAAAAGGTTTTTCTCGATTTTTATGTAAGAATGTCATATTCTCGCACGGAAAATCGTTGAAGAATGAAGCTCATTCTTAAACGATTTTTGGTAACATTTAGTTTTTAAGTATTGGTACCCCCAAAATGTCAAACTGTTTAATAACCTCAAATTCATTACTTTTAGGATTATTTATAATAGCTTTGTTTGTTATCCTGCACTAGTGCAACCTGAACTACACTTTTATTGAAAATGAAGCCTTTATTATTGTTTTGTTATATTAAGTTTGCTCCAACAATGCATTTTAATGCAAAATTTTAAGTTTAATGTGAAAAAGTGCAGTTCAGTTGTACTTGTGCAGGATAACAAATATTGACAAATAAATGAGCCAGACAGGTCAATCAAACTATATTTTATTGGAAATATTATATACCCACAGTACACAAAACACAAAACTACTATAAATTAATCACTAGCACAATTGTTATAAACTTTTATTGTAATGTTCAGTGTTGCTTGTAAAACCTCCTGTGACATTTTTCACTGCTAAAAGTAAACACAATTGTTCAAAAATATCAGAAAACATTAAAAAATAATACAATACTTACACAAAACCTTATTATCCAGTTGACAAATACAGACAGATTATTAATAAATAGTAAATAAAAATAAATCTACCTGTCCATGCAACTGTCATTTTGTGTTGCCAACTGACATTTTGCAAGAAAAATCCCCCAACTAACAACGACCACAAAACATTTAAAAAAACCTAAATAAAAGTTAAAATCGAGAAAATAGTATAAATCACACGTTGCAGAAGGCTATTCTCGCACTTATTCGTTCGTCCACTCGCTCCTTCGTCGCTCGAGGCCAAATTTCGAATTCGTGCGAGAATATGTGGCCTTCTGCAACTTGTACTTTAATATACTATTTCAGATCTTAGTTATGTAAAAAATAAATACCGCACATCCTTAACTGAGCAACATATTTGTGACTTGTTGTTACTGTCAACGTCGGATTTGTCGCCAAACATAAGTAAATTATTAAAAGACAAACAATGGCAGAAATCACATTGATTGTATAAACAAGTTACCCTAGATTTAAGTTTTTTGTTTCTTTATTTATATTTTAGAATAAGATACTCTTTATTCCTAATAAACAATAATTCAATTTTATTTTCTTAATAATTGAGTTTTTATTGCGCTTGTCCTGAGAGTAACTAAAACAGGAAATGTAAGTGGCCCGTCGTTAACGACTGAATCCACCGTTTGGCCCGACTCTTCAAAAGGTTGAGCAGCCCTGTAAGACTTACAATGTTCAACAATTCCTAATTTATTCTTAATTTTTGACCATCATTGTATTCAATACTATCATACGTTATGGCTGGAATAATTAATGGTAAGTTTTTATAATTATTGTACTGTCCCAACGTCAATAAAGAAAGCGCTGCCTATTTTTGATGTATAATAATAATAATAATAATAATAATAATAATAATAATAAACGTCTTTATTGAGAAAATACATATACAATCTCAAATGGCGAAATTTGACTTGTAACATTTAAAGTTACAACTCATTCTTACATTTAACCATGAATGTATGGACAATACTAAGGTTTTAAAAAATGTCACGCTTTCTCACACTCTGTGTTAAGTGTTTTTAATAGCTTACTTTTCTGTCTTTCAAATACATAAATCTAAAGTTAAATTCTAGTATACTATAGGTGCTACAAATATTTTTTGTTTGAAGCATTTTAATAGAAAGTAAGTTTTAGATTACTTAGGGCCAGTTTATCAATGTCCAGTTAAGGTTGCAGTTATAACTATAGTTATCTGGTATATAATTTCCATAGTTACCATTGTTCTCACAACGATCGATATGGAATTTAACTGTCAGATAGACTAAAGTTAGTCTATCTGACAGTTAAATTCCATATCGATAGTTGTGAGAACAATGGAACTTAAGTAAAGATTGATAAACCGGCCCTTAGTAGACTATGCATTTACAAAAATAAATGTATCTCGGAAAAAACTTAATTCAAAAATATAAATAAATATACTTTTGTTGTTAAAGTATTATATTGTGGATTTGTTTTTATATTGGTATTGGTATTGTGGATTTGTTTTTATATTGGTATTAGTAAAAATAATTTTTGTTTAAATTTTATCAATAAGATCAAAATAAATAAACATTAAAGAAGAATTATTTAACCAAATAATTTTTGCGCGTTAAATTGGCTCTCTAGCCTACTGTGGAACTTTAATACTGTGAGGTGCGATATAAGTCCAATCCAAGGGTATATACACAGAAAGAAAAACTGTACGTAAAATTAATAAACTGCTGTCGTCAATTTTTTGAACATTAATATTATGTATTGGTGATTATTACAATGCTTTTTCATCATAGATTAGTAACTAAGTACATTGAAACAATAAACTAGTCAACATTAAACGATAAATGCAAAACATCAAAAAATAATTATTTCCTTCATTAATATAATGTAAAAATTTATTGAATTAACTATTGACGATCATTAAACAATGTTCTTTATCTTTAAAACAATAAATTTTTCGTCATAGATCCATGAACAGCAAAACATAAATAATCTTCATTGTCCCAACGGTCACTAAACATTGATTTTACGACCTTAACCATTAACTTCTTAAAACGCGCCAAAATTAATGCTACCGTACGCATATTATTTACACTATAGCGGAATTTGTTTAGATAGCTATAAAAGGTTTCGGTACACTAGGTAAAACGATCTGCATCCAGTAATATTTATTTTATAACTTAAATAAATTGTTAAGATGGGTTAATTGTACTTGTCTAATTACTATTTATAAATCTACTTTAAAATTTCCCCCAGGAGAAATTTATCATTTATAACGATACCCTCTCTCATTTTTTTGTGTGTTGCCGAATGTTTGGTGGTAGACTTTATAACCAACTATTACGTAACTATAGGCCAATATGGCATATATAAAACTTGCATTACAATCTGTCATAAGCTATGGTGGCGCAACATGCATCGTTCTATAAAAAACAACTAAAGAGTTGTGAGGTTTGCCAAAAAGAAAATATATCTATTTTGCCTAATACGCCACAGCTTCAAATTATTCCTACCGCCAAAGATAATATTATTGCTATGGAGTTGCTTTGACCTTTAGTCCGTAGTCGCGGAGTTGTCTATGTTTTTGTTTACTAAACATGTTACTTTATATCCCCTCAAAAGACAACCTCTAAATCTATGCTAAACCGTTTAATACACGACTATTTTGCTAAATATGGAGTAGTTAAAAGAATTTTGCATAACGATGGGATCCAATTTACTTTCAAACTCTGGAAGAAAACGCTAAAAACATGAACCTTTAATTACACTAGTTTACAAGAATTTCCTCATTGAACGAAAACTACTTTTTCTGAGGTAAAATTTTGTGCTGATTTAGAATATCATAGTGGTTTTCCTGGTTTAGCTCTAGATTTCAAGATTCGCATGAAATCTCGAAAAAATGCAATGTTACAGAACATTAAATCACAAATTTTCAGCTAAAATGTTATTTAATATTAACATAATCCCAAATTTTTATAGCTATAAAAAGGAAAGTGTAATAAAAATTTTAAGGTGTTAAACTTATAAATTTCATTAGTGCTTTGGTCGTTATGACCAAAAACAGGTAAAAAAAATTGTTTTTTTTTTCTGAATTAAAAAAAAATCAACTTTGTTCCAATGTAAATAAAAAAACACTTCTATATTCTATATATATAAACACCTCTATATTCTAAACAATTTAATTATGAAAATGTTAAGCATACGTACGTCAACATACGATGAGATTTAGATTTTATACGGTCAATTTTTTAAAGTGATGTAATGTAAGTACTTTTTACATAAATTAAATTTAATAAGAGAAATAAAATTGTAGGGTGCCAGGAAGTGGTTATTTAGATGTATTTATTTGACATTTCAGTTTTCATTTAGAATATAAATGTTTATATTGATTTTAGTTGTCAAAAGATTGTAAAAATTTCTTTTTTATAGTGTTTGTTTGTTTTTGTTATTGTGTTTGGTTGTTATTGTGTTTAAAATGGCCAGTAGGAAATTTGCATGTAAAAATGACCCAGATTTGTTTTGTTTTATATGCGGACACTATATTATTGAAAAAAAGGTAGAAAAATAACACCAAACCTAAGATTGCATATTTACATTATTTTGGTTTTGAAATAAGAAATGAAGAGAAATCTTGGACACCAAGTTTAATTTGTCCAATTGCAACATAACGTTGAAAAGCTGGATGTCTGGAAAAAACTTTTATTTGAGTTTTGGCTGTCCAGTTTTATGCGCAGAACCAGTGGATCACTTAATCACTTAGAATGTTACTTTTGTGTGATAAATATTACTGGTATAAACTCAAAAAACAGAAGATCTCTTCAGTATCCAGATGTTACTTCAGCGAAAAAACCAGTTCTACATGATGAAAATCTAACAAAATCAAAACATTCTTTAAGTTATAAGTCATAAATGACAAATCAAACAAAAACGAACCTAGTTTTGATACGTCTTTTTCTGAAAATGAATTCGATGCAGAAAAAAAACATGATGTAACACAAGCCGAATTATCAAGACATTTCCATTGGTTAAGGCGCGATCATTTGGGCTTATTAAGGCTTATTTGTTGAAAAAGAGAAACGGATCCGATGCAGTACAGAAAAAAGTGAACACCACACATTCCTCATTATAAATCACTAAAATAAACAAAATCTAAAATTAAAAATTAAAAATAAATGTCTATGAAAGTAAATTAAATAAAAAATAAAATAAATAAGAAAAAAATTTAAAAAAAAAAAACGTTTTTTTCCCTTATTAAATCTAAAAAAAATGTAATATTATAAATTATAAAAAAATGTATTGTTTCAAAAAATGTACCGTATATAATCTAAATCTCATCATATATTGAAGTACGTATGCTTAAAATTTTCATAATTAAATTCTATAGAATATAGGGGGACTAACTTTTTATATTCCAAAATATTTTTTGATTTACAGTGGACCAAAGTTGAAAAAATTGAAAAAAAATCGGAAAATAGTGATTTTTTCTGACCTATTTTTGGTCATAGTGACAAAACCACTAATGCGATTTAGGAGCTTTACATCTTAAAATTTGTATTAAACTTCAGTCCTTACAGCTATAAAGATTTGGGATTGATTTAATATCAAATAAAATTTTAGCTGCATATTTGTGATTGAATACTCTGTAACAATGCATTTTTGCGAGATTTCATGCATAACCCGAAATCTAGAGCTAAACCAGAAAATCTACTATTATTTTAGGAATAAGCACAAAATTTTACCTTAAAAAAAGTGGTTTTGGTTAAATGAGGAACAACTTTATCAAATTTTGTAAACTAGTGTTATTTTATTCCTCGGTCCGGCACGCATGTTCAAACCCTTCAGAGCGAGTTATGCATGAACGTGGACGTTTATTTCGTTCTATAATAGACAATAATTGTAGTGATAATTATTCCAAGTGCACTCTATAATCTCTTATAGTACCGCAGTTCACAGCCTTCTTAATTTTAGTCGTGCACGAGTCGACCGGGTTCTCACCAAACGAATTGCAATTAGGAGAAAACCCTTTAAGTAAGAAGTTGCCTAACGAAAGGAAGTTGGTTTTAGCAGAGGCTACCCTTTAAGGTAAGGCTAAGAGACGAGCCGTTCTTTACCCTGGCCGCCGCCCTTATACGCGATTTGAACCGGATACTTTGGTTTTATACTTAAAGCAAACAACGTGTCTTCTGCGATTAAAGCCGAAATCAAAAAACTATTGCTATTATTTAAAGGACTCTACCAAATTAAAAAGCGGATACACATAAATAAAACTATATTTTAACATTTGTCAATAATTTATAATATAAGGGTCACATAATAACAAACACAAAATGACTTACGATCGGAGACCTCGCGACCAACCGTGTTACAAAATACCGCGCGCCTAACGTTGGCTAACGGAGGGTTCAGATGCAAGTCGGCACGGGTTCCCGTTTATAGAATGAGTGTTAAATCTGGCGATTTAAACATAAAATTATATAAAATTTTAATAATTTAAATTAAATTTAAGGGTTCCAAATTATTTGTTTTAAAATCAACTATTTGTCAATCAGCAAAATTATAAATTTCGACCTCAATTAATCTTAAAGTAATCATTTTTGTACCTGTATTGTTACCAAATGTGGTCACACAAATATAAGTTAATATTACTTAGGTTAGCAAAATTATGTATATAAATAGTGATAATTTAATAAATAAAACCAGTTACATTTTAACTCACAAACTCGACTTTACTATTGCCCCAAGCCACAAACCCTTAGAACGTGAGGCTGCGTTCTACAGTAGTAAACAACCAGCAGATAATTTATCAATTATCTCTGGTCAACATTAACATAACAGCACTGCTGTTATTCATGGTCCTTCGAACAACGTTGAATCAACTAATGAAGCCAGAAGAAACTGCACATCAACAATCAAACTCCTGGAAAAGGCCCTTTAAAATTAACTTAAAGGGCATAGATACCTACTCCGACACCCCGTACAACCCCGTGAGCAACGACCCACGCTGTTGGAAAGGAAAATATACCAATCAACCCCAATCAATCAACTGGAAGCTAAGTCCAATAGACTGCGGGCAAGAACTACAAACATACCACTACAAGATACCAAAAACAATCAAAAACGACCCTAGGCGCTTGTACTTAGACCTTCACTGGGAAGCACGCCGACAAGCAAAGAACTTACAATTATTTGGACCGGACCCATTGGAAACAGAGCAAGAACAGATCCAAGATGCCCGGCCCTGGCGATCAACCATCCACCTGGGAAGTCAACCACCAAGAAGGAATGAGCAAAGAAGCAATTATTGAAGCAACAAACCAACTATGTCTTCTTCAAGAAGGCATAAGCAAACAGTTGAGTCAACTGTATACTAATACAAAAAAGGATTCACCCTCTCGAAAAACACAAGCGTACTTAAAAGAAAGGAGTGCCCTTGCGATGCAATTACTACATCAAGCCAAGGAAAATCATCAGAAGATCCAAAATTTTGGTTTAAAAGAACACCCCTACATCGTGCAGAAGTACTTTGGTCAAATGGAAAAGCTTCAGGATGAGATAATGAAGTACCTGGAAAACTGTCCTAAAGCAGCCCCAAATCCCAGTGACGTAACAATTTATCCAAAAGAAGGCCCGTCAACAGGAACAACCCCTTCGTTGGACATTCACCCTGCTGCATCCACGACAGAATCAAGGAATGCAGTTCCCAGTACTGAATCGTCAGTGGAACAAAGAGATACAGGAACCAATGATCAGGCGAGACGTATTCGCATACAAAACGTTCGCTTTGACATGCTGGATCGTACCATCTACACCATCAACTCCGAATTACTAGAAGAGAAACCCAAAATTCGATTGGAATTTTTGCTGCAAAAAGTCAACAAATTGTGGACATCAATAATTGAGCTCAATGAAGAAATTGTAGCGGAAGGCACAGTAACAGACCATCCCTACTTTACAGAGGATACCTTCTGGACAATGGAACAAAGAGTGGAAGAAATTTGTGAACAAATCCAGATCAAAATCTCTTGCACCTTGGCAAATAACAAACCCAACATTACTTTGCCAAAAATACAGCTACCAACATTTAAAGGTGGTTATGAAAATTGGACATCCTTCCACGATGTCTTTTGCCGGGTGATCCATGAAAATACTACCATCTCAAACGTGGAGAAGATGCAATATTTAAAAACACATGTACGTGAAGAAGCAGCCAAATTAATCCAACATCTCCACATAACTGACGCAAACTATACAACAGCCTGGGCATTATTACAAAATCGATACCAAAACAATAGGCTCATAGTAGCAAAATTGGTGGACCAAATACTGGACATTCCCAAAGTACAGCAAGAATCACTACAACAAATCAGAAAGATTCACGATGTCATACACGAATGCCTAAAGGCGATAAACAATTTGGGCATAGATACTCAACCATGGGGACCCATCATTGGTCGAATCATCAGCCGAAAATGGGATCCAGAGACAAACAAACTATACGAACAGTCTCTCGCCCATCCGACTCAAGTACAACCCCTTGAGGAGTTAATGAAATTTCTTGAAAGGAGGTTTCAATCATTGGAAAACACAGTTACCACGAACCCTGTCGCTACGATTACTAAATACCCCTATCCTCGTAGCACATTCAATTCAACAACTTTTCGAAACAACGAAAAATCAAACTCTTGTGGTATCTGCCAAGAATCACACACAATCTTCAAGTGTCCAACCTTCATAAATAAAAAAACCGAAGAACGCATACAGTTAGTAAAAGAAAAAGGGCTGTGTTTCAATTGTCTTCAACATGGATTCAAAGAAAAATGCAGCAGCCAAGTACGATGTCACACATGCGGCCAACGCCATCATACATGGTTACACCAAGAATATAAACAACAACCAAAGAAATATACTAAAACTGTGGCAAACATAAGCACCAAAAAAGAAGATGCCATCTCAACAAAAACACCAATCGTAAGGGTAGATCATTCTAACCGAAGCGATAAAACGGCTCTACTAGCGACAGCACTCGTTCGCACACGAACAAGAAACAGTAACCTTGAATATCTTAGGGTATTAATCGACCAAGGATCGCAGGGCGCGTTTATGACTGAACAAGCAGCTCAAATGTTAGGAGTCCCTCGGAAAAAGATCGCCCAAGAAATTTCAAGACTGTGAGGGGGAGATTCAAAAATATGCCGATCACAAGTAACCTGTACTTTATTGCCCAGATTCCCTAGCAACTACACAATTCAGATTGACTTCATGGTACTGCCAAAATTAACAGAAATTCTTCCATTTTAACATTTGGAGTCAAATATTCCATCAGCATGGGAGAATCTCCCATTAGCTGATCCAACATTTAACATACCAGGACCCATTGATGCAATCTTGGGAGCCGAAGAACTTAGCTTAATAATAGACGAGGGCATCCACAAAACCAATGCCGGTCTTCTAGGACAAGAAACAAAGTTGGGTTGGATCCTGTCTGGAAGCATAAAAAGAGCCAACAGCGAAAAAAATACAATAATATGCACAGTGAGCCGAGTGGAAGACCAACAACTCACCAAGTTTTGGGAGGATGAAGAAATTCCTTCAACGGCCACAAAGCCTTTGTCGCAAGAAAACCTTGCATGCGAAGAATTCTATGAACAAACCCACATTAGAGCAGCGGATGGAAAATACACAGTAAGAATTCCATTCAAACAAAACCCCCCACAATTGGGTCATTCAAGATCCAAAGCAGTTGCCCGCCTAATGCAGCTCGAGAACAAGTTGGGAAAACACAAACACGAAGCCTTGAGGCGACAATACCATGACTTCATGCAGGAATATTTAGACCTTGGACACATGAAGTTGGTGCCTCCAAGCCAACACAACAAAGGAAAATATTATATTCCACATCAGCCGGTCATTAAAGAAGACAGCATCACCACTAAACTCCGAGTGGTATTTGATGCATCATCGAAAACAACCAACGGTACAAGCCTAAATGAAACCATGCATGTCGGGCCAAGACTGCAACAAGATCTGTTTGAAATTATTTTGAGATGGAGAAAACAAACACACTGTAGTGTTCTGTGCAGATGTGGAAAAAATGTATCGCCAGATCTACATCAACGATCAAGACCAAGACTACCAACGGATTCTTTGGCGATTTGACCCCAATCAACAAATCCAAGAATATGCCTTGACGACAGTCACATATGGAACAGCCTCAACACCTTATCTCGCAGTAAAAACATTGCAAAAATTAGCCATAGATGAAGAAAACAAATATCCCTCAGCGTCGAACACCATCTTAACAGACTTCTTTGTTGATGATCTCATGACAGGAAGTGATTCCATTGCATCAGCCACTCAACTTCAAAGCGAAATAATCAACATTCTTAAGTCTGGAGGAATGAAACTACGAAAATGGTCAACAAACAAAAAAGAACTACTGTCGAGTCTCCCTGAAGAGTTACAAGACCAGACCGTAACAGACATCATCCAAGACAACGAAATCCAAGCCAAACTAGCCACACTAGGAACCAAATGGAGCTTCATTCCACCCGCAACTCCGCACATGGGAGGTCTTTGGGAAGCAGGAGTCAAATCGATGAAGTATCACCTCAGACGTATCATAGGGAACACTACACTGACGTTCGAAGAATTAACCACCTTGCTTTGTCAAATTGAGGCATGTCTTAATTCAAGACCTCTATGCCAACTTTCTGAAGATGCCAGTGATCTAGAAGTCATTACCCCAGGACATTTTCTGGTTGGCCAAGATCTCCTAACTCCTGGGCATCCAGCCATAGCAGACATCAACACTAATCTATCAAACAGATGGAGAATGGTACAAAAAATGAAAAAGGATCTTTGGCGTTCATGGTCAAGTGAATACCTAAGCAATCTACAGCAAAGATACAAGTGGCAGAATGGTCAAGAGAATCCTCAAGTGGGAGATGTAGTTATAATCAAGGAAAACGACATAAACCCCAGTAAATGGCCACTAGCACGAATTACGGACACCCACCCAGACAAAGAAGGAAATGTCAGAATAGTAACGCTAAAGAAAGCACATGGGCAATCAAGCAAAAAGAATGTGCATCAACTTATTCCCTTACCGACGAACACATCAACAGGAGAATCATCCCAGAACACATCCACAAGGCAAAAAAGATCATCCCTATCAACGATATTAATGAGCATGCTTGTCCTCTGTATACTTCCAACAGAAAACCTAGCACTTCCTTTTAACATTACTCACTTGGGCCCAGGACTTTATGTAGAACATTTGGGCCAGGCTAGAGTTGAGCAAGGGATATTCCAGATGGAAATAAGATTTCAACGCATCAAACTAGACAATGAAGTAGACACCGTGGTAAATATCACAAAACAATTTGAAGACTTATGCAAGCAAACCAAATCGACGTCGTCAAGTGCCCAATGCACCACATTAACACAGCACCTTCGAGTATTACAAGAAGAAATTCAGGAAATGCAAACCACCCTGGAAGACGTAACAAACCACCGTAAGAAAAGAGGGCTACTTGGAAAATTTCTCACCTCCGTATTTGGAGTGAATGAAGAAGTGTACCAAGATATCAATGACTTGGACAAAAATCAAAAGAAACTAATACAAACAGCCAATCATCAGTCCAAATTAATGATATCGTCCTTAATTGCCTTTAATGAAACGGAACAAAGAATCAACAAACAATTAGAGCAATTCCGATTAAAACTCAACCAGGGTATTGCAGCCATTAATCGAATGAATACTTGGTACGGAGCTGTAGATATAAATGCGCTAAATATTCATATTATTAGCACATTTCAGGTGGCAAACAGCATTGCCACCGACACACAACACCGTTTCTCCAAATTAATTTCTGTTTTCTCTGGCCGTGGAAACTTACATGAGCTCATGTCAGCAGCTCATGTAAACAACATCCTCCACGAAGCGCAGAGAAAGTTGCAACCAGCATTAGATATTATCCACCACCCTACAATAAAGACATTCTTGCATACTGACAACAAATATGTTCACGTCTACAGCCAATTTCTACTAGTAGGAAAACATGACTTCTCAGTGTTGAAGGTCACTTCGATTCCTCTACGGATACAAAATAACACTTATTGGAGCACCGAAATTCCCGATGGAATTTTAGCAGTAGACTACAACAACCAGTTATACTTCCAGCTGTCCTCACTAGAATTCAAAAATACCATTCAGCCATCAATAAACCGTTATGTGTGTTCACCAGCTAGTGTGAAGAAAATGGAAACAACTCCCAATTGTCTCATAGATGAAATATACCAACGAGAAAACCCCACCAAATGTAAAATATTCAGAAGACCTATACACGAGAACATTTGGAAGGAATTGTATATGGGAAACGCGTGGATGGTGATTCCAACCAATACATCCAGGATTTCAATAACGTGCAACGGTGTCAGGGAAGAAGCCACCATTCATTCACCATGCATTGTTCAGATCTCCCAGGAATGTTCCATAAAGACCAAGCAGAACATTCTCACCCCTAAGAGGATAAAGGCAGTTCCCGTGATTGCATCATATTCCAAGAACATTCAAATAAACCAAAAGATGTTCACAAATACCAACCAACCAATCATGCAACACGTCGAACCCGTAGAAAGATCAGACCATTTGAAAAGTCTCTTCAATGGCGAAAGAAACATCCAAGAAGACCTAAAATCCACTACATGGAAAGAGATAAAGAAACACGCCATCGCAACCAGTTGCATAACAGCCATTATCATTGGCACAACAATGATTGCCACCTACAAGGCTTGGCAATACTGGATCAGGACTTGGGATAAACGGAAATCTACTCGGAAAACATCAATGACGGAAGAAGAAATACAGCCAATGAAGAAAGGAACCACACCACCTGAGGCAGCTCCTCGATCACAGATAGAGATGATAAATCTCCAACCAATATATGCGACAGTTTCCCACTCTCTTGCCGAGTCGCCAGAATGTTAAATCTGGCGATTTAAACATAAAATTATATAAAATTTTAATAATTTAAATTAAATTTAAGTGTTCCAAATTATTTGTTTTAAAATCAACTATTTGTCAATCAGCAAAATTATAAATTTCGACCTCAATTAATCTTAAAGTAATCATTTTTGTACCTGTATTGTTACCAAATGTGGTCACACAAATATAAGTTAATATTACTTAGGTTAGCAAAATTATGTATATAAATAGTGATAATTTAATAAATAAAACCAGTTACATTTTAACTCACAAACTCGACTTTACTATTGCCCCAAGCCACAAACCCTTAGAACGTGAGGCTGCGTTCTACAGTAGTAAACAACCAGCAGATAATTTATCAATTATCTCTGGTCAACATTAACATAACAGCACTGCTGTTATTCAATGAGCTAGATGAAATTTTTACTGGGAGTATATAAACACGTAATAAATATAATTAGAGGGTATGCGTAAAAAAAATAAAAATAAGGGACACCCTAATATACATATACATATAATATGTCATATATACATAAAAAAAAAGTTTACAGTCTCAGGTTAACAGAATTAAAGTGATTTTACATAAAAAATAATATAAATATGGCATATGATATTTTTTTGTATTTTATTTGAAAATATTTGAAATTTTTTATTAGTGTTATTTTTGATCGCTGATATCTTTGAAACGGTTGACCTGAAGAACTTTGACCTTCAGATGTTTTTTGTAGAGCGTGAAAATGTCTATAACTCCTCTCGCTTGGGTGTTGCGAAAACAAACCATTCCAAAGTTATAAGAATTCAAAATTTAAAAAATAAAAATTCCCGTGTTATTGAAATGAAAAAACAACAAATGAATTGAGGCAAACCTTAATATTAATATTAAGGGCTCAAATATGCGCCAAAATTTTTATTTTTTAATGTACCTATTATTAATTTTTCAACACCATTAAAAAAAATTAATTTAAGTTTTTTTGGAAACACCCTAATGAATACATTGTATTTTTGTCGCTTGCACCTTATCGAATTCGGATAAAAAAGTATAACCTGCGGTGTGTATAGTTCGGTGCTGGAAGAATTTGTGATTGAAAGAAATTTAATAAGTGTTTACGAATACCTATTTTACAGCACCAATGTCTAGTTGAGTTATTATCAACATGTTTTGCCGTATTTAACTTTTGCTGTTTTGTCTATAACTGTACTAACTTTTGCTGTTTTGTCTATAACTGTACTTAACTATTTGATTGTTTCGACCTTTACTTGATGAAACTCCATATTATTATTATTATGTAGATATAAAAACTAGTATGTTTTTTAAAGAAGTCACTGTGTGACGAAACAATTGTCAAAAATAAATAAATTACGTGAAACTTAAAAAACATACTAGTTTTTATATCTACATAATAATAACAGTACTTAACCATCGTTTTGACATCATTCAAATCTCTGTCCAATTCGATCTTGGATTTTATTTACGAAAAATACCCTGAGAAAATTGTTTCACCACATGGGTTTTTAAATTTTATTGGAAACTAGTTCTGAAACGCATTAGGTTTATGTAATTTTACATTACAGAATCTCCTTAATTTAAAGTTTCAGTTAAATGGTTGTCCTATTCATAACGCTGTTATACGCTAAAGAAGTATCGCTGATGCCGCCACCAGTTGGCCGTTATCATCGTAACTAAAATACATCTTTTAATAAGGAAACGCGTATATTTTTGAAAATAAATTCCGGAAAATGTTAAAAAATATCGACAAAAAAATCTGTGGAACGATTTGTTATGTAGTTAGGTGTTTTTTGAGAGTTTCTCAATTAACAGTGGAATTTCGAATGAAGAAATAAATTGCCTACAGTCCATGTAAATATCAATTGTTCCTAATAGACACAATAAATATACATTTTATGAATAATTTACGTGAAAATTGTGAACATTTAAATTTAGTAAAATTCATAATACAAGTTAGTCGTGAAAATGCAAATATCATTATGAATTATTAAAGCGTTGATTGAGAAAGTCTCCACTCAACGGTAAAATAACAAAAACCGGATATTATATTTTGTATTGTATATATTAATAAATTCGCAGATATTTTGTAATTTGTCGATTAAATGCATTTGTCTGCGTTTTTTAGAGGACTCAAATATAAAAATATTTGATTTTAAGTTAATGTTTGTAGAACTACTATTTTGTGTAAGATTTAATAAAAAATTCTAAACTAAAATATAAATCATATTATTTAAAGTTATCATTAGTTAATTCTGCACCACCAAATAGGTATACGTACCGAATTGAATTATTTGGGAAAACATGACAATGCAACGTCGAGTTAGTTTTCAATTCACCATGATAAAATTTAAAAACTAACGTAACGATATAAGCATACAATAAATAAAAATCAAGTACTAAACCAAGTAGTTTTTGGTTTTTACTTGCAACGCGAAAAATAAATAACGTACGCGGTTACCTGTGCAATTCAAACTTTGTCGAGTAAAACATCTGCTTTACTCTCTTTTGTGAAAAAACTACTTATAGTCCGGGAGGCAGTGAAGATTTTCGGTACTTATTTTCCCAGTCGGCAAACACCGATACAATTATTGGGTTTGTTATTCTGAGCAAAATTTATATATATTTAGGCGGGGGTTTTCGGATGGGTTAAGGCGGAAATTGCGTTATAAAGTACAAATATATTGCACTTTTTTTTCCAGTGATAAAAATAATTCCATTAGTGAGAGATATACTGAACTTATGAAAAAAAAAATAGTCTGGCTAAACTGTGAGTATGGGTAATATGTCTGGCAGATGGAAAAATTATCAAAATCATTGCCCTTATTTTCGCAGTCTGGCGGGGCTTTCGTGATTGTAAATAACAGCCAGACGTGTATTTTCTACGAAATTATAGTATTATTTATCATGTGACAAATTTTCAAATCCGGGAAAATAAGAGCAAATTTTTTGTAATTCTTACGATTTTCAAGATGCCGCCAGAACAATTTGCCAATTTCATAAATCAGCCAGACTTAATTTTGATTATAGTTTATGACAGTACCAAATAATGGGTTAAATTTTAAGCATGGGAAAATAAGGGCTACGTATTTCAAAAACCGGTCAAATTTTTGCTTCCGCAAATTTTCAGCCAGACTGACTTTCCTTCACTTGGGATGTGCCAGACTGTTATTTCCATTAATAAAATTACTCACTTTAATTAATGTGAAATATTTATGACTGGGAAAATAAGTGGACTTGACTTTTTGGCTCATCTAGTGAACCCATCCGAAAATTTCAGCCAGACACCCAAATTGTCGTTTTGTGTCACCATTTGAACAAACTTAATGACATTCACAAACTGGGAAAATAAGTACCGAAAATCTTCACTGCCTCCCGGACTATTATAAGTATGTACAAATATATTTATTTAAAAAATAAAGTGCACTTTGTATGCTTTAAATGTATTGTTGACAATTCTTGAATTCCATCGATGCTATCGAGTGCCACCCGAAAACCCGAATTATATTCCTTTCCGGCCTAAAAAGTGATCAAAGTAACGAACTCTGGAAAAGGAGAAAAAAATCAAAAAGGGTTTTTAATCATAAATGATCAATTTTCAGGAGAAAAAAATAATAAAAAGGATTTTGAAATATAATATAGAATGTTGGTTGATTTTTGTAGACCTGTGTTATTTTAGGTAATTATTAATTAACTTACATGGTAAAATATTGACATATCGATTCTTTATTTTATTTTCAGGTACTTGTGCAACCTGCGTGGAATACGTAAAAGCTTGGGCAGATTTTGTTAATTTACTGAATTGTAATTTTAAACCACACTCTGTGGCTTGTATTTTTTTCCAATAACTCAGGAACTGGTGAGGCGGAAACCGGTAAATCACATCTGATGCTTCAAGTACTGGTATATATTTCCTATTAAAACTTTAAAATTAAAATAATATACGTATATGTATTAATTTATTCTTACTTAAATATTGGGCGCTCGTCTTTAAAGAAATAAAAGAATACGAAAATGGCAATAATTATAATGAATAATAATCCAAAAACAATGCCTAGAATGGCTCCAAAACCAATTCCGGAAACACATGCTAAAAATTAAAATATGACGTAATGTAATATCAATTCACGTTTGGTAGCCCAAACTACACCTTTTCCAGTTGATATTCAGAAAGTAGCAATTGATATTCAGAAAGCAGCAATTGATTTTCAGATATTGCAAATGAAATTCAGAAAATAGCAAATGTTATTCAGATATTTCAAATGATATTCAGAAAGTAGCTGATGTAATTCAGATATTGCAAATGATATTCAGACAGTAGCAATTGATATTCAGAAATTACAAATAGTATTCAGACAGTAACAATTGTAATTCAGAATATGTCAATTGAAATTCAGAAATTAACAAATGATAACATTTTCATACTTCATTTTACTTATTTTCTAAAATCTCAATTTAATGTATTTCTTTGTATACAATGTATACAACGCAGGACTGTTATTACGAAAGTTGTTTATCCAAAAAAAACACATAAAATTTATATACACTTTTTTTTCCTACGATGGACCGTTTCGGTATATCAGCCTTCCGAATTTTCTCAATTATTTATTAAAAAACCCCTGTGGGGCACGTGTTCCCTTTGACCGATTGACCTAAAATTTTGCAGGATTTTTTTTTTATGATTTGGAACCGATTTGGGGGGCGCCTCTGTTTAATTTTTTCCGACCCCTAAATAAGAAACATCCTAGTATACATATATGTATATTGCTTTGTTTCCATGGAATTGATAATAGTAAACAAATTTATTACCATTTAAGTAGGTATATTTGTCATAATTGTCAACTTATTGCAAGTAAGGACCGAATTTTCTTCATTTGTACTTTATATAAATTTCATTTATTTAGTTAATAAAGATAACGTGTACTTTCATTCATCATCGATTTACTGTATGCAACCCACTGTTCCTAAACAATTGCTGCGGCTGAATTACATTTGATTTAATCTGAAAAACATTTGCTACTTTCTGAATTACAATTGCAAGTTTCTGAAAATCAATTGAATTATCTGAATTACAATTGCTATTTTCTTAAAATCAATTGTGTTATCTGAATTACATATGCTACTCTCTTAAAATCAATTGGAATAGCTGAATTACAATTCTTACTATCTGAATATCAACTGGAATAACTGAATTACAATTCCTACTTTTTGAATATCAACTGTAAAAGGTGTAGATTATAATCATAATCATATATGATTACTTTTGCTGTGTGATGCGTGCTTTGCAGACCAGCGCATTATTTAATTTTCTGAGGTGTGGGACCCAATTTTATGAAAATCTTGGTAAATGTGTCGATTTTTTCCTTTCGAGGTACTAGCTCGCTTAAACTTAAATTGCATTCTCGTAATCGGCCATTTCAAGCGCGTGAAACGCCTTAATTACTAAACTTTATAAAAAAGTGTAGATAACTTATTATATAATATTTTGGCATCAAAATTGTCAAAAATATTCTTATTTTATTATGCTATACCTTAAATTAAAAAAACGCAAGAAATAATTTATAAAAGTAGAGATAATTTTAATAATTGTGACGCAGTGACGCAGTGAGTCTTGAGCTGAGCGGTCGCGTCGCGTCAAGCGTCTCGATAGGCGCGTACTTTCTTTCATAGTTCCATCACCGCTTAAGTTCAATAAAAAAAAATCAATATCGATTCTACACGTGATAACTGTCCAAAGTGCAAAAGAGTGCAAATTGTGTGTGGTACCTCCCCCTGGATTAGGTCCTCAAGTGTTTTACCTGGATAAAAGGTGTGAGAGAGACGATCAGTTCCAATGAATAATTTCCTGGACTACCACACGTGCGGGCGGTATGCGTTAAGGATCAATTTCATCACACTTGCCTGGCAATTATCCCGAAGTCCAAGTCTGCATAAATTAGATAAGTAATTACCAAAATTGCATGACCATATAATACCCAATAATATTAATACTACACCTTTTCCAGTTGATATTCAGAAAGTAGGAATTGTAATTCAGTTATTCCAGTTGATATTCAGATAGTAGGAATTGTAATTCAGCTATTCCAATTGATTTTAAGAGAGTAGCATATGTAATTCAGATAACACAATTGATTTTAAGAAAGTAGCAATTATAATTCAGATAACACAATTGATTTTCAGAAACTTGCAATTGTAATTCAGAAAGTAGCAATTGTTTTTCAGATTAAATCAAATGTAATTTAGCCGCAGCAATTGTTTCAGGAACAGTGGGTTACATACAGTAAATCGATGATGAATGAAAGTACATGTTATCTTTATTAACTAATAAGTAAATGAAATTTATATAAAGTACAAATGAACAAAATTCAGTCCTTACTTGCAAGAAGTTGACAATTATGACAAATATACCTACTTAAATGGTGATAAATTTGTTTATTATTGTTAATTCCATGGAAACAAAGCAATATACAAAAAAATACATTAAATGAGATTTTAGAAAATAAGTAAAATGAAGTATGAAAATGTTATCATTTGTTAATTTCTGAATTTCAATGGACATATTCTGATTTACAATTGTTACTGTCTGAATACTATTTGTAATTTCTGAATATCAATTGCTACTGTCTGAATATCATTTGCAATATCTGAATTACATCAGCTACTTTCTGAATATCATTTGAAATATCTGAATTACATTTGCTATTTTCTGAATTTCATTTGCAATATCTGAAAATCAATTGCTGCGTTCTGAATATCAATTGCTACTTTCTGAATATCAACTGGAAAAGGTGTAGTTAATACGAAATCCGCAACCTTTAACTAACAAATAATCCGTCAGGTAAAATTAATTAGTCGCAAAAGGAAACATAGCCAAAAAAAAATATAAACACAAGGGCACACATAAGAAGCCATTAATCAATCAAGTTACGATAAACATTATAATGTTTATCGTAACTTGATTGATGGTTTCTTTTGCCTATAGGCAAAAGAAACCATCTTAAATAAATAAACATATTTAGATTACTAAGACGTTAAGGGGACCATAAATTAGGTAAATAATCGTTCCATGCGTAAATAAACAGCCGCACCGCACAGTGAGGCGCAAATATGGACCCTGGCAGCATATTAGCCAATCAAGTCCCCATCATAACCCCAAATGAATGGGGATCACGCACAGTGGGGTAAAAATTCGAAGGTATCGGTAATTTCAGTAGGTTAAACAAAGGCGGGACAAACAGCTGCTTATGAAGTCAGTACTCGGCATGAGGGGCTGAATTTCCACGTAGTCAGACGGCACTAATTACGGCTGGGTGCGGCCGGCAACACTTCGGTTCTGAAGTGTCGCCGGCCAAACAAGTGTCAAGTGTCGCACAGAGGGGCAAACAATTCTAAAGCGGCTACCAGGAACCGAAATCCGACTCGGACAGCGACGAACAGGAAATACACCATCAAGGATAGGATCTAGCAGCATACTAATCCACCTACCCCCATTTAGGAATCCCAACTGAATGGGGTTATTACTAAAGCCCTGGTTGAGGAGGATTCCGGATTGTACTTAGTTTTGGGTCAGTTCAATGTTCTCCAAAAAACCTTCCTAAATTGGACGTACGGCCTGACCCGGCTGACAAAAATCCGTGGAGCGGCCTTAACCGTAGACACTATCATCCACGACTTCCTAGGGTGGATCTACCAGCCGGCGTATCGGATCCAACAAACACAGGTAATGCTGTGATTTGGCGGGATACGCAGGAGAACGGAAAGGGGGTAAAATAACCCTGGGAGATTAGTGGAGGATAATGTCTTTGGGCCTGCCATACGTTCCCATACTCATACTAATAGAGATGATTTTAATAATTGAAAGGTGTGGACGAGACAAAAAAATTATCTTGTCCCGTCCACACCTGTCAATTTTTACTATTTTGATGCCAAAATATTATATAATAAATTATCTTCAATTTTTTTTACAAGACAGATTTTTATGACTGTCCACAAATTTTAAAATTGAATAAGATACGCTAAAGAAGTATCGGGTTTTCGCAACGCGCGCGCCATCTGGTGGACTTCGAATGCATTTTTAGTACTCGATTTCGATTGATTATTCCTTATATCATTGATTAAGAAACTCAACGCTTAAATGCTTATATATTTACGTTAGTGAGTGTATTTTATCAAAGGGATCATAGTGAATTATTATGTTTTTAATTGTAAATAAAATTCAAGAACCAAATCGTTGCATTTTCATATTTTGCCAAAGGATTCAATTCGGTAAGTACATTTGTTGGTGCAGAACTAATGATAACTTTACCTAATATAATTTATATTTAAGTTTGGACATTTTTAAGAAATTAGTAAAAAATAATTTTTGCACAAACATAACCTTAGGGTTATCATTTTTATATTTGAGTTCTCTAAAAATCGCCGACAACTGCATTTTAAACAACAAAATATACCTACCTACGAATTCATGGCAACATCAAATTATATATAATACATAATATAATGTTATTTTACCGTTGAGTGGAGACTTTAAAGAATTCTTAATCAACGCTTTTAATAGTGCTAAATGCTGTTTAAATTTAGACGACTTATTTTTTTGACGATTTTTACTGAATTGAAATGTTTACACTTATCACGTTAATCACTACTAAAATGTGTATTTATTGTATCTAATAGGTACAATTTATATTTACAGAGACTGTATGCAATTTATTTCTTCATTCAGATTACCACTGTTCCGTCTCGAAATACACCCAACAGCACAACAAATCGATCAACGGTTTTTTTTCGATATTTTTTAACATTTTCCGGCTCAAAAACACTTGTTTGTTACCTAAGCGTTTGACAGCTGATTATTAAAAGTTCTACTTTTGTTACGATGATAACAGCCGAGTGGAGGCGCTACTAGCGATACTTCTTTAGCGTATAGGACCAACTTTGTGGAAAAAAAATTAAAAATAAATAAACACGTTAATTGTCGTTGTAAAAAAACAGTTACTTTGGACTAAAAGGGTGATTCTCTAGTTTGGGTTATCATACGTGGATTGATTACATTATAATAATAATTAAAATATTAAATTAATTAATTAATTAATTAAATTATTTATGAGATTATTTTTTGACGTTTCTAAAAAGTTTTTAGTAAAAACCAATAAAAAAATCAAATTCACTGCATGTTTTAATCAACTAAAACATAATTTCAGTGGGAACAGTGAAGTAAAAAACCCATTTAACATTTGTCAAAACCTAAAAAAATTCTATAATAAACGTCAAAAAATAATCTTTCGAATACCACTCGGGAGTTCAATAATTCTCCAAAATAATTTTTAAACTCGTTGTCTTAAGCCAATAGCCAAACAACATGTTTTCGAAATATTTGTGGAAATATTTCCAATTTATTTTTACTCTCTTGATATTATTGTTGATAATATATACCCACCTGTATGAAAAAATATTTCTTCTGAATCTCTAAAACCTGAATTCGTAAAAGCTCTAACAGAAATGCTATAATTGCTATCTTCCAACATGTTTTCTTGTATGTTATTATCTCCTTCACATTCAATCTCTTGACTTGGACATATTTTAATAAAAACTTCTGATTTATTACCTACAAAATGCAAAAGTTAGCTTTAAATTAAAATAGGTTTAATAAGATTGCACACTGTGTTAAATGTTTCCGCACAAAGATGATCAAAATGCAAAAATTAGGTTTAAATTATAATAGGTTTGATGTTTCCGCACAAAGATCTGTCAGCAGGGTTTAATTTTAATAGTAGGTACTTGCAGGTATATCATAAAAATGTATGCGGTTTAGTCTTTCAAGATGAGAACAAATGTAGGGTTTTTATATATATAGACTATAGTCTATAAATTACAATTACCTTTAATAAAGGGTTTACTAATAGGGGTGAACAAATTTTAAACTTATGACGACCGTATTAAAAAATTCTTTGACACTTGCCGTCATTTGTGTTCAGTTCAGGTTCGCCGTTTCACCATAGAATATTTCACGCTACCATCCAGAGAAAACATTTTTATTTAATTGATGATTACTAAATAAGGGACAGTTTGCCTATTTTAAAAATAAGCGCTTTTGTGTTTAGTAATGATTCCCAAAATAATATAAACAAATATTACTATTCCAAACTACACTTGTTCGAGATTGAGTTACTCAAGTAGCATATATGCTAATGAAATAAACATATATGGAACCATTATTATTATTCTAAATATAGTCGACGCCAAATCGGCCAAGAGTAAGACTTCATGTTTCCGATTTGCTTCAAATATTCAGGGTCGTCGATAGACGAACTAAAGTAATGGAGAAATCTAAAATTTCAACCTCTTTTATGCATTTTTGTAGGTTTTACATAATAAACAAAAAAAAATGTCACTTCTCTTATTTTTTCGATTATTTAAAAACCCGAAAGACAAATAATTTCGAAAAAAAATCATATAAACATATTTTTTGATGCTCTTTAAGATAAAATAAAAATAAAAAAAATTTGTTGAAAAATTCTCAAAAAAATTTAATTTTTTTTTCAAATTTAAATTCCCCAAAAAACGCCACCTCAAATTTAAAAAAAAATCTTCACGATGATAGCCCTAAATTTTCCTCAAATTTTGACTACTTATTTTTGGGGGGGGCTCAAAAACTGTAGAAGTTATGAATTTTTTGTAAAGAAATGCATGTGAAATCGTCGCTACAGATCCAAGCCTACAGAGAAAAAATGGTTTAACGATTCTCTCTCTTTCTCTCACACACACATTAATATTTTCAAACTATATTTTATTAAAACTCCAAATTATTTTTTTTCTAATTAAATTATAAGTAAAATAATTTGGGGTTTTAATAAAATATAGTTTAAAAATATTAATGCATGTGTGAGAGAAATTTGATTAAAACAAAACAATCAAATTAAAATATCGTCGATGGTTTAGCAATAACTTCTATGTGCAAATATTTTGCGTCGACTGAGCGTTAAAACTAACTGCTCCAATTTAAAAGTAACGCTAAATTAAAAACTTTCATTGACATTTATGGAGTTAAACACTAAATCAACGCAAAATCAACGTTATTTTACCGTTCGACGAAGTTGCTAGGGAATGCAGCCCTTATAAATTATTTATTATTGTATTAGTTTAATAATAGCTTTATTTTCCTAATACAATAATAAGATATATAATTATTATAACGAGTGGTTCCATGTATCGCACTTAGCTCGAAAATAGTGAAACTGTAGAATAAATTTATGCACATAACCTATAATGTCAAACGTCAACAAAATCTATCACAAAATGTTAAAATTTACTAAATATTTGCTTATAGGTAGTTTCATGCCATAATGTCAGATATTTGCTCAAAAATTTGCGTTTTTATTAATTTTACCAACACTTGTATTTATCTTATTTACTTTTATGCCATAATGTCAGATCTCTGTTCGGAAATTTGCGTTTTAATTAACTTTACATTTTTAATTAGCTTATTTAAATAAACAAAATATTAATATAAATGCTTGAAACAGTTTTCATATTATATTTATATTTTTTTACCTTCCATAGGGTTCCATAATGGTGTAGTAATATAATGATAGCCATTTGCTTCTTTTCGCCAATTATCATCACTCCAAAAATTAGTTTCAAAATTATTTTCACTCAACGAAACATTATAATAATACTTATGAACTAGATTTTTTGTATCGGGTTTATTTCCATGATGTAACAGTATAGCATAGTACATAATCTGTTCTTTAAGTTCAGAAAAATATTTTTTTTTTAGTTGAAAGCTTACAACTCCGTTTTTATTTACTTCTGGTTGTATTAATTTTTGTGGTGTTATGATTTCAAACGATGTACTAATATTTTTAAAAGCTTCGACATAAATCGTAATATTATATGTTTTGTTATGTTCAAGAAGAGTTTCTATTTCATTTTTATTAAAATAATGTATTTTTATTTTTTTGCATTCATCATTTTGTGCTAAACTGTTATTTATTATATTAATACTGCATATCATTTTATTATTTGATTTTAAAGTTGTTATATATTTTTTAAATTCCCCATTAAATCTTCTAGGTTGTCGGAAACTAAATGATAACTTTATTGAATTATTGGATGAGTCTATGCTGTATCTGATATCTCGAACATTTTCTGGAACTAAAAAACAACTGTTAATATAAGATAGCATTTTTTATTTTATTTTTTAAATAAAAAGCACAAGGCGCGCCGCTGCGTCTTTATAACTTTATAATGTAGGTATGTTTAACTAAGATTTCTTAAGAAATACTTGTCTCAATTAATTTTCAACATTTCCCAAATTGATTGCACTTTTCAGTAGGGGGTCGTCCATATATATCAGCACATTTTTGCTCGTTTTGAACTCCCTCCACCCTATCATCATTCGTCATCACTCCCATGTTGACGTCATCATAGTTTTTTTGTTTTTCTTATTTCCACATAATAAGTATTTTTTTCTTTAAAAATCTACCTCGTCATTATTCGCAAGATCCCTCCACCTCTGCATGCTGACGTACCTAATATATGGACGCCTCTTAGCCAAACAGACACGCTTTTTATAACATGCAGTGATTTTTTTTTTTGATATTGTTACCTGAAAAGTGCTTTTTAGAATTTCTTAAGGAAGCGATATTATTATAGTACAATTTTTATATAAAATAAAAATGTTAAAACCAAGCATACCCTAACTTAAATAAAAAACATTCTCTAGTTTTCATTTCAGCAATAAAAACATTACATTTTTTTTAACTATTAACAACAATTAAAAATGACAAATGTTTTAATTGTTCTTAGTTGTTAAAATTGTTTTGATGAGTATTGTACTTAAATTGATAAGCATATTTTGTCTGAATTTTGGATAACTTCCAAAATGACATAAAGTAGAAAAGAAAATTTTAATTATTTTTTTAGAGGATTTTAAACAAAGAATTGATTGGATTGTATCCAGGCAAAAAATATTTTGTTTTGTTTTGTTTTGATTCATTGAAGTATTACTACTAGTATAACTACTAGAGAAGTTTTCGCCAATTTTTACCCATAATTTTAAATTACTTTAAACAAACTTTATTTAACCAAATTTGCTCTCTTTTTTTCATTGATCCAATAATAAACAACTTCTGTGGTTTTGGGAAAAAATTTAAAAAGTAGGGTGGTGTGAAAAATTTTAAATTTATATTTTTGATTCGCTATACCGCTTTTCTTTAAAAGTATAGCATAAAAAATATTAAAATCATACATTATCTTCTGATCGCGCAAAACGCCAAAAGTTTAAAAAATGTTTTTTGTAATTTTTTTTATTTGGCGTTTTAGCGATATAGCATGCAAACAAATATCACTGCATTTGAAGCCTATTTTTCAATCGCGCAAAACGTCTGAATATTTTTTGTAATTTTTCTGTAGGTTTTTTAAAAGTGTTAGTAGGTATTTGTTTACAAGATTCTTCTGATCCTACAAATAATATATGTATATCACTGTTTACATACGTACAAATGTACCTATCGCTTGCTTAGAAAAATAAAATATTGTCTAGGCCAAATGATATGATTCTGGGCTTCCAATCACTTTTAACAAGAAATTATAATTATTAATTAAAGGTGTAAAATCATTTTTTATTTTGCATTTAACTAAAAGTGTTTTCTTATAAAAAACCGTATAACATAAAAATTCTCTTTAAAAACTAAAATAAAAAACTAAAATAATTATCTTGAAAACAAATTAAAATGTAAATATATAAATAAATTAATTAATTAATAAAAATAATAAATTATTATTTGAACACATTCTTTAAATAATTTATTCAAAGCTTATTTTCAAACGTTCCTTAAAATTGCCTCGAACCAAAGCCCAGTCTGTCATAATATTCGGTGTGAACACTAGCTAGCATATCTGGAATAATTGTCTCAAACGTTGTATGCATTCTTGCCTTTAATTCGCCCAAATTATTAATGTTTTCATGACGGTACATTTTACACATACGAATGTCGATATGCATTCAATCACATTTTGCCATTTTTCTCAAAAACATTACGTTTTACAAAAAAAAAATCAAAAGACAGAAGTTTTTAAATTGAATGTCCTTCCTTACGGGTTCATATTTAAAAAAATAAAAAATACGCAACCAAAGTTTTGTGGCTCCAAAGACAAGGGGGCCTACTAAAAAGCGTCTTAAGGGGGTCCCCAGCCTAAAACCTTAACACTATCAGATTCCGCATATCAAAAAACCCCTGTATACCAAATTTAGTGATTCTCGTACGACAGGGTTCTGAGATATAAGAAAAAGACCATTCTTATAGGCTACTTTTGGGGGGCTGTATCTCCGAAAAAGGGGGACAATTGGCAAAACTAAAAAATACGTGTCCTCTAAATTTGTCTCGAGAATCTGTGACCAAATTTTGTTGCATTATTTTCCGGACACCCTGTACATTGAAAGCAAAAGTTGGATTTTTCAAAATGATTACTTTCTCCGTTTCTTTAGAGTATTTAACAGAACTATTTTTAAATCATAAAAAATTAAACCGAACTTTTTATATAAGTTTAAGACCAAGTGGTTGTTATCACTTCAATCAATTAAAAATTAAGAATGGTTAAAAACGAAATAATAATTGAATTTAATGAAGATTTATTACAACCAAGTCCATCAGGTGTAGGAAGACCAAAGAAGCATTTTTTGGATTGTGCTGAACGTTCTAAAAGGTAAGGTTACGAGAATCCGTTGAATCAGACATGTTATTCGCAGCTCGAAAATTTTGAGAAGAAAATGTATATGCCAACGGGACAGGCTTTGGCGTTGATAACGGATGCCCAATTGTCAAAGCATCAAAATAAAGTTCTTGTAGCCAAAAAAGAGTGCTACGCAGATAAAATGGTAATTACTGAGAGAGTTCCCGTGTAGATTTGCAAAGTCTTGTAGATCATACCGCAAAGTGAATTTTGGAAGCTATCGATATTAATAGAAGATAATACAGAGTTACTTAGTTAGTAAGTGGGGATGTGATGGTGCTTCCGGGCAATCTGAATACAATCAAAAATACGTAAAAGGTCATAATCAGGAAACATCAGATAGTAGCATCTACATGGTACTACTTTAGAACTGGCTTTGACTCAACAATTTGGAACAATGATTTGCCTTCATCTACGAGATGGTGCCGCCCTATCTGTTTTTAATTTGTAAAAGAGTCCCCTGAAAAAGTTTTGTTAACAACAAAATAACTAACGAAATTTCCCAGCTAAAAAACAGAAGTAACAATATCCGGAAAAAGTTTATCTGTTAAACACGACATGAAATTTACCATGATTGATGGAAAGACAGCACAAATCATAACAAAAACTCCTTCTGCTTCTACATGTTTTATATGTAAAGCAAATCCGACAGAAATGAACAATTTACCATAAGCCAACAAATAAAGAAGCTCTTCTATTTGGATTATCTCCTTTAGATGCCCGCATTAAGTTTATGGAATGTATATTACACATTGCCTACAATTTACCATTTAAAAAATGGAGAGCCACAAAAGATCTGCAGGAAATTAAGAAATCTGAAAAAAAAAGAATTCAACAGGAATTTAGATCAAAAATGGGTTTAATAATAGACGGTGTTAAAATCGGCTCAGGTAAGTCCACCTCTGGAAACACATCAAGAAGATTTTTTCAAAATCCAACCTTAGTTGCAGAGATAAGGTCTATTTTAACTTAATAGATATATCTATAACCTATAGGTTTATATATAGGTTTCAAACCATATATAGGTTTCAAACCATTCTGCAAGTTATCACTACACAAAGCTGGATCTATCAATCCAAATAAGTTGGGAATGTTTGCTCTGCAAACAGCAAAGTTGTTTGAGGAACTGTATCCATGGTACTACATGCCTGTTACAGTTCATAAAATATTAGTACATGGAAATGGGGTGATGGAAAATATATCTTTACCAATCGGGGTCCTTTCATAGGAGGCACAAGAATCCAGAAATAAAGATTTCAAAAAATTTAGGTACATGTTTTCAAGAAAAACAAACAGGACAGCAACAAATAATAGTTATTTACGTGTCAAGCTTTGTAAATGAATCTTTACGGGCGAGCTGGTTTGTGGGGTAAGCGACGCAGGAGCGAACCTCATAATCCAGTGAGCCTAGTAAAGATTAATTGCAAAGCGTGACACGTACAAACTTTTATTTTCACCTTTAGATAAAGATTTTCAAATTTAAAATTTCAATTAATGTGTCAAATGTGACATTTTATTTCTTAAATTGCTTTTCTACAAGCCTGTAAAACTTTACAGGTCTTTTATACAAGCCCGTAAAATATTACAGGTCTGTTCCCATAATGTATCGTTTACTTGGATACAAAAACAACAAAATTAACCTATAAAATGTAATTTACTTAGATGGTGGAAATAATAGTTATTTACGTGTCAAGCTTTGTAAATGAATCTTTACGGGCGAGCTGGGAGTTTGTGGGGTGAGCGATGCAGGAGCGAACCCCATAATTCAGTGAGCCTAGTAAAGATTAATTGCAAAGCGTGACACGTACAAACTTTTATTTTCACCTTAAGACAACGATTTTCAAATTTAAAATTTCAATTAATGTGTCAAATGTGTCATTTCATTTCATAAATTGCTTTTCTACAGGCCTGTAAAACTTATTACAGGTCTGTTCCCATAATGTATCGTTTACTTGGATACAAAAACAACAAAATTAACCTATAAAATGTCATTTACTAAGAAGGTGGAAATAATAGTTATTTATGTATTAAGGGCATAATAAGGTTTTTATGGTCCGAGGCGCTATTTCGAGCCCGAGCGCGTTAGCGCGAGGGCTAGAAAAGCGTCGTAGGACCATAAAAACCAGTTATGCCAGCAATGCATACAAAACTTTATGCACGATTAATATATTATTATTTTTAATATATTATTGTTTTTAAAGACGTTTACGTAAAAGAATTTTTGTTATAATTGTCATATTATAATGTCAACTGACATCAGTCAGTTTTAAAGTTTAAACATGAATGAAATTGAGGAAGCAGCTGAAAAGGCGAAAAATTGCGGCCTGCTGCCGGAAAAATCAAAATCTTTATACGAAAAAACTTACTTCGAATATATCAAATGGTGTAACATTGTTGTTTTTAATTTTTGACGTTTCATTATAGCCCGCTGGGTCATAATAACGCCCGCGGGCTATAAAAAGACGTTTACGTCAAAGAATTTTTGTTATAATTGTCATATTATAATGTCATCGTGCATAAAGATATTTTATTTCCACCTTCTTAGTAAATGACATTTTAAAGGTTAATTTTGTTGTTTTTGTATCCAAGTAAACGATACATTATGGGAACAGTCCTGTAATATTTTACGGGCTTGTATAAAAGACCTGTAAAGTTTTACAGGCTTGTAGAAAAGCAATTTATGAAATGAAATGACATATTTGACACATTAATTGAAATTTTAAATTTGAAAATCGTTATCCAAAGGTAAAAATAAAAGTTTGTACGTGTCACGCTTTGCAATTAATCTTCACTAGGCTCACTGGATTATGGGGTTTGCTCCTGCGTCGCTCACCCCACAAACTTCCAACTCGCCCGTAAAGATTCATTTACAAAGCTTGACACGTAAATAACTATTAAACCGACATTTAATATCATCTGATCCTGTTATAACATTTGCAAGGAAAAACATATCATGTATAAAATACGAAGTTCAAGATGAAGTTAAGGAATTTTTAATATAATTTATTTAGTTTTTTTTGTATTTTTTAATAATTAAAACAACTAAAAGTAGTGTTTTACAATATAATTATTGTTATAATATATCTATACCTAGTTATAATATTTTGGTAATAAAAAATAAAATTATTTATGTCAAAAAGTTATAAAATCCACGTTAAAAAATTAAAAGTGTCTATTTTTTGGACTTGTTATGTTAAGTTATTAAATAAATCATACCTAGCACAAATAAATAAAACAAAATAAATATTGTGTCCTAATAAAAAGTTATAAAATTATTTCCGCAAAACGGTGTGTTTTTAGAATATAATTAAGTTTTTGATGTAAAAACATGCTTACTTATACGTATTTTATCCTATTTAAGGCATTAGAAAAGAAAAAAAATAATATTTATTTGTAATAAAAAAGTTATCGGATTTTTGCCGCAAAACTGCTCTCTAAAAATGAAATAGTCAAAATTCTACTATTTGAATTAGTACCAGCATTTTTTACTAATAAAATAGTCGTTTTCACTTTTAAATAGTTATTTTTTACTACGTAAATAGTTAAAGTTTGACTAATTTAAGATTAGTCACCATATTTGACTATTTCTGACAGTTAAAAGTAACTAATTTCTTTAATCGTTTACGGCCAACAACAAAGTATTATTTGAATTAAATGCATATACCTCTCCATGGTTAAATGACCCATAAAACAAATAAAGATGCAAAAAGTTTAGCTCAAAACAGTAACACAAATAATATATTAAACTTTAAAATATTATGAACAATATTTATTGACAAATAGAGGTTAGGTTGACAAGCTTCTCAAGTGACAGCCGTGAGTTCAATCCCAGGCTGGGTCAAAACTTTTTTTAAATTTAAATTTACTAATTTAACTATTTCATTCAGTGGAATTTGACTAATTATTAGTGACTGCTTTTTCGCTATGACAATTAGTCAAATATGACTTATAATTAGTTATTTTTGACTAATTCATTTTAAGAGAGTGCATTTTTTGACCATAGTGCGTCGCACCATACATGTATTGCTGCAGCAACTCAGTACTGATGAGCTTCAATAGAGCGAAACAGCTGGCTATCGATGCTGGTGAGCCCAGAGGAGAACAGAGTGGTAGGTAGTTGAAGGATTGGTCGTAAAAATGTATCTTTCTACTAATGTGAGTTTGTATGAGTCTTCCTCGCTCTCGGATTTGTCGGTTTCCCAGGATTGAGGGCCGAAATATTCAGCTTTTAAATTTTATAGACGTTTGTGAATCACCAATTTATGTGTAGATTCGCCATTTTACTTAATACGCAACAAAAGTGGATGCACCTTAAGTTATTCACGATTGTTTTGGTTTATTCTGAAAAGTTTTAAGAATAAATTGTTACAATATTCCGTATTTTTGCTTTAAATAACGTTAAAATGACCCGTTAATGTATATAATATTTCGAATTTTTGCTTTAAATAACGTTAAAATGACTCGTTACAGTGGTAATAAAGTCCTGAAACTTTTTTGTTTTCCCAAAAATCCCGACATACATGTCGGGATTTTTGGGAAAACAAATACATGTATTTGTTTAATTATGTAATCCATTTAAGCAGTGGTACTTTAGTTTTGTAAATAAATCTGTTTGGATTAAAATTGCACTTCCCTGCTGTAATATTTTATTTTAAAAACGACCGGTTTCGCCTTACGGCATCTCCAGGGTTTCTACAAGAGGTACATAAATAGATATTAGATACATATATATAGGTTAAGCATACTTTAAAGTAACTTACACGTCAAAATATTAAAATATACTATTATTACATAAATAAACTATCACTAGGTTGTCGATACAATAAATATAAATAAATAAATAAATAAAAATTTAGTCTCATTGATTATTTATTGTATCGACAACCTAGCGATAGTTTATTTATGTAATAATAGTATATTTTAATATTTTGACGTGTAAGTTACTTTAAAGTATGCTTAACCAATATATATATATTAGACTGGTTCAAAAAAATCGAATATTTTTTTTTCTTTAAAGCCCGCATTGAAATATCTTCCTAGTAGTGAAAAAAGAAGCCTGTGAAAATTGTAGCTCTTAATATTAATATTTAGAGGTCGCTCATCGTGAATTTCTATTTTACGTTTAAATAACACAGGAATTCTTTTTTCTTAACTTTGAAATTTTATAACTCGTTTTTGAGTGAACATATTGGAACCCAGACCGCAAAATCACATTCCCTGCACATGTCAGGAATATTCCCAGGAATATTCCAATCGTCCCAGAATATTCCCAGGAATATTCCTGGCATAATCAAATGTCCGCTTTTTGAATAACCCAGGCATCATAAAAAGAATATTCCATGTATCTGCCTGCAGAAGACTCGAGGATTATTCTGGGAATATTCCTTGATATAATTTGGGGATTATTCCCAGCCCTTATCCCAGGAACGTTTTGGGAATATTCCTTACGCCGGTTTAAGGAATTTTTACAGGAATTATGCTCCACCACGTGACTTTGATAAAAATAATTAAGGTTAATTTTTTGTCAGAACCTATCAAGCTAATTTCGTCTTATTTTCTAAAAATAATACAATATATGTATTTTTTGTGTTCTAAATTAAGACCTTTATACACAAAAAGTTCATATATTGCATTGCATTTAGGAAATAGGATAAAATAAGCTTGACACTGACAGAAAATTAACCTTAATTATTTTTATCAGTCACGTGGTGGAGCATAGTTCCTGTAAAAATTCCTTATACAATTATCAGTCACATGGTGGGACTTTGATTTGTGGAGTATAGTATTAATAATAACAGAGCTGCAAAATTGTGACAAAACCATTTTATTTAAAAAAACAATATTCTTTCAAAAATATTTTTTATAAAAGACATATTAATAAATAAATAATTTACATAGCGGCATCGAGCCTGCGTTGTGCCTTTGTTAACCAAATTGCCATTTAGTTATCGCCCTTCTTATATTCTTTTTTTATGCTAAGAAGGTGGAAATAAAATACCTACATTTTATGTGGACCAGACAAGTAGAAGTCAGCGCGAAGCGAAAAAGTTCGCGCTGACTTCGACTTGTCTGGTCCACCTACAATGTATTTTCCCTATGAATAGCTTACAAATGAAGGTACGGTAGGTAAGTATATAACGAAACAAACACAAAAAAGAGCAATAGCAATTAAGGTTAATTAATGAAGGTACGGTAGGTAAGTATATAAGGAAACAAACACAAAAAAGAGCAATAGCAATTAAGGTTAATTAATGCCCAAATATAGAAAAGGTGTTGGTATTATATAAAACACAGTTTTAAACTTAAAAATAAACCTTGCTGTATCAGTAACACAAAAAATATTACATTTTTTGCCCAAAGAAATGTCATAGGGAGTGAAAAGAACCCTTCTTATATTCTTTTTTTATGCTAAGAAGGTGGAAATAAAATACCTACATTTTATGTGGACCAGACAAGTAGAAGTCAGCGCGAAGCGAAAAAGTTCGCGCTGACTTCGACTTGTCTGGTCCACCTACAATGTATTTTCCCTATGAATAGCTTACAAATGAAGGTACGGTAGGTAAGTATATAACGAAACAAACACAAAAAAGAGCAATAGCAATTAAGGTTAATTAATGAAGGTACGGTAGGTAAGTATATAACGAAACAAACACAAAAAAGAGCAATAGCAATTAAGGTTAATTAATGCCCAAATATAGAAAAGGTGTTGGTATTATATAAAACACAGTTTTAAACTTAAAAATAAACCTTGCTGTATCAGTAACACAAAAAATATTACATTTTTTGCCCAAAGAAATGTCATAGGGAGTGAAAAGAACCATTTTCATTCATTTGAACTAACCGATGCTAAAACGTGGTTAAAACAAAATCCAAACAACGAATTAATGGCGCTGTCCTTAGGTACATGGAGAACAATAAATACTACTGCAAGTACCAATATGTTATGTTGCAGTCTTTAACACAACATATTTGTACTAGTCAATACGTAAAAAATGTTTAAAACCAATAAATTACCTTTTTCAATCGTAAAATCGTCGTTCTTACGTTTATCTCTGCTTCATACACAGTGAAAATTCTGAGACTGCGAATTAATGGCGCCGGCCAATAAAAGCATCGGTCGTCTTCGATTCATCTCGGACAGAACCGATAGTTACCGATGAACTCAACGCGCCAGTTTTAATTTTTTCCTTTATTGTAGAGTCTACAATGTAGACTCTTTATACCGCATCCAGCTCTGAACAAATCTCTGTGGTTTATACCTATAACTAAACACTATAATCTTGTCAGTAGACATAACGTCACCTGAGAATTATAGTGTTCTATCTGCATTTTTTTTAAATCTTAAAGATGCATATTGTCCTATCTATATATAATTGGGGTAGAAATTGTACAGTTTAAGCCTTAACGATAATTCAAATATAAAATATAACCAATTTATTGTTTTTTAAATATAAAAAACATTCACTGGGAATGTTCTTAGATTGTGCCTGGAAGTTTTAGAGGATCATTCTAGGAATATTCCCGAGGAATATTCTCTGGGAATGTTCTTAGATGATGCTTGGAAGTTTTAGAGGATCATTCTAGGAATATTCCCAATGAATATTCCTAGAATGAAGTGGATTATTCCTAGGCGATAGGGAATATTCCTGGAATATTTTCGAACCTTCATTGCAGTCTGGGAATGAACTCTATATATTTTTAAAGAAAATTGAACGTTCTACAAAAAATGTCTCCTATAATTTTTTCGTAAATTCACTCCTTTAATAGTTATTCAAGGTTGAAATTAGACATATAATAAATGTAACGTTTAAATAACACAGGAATTTTTTTTTAACTTTTAATTTTATAACTTTTTTTTTGAGTGGACATATTGGAATAATTTCAACCTTGAATAACTATTAAAGGAGTGAATTTACGAAAAAATTATAAGAGACATTTTTTGTAGAACGCTCAATTTTCTTCAAAAATATATAGAGTTTATTCCAATACGTTCACTCAAAAACGAGTTATAAAATTTCAAAGTTAAGAAAAAAGAATTCCTGTGTTATTTAAACGTAAAATAGAAATTCACGATGAGCGACCTCTAAATATTAATATTAAGAGCTACAATTTTCACAGGCTTCTTTTTTTACTATTAGGAAGATATTTTAATGCGGGCTTTGAAGAAAAAAAAATATTCGATTTTTTTGAACCAGTCTAATATATATATATATATATATATATATATATATATATATATATATATATATATATATATATATATATATATATCTAATATCTATTTATGTACCTCTTGTAGAAACCCTGAAGATGCCATAAGGCGAAACCGGTCGGTTTTTAAAATAAAATATTACAGCAGGGAAGTGCGATTTTAATCCAAACAGATTTATTTACAAAAAAAAAATACATGTATGATTTTTTTTATTCTGATTTTGTCCAAGACACTGTAATGATTGTAAGATTCCTTATTCTTATAAGTTTTTTATAAGGTTCCTTATAAGGTTTAACTTTACTTGAGACCCTGTTTTCTAGTACATAGAAAACAGTAGTAAAATGGTTCCGAGCCCTCAAATTTAAGTAAAAAATGCAACTACTTCTTTATTGACAATATTGTAACTATTTAGTTACAAAATATTATTTTCAAGCATACAAAAAATCTTAAACATTGTTGGAAATATTAAAAAAATCACGTGTAAATAAAGACTTTGCTAAAATAGATCCCAAGATAATATAATATCGTCACCTGAATATAATACTACAACTAGGTTAAATAAACAGATTTAAAAATTTGTGTGTTACAATTAGTACAAATTTGCGAGGCTAAAACACATATATTTATTACAAAGTGTATACAAAAGTGCTCTTTTAGTTGCAAAGACACATTTACGCCACAGTAAAGAAAGCTATAGAGTTGTTTAGTTTTGGCATTGATTAATAAACTTGAAGTATGTAAATAATATAGAACTGGATTCTTTAATTTTGAGTTACTCAGTTGTAGTATTAAGGGAACAATATATTAAACTAAAAAAATGTATGCCGATGAGGAGAATTTTTGTAACTATAATTATGTTAACATTTTTTTATTGATTGTTCTAATTTTTATACTAATACAAACAAGTATTATAATTACCACTGGGTAAACTTTCTACAGTTGTTACATTTTCGGTTCCATTACAATGATCTGCAATCGCCCATATAGTAATGTTGTATTTATAATATGGTACAATTGGAAACTCTAAACGTTTTTCTTCAACATAGTAATAACATCTTCCTAATTCTGTAACATTTAAATCCTCTTTTAGAGGTTTTTCTTCAACATAGTAATAACATCTTCCTAATTCTGTAGCATTTAAATCCCCTTTTCGAGGGCCTAAAGGATCCACCAAAATACCATATCCAGTAATGTTTGAAACTACTTCATTTTCTTCCCAAAGCATAGTGATGTTTGATTCGTTAGGTACAAAAGATATATTTTTAGGTATTTTAGGATCTTAAAGATTAATAAATAGAATTTTTTTTTATGTATTACAATACTTACATCCACTTGGAGTTTTAATTTGTATAGTTTCACTCCTTCCTTTTCCAGTTTTCGTCTCAACCCATACGGATACGTTGTAAGTACGAAAAGGCTTTAAATAAAGAATGAAATAGGTTTCCATAGTTTTTCCATTGTTGTAATGGAGTTTTTGTCCTTTTCTCAATTCTACACTATCAAATTTAAAGTGAAATTTATTTAATTCGCCGTTTAAACAGGGCATGTCCCAGGAAATATTGACTTCATACTTAAAAGTAGATTTATTATTTATTTCTAACAAAGTTTCGTTTTTTAAATTTTCTACTTTTTCAGGTTCTAAAAACAACAACTAAATTAAAAATAAATTAATATTAATATTGACCATTTTAAAAACATGAATAAATTAGTAACTTATTATTTTTATTATATCGGGTAGTCCATAATGTTGAGCGGTTTACACAGTGTATAAGTATGGGTGTAAGACAATTATATCTGGCCCAATCAGTCATACAATGGTTTTCCAGAGATATGTTTCCCCTTTTCGGTTCTCCTACGAATCCCGCAACTACACAGCATTACCTGTGTTTGATGCATACAAAGCTTCACACCGGATGGTAAATCTTTCTTGGAAGATCGTGGACAACAGTGTCGATGGTTAAGACCACTCCCGGAAATTTTTCGCCGGGCCGTGCTATACGCCCGATTTTGGCTAGTGGAGTTCGGGACAAGGAGGGAATGTTTATTTGTTTTCGGGGGACAATAGACTGACCCAAAACTAAGTTCAATCCGGAATACCCCTGGATCCGGGATTTGGTAACACCCACATTCAATTGGGGTTCATGAATGGCGCTTGGTTGGTTAATACCCTGTATATGGCCTATCGTGCTTCTTGTCGTGCTTCTTGTTCGTCTGAGTCCGTGTTACTGCTGAAATTAAGTTAAAAATACGCTTTAGAATTGTTTGCCCCACTGTGCGAGAACTAAATCTTGTCTTCAGTACCGAAGTGCTGTCGTCCACGACAAGCCGTTCGCAGTGCCCCTCTACCTTCGTGGAAAATTCAACTGCTCATTCCAAGTACAGATTTTAGAGAAAAATTTAGCATTTTGCCAGTCGTTTTGCTTGCTGAAATTGGTAACGATGCACCCCACTTATCTACCCCAATGTGTAATCGTCTAGATTTAAATCCTTTGTTGGTTACCTAATGTATGGCCCCCTTAAACGTGCCCAGATGTTTATTTCTTTAGATTTCATTTGTCGAACGTTTATTGAAAGGTTCTGAGTTGCTTTTTGTCTGCACTTGACTGATTTGAATGTTTATGTGAGCCGTTTTTTGTTGCTTTGTCTATGCTTGCAGTTTTTTGGGAACTGTTGTAGCAATGGTTATTTACCTGGAGGAGTTCTTTGTTGGTAGCTGTTTCGAAATTCGCGTTATGATAAGTATTGCGTATTATGTTAAGGTTAAGGTCATGCCATTAAGGTAATTTTACTTCGGTTTATGCCGATTTGGTATTCAGGTGCAATGACAATCTTTGGCAGTTGGCCCTTGACCTCGACCGTTCTGCTTTAGGTTTCCACGGGCGTTATATGTATTAATGGTTTTCCGGGATCTGCTCCGTGTTGTCGGTTTTTGGACGTGGAGTGAGCTCCGTTGCCGCTGATCGTTGTTTATATACCCTCTTAGCATTCGGCAGTACAGGTAAACATAAGTAAAATAAAATAATTGGTAGGTGCTACGCCCCGCAGCAGCCGAATATGTTCCTTATTCTGCTTATAATCTAACTTAAACTAACCACATTGATCGCGCCAAAGCTTGTCCATGCAGTTGGTAGCCTCTGTGTATCGTCTCTTGTGTTGAGGTTTTTTGGACTTTTTCTATTTCAATGGCTTCACGGATGGTACGTTTGGTCCTGTGTTTGGTGCTAGCCAAGACCCTTGTTTTTGCAAAGTCAATTTCATGGGTGTTCAGATAAGGAATATGTTTTTCTTGTTTTAAGACTGCGTTACGATATTCTTCGCGTCGAACGTTGATACGTCTATTGGATTGTCCTACGTAGCTTCCGCCACAATTCTTCAAGGAATTTCGTAAACCCCTTGTGCCTCCAACTCAATTTTTGGTTTGGCGTTTGGAAGTATTTGACCGATCTTTCTTGGGGCGGTAAATGTGGTCTCAATGTTATGTTTTTTATGAACTTTGCCTATTCTTTGGGTTTTCCCTTTGACGTAGGGAAGAAAGGCCTTCGAAGTTGGTTTGTTGTTCTCGCCCTCTGTGGTAGATAAGAAGAAGAGAAAAGAAGAGAGAGAGGGGGAGACCCCTAAAGTGAGGCTCGCCCCGTCGCTGTCACTCACGCAAACGCGGTTGACAACGACGCTACGAGTCTCACAACCCCATGCCCATGTCATACCTCTCTCTTTCCCTTCCAACCGACAGTCTTTGTCTTTGATTAAAGAATACAAGTTTTTCACAGCGTGAATGTGCAGGCGTTTCACGGGCCAAAGCAATCCCCAATTATATGGGAAGTGAACTATTGACAGAAGAAAATGGATCGGGGGAAGGTCCAAGACGTACGGCTCCAGGCCAGGGATAAAGGCTCCTCTCAAGCTACACCAGTGGTGCTCAAGGTACCTTTTACCCTTGTATATATAAAGAGAGCAAAATATTGGTATATTTCCTAACTAACTATATATTAAATGAAAAGGATTTATTTCTTGTCCGGCAGTACAGGTAAAAATAAGTAAAATAAAATAACTGGGAGGTGCTACTCCCCGCAGAAGCCGAACATGTTCCTTAATCTACTTATAATCTAACTTAAACTAACCACATTTATCGAGCCAGAGCATGTCCCGGCGCACGGACAGACGAAACCCTGGAGGAACCCCTGGGGTCGCTGGGGCAGTTTAACCTCATGTCCAGGAGGGGTTTCGAGTGGGTAAGTACTCGTAAAGAGCGATGAACGCTAAGCAGAGGCAGAAGCTCATGGGCCAGCGATTACATTTCTGTTATTGGGTGGGAAGTTCGTCACAGTCAGCGAACGGTAAGAGAAGACCAGTCATTTTTAGGGTTAGAAGCAGTTCAAGTAGCCTCACGGGCTTCATCGGCCAGTCCGGCAGTGCATCGACAAGAGCATTTCTAGCATTTCGAGCATTTCTAGAGAGCAAGTGTAGATTCGGTGAAGTAGATCATCCACCACGGCGCATTCTGTGCAGTTGGGGTCATCAGCGCCTCAACGCAGATGAAAATGTCTTTTAAAACGTCCATGGCCTGTGAGTATGGCCGCCAGACCTCGAGAGTGGGGGATGTCTAAGGCTTGTCTATCAGATATAGAAGGCATAAATTTGTGAGTTAAGCGGCCCACTGGGCATTCGTCCCAGGTGGTCTGCTAGTCCTCCAGGCTTGCGGTTTTAGTGAGGGCTTTAGCTTCTCTTAGTAGAGGCAGATGGTCAGAGTCTGGCCAAGATAAATGCAGGTGTCCCGTAGGGGTTTTTCTCCGGAGCTTGGAAAGAGCAGATCTTTCGGAGAGAGCAAGATATAAAGGCTTGATGTTGGCTAGGACGCCGGCTGCTTCAGCAGCCACATCTCTGTAGGACCCAGTGATAACTCGAGCGCACATCGCCTTATTCGGCCAGATGTCGAATGCATAGCCCACAATGGGAATGACTGCCATTTTATATATAAGACTCTCTGAGGGGGGCGACCACACGTCGCTGACATGTCTTCTAAGGTTGGAGAACAGGCTCTTCGCCTTGAAGCAGACATTTTTGATATGCGATTGATAGTTAAGCTGGTGGTGATGCCTAAATATTTGGTCGACTGCACGAACCGAACTGGCTTGTTATTTAATTTAATGCCAGGTCTTGTCTTATGTTCCCCTTTAAATATCATATAACAACATTTGTCATGTGAGAAGTTTAATTTATTTTCGCCGACCCAAGAGCTTATAAGCATAAGGGCACTGTTCATCGAAGATTGTAAGTGAGCGCGGTTGTCAGCAGACACGATGATCGCAAGATAGTCGGCATAAGCAAATTTTTTAACGTTCCCGCCAAGAGGAATTTTCAATAATAAGTCTAAAGCAGCATTCCAAAGTAAAGGACAGAGAACAGACCCCTGGGGAAAACTTCTGGATAGGGGCTTCGCAACATGTGCGGGGCCGAGCGTGAGGGACGAAATTCTGTTTGATAAATAGCTTTTAATAATGCTAATAATGTCTGAGGATAAACCCTTGTTTATTAAGAAGTGAATCACGGTTGGCCACCAAACATTATCGAAGGCACCCTTAAAATCCAGAAAGCATATAGCCAGGAATGTCGACCGACTTGAGCCGATCTCTCTGGTTTAGCCGGCTATAGCGTCAGAGGTGGAACGACCCATCCTGAAGCCAAATTGATCTGGATGATGAAAAGAAATAATAAAAATATAAAATGATATAAAATCTGTATGATTTGGATTTATTTAATAAAATTTGAAATTTGTCGATAAACTATGGTAGATAATAAATTGCACCAATTAAATTTATATTTTATTTATTGGGGGCGCCATGGGGCCGTCTTTTTTTTCAATTTTCTTCAATTTAAATTCTGCATGCGCAGAACTTGTCTATTTAATGTCATTATAAACTCATATAAATTTGGTGTGGGTCCCATATCTATTAATTGAGATATCGGTATACCCAAAATCCAGCAGCCGCCACTGCAGTGCACTGCAGCCAATCAAGAATAAAAGTAAAGAAAAAGAGAATAAAGAGTCTTACATTTCGTTTATGCACCTTTATTCTGGTCATAATTCTTTAGTTAGTTTTACCGCAGGGGTATGGTATTCTCCATGGTGCTTCTTCTGAATTAAGAGGTTTGTCTTTTGTCGAGACCAAACACTGTCCTATATTCTGATCCGATCTAAATATATATTTAATGTTTGCTCTTTAAAAGTACCTAGGAAAGTATGGTTTGTGCGACGGGTTTTTGTATTTGTTTATGGTTCTGCTGATTTTTTTTGTAATAACCATTGTTGGTTTATGCTTTGGTTAACTTTGAAAGTTTATCATTTAGTGAGTTTTCGTCTGAGACTGTAAAAGCTCTAACATAATGAAAAAGTGATGATGGGAAGTTGTATTCATCTTTTAGCTTTAAAATGTCATTTTAAACGACTATATATCTTTAATACAAAAAAATCTACAGCTAAAAACGTAATGTATACAGCTCGACACAGCTCTGTGTATATAAAAATAAACATAACTCATAGCTATAGCTATATATATATATATATATATATATATACATATATGTATATACACATATCATCATCATATGGAATTAATCATTTTCTAAAATGTAGGTACATACCAGTAGCATTCGTATTCAACTGTTTTATTTTATTTAGTCCTTGTCCAGCATCGGTATAAGCTGATACCGATATTTGATACTCATGGTAAGGATAATAATCATTAAATATAAAATTTGTTTTGCTGGTATTATGCGTTATAGAGAAATTTTGTTTTGGACAGTATTTAGTATATTGTAAACTTCCTTTATCTTCGATTCTAATGTTATATTCAATAATTTTTCCAGATCTGTTTTTAGGTTCCGTCCATTCTATTAATATATATGAGTCCATTTCTATTACATTTAAGTTTGTTGGTTCTCCCGGGCCTAAAATTTTGTTTTTATTATTTAGGTATTATTTTGCTTGGAATTTGTTTACTTACATACAGCTGGTGTTTTAAATGAAGTACTCATACCAATACTTTTTTTTTCATTAAATAAAACCGTTTTTATTGTACAGTTATATAAATAATATGGTTTTAAATCTTTATAAATATACACATAGGTATAATTATTTAGGTTATTTGTATATGAAATATTTTTTAGAAGATTATGTGGGTCTTTATTATTAAGTCTATAAATTCCATTTAAAGATAATTCAAAATGAGAAATATTACCATTAAGTTTACATGGTCTTGACCATGTTAAATTCACATTGTTTTTTTCTGTAATATTTTTCAAGTTTAAAGGTGGATCAGGATCTAAAAATAAAATTAGTTTATCTATCATAATATAATATCAATATTGTTAGCCTCTACGCAGCCCTAAGAAGTTATTCATTATTGTATAAGTACAATATTAACTTTATTTTTCTAGTACAAAAATGAGATACATGAGCGTAGACAATTTATTGATATATTTTTTACCCTATTTCATTCATATTATCTCCGCCTGGAGAAAGCATCTGTCAATAATAGACTGTCATTGACAGACTGTCATTCATATTAAGTCAATGTTTTTTAGTTTTTGTTAAAAGATAAAATAGTATATGTAATTCGAAGGAGAAGGTATTTTTGTCATAATCTACTATTATTATTTGTAAAGAGCAAAATACACAAATATGTAATATTTCTATTATAAAATTTTATTTTAATATTGAATTGCAAATATTGAAATTGATATAATTTTTTAAATTTCATATATAAAATTTTAAAAATATGTAAAGTTATGTGGATACTTTTCCTTTCTTATTTTTTTATATTATTTTGTTATTAATACATAAAATTTTATTAACTTCGTGGGCTGAAAAGTAACGTTATCACTTTACAATTATCCATGTCAACAGGTTTTCCACTAGAGGAGTAGTATACCCATAGACAAGGGATAGGTTGGGTGGGTGGGGGGTTAGTATACCAATGGTCGGTAGATGTCGCTGAGAACTCTCGATCAGTGTGTTGCCACGGCTGTTCCGATAGCTGTACTACAATAGGAAGGCGAGGGCATTTTGTTTCAAATGTACAGAGCTATACCCGGTACGGATGATAAAAGTCCGAAACAGGCTCTCTGTTGGTGCCTGGTGCAAAGCGCTTTCAAAATAAAGCAGTATGACGAGGTGATTGGCAAATCAATCCCATGATATTAAATGATCGCAAAATTAAATTGAGTAGAAAAGACCTAAACATGTGAAAGAAACGTATAGGTAATAAATTTATTTTAAAGAATCATTTGTTTTCTAGAATATGGCTGCCGCGTCAGGTCCATGATCCGAGGGAAATTTTTGTATTGTTTCATAAGAATGGATATGGATCGGGAGCCTGCCGGAAATCAGCCGGTATTTTATGGGGGAAAGGTGATTAAATTTATATCGACTATCTTAACCTTTATTGTACCAAACGGAGTACAAATGTCACACATGCATTTTTTAATTGTTTATCTATTAATTACAAAGCTATAATTTTGTCGTTTTAAGACGTTGTTTACGTATGGGAGGTAAGTAGCTTACTTATCTCCCATCGTCAATAGCAACCATCCTTTCACGGTAAATTCAACTTACCTGCTATAAAAGAATGTAACAATTCCTAGTTAAATAAATATAATTGACTAAATATTCCATCTTAAAACGATTTGTAATAAATATTTTGTATTTATTTGTTTCTTTTATGTTAAAAATAAATAAAATATTTAAAATTAATTACAAATTTAAAAATGTGGGAAACATTTGTACCCTGCTTGGTATTTAATGTAACTCATTCATCTAGAAAGGCTAAAAATAATAATTGTGTAAGCTAACTGGAAAAGAAAAATTCAGTTTTATCACAATAATGCACCGTCTTACACATTAATAAAATCTATGCCAAAACGAAAGAATTTAGGTTACAAATTGTTTCGTCGTCCCACCAACTCTTATCTGTTTCCAGGTACAGAGATTTATTTCCAATAAAAATTTTCCGGGATTTTTAGCCCATGAAGTTGCTAATATCCCAGAAAGCACAAGTACATTCTAAGGACGTCTAAGTTGGACATCTGGGATGTCCTGAGGATATCGGCAAACGGCTATAGGCCGTCTATAGAAAATCTACAGACTTCCAAATGGGAAACTTTAGTCTTTCCTGAGTACGTCCCACAGTAGTCATTATGGGACATGTTTTGGCCGTATTCGGCCGTCCTATGGCCATTCCCAAGGCATGGATTCCTGGATAGCAGTGGGTCCGTAAATTGAACCGCAAAATCTTCTATGCTAGTCCCACGCTACAACAGCAGAGACAACCATGCAGATATAAAGGTTTAACCATGGAGACCACTTTGATGGAAACAACTGCGCCTAGAATACATCCAATTGCGTCATAGAAATAACACTATTTCTATGATAAAACCTTCTAACGTGCAAAATATTCTATGCTAGTCACACGCACAACGGCAGAGATAACCTGGGTTGTTTTCTATGATGGACTCAACTCCGTAGTAGTTCTGTGGTTTCTACCGTACCGACATTGTATTGCTAACCTAATTTTTACCAACATAACTTTAATATTAAACCAAAGTAACTAACATGCATATTAACGCCAAAATTTTAAAACCCCAAAAAATTGTACGTACCTTTTAAAATATCATAGGACCTAGTAGGTACTACCTACACCGTTTCCGAAAATTAAATGTATTTACTTCCAACCAAAAGTTAAACAAAAATTCATTTTTTTGGCAAGGAGGTGAAAAACTCAAAAAGTGTAAAATAACAACACAATTATATTTTATAATTTAACAAGAATTCAGTTAACTGTCAAAGTATTTAAGTAAGGTCTTTTAAAAATATTAAAGTTTATTGGCACATAGTACCAACATAATCAAATGTGTCAAATTCCGAATAAAAACAAACACTTAACCTCGCTTCAAAAAATAATGTCGCTGGGCCGCCCACGGACGTCGCTGGGCGTCCACACAGGCCTTAAAACCAGTTATATATACATACAATATATACTATTATATAATAGTAAAGAACGAATATACCAGAAGGCATCATTTTCTCACACGAGGACTTGTTTTGTAATGGATGAGTGCGAAAATAGTATATTATGTATCAAGTTTGATAAACGCCATTTTATACACGAATTTAATTTAGGCACGAGCGAGCTTGCGAGCAAGTGCTTAAATTAATAAGTGAATTGAAAAGTTTATAAACGAGGTGCATACTATACTTTTTCTACGACAAATACTTATTATTATCTTAAAATGATTTAAATCAAAAATTTTTATAGAGCGCCATCTATGAAACAATAGGGGAAACTGTCAAATGTCACATTTTTACATTTTATAAACACAATTATAAAGAGGAGTTCCATTTTGAATCTCATAGAATGTGGTTGCTCTATGAAAGAGTAGTGAAAAATAAGTGACTTCTGCACCTGGGAGGGGCAAAATGGGGTTCCCGGAATAGAAATATTCCTGTTGCTCGATAATATTCCTCGATTAGTCCTTTTACAAAGGATAAGGGGAATTTATATAAAGCTATAATTTTTAAGGTTACATAACCTATTTGTGTCCACGTGTTTGTTAGATAACCGTTGTCCAATGGTTTTTGGATCTTACTGAAATCATTGGACGTTAATACTTGTATCTGGTTAATAAGGATTTTTGTCCACGACCAAAAGGGCGGTAGGTGTAACCGTAAATCCGCTCAACTTGTAGAAGAAGAAGAAGACACAATTATAAAGGTTATAAATCGAAATGTACATATATCTTGAAAATTGACAGTTTTTCACAGTGAAAGAAAAGAAAATGTTTGATGAGGACTTTACAGTAGAGTCCGTGCCCGAATTTAAGTTATAGTTTACTGCCGGCGAAATTAAAAGGTCAGTACAATGTTCATATAAACCTTTCAAATATTGGCGTTGAGAAACTATTTAATACTTTTGTATTTTGTATTGAGATAATAAAATAATTTTCACATTTAGTATTATTTTAGAAGAAAGAAAAAATATCTTATGAAAATTTCATAAGATATTTTTAATGATATATTTGTAGTATTTTTTTAATTGTCAAAATTTTGAGAATAATGTCGAATTATAATTTATATTACGATTTACGGATTTATTTTGCAGTTTATAGTACCAAATGTCAGCAGGATGTCACTAGCAACAAAGGAAATTTGCTAAAGAGCTTCATTAAAACATTAACAGTTATATTTAATTAAAAATTTACATCAGCCGGTCGCTGTCAATCGGCTAAGAACCTTGTGTTCTTTTACGGACAAGAAGATTTGTACGTTTGCACCATTTCACAATGGCCAAAATTCTTGTTAACTTCTAAGTAAAGGTCAGAAAAAGAACACTGCAGCAAAAAATGTGATGAAATTACGGTGGAGCAGTAGGTACGCGACCATAATTGGCAATTTTCAAAAGTGTCTTCGCAAATGTATTAAGGTAATGGAGCACATTTTGAAAAACTGATGGATATTTTTAATTGAATTCATATAATACTGTTTTTATAAAGTTCTTTATTCATATTATAAGCATATAAAATGTATGCAGCTAAAATGAGAAGCAAAATTCCGGGAATTTGTATTGCACCCTGTATCATTAAAGAAACAAAACTTATTTTTGAGGAAACCCTACTTTAACACCCAAATTATGATCCTGGGTGCAGACAGATGCTAGTGAAGTGGGACTAGGTGCGCAACTTTACCAGCTTAAAGATGAACAAAAGTATGTGGTTTCATATGCTAGTCGATTATTGCTAGATAGAAAAAAAGTCTTACTGTGTCGCCGAAAAGGAGGCTCTTGCTGTAGTATGGGTGTTATAAAAGTGTCTCGTTTTGGTGTTACAGTTGTCGTCTCCGTTCCCCTCGGCTTGGGTTCTTGCACTCCAAGAGTACTCATATGAAGTCAGATATATTTCGGGTAAGAAAAATATGTTAATTGATGCTCTCTCTCGTTATCCCCTCCGCGATTGCTTGTACCTGAGCCTCTAGGAACTAGTTATAAATGTTACATACATGTAGCTGCTTGGATTATGCATAAGTATTAATAATATGGAATATATTTATTAGCAAACAATTTATAATACTGTACAATCTTACTCTTTTTCTTTCTTTCACTCATTCATACCAAATTTCATTCATACCTGAGAATAAATGTTTTAGGATTTTTTAATATAGGTTTGGGTATCCCTTTTGCGCAATCGCTGTCTGTTATTGTTGAAGAGCTTATTAGGTGATCCTCAGGCTTTCGTGTTGCATGAGGACATCTCTTTCTTAGACAGCTTGATAATGATCGTTGGGTCCTTTGTGTACCAGAGATTTGAATAGCAGACTTTATTAACGCCTATCACATTGTACTGGGTCATTTTGGCGTATTTAAAACATGGTCTACCCTCAGAAGGAAAGTTTGGTGGTCCAATATGCCCTCTAGAGTAGAAGCCATCTTAAAGACCAAATATCCCAAGTCCAGCAAATTCCCTAAGCCCCCTTTGCAAGGCCTTATTCCTGAGGCTTCAGGAGACCTTATTGCTTTGGATATGTACGGACCTCCTCCTCGTTCCCGTGGCGGAGTAGTCCATTTGTGCGTAGTTTCTTGATGTGTTTTCAAATGACTCTCTACCCGCTACTATACTCAACAAGTTAAAGAATTTATTAACTGACCAAGGCAATCAATTTACAGCACCCATCTGGAATCGTGAACATAAATGTATGGGCGACAGTCTGAAGCCAATACCTCAGAGAGGGTCATGGGCGAACTTTTAAGACTTTTTAGAACGTTCTGTGCTTCAAAACATAAGACATGGGCTTATGAGTCAGATCACATGATGGATGAGCTCAATAGAGTGGTCCATGAGTTTACTAATTGTACTCCGATAGAGTAACCAGTAAACCTCCTCATTTGTTGTTGGGAGATTTTATTTATTTTCCTGAGCACTCAATTGCTTTAGACTTCCAAATCAAAATTTTTCTCGCGCGCGAATCGCTTCTGTCTATGGCGTCTCGTCGTAACTTTTCCCGATCTGATTTTAAGGTGTCAGATCTGTTTTTATTAAAGTCTGAACCAAAATCTTTAGTTTTGAGCAGCGAGACTTAAAAATGTATGCTTTTCTTCGAAATACCTTATAAAATTAAAAAGACCGTTGGTCTTACCTTCTTTGTTCTGGTTAATCCCGCTATTGATCTTAACAGGGACGTTTTCATTGCTTTCATTTAAATCTCTATAAAAAACCGCTTCCTTAAGTTTGATTTGACATGTAAAACTTGAAAGCTTAAAAAATTAATATTTAACTTTCAGAGCGACTTGCAAGGCAGGTGCAGTTAAAGCGATTTGGTTATTTTTGTACAACTTTATTATAATCATATTGTAAAGTTGGTATCACTTTGTAATTCAAATTTCCCACATTAATAATTCCCCGCGAAATTTGATCATTTTTTGTTATACGCTGCCACCATTTGCCCCTTGTCTTTAGACGTTGATTGCAAAGCTATAGATCTATAAATTTCGTTATCATCGTCTGGATTATTTTTTTTTTTGAAAAGTTATCTGGTGACACAGGTAACTTACCTTATATAGTTTTTAGATTCAATTACTTGAAAATCAAGGATTGTTACCAATCTATGTTAATTTGTTTGTTCCAAGAATAAAGATGTTTTGGAATAAAAGTATTTACGAAGCACTCATTCAGCAATTCTTTTTGAAAAAGAAACAATTCGATACCGTATAGTTATTTAGGCGCGATAAGCAGATTCCTACAATGTACGCCAACAGATTTGACAGATAGGCAGTTTTCCTATCAAATTACAATTATACAAAACAATAAGGGAGAAACCAACCACGTATAAGATTGTTTATCCTGCTTACCAATAAAAAGAACATATAAACGAAGACGTAGGGGAGCATTTAAACTTTACGCATACTATAGGGTAATGAGTAGATAATGACAAAATTCGGAAAGAAATAGGGAAGTAGGATGGTAGCAGAGTACATTAGGCCAAAAATGGCCCAAAAAGGTTATGGGAGAGTTAAGAGCTTTTAAAAAACAAATAGAACAATTGACAAAAGATAAGTTGTAATGCTGGGACAACTAGTTATAATTTCGAGGGTATTAAGGCATCGGATACTGAAAGATATATTCGCATCACTTTGGAATAGTAAAGTCAGAATCATTAGTCAGATGCTCAAACATAGATGAAGAATTTAAAAGAACATGCAATAGTTGTATCTACTGCTGGCAAAAATCTTTTAATTATAGTAGACGTTTACTTCAAGTAGGTAGAAGTATTTTTAGTAAAGAATTTGATATCCCTAGAGCTCTAGGAGAAATAGTACCAAATAATGTTTACCTAAAACCGTATTTACCGATCAGGGCACGCAATTCATGGCTGGGAACATTCCAATTTTTTTTAACGAAACGGAATACTATGTCTCCAGTGGGAAATCAATGAAGCAACGAAGCTACAGAAAACGTGGTAGGCACGTTTAAAAGAAACTTTAAAAGTACTGGACTAAGCAATTAAAAACAAGTCCATACGCATGATAGTGTGGTAAAAAGAACCACGAGCTAAGCTTATGTTGGGTAGACAGCTAAGGACCCCACTGGATATAATAAAAAAACACGAAAAGGAAAAAGTTTTAAGAGAAGTCCTAGAGAATCATCTTAAAGAAAATATTATTAAATATATTACTTTCCACCTAATAGCTAAGAAAAAAATTATTGTACTTTCATGTGACAAAAAACTTAACTTTTATTTCAAGGCCAAGAAATCTTTGACAACTCTCATTGACAAAGGACTGAATTTTTTTTAGATAAGCTTCAAATGACAGATTAACATTTTATTTATTTCAGCTCCGCCGTACAATAATAATGACATGTCATGCATGTCATTTGCATTTTCATTTTTGTACGGCGCGCCGCCGGCGTATTATAATTATTATTTTATTATTTTTATCACTATTACATAATATTAACAATAATTATAATAAAATTATAGAAGAAGAAGACACAAGTAAAAAATTATAGAAGAAGAAGAAACAAGTATACTTGTTTCTTCTTCTTCTATAATTTTTATTCTCTCTTTCGAGAGAATTGGACTTGAGCCAATTAGGCTCTTACTGCCCAGTTACAAGTTTTTACGTCCTTGAGCTTCTCGAAGCCATCCACTCACGGACATGTGGAATTTCAAATCTTGAAACATCCATTAAATCGACTAAATACCTCGCTGAAAGGTCAAAGCTTGCGATATTGTCGAGAAATGCCGGTATATTTCTATACCGGGAACCCCATTTTATCCTTTCTGGGTCAAAGTCAACTATTTTCAGACTTTTTCATGGAGCGATGTACAGCCGTTGAAGGATAAAATCGAACTCCAATTACTTGTTTAAATATCGTAAATATAAATACTGAAATGTAAGTAACAATAATATAAACAAAATAAAAAATATCAACAAACCAACAATAACATTAAACAAAATAGTGTTTACTTATTGCGTTGATCCATCATTAATTCTTCAGTGCGATAATAAAACTTTGGTACTAACAAGCAAAATAACAATATCAGATATACTGTCAAATTGGATATTTGGTAACATATTGCAGACTGAATATCACGTAACCAGTTATTCACGACAAACTGGATTTTTTAAATGGAATAGTTTTACAGAGGAGCAAAAAAAATCATTGCAATTAGGTCTGAAATTTCAAGTAAACAACTTGATAATAATAGAACCATTTGTATTCACCATGAAAAAATGTTGCTTTCAACATATGAGCAACTTCAATGAAACTGTTGTGATCCATTTCAGTCACATACTAAGAGGCATTAAAAAAAGTTTGAGATCTGAGTCATTGGAATTTGCAAAAAAACACACTAATTTTAAACCAGGGCAAAAGTTATGTCCTCAGTGTCGAACTCGAAGCATTGAATAATGAGACTATTTCAAAAGAGCATCTTGAGACTGAAAGTGAACCACAGGCATATTTTGATTCAGATGGCACTGAAGCTTTGAATCAACGTATTACAATACAAATCTTGGATGCACACCTGTCAAGTTGCATGGTGCAAATAAAAAACAACGACTAAGTTATGCAAAAAGAAAATCAGCAAAGGCAATTTCTTTATTGCAATACAAATTTTAAACATCGCTAAATGTTCCTCTAAAGACTCAAACCAACGAAAAACAGTGTACCAGTTGTGAAGATTTAAACTGCCTGATTGAACTCCTAAAATAAAAGTGTAAAATTTCTTGTGGACAAGAAATTCTAAAATTACTTTTGTACCGTGTAGCTGGAGCATTCAGAACACCGCTAATGAATTTGGTGTCTCAACATGCATGGTCAATAAGGCTAGAAAACTTAAAAAGGATTATGGTATTTTGGCAGAACCAGAAAAGCTTTCCAATCAATTTCCAATTAGGTATCTGAAAAAGTAAGGCTATTCTATGAAGATGATGAATTTACCAGAATTGTGTTAGTCAGAGATTCGGAAACTGGTAAAAGAACTCACATGCAAAAGCGACTGATTTTTGTAAATTTGAAGGAACTGCATTTGGCTTTTCATAAAGCAGCTAAAAATCAGTTTGTCAAAATTCTTTTCTTTACGACCACCTTGGTGCATTACAGTCACTGCCCGTGTATAAGCAGTGGGTTCATAATGGACAATCAAAACTAGTGTATATGACATCAACTATTGAAGATTTTGTGAAAGAATTGTAAGGCAGCAGATCAGTTTACTGCAAAATCCCAAGCATCCTACTTAAGATATCTTAAAGAAAATATTCCAGATGAAACAAAAGTAATCGTTTTACTAGACTTTGCAAAAAATTATTCTTTTATTTTCCAAGATGCCATTCAAGGTTTTCATTGGGATACGCCACAAGGCACACTTCACTCATTCCTAATTTACTTGAGGAGTAAAAATCAGACAGATTTAAAATGCTTTAGTATGTGTGTTATTAGTGATGAACATGAACACATTATTTCCACAGTTCATTACTTTCTTAAAGTAATTATACAATATATTAAAGAAATATTGCCAGATTTACAATATTCATTATTTTAGTGACACATCAAGTGCACAATATAAAAACTATATAAACTTCATTAATTTATGCTTACTGTAATGGTTCCGTAAAAATACCCCTTTATAAATTTATTATAACACATGAATTAGGTTATACAATTTTAGTTTAAGGCAAACAAAAATACAATTTAGGTAGAAAATTTGTCTAGCAAACAAAAGCGGTATGCGCTGGGCAAACAGATTAGCCTGGAAATTCCACCCAGAGGTAAACGAAGAGGGTCCTTGAAATCGAGAAATAAGGCAGAAGCGTTTTGAACATGGTACTGTTCTAAAATCATTGTTAAAATTGTTGTTAGTGTATTCTACCAGGTTAGTTCTAAATATTCAATCTATCTAAATGTGTAGTAATATTGTTCATTTTTAAATTGTTAATATTATTATTATATGATTATTGCTAATATGAGTATATTTATCTCTCACTATTACGTTAAGATGTATTTTACGTTATTTTTAACCCTCTTCTTTTGATTGTTACCATACCTATTTTCACTTTTACTGTTATCACTATAATTTTAATAATTTGCTATGCTCAACTGTAACATTGTAATTTGTTTTGTGCTTAATCCAACATTTTGTACCTTTCCTATCACGTGGTTAAGCATTGTTTAATGATCAGTCTAAATTTATTGATGTATTGCGAAACGACTCGGTGCTTAAACAGGAGTTCTGACCGTTACCGTTAAACTTTGAATACTCTTTGTTTGTGTGCTTGGACCTTTGTTGTATGAACTAATATTTTCTCCTGTGAGGGAAACAGGTTGTCCTAGGCTATCTAGGGCTGCATCGCTTTTTCCCGACCCTTCAACTAAAATAGGCGAGTTGCCTCCGTTGCGGACCTCGTTACATCCTGGGCCTAGCCCGGTTCACTAACACCAATATTCTTCAGTTTTAAATCTTTGTTGAATGCAGTATCGAGCCATATCTCCAATACGTTATTTGAGTAAATTTTAAAGTACAATGCCTGACCGCGTATTCCTTCGCTACTTGGCAACGCTGAACAATGTTGTTAGAGATAGGGAGAAAAATAAAGTTGTATTCAGTTTTAAGAATAAAAACAAAGTACCATAACTTTATATTTACATACATAGTTGCATTTTAAAGTTGTAATAAAAAGAAAAAATAACAAAAGAACATTTTTCTTCAGAGAGTTAATTAAATTGCAATTATAAATAGTAATAAACAGTTTAGTTATAATATATTAACAACAAAATATACCTAAATATTTTTTACGAACTAATTGTAGTCATCAATGTGTATTGTTACAGAACTAAAAAAGTACCCATTATTTTAAATAATAATTTGAATAATAAAAAAATAAGAAAAAGTTTTATATAGAGAAAAAGAAGAATTTTAATTCTTAAAAAAACCTTTACTCTGATTCAATGTCGCTAATATCTTCATCTTCACTATTTTGGGTAAATAAACTGAAATCAACAGACAAACCTGAATCATTTAGAGACTCCTGAATTATGAAATATTCTTTAATATCTGAATAATCCGACCTCTTTTCCAATGATTTTATTTGCCTAAGGGATGCTAGTTCAGGGTCAGAAGACATTATAAGGTTTCTTATTATGTCGTAATTGGCATCTGTTCTCGAAGTTTTTCGGCTATTATGTAATCGGATTTTTCTGAATTCCTTATGTCTAGCCTCTAAAGCATCTTCCGAAAGTTGCCCAATAGGAAATTCAAAAAAATCGATTATTTCGCATCCATGCACTAAAACCTTGTGAACCGAACTAGGCATATAGTACCAGTTATATAGTCTTAAATAAAGAGAGCATTAAGTAAGGGTTTCAATTTTTCAACATTTATCTTAAAACCCAAAACTAGTACCCTTATAATTGTATAGAATTTGTTAATTAGGTCCTTACTAATCCCTGTTATTTCGGCACTTAATTGTGGATTCTGAAAAAACTTTCTTGTGGTATTGCCATCATTTGTGGAGCCACATCCCGGCTTTGGCTTATCAACAATAAGATGCAGTTTACTTTTAAAGCCCTCCTGAATAGATTTTTTTGTGTTTTTAAAAATTGCCTTATTTGGTTCTCCCTTTACTTGCCAGGTTTTTATTGGTAAACGATAAGCTATGTGTAGCAAACACTCGAAAAATCTTATCCAGCAATGTAAAGTTAAAATCCAAAACGATACTTTTCAACTTTCGGATATTTGGTTAAAACTGTGTCCAGGTTCATTTCTTTAGGAGTGGCTCCACAAATGATGCATTTCGCAGATGAATTTGTCTGAGACAAGATATTAGCAACACTGCCATCAAACATAGTAAAAAGCATCTCAAATGATACTTTAAAATTTGCATCCCCTACCGAAATTTCATACGTTTTTAGAGCATTAATTGATTTTTTTCCTCTTGTCCAATAATTTCGGCACATTCTTTAGGTACTCTTCGAATTTTACTTTTTTGAGACAATTCTTCGAATAATTTTTGGGGTCTTCCCATTGAACTAGAAAGTCCCTGTGGACTAGTTGTTGGGCGTTTATTTAAGTTAATAGTCATGGTGCCATTAAGCCAGGCAGCATGGTCTTTTTCCAGTTTCTTGCGTGATCGGAAGCATTCTTGCCACCATTTGTTAATTTGGCGACAAAAACTGATACTATTTTCTTTTAAGTTTTGTTCTATTACTTCAGGAATATCAGTAGGCAGATATGACTTAATTTTTAATAAAATTTTGACGGGCCTTTCATTTTTTTGTAAGCACACCACTCTTCAAATAAAGCGCGCCTTGATATCTTGAAAACATGATGCATCGGCTAAAAAAATACGTATCTTAGTTCGTTGCAGGCCGTTGCAGATAATTTCTGCTGCAAAAGATACTATAATAAATCGAGTATTTAACACCAAAAATCTTGCATAACATACGATCACTTTTTTTTAAAAGCTTAGCCAAAGTTACTATTTTTAAATCTTCATATTTACAAATAAAATTAATAAAGAAGGATAGACAAAACTGATCAAATATATTTATTTAATAAAATTACGTACCTCTAGTAACACCGCTCATTATTATATAATATTATTTTTCACCTTCTAACCACATTAAAATTTGTATTATATTATATTGTTTTGTCTTGAGTCTACCTTTAATAATAATAATTTATTTGATTTCAAATGTTTGTGTTTTTTTGTATATGTATAAAAAAGCAAATTTTTTGCCAGTTTATGAAAACCTGGTTATTTTATTATGAATTCCTATAATTAAAATTGCAAAAATCGAGATTTGCATTTAGGACTTTTGTCCATTATTCCCAAACCTGTTGCAGTGAATTTACTTGCATCTGTTTTAGGCGAGGTTTTAGGTTTACTTGTTTGTGAGTGGGTGCTCTTCACAGTTATTCTTTTGGGAATTTAACAAAAAGTAAGTAAAAATTATCAATAATTCTGTGCTTAATACTCTTGTATTGTTGTGGTTTGTAATTTTTGTTATTTTTACTGATTTTCACGAGTTTTTTGACGGCGTAAGTACGAGCCCTAACAACTTAATGTTCGGACGATTCTAATTTTCAGAAATATGTACCTACTCATTTCTCATTACATAAATAATATTTAAATTTTTAATTAAAATATTATATTTTGTACACGCTTGGAAGTCACATATACTTAAGTAAGATTTTATTTAAATAAAAATTGAACTAAAGTAAAACAAATAAAAAATTAACACTTTAAAGAAAGTAACGGCGATTTTTAACGCAGAAACCAGGCTAAACATTTCGTGAGAGTGTTGTAGACAGTGGATTCATAAATCCGGACTAAGTTTTTATAAGGTATAAAAAAATTACTAGTTTTTATAAAGAATAAAACAAAAATCTATTTAAATTTTTTTAAATTTTATTTATTTTATTAAAGGCAAAAGAAAAACCGCTATTAACAAAAGTACAGAAGAAAAACCGCATAAGTCTAAATTGCACTGGACAGCAGAAACTGGGTCAAAGTCGTATTTAGCGATGAAACCAAATTTGACGTGTGTGTAGGTGATTGTAGAAAACGAATTATTCGGGATAAAACTGAAGCATTCCATAAAGACTGTTTAAAAAGGACTGTTAAATTTGCAAAGGGGGTAAGGTAATTGTACCAGTGGTAATTGTACCAGTGGCTGACACAGTCCCAGTGTCTGACATAGTACACCAATTTCTTTATATAATAAGAATTCTATATAATTGAAATTGTAGTGATTATTTTTGGAAAAAAAAATAATATTTAGTTTTAAGTTGGTATCCCTGTCTGTCGCCTTTAACCGTTCTAACCTAAAAATATGCATGTCACTTTTACACTTGGTCGGCTGCCATCCCGGATAACATTCGTGATATTCATACGAACATCATGTCGTGATTTTCACAAATTTTATTAATACTGATAGCATACGGAAGTCACCGCGTGATAAATGAAAATCATACGAACGTCACGTCGTGATTTTCACAAATTTTATACATACGGACATCATCCGGATGTCACTGCGTGAGAAATGAAAATCAGGTCGTGATTTTTTATGCCATCGCTGTTTGCGATTGGCCGATGGCACAAAAAATCATGTCGTGATTTTTTATGCCAAACGGTGTTTGGATAATCATTTTTGCGCCACGTTTGGACACTAAGAAAAAAATTATGTTAAATCAACAGTTTTTGCGGTTAAATACATTTAATATTTTCTTGGATTTAAATTAACTATATACCTATACGCTTATTCGAAACAACAATGACACAACTCAAAACTAACAGTTTTTGAGAAAACGCATTTTAAATTTCTTATTACTGTTTTTTAAAGAGAATGCCTAAACAACAAAATATTTGAGTCAAGCTTTTATAGGTATTTACAGGGCTTCATAAATGGAAAACAGTAATAAGAAATTTAAAATGCGTTTTCTCAAAACTACGATATTTGAGTTGTGTCATTGTTGTTTCGAATAAGCGCTATAGTTAATTCCAAATCCAAGCAACGATGGCATAAAAAATCATATGTAGGTATTGGTATTGGAATATGTTTTTTAATTGAACCCGGACAACATTCGTGATATTCAAACAACGTTTTATAAATTATAACGGTGTAATGTGAATAACAAACTAGGTTTTAAATTCGCAGTTCGCAGGGCTCATACGCATGCGCAAATTTTGCAAATATCACACCGTAAGTTCTACATGATATCACTGTAATGAAGCATATGTATGCACTGAGGATATCACGTTGTGATATCATCATGACTTCACCAGAAAATCCAGATTGTTGTCCGGGATTGTAAATGCGTCTCATTTCTTAACAATTTTGCTAAGATATGCAGTGTCCGAAAAAGCTCAAAACAAAAAAACTGTGCTTAATACTGGTAAGTGTAATATTTTTTCTAATTAAAAAAGTATTTTGACGCTTTGAACAAATAAATACAAGATTATTGAAGCCTTTAATTTATTTTTTACTATGTCAGGTACTAGGACAGGCTGTTCTGAACAGCTATTTGGAGGGTTTCCTAGTTCCTGACACACATGTCAGCAATTGGTACATGGTTAAATTTAAACCTGAACCAATAGCTGACTTACACCTTTTTTATATTTAAGCATGTCTAAAAATGCATATTTAAGTACGTATGAAACCTTATTTTACTTATTTCTGCTTTTTTAAGAAGCAGGATGGATAAAACAAAGAAGCCTAAGAAAAAACATCAGAGAATTTTACAATACTCAGAAGAAAGCATGCAGGAGGCGATCAAATCCGTTAAAAATGGACAATCAGTTTCGAAATCCAGCAAAGATTTTTAAAGTGCCAAGAATCACATTGTTATATAAAGTCAAGGGTAAATATCCAGAGGGAAGAAAAATGGGCCCTTCCACATTTTTATCTTTGGAAGAAGAAAATGCTCTTGTTACCTGGGTGTTACATTGTAGTAAACATGGTTTTCCAATTAACAAAGAACAATTGATAGATAGTGTTCAAATGGAACCGGAAAGAAAACTCAATTTCCAAATGGAATTGGAATTATTGGTACGAAGCTTTTTTAAGACGTCACCCTGCAATAAGCAAGCGGGTATGCCAATTAACCACCAGCAGAGCAAATGTTACTGAGAAGAATATAAAGGTTTTTTGATAACAATTTGCTTTGAACCTTATTTTTAGCTTTATGTTGCAGGGATGGTTTGCTGAAATTGAATCCTACCTAGACAAATATTTTCTTAGACATTACACAAAATCCAGCTTGTGCGTTTAATACCGATGAAACGGCATTTTTTTTAAATCCAAAAGGTCCTAAAGTTCTGGCTCAGAAGGGTGAGAAATCTATTTACAGTAAAAGCGGTGACGACAAAGAATGCTTAACAACCCTTATTACTGGCAATGCTAACTGAGATTTGGCACCTCCTTTCATACGAAAGAATTCCATCATACATTAGTAACTCAATACCTGAAACATGGGGGATTGGAAAATCAGAGTCAGGGTGGATGACCGCCGAAACTTTTTATATGTATATTACAAATATATTCTACCCGTGGATAAAAGAAAAGGGCATTCCATTACCAGTAATTCTATTTGTGGATGACCACTCTTCTTACTTGACGCTACCTCTGAGTGAATATTGCGGGGAAAATGGAATAATTCTGATCGCCCTTTACCCAAATGCTACACATATACTTCAACCGATGGATGTGGCTGTTTCATGCACTTAAGAATAACTGGAAAAAGGAAATTTGGAAATAGAAAATACAAACCGGAGAATATCAAGTTAAAAAACAACACTTTGCACCAATTCTGCAAAATGTGGTAAACAAAACTATTACTAAGGACATATTAAAAAACGGTTTCAGGATCTGCGGGCTTCAACCGTTTGACAAAGAGGCAGTTGATTATAAAAAATGTCTGGAAACAGCAAGTGAAACTGGTCGATCAATGCCAGCAGCTGAAAGATCAGAAATAATTATTGAAACAAACGTTTCCTTTCAAATACAGTTGGATGAGGCAATTGGATTTGAGAAAGTCAAGGTTTTTAAACAGTCAGGCAGAACATGGAAAGGCCCAGTTAAAGAAACATCTTTATTTTATTTGTGGCTTAAAATGAATAATTCACAGACTGAGAACTATTGCGATTCTGAAGATAATTTTGAAACATTGTCTAATTCAGTGAAAGATCCAAATGATGATATTTATGGCTTTGTAAAATCTTTAATTTCTCATATAATGGAAACTGCTCTAAATACAGCTATGATTCATCTTGATGCCTACAATAAATCACCAGAAAAGACAAATATTCCAGAAAATGTGCCTTCTTCTTTCAAGAAGATCTTGTCTCGACAAGCAAAAAGAAGAAAAACACTAAAGTGAGACTGCCTCCTGAGCATCTTCCGAACAGTGGCAACAGTATCATGTCAGAAGCAGAAAGAAAAGAGCGAGTGGAGAAAGAAAAGACTGAAAGAAAAATGAAAAGACAACAAAAACAACAGGAAAAAGAACAACAAAAGGAAAAACCTTAAAAGAAAAAACCTAAAGGCGTAAAGAAAAATACAACAGCTATTTTAGAAAATAAAAAGAAAGTAACTGAAAAAGAAACTGCAGTTGAAGATGAAGTAGATGGCGAAGGACTTAGAAGTGAGGAGATGCAACCTGAAGAAGGTATTTGTTTTGAAGTTGGCAGATTTGTTATTGTTCGTTATGAAGATAACCATTATCCTGGAAAAATTGAAAAAATCGACGAAGAAGAGCTTTACATAAATGTGATGAAAAAAAGTGGAGTTAATTGGAAGTGGCCCAAGAAATTAGATAAACTTTGGTATAACAAAGAAGATGTAGTAAAGGGCATTAAACATCTGACTCCAGTTAATAAACGGGGCATCTATAATATATCAGAAATGAAATGCTTCCAAGAATTTATTCAATAAAAAATCTTAGACATTTGTAATTATTTATTTACCTACTTAGTATTATTGGCAATGTTATCTAAGAATATAAAGTAGATTTTGTCAGGTATTGGGCCATGGTCATGTCAGCTACTGGTTCATTACCAACTTTGGTATGTCAGGTAGGTACTGGTACAAAAGAGGTAAAGTATTCATGATGTTTTATCTTTTAATTTTCCTTCTACACAAACCATAAAATGATAGAGAAAGCTTTAAAAAGATCTTTTACAAAAACTTCTTTTTTACTTAAGTCTTTTTATAAACGATCTCCTAACAGTGTCAGCTACTGGTACACTTACCTAATGATTTGGGGTTGTATGTCTGGAAAGGGTGTGGGGCATATGTAAATAATAGATGGAATAGTTAATGCAAATAAATATCAACAAATTCTACAAAACAGCCTTATTCCCAGTGTAGAATATCTTTATACCGATTGTAATTTTATCTTTGGATGGAGCATCAAGCCACACTGCAAAAACAACCAAAAAATGGTTTGAAGCACACACTATGAGAGTTTTGTCATGGACTTCAAGTAGTCCAAACCTCAATATTATTGAAACCTTGTGGCACTGCATGAAAAGTTATTTAAGAAATAATCCTCAAAGAACCACTAATGATTTGAAGATAAAATTGTCAGAAATATGGGAATCTTTTACACTGGATTATTGTAGATCCTTAATGGAATCCATGCCAGCCAGGATAAGAGCTGTTATAAAGGCCAAAGGAGATGTAACGACGTACTAAACCTTCAAATAAGTGATCGTCCGAACTAATTTGTTAATTTTTTTCGTTAAATTTTTATTTAAATAAAATATTATTTAAGTATATGTGACTTCTAAGCGTGTAAAAAATAAAATATTTTAATTTTAAATTTAAATAATATTTCTTGAATGAGAAATTAGTAAATATTTTTGAAAATTGGTATCGTCCGAACATTAAGGGCTCGTAGAAACGGTAAATTTTCACTTTAGCAAAAAACGGTTTGTCAAAATGCCAAAAAATAGGTGGTAGGGTGCGTAAAAATGTATAAACAATCGGTGGAGGGTAAAAAACTTATTTAATAATCGCCTAATTATTAAAAAAGGGGCCGATATTTGAAATGACCGTGATTTTCCGCGAAAAAGAGCAAATTGCGTGCCAAAAACTCGTATCTCATATACATAAAATTCGAAAGTGGAAGTAAAGAGCTTGCATTGTAAAAAAAATGTCATAAATTGCGGAAAATTACGTTCTTAAAATAAGGTAATTTAAGGTTATGCAGGTTTACAATCCAGCTTGTCCTGCATGATATTGTAATTTCTTAAAAAGTGCTTTTATAGGCACTTTTTTATTATATAGATAATATATTTTAATAGGTAGCTACACTGAAGTTTTTAATTAAGAATTTAAAAAAGTCGATGGTGGCACAATTGGCCTTGTAAGCAGTGCATGGCTAACACCCAGAAAGAAGGAAGTTTATTGGCCAGCCCATTGTAAGACCCAACTCCAATTTGATAAAATCCTCCAAAAAGTACAGGAACCTACTGAAGATCGCGACAGCAACTTATTAAACTCTTCATTTCAGATGACTTATTGAAAGCCTGACAAAAAATAAAACAGGCCGAAATCACCAGTGACATCCAGAACAAACACGACTTTATAAAGTCGCCCAATTATAATAACACTGAAAAAAGAAAAATTGTTAAACCACGGCGATTATGCGACTGACAATAGCAGTAGCCCAAGTAATGATTCAGACAAAGCTAGCCATGTAGAGGAACCTCAATTGAGGTTTCCAAGGGTAATCATAAATAAAGGTAATTTTTTAGTTTAAATATTGGTTTATAAAATACATTTTCTTCTGATTTCTAGAAATCGATCTGTCGGCGTCTTTTCAGACTCCCACTAATGAGTGGTCAGGAGAAAAGTCCTCAAAATCCATTTCCACAAAATTTTTGACCCCAACTGCGTGTTCCAATTTTCTAACGAGTACTAAAAAAGGTACTTTTAGCTTAAGACTTGAGTTAATATAATAAATTGCCTTCTGATTTCCAGAAATCGACCTGCCAGCTTCCTCTACTAAGAAGTGCTTAGAAAAAAGACGAACTCGCTCATTTCGTCACTGTTTCAGACACCAAACTTGACTGCATCTTCTAGTTTTCCACCTCCAGAGAGTAATAGGGTTTTAAATTATCAATTTGTTCGTCCAGGTTTAGACTCCAATTTTGAAGATGCATTGATCAAACCTGGCCTGCATTAAATTACAAAATGAACAAATATTGGGTTTATTAAAGAGGGGTCCCCGATATACCGGACCCCGGCTTGCCCCAAGACAATCTCCCGGTTCACTCCCAGTTAAAACTTTTGAGGAATTCAAAAATTTGGATAGTTATCTCGAGGACAAAGAGAACATTTTGTCTTTGGTAAGTTTTCTTTTTTAATAGAATGTCCAAATTAACCTGTAGTTGGAATATCTTTCATCATTGGGTGTGTTCAGTTACCAATAAAATTTTAAAAACTTGCCTAACATAAGATGTTGCAAGAACCTTTAGTTGGTTGGGGTCACGTAGTAATAAGCACTGCTTTAGTAGTAGCAACTTAAAGAACATTTGTATTGTGTATTTAAAGTCTTAAACATACTAAAGCTTGTTCTTTCATTATAGATGCTGTGAAGACATCTATCTCAACATCGTCTGAAAAAGTTGAAGACGCAGTAAAGGTTTGGTTGAAACACGCTCCTCATAATTATAAAGTAGAGCAGGAAAAGCTGAGAAATCAGAATAATGAGGAGGCAGTATAGAAAGGACTTTGTTGGACCCCGTCAATTTTACCGGAGAATGAAGCAATGTAAACAACAAACTATTAATTCTATTCAGAGCTGTGTTGAAAAAAATGTAAATAATTCCCGTGAAGTTGAGGTAACAAACGTCCCTAATTCAAATATTAATTTTAAGGAGACTTTGCCTTCTAGAAGTCCTGCGTTTGAGGTTTCAGTTAATTTAGGATTTGAAATATTAGATTTAGAATTTTCAACAAATTTAAGTTCGGTTAGGAGTTTTATTAAATGTACTGAAAAGTCTTTAGTTGATAATTTAAAACATTGGGCAGTCACGTCCCCCTCGCGATCTGATATTACTTTGGCCTATCTAAACATTTAAATAATTTTTTAATCAAGTACGAGTTTGATTTCGGAAATGAAATTTGAAAAGTTTATATAAATATCGACGGAACTCCTTTGTTTAAGGGCAACAATACTCAATAATGGCCTATTCTTGGCTGTGTTAATTATTTCGGATGCAAACCGTTTTCTATTGGTGTTTTTGCGTTACCTCAAAGCCCGTTTCTTTAGAATTATATTTAAAAGATTTTGTGGAAGAAATGTTCTTACTTTTAACTTTTGGTTTTGAGCATAAAGATAAGATATTTAATGTGCAAATTTACATTGTATACATATATGTGATGCTCCCGCTAGGGCTTATTTAAAAGGCATAAAGTCTCACGGCGGTTACCACTGTTGCGAAAAATGCACTGTGGCTAGAAAATAGGTAAACAGTCGGGTTGTCTATAAATCAATCACGGCTCCTATGCGAACCGACGATTCGTTTAGATCACGATAAGATGAAGACCATCATGTAAATGAAACACCACTAACAAGTCTCACAGTAAACTTAATCGAAGCGTTCCCAACCGATTACATGCATAATGTTTGCATGATAATCATAAAAAAGTTGCTGTCCACCTGGGTGAGCGGCCATCCCTTACGAGTAAGACTACAAAGTAAGGAGTATATCAAACCATTTAGTGTCCTTTAAGGCATACATTTCAAAAGAATTTAATAAAAAACCTCGGTCACTGTCAGAATTGTCCAGATAGAAAGCAAGGGAATTAAGAACATTTTTAGGTAGGTGTGGTAGTATTAAAAAATAAAGTTGACATTGCTGTTTACGAACACTTTTTGTTATTACATATGGGCATTACTAACGCATTACTAACGCATTAGCATCCTAATTTTTACCAAAAACCTTTCGTTATTTAGTTCTAAGGAAGCCAGTAAAATATTAAACACATTCCGAAGTCATTTATGGGATAGAGACTCTATCATAGAGTTCATGGTGTATAATGTATAATGTATAATGTCTGTTTACTGGCTCATCTAAAAACTGTTTTAGACAACTTTTCTGCCTTTCCCTTTGAAAGTTCAATCAATTGAAAAATACAGTAAAATCTACTGTTAACCCTTTAGCAGAGATCCATAATTATGATAGATTATTAGAACAAGAACATGCTAATATTGATACCTTAACTTCAGTAAATTCTTTAGAACTAAAATTTAAACACAAAGCGGGACCCTTGATAAATCCTTACAGTAATAATGTCCAGTGCCAACAGTACAAACAAGTAAAGTTTAGAAGCATAACTCTTTCGTCATTTGACTACTGCATTGCAGATTGTTACTGGATGGTCCAAAATTTTGTATGTACCCAGATAGCAATCGTGCGTCGCACGTAGTTCGCACGGCGTGAGAACGCACACATGTGGTCGATTTCACACGCATATGAGTAGCATAGCCGTGCGAGTTAAATATTTTGGATGAAAACACAAGTTTTTATGGACACCAAATATTTATTGAAGAAGAAGTTAACAAGTTAATGATTTGACGATTCAATCAACACTGAACAAAAATAAATTTTATAAAAAGGGAAAAAGCACAAAATGATTATTTTGCAGAATTGCGAAAAGTAAATTACACGGGTTTTTATGTCTTAACGGATGTAGCTTGATTTTGTTTAATATTATATGATATTTCCTTTAACTTTAATTCTTAGGTCGCTGTACCGGCTGCAGGGTCGGCGTCCGTAACATGCGCGCCCACGCGTTGAGCGCAGTATGAGCGCACGACGTGATCAATGATCTCTTACACTGCTTATCGGCAGTGATGCCAGATTCTATAAAAAAAACCGTAGATTTCGTTTTTATTCACCTTATAATTACAAAAATGATACAATCAATAATAATGAAATAACGTAAAATTGCAATTTGCATTGTTTCACTAGGTAAGTTCAATTAAAATAACATGCATCAACTGATTTATATATAAAAATATATATAAATTATAATTTATTATATTCCAATAAAATTCAAATTTTAAAATTCGCGCCTAATCGGTCAACGCGGTAATTCGACAAAAACATAACCTTATTACATTGCTGCAATCGGAATATGTTGTATTGTATTTATTTTTCCATTGTGTTTGTTGTGTCCACGTGTTATTATAGTTAAGTATAAATTGATAAAAGTTATTAAGGATTTCAGGTAAGTGTACCATGGTTCATGAGATTGTACCGAAACGTCGTCAGACATACGGTTATTTTAAGAACCAAAAACCGACAACACGGGGCAGACCCCGGAAAACCACCAATACCTACATACATATTACGCCCGTGGAAACCTAAAACAGAATATATATCAACGGGTTTAAGGCAAAACGGCACAAACGCCAAAATTTAAAAAAAATTGTTACAGCTATAGCTAGAGAATTTAATTCTCTATCAACCTGTACTTCTAACAATTTTTCGAAAAATTTGGCGCTTGTGCCATTTTGCATTAAACCCGTCGTTATATATGTATTTTCTTTTGAAAAATACAACTTTTTTGACTCATTCATGTGCGCTGGAAATGCGTCGGCACGCGTGCGCTTTAAATGCGTCGGCACGCGTGCGCTTTAAATGCGCCGGCACACGTGCGCTGCATATGAGACGCATATGTAAACGCATCTGTGTAGTGATCTGCGCGCACGCGTGCGGTTTAAAGACGCACGCGTGCACTGTGCACTGTGCGCGCATCGTGACTACATTTTGCTATCTGGGTAAGGTGGTTAATACTTTCCTAGACAAAACTTTCACTGTCGGCAGACAGTTTCTCTCATATAGGTATTTTTATACTTAACTATCCAATAAAATCGGAACTAATAAATATTTTCATCATTTCTAAAGACTTTAGAAATTATGGCTTAGTGTCAACTGAATTAACGATTTATGATGTTGGGGACGTGACTGCCAAATGCATAGTGTTACTTTATAAGGAAAACGGATTAGTTTCTATTCCATTAGTCCACTGTTAATATTATGTTAATTTTATGTCACTTTGTGCATTTTAATAGTAAATTAATAATATTAATATATTTGTTTTCTTTTATACATACTGTATATTAAATAATAACAAATTTTGTTTATTAATGTTTAAGATATTATTTAACAACCAAAACACGTCGATTTTTTACCTTAAAGACGTCTAAAATTTAATGACAAAAACTCGTCGATTATACGTCAATTATAATTATAGTTCTTCGTAAAGACGTCTTTAATAGACGTAAATTGTCATTAGTAGCATGACGTCATTATGATGTGACTTATATATGTAATTTTGTGACGTCAATTCGTCATGAAACGACGAATATTTCACGTCTGAAAGACGTATATCTGTTTGCTGGGTTGTTATATAATATATTAAGATTTCTTAAAAATAGAAAAATGTTTACATTAATATATTTTTTTATGATTTGAATTAAACTTTATGTATAATAAAGCTATTGGATATGAAAAAAAACCGCCCGGTTTTAGTCCCATGAAAGTTTTTAATTCATTTTTTTCTCAGCTCCTAGGTAGAAAGCCAATATGATTTTTTTTCTTAAGTAGTAGTGTACCATCTTAATAACAGATTTAATTTAAAACGTGCTCCTGATCAAACATGCTGAAAAAATTTTTTGCCCGGAAAGCAGAACCGACGCAGCGTGTGGCCAGTAGGCAAGAGAGGGGATGAACGCGAAGCACTGCATGGAGAGTCTCCATTGGAGACCGTTGAATTTCAACAAAATTCTTTAAATTAAACTCGCCATAACTCTTCAACTAAACGTGCTATTTATATGAAATTTGGACAGAATACTCAGATTGGTACAGCGTTGCTATTAAAACATTACATTAAACATTTTTTTAAATTTTTGAATTAACATTTATTTAAACATTTTTTAACATTTTTTTGTTATGACGAATTAATGAACGCAACACTGCCTAAATGCTTGGGAATCTTGCCACGCGCTGCGTCGGTTCTGCTTTCCGGGCATTCAATTGCAATTGCTCATGCTAAAACAATAGAAAAAACACAACTTTTAATTATTTTTTTTTTTTAAAGTTACCCCTGGAAACAAACTAAAGGCAATTAAATAAATTGTGCATGTAAGGAGTTGTTTAAGAAAATAAGAAAACAAAAATCGCATGTTACTAAAAATTTTAAAATTACAATAATTAATTTCTCGGTAATTAGTTATCGTAGAACCTTCAAAATTAGGATTTAATGTAATCCTAGCCCAGGGCCGTTCCTGGCGAGCGTGCAGCGCGTGCACGCACGCAGGCGCAATATTTTGGGGGTGCAGAATCAAAGAGTCAATCAGTAGGTACTTTGTTACGATTAACTTTTTTGCAAATAAACAAATAATTAAACATACATAGGATACCTAAAGGTTATCGCCTTTCTTTGCGTCGGCCGCATTAAGGCCCTAGGCCGCTCTTTTTTTCGGCCGCTATAAGGCTCCTTTTGCCGCTTTGATATTGGCGGCTTAATTTTTTTTATATGAGTATCAAAATAAAAAAAAAGAAATTGTCATAATATTTTTAGTATTTGTTTGATAGTTGCAGTTGACAGCAGCAAAGTTTAACAGTCGTCTACACAGTGCATAACTTGGTAACGAGCTTACTCCCTAAAAATGAATAATAGCAGTCAACTCCTATGTAAAATTGTCCGCTAAATCCGCTAAATCCGAAAATGTCGTCAAAAGTTATAAAAGTTGAAAAGTTTTTGAGATATAGTCAATTTTTCATATAATATGGAATTAAATATATTTCAAAAACTGCTCTACTTTCATAATTTTTGAAGGTCTTTTTAGATTCAGGGGACAATTTACATAATAATAAGCTGTTAAATCTCCGGGATACAAATTGCTGTGGACTACAGTTATTATTGACTGCTTTTTCACTTTGAAAACTAGTAATTTTTGACTAATTATTGTTTAGATAGTCACTAAAAACCAGTTGTACCTAGTTATATATTGTGGGTATTTTTAATACTAAATATTTTTTGTGATTTTGTTTGTTTGATAATTTAATAAGCAGTTTTTTACATTTTCAATTACATAATGCCAGTTTGTCGCAAAATATTTATTTTTTAAATTTTAGGGCTTTAAATTAAAATATTTAATGTATTTATCTGAAGACACTGAAATATTTCGAAAACTACGCATCGGATCAAAAAAAGTTTTGAATAAAATTTGTTTGCATGGAAGGGGGCCATCCAATGATACCAAAGTCGACCCTCACCACCACCCCTGGGGTGGGGGTGGGGGCAACTTTAAAATTCTAAATAGGAACCCCCATTTTTTATTGCAGATTCGGATTTCCCATTAAAAAATAAGTAACTTTTATGGAAAACTTTTTTTTAATTCCCGATAGATGGCGCTGTAATCGCAAGAGACCCGATTTTTGGGAATATCTTGAAAAATTGTTTGTGTGAAGTTATCCACACATCTCCAGCCACACATTCCTAAACAGGTTCGCGGTCGGCCGCTAGAGCGCGCAGCGCACAGTGGGCTGATTATTTATAAAATTGTGTATAGTTTTAATTTAATATCTTTTAACAGCAATTTATCAAGCTCGCGATTAAAAATTAAGATTTAAATACAAGTAGACACAGGGATATAGAGACAGAGACCTTTTAAACTTCGTGTATTTTAAGTAATTTGTAAGACGTTTTAAAAAGTGAGGTTAAAACAGCAAGGCAAAACAGCAATTTGTAAAGTGTTCGATTATTAATACCATTAAAAGTTAAATTCAATTCAAGGAGACTTTATTGAGAAAAATCTATTGGTGTAAAATTCTTTGCCTGCCCTTACGTACCCCCTATCCACACTTTTAAAATAACTTATAAATTTTTAATAAAATACGCAAATTTGAAAAATTCTCTGTGCCCACCCCAAAAGATTTGCCTAAACAAAACCCCCTAAAATTATTTTATTTATATGTTAACTTTTGCCCCCTTATCACGTAATTTTTTGCCTGCCCTTGCAAACCGCCATCAACACATACAATATAGAACTGTAGACTATAGAAACATTTTTATAAAATACGCAAATTTAATATTTTACACCAATAGATTTTTCTCAATAAAGTCTCCTTGAATTGAATTTAACTTTTAATGGTATTAATAATCGAACACTTTACAAATTGCTGTTTTGCCTTGCTGTTCTAACCTCACTTTTTAAAACGTCTTACAAATTACTTGAAATACACGAAGTTTAAAAGGTCTCTGTCTCTATATCCCTGTGTCTACTTGTATTTAAATCTTAATTTTTAATCGCGAGCTTGATAAATTGCTGTTAAAAGATATTAAATTAAAACTATACACAATTTTATAAATAATCAGCCCACTGTGCGCTGCGCGCTCTAGCGGCCGACCGCGAACCTGTTTAGGAATGTGTGGCTGGAGATGTGTGGATAACTTATGTTCTGTGTGGATAACTTCACACAAACTGAAAAATTGCAGATTCGCATTTCCCAGTGTTTACGAGAATTGTTAGGGAATAAAATAAATTAATTAATTCCTTTTGATGTTGGTACAAATTAAAAATATTTATACCTTACTAATGCGTCTATGTATGTATAAAAACATATTTATACCTTACTTATAAGTATAAATGCGTACGTACGAGTGAGAAATGAATGCTGCAACCGTAGAAGAAAAAATTAAAATGATTCTGATTTTCGGAGAATGTAGGCGAAATATTGACGATGCTGTTGCCTTATATGCTGAGCGTTTTCCAGATAATATTCGTTCACGCTCGTTTTTTTATAAAGTTGTTCAATCCTTTAAATCTGACGGTAGTGTACAACTTAAAAAAAGAAAACAAAGAAACACTGTCACAGGAGAAGCTAATGAAATTAATGTGATAGCAGCTGTTCACTATAACCCTCATGTAAGCACTCGGGAAATACATCGGGATCTCGGGATTTCCAGAGATATATCTATTCGGAGAATATTGAATCGTCACAAGTATCACCCATACCGAGTTTCACTGCATCAGGAACTTCATGGCAATGATTTTCATCGGCGAGTAGAATTTTGTGAATGGGCAGTTCAGCAAATACAAAGAAATCCCAATTTCTTGGCTAATATACTATTTTCAGATGAGTTCACATTCACAAACCATGGTTGCGTTAATCGGCATAACATGCACTATTGGAGTGTGGACAATCCCCACTGGTTACGACAAGTTGAACATCAACGTCCCTGGTCGGTTAACGTTTGGTGTGGAATTTTAGGTAACAAACTCATTGGTCCTTATTTCATTGATGGAACCTTACATGGAATCAAATATCGAAATTTCCTGTAACATGAACTACCACCTCTACTTGAGAATATTGCCCAGCCCATTCGACAAATTATGTGGTTTCAGCATGACGGTTGCCCAGTCCATTACTCAGCAACAGCACGGGAAGTATTGAACCGTGATTTCAATGGCCGATGGATCGGCAGAGGTGGCCCGGTTAATTGGCCTGCTAGGTCACCTGATTTGACATCGCCGGATTTTTTTCTGTGGGGTCATCTAAAAGATAAGGTTTTTCAACAAGCACCAACAACTTGGGAAAACATGATACAGCGCATAAGAAACGCTTGTGTTGAAATTCCCGCAGATATGCTCCTCTCCTGTGTACAATCATTCGAAAAAAGAATAAATAAGTGTCTAGAAGTTCAAGGTCACAATTTCGAACATTTAATCTAATTTATTAAACAGTGAGAGGCAGGGGGACTCTCTTAAAACTTGGGTAACGTTAAAAATAGATGTTAACTTATTGATATACGAATACAATCCAAAAATTAATTAAGTGTTTTTTCTTTTTTCGATCCGATTTGTAATTTTTCAAGATATTCCCAAAAATAGGGTTTCTTGCGATTACAGCGTCATCTATCAGGAATTTAAAAAAAGGTTTTCCATAAAAGTTATTTATTTTTTAATGGGAAATCCGAATCTGCAATAAAAAATGGGCGTTCCTATTTAGAATTTTAAAGTCGACTTTGATATCATTGGATGGCCCCCTTCCAGGCGAACCAATTTTATTCAAAACTTTTTTTGATCCGTTGCGTAGTTTTCGAAATATTTCAATGTCTTCAGATAAATCGGCCACCCTTTATTTAAATATATATATAAAAGGGGCGCACCAAAGAATGCTGCACGTGGGCGCCAGACACCCCAGGAACGGGCCTGTCCTAGCCTATATCTACACAACATTTGAGAAAAATCTGAGTCGGTGTTGTGAAAAACAATGTTGATCTGACGTGGACTGACTATTTAGTATATTGACATACCTCAAATTTCACTTAAAAATTAAATATTTTAAAAAAGTAGTTGACGTTTCTTGTTCCGATTATAATCGGAACAGGAAACGTCAACTACTTTTTTAAAATATTTAATTTTTAAGCAAAATTTGAAATAATTATAGGTAATAAAATAAAAATTTGGAAAAAGGTTTTTATTTTTAAAATAATTTATTTTGATGAACAACTGATGCAATCAAATTTAGTTTTAAGGGTCCATTGTTCAAAAAGTTCATATTTATCATTAAAATTGTTTTCAGAAATGTGGTTTGAATCAACTCTCGTGCTAGAGTGGGAGTGCAAGCTTGCTTTGTGTATTTCATAGTATTCATTTTCCGTAGATGCTAAAGACATATACCTACTTACCACACTGCAGTGCACTGTGTGGTCCACACAGTGGTAAGTATATGGCTAAAGAAGGTGCAAGCTTTCGTGCTGGGCTGGCTTGGATTTCAATATGGCGGCAGACAAACAGCTGATTGCAGAATTAAAAACAATCCTAACCTCGAATATTTTAAACAGCTGATTGCAGAAGTGTAAACAATCCTAACCAACAATATTTTAATAAACTACCATTGAATATTGTTTGTATGGTATTTATTAAATACTATTTAGAAATTAATAATTACAGAATAACGTAAGTATTGTTTATTATGGCAAGTCGTTATATATAATAAATATCTTTTAATGGTACCAAAAAGTTCATGGAAATACCTGAATGGTGAGTAAATACAAGACAGCAAATTTTTGTTTGGCAGTAAAACTTATTTGTGAAGTGATTTTTAATTCAGTTAATTTTTATCTGAACATTTTTGTGTTTTTTTTTTGCCATTAAATTCGATATTGATAGTTTTAAATTTTGTATTGTACAAATACTACTAATACCTATAGAAAAAAGTTCGTAAATAAACATTTCTCATGTATTTAACCATTCATTTTTGTTAAGAAATAAGATCATCTTGATTTTTAAGACTGAAGTTGTTATTTCATAAAAAAACATAGGATGTCATAGTTTATTTAAAGTGCATATAGGTGTTATGGATATAATATACCTAATATGACATTTAGAAAGAGTTCAATAGGGTTTTCGCTACACATATTAACAAATAAACTACTTACACCAAAAAACAAACGTAAATATAATTTACTTAACCCCAAATTTTGACATTGTTATGCTGGAGTGCGAGTATCAGTAGAAAATGGCCACTCTACGTGTGCTATTGGATAATATTGGAATATAACTAAATTACAAATAAGCAATGTAGCAACAACCCAGTAAGCACCAAACACTCGGCAAACAGTCGGCCTTCGCTCGGCATTGGTGGTTGACCGGCGGTTCGGCTTGCCCCAGCCGGCCCGCTTATGTTACCCCGGTACCGTTTAGCCATGTTCTAACCGGATTCGGCCAGAATACCATGCCGCTGCAAAATCCTTTGGCTTGCCCTAGCCGGCCCGCTTACGGCTGGAATACGGCCTGCCGCGGCAAAAGCGATACATCTCACGGCTGCTTACGCACGCGAGCTAACTATAAATAGCGATTGGTTGCAATATTTAGTTGAAAGTGTGCGTCCGTAATGGCATAGCTGAACAATAATTGTTTGAAGTCCCCATCTCCATCCTCATCTGCTCAGTAATGAATAATGTCTAGCTAGTCGAGTGTTTTAAAGAAGTATCTTGCCATTCAGAGAATTTCAGGACTGAACTTATAGGATATACCTACCTCTCCAGGACGTCTGTAGGCTTCTTTTGAATGGCCAGGCACACTCGGCCGAGTAAACATAGCAAAAATTCGGCCTATCGGATATGCCCGACAGTTGTCCAGGCGGACATGCCCTATACGCCGGAAGAAATACGTGTGATGGGCCGCACGCGGCCGATTTGGCAAAACCTATTCGGGCCGTATGCGGGCCGGCTAGCTTGTGCTTACTTGGAAGGTAATATTGTGAAATTATTGTAATATAACAAAATTACCAATAAGCAATATAATAAAAACGTAACCTTGCGATACTATTGTAATATAACTAAATTACAAATAAGCAATGTAACAACAAGGTAACATTGTGAAACTATTGTAATATAATAAAATTAATCATAAGCAATGTATACAACAACTTAACATTCTGATACTATTGTAATAGTTATAACCAAATTACCATACTTTACATAATGACCGTTCGATATATTTAATTTAACAATATTGCATTTGAGCAACGTTATCGCGTTATGTAACAAATCTTTCGTTTTGTTACATTACAACGATATCTCTGCAATATAACGTCAAAATTCCAGAAATAAGTAGCAGTTTTATTTATTTGTTTAATAACTGTTATGTTAATTAGATGATATATGATTAACCTAACATAATTACACTGACGTTACCAAATTGTTACCTTGCAGTCAGCATTGTTACATTAAGAAAGTTTGTTGTATAAAATAAATATGTTTTATATATATTTATTTATATTTAAATCTAACTGCTGTAATCTTTGTAAATGTAACAATAAAGTTTGCATGCAAACTTTATTGTTACATTTACAAAGCACAGGGTAAAAATGTTTTATAACTTTATTTTAAGGCGAGCGTTTTGGGTTAAAATAAATAAATTTACCTTTTCCTAAAGTCATAACAGATTGGTTACTTGGTCGAACATTAAATTCGGATTCTATAAAGGCTTTTATTTCCACTATGTACTTTGTATAAGGTTTCCCATCTTGAAAATACCAAAATTGTTCAAAAGTGTAAAAGGTGTGGTTTCGTTTTAATATTTCTTCACAATACACAGGCCTATCTTCTTTGGTTATTTTGATATCAACTTTATATTTAGTAAGATTATTCACGTACCAATCAGGTTTGTCCCATGATATGTTAAACCCTTCACTCGTTATGTCTGTTATTTTTAGATTTTTGGGCTGGGAAAGCGCTACAAATTATTTATATTATTGCATTATACTTTATAAATAAATTTATCAGATTGTAAAAAATATACCCGTAGTTTTTTAAAACATATGTTAATATTAATAGCGTGAAAAAATTGTGTTGAAAAATACTCAAAAATTTTGTAATAATTATATGAGTATTATCAAAATACGTATGCTAACGATTAGAGGCCGTTTACATATCGTCCTCTTAATACTACAACTGGGTAACTCAAAATTTATCTATATAGATATCTATTATTATTTACAATCAAAATTTTGTCTGTTCTTACAAATTTAATGTAGCATATAATGTAGTATATATGTACGGCCCCTTATCGTTAGCATACGTATTTTGATAATTAATTATATTATGTTGTATTTTATTTAAAAAATCATTTTTTATGTAAATGTATAACATACCAAATGGAATTTTCACTGTTATAGGACTAACTGTACAGTTTCCTGCCCTTACTTCTACTTTATAGTTACGACCTGGTTTGAATTGATTATATATAAAAGAACATTTCTTTATGCACTTCGTAGAATTTTTTGTTGGATCATCTCTCGAATTTATATCTTTTATAGAAATATTATAAGAAATGGAATCATTTCCATCGTGTTTAAATGGGTGCCATGTTATTTCTCTACCACTTTCACTTATTAATTTACTGTTTACGTCATTTGGACAAATATTTTCTAAAAATATATCCTTATTAAATATGCTATTAAACATTATAATTTTAAATTATCTTACCGTCTTTTGGCCTTTTAGTAGTGGAGATAACGTAGGAAGAAGTAGTGCCTAAAATATTTGCATGGATTAGAGTTTATGAAATGACTTTTAAATGGGGTATTATCATAGGGTTAAGTATTTTTTATTAGTAGTTGTCTTAAAGTATTAATTAAATAAGGCGAGAACAATGTACACTCACAGGAAAAATAATCGATCCACACAAATATTCGATGAATTTCAATCGCAAATTACTTATTAATTATCAGATTTAAACGAATTTTGAATAATATTCTAGATAAATTAATAAAAAATTGTTTACATTTTAAAAATTTACTAAGTTTAAGAGTGTAAACAGTGTATTGTTCTAAATTAAGTTTTAATTATCTAGTCACATCTGTTCTTAATTTTTTGGTTCACCTCGATATCTTAGCAAAATTTAGTCACGATGCGCGCACTGTGAGTGCATTCGTGCTTCTTTAAACGGTACGCGTGCGCCCAGTTCACTATACAGATGCGATTACATATGCGTCTCATATGCAGCGCACTTGTGCCGGCGCATTTAAAGCGCACGTGTACTGACGCATTTGCAATAACAACGGGTTTAATGCAAAATGGCACCAGCGCCAAATTTTTCGAAAAATTGTTAGAAGTACAGGTTGATAAATTAAATTCTCTAGCTCTAGCTTTTAAAATTTTGGCGCTTGTGCCGTTTTACCTTAAACCCGTCGATATATACTAGGGGTGTCAATCCCGAGCCCATTTTCCAATCCCGGGCCTTTCGGGACCAAAGGTAACTAATCCCGGGATCCCGGGATCAGTCCCGAAAAAAAATATGTCATTAATTTTAAAACCAATTTAAAATAAAACAACAAACAAACTAACGAACGATATCTTTCGGACCACACTATAGTACCATATATGGTACCCATAATCTCGATCTATAACACTATGGTACAAATAATCTTGATTTATAGCCATAGAAAAAGTATCACACTAGTTATTTATTCGCGAGAGATGAACACCTTTGACGAAGTACTGTGGACGCAACGCGTGGACTGATACTGAAGGACACTCATTGTTGCAAGAACTATCAAATTACCGAGTGATTTCCGACAAATGCTTTGTTCTTGAAATAAAGTTATTAAAAAGGATTTAGCCAAAAGAATCAAGAGTTTGCCTTAAATGCATCACCTATTTTAGTCAAATGCCAAAGAATTTGCAAAAAGTTAACTTTCTTTAAACTAAAAGAATAATTTTCAAATGAATGGATTCTTTTGCCTAAAATAATCCATGTTTATCAGTGTAGTTTGGCACAAAACCGTGGGATTTCTAGCAATAACATTAAATTTTGACAGAAAGACATGAATTGAAGATTTCTTTTGTCTAAATGCCTTTACTTTGCCTTAAAGTAATTAAATGTCAAAAGAATCGAGAATTACACCTAAATGCAGCAATTATCTTATCCGAAGGGAAACGGATTTAAAATAAATACAGTTTCTTTGAATTAAATCAATATTTTTCAAATGAATGGATTCTTTTGCCACAAGGATACCATTTTTATCAGTGTGGTTTTCAAGAATTCGTAGGCACATTGTACCCACGTTTAGCCCCATTAACAAATAATTCCATTTCTTTTAATCATTTGGGCCTTGGTGAGTTCCAATTGGGGCTGTAACTTACATTGAAATTATCAAGTTTGTGACATTTTTTCAGGTTTGAGGTTTGAAATATGTTATACCTATTATAGGTTATGTACATAAATTTATTCTACAGTGACCTGTAATTTTACATTTTCTTTGCTGATTTTATGCTATAGATGGAACCACTCTTGCTATGATATTTCAATGTATTTTCATTATTGTACGGCGGTGTATAATAATTTGACTTGAACTGAGTAAAAAATGAATTGCTTATATATATATATGCTCATGAGTATTATAATATAAAAAGTGTCATACGCTTAAAAAAAGTCTATTTTATTCTTTGTAACTTATTACTAAGATCCCGGGATTGGGACTTTTAATCCCGGGATTTTCGGGATCGGATTTTTTACGGGACACCCCTAATATATACATATATATATATATATTCTGTTTTAGGTTTCTACGGGAGTTAAATTTGTGGTTTTCTGGGATCTGCTCCGGGTTGTCGGTTTTTGGTTCTTAAAATAACAGTATGTATGATGACGTTTCGTTGTCAGACATACGGTTCTTCTAAGAACCAAAAACCAAAAACCGACAACACGTAGCAGATCCCGGAAAACCACCAATACATATATACCTATACGAGGTGTGTTCAGAAAACAACGGGAATTTTCGTTTTTTGAAAAAAATATTTATTTATTTGTCTACATTAATGTTGTCGCCTTTAAAATAGTCCCCATTAGATATAATAATAAACTTTATTGCGTAATATACATAATATACAAAACACACTGAGCTTACACCCATTGTGTTTTGTTTATTTTGTATATTATGTATATTACCCAATAAAGTTTATTATTATAATTATATTATGCACTTGTGCCAGCGCTTCTTCCAATCCTCGAAACACTTCTCAAACTCAATCTTTAGGATAGCCTTTAGTTCTTTCAGCGATGCGCTTTTAATGTCATCTATGCTTGCCAAACGACGGCCCTTTAAGGTTCTCTTAATTTTTGGAAATAGATAAAGTCACAAGGAGCCATGTCTGGCGAATATGGAGGCTGGGGCATCATTACAGTATTCTTTTTGGCCAAAAATTCACGAACAAGCAATGAAGTGTGAGCAGATACATTATCGTGGTGCCAGTGTTGCCAGATTTAGGCCTAAAATATCCCTCACAAGGTGATTTTAATTATTCGTGTGTGTACGAACATAATCTTTTTACGAGTCAGAAAGCGCCTGGAGAAATAAACTTAATAATTAAAATCAAGGGCCTACCTTGTGAGGGATATTTTAGGCCTAAATCTGGCAACACTGCGTGGTGCAAAAGCCACGCATTTCATACCTAAAACATTTAAAAAAATTTCATGGCATGAGCCAATCGATATGCCAACATCATCAGCGACTTCTCTGATTGTGATTTGGCGATCGTTCATTACCATTTTTTCAATTTTTTCAATTTTTTCACGTTTTTGATTTTAAAAATACTAAACTAAATAATCACAAAAGTAAAATCCCAAAAACTAATAGCAAATAAAAATCTTGAAGTAAATAAAAATGTCCATGTTGATTAATTGATAAGTGATTTTAAAATACTTTTAAAAATCACAAAATCCTAAATAAAAAGTAAATAAAAATCTCAAATTAAAAATTCACATGTTAATCAATTAATCAAGTGATTTTGAAAATACTTTCAAAAAATAGAATAAAAATAATGGAATCCTAAAGTAATTAAAAATCTTAAACAAAAAAAAGTTGTATTTAAAAATACTTTACTTAACAAAGTTTTTAAGTAAATAAAAATGCACAAGTTGATTAATTAAAATCACAAAATCTTAAAGTAAATAAAAATGCACAGCTTGATCAATATTTTTAAAAATTACAAAAGTAAAAAAAAATCCTACTGTAAAATCACAAAATCTTAAAGTAAATAAAAATGCACAGGTTCATAATTTAAATTATTGCGAAATCCCAAGAAAAACCATCAATTATGATAGGAAAATGCTTGTCATGATTTAATCTTTATATATTTCACACTTACCTGAAATCCTTAATAACTTTTATTAATTTATACCTAACTATAATATCACGTGGACACAACAAACATAATAGAAAAATAAATACAATACAAACACAACTCGATTGCAGCAATGTAATAAGGTTATGTTTTTGTCGAATTACCGCGTTGACCAGTTACGCGCAAAAAAATTTGAATTTAAATGCAATATAATAAATTATAATTTTTATATCACTGCCGATAAGCACTGTGTAAGAGATCATTGATCACGTCGTGCGCTCATACTGCGATCATCGCGTGGGCGCGCACGGCTATGCTACTTATATTCGTGTGAAATCGACCGCACGTGTGCGTTCTCACGCCGTGCGACCTACGTGCGATGCACGATTGCTATCTGGGTTTATTTTTGTCGAAAATATTTATTTAAAAAAAAACATTGTAATTTCCTATAATTTTTCTGTACGAAGAACCAAAACCAAAAATGTTGGCCTAACGGCAATATAAATTCTTACTCCTGAAAATTCTATGCATCAATCGGCAACGCTGCGTGACTGACTGTTTTTGCGCATTTTAATAACACAGAGACGTGGTTAATATTTTAAAGGTTTAACACGTATCATTGATTAAAATACATGGCTGCCATTTATACTTGCAAATAATACGGTGGACTGATTACCCGATGGGCTCGATTACCCAACTCTACCCTAATTACCTAGTCATAGGTAATGTGAAATAATTGCTATTTTTAGGAATGGCTTATATTATTTTTTAATAATTACTGAGAAAAGTAAGTTAATACTGAAAATTAGTTTATCTATTTGATTGCATAAAATTGGGTATATAATGACAAACAGTCCCTGCCTAAAAACAGGAATAATGAACTCACGTTTTTAGGCATCAGTGATTGGCCGATTTCAATATTCGTTGTGATTTGAACCAATCGGGTTGTAAATTGGGAGAAGGCGACTATAATAATATGTAAAATTGTTAAAAAGTGCTTAAGTTTATCGTTACAAAGTACTGATTGATTCTTTGATTTTGCGCCCCCAAAATGTTGCGCCTGCGTGCCTAAAAAAACTAAATTTGCGTAGCATGAACCTTAAACTAAAATAAAGGTACTTACTCTTGTTTATTTTCAATAAAATGATCGATCGTGCAAGAAGTACATGTTTAGACGGGTTTCAAGTGGTAACGGCTCTATTAAATCCCGAAAAGCGTTCTGGAAAAACTCCAAATAAAGTTGTCCATTCAATCGTGCCGGAAATACAATTGGTGCAATCAAAATATTGCCAATGATTCCTGCCCACATATTAATTGGTTGAAACTGATGTTGATAATGCGATACAATAGTGGCATGAGGATTTTCATCAGCCCATACATGTGTGTTATGTAAATTCGTGATACCTTTTTTGGTAAATCCAGCTTCATCCGTGAAAAGAATAGTGCAAATGAAATTTACATTATTTCGTTGCTGATCCAATAGCCAGTTTGCAAACTGCATTCTACGAGGAAAATCTTCAGAAATAAGTTGATGCAATTTTTGTGTATGATATGGATATAACATCTGTTCTTAAGAACATCATGCACTATTGTTTTCGACGTATTAAACTGTGCCGATAATTTTCTAGTGCTCGTTGAAGGATTGTCATCTACAGCATTTAAAATATTTTTTTCTAACTACGGCGTACGTACTGTGAGAATGGTGGACAATTTTAGTTATTAAAATAATATTATTGACTTTCTTGATAAATTTGAAATCCGCCTAAACATGTACTTCTTGCACGATGGGGCACCACCTCATTTCAGCGTTGCTTTGCAGGAGCACTTGAATAATGTTTATCCAAACCGTTGGATAGGTAGAGGAGGACCTATTGACTGGCCTCCTCGATCTCCCGACCTTACGATGATGGATTTTTTCCTGTGGGGACACCTAAAAAACTTGGTATATTCCACTCCGATCGATACTAGGGAGGAACTTCTACAGATAATCACGTTTCATTGTGAAATGATAAGAAACCATGCTGGGTTATTGTGGGTAATGTATCAGAGTTCACGGAGCCCCTGTTGAACCCTCTCATAAAGTTTTTAATTCATTGTTTCGAATTATCGTCTCTCAATTTAAGGTTTGCAACAATACGTTATATTATTTTTTAATGATCCTTTAAAATTTTATTAAAAATAAAACATGAATTCGTTTATTATTCTTTTTCTCGAAAACGGTTTATTTTATTGACAATAAACGAGAGTACGTTTATTTTAGTTTAAGGTTCAAGCTATGCAGATTTAGTTTTTTTAAGTCTTTGTCATACTGGGTGTTCAAAATTTAAGCAATAAGGTGTAAAACTTAGTCCGCCAATGGTAAACAACAAAAAACAAACAATGTTTCAAGGACACTATTTTAAGAGATCTTTACCAGGGTCCATCATATTAAATTTTTATTAAATTATATTCAGTACTTTAAAAGTTATTCAAGGAAAACCAATTTGCAGCGGCGCCCATGTCTCCGTAAGGAGGGCCAGTAGGAAAAAAATCTTATAGGAACGTGTCATCTTATTTTTTCATGTTCTATCTGAATCCGAGATATTTCCCATATTTTCCCGGACACCCTGTATATATTAGGGTGCTTCAAAAAATAAAATTTATTTTTTTTTCGCTCTTACATTCTCAAATGTTTATATTTAATATAAAAAAAATCCTCACAAAATATGGGCGTTCCAGCTCAACTCTAAGAGGTCGCTGTTTTTATTTTAGGTTCCCATTAAATTAACATGGGAAAAAATAATTTTATGTTTGGAATTTTATACCTCTGTATCAAAGTAACTTATGGCAATGATCATTGCAGTTTCTTATATAAAATGTAACGCTCTACAAAAAAGGTCTCTTATTATTTTTCGATAAATTGATTTCTTCTAGAGTTATTCGAGGTCAAAGTTTGATTAACATCAAATTTTCTGTTTTTTTTTTTAATTTTATTGTACAATTAGCAAACGAGTGGTGAAAGGGGGCAAAATAAGGCAGCGGGGGGGCAAAATGGGGTACCCAAAAAATTTCGTAAAAAAATTTAGATTGTTTTTTTCGGTTTCTAAATTATTTGAAAATTGACTCACAAGTTCACGCTTTTAATGGAAAATAATTATTCTGAGCCTGTAGAGCGAGAAAAAGGATGGTACAATTTTGGAAAACTTTTCATATGCACATTTTTGGGGTACCCCATTTTGCCCCCCTCCCACTGCCTTATTTTGCTCCCTTTCACCACCCGTTTGCTAATTGTACCATAAAATTTAAAAAAAAACAGAAAATTCGATGTTAATCAAATTATGTAGGCCTTAACAATTAACAATTAATTAATAATTGTTTATCCGCCTGCCATCGCGCAAGGGGTAGATATAACTTTAAAAAAGTTTTACTTAACAAAATAATTTATTGAAATTCCAGATCGTGATCACTTCGTTATTATTTATCGTTAAAATTTAGACATGTATGTAGGAAATTATACCTAATTTTTATTAACGTACACGTAAGAAATTGCCCCATTTGTTAATAAAATTATTAAATTATATGTATACCTATTAAATTAATAAAATTATAATAAATAAAATAGTAACACACGATACCTATTCTAAAAACAGTTTTTTTCGTTTCCTAACATAAAGTAAAATTTTTATCACCGGTTAAGATTAAAAAATGAAATGGGTGTTGAATAAACTGTACTTTTGCACTAAATTAATAAATATAGGAAAACAGATGAAAGTTTCTTTACACTACCCTTGCGGCCTTGAGTTTACGGTGAATTCACCGTAAATTCACCGTTTGCGTGAATTCACCGTGAATTCACCGTGAATACACCGTTTATGTGCAGTGAATATACCGTCCAATTGTGACATTTGTAGACGGTAATTAAACGGTGAACTTACGCTGTTTTTGCGATAAATTTACGGTGATTTTACGGTTAATTCACGGTGATTTCACGGTAAATTCACGGTGAACTCAAGTTTGCAAAATCACCGCAAATTCACTGTGAAAGTACCGTAAATTTATCGTGAAATCACCGTGAATTCACCGTAAAAGCGCTGTGAGTTTACTGTGAAAACACCGTAAATTGACTGTGAAAACACCGCAAATTGTAAGTGTAAGATTCGAACAATCTGCTAATTGGTTATTCCCAATACAATACAAATATCGCAAGAGAGCTCTCGTGTAGCTGCGCAAAATCAACGAGGTTGAGACGCCATCATAAAGAAAAAACAACAAGTTGGACGCCATTTATTAGCGGTTTTTTTATTAGTCGATTTCTGTGTTAAGCGGTTTAAGCAATACATCTCACGGCTGCTTACGCAAGCGAGCTAACTATAAATAGCGTTGGGTTGCAATATTTAGTTGGAAGTGTGCGTCTGTAATGGCATAGCTGAACATTAATTGTTTGAAGTCCCCATCTCCATCCTCATCTGCTCAGTAACGAATAATGGCTAGCTATAGTCGATTGTGTTATTATTATTGGTTTATTCACCGTGAATTCACTGTGAATTCACCGTGAATATACCGCTAAAATACGGTGGATTCACAATTAAAAAACTGTGAAAAGTGCGTGAATTCACCGTCTAACAACCGTTTACAAATGTCACAAACAGACGGTTTATTCACGGTGAATTCACAGTGAATTCACGGTGAATAAACCGTAAACTCAAGGCCGCAAGGGTATTGATAAATAGATCACTTTTTTAAACAAAAAATAGTGGTAAAACGAGATTACGTAATAATCACTGAATTTATTATTATGAATTAATTGTTTTGAGAAAATGGTAAATTTAACATAAACTTGCCAATGTGAAATTACAGAAAAGTTACTGAGGACACGTACAGAAGGGGACATTTTGAGTTTTGTCAATCATTTTTAATAAGAAGTTTAGGAGATTAACTTAAGTTGCACCAATTTGGTGCGACCAAATATAATGTAACCTTGTATACCATAAAGAAACTTCAATCACTAGTCTTTCGATGACCCAAACCCAGGACTGGATTTAGCATGGGGCCAGCGGGGCCACGGCCCCAGGCTCCCCACCATTTAGGGGCCCCCACCAATGCAATATGTAGCTTTTTAATAAAACGAATATGAAAAAAATTAGCGAGAAAACAAAAAATTGGGTGGGTTATACCGCGCGAATCCTGTAATTTTCGTATATCTAACTCTAATTTTTCGCGGATTTTTTATCGTTTATCCGCTTTCAACTCAGAATGTAAATTATCACACTCAAAGTTTTGGCGAGCGAAGACGTTTTTATATAGTCTATAGTCATAAGTCTCATTACAATTTAAGCAGTTGCTCCTTTAGTGCTTGTCGTAACGTTTTTGTAAATACAGGCAAACAGTCAATTAAAATCTAATATTAAAGTTAGTTTTTGTCCCAGATTTTTATTGGTACATTGGAGTGTTATGGAATATTTTCCGGTGTTTCCGAAATACTGTTTCGTGCTTTTCTTTGGACAAAAGTTTGTTTTATTGTTTGGTTTTGAATGAAAAACAGACAAATAATACGACTTTTGATGCACTTTTTTTCAGTTTTGCGGTAAGAATTAAATATACAAACAAAACATAGATCAATTTATATTTTACTTGAGTAAAATGTATATAAGGTTATGTTTGTATTATTCAAAATATATGAAATATAAAGTATATAAAAACACTTTCATTAATAATAATAATAATAATAATAATAATAATAATAATAATAATAATAATAATAATAATAATAATAATAATAATAATAATAATAATAATGAGTTTTAATTTCCCAATGTCAACAATTTTAGAAATATTGAGGGCCCCCACCAAATGTCGGCCCCAGGGCCTCAAAACTCTTAATCCGGCCCTGCCCAAACCCCATACAAATGTTATATTATAATTACCCTTCTACTAATAAATAAAGATTCCTCAAGATTTTTTCCATTGATAAATAAGGTTTTGTACTTAAGTACAAAACCTTATTTAAATTTTAATATTTATAATATTAATTATAATTTTAAGATGTTATATTTTAAAATATTTATACATTGTTGTTTATTTATATTGTGTCCTTAAATTGGAATTTAACTGTGTTGAGCAATAAAGTTATTATTATTATTAATATTATTATTATTATTAATTTTTAGAAATAAAGAGACTAAGTTTTTGTAAATAAAACATGCCTATAAGCTGTTTTTCACCGTGAAAGTAAAAAATATGTTTTTATGGGTACCCCACCCGAAATTATTAATGCTTTATGATAAATACTTACTGGTTTTCGGTAAAATTATATGTTGTAACGTGCATATAAACATTTCCAGAAACTATTTAATAATTTTGTATTTATGTATTAAAACAATAAACTAACTAAAAGCTAACTGCCCGTGAGTAAAAAGTCCGAAGGTCACTGCCGCTAACTTCAGCCCGTGTCTAAAAGGCGATAAAGTTACAGCTTGTAAATGTGTATTTAAAATATTACTTAGTGAAATGGAAACATGTACGATAATGGGCGTTTTAAAGGGGGGAGTAGAAAAATTAATTCAACAAAATATCAATGCATTTCTGATATTTTTATTGTTTATTTGTCATTAAAGAAGCAAACAATCATTTGTTTGACATTTTATTTTGTTAAATTATGTCGTTATGCGATAAAATATTATGTAAGAGAAAAAGTTAATTCAATAAATATCAAAGCATTTTTTATAGTTTTATTGTTTATTTGTCATTAAAGTAGCAAACAATCATTTGTTTGACATTTTATTTTGTAAAATTATGTCGTTGATGCGATAAAATATTATGTAAGAGAAAAAAGAACGTCCGCGTCATTGCTCTGATCATAACTCTGACCAAAAAAATTTATAAGTGGTCACGTCGGAGCGCATACACTGAGAGAAAAAATGTTGTAGAATCATTCAAAACGATAATAATTATAATTCAAAGGGATTTAAATATGTTTTGGCGTCATTGGTATTTCCCATTAAACTAATAGGTTCATAACAATTGTATAATACATATCTTTTTGAAACAACTTTGAGAAAGGCAATGAAATAAATGGATTTCTTTTTGTATATATATTTTAAAGAGGGTACACTTTAAAAGTGTTTCAAAACATTGTAAAACTGTTGGTAAATGAATATAAAACTACAAATTTTTCTATTTGAATCAAATTTACCCGATTATTTAAATTAATATAATTTCATATGCTTTTCATAACTTGATATTTCTCTGAGTGTAGGTCGGAGCAAAGCTTTGCAAAGGTCTGGTGTTTAAATTGGTATGTTTGTTTATTTTGATAAGCTATTTTGTGCATTTAAAATGAGGCGGTTTTAGTAATTTTGTAAGTCTAAAAATGCAAAAAGGTAAAATTGCACTAAAAACGTCCTAAATACATTTTGCGTGCACTAAGAATTTTTAACGGTCTATCAAAATGCCTAGAATCTGGTATCTATAGTGCTATAGGCCAATTGGTTAACGTAGGCCATGGCCTATAGGCCCTATAGGGCGCCGCAAAGCCAATAGGCAGATGGCAGATGGCTTATTTTTTGTTAAGTTGGTTAAATATTAAAATTAATCAATTACTTGACGCCTTTCTGCAGAAGAGAAATAACCCACAAAAATAAAAAATCGGGATATATGGCACGGTACGTTGAAAACACGTTTAACCCAAAAGTGCAAACACTCCATTTTTTTTTTATTTCATGTTTCTTGGAGGTCATCCGATCACACTGTGCGACAATTTTTGGGTCATCGAAATCAAACCACACCGGACCATTTTTTTCTGAAAATATACCTATCCAATAGCAAAACCCTCCCTGGGTTTGTAAAAGTTAGCTCGAATTTTTTTTTTTATGGCCGTTTGTATTTTCGAGCTTCATATACGACCATTTTTCGCATATATTCGATTTATATCGTCAAGATTTTTTGTAGAAATGTAGTTACTGCACTAATAAATCCATTTTGTGAACAACCTTTATCCAAAAAACCCAATTTTTGGGACCAAATATTCGAAAAATTATTTTTTTTTTTAATTTTTTGATAATATGTAAAAATGTATACTAAAAGAAGTAATTTATAAAATACCCACAGAAAACTGAACAAGATTTTACAAAATATTCATCTTTTCACACTCAACACCAAATATTTTGCCAAAAAATCTGTAGGAAAAAATTGAATAGATAAAATAGAATTGTAGAAATTTTCTACTAGAAAAGTACAGTGAGTTTGATTTTTTATTTTGTATTAATTTTATTATTAAAAAACTTTTTTATATCAAAACATTGAGTAATCTGATTCATTGCTGAAGAATTCCATCCCTTCCACTTCTTCTCCTTTATTTCCTTGCTCTTCATTTTCATTTTTTTGATTCATCACTGGAGAATTTCATCCCTTCCACTTCTCCTTTATTTTCTTGTTCTTCATTTTCATTGTATTTCTGATCGAAGTCAAAAATATGTTTACTTCACCAAAATGTTTCGGCTAGTATGGCATCTGGAGCTCGTTTTCCTCTTTATCTGGACTCAAATGGCAGCGCAGTTTGATGATTGTGTCGATAACTGTCGACTGAAGTAGTCCAAATGGCGATGAGGGAAATGAATTTTTAGCGACATATTGACTCCAATTTTGGAAAAAAAAACATCCAACATTCGTCGCACAGATCCTTCATAATTGGGAGAACGATGTTTGCCTAAAAGTCCAACGATGATTTCTCTTATCGACGCCCACGCAACTATCTCATTGTCAACCAAGGCCCTGTCAAAGTCTTCCGAAATGAAATGAATATAAAAATATATGAAATGAAGGGATGGAATTCTCCAGCAATGAATCAGATTACTCAATGTTTTGATATAAAAAAGTTTTTTAATAATAAAATTAATAAAAAATAAAAAATCAAACTCTCTGTACTTTTCTACAATTCTATTTTATCTATTCAATTTTTTTCTATAGATTTTCCAAAGATTTCGGCAAAAAGATTGGTGTTGAGTATGAAAAGATGAATATTTTGGAAAATCTTGTTTAAAAATTGTTTTTCAGCAAATAAGTAAACTTAAAGTTCAGTTTTGTGTGCGTATTTTATAAATTACTTCTTTTTGTATACTTTACAACATTTTTGCCAGAAGAAGTAGAAAGAAATTTTAAATATTATTGAAAAAATTGAAAAAAAAAATAATTTTTCGAATATTTGGTTCCAAAAATTGGGTTTGGGGATATAGGTTGTTCACAAAATGGATTTATTTGTTCAGTAACTTACACTTCTACAAAAAATCTTGACGATATAAATCGAATATATGCGAAAAAATCGATTAATAAGTCTAAATTGGGGTATATGAAGCTAGAAAATACAAACGGCCATAAAAAAATAAATCGAGCTAACTTTTACAAACCCAGCGAGGGTTTTGCTATTGGATAGGTATATTTTCAGAAAAAAATAGTCCGGTGCGGTTTGATTTTTGGTGTTGCACAGTGTCATTTAAAGCCCAAAATTAAAATAGGTCATAGGTCATCACTTCAAGGAAATTTGATTTAAAAAAAAATACCCTAAAAATTGTAGTATATTTTATTGTGGTGAAGCAAATTAATTTAAAATATGTAACTAAAATCATAATAATTTCATACAAAATTAATTGTTTTTTATAGAAAAGTTAATTTATTAGGGTCGTACTCTTCAAAAGTATGTATATCCAAGTAAAAAAAATCGATGTTAATAATTTTTGTTTGAAAAATGTATGTTTTTTAACTTGAAAAAATGGATTTTTCCTTAATAATAAATTTTATTAAAACTAATTAAAACATAATTAAACTTTGGTAAAACTAAACATAAATAATTATTATTATATTATACTAGGTAAGTCTTAGATTATAATCTACGACTTACCTAATATAATCTGATTTAAAAAGTCGGCCATGTGCAATTTCACATTGAGGTAATTTTGTTGACATGGCAACCAAACAACTATTTATCAGTATTTAGAAACATTTAAGTTGTTTAAGTTCTTAGTATTTTTTCTAAAATGCCGTGGAAAAGAAAAACACACGAAAATCGTTTAAGGATTTGTTTAATAAGTTTCGGCAAGACCAAAAGCATGTTTAAGAAAAAATAAATAAATACTCTTTGGCCAGAATATGACCCATAGACTTCCAAAAGTTATATGCTGCAGCTGCAGTCTTCATTAGCATTTAAGTTAACTTGGATTAGGTTAAGTTTAAACGTCATGTTTTTAATTTGGCCTAGTCCGCAGATTAGCTAAAAAGATTAGTTTTACTTAAGCTAAGACAACTTTTAGTAAAATTTAAATATATTTAAGTATACTTTATAAAGTTAATATAAGTTCATTAAAAACAAGTTTAAAATTAATAATAAAAATATCAACTTTTATATTTTTACTTAAAATTAATTTTGTGAAATACATCCCTGATAAATTATTTTTTCTATAGAAAATAATAATTTAATGGGGAATATTATAATTTGGGATGTTAATAAATAAATTTTTTTCACCAAAATAAAATATAATAAAATTTTTTCGAGAAAAAAAAATTCAAAAATATGTGGAAAAAAAATTGAATAAAATTTTCTCGACCTAAAACCTATTTTAATTTTGAGCTCAAAATGATCGGTTGACCTCCTCCGTGATGGGTTAATTATCTCAATTTTTTTATTTTTGTGGGTCGGTTCCCTTGTGCAGAAAGGCGTCAAAGTGACCTTTTGCAGTATTAACGACGAAATGTTACAAGGTACAATTCTGTTTTAGGGTATTTAAAAATTGCAAAAATTAAGAGTTCTTCATTGTTTTGTTTTTCTACATACAAATAAATTATTTTTTATTTATTTTAAAGTAATTTTTTTATAAAACCTTAATTGTGCACCCTATGTGCACCCCTGTCAGCTAACATGTATTGTGTTATATTAATTCCATATATACCTATAGGTAGTACCTATTAGGTACCTACTAATACATATGGGCTGTAATTATAGGCGCCATTATTATTGGCCTAGGGCGACAAATTGTCTTAATCCGGCCCTGGGTATCTAATGATTAATAATAAAATCTAGTGTAATAGGTACTGTTTAAAACTTACTGTCTTTATAATCATCACTGGTTGTAGAAGATTCATAACAACTACCTGTAATGTAAATATGTTTACAAATTTGTCTTAAATAAAACACTTAACCTACAATTGTATATAACAGAAAATATTAGAATCCACCAAAATTCTCTCATAATATTAAATAATGCAGCACTTCTCTAACATAAATACAATAGTAAACAAGTAATTCCATAATATAATATTATTAACAGGATGTTATTATCAAAAACAAGACTTAGTGTCATACATATTGGTTTTGATATAATTTACATTTTACCACGGAATCTGATTAAGTAAAAATAACTTAATTTTACAACAAATTACTAAACATCTTTCAATGACACTAAGTAGGTAACTTTTGAATAACAGAATTGCCCCCTTGCAGTGATGTTTCTATTTTTAGAAAAAAAACCGAATGCATTTTTCTTTTTAGTTTCGTATTTCCTCTATGTAATTTAATCGTTATCTGTTATAATTTTATTTATTTACATATGCATTAAGAAACGAAACAATGTGTGAAAGATAAAATAAAAAAATAAAGTACACGTATGGTATACACATGCACATGATCATTATGGGGAAAAGGTTAAATAAATGGTTTTTCCAAACCAAAGGAAATACGCTATCAAAAGCATATCTACATATTAAGTAAATTTATATTATAAGTTTCAATTAAAATATATTTTAATATTATGTTAATATAACCCAGGCGCGCATGGGCTCCGGCAGGACGCCGGGACGCGTATTGGCATTGTGTACTACGATACAGAGCCATAGCATGATACAAAGAATAATTTGTATCATGGAGCCATAGTGTTCTGAATCGCAGTAAGGATTGACAAAATTAAACGCCACTAAGTACAATACAATCCATACTACGATTCAGCACATCTCCCAGTTTGTGATGTTCTGAATCATAGTAGAGAATGGTGTAGGATATGCGCGACCGCAGCAGGCCATACTTTACTACGATTCAGAAAATAGTATTCTAATTTGAATTGTAGTTGGATAGCTTACCTACAAATACGCTAGCTGCACGCCTTATCAATAAAAAACAAATTATTATTTTTAATTGGAATTTATTTATTAATAAATATTATTAAAAACAAACTAGGTACTCTCTGCAGTTTTAATAATAAATATACATTAACCCAAAGGAAAAAAATCATTTCAAACTTATTAACAAAAAGATCGTTTTACCCAAAAATTTTGCAAGTATCAGATATAGACGTACCACAACGGATTTAAATAATATTTGAAATAGTTAATAGGCTTTTTTTCTACTTTTACATATAACTATTAATTTTGCAAAAACATAAACATAAAATATACATATATAAGAAATTTTATTTTATTGTATTGTATTGTATTATATTATATTATATTTTGTATTGTGTTGTTTTCTTTAATAGACACAAAATAAAAATACATAGATTATACTTGATATAATAATTTAAAGTTATATTTTTTATTTTTTAAATATATAAAATCCTTTGCTTTTTTCTCTTATATTTAAGAAAGAAAAATAGAAACATGAGGGTATTAACTACTAAAATATTTATAAAAATCTATTAAGGATTGTCGATGATAAAGCCAAATAAAATTTTAGGGTAAAACGATCTTTAAGTTAATTAACTTGAAAAATCGATAATAAAAAATAAATATTGTCAGTGAGATTTGGTTGGGTCTGTTTCACTACTATTAATTAATTTCAAACATAACCTATAACTCTGGCTTATTACTTTATGCGTGCGGCACATAGCCAATATTTTCTGAATCGCAGTAAAGTATGGCCTGCTGCATTCGCGCAAACACTTCAACATTCTCTACTATGATTCAGAACATCACAAACTGGGAGATGTGCTGAATCGTAGTATGGATTGCATTGTACTTAGTGGCGTTTAATTTTGTCAATCCTTACTGCGATTCAGAACACTATGGCTCTGTATCGTAGTACACAATGCCAATACGCCGCCGGGACAGATCCCGGTGGGCCGCTATATCAGATTGGGCCGGTCGTTGAAAAAAATATGTAAAAATACAAATACTCAACTTCTCGAGGAGAATACAATATATTTGTATTTACTATTTATTTTAATAAGCTTTTTCATTTCGACATATTTTTTAAGACTGCAGTGTATTTCCTGAATACCCTTTTGTCTAATCAAGGCGATGCAACACTACGATTATAAACGAAGTTTAACGAACTCGCCCGCATCTTTCTTCTCCCCCAGGGGAATCCCAAGATTTCCAATACGCGAGTTTCTATGCTAATTAAGACGCTTAAAAGCGAAAAAGAAAGAAAGAAAGGTAAACAATAATATCACCTGTTGCTCCGTGATTACTCCTTAGTGTTGGAAGAGAAAAGTTTTTATTTTTATAGAGTACAGATTGTTTTGATTGTTTTTATCGCTTTACTGTTTTTAAAAAACATACCGTATTTTTAATTTGTTTACCAATGGATAAAAGTAGTGCTGTAAAGCGGAAAGGCGGTGCATCTACATGTATAGATAACATAATTACCAACTTGGACTGTGAATATGGGACGGCTCTTGTTGATACCTGCTTATCTGATCATAAAGGTCAAATTATAGAAATAAATACTAGCACTAAAACAATTGAAAAACCTATATGGAGAAGAATAATCTCAAACAAAAAATTAAATAATTTTAAAAAGGACTTGGAAGATTTGGATTGGAGTGTTCTAGCTAACTCTAAGCATCCCAGTGCGTTTATGGCTAAATTTTTGCTCAACAATTGAAGCGTGGTAATTAAAAAGCGTCTAAGTGCCACTGCAGTGCTAAGCAAAAAGGTGGTAACTAATGCATTACTTAATATTGTTCAATACATTTGTGCTTTGCACGGCAGCGGCACTTGGACGCTTTTGAATTACCACGCTTCAATTATAAATTATTAACTGAAAAAAATGTTCCACTAAGGAAATACACATACAAAAAAATCCAACCCGTAAATGGGTTTTCTGATCCCCTAAAAAAAATTAGAGATACTTTATTCTGTCTTTAAACAATTAGCGATGTCACTAAAGAACCAAACATTAAATCTGCCTACAAAAGTTACAAATCTTATTATCTTAAAACTATAAAACTAACAAAAAAAGAGGCCTATGATAAATATATCTTACTCTCATAAAATAGAGCAAAAGACTCTTGGAAACTGATAAACTATGAAAGAAACAAAGTACACACTTCAAAAATTGATTTATCACTTTCTCCTGATGATTTAAATAGTTTCTTTGCATCAGTTGCAGATAAATTAATCCAAAATTTACCAAAATTGACATAAATGCTACAAACTTTCTAAAGGATACTCAGAACAAAAATCCCAGGTCCTTTTTCCTTGAACCCTTTACACCTCACGAGGTTAAAAACACAATTAAAAAATTAAAACACAGTGCTAGTACAGACATTTATAATATAAATAGTAGGTTAGTAAGCCGATACTTTAAGTAACCCGCTGGCGCAACTCTACAATAAATGTGTAACTGAGGGTATTTTTCCAGACGTTTTTAAGGTATCAAAGGTGACACCAATACTTAAAAAAGTTGACTCAAGCAGTCCTGACCACTACCGTCCTATCTCCATAGTCCCGTTATTTGGTATGATTTATGAAATAGTACTAAAAGATAGATTAACTAAATTTCTTGAAAAAAATGAGGACTTTAATACATGCCAGTATGGTTTCAGTAGCAAATGCTCCACCACAAATGCTGTTCTTAAAGTTGTTGGTCATATACTAGATGGTCTTGAGGGGGGTAGGTATGTTGGTATAACATTGCTTGACCTCTCCAAGGCTTTAGACTGCGTTTCCCATCAGATCTTAATGGAAAAGATGTCCCACTATGGCGTTCGAGGTGCACCGCTCTCTCTTTTCATGTCATACATATCGAATAGGCAGTCAACAAGTGTCCATAGAAAATAAACTGTCAAATAGGCTACCCATGATACATGGAGTACCTCAGAGTTCTGTGTTTGGCCCGTTATTTTTTATAATTAACATTAACGACCTTTTTAATTATATGAAACCAGTTTCGATGGTATGAAGAAGGCAGAGAAGTGGTTCACCTCGAACAAACTTACTTTAAATATTGAAAAAACTCAGCGCTTAGTCATCTCAATGAGGGCAATCACTGACAATGTAGATAGTGTGAAGCTATTAGGCTTGCACCTTGATCCTAAACGTTCATGGTATCCTCATATACATCAATTATGTAATAAACTCTCAACAGTTAACTTTATTTTAAGACAATTGAAAAAAACTCTTTCTTGGAGCACTCTCCAAGGTCTCAAAAAATTCCTTAAACGTTAACCTATACAACGTACTTAATAACGTCTTAAAATCACTAAGCTATGATAAATTTAAGACCACCTTAAAAAAATACCTATTAAGTTTTTGTATTTACTCTGTGGAGGAATATCTAAATACCGTAAAATGTACCTGTCTACAAATGTTTTGTATCTATACGTTCTACGTTAGTGCCTTGTATTCTTACTATGTAAAATATTATTATGTATTTTATTATTTATTTGATTCTGTAAACATAATGTGGCCAATAAAGATTATTATTATTATTATTATTATTAGTATTATTATTATTATTATTATTATTATTATTATTATTATTATTATTATTATTATTATTATTACAGAACAGGAACAGATAGACAAAGACTTTGAGGAATATAATTTTTTCTCAAAACCAAATTTTGACGAACTGACTATTTTTTAAATACCACCCAAAAAAACAGAACACGAAAATGTACCCTTTAATATTCAAAAGGCATTCTACCATTCTAATGGCTTTCCTAGGAATTTGCTTAGCATTTAATAATATAATAAAGGAAAATGCTTTTAAAAATGGTTTTAGTACATGGAAACACGTCCATCAGCGTATACTTGAACATGAAAGATCCAGCATGCATAACAATAGCTGTGTAGCGGAACACAGTAAGGTGTCCGATTATCTCAGGGTGTAAGGAGGGTGTCGCTGGATGAAGGAATTAAACAAAACACACTGGGTCCTTGCAACTCCACTTTTAATAACCCAACAGATGATTTTCTACAATTAGTCTTAGCGAACGAACTCAATCTAAGCAAGGTAAAATAATAATCAATTATCGAGCAGACCCCTTATTATGTCTTAATAACTTACCTAAGCAAGATCAAGACACTGCGGTTGCAATAATTAAACAATTCACACATTTAAACGCAACACAGCGGCTTATCAGGATCTTTGCGGCGATCGAATGATTATTAATTAAGATGGCTGGTGAAAAGGCCACAAAAAATTTCATTCATATAAATTACGCGCTAAATTGTTTGAATATGCGGCTGCGCGGTGTAATATAGGTTGCCTAATAGTGGACGGAAATGCGCTCCGCTTTACCTGCCCCCTACATTGTAGTAACGCAACAACCAACACTTACGGAGCTACAAGGTTAATTTTCAATATTAAATTTAGTCCCCCAAAGAAGAAATTATTAATTTTTTTGAATTTGTATATATTTTTTAAGGTGGGAACTATGGAACATACCGCGCTCAGTTCTGGAAGTGGGATTTTCCAAAATAAAAGTAGCCGGTCCGACGCGTTTTTTAACCCGATATGGACCCTCAAATAGTAACATAAATTTCTTAGTTTCGGCGTTAAGCAACGAGGAAATAGGATTGGCTTTTAAAAGAACTAGGTCCCCTGGTCCAAGATCAATGTTTGTGGTTCGTTTCTGGGCGATACGTCGTCTGGAGGATTTGGAAAACAATGCTTCCTTTGCCAAAAATAATTTAACATGAGCATCCAGATCAGGAGGCGTTTGAGGAAAATCGACGATGTCGCGAAGAAATAAAGGAGGCGGCGCACCCGTCTGAAGTTCGCTAGGCGTGAAACCTGTACTCTCGTGCACTACCGAGTTGATTATTTCGACAAGGCGAGGAACCTCGTTTGCCCAACCAGTATGTTTCGTATGGCAGTATAACCTAAATAGTCGGCCCAGCTCCCGCATGCTACGTTCAACGGGGTTAGCTTCTGGGTGTCTAACGGAACTATGGGAAATTTTGATACCGCTGGAATCACAAAATTTCAACCATTGCTTAGAAATAAATTGGGTGCCGTTATCTGAATGGATCACAGCAGGTTTCCCAAATTTGGGGAAATAATCCCGCTCGAAACAACGAATAATACTACATGTGTTTGCTCTTTTAAGGGGATAGAGGCTCAGGTATTTAGAAAAAACATCTAAAACCACAAAGATGTATGTCACTCCGGCCCTAGATCTGGGTAATGGGCCGTAGAAATCTACGGATAGGAACTCGTTTACTCGATTTGGTATTATAGACCCCATAGAAGGTTTAGGCATAGACGACTGCTTGGTTTTCTGGCACAATTCACATGAACGTAATACCCGTTTGACATCTCGATGCATATTCTGCCACCATACCTCGCGCTTAAGAGCCACCCATGTCTTGAATACCCCAAAATGACCCAGGGTCTCGTGGAAGGCCAGAATAAAATCCGGGATTAAAACATGCGGTACACAGATAAGACAAGGCTGATCCTCTGAGCGACGCATAAAAAGTAATTCATTATGAATTATGAACCTGTTGTCACTATTCGCAGAGTTTTTAATGTTATCTATAATATCCGACAGCTTAGGGTCGGTCCGTTGAGCTTGAATCAAGGACGGTAGGTCTTGACAAAAGTTTTTTGGAAAAGAGATCGACGTAGCCAAGATTCTAAAACACTTGTCGGCCGGCGCAGGAGGTCGCGAAGGTGGATGGCGCGATAGAATATCTGGTACGACATTATCTCTCCCCGGAATATAACGAATATCGAAATCAAACTCCTGCAATGCCAAAATCCAGCGAGTGATCCGAGGAGCCAGGAGTCGGCAAGTATTTAGGTAGGATAGCGCTCGATGATCGGTCCAAATGGAAAATTTAGTCCCTAAAAGGTACACTCTCCACTTATCTAGCGCAAACACCACGGCCAGAGCCTCCTTTTCAGGAACAGAATAGGCCCGTTCGCGGTCTAAAAGGAGTCTGCTAGCGTAAGCTACTACCTGTTTCCGGCCATCTACTTCCTGAAACAGCTGCGCCCCTAAACCAAAATCCGAGCTATCTGTCTGTACCCCATATGGAACGCCTGGAATTGGGTGAAACAAAAGGATGTTCTGAGATAGACGTTTTTTTATTTCGCCAAACGCTGTTTGTTGCTCCAAACCCCAATTCCAGCTGGATTTTTTCCGCACTAGTCGAAAAATGGGCTCCGCGAGAGCCGAGAAGTTTTCGCAGAAACTACGGTCGTAGTTGCACAAGCCTAAAAACGCTTGAACCTGCTTTGGGTTTTTAGGGGCCGGAAAATCCTGTATAGCTTGTACCCGCGATGGATCGGACTGAATTCCCTCCGAACTGATGATATAACCCAACAGTAACAGGTAAATCCCGCTTGTGAAAGTCTTGTAAACACGCGATCTAAATGCTGCAGGTGATCGTCGAGTGTCTCCGAAATAATAACTAAGTCGTCTACATAGGCTACAACAAAACTTCGAAAATCCGGGCCTAGCACGAGGCTCATTGCTCTTGAGAAAGAGGATATTGCGGTCTTCAACCCAAAAGGAAGCACGGTAAATCGATAAGTTTGAGTCCCATGCAGAAACCCAGTAAATTTTTTGTCCTGAGGACGCAAAGGGATTTGAAAATACGAATGAGTTAGGTCTATAGTCGACATGTACCGTACCGAAGGTAGGGTGCGCAAAATGTCGTCGACTGGCCTGGGCAACTCGGAGTCTGGCAACATCCGTTTATTAAGAAAACGTGCGTCCAGACAGACGCGTACACTGCCGTCTTTTTTAACTGCTGTGACCAGTGGGCTGCAATACGGGGCTGTGGTAGTACGTTCGATTACACCCCACTCTAGCATTTTATCAATCTCCCGTTGCACGGCTGCGCGATGCGCATGCGGAATGGGATAAGGTTTCTGAAAAAACGGCGTTTCGTCTTGCATTAGAATTTTGTGCGTATATTCAGAAGTCCTCCCGGGCTTATCCGAGAAAATATTTTTAAATTTAACAAGTACATTATAAAATTTGGTTTTGTAACCCACAGGGATACCTAAAGTGTCCACTATATCTTTAAAATTTGTATTTAAAACGTTTGCTTTATTTACATTTAAAATTTGGGGAAAACGGCTTTTCGTAACGACCTTCATGGACACCGACGACGATTTAGAGACTTCCGAGTCCTTAATTTCCGGAATTTGTATTATTTTGAGGTTGTGTTCAACTTTTAACATTCGTTTTTGTAAGTCTAGCACGGCGTCTACCGATCTAAGCCAATCACAGCCTAGAACAACCGGAAAAACTAAATCGGGAATGTACAAAAATTCGAACTCGAATTTAAAATGGTTGAGTAAAAACGGAAGCAAAGCCTGGTGCGTTATACGACGTAACTTATTTTTGAACGCTCCCGAGACCTTGACTCCTGACACCGGAAAAATGGGCACCCGATTTCCCTCACCGACCGTATTCCACACTAATGTGGAGATCGCACAAATCTCGCTTCCCGTATCCACCAAAGCTGGGAACCTGCAACCGAGAATGTTAATGGACACAATCGGCGCAGAGGAATCCATGTTAACATGGTCAAAATCTCCCTCTTTTAATAAATCCTCCCGAGGATTATTCATAATTGAATTTGAAAAACGGGTTCGTTTAGCTTTTGATTCCCCGATAGAACCCTGAATCTGGGAATCTAAGAGTTTTCCGTCGCGTTCTCTAGGTCGCAGTACGACTCCGGTTCGCCGATACAATTTAATTTACGTTCGGTAAAATTTTTGTTAAAGTATTTTCCGTTCTGCCCCCGTATATTCGTTTCGACGCGCCCCCGTATATTTGCGTAGTCAGAGCCAAAGATAATACACCCCATAGATTGGAAACTGCACTAGCGCTAGCGGCAAAAGGCTAAAGTAAATTAATGCCATCTAGGTCTACAATACCCTTATCAATGCCAAAAATTGAAGTAGATTTCTGTAACATATTGGCGGCAAATTTGAATGTTGATGCTTAGTAGGGTGCCTTTGTATATTGTATTTACTGCTGTATTTTAAATAAAACAAGTATGAATATAAGATTTATTTATTGTAGTAATAATCTAATATAAAATAAAATACATACATCTTATGTACAGTTACGGAAAGAAGTAATGTCCATTTGAATGCTCCATTGTAATTGTTCGGAGGCATTCGGGTTTTGGTAATAAAATTAACATATCTATTTTTAAACTCAATAATTCTACCTACCTGCTATTTACCATTCTTTCTAGGCACATTTCATTTGACTTTTAAGCTTTTATGCAATAATTAAATATTTAAGGAATAACATTGATTCTGAAATAGTTTAAATATAATATAATATATTATGTTCTATAACTTATTAAATAAACTATATATTATTTAATAAGTTGTTATTAATAAAATAATATATTTAAATGAAATATAGACATTTAATACTAAAATAATTATAAACTTTTGCATTATTTTGCAAATAAAATTGTTAATAACCCTCTTTAATGTATTTACCTTTTTATGTGATTTTTTGTTATCTGGGCAATATAAATTAAAATATTTATTCTTACTATGTAAATTAAACACATTAAAATTTTAAACTAAAATGCATTTTGTGCACTATTAATACGTTTTTCTACTTCTATTGCATATTATTGATATTTTTTTGTTTTTTTTTTGCGTTAATAATGGTAACCAATATAACCGCCCGGTCTATCAAAGTGAATTATATTTACTTTGTAGGTATCAGTGATTGGCTTATTTTAATATTCACTGATATTTGAAACAATCGGGTTTTAAATTAGAAAAAAGTAAGGTTGACAGATGTCAGATTTATTTATATATACGATGGGCGACTATAATGATCTTTAAAATAGAAGAAAAGTGAGGTTATAATAAATAAATTTTGTTATCAATGAAAATTTCTTAATTGGAGTAGAACAAACATAGTATTACACTCGAAATAATGCGCATTATTTACTCGGATGAATTACGTCTCTCGCCTGACGGCTCGACATGCAAACCTTATCCTTTTAAATAATAGCCTGCATTATCTCTCGTATAATAATATACTATTATCAACATTTTAGTTTTCATTTCTTGTTTTATGAAATATCTGCCCAATACCAACTTATTTCAATGTATAAAAATCCAATAAAATATGGAAACGGCAAAAATTTATAATTATTATAATAATTGAACTTGGTATTCCCAAAGGGTCTGAGTGTCAAAAATAAAATTGTGTGAAATCAATGAAAATCCATTCATCTTTAAAATACAAAAATAATATGGAAAATATTTTTTTAGTCGTTTTGCATGGCACATAGACTATTTTTTAAATGATAATATAATATTTGACCAAATTGGGTCCAAACCCTTTGGGAATGTCATGCTTCAATTATAATTATTAATGTAATTATTTACCATTTCTTTTTAAATAAAAAGGCAGCTTTTTTTTGCTTATGGTTTTAGATAATATTTTCCTAAAAAAGGGTCCTACTAAACTTTACCATAAATTTTGTTTTGCTGAAAAAGTTTGAAAATCTTGAAAATTTCTATAAATTAAACTTTTACCTTGAATACCTTTTAAAAGAGCCCTACCAAAATTTGTTTTAGTTTTACTAATCCGTTTACGAGTTATACAATTTTAAAGTATTTTAAAAAATCTCATATTATTTTAATGGGAAATAAAAATTCCCGATGAGGGACCTGTAAATGTAATATTAAGAGCTTGCATTTTAACAGGACCATTTTTTGGTATTTATACTTATAAGTCTAATAATTATATAATATTTTTTATCAAATATTTAATAATTTGTCCTACGTTTAAAATATTAATATGAAATTAAATTAAAATACTTTTTAACATTTTAGTCCGGAAGAACTTCGGCTATAAAATTTATTACCTACTTTTATGATATAATTTATATATTTTCTGTTTATACATCTATAGGTATTGTAATCTTTTCTTATTAAGCCGGATGAGGATTAGCCCTTTCGGCAAGTATTAACTTATACCTCTAATTATGCCTAAATACGCGACGTGTGCCCCGATGATAATTTTAACGGCGCCAGAGTATATTATTATAACTTTAAAGAATAAATATTTTATAATTTTTTACACATTAACCTACATATAATAAAAGAGCAATAAATAAATATGAAGAAATATATAATATATATTTTATAGTTTTATAATATTTATATATTTATATAATATATATTTTATAATTTTATAGCTATTTATGTTTATATGTTTTATAGTTTTTATATGTAAGTTATAGTTTTATAGGTATGTTAACTTTTATATTATAATTATATTAAACATTTTTTGATAAATCCTACTATATTTAATTTAAAAATATACCAAATATAAAAATTTTAATTATTATTGACTGCTTTTTCACTTGTACCGTGGTTAACTATGGAATACCATGGTATCCCAAAATTTAACAGCCAATTCTTATGTAAAATTGTCCCCTGAATCCGAAAATACATCAATAATTATGAAAGTGAAGCAGTTTATGAGATATAGTCAATTCCATATTAAATAGAAAATTGACTATATCTCAAAAACTGTTCTACTTTTTTAACTTTTGACGGTATTTTCGGATTCAGGGGATAATTTTACATAAGAATTGGCTATTTAGTTTTGGGATACCATGGTATTCCATGGTTAACCATGGTACAAGTGAAAAAGCAGCCACTATTAACTATTAAATTAGTAATTTTTGACTAATTCATTTTTAGAGAGTATGTTTTTAATTTTAACACATAAAAGTGCAACAAATAATAAAATTTGTTTTTACTCCTAAAATAGTGTATTGAATCATTGCTAGTTCTGAAAAATGTAAAGTAAGTTTTAAAAAACTACAACTTGATAATATAATTTATAGCCTAAAAAGTTCTTATTAAAAGTTTTTTCCTAGAATAAATGTTTATAAAACTATACAAAAATATATCAAAAAATTAACGATTTAATAAAAATACAGTTAAATATGTAACATAGGTAGGTACCCAAAATAATTAATTCAATACGAGCAGGTAGTAAATTCTAAATATAAACATATTTTTAAATAAATCCCTAAGAGGCAGATGTTGACCATTTCCGAATGCCTCCGAACAATTACAATGGAGCATTCAAATGGACATTACTTCTTTCCGTAACTGTACATATTAAATACATAATGGGTATACATGAATATGTTTTTGTTTGGGGAGTGTAAACTTAAGAAATATTAGTCTAAATTCTTCAATAATAAGAGAATATTGCAAAATTTGGTAAATTAGTCCAGGCTACTTATACAAGGCTTTTGAGTGTGGACTTATGGCAAGTTCCGTGAAAAATTCATCTTGCCAACTCTTGGTTTTGAAACAACCATAAGTAGCCTGGGCTTGGCCTGGACTAAATTACCATTAAACAAGCAATCCTAAATTTTTTTTTTACGCTAGAGCGATACTGCCGAGCTTAGCCAAAAAGACGCAACTCCACATTTTTACTTTATAAATTATAGCGCTTTATTTTTTTTTCATAAGATAGGTACGTTCAATTTAATTAGAAATTTTTAGGAGATATAGTACTTAAAATTTGCTAAGAAAATAAGTTAATAATAATAACGAGATGAGTCTTTTTGGCTTAGGACGGCAGGATAGTCAATACTTACAAATTGGTTACATTTCCGCACCCAACAACAATACATTTCACAACCATTAACACGTTTTATCACTTTTAAGGCGCAAAAATGTATTTAATAATTCAAAGATTATGATTGACATCAATAATTATGATTTACATTGACATTTGCAAATAGCGTTTGTACAGATATCTGCAATTAACAAATAGATATAGTTCAGGTATTGTAGCTCTAGATGGCAGTGGTGGGAGAGTTTCCAATCTATGGGGTGTATTATCTTTGGTCAGAGCTACTTGGTTTATTTTGTGAACTACTTTTTGACAGATCAAAATTCGTTTCGTAGTTCTCCGCTAGCCTTAACCTATCAAGAGCTTCAGCTATAGTTCTAGTACCGATAAGAGATGCCGAAATAACCGGCGGGTAGTGCCTAGTCACAAGAGCAACGAGCTCTATTTCTGAGTAGCCCTGTAGATGTTTTGCGGCCGCAATTTGTGACAGAAAATATTCTACGTACGATAGTTGTCCATTGTACTTCCCTACTTCCAGCTGTAGTTTTAAATGCGTCTGCCTTGTATGCCCCCAAAACTGTTGTAAAAAGGCTGTTTTAAAAGTATTAAAATCAGGGTATGTGTGCAACAACGCATCTGCCCATATTTTGGCTTTTCCAAGGAATAAGTTATGGGCATAAAGTGAAATGTAAGCAAAAGGCACATCACAAAGGGATATTGTTTGTTCCAGACGATTAACAAAATCGACTGGGTTGACTGAATTGCCATCAAATTTGGGCAAAACTTCAAGAATTTTTGAAAAATTTCGCTGCATAGGTAGGTTATTCGCATAATTCGGGTTTACATTCTCATAATATTGGGGTAAAACATTACTAACACAATTAAAGTTGGGGTTTACATTATTAGAATTGGCATATTGTAAGTTTGACACGCTTGGATTTCTAGGTTCACTTGGCCATGCATAAGCATGTGGAGGTGGTAACCCCATACCAAGCAAAGAAGCTGCTGGGTTTACGTTAGATGCTGTGTTGCCCCCATAATAATGACTGGACGGGCCAGCCGCCGGAAAAGTAGTAGTTGGAACGTGCTCACCTGGTACCAATGGACTTGTTCTTACTCTAGACTGAGAGTCTCGGCTTCCTGCAGAGTGAGTTGGTGGCTCCATATTACTGGATCCTGGGTTTAGCCACAAAGTTTCGGGGGCTGCTGCTGGCTGTTGGACTTGCTGGTGGACTTGTCCTTCTTCTGTATTTCCTGCAGTCATGCTTCGTGTCACTGCCCTTCCTGGTGTTCTTACTGTAGGCATTGTAAATTCCTTCCTCCCAAAAGCCTTGCTGCAAAAGCTTAGGCCCTAGTTGGTAGCCAAATAGTTGTAGCGGAACACAGTAAGGTGTCCGATTATCTCAGGGTGTAAGGAGGGTGTCGCTGGATGAAGGAATTAAACAAAACACACTGGGTCCTTGCAACTCCACTTTTAATAACCCAACAGATGATTTTCTACAATTAGTCTTAGCGAACGAACTCAATCTAAGCAAGGTAAAATAATAATCAATTATCGAGCAGACCCCTTATTATGTCTTAATAACTTACCTAAGCAAGATCAAGACACTGCGGTTGCAATAATTAAACAATTCACACATTTAAACGCAACACAGCGGCTTATCAGGATCTTTGCGGCGATCGAATGATTATTAATTAAGATGGCTGGTGAAAAGGCCACAAAAAATTTCATTCATATAAATTACGCGCTAAATTGTTTGAATATGCGGCTGCGCGGTGTAATATAGGTTGCCTAATAGTGGACGGAAATGCGCTCCGCTTTAGCTGTAATGCTTACTTTATGCACCAGAAAGAAAGAAATATTGACAAATTAATGATAAGTGGGTACCACCAAACAAGAAACACCGAAGTATTGAAAAACCGTCAAATTTTTGATCGTGTATTAAACGAGGGCTTTCCTATAGGTAAGTTAATTTGTTGTTATTTTTATAATAGGTCTGAAATGTTATTATATTGATTTAGGGGTAACCTTAATGAAGCTGCATATTCTTCAGCAGATGCACGGTTAATTTTATACACGATTTCAGAAAAAAAATATATAATCATCGAAACTAGTGTTTTCGGGTTTATCGGACTTCCAAGTAACAGGAAACATGAGAATTAAAATCCTTCATGTATGGCATTCTAGATAGTAGCCCAAAAATATGTCAAAATTTTTAAATTTTTTGTAAAAACTAAAAATTTTAAATTTAAAAAAAACTTTTTTTAAGGATAATAAAGCGTTAAATTTTAAGTAAAAAACGTCTTATAAAGTCTTCTGCAGACGCTATAGTTTTGTTATGAAAAATTTCTGATTATTTTTACTTAACAAAATAATACATATTAATCAAATTCAATTAACTTAATAGGTTTTAATGTCTAAATAAATACATGTAATTATATGTGCTGGCTATTATAATAACAAATACTCCTTAACAGTTTTTATTTAAAAGATTGCTAATTCCTTGAATTTGAATTAAAATTTTTTGAAAACTTTAAAATAGTGATGCACTTGTTCTGACGCTTGTTCAGAAAAAAAAGCAAGTGCTCATTGATGTTTTTCAATGCACTCTGGAACATTATGAACTAGGGCATGCATTTTTGTTATGTACTTATACTTTTGCCCAAAGCAACTGGAAACTACTTCGTCAAAATACTTAAACAAATTGAGGTATTTGTTTCCTAAAACAAAATGTATAAACTTTAATACATTAAAGTATATCGCACATGGGCGGCAACAGTGTCATAAGTTTTTCATTCTTTTATTGTTGAATACGAATATGACGAACGTATGACTGGCCCCATCGGCAACGCCTTACACTGATTTCCCAGGGTTTTTTTTACCCCCTTTCAGTTCTCCTACGTATCCCGCCACTGCACAGCATTGCCTGTATTTGGTGGATCCGAATTTTTACCCTGGCTGGTAAATCTCGCCTAGAAGATCGTAAATGACAGTTAATTGGAGTGTTTAATTACTGCTTATGTAAGCCCCCATTTATGAGTTCTTAGGCTATGCTTGCTGTTCTTATGGAAACTGTTGGCGACTAATTAATTTCTACCTGGTGGAGGTTGCGAATTTCGCATTAATTAGTAATTGGGTATTATTATTATGTCATCCAATTTTGGTAGGTTTACTTTCTGTGTTGGTAATCCAGGAAAAATTATTCGTTGTATGCAATCACCTCAATCACAGTCTTTTTGACAGGTAGACAGGACAAAGCTGTTAAGAATAGACGTGACTTGATAATTAAAACTTAATTTAGAAAATATACGGTTTTGCCAATCTACAGAGTCTTAAACTTATGGTAAAAAACATCTTTTTGTTTAAACCTGTATATTATAAACGTTAGTCTATTTTTAGTAAATTTTTAAAATGTAAGCGATTCTCCATTAATTTATCTACAATATTCTTTAATATTCGTTTAAATCCGAAATCAAATAATAAAGTTATTTGCGATTGAAATTCATCGAAAATTTGTGTGGATCGATTATTTTGCCTGTGAGTGTATTTCGTGAAGTAAGATTTTTTTTAGAACAAAACTATAGGATGTACAAAAAACTTTTTGAGGCGCTTTAACTTAAAATTAAACGCTCTATTATTCTCGAGATTATCCTGAAAAAAGTTTTTTTTTAATTTAATATTTTTAGTGTTTGGAAAAAATTACAAACTTTTGACAAATTTTGGGCCACTATCTAAAATGCCCTACATGAAGGATTTTAATTTTCATGTTTCCTGGTACTTGGGAGTCGGACAAACCCAAAAACACAATTTTCGATGATTATATATTTTTTTTCTGAAATCGTCTATAAAATTAACCGTGGATGAGACGTTGTACCATGGGAATTTTCTGGAAATAATTTTATTGTTAAGAAAATATGACATTGTTTTAAAAGACCATTTGGATAAAATTATAGTTAAAAGCGAAAAATATAGAGATCAAGGTGGAAAACGAGGGCAAGGGAATTTCTTGATATTTATTTCAAAATCAACACTGAATTCTGTCAAAGCAATTACAACATCAATGCTTAAAGAAGAAATCTGTAAAGAAATAAGCAATGCTGGTATGTTTTCTATTGAAGTAGACAAACCCCAAGATATTTCTGTGAGTGACTAATGTTAATTAATAATTCGGTATGTATATCTAATATATTTCTTGTCATCGCTTCTAATGTTTTTTTTAGATATGTACACAATGAAGCCGTGCATGAACGTCTTTTGGCTTTAACTTCGTGTCAAGTCACAGGGCAGGGATTTTACGACATGATTTCAAGCTTGTTAAAAAAGCATGGTTTGAAAATTGTATCGCAGATTTAACAGATGGTGCGGCGAACATGCAAGGGCAAAACAACGGTTTTTCTTCAAAACTAAAAGCGGAAAACCAAAATCATATTCACATATGGTGCCACGGTCATATTCTCAATTTAGTGATTGGTGATATTCTTAAAACTAATATCTAAGTTGCAAACTGCTGAATTCTATTGCTAATTTTTTTTAAGGAATCATATAAGAGAATGCAAATATGGAATATGGTTTCTTACGATGCAAAGAAAAAAATACTTCAAAGCATTGGCGAAACCAGATGGTGGGCCAAAGAAAAGGCTTTAACTACAATCTTTGGTAGTTCTAATGACTTTGAATCTTGCCTTTTTGTTGATTTGAGGCTTTGGGACTTGAAACGAATCAAAAAGTTTCAAGTGATATACGAGTTATGGCAAGTAAATATAAAGAAGAAGTTTTAAAACATAAGAACATATTAATAGCTTACACTTTTATTTATTTATTTTCAATTACTGGACCTTTATCGTGATACCTTCAAATGGCTGGAATAGATTTACTAAAATGCACGTCATTGGTGCAAAATGCTTTTAAAGATTTGCAAGCTCATCAACGAGATACAGAATTAATTATAAAAACGGCAGATCGATTCATATCGTGGGGACAAAATTAATTGAATAGCAGAAATCTTAATATAGAAGAGAGAAAAAACACCTAGAAGAAAACAATTTTTTGATGAAAAATCAAGGAACGAAGGGCCAAGTAACCCTAATGAAGCTTTTAAAGTGCCATTTTTTAATTTCATAAGGGATACTGCTGTTGAATCTATGAAAAAAAGGTTTGGTAAAAACATGGACGTTTGTAGAAAAATGGCGATCCTCAGTCCGACAAACTTTATAAATATTAAAAATTCATTAGTACCATCAAATGCTTTGAGAGTTCTTTTAAATTGCTACCATATAATTCCCAAGCAACACTACAAAAACTTGTTGAAGAGTTGCATACCTTTGCTAGCAACTGAGAAAACTTTAAACAAACAATTCAAGATTCTTATAACACCTCTTTTATTCAAGAAGGGGAAGTTGAGGAAATAGAAGAACTGGAAGAAGAATGCGATGGCCCTGCTGCAAAAATATCAGATCGAAAAATTAAAAAGGAAAACTGTAAAAGCTGCAAAAATTGTGTCCTATGCTGTTACTTGACCATAATATTATAACAAAAATTCTTTGACGTAAACTTCTTTTTATAGCCCGCGGGCGTTATTATGATCCAGCGGGCTATAATGAAACGTCAAAAATTAAAAACAACAATGTTACACCATTTGATATATTCGAAGTAAGTTTTTTCGTATAAAGATTTTGATTTTTCCGGCAGCAGGCCGCAATTTTTCGCCTTTTCAGCTGCTTCCTCAATTTCATTCATCTTTAAACTTTAAAACTGACTGATGTCAGTTGACATTATAATATAACAATTATAAAAAAAATTCTTTGACGTAATCGTCTTTAAAAACAATAATATATTAAAAATAATAATATATTAATCGTGCATAATAGTTATTTATGTCATTAGGTTAAGAAGTAAGGCTTTTTGTGCTAAGCTCAAAGTTTGACGGCCGACGCGTAGCGGAGGCCTACAATTGAGCGAAGCACAAAAAGACACTTCTTGGCCGAATGGCATACAACATTTTATCTTCAAAGCACTTTATATAGGTCAATTTAATTCATCATGAAAGCGGCCTAACCTCACTTTTTTGAATCTCATTTATTTATTAGCTAAAGATTACATTAAATGTACAATAATTATTATTCCTTTTAGAAGTAGTAATAGTTTGACAATACCTAGCTACATGATTTAAGTAGAAATGGATTTTTGTAAGAAAATGGTTTACTTACCCTCTTGCTATTACATTGAATTCAATTAATTGTTTAATAAATAGGTATCTAATTTCAATTTGTTTGCATTTTTATTAAAAAAATAGGTAGTTTGGAATGTTTACGCTGTGTTTAACATTTAATTTTACTGAAAACTTAAAGCAAATTAAAATTTAAAGATAATTTAAATCGTAGAAAAAGAAAACACAACTGTGAAACGTCAAATTGCAATGTCCTAACCTCACTTTTTGTTTTATTATTCATATTTAATTTTACAATAATTTAATGAAAAATATTAAACATTATAATGTTATAACAGTAAAACAAACAAATTAGTGCTTATTATAAATAAATTAAACCAGTTTAGTACGTTAATTTCTTGGATAAGGATTAATTTGTCAAAACAATACCCCTAGCGAGAAAAAATCGAACTAATTACTTGCCTCATAAAAATTTTTATCGGCCTAGGCCATAACAAGGTATTTCTTTATCGAATGTTGACAACAATAAAGTTTAAATTATAGACCGCGTGGAGATAAAGTTTTGTATGCATTGCTGGCATAACTGGTTTTTATGGTCCTACGACGCTACGAAATAGCGCCTCGAACCATAAAAACCTTATTATGCCCTTAATACATAAATAACTATTATTTATATAACGGCCATTCCAAGCCCATGGACAGGACACATCAGAAACATGTCTAAATATATTCTTGTTACTTCCTTAAGTTTACTTATTTTTTCTACGAGTATTTATGAGAAGTATTAGCCAAATTTGGCTTATACTTCTCATAAATACTCGTAGAAAAAATAAGTAAACTTAAGGAAGTAACAAGAATATATTTAGACATGTTTCTGATGTGTCCTGTCCATGGGCTTGGAATGGCCGATAAGTAACCCAATAATAATAATTTTAATGTGTATATATTGGGATTTTTAACATTGACGTGTAAGTCTTTCTACTTTTGTTTTTACTTATTTATAACTATATTTTAAAAAATCTAATGTAATTTCTTGTAGAAACTCTGATGATGATAAACAACATAACTTACCCACTACTGCTCTAATGGATTTAACAATTAAACATATTATAAATATTGTTAAATTTTTAATTTTGTTTAATTTTAAATTGAGTTTTTTTAATTTTTTTTTTATTTGTCTTTTTCATTTATAACTTATTTGTTATTATGGTTTATATTATATTTATGCACGCACAAATGTTTTTTAACATTTACTTTGTAGATTATTTGCATATTTATTGCAAATTTATGGTTAATTGTAAACCTATTTGTAATTTTTATTATTATTATTATTATTATTATTATTATTATTATTATTATTATTATTATTATTATTATTATTATTATGTGTATATACGTATTAGTGGTTTTTCGGGATCTGCTCCGTGTTATCGGTTTTTGGTTCTTAAAATAACCGTATGTCTGACGACGTTTCGGTACAATCTCATGTATACATGAGATACATGGTATACCATCTTCAGGTCTTATCTGCTGGGCTGCTGTTGCTGCTCTGCTGCGAGTTAGACGTGGAGTCTCACTATATATACATATAGGGAAAGGTGGGGGAATTCTGCGCATCTAAGCAAAATCTCTAGTATCTTTGTTAAGTTTAAATGTGAAATTTTGCAATTAATACCAGCGATAGTCTACTATGTTTACTATGTGTATATAATGCGCAATTTATAAAAAAAAAATTGTTTGGTATGCAAAAACTACATTTTTTTAAATAATGCATTTGCGCAAAATTACCCACCTATCAGGGTAATTTTGCGCATCATAGGGGGAAAATTTGCGCTGTATAGAGAAAGATTTGTAGGTATCTAAATAAACCATTTATTTCTATAATATTATTATATTAAAACATAAAAATAAAACAAAACTATTTTCTCTATGAAACAAACAAAACAAGCAAGATCAAAAATAAATAACTAAAAATAAAATTTTTGTTCTTAAAAATAAGAGGGTCTACATGCAGCAGTTGTCACATATGTAGTTTTAGGGGTTGTTTTTTACGCTACACTCCGCGTGTGCCCAAATGGAACTGTTTATGATGAACAATCTAGGCTCCTGTACCAAAAGCTCCCATATTGGCCAAATTTTGCAGAGCAAAATTACCCCAATTTTTCAGCGTAAAATTACCCCCATTGCAAGAAAAATATTGTGATACTAAAAAACATTCCAAAAGTTAACCTGAACAATTTAAACATACACCAGATTACGAGGAAAGATCATATAAAGTTGTGTTATAAACATTTAAGCGATTGGACAGAAATTTAAACTTAACTCGTAGCGGAAACGACATGGATTTCTTAGATCAACGTACATGTATCACAGTTAGCTAGTGACCATGGTCACTAGCTAAAAGCTACAAGCTTAATTGCGGTACACTTTACCCAAAGCAACGTTTTCAAGTTTGCAACATTCAAAAAATGTATTATTTACTTCATATCTGGAAGAATTGTTTATGCGTAAAATTACCCACCGCGCAAAATTCCCCCACCTTCCCCTATACAGTGTGACCCATTTGTTTGCGACTCGCCCCTGTAAAATCTTTATTTGTTGTGCGGTTTTAAAAATGACATATTTGTACAAAATACAAGGCCTACCTACTATGTCAGTTTTTAAGAGTAAATTTTTATGAATTCATATTAGCGATTTTTTTTAACAAAATCTAAGCACGGGACCTTTTACAAATTTTATTGAAAAAGTTGTTTTTTTCATGGATAACTTGACAGAATACATTTTTTTAGTTAGATATTATTGTGCATTTGTTTACTTAAAATTTTCCAATAAAATTTAGTAAAGGGTCTTTTTGAGGGGTGGTGAATCCAGTGCTGAACTTAGATTTTGTTTAAAAAAATCGCTAATATGAATTCTTAAAAATTTACTCTTAAAAACTGACATAGTAGGCCTTGTATTTTGTAAGAATGTTGAGTTTTTTGTTCCAAAAATAGTTTATCAAGATCTATACTTTAAAACAAATCCGGTTAAAATCGCACAAAAAATAAAGATTTTACAGGGGTGAGTCGCAAACAAATGGGTCACAGCAACTGCAGCCCAGCAGATAAGACCTGAAGATGGTACCGCTACTGATTAAAGGAAAATAAGATTAAGTAGATATATGTTTTTAAATAGGTAATTTATTTATGTTGTTCATTATATACAAATTAAATGTATTACACATATTTAATACAAAATTTAGTTTTACATTTAATGAAAAAATTACCACCAATCATATCCTCCGTATCCAGAATAGTATGGATATCCGTATCCAATACCATGTCCATATCCATAACCTATACAACATTGGATAAACAAATTTATAAATAGTAAAAAATATGTTTCTTGTAGTGTTTAATATATTTTAAATCATTACCTCCGTAACCACCATAGTAAGACCTAACAGGTGAGTAATATGAATATGATGGATAGTATCCGTATCCGTGACCATATCCGTAGCCTAATCCGTATCCGCCATAACCTCCATAACCGTAACCAATTCCTCTTTTTACAGGCTTTTTCACTTCTACTGGCTCTTCAGGCTCAGGTTGATCGGCTAGGGTCAGAACCACAAGGGAAAGCAAAAATAAAACCTAAAAAAATAATTTAGTTTGAAATCGTATTTTACTAAAATATTATAAAATTGTAAAGTTATATTAATCCTGAAAAATGTTGCTTCATTATCTCTGGTAACCAGAGAAAATTGTTATAATATAGGTATATGTAGGTTTGAATTTTTTAAATTTAGGTACCTAATTTATTTTTTTTTATATATCTTGTTGTAACAATTGGTTTAAAAAAAATCAAGCTTTTTAAGAGCTTGATTTTTTTTTATTTCCATCTTTTAAATATAAAAATAAATATCAAATTATTCAAAAAAATTCTTTAAAAACTCACAATTTGTACAATTTTTTTAATAGTAGGTATTAGGACATATATATAAAAATTAAGTTGTATTGCGATTATAAAAAGTACTTGTGATTGTTTTTATTCATTTTTTGAATTTAGGTAATAATATTTTTTTTAATTATGTTGTAACAACTGGTTTTAAAGCTAAAAAATGAAGATACTTAGATCTTTTAAATATAAAAATAAATATCAAAATATTCGAAAAATATCTTTAAAAACGCACAATTTTTACGATTTTTCTTTTAATAGTAGGTAGTAAGACAACATATATATTTTAAAATTAAGCTGTATTGCGATTATCAAAAGTACTTTTGATTGTTTTTATTCATGATTTTTTTAATTTAGGTAATATATAATTTTTTTTAATTATGTTGTAACAACTGGTTTTAAAGCTAAAAAATTAAGCTTTTTAAGACCTTATTTTTTTTTAATTCTATCTTTTAAATATCAAAATAAATATTAAAATATTCAAAAATATCTTTAAAAACGCACAATTTGTAGGTACTTGTAGTATTAAAAAATGTTATATTGTTGTTATCACTCACCAAGAACTTCATATTAATGGTACAACGAACTTGTTATGACTGATGCAGGTATTTTGCATAATTTTCTATTTATAGTAATAGTAAAATTATTAAAAATAATTGCAGTAATGCAGGGTGGTTAAGCAGTGCGCCTATGTCAAGGTTTAAGGATATTACAAACGATAATTAGTAGTTACTTTGGGTTAAGGTTGTGAAAAAATTCGTCCACAATACTATTCTTTGTTTAAAATCGTCCGGATTAAAAAAAATCGCGTGATTTGCCTTCTTACCTAATTACAATAACAATTGTCGTCAAATAAGATAATTATAATAAGGTGTATTATAAAGACTCGCTTACTTGCCGTAGGTACTACGCAACGGATAGCTTAACTGCGTTGCTACTATAAACCGTATACGGTTTTAATAATGGTATTGATGGTTTTTTTGCCTATAATTTTATGTTTTTAAAATGTTTACTACTTAACTTTAATTTATTTACAAAACAATAATATACCTATATATAGGTACTACATGTAGTAATATTTAATGATATTATAAACTTGGTAGAAATGGCTGCTTGATTCGGTTCTATGAATTATAATTTTTTCTAATTGTATACAGGGTGATTCCATAAGTAGGTACACTTTAAATAAACAATTAAATTTTAGTATGAAATTCAGAGATGTTTTTCCTAATTTTGCACCCTGCAGGGTAGCGTATTTTGAAAAGCCTACTCATTTGGTCCCCGCACACAGTGGTCCTCGACTAGCCATGGGTTGTATGAAAATGGCGCCAAAAAATGAGTTCGGATTTTGATAGGTACCTATATCTATAAGCATTGCAAAAATTCATCAAGTAAAACCGTAGCTGATCATTAACTTATTTTATGAATGTAACAATTTCGCATTTTTACATAGCCTTTAGATTCCTACAATTTTAAAAAAGTACTTTTTATTTTTACAGTGAAAAAAGGTTATAGACCAAAATAAATTTACATTTAATCAATATTTGTTACAAATGTCTAGAGGAGAACTCAACAACAGCTTTCTTTAACTGGATTTGATAGCAAGGATCTTGTAAGAGATTTATTTTATATCGGTTCCAGTACTTGAGAAACTCTCTATAAATAGATTCTCCTGATTGCTCTGACCATAAACCAAGTCCACCTTCTTGAAGAAACTGCAAAGATTGAGTAATATGTTTCAAAATGACGTGCAATTTGAGAGACTTTGAAAGCCCAGCTCTCTAAAAATGAATTAGTCAAAAATGACTTATTTAATAGTTATTGGTTTTTTTACTAGTAAGTACCATGGTTAACCATGGTATCCCAAAATTCCCCCCTAGTCTTATGTAAAATTGTCCCCTGAATCCGAAAATGTCTTCAAAAATTAAAAAAGTAGAACAGTTTTTGAGATATAGTCAATTTTCCATTTAATATAGAATTGACTACATCTCAAAAACTGCTACACTTTCATAATAATATTATTTAATAGTTATTGGTTTTTTCACTTGTACCATGGTTAACCATGGTATCCCAAAATTCCCCCCAAGTCTTATGTAAAATTGTCCCCTGAATCCGAAAATGTCTTCAAAAGTTAAAAAAGTAGAACAGTTTTTGAGATTTAGCCAATTTTCCATTTAATATAGAATTGACTACATCTCAAAAACTGCTATACTTTCATAATTTTTGACAGTATTTTCGGATTTAGGGGACAATTTTACATAATAATTGGCTACCATGGCGACAAGTATTGCAGATGGAAATTGAAATTGGGAACTTAGGATTCTGTAATTAAAAATTTCGACGATTTTGTATTACCCATAATAATTTTCTGCCCACATGCTTTTATGCTCATGGTTGCTTACAATTTCAATAGGGTTCATTTTATTATAAAAGTAACAATAAAACCGACAAAAATTATTAGATTTGTGTTTTAAAGCAAACATTAACTGACAACCCTAGACCAAACCTAGGCTAACAACTGACAAGTTAATCAAATATTTCAGTGCCAACTTATCAATGAACCTATATGTAAACTTTTGTGACCTCCAATTAAGTATGTGCCAATTCTTTAAATTTATTTAAAAATATGGTCAAATGTAAACATATATAAAAGTATCACAAAAACATATTTTTATGATCAGCTATGATTTAACAGCGTTTTTATAACCTTGATATACATGCCTACTAATATCTAAACCTATTTTTTGGCGCCATTTTCATAAAACCCATGGCTAGTCGAGGACCACTGTGCGCAGTGGTGCCGAAACCGAGACGCATTTCCCATCTCAAAATCTGCGTAAAAACGTACCTAATTCGTCAACTGGAAGGGACCAACTAGAGACGTACCTATTTCCTATAAAATTTTGTGCGTTTTTAAAGATAAAACCTTTAACATTATATCCCTTTGATTGGGAACTATATTTTTATCGGCTTTATTTAAAAAAAACACAAAAAGTAAGCATCAACAGTAAATGAAAGAAATTAGTAATTGAGAAAATCATTATGAGTAGGTACTTGTTACTTTTTATTGATGTTGTATAAAATATTACAAAATACAAAAATAAAAAACAAACCCTGAATTTGTATCTAATTTTAACAACTTTTAATATTAACCTAATGATCATAATAATATTGTTTTACCATTAGATATTTTTGTACTCAATTTGCACATGTATTGTTTTGATCGCACGACCCACTTGAATCAATAAATATTATGTCGCTTGCAAAATTTAAATCGAACAGCCTTGGAAACAAGTTTTCTCATAATCCAGTTGGTTTTTGTTTTCTCAGAAAAGTTTTTTATGAAAATTTCACATTTTTTATCATAATGCAATAATTTGGACTGCAATGTCACTTTAAATTGCTCACTATCTTCCCCTTTGTATTGAAACAGAGAAAAATCCGAAACTATATATAGAGCTAAGCTTTTACAGTACCTAATTGTGTAATGATAATACTTTTGTATACTCTCTAAAAATGAAATAGTCAAAATTCTACTATTTGAATTAGTAAAAGCATTGTTTACTAATAAAATAGTCGTTTTCACTTTTAAATAGTTATTTTTTACTATGTAAATAGTTAAAGTTTGACTAATTTAAGATTAGTCACCATATTTGACTATTTCTGACAGTTAAAAGTAACTAATTTCTTTAGTCGTTTACGGCCAACAACAAAGTATTATTTGAATTAAATGCATATACCTACCTCTCCATGGTTAAATGACCCATAAAACAAATAAAGATGCAAAAAGTTTAGCTCAAAATAGCAAGACAAATAATATATTAAACTTTAAAATATTATGAACCATATTTATTGACAAATAAAATTAATTTTTATAAGAGCGGATGACAGCCGAATGCGTTAAGACGTTAGCTTGACAAACTTGTCAAGTGACAGACCTGAGTTCAATCCCAGGCTGGGTCAAAACTTTTTTTAAATTTAAATTTACTAATTTGACTATTTCATTCAGTGGAATTTGACTAATTATTAGTGACTGCTTTTTCACTATGACAATTAGTCAAATATGACTTATAATTAGTTATTTTTGACTAATTCATTTTAAGAGAGTACAGATATATCTACTTCAAACCAATCACATTCCAAGTATTTGTTTAATTTTACGTGTTATCTTGAAAAAGTCAATTTTTAATAATGATGATGATTAAGCTTACAAAAATACCAGAAATATGTCTGTGAGTTTTTATGTTGACACATGCGGGTTTGACAAATGTCGGTAAATTTAATACTTGTTCAGGCCAATTCACTAACATGAGTTGTTAACATTAGCCACTAAAATTAGTGGTTATCGTTATATTTAATCGGCTTCATTGGCTGGATTGGCCGATATCCACTGATTCAAGTGGCAAACGTTAAGCTAGGATCAGACGGTGCAAATTCTTGCAGCAACTTTGTCGCGGCAACCAGGTTGCGGCGATTTTTTGTTGTTCACACAATGAAACTAAGCAGTTGATCAAACTTGTCCTAAAATAGAACATGTTCTATTTTTCATGCAATAAGGTTGCGGCGACTTAGTAACTTTTACAGGGGTTTACGAATTTTCACTAAAAAATAAGTTTGGTACTTAATATTTGTCAAATGGAATGACAGATAACAACCTTATTTTTAAGAGTGTGTAGTAGTCTACTTTAATAAAACATTAAATGTTTGTTATTGTTAATAATAATAAGCACTACCATTTATTTAATCTATGCACTAAACACTTTTAACGAAATAACGAAAACATACATTTAAATCAGAACAGGTATTTTTATTTTTCCCCTTAGTAATTTTCGGAAAAATTGGCAATCCTGGTGGAAAATTGCGCCAATTTAGTTGGTTCGTGTGAATACCTTGTGTGCAACAAAATCGCTGCAACTTGTTGCAGCGATAAAGTCGCCGCGAGAGGCTGCACCGTCTGATCCTAGCTTTAACGACTCATGTTGGCCTGATTCAGGCTATTTCACCAGAGATATATCAAGATCTACACTGAACTATAGTATACAAGTTTTTGTTGATGCTCTTAAACTCTTCAGTCAAGCTTTATTATCGACTATTTCCCTCGTCTTAATTTCCACCAATCACAAACACGCAATTTTAAATTACAAATGGTTTCTAGGTGAAAAAACTGTGTGACAGCACCTGTCAGCAGTTTTTTCGAGTTTACCCGCGGCAAAACTTGACAGCTGCTGTCACCAAAAATTGCAATTTATATTTTAATTGTTAACTGTTACTCATGAAATAGTCTTGTCAAATACCATTCGGGCATCTAATTTTTCCTGTGAAAAAAATCGAAAAAACACAATGCTAAGTAATATTTTTTAACAAAATGCATTCGTGCAGGTGCAAAAATCCTCCTCTTCGACACGGATTTTTGTTGCCACCAGCACTCATGCTTTTTGTTAAAATATTACTTAGCAACGTGTTTTTTCGATTCTTTTCGGAAAAATTAAATGCCCTTATGATATTACTTACGAAAAAAAACTTGCCTATCCAGGAGAGAACGCAAGATTTTCTGTGTGGTCTTTTACAACTTGATTAAAAATAAAGCTGTATTCGGGTATTAGTTGAAAGGTTATTAGGCCTAGATTGTAAAAGACTTTTAGAATACCGTCAACACGGGTGGCTTTGCACCCCGCAGGTGACTTTTATGAAAAATCTTTAAAGATTTCGCGCTCGATAAAATTTACATTTATAATTTGTTGGTCTAAACCTGTCAATTAAGCGATTCTATAGAGTTTATATTACAGGAAAATCAGTGTTTTAAAGAAATAAATGGGATTTATTATACTTTAAAATTGTATATATTGCATCAGTGCGAAACTCTTAGAAATACACGCGTTACAATTTCTATATTATGCACAATTCTTTGGAACGATGGTCCTTCGTTAACTACATGTCGATTTTTTTTTATCGTTAATCCCTTGCAATCGGTATATGTCGCAGCTAACATGTGTCTAATACAAATAAAATAAAATATTGTTACCCGCAACCAGGGGGTAACTTTGCACACCCAGTTTTTAATTTTTATTTTTTAAACTCAGCCTTATGTAACATTATAACATAGTTATTATGAAAGAGCAACTCAAGACTGAAATTTTGGTATACAATATTTAATGTTTATGATTGTTAAAAACACAAAAATTTTAAGCTTAACACGTTAACGGCCACGGCGGTCCCAGGGGACCGCTAATAGTTTTTCCATCCAGGCCACGGCGGTCCCTAGGGACCGCCTGTCAATTTTTTGTTTAACAGTTTAACATGATTTTCTGGCCAGCGGACCGCTCGTATAAGGTATTTTAAAGCATGCATAGGACCGCTTGGCCCTGACGGCTGACGAAGATACAAGAGTTTTTTAATTATTTATTTTTTAATCTGTATTTTGACGATTTTATTTTTTAAAATGATACAAGTAAAATATCAACTTGGCCCAGTAAACAAAATCACCAATAACGCCGTGGCGTTTAACGTGTTAAGTTTGAAAGTGAGTTACGGTATGTGATGTAATTTTGAAAGTTTGGACTTTTTTTCGAAATATCATATTTAAGGCAATTTTAGTGGTTTTAATGATTGTTTAGCTGTGGTGCCTATAAATAGGCAGAGTAATTTTAAAATACACAGTGCGGCACTCGGCCAGCTATATGAGACATTCTTTTACATATCGTACGGATTACAGAAAACATATTTTTTCAAATTTTTAAAATGACTTAATTTTTTTTTACAGCATCTTTTCATAAATTTAGCCGACCCCTATATCGGAATTTTTGCAGAAAATTTATTTTTCCAAAGATATATGGATTTAAACTTTTGATAAAATTTGAAAAAATGCTGAATTCTTTTGTACTTAAAATTCATTATCTCCGGTTCTACTGATCGGATCGATTTCATTTTTTTTTTTATTTTAAACCATATTACATAGTCTTTTTCGATAAATATTTAAAAAGTTTGTGTTTTGTTTATTATATGAAAAAAATATTTTTTTTTTGTATAAACAGACTTTTTGTGTTTGCCCCCTCTATGAAAAAAAATTAAAAAAATACTGTTCTATGCACTATTTATTACTCTACAAAATGAATTTTTCAGAAAAATGGAGACTTTTTTGGATCGAAAGATATTAAATATTTTCGAGCGCGTGACCGGTACAAGCCGTAAGGGGGCATCCATTAATTACGTGAGGCGTTTAGGGGAGGGAGGGGGCAAGCCAAATCTCATCAATTCTCACGTAAGGGAGAGGGGGGTCTCGGCAAATATCACGTAATTTTTAACAAAGTATGTTTTTTTAATAAATCCAACATTTTTTAAAATCTCACGTGAGATTAGGGGGAGGGTGTTGAGCCAAATCTCACGACATCTCAGCAAGGGGGGAGGGGGTCAAAAAATCGCTAAAATTGACTCACGTAATTAATGGACACCCCCTAATCAGACATCTTCGAAACGCTAACACATTTAGGATCAGTGATGCCGCCGATACGAGAGATTCTCGCCTCTCGTCTCGTCTCGTCTCGTCTCGTCGAGAGATTTTCTCTCGAAAAAAGGCTCGAGACGAGACGAGAGAAAGCCCTCTCTCGCTCGAGAATTTCTCGTTTCTCTCGATCTCTCTCGTTCTCTCGATTATTCCGGTAATAAGTAAACAATTTTTTTACATAAAAATTTTAATTTGGCGATATTTATTTGGACCAATGAGAACATTATTCGCATTTCATAATAAACAAAATTTGTTCCTGTATAACGTTTTATTATTTTATAACACAACTTAAGGTAACCAAGAAAAAAATTACTTATAAAATAATATAAATTTTTAAAATTTACCCTGTATAAGCACATTTATGGCACATTTATGGCACATTTATGGTACTCCTTATATATAATAGTATATACTATTAAACAACCCGTGCTTAATAAGCATTGCTTATTCAATGAACTTATTAACAACATGTGGTTTTTGAGGGGCTGATTAAAAATTTGATATCCATTTCTTCAAAAAATAAAATGGCTGATCCAATATGACGAAAATTAGTCGTTCGGCTTTAATGGTTTGGGTAAAATTTAGTATTTAGATATTTATGGGGTACCTGATTAAGAATTTGATATCCATTCAAAAAACAAAATTGCGGATTCAAAATGACGGACATGCGCAGTAGGTACAAGATGGTTGGATCTATGTGGAGTAGTTACATCATATAGACGCAGTAGTTTTCAGATGGATGGATGATTTGATCCATCCATCTGAAAACTACTGCGCCTATATACTACACTGAGAAAAAAAATGGGACAAATAAACTGTGTAGCTAATCCTTTTATTAATAGTGAATATATTGTTTATTACCTCTAAATAGTCGAAATAATAACGATAAATATACTTTAGTTAAAACTTTATGTGTCGGGAATAAAAATATATTTAGGATAAATATACTGTCCCATATTTAAATATTTTTTTTATTTGGGAGCAATAAACTTTTTTCTCAGTGTTACAGTTACATCTATATATGTAACTACTCCACATAGATCCAACCATTTGATTCAAATGTGCGACATTTTCGGCGTAAGAAGTCTTACTTTATCAGTGTGGTCTTGGCACAATTTCCAGTTTAAATTTATATAGAAAAAATATAAACGAATTCGTATTTAATTGCAAATAATTTTTGTATTCATACATAGGTACTTTTACCACGAGAGATACGAGACGAGACGAGAGAAAGGCACTCTCGAGCGAGAAAAGATTATTCTCGACGAGACGAGAGACCCATTTTCTCTCGCTGCACGAGACGAGACGAGAGAAGGACTTTTCTCGTCTCGTCTCGTCTCGCGGCATCATGTATGAGTTTACACTATCCTAAATTAGGATAGTGTAAACTCATACATCGTTTTAAAAAAATACCAGCGCTTTTTGTAAATTAATTCTGATTTTAAAGGTTTTCAATAATTTTAAATAAATTAAATTTTAAATAATACAAACTCCAATTAATGAGTAAATTTATTAACTGGCAGAATTGACATTTGCACAAATAAGTCACCAATTAAAAGATGTCGAATCATGGCACTCTTATACAAAATATCACGTCACCCGACACATGCACTAATACGTTTGAATATTACGCGATGGACAGTCCTGTCACGCGCTCGAAAATGTTTAATATCTTCCGATCCAAAAGAGTCTCCACTGTTCTGAAAAATGTATTTTGTAGATAAAGAAAAAGCGCATAAAATAGTATTTTTTTCATTTTATTTTATAGAGGGGGCAAACATGAAAAACTAGTTTAAAAAATTAATCTGTTATTAACTCCCAATACTTAAAAAAAAAAAAATTTAATTTATTTATTTGAAAAGCCTATTCAATAAGGTTTAAAACAAAAAAAAAACAAAATCGATCCGATCAGTAGAACCGGAGATAATGGGTTTTATGTAGAAGGAAATTTATCGTTTTATCGCAATTCATAAAAACTTTATATCAACATATCTCTGAAAAAACAATTTTTTTACAGAAAACCTGATACACGTATCTGCTTATTTACTGAATAGAAGCGGTAAAAAAATTTTCATGCGAATCCAAACCCTGATGTCAAAATAGGTGTACGATTTGTAAAAGAATGTCTCATATACAGCCGACACTCGGCCGAGTAAACATAGCCGACATTCGGCCAGGCGGATATGCCCGGTCTACACGCCGGAACAAATACATGTGCCCGCGGTCGATTCGGCAAAACGTATTCGGGCGGTATGCGAGCCGGCTAGCTTGTGCTTATCTATATCTATCTATCTTATCTATTTGTGCTTACCTATTTGTAGATGCAGCTTAAGATTGTATTGCTGCTTAGTATAAAGTATAAAATTAAATTCAAAATTACCCTTAAAGCAGTTTAAACCGGCGAATAATAATAAAAATATTAGGTCTTTTAAAATTCATATATTTATTAATTATTTAAGAATTCTTTAAATTACATTTATTAAAAGTGCAAATGCAAAGCTATAGATAAAAAAAATACATACCTACCTACATAAAATACGTTATTTAATTACATATATTTATTTATTTATCCATCCTTAGTAGGTAAGTTAACTATCAGTGCCACATAAGGGCAATTACCCAGATAAATTATATAATTAATTAATTATATGCAATATTAAATAGCAGTAATAGGTAATTGCAACATAAAAAAGAAATTGTACAATATCAGTAAACAAGAAAATACAGATAACCTTCCCCACAAAACAAATTACAAACCATTAAATATTAAATATAATTTGGTACCCATGCCCCGCACCTTGCCCTCCAACTGTAGCACCCACTCCATATCCACCAAAAGGGTGGTAAACACTTTCCACATCCGAATGTAAAACAATGATTTCCCTAGGAACGAAAACATGGTGTAGATGTCCTGGAATGAACGCATGGTGGTAAACATGCCCTGGGATCCACACATAAGAATTTTTAGGTTTTTCACTCGTGTCTTTGTGATCCAAAACAGCTAAAGTTGCATTGTGTTTTTCCTGCACTAATTTTTGGTGTTTTGTGGAATCAAAAAATGATGCAAAGCCGTGCTCCAGAGGTGAACGTTTTTTGGGCACAGCGCAATCGGTGGTTATTTTCAATAAAAATAGTGGTAGTAGACACTGAAATTTATAAATAGCCTATTATAATTACGTATAATTTATTAATAAAGTCGTTTGCCTACTTAGTCATTCTTTGTTAAAGATAAAAACATACTTCATGGGTACATGCACTTTCAATAGACGTTTTAGTAGTTTAATACCTTAAATAATGTCCCGCGCATGTTGATACAATGTGCTCCACTTTCTTTTACTTGTTTGATACAATTTTAAAACACCTTGCTCTCTACAACAATAATAATTTTAATCCTTAATAAAATAAGCACTGATTTTGGATAAATCACGTCCACTCAATATGGATTTAAGCTGAACATTTATCTATTCTTATTTAAGTAGGTAGGTAGGCATTGCATCATTGCGATTTACAATACCGATTAATTATGTTAAAGAAATTTCAATGTCTTTTTAACGAGGAACAAGTTTGAACTTATGTTAATTTTGAAAGGTATTTAACTATGATTTCGCGAAAGAATCGAACGATCGATTTACAACACATCTCAGATTTTTTTTTAATTTTAATATTTTGTTTATACATCCAATTTAACACTAAATCTAAAATTTTTCTTTCATCTGACTTAAACTTTAGCTCCTAGAAACCATTTAACTTTGCCTTTCACAAAAAGGCCAAATTCCATTATTTTGGCATACATTTTTTATTAAAATACTGAATGATTTGAAATTTGGCCCATGTATGACCCCTATTAGTACCCACAATTCTGTCAAAAAAAAGTTTTAATTTTTTACATACAGGTGGCGCTGCAATTTTTTTTTCTTCGAAAGTAGACGTTTTTTGAAGACAAAAAATTCTCTTAAGCAACAATGCTCAAAAAAACTAAATAGCGTACCAGATAATATAGATATTCCTTTATAATTCGACATATAAAAATTTACTTGCAAATGATGTTGCCGCCCGTAAAGCCAACTTAAAGTTTGGTCTACCGCATTAAAAAAAATTGAATTACACTTTCAACTCTATCCTTATTTTTTAACTAAGGAACTCCAGGTGATGGCTTTTATTGGTAACTAAAACGCAACAAAAAAAAGTTTTATTTTTTTACATACAGGGGGCGCTGCAGCCTTTTTTTCAAAAATAGACGTTTATAAAGACCATAAAGTTACAACATTGCTTAAAAAACTAATGACATTATTTATAATGTATCAGATAATATAGATATTCTTTTATTGTTTGACATATAAAAAATTATTTGCAATAATTAATGCCTGTTGTAGGGACGATTAAAATTATAACTAGTGCACGTACCCGCATATTGTTATATAAACGCCTTTTTTCGCTTTTATTGTTGGATGCGGACAAAAGGTAACAAAACCAAAGAAATTTTAATTAAAAATGGTAACAAGTATTTCAGTGACTCTATAGTAATAGTAATATGACCATTTGTTTAAATATATTTTAGTATATTTCGAGAGGCAAAGCATTCTTTATTATCGTACTTTAAAATTAAACTAGTCCAGACTATAGGCTGGGAATCAAGTTACCCCAACAGTTGACAGTTACTGTCAAACGGTAACCATAATAACATTTAAAATTTTGCCGTTATTACAAAAGTTGAAATTGGAGAGGGAAAATATCATGCTTTTAAAGGTACGCAAAGTTAATAAATTTTCTTTAAGTAAATCAAAATTCTAGGAATTGAATTTTCTTCTGGAGTAAACATAAAAGTTCCTTGCACATCATCGAGTCGACAAAAGGAAAATCTAAATAATTTAAAAGCAATTAAATATAGGTGCGACGAATTACTTTGCAGTAGGGTTTTTGAAAATGAAAATGATCTTCTAAACCACCTTAAATTCCAAAATCATAAATTTCCTGAAATTAGACAAACTATATGTGATGTTGCTAGAATGGAATTTTTAAAACAAAAACTGCAACTAGTTCAACAATATCTACCGTCAATATATGCCCAAATGAAGAAGAATAAAATACGTTTTTTCGAGTATATGCAAAAGGGTTCAGAAGGCGCAAAATTAAAAAATGACGTTTTAATGAAAAACAAAAAGATTTTATTGGCAACCTTTTTGAAGAAGGTGAAAAAACTAAAATTAAATATAGGCCTGAATATATAGCAACAGCTTTACAAAATTATGAGGTAAATGGCAAATTTTAGTTTTCTTCAAACGAGTATATGCATCCTAATCAGATACGCGGCTTATTATCAAGATTATCGTCAGATAGAAGGTTAAGCAAAAATAGAAAAAGAAAATTAAAAAATTTGCCGGAAGAAATTGAAGAAATTAGCCCAGAAGCGGATGAAGTTTTTTTGAAGTTTTATCAGTTTTAAAGTAGTTCCTTTGCGGCCTAAGTAACTTTTAAGTTATAAATAACCCTGGTTAAAATCTCTAGACTGATTCTGAGAATCGCTCTAGAGATTTGAACCAGCCAGTAGGATATAAACCAGGGTTATTTATAACTAAAAAGTTAGCGAATATACCCCTTAGGGGTCTATTCTGTAACTTTCTAGTTATAAATAACCCTGGGTTATATCATATCGACTGGTTAAAATCTCTAGAGCGATTCTGTAACTTTGTATTTGGTTTAAAATTTAACCCGATGCCGATATAACGCTGGTTATTCAGAAATGTATATCGAGAGGTATATTAGTAGGCGATAAAAATAACTTTTGAGTTATAATTTAGATTTAAATAAAAAACACTTTCAAAGGTGCATTATAAGAATAATTTCCTTTACAAATTATTAGTACTAAACTTTTTTGCTATTAATTACATAAACTATTTCTTACCCCAGAACCCTGAGTATTTTTTTTTTTTTTGATTTAGTAATGCGGTACGAATAATGAATCGCAATTTACATTCTTAAAATTATTTAGACTTAACAAGGAAGCTACTTATTTTCTTATCGAAAATCTTTTACCACATATGAATGATGAATTAAGAAACACTGGAATACCTGCCCATCTAAAAATATTGTGAACACTAAAATTTTTAGGACATGGGGGTTACCAGCTTACTCTTCATTTTACAATGAGCCAATCATCAGTTAGTCGTTGCATATCAGAGGTGTGTAATGTTATTAATAATATTCTTTTACAAAGATGGATAGTTTTTCCCTCCACCCCTCAAAACATTAATTTTTTTATCGCTATGGATTTCCTGGGATTGTAGGCAGCATTGATTGCACTCATGTTGCAATAATAAAAAATATTCTAATAAAATAATAAGTAGGTATTCTAACTAAAATAATATATTTTAATAAAAAATAATATACATATATTCAAACTTTAAATAAAAAAACATATTTATATGTTAATAAAAATTAAAAATCATTTACAAATAAAAGGTACCTACACATAAAAAATTAGGAACTTTTTCAGTTTGGCAGCTGGTGGATTTTGGGTATACCAACATCTGAGTTATTAGACATGGGAGTCCCATGATGGGACCCACACCAAACTTATATGAGTTTATAATGACATTGAATGGACAACCTGCAGGTTCTGCCTAAGCAGAATTTAAATTGAAAAAGTTAGTTTTGCACCCCCTATTTAAGATTATTCAAATTAAAGGGGTGAAATTTATAATTCACTACTGTGTCAAAATTTATTTTGAAAATCCAAGAGTATTTTATACCATTTTTAATTTATTTAAAATATAGTTAAATTAATAAAAATTTAAAATGGTATAAAATCTGTAATAATCTGTAAATTAATAAAAATTTAAAATGGTATAAAATCTGTAATACCTACTTATTAATAAATTTTGAAATTTTTTCATTAAACGTTGGTGAACGTACGAAAGTGATTGAATAATCGTAATTAGGGGGCACGCTGAAAAAATAACTTTTTCGCAAACTTCAATTTAAATTCTTCTTGCGCAGAACTTGTTCATTTAATGTCAGTATAAACTCATACAAGTTTGGTGTGGGTCTAATATCTGAGATATCAGTTTACCCAAAATGCTCCAGCAGCCACAAATTGTCTTTATTATTGCCTTCTAATGGTTATTAAGCCCCTTTGCCACTGCAAAGTTGCTGGCTATCAACTGCTAGGGCAGTATATCTTGATTTTTTTTAGCCTTCTTCTTATGGGCTTTTTCCGGATAGGCATAGTTGAACGTATGAATGTTTTCCATATTCTAACTGCCTTCACCATCTTTACACAGATTATAAAGAAACTACACTGACAATACTTGACTTATCCCGTCAATAATAAACACAAAGTTGGCTACGCATTGTTGCAACACTAACTTTAAAATGGAAGGATTTATTTTCTTTAATTTAACATTTACTTAATAAGATATCATGTAAATCATAAGGTTTTAATATTTATATTAAAAATTAGGTAGTACATTTTTCCGTAAACACCTAATAAGTTTTACATTTGTCAATGTTGAAGATGGTTCGTTGAAGTTCGTTGAAGTTTGTAGCTAATGTCACTAAGAGTTTTAACCATGTTCGATATGAAGTTAAAAATAACTAATAGTTATATTCATAACTTACAGAATGGGAATTACAGTTAAAATTATATCGATTTGGTTATAAATAAACTTATAACCCAGCCGATAAACATAACTAAAAAGTTACAGAATAGACCCCTTAGAGCCCAACAAGTTTAAAATTTAATGTAAAGGTAATAATTATTATTATTATAATAATTATTAGGATATATCTTTATTATTTAATATATGCAAATCTTGCAGATAAATTGTTATATGTTAAATAATAAAGAAATAGTAATATCAATAATAATAATAAAGAAAAACATAATAAATAAAATAAAGAACAAACCTATTAAATAAATAATGAATGGAATACGTAACTCTTTATAATAAAGGAATACATAACTATATTATCTGAAATGCTATATAGTTTTTAAAGAAAAAAGGCTGCAGCGCCCCCTGGGTGTGAAAAAATAAAAAAAAATTTTGCTGTGTTATTGTTACCAATAAAAGTAATCTCCTGGAATTCCTTAGTTAATAAATAAGAATAAAGTTGTAAGTGTAATTCAATTTTTTTTAATGCGGTAAACAAAACTTTAAGTTGGCTTTACGGGCGGCAACATCATTTGCAAGAAAATTTTTATATATCAAATTATAAAGGATTATGTATATTATCTGGTATACTATTTAGTTTTTTTGAGCATTGTTGCTTAAGAGAGTTTTTGGTCCTCAAAAAACGTCTATTTTTGAAGAAGAAAAAATTGCAGCACCACCTATATGTAAAAAATTTAATTTTTTTTTGGTAGAATTGTAGGTACTAATAAGGGTCATTTATGGACCACATCTCAAAACATTCAGTATTTTAATAAAAAAATTATGCTAATATAATGAAATTATGGCTTTTTGCGAAAGGTAAAATTAAATGGTCTATGGGAGCCAAAGTTTAGGTCAGATAAAAGAAAAATTTTAGATTTAGGGTGGAATTAGATGTATAAACACAATATTAAAATATAAAAAAAATCTGAGATTTGTTATAAAAAAATACCCTAAAATCGTTCGATTCTTTCGCGAAATCATAGTTAAGTGGTTTAAATTATAGGTACACTTTTAAATAAATGGTAAAAACTCCAAATCAAAAACAAAAATCAACAATAAATAAGACATAAATCCACATATAATGGGCCCCATAACAATATATTATTTATAAATATAATATAAAAGTTAACAATATAGGTACAATAGGTATGAGGCGCCGTTTGTGTCAAAATTAAAAGTGCTAAATAAACTATTTTGTTTTATAAATAATTAATTATATGCTTTATAAAATTATTATTACTTTTGATTCGCAGAAAATTATTTTATAAAAAAAAAATATTTTATAAAAAAGTAATTTTATAAAAAAAAATTATTTTATAAAAAAAAAATTATTTTATAAAATAATTATTTTATTAAAAAAATTATTTTATAAAAAAAAATATTTTATAAAAAAAAAATTATTTTATAAAAAAATAATTTTATAAAAAAAAATTATTTTATAAAAGACGACGGGCGCATTTATAAATTAATTTTTACTGCAGCCATCTCTCTTTGTTTGTAGACACTCGAGTAAACCCGAGTGAACCCGAACGCGAACGCCCTTCCCCAGATACAATTTTATGACGGACTCGGCTTTTGTTTGACGCAATTTGGGGAAACGATTGAAAATAATAATTTATTATTTTTATTAATTGAGTAATTAATTTTTTTATCTACATTTATTTTGATTTTTAGTTTTTAACAAGAATTCTTTATGTTTAAACGTTTTTTATAAGAAAGCACTTTAGTTAAATGCAAAACAAATAATGATTTACACCTTTATCTAATAATTAACTGTTAAAATTGATTACCTTACATTTTAAATATCTAAATTTTTAAAAGTAAATTAACTTAACCTTTAATTCGACACCTGAGTCCCCGGGACTCGCATGCGAATTTTGTTGGCGCCTAAAGCCTAATTTAAAGATTGCCTTCCTCCTTTCTCCCTTCCTCCCGTAAAAGATGAACAATACGATCACCGTAGTGCTGTTTATAGATTTTAACAGTTAATTATTAGTTAAAGGTGTAAATCATTATTTGTTTTGCATTTAACTAGAAGTGCTTTCTTATTATAGGTATATGAAAAAACGTTTAAACATAACGAATCTAAAAATCAAAATAAATGGAGATGAAAAAATTAATTAATTAATTAATAAAAATAATAAATTATTATTTTCAATCGTTTCCCCAAATTGTGTTAAACAAAAGCCCAGTCCGTCATAAAATTGTTCGGGTTCACTCGGGTTTCCTCGAGTGTCTACGAACAGCAGTAAAAATTAATTTATAAATGCACCCGTGGTCTTTTATAAAATAATTCTTTTTTATAAAATTATTTTTTTATAAAATAATTTTTTTTTATAAAATTATTTCTTTATAAAATTATTTTTTTATAAAATAATTTTTTTTATAAAATAATTTTTTTTTATAAAATTATGTTTTTATAAAATAATTTTTTTTTATAAAATAATTTTTTTTTATAAAATAATTTTTTTTTTATAAAATTATTTCTTTATAAAATAATTTTTTTTATAAAATTATTTTTTTATAAAATAATTTTTTTTATAAAATAATTTTTTTTTATAAAATTATTTTTTTTTAAAATAATTTTTTTTTATAAAATAATTTTTTTTTATAAAATTATTTCTTTATAAAATAATTTTTTTTATAAAATAATTTTTTTTATAAAATAATTTTTTTTATAAAATAATTTTTTTTTATAAAATTATTTATTTATTTATTTTTTTATAAAATTATTTCTTTATAAAATAATTTTATAAAGAAATAATTTTATAAAAAAAAATTATTTTATAAAGAAATAATTTTATAAAAAAAAATTATTTTATAAAAAAAATTATTTTATAAAAGACCACGGGTGCATTTATAAATTAATTTTTACTGCTGTTCGTAGACACTCGAGGAAACCCGAGTGAACCCGAACAATTTTATGGCGGACTGGGCTTTTGTTTAACACAATTTGGGGAAAGATTGAAAATAATAATTTATTATTTTTATTAATTAATTAATTAATTTTTTCATCTACATTTATTTTGATTTTTAGATTCTTTATGTTTAAACGTTTTTTCATATACCTATAATAAGAAAGCACTTCTATAGAACTATAGTTAAATGCAAAACAAATAATGATTTACACCTTTAACTAATAATTAACTGTTAAAATCTATAAACAGCACTACGGTGATCGTATTGTTCATCTTTTACGGGAGGAAGGGAGAAAGGAGGAAGGCAATCTTTAAATTAGGCTTTAGGCGCCAACAAAATTCGCATGCGAGTCCCGGGGACTCAGGTGTCGAATGTAAGGTAATCAATTTTAACAGTTAATTATTAGATAAACGTTTAAACATAAAGATTTCTTGTTAAAAACTAAAAATCAAAATAAATGTAGATAAAAAAATTAATTACTCAATTAATAAAAATAATAAATTATTATTTTCAATCGTTTCCCCAAATTGCGTCAAACAAAAGCCGAGTCCGTCATAAAATTGTATCTGGGGAAGGGCGTTCGCGTTCGCGTTCGGGTTCACTCGGGTTTACTCGAGTGTCTACAAACAAAGAGAGATGGCTGCAGTAAAAATTAATTTATAAATGCGCCCGTCGTCTTTTATAAAATAATTTTTTTTATAAAATTATTTTTTTATAAAATAATTTTTTTTTTTATAAAATATTTTTTTTTATAAAATAATTTTTTTAATAAAATATTTTTTTTATAAAATAATTTTTTTTATAAAATTACTTTTTATAAAATATTTTTTTTTTATAAAATTATTTTTTTATAAAATAATTTTCTGCGAATCAAAAGTAATAATAATTTTATAAAGCATATAATTAATTATTTATAAAACAAAATAAGTTTATTTAGCACTTTTAATTTTGACACAAACGGCGCCTCATAAATAGGGGACACCGAATTTTGAACAACTATTAGGTAGGTATCCCGTTGACATCAAAATCTAAACTTCCTTTATGAATAAAGTGTCAATTCGTGAAACTTATAAGTACTGTATACAGTACCTAGTTCACAAAATAAAAAAAAACGGTTTCGGTGGCTCACGGGTAAACGACACTTTGTCATTGTCTTCATTTAATTAAAACACAAAACATTAATTAAAATTAATTAATTTAATTAAAACACAAAACATTAATTAACACTCTCAGAATCATAATGACCGACGGTCGCTTTTCGTACCATACACAGAAAAAAAGGAATGGTTAATTTAACTATATTAATTTAGTTGACCCATATTTATTTAAATCAACCGTGGGAAGGTTAATATAAACAAAGATTAGTTGGACGGTACTAAACCAGATAGTCATTTTATTTTTTTAAATTGGTTAAATTAACCCAGAAACCAACCCGCTGTATGGTTCAGTTTACTAAATATGTTTTTGTAAAATAAGAGTTACTTCAACCTTAAGCACTCTGTTAAAATGATTAAAACAATTTGCCGTGCATTCCTGGTTGCATAGTATGTACCGATCGCGGCAAAGGCGGTGTGGATCGCGTGATGTTCTTAAATCTCGCCTCTGTTGACTTACATGAAGAGTATATAAGGTGAGGTAGTCCTTTGCTTTGGTGTGACACTACAAGTTGTTCGATACTAAAGAGACCTTGAATAGGTGGAAACAGCTGTCAATACTTGAAGTATTTTATTAAGTTGGTGGAACGCACTAAAAACATCTCTAGCGAGGTGAAGGTTTAATTATCTGGAATAATACCTCTGGTATTATACTAGTAATGCGTCAAGGAACTTCCTGTTTTTTGAAGAATATAAGAAAATGGCTTAAAAAATGTTTCTACTCCAAACATTTCAAGATCTTATTTTTATTGTTAGGTATATATAAATGCGCCAAACGATATGGGTTAACCTAGTTAGGGTAACAAATTATATTTAGTCAATTCAACCAAATGTATTTAGTACATTGGACTGGTAGGTAAATGTTTGTTTCAACCAAATATATAGTTGTAAAATATAACCAAATGCGGTTGTTAAAGTAACTAAATGTTTGGTTGGCTCTATTGAAACAACATATTTAGTTAAATGAAACAAATAATAGTTGGGCTAACTAAACCTTTTTTTCTGTGTACTTTGTGATGTGAGCATACATTTTATGCCATAAAACCATAGATAAAACAAACTATCTGCATTTATGGGTCGAAGAAAATCCCCATGCTTCTATTGTAATGCATCATCAGAGACCTTTATTTGTAATTTCTTCAAAATAATTTGCCAGAACTTTTAGACGATCTACCTCTGGAAAACTACGTGATATGTGGTTCATGCATGATGGGGCCCCGCCACATTTTAGTATTATACTATAATAGTAGTTCGAGAACACCTAAACAGGAACTTCGATGGATAGGAAAATCGATGGATAGGATCTTCAAAGAGGAGGATCAGTGGCTTGGCCTCCTCGATCACCTGACCTAAATCCATTAGATTTTTTCTTGTGGGGCTATTTAAAAACTCTAGTCTATGCCAATCCAATAGACAATCGAGAAAACCTATTGGAAATGATTATAATTATAATTAATATAATTAAATTATAATTTTTATTGTCGCGAAATAAGGATTAATGTTCAGGCATTGTGGAAGGTCCAACAATCTTCAATTCTTATAGCTAGGAAATGCATAAGAGTAGAAAATTATTTAATAAAAACCCTATTGTACAAAAAAATTTTTTTTAGTAAACAGTTCATTTTATCTTTTTTTTAGGTTAAGGTTTAAGCTGACCAAAAATATTATTGTTATGCCTTTATTGCACAGGGTGTTAAAAAATAGCATTACCCTGTTAGAGCTAGTCCGTCCCTGGCAAACTAAATAAGCCGAACGTGATTTAAAGTGCCCATTTTAAGGAAACTTCCCTAGGGGCGTCCGTAATGGGCCCGTATCTCTGTAGGGGGGCCGTTAAGAGTTACCAACTACAATATTCCTCCACATAGACTAAGTCTATATGAGAAATTTCTTTCCCACATGACAAAGAACGTTTTAGAAACATTTTGTTACATTCTCAAAAAGGTCACATTTTGAACGTTTAAAATTTACGTCTCAATCTTGTTTCATAGACAGTAAATATGTGCTCTCTTTTTAAATGTGTCCCATAAATGTTTCTCGGACGTCCCGATTTCTACTTGCCCTAATCAACATTTATGAGCCATTAATTTTGTGACGTTATGGGACTGTCACCACATATACATCAACAAAACAGTAATATCGTTATGTTTAAAATGTGATGTCTATAAAACAAAATTAAATGTTCATCATTGTGACAATACTGAATTTACGTTAATTAAACAGTTCATTCTTGACGTTAAGATTAGGATGTCTCTAACACGAAATTATACGCTTGTTATTGGAATGTTATTATATTAACTTTAATAAAACCGTAAATTCGAGACGGGTCAGTCTACATATTGCAACGACAGGTGGTTATCGTCGCATTTTTCTAATTTTTAATTTAAATTAGTGTGTTGGTGAGAAATATTAAATACTGTTAGATTACATTTAAAATATTTAAATGTGGCGCTCTTATAAACATCCGGTCGCTCATGCATGTGCGCCAATTAAAAACACAGGTGGTGCGCAAAGCAAAGCGCATCGCGTGGCAGTCACTGCCTGACATCGACGCGGAGTGGTTTTGTTGATAAAAATCTAACATCAGGTGTGGGGTACACGTGTATTTTCATAACTGTTATATATTCCGTGGTGGTTGTAAAGGACCCAATGGCAGAAGACATGACAAAGTCCTTGGGGGCAATTGCATCAATTTTAGAAGATCTGCAAAAGCGTGTGGATAAAAACGAACGGCAAGCCACAGCCCCTGCTGCCCTAACAACTCCTATTTCTTTAGCCTTGCCGAGTTTCGATCCGGACAGCACTGATAGTCACGTATGGTTACAAAAAATAGAGGGTTATAAAACTGAATTTGGGTTGTCAGATCGAGAAACCGTAAGTAGAGTTGGACCTTTTTTATTAAAATCTGCGCAAGAGTGGTTTTCCGCATGGCAGCCCACTGAAGAAACGTGGGAAAATTTTAAGACCGATTTTTCTGTATCTTTTCCTAAACAGAAAAATTTGGGTAGGCTTCTAAGTGATGCGGTAAGCTACCACAGCTCAGAGGCCCGTAGTTATGTCGAATATGCGAGGATTAAACTCGAAAAGTTGAAACGCACTCGGGCTAGTTGGGTGGATTCGGATTTAATAGAGATCGTCGCGCATTCGATAGACGACCCTGTTGCAAGAACCGCGGCTTATAATTGTGGCGCGTCCTCTATAAGGGATTTGACTGCATTTCCTGCCAATTATATAAAAGTCCCGTCACTTGATAAAACGTTATTAAATCCAAACGATCAAAAGGACAACAAAAAAAAATAATATTTCTAAACAAGTCAATTGTTGCTCTTGCGGCAAAGTAGGTCATTTTTCCCGAGAATGCGAAACAGTACTTCATTAACTCAAAGTAATAAAACGTTTTGTCGATGTTGCAAAAAACCGGGTCATGAAATAACTCAATGCTTTCGCCGTCAGAACAAACGCGGTCGAGACAGTGTGATTGAAACCGGGCCCGAAAAAAAAAATTTAAAGGAGAAAAATTATTGCTTAATTCTCATTCCTCCAAATACACTAATTTCACAGCAAGATGCTTCAAAGCATTTACCGAACACTTTGGTATTGAAGTACACGTGACAACCCCTGGTGTACATCGCTCCAATGGCCAAGTTGAACGATACATGCGAACCATAACAAACCTGCTAAGGGTAGAATCGAAAAATTCATCAGATTGGCCGAGCAAGCTTTGGAAAATTCAGTTAGTAATTAACACCACTAAACAAAAAACAACCGGTTGTTCCCCCTTTAAGTTAGTATTTGGCCAAGAGGGACAAACCCCTCAAATCCGTACAGTTTTAACAGACCTACCTATCTCTGAAACCACTAAAAACCCAATTGACTCCATAACCATTCTTAACAAAATGAAGCAAAACGCCGAAAGACAAATTGCTTCCCTCAATAAAAAGCGTAGGAATAATCAGTCATTCAAAGTTTGTGATGCTATCTTGTTGAGCCGAGGTCAAAGGTCAGAGAAATTCGCATGTGAATTTGTGGGACCTTATGTCATCAAACAACTATTGGCTAACGACCGATACTCAATTCAGAAATTGGGCGCGAAAATTACCCTTAAGTGCTCAAAGGACCAGTTACGCCACTGGCCAATCGATTGGACTCCTGAGGATTTTCAGAATCTGATAGAATTAAATAAACTAAACTAAATAAAACTAATTCACTTACAAATAACCCATCGCAAATACGTCATAGTATTTCCATTGTGTTATTCATTAAATTGGCAGCGAAAAACTTAAAAATGACCCATCGTAAATATGTGCATACTGCAATATTTCCATCGTGTCATTCGAAAAACTTAAAAATGACCCATCGTAAATATGTGCATACTGCAATATTTCCATCGTGTCATTCGAAAAACTTAAAAATGACCCATCGTAAATATGTGCATACTGCAATATTTCCATCGTGTCATTCGAAAAACGTTAAATTCCCATCGTGAATGTGTGCATATTGCCATTCAGTGAATTGTCGTTATAAATAAAAATTAAACTGTTGACGCCATAATAGTCCAAGTAATGTGTTTTTTTTCTTTTGCTCATTTCAGCAACTAACAAGGAGGTAGTCAAGTGCGCTAAACCTCAATCCGAGGCCTCTTAAATTCGAGGAAGTTTACCTGAGGTTACGAGAGAAAAAACAAAATATTCATAACAAGTTTTTAATTACTAATTAATTTTGTTTGTGTTTTTGTTACTCATTATATATGTATTTTTAGCACATATTTTAGTGAAAAATAAATGTTTTACTATTTGCATGTTCAAGATTTCTTATGTTTCTAAATCTTCATTCCGAGAGCGGAATGGTGTCAGTTTGGCCGTGTTAGATTACATTTAAAATATTTAAATGTGGCGCTCTTATAAACATCCGGTCGCTCATGCATGTGCGCCAATTAAAAACACAGGTGGTGCGCAAAGCAAAGCGCATCGCGTGGCAGTCACTGCCTGACATCGACGCGGAGTGGTTTTGTTGATAAAAATCTAACAGACTAAATCTAGACTAAGTCTATATGAGAAATTTCTTTCCCACATGACAAAGAACGTTTTAGAAACATTTTGTTACATTCTCAAAAAGGTCACATTTTGAACGTTTAAAATTTACGTCTCAATCTTGTTTCATAGACAGTAAATATGTGCTCTCTTTTTAAATGTGTCCCATAAATGTTTCTCGGACGTCCCGATTTCTACTTGCCCTAATCAACATTTATGAGCCATTAATTTTGTGACGTTATGGGACTGTCACCACATATACATCAACAAAACAGTAATATCGTTATGTTTAAAATGTGATGTCTATAAAACAAAATTAAATGTTCATCATTGTGACAATACTGAATTTACGTTAATTAAACAGTTCATTCTTGACGTTAAGATTAGGATGTCTCTAACACGAAATTATACGCTTGTTATTGGAATGTTATTATATTAACTTTAATAAAACCGTAAATTCGAGACGGGTCAGTCTACATATTGCAACGACAGGTGGTTATCGTCGCATTTTTCTAATTTTTAATTTAAATTAGTGTGTTGGTGAGAAATATTAAATACAGTGTAAGTGCTCTTGGTTAGATTGAAGGTTGTATAATTAAACATAAAAAAATATAGATAATTTTCATTAATTTTTCAAAAATAATTAGTAGGTACTTAAGTATTATAAAATATTTTAAAATTGTAATTAGTTGAATGCATAACTATTCATATTTAATTAGGTAAATAGTAAAAATATTTTTGTCGTTCCCTTCTTCCACAGATAGACAAAATCAATTTGTCTCTTACAAAAATCAAGGTTAAAAAGTACCTACCTACTTATAAAGGGTGTCCACTTAAGAGCGCTCTAACTTTAAAATGAAATAAAGCAAACTACACTTAAGATATTAGGAAAAAAATATATTTATTTAAAAGAACATCCTATGGCATTAATTATGAAAAATAACATCTTTCAAATGCCCCCCACGGCTGCGCTCCACAGCGCGCATTCTGCAGGTCAAATTTTCTATCACTTTTTCGCATATTTCGGGTTCGATTTCATTTATTATACGAATAATGTTGGCCTTTAGTGCTTTAATTGTTCGTGGCTTATTCACGTACACAAGGGACTTTACGTAGCCCCACAAAAAAAGTCCAGCGGCGTTAGGTCGGATGATCTTGTTGGCAACTGGATATCGCCGCCGCGTGAAATGACGCCGTTGAAACGTTTGGCGAATTAAACATTGATTTTGTTGGTAAATTTGAATAATTTGAATACGTTGAGCAACCGTGTAACGCTCCATTATCAAATGTCATAATATGCCAACAAAATTTCAAAATATTTGACAGCTGTGTCTGTACTGACTTAGCCATAGCTGCCTATCAAACATCGAGCGTACCTAATTGGACACCCTTTACCTATATAGGTATACCTATATAGGTATACAGCAGTTTCAATCATTCATGTTCACAATTAAGTAATAGTAATAGTAATAGTAATAGTAATTAGTACTATTTTTGTAGGAGAAACAGCGACAAATGAAGTTTTTCTATTTGTGGAAGAAGGAAAGGGCAAAAGACGCGTTGCCGTTGAGGCTTGGAGCCGGTAAACGGTAGCCATTTGCTTTGTTTTGTTTTTATACTTGTGGATTCTAGGTAGTTTATAAATAATGTTCCTTTTATTTTGTTTGTTGTTAGTTTTTAATTTATTTTATATTATTCTTTTTAAGAGTTTATATATATTAGCTAATATATACCTAGGTATTTATGTTATTTTAAATTATATGAATAAAAATTTATTTTATTAAGACGTTTTTTCATTACATCCAGGTGATTTTACCCCATGTAACATTTTTTCCGATATATAAATGTTACAATAGAAACGTAATTGTAGAGTACAGAAATTGACGTCATAAAATCTGCTAATTCATCACAGTACAGCAACGTTAATTTTGTGACGTAACAATGTTACATCTTTGAAGGCGGACATTAGCAGTCCCCATGACGTTATTAGTACGTTTATGTTACATTAACGATAATGTAACAATGTCACAAGGGACGTTTTTGGAACGTTTAGGTTGCAAGTTCTTGCCATGTGGGAAGGACCCTTATATTCTTGTATATCCTTTTATAATAAACTTCCAGAAGATATAAAAAGAATAAAAACAATACAAGTTTTTAAAACCACCCTTTATGATTATATTTGTGAAATGGAACCATATGCTTTAAGTGATTTTACTATGTAAATTTTTCGGTCATGATATCCAACTTTTGTTTGCATTCTTTGACTAGTTTCTATTTACTGTTTGTCTGTTTACTGTAACTTTAAAACATTATTTTTGAAATAAACTTTATTATTATTATTATTAAAAAATTATAGGAACTTGACATATTATTTTTGTGTGTTCTACACCCTGTAGGTATATATAAAATTCTGCATTTTGGAATGATGTGCATATTATATATATTATATAATATTATTTAAATAATAAATTAGGTACCTAATAGTATAATATGTATCAAGTTTGATAAACGCTATTTTATACACGAAATTAATTTGGGCACGAGCGAGCTTGCGAGCGAGTGCTTAAGTTAATGAGTGTATAGAAAAGTTTATAAACGAGGTGCATACTATACTTTTTCTACGACAAATACTTATTATTATCTTAAAATGATTTAAATCAAAAATTTGTGTAGAGCGCCATCTATGAAACAACAGGGGAAACTGTCAAGTGTCACATTTTTACATTTTATAAACACAATTATAAAGGTTATAAATCGAAATGTATCTTGAAAATTGACAGTTTTTCACAGTGAAAGTAAAGTAAATGTTTTATGAGGACTTTACAGTAGAGTCCGTGCCCGAATTTAAGTTATAGTTTACTGCCGGCGAAATTAAAAGGTCAGTACAATGTTCATATAAACTTTTCAAATATTGGCGTTGAGAAACTATTTAATATTTTTGTATTTTTGTATTGAGATAATAAAATAATTTTCACATTTAGTATTATTTTACAAGAAAGGCACTTTATTTTAACGATTGTATGACATTTGACAACTGTCAACTAACTTAAAACTAACTTCAGCCCGTGACTAAAGCGCCGTAAAGCCACAACTTGTCAATGTGTATTTAAAAGGTCACTTAGTGTCATGGAAACATGTACGATAAAGAGCGTTTTAAAGGTGGGAGTGGAAAAACGATTTTTTTTTCTTGACCCTGCCTTGCGCCTGCCGCGGTCTTTTCCGCTTTTGGTGGATTTTTTTTGGCTTTGTCACGGATTTTGACATTTTTGAAGTGGTCACTTTATTTATGGACAACTTACCTTACTTCCGGTTATCTCTTTTCTAGTCATTTTGACTGCGAAAGCAAAAATGCTCATTATTGTATCTTACCTATTTATACAAGAACAACCAAATTATAATGTTCGAAATTCCGTGTCCTCCACTGTACATGCATCTAATAATCTTTTATTAGATTTTATTTTCTTAAATTAAATTTTAAAATTGCGAAAAATTTATTTAACTCAAAACTTTTGAGTTAAAACTTGTAGCTCAAAAGTTTTTAGTTATATGAATTGTATTAATAAATTTTAAGAAAATAAAATCTAATAAGATTGGTAGAACTTTGATAACCGAACATAGGCAACTCAGTATACATCGCTCACCTGACGTTTTGAGGTTATGTGCAAATGTTTAGTTGCAAGTGTTTAACTTTTCGTGTTTCAATTTAATTACGGAATAATTTTAAAAATAAAAATGAACTTTTTAAGAAAATGTATTCAAAATGTTCCCCAAATTAAGTCCAGTTTGGTGTCGAACGTACAAAATAGGAATTTATTGGACATAACCTCTCTAACTAGTAGGTTATCAGGACTTAATATGCAAGGTATCTATTAATTTTATATTTATAAGACTTGTTTTACGTATTTTGTGCAAAAAGTAAGGAATTACTCGCAAATTGGCTACACTGGTTGAAATCTGTGTTTAAAAAATGAAGATCGGTATGTGCAATTGCATTGACACCATCGAAATCTTATTTTAATAATAAATTATAATTTACTGTTGTAATCATCACACGCGCATACTACTTATAGAATATCTAGGGCCTAGGTAATATTTATGCCGTTGCTTTTATTACTACATAATGTACTTACCTAGTCTACATTATTTCTTATGTTGCGATTAATATTAAATATTATTTGTGCTGCCATAAAAAGCTTATTTTGTTGGCTTTTTATGCAGCAGAAAAAATAAAAATATTTAATTTTATATGTTATGATTCATATCATAAAATTTAATAATAGGAGTTTATATAAACATTGAGTAAAAAGTAGGTATTTATCAATTAACGGTATAGGTAAGCATTGATTCAACGGTATAAATAGAAATACCAAAATATCCGATGTTTTAAATATAATATTATATATGGGGCAAAACACCTCAAGTGTTCCCACCTAAAAATGATGTTTTCTCCGATTTTAACAAAACTTTGCCAAATCATTGTCCTATTGGACTACCTTAATTTTCCAAATGGGGGGCAAAAAGGATTAGCGGGTTGCAGAGATACAGGGGCCTGAAAATATACTTTTTTCTCGTGCCCTTGAAAGACGTCGAAATATTTATATATTATATCACGAGAACTATGAATTTAATCGGTTAAACTAGGCTCAGTAGTTTTTTTGTTTGGTTTTTGTTGGAAAATGTTGAATGCAAAATAATTTAATAAAATCACGAGACCGCGTAGCGGTCGAGGGGTTTTATTTTTAATTATTTTGCATGAAACTATTTTCCAAAAAGAAAAATCAAATAAAAAACTTACTGAGCATAGTTTGACAGATTAAATTTATAGGTTGAGTGATATACGTCTAGATTATTTCTCGAATTAAAGGAAACTATTTGACAATTCATAAAATCTGACGTATGTGTCAAAATTTATAAATATTTTTTTAAAGAAAATTCCATTTAAGTTATGTAATAAGTAATAATTGATATTTCGTAAACTAGATAACTTATTTTTTATTGTTTTTTAAAAAATGTTTATTAAAACTTGTAAATAACACCATAAAATCGTAAACAAAAATCCTTTATGGAGGCTAAAATTTAATCGCCGTTAAATAGTTCTAGTGATTTAATCGCTTATTTAAACGAAATTTATTCGAAAATTCAAGGCTTTTGATTGGTTCATATTATAATGAGGGAAATAATCATGTATATAATAATTTTTTTTTACATTGATAATCAACATATCGTATAGCATTTTTTTCACGCTTTACGATAAAAATGGTCTCAAAAGCGAGAAAAAAAATGTTTGGTTATAAAAAAACGATTTTAAAAATATATTTGTTTTTTTCTCGAAATGCGACACATTTGATTTTTTTTAAATTAAAATAAAAAGAAAGCTTTTTCAATTCCCTAAATTTTGATTTAATATGAAGATGGGATTCCAAGAATAAGTCGAAAAAAATAAGGGTTGAAGCGCGTAGGGACCGTGCGGCGAGCAGCTACTATAGTATACCTATTGCAGCGGTGCTCGGTCTACTACTTAGTGGAAGAATTGGAGAGGGTCAATACAACTTTTAAAATTATTTTTATATAGAAATAAATGTATTTTTCGATGTGTTTAAGTCAAAACAGCACAAGCGCCAATTTTTTTTTTTTTTTAGAAGAAGGTCGATAGAGAATTTAATTCTCTATCGACCTGCAGGTACATGTACCTACTTCTAACAAATTTAAAATTTTTGGCGCTTGTGTCGTTTTGCCCTAAACTCATCGATTTTATTGCAATAGTTCAAATTAATAGCAATTAAAACCCATGTTTTGGTTTTTGTAGTCGAAAAAGAAAAATGTAGAAAGTAATAAGTTGCTCTTACTCTGAATAAATTACACTTGCACAAGCGCCAAATTTATTTTTTTTTAGAAGAAGGTCGATAGAGAATTTAATTCTCTATCGACCTGCAGGTACATGTACCTACTTCTAACAAATTTAAAATTTTTGGCGCTTGTGTCGTTTTGCCCTAAACTCATCGATTTTATTGCAATAGTTCAAATTAATAGCAATTAAAACCCATGTTTTGGTTTTTGTAGTCGAAAAAGAAAAATGTAGAAAGTAATAAGTTGCTCTTACTCTGAATAAATTACACTTGCACGTAAATGTAAATAAGTTCTACTATTTAATGCAATTTCAAGTGTCTCACAATAAAAATAAACATTTTTCATGTAAACTTTTTATTGAACATTTTACCTATTTTTTATTTTTGGGAAAAATATCATATTCGTTAGCAAACGATATTTTTTTTAAGTACAATTAAGAAAAAAACAGCAAAAAACGATGAACTAAAACTAAAATTTTCTTTGAAATGTATTCCAATTTGGAATTTTCATACAATTTGTTTTTTGACTTGTACCATTATATCCTTTCTTTTAACATTTGCACATTTTTTTAATAAAACGCTGATTTGAAGCTTATTTGTTATTAAGAAAATCAAGCTGTCCAACATGTGATGGGATAGTATTGCTATCTCGGTAACGGTTATAGTTGGAATAGGGCATCAAGAGTTCAAAAGTTGCGTAATTACATGCCTTTTAATATGGCATAGAAGATTGCAAAAAAAATCAGCTGTTCTCAAAATATTAAAAAAAACTAAAAATCGGTTAAACTTATTATCGCTATAACTTTTTTATTTCTAGGAATTTAAAAAAAAATGAAAGGTTTACATTAAAAGTTTTAATGTTTTAATTTAAAACATACAAAATTACATACATTTTGATCCAATTTGTGTATTTTTACGCCAACTAGATTTTGAGATACGGCTACTATCTTTTGTTTTTCCTATGGCCGCCATATTGGATTTTTGCATGAAAAAATTAAAGAATTTAACTTTGTATCATACATGGTACTTTAGCCAAAAATAAATCCATTAAAATCAACTTTTTATTTTTAACACACTAACTGTCAAGTTGTCATAAAAAGAAACAATAAAAGAAGTTAAAAATTCTGTAACACGCCTATCTCAATGTGCTATTAAAAATTATTTAAGACACTTAGGGGAAGGTCATCCACGAGGTCTCGTAGGGTATTTCTTAGCATATCCAAATACCTTTCCCCTGTTAAATGCTCCTAAAAAAAGATAGGCCCCACTACACTGGAATCCAATACCCCGAGCCAAACATTTATACCGAACCTCTCCTGAAATGCAGTTTCTCGGTGCAATAGTGGATGTTTCTGTTAAACCATCCGTTATTATAGAATCTGCTTTCGTCGCTCCACAGATTTTTTTTTTTTTGCAACCTGTCGCTTTTTTCTTAATAACCACCGACAAAAATGTTTCTTTTATTATAATCCAAGGGCTTCAAATGTTGTACTTTCCTGTAGCGATAAGGTCTGTACTTGTGTCTTTTTAAAATTGTTCTTCCCCCCTCTAGCGTTCCATAATACTTGAATGACCCTTTAGGAGACATCCCTTAGTTACATGAGGTGAGGAGTTAAATTTTTCTTTCTAAAATCATTATAAGTGCTTGGAAAGTTTAAACATATATTTCTGAAACAAATAAATATCGTCATTTATGTGCAAAATTATAATTTTTATGTAAAAAAAAATGTTTACTTATTACCGGAAAAATCGAGAGAACGAGAGAGATCGAGAGAAACGAGAAATTCCCAAACAAGAGAGGGCATTCTCTCGTCTCTACTCGAGCCTTTTTTAGAAAGAAAATCGCCCTCTCGTCTCGTCTCGTCGAGACGTGACGACACGAGAGGCGAGCATCACTACTCACAATAATAGCCATTTTCCAAAAATACAGCAAAATGATCAGCGTTTTATTTAAATACAAAAAATAACATAATGATATGGGTTGAAAAACAAAATTTTTAGTACATATCGATGAGTTTTTGCCAAAGTATCGCAAGTAACATAACTCAAATTTCGGGAATTGAAAACATTTTCTATTTTAAAGCATTTAAAACATTTAGACTATATTTAATTTAAAACAGACTTTAAGACAATTGAAAACATTTTCTATTTTAAAGCATTTAAAACATTTAGACTATATTTAATTTAAAACAGACTTTAAGACAAAAAATGTTTTCGATTCCCTAAATTTAAGTTATGTTGCTTGCGATACTTTGGCAGAAACTCATCGATATAATTATCCGCCTCAATTTTGTGTTTGTTGTTTTGAGGTTTTCTTGTATACTTAATATCGCCTAAACGAAAAATGCAAATTATTAAAATAATAAAAACAATCACAATAAATAAATAAATCCATAAACTAGTAAAAAAATCATGAAAATCGAATGAACATTAAAATTAGCTAAAATTTTAGTTTGGCGAAATTTTGTGTTAGAGGGTGTATTTTAATTTTAAGAAACGGCTTCCCTGCCGCATAGTTGAAAAGGTAATATAATTTTCTATTAAGTTATTTTTATGGTTTAGAAGTTACCGATCTATTAAGTGCAACTTAAGTTGGATTATAGTCTCCTGAACTGTATATGGAAAATGATTTTCAAAACTCAAAATCTCCCCTTCTGTTCCCAAGTAACTTTTTCTGTAATTTAAGATTGGCAAGTTTAAGTTGAAATGTAATCATTGTCATTAATAGAATTTTTTCAAAATTGACTATTTTGCCAATATAAATGTAAAATCTTGAATACTTTTCATTAAGGTAGTATCTCCATTTGAAGATTTCCATAGAATGTCTTCAAAATTTAATATATCATTTTGTGAGGCATCAGACACATTCACAAATAATTTTAACGGCACAAATTCGAAGAAAAAGTTTTTTAAAGCTCGCTCGTGACATTTCCATAAAAAATAAACTATAATAAACAATTTTTAACCTATCAACATGATCCTTTGTTTCTTAAGTTTTGAAACGAATTTTTAAAATAATCTATGGAAAATCTGTATAAAATAACGCTTCTGTACAGGTTATATAATGTTTTGTTATTTTAAATTGGTTAGTAGATCCTCTCAGCAAGTCCTTCGCAACACTCTTAATGTAATCAGGAATATGATATTGATTACAAGCTTTATATTGAACTTGTTAATAATTTAAATTTTTAAATCAAGGGGTTACTCATGGCAGTCTAAGATTAACCATTATCAAATGTAATTAGATATAACCTTTTTTCTAATTCCTGATGGATTGCAGCTAGACCAAAATATTAAAAATCTTTCCTACTTTTGACTTAATATTTTGTTTTTTTTATAGTATGTTATTCTTTAGAAACTCGCTCAAAATTTCCGGGGTATTTTTTTAAAACAGTTTATATTTTATGGTAAAGCTGGGTCCTGAAATATTTATACCTATAAATAAATAAAATTTTAGATATTTTTTTATTGGACTCAGAAAGACTACTTAAGATTTGGCCCCCCGCTTAGTCCGCCACTGCAGCCAACTAACACAAAAATTTGATAGTTTTAAACCTTAATTAGCCATTATAACAAATTAACAATTTATATTGTTACTTATTTTTTTATGGTTTTAGTTTTTATTGATTCTTTTATTTGTAATACGGTATTATTTTATTAATTAAAATGCGACGTTTTATTTTTACTACGTTGGTACAGCTGAATTTTCTGTCACGGCCTACTGTTATTTTATTTATGAAACTCTTCAAATCTTCTGTGAATTGAGCACGGTCTTAGACGGTGAAATGGAGATACTACCTTAAAATTAAAGCTTTCTTCAAAATTGTATGTCCCTTGTGGTACTACTCAACAGTGGTAGATGGCGCCAGTGATGAATGCAACTTTTAAATCAGTAGGTAGTTAGTTGTTTATTGTTTAAAAGGATCAAGTGCTTTTGATAAATCTATGTACTGTCTGTCCACTCTAAGTTGGCTGAACTAAGGAATTTTGTTGTTTAGATATTAAAGAATTGTCGTACTGTGTGCTTTTAAAACAGATTTTATATTATAAATAATACTAGTAGGTATATAATATGTACTAGTATTATTTATAATATAAAATCTGTTTTAAAAGCACACAGTACGACAATTCTTTAATATCTAAACTACAAAATTCCTTAGTTCCGCCAACTTAGAGTGGACAGACAGTAAGTAGCTACATATTTGTTTTCCTCTTCATTTTCAAAGTTTATTTTTATAAGTAGTAAATTTATACAGCCTAGGAAATGTTTCTAATACATCACTAAATAATAAAATTTGTACTATAAATTTATTATTTTATAGTTTTTTTACTAACCGATGGAATATAAAAGCAATTTTAAGTCTAGTTTAAAAAAATAAATGTTAAAAATAATCTTGAAGAGTTTCTGCAAACCGCTGAAATTTAAAAATTAAATTAAAAAAGTCTTATTCCTATATTCGTATCCACGTGTGTTTTTAATTTTTTTCTTAATTATACGAATAAATTTGCTTATATTACCCAAAAGAAGTTGATAAAAGGCTGTGGAGTCAGAGGCCTATAGTCTATAATGTGAAGCTTTCCTCAACTATCTTAAATATGCTGTTTTTTGAGGAGGCCCAGGTTATTGGATGTGTACATTGTGTAGTACTTTAGTTAGTGTACTTTAATATTAACTTTTTGTTACAAGTAAAGAATTAGTAAATTTTTACAGACTTAATTGAAAGTTTGTGTATTTATGGGTGAAGGTTCTAAAAATATTTTATGGTGACCGTAACTTTTAATTAAGTTTTTAAAATTTTACTTGTAAACAAAAAGTTAATATTAAAGAATTTAAAGAATTCCCGAATTAACTTTAAAGTATAATAGTATCATGCTCGATTAAACTAGTTTGAGATTGGTGAATTTGTGTTTAATAATTATGTAAGTGAATGTGATGTAACTGTTTATATTTGTAATTTATTATGAAAATAATTTTTTACAAGCCTCTGAAAATTTGGTACTTTCGGCAGGCAAAACCGTGCGTAAGGTTGCACATTCTCACACGCTTGTAGATAATAGTTATTTTTATACAAATGAAAAATTGCGAGATTCTGAGGCTTGTAGAAAAAATATTGTACCTAACGTGCGCGGAAAGTGTCTTTTCCGCACACGACTGATGACCGAAAAATATTTTTCCTACAAACGTGCGGAAAAGTGTAACTTTTCGCACGGTTATGCTTACGGAAAGTAGTAACTTTTCGTAGGCTTGTAAAAAATCATTTTCATAATAAATTACAAATATAAAAAGTCGTGTTTATCATTTCACATATTTAAAAAAACCTAAGTAAAAGCCTAAATACCTGATTTTTTGTTAATATTTATTTAAACTGTATGTGTATGATTTTTATTTGTTACCTATAGGTAACAAATAAAATTATATATATATATAACGATTTTTGTTTTTGACAGGTTTTCAGATTTTTTAAATTATTTGAAAACTGCTGATTTTTTTTCCAATTTTTTAATGCCATTTTGATAGACTTTAATTAGAAAAGGTTTTTTTTTAATATTTTAATAACCGTTTTTTTTACCAATTTTTAAATTTTGTTTTGATAGGCTTGTAATTACTCCACTTTTCTTTGATTTAACCCACCTTGTATCTCTTCAAATAAAAAATACCCATATGTACTTGGTGGACCGTGTATAGTTGCATGGATACTTTTATATACATGGTGGTACTCAACTCGCGCCCCACCGGGAAATTGTAACGACAATAGAGATGCTAAAACTGTAGCCGAAGAAGTTAAAAACCTCTTCGTTTGGCAAATAAAAAGGTTGAAATTGACCAATACGTAAGATATGATGAAATCCATTTTAACACATTGTTATTAAGACCCATTTTCTTAATTTACATATTAAAAGTTCTCGGTTGAGAGTTTCAAAAGCTTTACGCAGATCCAAAAACACAGCTACACTAATCTCGTTATTGTCCATAGCACTTAACCTAAATCCATCGCAGGTTTTTATTATCAAGGTCTCGCAAGAATGTTGCTCCCTAAATCCTGATGGTTTTTCCGCTATTATGTTATTTTTGAACAGAAGTTTATAACTAGGTCTGTGTTAATAGGTCTGAAATCACAACATTTTTTTGTGTCACACACTTTAGGTAATGGTGTTATCATTGAAGCTTTCCATTCTTCGAAAAAAAACCTTATTTAAAGATGAATTAATTATATATAATTATATCCGCTGTAACCTCTATTGAGTCCTGCCGTGAAGCCAGGGATGGAAAATGGCGTTTACTACATTTACTACGTAGTAAATGTAGTATGTAGTGATTTATAGTGTAGTAAATGTAGTAAATTACGTAATTGGTCTTTTACTGGTCACATGACTGTAAATAAAAAGCTTGGGTTTGTATTATTCTGTGAACTGCGACTTTTGTGTTTGACGTGTCAAGCTCATAGGCTGTGGAGCTGTGAGCTCTTGTAACTTTGCAATTTCCTAAATTTGTTGTTTTACATAATAATCAAACCTTCATACAATATTTGACAATGGCAAGCAAAAGCAATTTGCATTAAAAAATATATAAGTATATTTTAAGATGAAAGCAATACAACAATTAGCATAAAATAATTGACAAGAAAAAAATAATTTGTAATAAATGTAGTATTTAAAATAAATAAAATTGGCAATGTAGTAAATTGCATTTACTACGGAAGTAAATAAGGTCGGAAATGTATAGGACACTTATCAATACAGAACTGCACTCGATATTTAATTTTGATATTTCGCTTCACGTTAATTGTGCCAACCTATAGGAGAAACGGCCAATGTTTCACATTGCGTCATCAATTAAAAATGTCAAAAACCTTTTATTTTTGACATACATATAGTCGTTCCGGTGAATGTAATTTTATGTTAGGTAGCGTATCATTTCCAAGGGTCCACGCGTGTATTGTGGGTGGCCTCATTATCGGGCGACAATTCGAGTAAGAAGTAAACTTTGCATTGTTTTTTTTTTAAATGAAATGACCCTGATTTTTTGATTTTACCTGTATTAATGAATTTTTAAGAAAAACATTCTCCTTACAAAGCACCGTATACAACTGTCCCGATCACTTTAAACCGTAACCACGTGGGGACAATTTATATACAGAAACGATTTAGGTGGAAAGACATAAGAAATATTATTTAAATCTTGAATAAATGTTTTTATTCTCTCAAAATTGTTTATACTATTTATAGGAAGAATATGGACAAATTTAAATCGTTAAACATAAATCACACATATATGACAAGATATGGTTTTAATTTGCAACATGATCGTCATAGAATGAGCTTATTCGAATTGAATCCATTATATATGGGTCCAGTACTATATAATATATTACCAGCTGAGTGGAATGTGTTAACACATTCACTGCCAGGGCCGAGCGTCGGTTTCTGCCGGCCGACATCCCTAGGAATCCCCTAGATTCCCGTACGGAAATCAGGCTTTAGCCTTATTGAGGAGTGGTTTCAGCGGCAAAGAATAATGTACGAAGTTCCGGAACTAATCTTCCTCCTCGGAGACGACCGTTTCCGATGAGGATAATGACTTAAATAAGTAATTTATTGACAATAAAATACAATATATATATATATATATATATACAGGGTGTCCCGAATTTAGGGGGCCAAACTTAAACAGTGCATTTTTGATAGAAAAGTAACACTTTTTTGTTAAATAAACATGTATCAAAAAAAACTATTTCTAGAGCGTTAAACATGAAGAAATTAAATTTTGGCACTTTGGTAATTTTTAGATGCTGAATCAAGATCTAAGATCAAAACTGTTAAAATTTAATCATAGGCGTAACATTTGGGGGGGGGAGTTATAAAAATAGCCCCAACTTTTTTCCGAGATAATATTTTTATTTTTTTTATGAAATTATGAAAACTTATAGTTTTTTACGAAAAATAGGTAGTCTTAATTTGAATCGCTCAGATGTACCATTTTCGAGAAAACTGCATTTATAAATTACTCATACGCATACACATCTCATATTTTCGTTAAAATTTTGTGTTAAAATTTGGAAAATTGCTCCATAATAAAACATAACAAAAATCGAGCCAAAAAATATAAACTAAACTATAAAAATAAATGTAAAGTCAGCAAATATCCCAAACGTCACTTTTGTCCCAAAGCTTTTTAATGAAAATATTAGAAATTATGCTAAGCATAGTAATTTAAATTGCAATTTTCTCTAAAATGGTGCATCTGAGCGATTCAAAGCAAGAGTACCTATTTTTCGTGAAAAACTATACATTTTCATAATTTTATAACAAAACATTAAAAACTCACTCTGCACAAAGTTGGGGCTTTTTTGTTAATTTGCCCCCTCAAATGTTACGCCTATGATTAAATTTTAACAGTTTTGATTATAGATCCAGATTCAGAATGTCAAAATTACCAAAGTCCCAAAAATTCAGGTCTCCATGTTCAACCTTTTAGGAATAGTTTTAAAAAAATGATGCTCTTAAGCTCCTATTTAGGGGGGCGTAGCTCCGTTAGGGGGAATTTTTTGATATATGTTTATTAAACAAAAAAGTATTATTTTTCTATAAAGAATGCACTGTTTAAGTTTGGCCTCCTAATTTCGGGACACCCTGTATATATAAAATAATATACATTACAATATAAATATGTTTCTTCATCTAAATCGTTTTTGTTAATAAATTGTCCCCACGTGGTTGCTATTTACTGTGATCGTGACAGTTGTATACGGTGCTTTTGTCAGGAGTATCTTAACAATTGTGCAATATTAATACAGGACACAATAAAAAACCAGGGGCATTTAATTAAAAAAAAACAATGTAAAGTTTACTTCTTACTTGAAATGTCGCCCGATAATCAGGCCACCCACAACCTAACCTAACATAAAATTCGCCGGACCTACGTATGGCGAAAAAATGGTTTTTGACATTTTAAATTGATGACGCAATGTAAAACATTCGCCGCTTAGACTATGGTAACATGAATTAAACTTGTTTTTTTTTAAGATTTATTTATATTTATTGATAAATTATGGTCCAAATTATACAAGAGCTATGTTAATTGCGGAAAGCAAAAATGAGCATAAATATCGACTAATATTTAGTTTTAGTCTGCTGTGTTGTCAGTAATATGAAATTTACAGATAGGTCACGTCATAAGGTATAGAATAGAATAGACCATCGACCATTCGCGAAAAATTTCCTTTTTTAATTTTGTGGGTAGTATAAAAAAATCTACGTGTTATTGTGAATGTTATTTTAATAAATAAATTAAGGGTTTAGTTTATTACAATATTTATACGTTTTATATCATTTAAAAGGTGCCTCAATCATTTGTAACATCTGTTTGTTTCCAAAAAAACTTAATATATAATAATATAATAATAAAATAACCCAAAAGCACATTCATAAATGAATTCATGTTTTAATCCTTTCCGGTATTCTTCAAATACAAATGGATTATGCTAATCTATTGTATGCAAACACAATTGTTGTAGAGATTTCAAAATGTTTCTGTTTTTGGTCAAAAATTGAAAATCGCAATTCAAGAAGTACAAGATTATGAAATTTAACGTACTTTCCCAATCGGTTTAAGTTGGATTTAGTTATTTTAAATATGATTGACACATTGACAGGTAAATTGCGATTTTTTTATTTGGTTTCTACACTGTCTGTTGGGTTTGGTTTATGTATACATGTATTTTAAGGAGGTTTAGGCACGATACTACTAGCTATAAAAAAATTCTAGGTTGTAGTAGAGTCTACTTAAAAGACATTTAGTTTTAGAAAGATTGACCATCTGGTTTCCAAATAAAAATTTCTACACGGGATTATTTATATGCCAATTCTACAGGTATTAGTGCATACGAGAAAAAAAATCATCGATTTCATATTTTCGTGTTATATGCGTTAAAAATACATCTCCTATATAGCCCATGTCTTTAATTAATGCATTGAAAAATTAATGAATGTTTTTTTCGCCTGTATAAGTGACATATAAATTTTTAATATAAACTTTCACCGAATAGTTTTGAAATAAAAAACAATAATGATCCAACCAAAATTATCAATCTGTCATTCTCGTTTAGAAGATCCGGCAACACTGGATTACGAACACGTGATTATCTAGGGATATTTGGTTTGATTTATATGGTGACTACCAGTATTTCGTTTTTAAAGTAAATTATTAAAAAAAACACTTGAAGTTATTGATTTTTTCTAAATAATTAGACAATCCTTGTACCTTCTATGGTTTTCTTATCTTTGTTTTCTACTCTTCACTTGAGACTTTTTTTGGTTCTCATACCTTTTTTTAATTTGTTTTTCTATGTGGTGGAATTCATTTGTTTTACAAACCATAAAAATTCGTTTTGAAAGCTCATTTTTACATTTTAAATTACACTTCATATAGAACTGTCACTGCCACTGTCAAAAACGAAAAGCGTTACCATTGAAACCAACTATCAACAATTAGCAATGTTGTCTCGTTTAAATCCTTTTTAATACGCTTTTTAATTCACGTTATTTTGTTACAATATATATGTATAAAGTGCCTTTTGTATTAAAATAAAAAATAATTATAAAATCAGTTAAAAAATTGTCTTTTTTTTAAATCAAATGTAATAAAATGACAAAGTTTGTATCTCGTTTTTTGCATTAAGTATAAAAGCAACTTCCCTTACCCGCTAAGTACTGCACGAACCTCCTTAAAGTAAGTCACTTGGAGTTTTTTTTATTGAATTTAAATATGTCAACGCTTGCTTATTTTACATTTAAAATATTACTATATTTTTATTATTTTATTTTAATAGTACATTTAATGTTTATGTTAGATAATAATATCATATACTATTTTTTTCAAGCCTTTAATAATTGTTAAGTTTGCAACATTTTGTAATATATTACAAAATGTTGCAATAGGTACCTATAGGGACTTATATGAATAATGTTTACGTTTGACATTATAGGTTATGTGCATGAATATATTTTACAGTGACCTGTAATTACAGTTACCTTCACTGATTTTGAGCTAAATGCGATAGAGGGAAGCACTCTACCCATGTAATTTTATGTTCGTTAGTTTTGGTAAAATTTGGATAGTTGTGGTATAATCCATTAGGTCAGTTTAGTTGTTATTATTTATATTTGTACGCAGTTCAAAAGTGAAATTATTATACACCGCCGTATAACAATGACGGCAAATAACAATAGCGGTATGAAATATTGTCATTAACAGAAAAAAACTGTAAATATGTTCTAAACATACCATCTAGACTGTCTATATGACTTCTAAAAGAATGCGGCATTTTTTGTAGCTTTTTAATGAACAATGAAAAAAATAACATACAATAATATAATATTTCCGACATTCTAGACCCTTAAACGATAAAAAATAAGGAAAAGTGCAAAATGCGATTAAATTTTGAATTTTAATTGGAACAAAAATGTAAAGATTTGATTAATATTATACATTGTGTATATTTAAAGCTATACCTATAGGTATACGTTTTATTTCTTTCTTATTTTTTACTTTTTAATGGATGTATTCATAAGAATGAGTTCTATTAAATATAATTTTTACTATGTTGAACAAAAATGTTTGAACATAGGGTTTTACTAACACAGGAAACATACGTTTTCGTGGACTGTGCATGAGAAAATAATAAATATTTTATTTGTTATTAAGTTTCAAAGTATTAAAGTATTAAATTTTAAAATAAAACTTGGAGCCTGAAAAATAAAATTAAAAATCGAATTCCTATAATAAAAATAATAAACATTTGGAAATAAAGATTTCTTAATCAAACTCCCGAAATAAAATTGTGATTAATGAAACTTCAAAAACTTAAGTTTCAACATTCAACATTAATATAAAAAAGGAATTAAGAATTATATTTATGCACCTTTCCTAATTTTTAAATTTTGAAAATGCTAAAAAAAATTCAAAATGTATCAGACGCCTCTAAAAAAAATGGGGGTCTCAAAATTTTGTGGGGACTCGGCCCTCTTTAAGCGCAACAATTTAGGGTTCAGGATAACCAGTAGGTACCAATTTTGTATTCTGTTTACCATTATTTTGAATTGTATATTATCGATTTTATTAAGTTTGTTCAAAGCCAAAATATATAAATAAATGATTTTAGGATCGTCATTAACGAAAAACAACCACTTAAATTTAAATATATAATGTCGGGAATAAAATTTAAAAAAGCCTTTGGAAATTCGAAATTGGAATGGTCTTAAAGTTCCCAGTTACTCTTTTTTGCGATCCTTTGTTGCAATTTTATTGCGAACCATTTTTTATTGCCCTGGGTGAAAGTTTTTTTTAGGTAATTCGCAGCGTAAAAATTTTCAGGCAAAACTTTTTACTATTATGCAGTTTTACGACACAGTCTGCAAATTGCGCTCATAAAACGGTACTTTAAATGGGACGAATTTTTTTGGGACTCGCAATTTGTTTTTTCTGAAAGTGAAAGTAGGTTTTCTGAGAATTTAGATTTTTTAAAAATGTTTAACATTTTATTATTTAAATTTTATTTACTATAGTATAGTATAGTAATGAGTATACTATTATATAATAGTCGCGGCGAATGTTCAAATTGCGTCATCAATGTCGAATGTCAAAAACCGATTTCTCGATAAACGGTTAACCTAGCTGTTCCTTGAGTTATATACGTAAAAGAAAACAACAATAATTGTAATGTCTGTACTTGGTTAAGAAATTGATGACGCAATTTGAAACATTCGCCGCGACAACTATACTAATAGTTATTTATGGCATTAAGCTGGAAAGTGAGTATTTTTGTGCTGAGCTCAAAACCAAAATGCCGATGCGTAGAGGAGGCCTACAACTGAGCGAAGCACAGAAAGAGGTAACTTCTCAGCTGCAGGGCATAAAACATTTTATCTGGAAGGCATAATTTTATTTCTTAAACGTATAATTATAATAATAATAGTAATTATTAATGTAATATTAAAATATTAATAGTAATTATTAATAAGTAACTAATAATTACCGGTTTACAGCCAAAATGTACATTCCATGCCTTTATTTTTTTCTGATGTATTTTGGCCTACCCGCCTGTATTTTTCGAAGTCAGCTTTACTATTTGGGTCATATCTCGAGTTTGAAATGGCCAATTGTATGTTGTCAAATTAAACCTGGTTGTCAACAAATGTAACTCTATAAATGCCCAATTAGTCAATAAGTTTAAGTGCAATCGGCCCAAATATCGAAAAAAAGTTAATTTTTTGGACAAAACTTATATATGTAGGTACTTATATAATTTACCAAAAAAAAGCAAAAATCATTAAAATATGCGCATTCTTAAACTATCTACAATGAGTTGGCACTTTTATGATAAAAATCTATGGATAAATGTCAGTTATGACAGTTTATGTACAGGGTGATCCCCTATAATATCGCCCCCTTTAACTTTTTTATTTTAAGTGCCCAAAAACTTTAAAAGTGTGGTTATGTAGGTACTAAAAAATACTTTTTTTTCTACGTATAAAGAAAAATGGAAAATTGATAAATATACAGGGAAAACCAAAAAGTTTATTTTTTTTTCAATGGATCACCCTATATATGAATTTATTTTTCGATTCCTTGTAAAATTCTGAGCATAATTCATATAACAAACCATATACCTAAACTTAACCGTTGCTTAAATATTCGCATTCGAAATGTTATCATTAAATGTTTTTTTAATCTGTTAGAAATCAAGAAGCCTCAGTATACCAAAATTTTTATTGAAAATAAATTATTATAGGGTAGTGACATTATGTCAATATGTCTTGTTAAATAAGTAAAAATGGCGTACTCAGACAGAGAAACTATTTCAACTTATTATCTTAAAAATAATTTAAATATTTCAGAAACGGTTGAATTTAGGTATATGGTATGTTATATGAAATATGCTTAGAATTTTACAAGGAATCGAAAAATAAATACAGATATAGGGTGATCCATTGAAAAAAAAAAACTTTTTGTTTTTCCCTGTATACTGATCAATTTTCCAATTTTCTTTATACGTAGAAAAAAAGTATTTTTTAGTACCTACATAACCACACTTTTAAATTTTTTGGGAGACTTAAAATAAAAAAGTTAAAGGGGGGCGACATTATAGGGGATCACCCTGTACAGTTACACTTTTACAGTTACAGTTGACAATTTCATGGATCTACAACTATTTTCTTGCGGCACATGAAATTCGGTGTGCTTATGATCTGGAGATAATGATTTTGTCATACGACAGATTGTTATTTTTGTTTAAGCAAAAAAGGAAGTTGAAAAAAGTTACACATATACAATCTGTTACGTTTTCAGCTCCTGGGAGAAGGGAGTAAGGGTGGAAAACCAAATTTTGCCATGAAAAGTTGTCCCCCTCGATATAAAACTTTACGTGTCTCGGCGTTTTTTTAAATTATTTCAATTTCCGAAAAATTTAGGGTAGTTAGTTTTAAATGGAACACACTGTATTTTAATATTAAAATGTAAAACAAAATTTATTTAACTGTAAAAAGGTTCTATGATGCACATAGAACCTTTTTGCATTGACCCCTGAGTCATTCTATCATTTTTCACCAAATTTGAGAAAAATTGAAAGCTGACCTTCTTGGATTTTCTTAAAAGTTTCTGGGTGTGAAGACCAATGCTTAGGATAAACTAAAACCACAATAATATTTTTTATTTAAACACCCTGAGAAAGTAGGCAGGGCCATGTTGACCGGTTTGCATAAAAAATTACCAAATCTAAGAAAACCCTTTATAACTTAGATGTTTATTAATATTTTGTATCGCGTAATATTTTGTTTTAACCATAAAACAATGTACTTTTTAAATATATGCCTAAAATTATACAAATGTTTTTACAAATGAGCCATTCCACGCGTAACGGATACTACAGTTGCCGTGTTTTTATTTACAAAATAATATTGTTCTATTATATTACCAATGTCAAATTTTTATAAATAGTTCTAAACTAAAGCTGTTTAACAAGGTTTTTATTTGGCAAAATTAGGTATCGTGGTTGACTGTTTAATTCCTTAAAAACTAATAATTTAAAGCGTAACGGACGGGACTTCGTAATAGTCCCGTCCGTTACGCTTTAAATTATTAATTTTTAAGGAATTAAACAGTCAATCACGATACCTAATTTTGCCAAATAAAAACCTTGTTAAACAGCTTTTGTTTAGAACTATTTATAAAAATTTGACATTGGTAAAATAATAGAAAAATATTATTTTGTAAATAAAAACACGGCAACTGTCGTATCCGTTAAGCGTGGAATGGCCCAAATGCAGTTTTTTTAGTGCTAAATTTACGCTTCTTTTAACTGAAAATGTCAATTTTCTACCATTGCTATTTTGTAGTAGGCTATGAAAATTTAATTTGGTGTATATTTTTATTTAAAGTAATTATAAATATTGATTAAAATATAAAATTCGAAATTATAAAAAAGTATCCAAATTGAAAATACCATTTAATTATGAAAATTTCCCACTTTTGCCGAAAAAAATGCATTTTTTCGTTTCGGAGGGACTGAACGAAAATTCTTTTAAATTTAACAGAATGTTCTCCTCAATAGAAACTAAAAAAATGTTGTGTATTTGCCTTGCTAGGAATATAAAATACCATACATTTTATAGAATATGGAATTATTTTTATGGTATTTTTTATAAAGATGGCTTTGATAAAAAATGCTATTAAACATTAAATATTTATTTTATAATTATAATTAACAAAATAACGCATACATAATAATTAATATAAAATAAAACAAACAATATTTGTATTTTAATCTTAAGGTACAGAATGATTACATATTGACGGCTATGATGGATCGCCTATTTCATTTTTATTACAGTTAAATGATTTGAACTAATCAGATTCACTTATTTAATTTAAGACAAGAACAATTTTGCCAATTTTGCCTATGCCTAAGTAAATAATTATGTGTATTTTAGCAATCCTTTTAACAGAGAACTTGTTTATTTTTATCGTGAACAATGCTTTAAATATTAACGTTTTACTGCATTTATAATACAAAACTATGTTAAACGTAACGTTTATATTGTTTTTTTACATGGAATCTAAAATTTATCTAAAAATCTTTTAAGGTAGTTGTTAATTTAAATTTAATAACATTCTCTATTATAGGGTAACCCTAATAAAATTTAACATAATTAATTTTTTTAAAGCTGCAAATTTTGTTCTTTTTAATATTTTTTATTTATAAAACGGTTTGATGCCGATGTGTTTCGAACCTGGATAATTTGTAAATTTTTAGGCAGAAATAAATGAAAACTTCTAGTATTTTTTAGCACAAGGATTAATTTTGGTAATTATTTTAGGTTTTATATAAAAAAATGTATTCCTTTTATATTTTCTTTAAAGGCTTGCTTTTGAAACCAATTTCTTAACGGTTCCCATTATTCCATCACAAGGTCCGTGCAATGTTGCAAAAAAATGCCACTCTGCCTCCAAACTAAAGTCATTTTTGTGATATAACAAATTAATAAAATTTATTTTATATTGTCCCCCACATTCATAAGTAAAATATACTATTTTTATATTTGCAAAAATTAAATTTTATGAAATTAAGTTCTTAAGAAAAGTGTAAACAACAGTAGAGTTATGTTTTAAATAATCACTTATCATGCAAAAACTTGTATGACATAATTCATTAATTAATTCGAAGTGGCCTGATGACTATTTACCCTGTAAAAATGTTGTATTTCGTATTGTACAACGGAGGAGAATTTTTCAGTAAAATCACCTTGGGAAGCAAATTATTTTTTTAAAAAGATGCATATTTTGCCTGAGCTTTTTAAATATAATGATGCCTTTTTAAAGAATCTATTGCTGATAATATTTCGTCAATAAAATCAGAAACTGGTAAATTAAAGGTAAGTAAATTATAAACTATTAATACACATATTTTTTTAAATGATAGGGACCCACTGTTTGAAAATTATCATTTACTCTTAGTTTTAAAAGAGTTTGAACATATGTACTAGGTTCTTCGATATTTTGTAATAGAATATCACATTTCATCATTTTATCAGTTTTTGACACTTCTCATTCAGGAATTGTCCAACGGTGCACATTTTAAAACATGTAAACATGTATGTTAATATTTTTTAAATGTAAAAAATATAGTTTGACAAAAATCATATATAAATTTAGTGCCATTCTCTATACAATTTGTTGCATTTTAAACCGTTGTATATTCTTAGCAAGGCAAATACACAATATTTTTTTTTACAGTTTTTAGTATATATTGAGGTACAATTTTCGTTCAGTCTCTCTGGACGGTTTTTAAAATAAAAATGGTATTTCCTGCAATTTGAGTACTTTTTTATAATTTTGCATTTTATATTTTAATTGATATTTATAAGTACTTTAAATAAAAATATACACTAAATGAAATTTCCATAGCCTACTACATAATTCAGTTAAAAGAATCGTGAATTTAGCTCTAAAAAAACTAAGCGAAAAATATATTAATAAACATAAAAGTTACAAAAGGATTTCTTAGAAACCGATTTGGTAATATTTTATGCAAACCGGTCAACATGACCTCGCCTAATTTCTCAGGGTGTTTAAATAAAAAAATATTATTGTGATTTTAGTTCATCCCAAGCATTGATCTTCAAATCTTAAAAATTTAAGTAAAATCTCAGATGTCAAGCTTTTATTTATTATAATTATAATTATATAATTATTATCAATAGATTTATTTTGAAAATATCTTGTTTTGAACTTTACGTAGATAATTTAAAAATTGATAAACTTGGATGATTTTTATTTATCCTTGGCAAAAAAAAATGTTGAATTCTCATTTTTGTCCAAAAAACAGACTTTTTTTCAATATTTGAACTTGAACTTAAGCTAACTAACTGATTGGGTACTAAGAAAGTGATTTTAGTCGGCGACTCGAATATGTTTAATTTGACACTTTTTGCAACTACATTGGTCATTTATTACCCAAATTGTAAAGCTGCTTTCTTAGAGTACCAAAATATTAAAGAAAAATTTTTATCCCAAAAAACTTGCCTTTTTTATATACACATATATACAGAAATAGTTACATCAAATGTACATTTTTTTATTTTAATTTTTAAACCAGTGTTATTAATACCATTAGTAGATATTTACACATTTTACCTCTATAAAATTAATTAATTATATATATATTTTTTTAAATGTTGTACTTTTTATTTTGGAACACCTACCTAATAAGTCGCGATAGACATAAGTTTATCAAAAATTTCATTCCTATATAAATAAAATACAGTACTGTAATGTTGTACTTTTTCCCAAAAAATAAATGGGATCTTTACTGACGATTTTACTTTTTAAAATATAAATTTCTTTTGTTATTTGATTCTATTATTCAATTTTTCAATTACTTAATATATTTTTCGCCGAAACCCATTCAGAATCATCATTTATTATACTGTCATTGCCTTTTCTTTCTTATACGAAACAAAATTAGTAGTAGTAAGCGTTTATGAATGGTCCAGAAGCAGAAAAAGAGATTAAAATCTCAAATTGCTCACTATACAGTACAGTACAGTGACTGACCATCGGGCAGCAGCTTGCAAAATTTTAGGATGACACAGCAAAATCAAATTGACAATGACAGTTCTATACAATACAAATGCAACGGGCCAAATCCGCAAGATTATGATCGCCAATGAACAATATCGTACTTGTGTTATAAAATAAAGAATGTTTGTGATTTTTAAGTTCTTTTATAATTTTTAGTTTTTTTTATATTTTATGAATATCCTTCACTAATTTTTCTTTCTAAATATGAAATAAATGGAACCTTTTTGACTATATTAGTTTGTTGTACTTGTTGTACTTGTTATATATATGGGTAAAAATCAAAAAATGTTTAGGTACGCGTCTTTGGCTAATTAAAAATTAGAAAAAGAAGTGAAGTGTCTCAAAACTTATTAGTATTATTTCTGCATGTTAATTATACGAGATTTATATTAAATATTTACCCAGATTTAAAAACATCGATTAAAAAGAAAAACAAAGAGCTATTTTGTCTCGTCGGTAACGCGTCCCTTATTACGTTTTACAATTTTACGCTAGATTTTTCAATCAAATCATTTTTAAAAACAGGACAAATGTAAAGTATTTTAAAGAAACTAACACCAAGTATTAAATAAATTACATTTTATTTAAAAACAATTTGGTTTTAAAGATCCAGCCTTTGGGTAACAGACTGTCTGCTTTGATCGCATCCTGTCGGTAACGATAACTGTAATTTCGCCTAAAATCCGCCAGGATACGTAATACCTGTCATTTGTTGGTTAGTGTGCTAGAGTTAGTGTTTATTTGTCATTCAAACCAGGTAAGTTTTTCTGTTTATGCATTAAAAAAATATATTTAGGCTTGTTTGCATAAAAACGCTACCGTATTTTTTTACGATGTCTAATCGGTAACTGTTCTAGCGGTAAAATTTTGATGTCGATATGAGATTTGTTACATTTTTCTGATGTATAACACCAATATTTGCAATTTTGATTATAATGGTATACTAAAAGTATTTTTTTAAACATATATTTTGATTATTATTCCATTTACAGAACCTTTATTCCCGACAAACTATACTGTTACCGACTAGACATAATTGAGATCAGAAGACAACAATTATCAACATAACAAAAAACTACCTTTCCTTGATCTCAAAGATAAGCTTTATTATGTTGCGAAATCTTTATTTTAGAATATTAAAAAGTTTAATGGACAAAAAGCAACATTTTAGTTTTTTAATTGTTGTAGGTCGTTTTCCAAAGATTTTTTGATTTTCACCCATATATGAAACAATAATTTGCATATTAAAGTTTTTTAAATAACTTATGCTTTGCAATAAAAAAATTCTTATTTTTTTGTAATTTTTTAATGACCCCAATTAAAAATTATTAGGTATATTAAGGCCATCCCATCACATTTATCAATATTTTCGTGAAATTTCCAGTCCAATCTAAATCTATCTATTGCCCATATTAAATACATCTCTTTTTTAAGGGGTTTGATATTAAAGTCTAATTGGTCTAATAACTAGACCCCTAATGTATTATGTTATAAAAAATTAAATAGAAATAAATCACAGTTAGTTTGAAATATTTGAAAAAAATATGTTTAATTGTTAAATCCATTAGAGCAGTAGTAGGTAAGTTATGTTGTTTATAAAATAAAAGGCACTTCTCTGCTTTACCATTTAGATTTATTATTTAAAGTTTCCTACTAATAAAATTTAAAAAAATACTTTTTTAATAAAATTATTTTTTCGATTTGTTTATATAATTTAAATGAAATATCTAATTACCCCACCTTTCCAGATCATAGTACAAAAACACAAGTCTGTTAATTGTGTTCAAGAAGAAATACGAAAAAATAATTCTCATTTTTAATTTATTTTTCTGCGCAATATAAAGAATTTTAATGCGCATAATAATTAATCCAATGATTCAAGTATTTAATTCCTACCATTTTTTAAATACGTTAATTTATTTTAGTTTTACAATACTTGAGCTATATTAGTAATAACTATTATTGTTTGAATTAAAATTTTAAATAGATTTATATAAAAAAATACAAATATTATTAATATGTACATTTTTGAGATGTCATTTTTGTTTTGTATGTTTACATAAGCACTGAGCTAAAGCTTGATAAGTAATAAGAAACGTTATGAGAAGAAATATCTTATTTTAAAACCAACCTTAAAATCAGTTTACTTAATTAAATACAGATCCAAAAATAAATATGTATATATACAAATTTTTCAAGGAAAAAAAGATACCTGCCCTTAATCCTTCTTACCTATAATTGCATGGATTAATAAAATTGTGCATTTTTTTACTAAAATGTGATAATTTTAATTAAATTAAAATATATAAATATAAATATATTGTGCTACTACTGGGAAAAAAAAAGATTCCTTGGGTGTGAAGTCTGCTGCACGAGCGTAGCGAGTGTGGTAACATGTTATTGGAATATCCTCTTTTGTCCAATAGTCGCACACAATATTTTATTCAACAACCACGAATTTAAAGCCAATTTTATTTGATATTTTATCCCGAAATGCTATTTCGCACACTAGTGAGAGAAGTAAAATTTCTCCCACTGTTTAAAGTTAAAAAATTAAATTGAATAAAACAAGTTAAAATATCGTTAACTACATATACATATATACAGGGTGTTTCTTTTAACTTGAGACAGCTCAATATCTCGAGAAATACGCATTTCACGGAAAAATGTCTTAAATAAAAGGTTAATGTTACTAAAGGGGACATTATTTGGTGCTACCGCTAGCCACCCCCTACCCCTCCTTAAGGGTGAAACGGGGGGTAACTTTGGAAAGTCAAATGGAATGACCCGATTTTTTTCACAGAGTTTGGTAGTACATAAAAAAATAAATAACTTTTATTTAAAACTTTTTTCAATTTATCAACAGATGGCGCTGTAATTCAAAATTTAAGAAAAATGAGTTTCCTTGTAAAATGTATTATTTGAAACGTTTGAAAAACAAAAATTAACATTAACAACAATAGTCGGCTATGAAAACAATTTATAACAAATGTTCGAAATGTCGTCATTCCATTTCACCACATTTTTGAATGCGGGTAATGAATTCTGGCACACAACGCGCCAAAATGTCGGGCGGTATCGCCGCACAGGCGTTCCTGATCCGCTCCACCATGTCCTCCCAAGTTGTAGGAATTGCAGCGTAAACTTTTTCTTTCAAGTAACCCTACTGGAAGAAGTCTGGTGGCGTAAGATCAGGTGATCGAGTAGGCCAAATTACTGGACCACGTCTACCGATCCACCGCGGTGCACCGGCCATTGAACTCCCGATCCAACACCTCTCGAGCAATTGTCGAATAATGTGCAGGACAACCATCTTGCTGGTACCACATGTTTTGGAGCCGTGCTAATGGTACATCCTCCAAAAGGTCCGTCAGATCGTTTTCTAGAAAATTCCGGTACTTTTCGCCATTTAATGCACCGTCAATAAAGAAGGGTCCGATTAATCGTTCGCTTAAGGTACCGCACCAAACGTTTACCGACCAGGGACGCTGCAGCGCGCTGGTGCTCCACTTGGTGTCGAAATGGAAGGACGACATTTCGAACATTTGTTATAAATTGTTTTCAGAGCCGACTATTGTTGATTTAATGTTAATTTTTGTTTTTCAAACGTTTCAAATAATAGTCCGGTCAATCTAGACATTCGAAGGTACATAAATTTACAACAAGCTGAAAATCGGTAAAATTGTTCAGAATATAATTATAAATAAAATTTTAAAGTTCCCCATAATTCCCCTGTATGGAAAAATTTTTATTCAAGGTCAAAGGTCAAAAAAATAATTTTTCGCGATTTTCGGCAAAACGGTAAATTTTATCATAAAATACCCCAAACAAATATTGTAGATCATAAAATTATCTATAAAAAATGTATTAATACTTTTTTTTCTACGAGCCACCGTTTCTGAGATATAACGATTCGAAAAGTTGTAAAAGTTATAATCGTCATAATATGCACACGTTTCCACGCCATCTATTAGGTAGTATACTTAGCGCGTTTTTTAACGTGGTTTCCCCAGTAGCCTATTCCACGGGTCAGTTGTGATCCTGTTTAATTTGAAACTATTGCAAAATAACGGAAATTAGCAATGATTGGAAAAGATAAAAGCGATGTAAATTAAAAAAAAGAACTGAAGTTAATTAGTCTGATTCGTAACATTTAAATTCTTCTTCTTATTCTTCTACTTGTTCTTGTTCTTCTTCTTCTTGTTCTTGTTCTTCTTCATCTTCATCCTGGGTACAAGTAAATTGCGTCAGTAGCGATGTCACCTCGTTGGAATTAAATGAATCCTCCACTGTTTGTGATTCAACATTAGAGCACGACCGGCCTTGACAATTCGTACATACCAGAAAATAAAACAGTCCGACTTTTTTGCAACCACATTTAGCACTGCATCCCTTTTTGCAGTTGCAAAAAATTGTTTTCAGCATTTTTTCCGGCGCAGGTGGGAGTAAAGTTTGAACTGGTTCTAATGGGTTGTTGACCAACTTCCAACCCCAGTCTGTAGGGTCTAGCTGATAACCAAGCCACACTTGAACTTGGTAATATACCCGAAAAATATTTTGATGAGCAGCAACTGAGGTTGGAGGAAGACAAGCTAATTGAACTTATTTTTTATTTTAGTATTTTTAACGAAACATGCATATCGATACTTATCAAAGCAGGTAGTTTTTTTAGGAGCTCCGTATATAGAAAGAAGAAATCGAATGCCGTTGGTGATAACTTGTTGTCCCGAAGCACCTTTTCCTCGAGTTTGGCCGAAAAATCTCCGCTCGTTCGAAAGTTAAGCGAAAACAACGGAACGTGCCAAATTTGACGGAAAAATCGAAAAAAAGTGGACTTGGGCCTTTTCAACACCGGAAAATTTGGTCCGCGGATAGGTCTCGTGGGCAGAAAAAAAGGATGCAAATTTCGAGTGTCCGCCTTAAACGGACAACGGAAAAAATAAATATTGCAAACGGGCCGGATCCGCCGGAAACATTTCGATCCGTTTTTATTTTTTTCGAAAAAAAATTAAACGTTTTTTAGGGCGAGAGAAATTTTCGAAATTGGCCGAACGAAATACACGAATCATCAAATGAAAACTAATCGGCCAGAAGCCCGTTTAATTTTTGTTGTGTATTTAAATAAGTTAACCAATTAAAATCCCCGAAATCAAATCGATAAGGTGGCAAATGACAGGTGACAGATGACAGGTGACAGGTGACAGATGTCAAGTTGACAGATCATCTGTCATCTGTCACAGATGTTGTCTCGATGGCGTATAAATTAATTAATTTATACCCAGTCCCTTAAGGGACTGGGTTTTATTTCACTTGATATTCTTATAGTTATAACTTATGTAGGTATATTTTATATTTTAAGTGTAAGTGAAAATGACCGATAGAAAAATATATTAACATATATTAAAACTCTAGAGATGTTTATACGTGACGTACTCATGTATAATATTATTATGACGATTACAACTTTTACAACTTTTCGAATCGTTATATCTCAGAAACGGTGGCTCTTAGGAAAAAAAGTATTGATATATTTTTTATAGACAATTTTATGATCTACAATTTTTGTTAGAGATATTTTTGTGATAAAACTTCCCGTTTTGCTGAAAATCGCGAAAAACTAAATTTTTTGAACTTTGACCTTGAATAAAATTTTTTCCATACAGGGGAATGATGGGGAACTTTAAAATTTTATTTATAATTATATTATGAACAATTTTACTGATTTTCAGCCTGTTGTAAATTTATGTACCTTCACTGTTATTTTTTGGTCTAATTTGACCGGACTATAATACATTTTACAAGGAAACCCCTTTTTCTTAAATTTTGAATTACAGCGCCATCTGTTGATAAATTGAAAAAAACTTTCAAATAAAAGTTATTCATTTTTTTATGTACTACCAAACTCTGTGAAAAAAATCGGGTCATTTCATTTGACTTTCCAAAGTTACCCCCCGTTTCACCCTTAAGGAGGGGTAGGGGGTGGCTAGCGGTAGCACCAAATAATGTCCCCTTTGGTCACATTAACCTTTTATTTAGGACATTTTTCCGTGAAATGCGTATTTCTCGAGATATTGAGCTGTCTCAAGTTAAAAGAAACACCATGTATAATATATTATATATAATATTATTATATTATATTTTAGACCATTTTCTAAATTTTAAGGAAACATGTGCATGTTATATATGTATACACAGTTATATAAACTAATCGAATAAAGTTAAGCATATTAAGATATTTTGACCAAAACATAAATTTAACTATACAATTTTATACGCCCTGTATACTGTATTTTAATATTTGGTAATAAAAACATAAAAATGAAGCAATCTTGGACAAAAAATGAACGAAGTTGAAAAAACGCATAATAGGTATCGGTCTATGTTTAAATATTCAGTTTGATTTCAACTTTGTTCAAAATAGTATATTATGTATCAAGTTTTATAAACGCCATTTTAGTTACGAGTTTTATTAGGCACGAGCGAGTGTTTAATAAAAACGAGTGTCTAGAGAAGTTTATAAAACGACTTGCATGCTATACTTTATCTACGACGAACAGAAATAAGAATTTAAAGACAGTTTTATTTCATAAAATTTGACATTTAACAAATTTAACCTCACTTTTTCGCAATTTATAATAAAGCTAACTTCAGCCCTTGACTAAAATGCCCAAAAGCTACTGTTATTAACTTCAGCCCGTGACTAAAATGCCATAAAGTCACAACTCGTCAATGTAGGAGTATACATGTGCATGTTATGTAAACTAATCGATTAGTTTACATAAGATGCACATGTTTCCTTAAAAGTTAGAAATTGGTCTAAGGTATAATATAATAAAGATTCATAGAGTTAAAAGGTTCGCATTTGGCACTTAATTAAAACCTCTTTCTAATCAAAGCACACATCTTGTGAGTATGATGCATCGCCCACACGTTGTGTGGTCATTCTGCTGTCCACAATCGGTGGCCAATCTTCTGTAATCCGTATTGGTCATCCGCTGGCGTATTTTCTAATCTAATGCACCGTGAATAGAGAACGGGTGGCTGGTCGCATTCAATTGTCACGCGGTGGACAATGTCCGAATGCGAAGGACACGTCACCTGCCTCAATGCGTGGGCAGTCCTCCGGGGACGGGTTACCATACGCTCTTGTGGGAAGGGAACCTGGTCGGAGCTTTTTGTGGACAATATTAGCGGTCAATTTCAGCAAAGTAACGTAAACATTGACCACAATGCATGGGAATTGAGATGTTACAATACCCTTTTTTAAATTCTTAATTCCATGGAAAGGGGAAATTAGAAATAGGCACTTTGGTACTATTTATACACATTGCTAATTTCAGCAACACTTTTCATATTTTTTAAAAAATTTACGATTGGGTAAATGGTTATAAACCATTTAAGTTAAAAAAATACAACCTTTCATTATAACTTTATTATTCACAACTAGTTAACTTTTTAATAATAGGTGAGGTTTTATTAAAGATTGAATGATTTCGAATAGTATATTAATTGTATTACTGTTCTGCCTATCAATGTTTTTTTTTTGGTATATTAAATATAAAATTTTTATCCTAAAAGTGCCATATAATTTTTTGGTAAAAATTTGTAAAAACAAGATTGTATACTGCGAAAGTATTGTTTAAAAGGTTATAAATGCAGGTTTATTCAGGATATTTTCGATGATTTCAGCAGCCGAAATAAAAGATCTTGACAGAAGCTACCTACTTTCCGAAAAAACTTTTTTATACATATTTTATTGTATGAATTCCAAATGATTTAATGATGGCCAAAAACTCACAATGAAAAAAAAAAACGTTTTTCCTTAAGACGGAAAATAAATATCTTAAAATTTATACTATCTAGGTAAATTTACTAAAAAATAGATTTTTATAAAAATAATGGAAATAATAAAATGTATTTATAAATGTCAGTTTTATGCTATTTTATGTTACAGTCGTTTCATTATTAATCATTTAAATTTTATAACAAGATTTCCCCTATTTGAAAAATATATTCATTAAAAAAATTAAAATCTTGTTTAAAATCTGTTTTATTAAAGTATTGTTTTTACACAACTATAGTGGAATATGGTAGATTTTATTGTATTTAACTATTTATATTTAGTGTACAAATTATATGTCTATTAATTTATGTAAGTTCCTGACTTATGCACACAATTTTTATATTGTTTTAAGCATGAAATTTATTATAAAGTATTATTATTATTATCATAAGAGTATTAAATATTATAATCTTTGTTTTTATTTTACATATACCAACATAATTTTTTTTAACATTAAAATAAATGTAACTAAATTTGTAAAAATAACTGTTTCTTAATAAATTTGTCTTATATGATTTTTAACAAGTTACAGCCTTATTCATGATAATATTATTATTTTAATTTCAGAAAGAACAATGGCTTCTCTTCAACAAATGCACAGATCAGGCCCCCACCGTAAAATACGCAAAGCTCGTCAACCCCTCGATGGCAACCCTTTGATGAAAGGGGTAGTAATCAAAACCGTGATCAAAAAGCCGAAAAAGCCCAATTCAGCCAATAGGAAATGCGTGCTCGTTAGGCTGTCCAATGGAAAAGAAATGGTGTCGTATATTCCTGGTATTGGACATAATTTACAAGTAAGGATTATAATTTTTGTTTTGTTAAATTTAACGATGGTTTCTTTTTTAGGAACATAATATTGTATTATGTCGTGTTGGAAGAGTCCAAGATTGTCCTGGAGTTAAAATAAAATGTGTTAGAGGAAAATATGACTTAAGCCATGTTATTATTAATAGAAAATAATTGTTGTAATAAGAGTTGTAATAAATGTTAGTACCGTACCTATATATTTTTTTTCATAAACAATCTCTCATTTTTCACAAAAAATTTCATGTTGACATAATTCTAAAAAATAGTTAGCCCGATGACGTCATTATGCTATGGACTAAATGGACTTTAGTCTTTAGCTTGATGGCATGCCGCGGCAGTTTCAGTATTCAATTTTCAACGTAAGTATATTAAAATTATATTTTAATTATGGTATGATTATGATCATGATTGATTGCGTTATTAAAATGTTGTCCATGGGAGAATTACGTGTTGTTTGGTTCTTTTGAGTATTTTTACCTACTTGTCACTTGTCATAGTTTGGTCAGCCTTTACAAATATGCTTATTATAGAAGGGTTTTCGACATTAAACTTGGCAAACCATTCATGTTCTTTTGTGCAAAAAATATGATGGATGTCTGTGTCAACCGGCCAAGATAACTGTATACATATTTGACCAAAATTTTTAATCTCTATTGCAAATACATCTAAACCTTTTGACCCAAATAATGCGGAAACATCTGCCACTGTGAAAAAAGGGGTTTTTGTTTGGGTTCTACAGAAAATTTGTTACCGTAATAACTTTATGAAAAATGAACGGTACCTTCGCAAAATTTCAATTAGTTGCGTTCATGGTAAAATTTTAAACCTGTGAAATTTTTAGGATTATGATTTTTGAAAAGGTGCAAAATTATAGGTGTCTTAATTTTAATAATTTATCTAAAAGTGCTTTTTTGGTTTCTATAAAATATTACGAGCTACAAAATCTTAACAATTCTTTGGTGAATAATTTATTAAATTATAATTAAGGACCTTAATTTAAGGTGTCCTTCCTCACACATTTTATTTAATTTTATTGGGCAGTATTGCAAATATGTAATAGATTTAAATGAATTAATGTTTAAAACATTTATTAAATATTTATGTTAAATATTAGACATAATTTTATGAAATTTTTTACAACCAAATGGAATAAATTCGATAAAACATAAATGGGGGCGTGCTCCAAAAAACGCTCGGACAAGTCGATTGTTATTTTTAGTTGCGCATTTTTTTTAACAAAAACTTTTTGTACAGGGTGTGTCATGTAGCAGTGGCCAATACCAACTTTCTTATTTCAAATGCAACACCCTGTATATTATTTAATTTTTGGATTCTTCAGAAAATTGTAGATATATTTTATGTACAATCTCCTATACCTATATTTAACTGTTTCGAAAATATTAAAGCGGACCTGAAAATTATTTATCTACAGAGGCCTTAAATAGTTTCTTTATTATATCTGGTCACCTGAAACCAATAATTATGATTGTTTTAAAATACTTTTTTATAACTAAAATTTATTTGTGTTAATTTAATGCCTTCGGATTATTCTAATTTAGGTTATTGTTTGCAAGTTGTATTCTTACATTATAATAATTTTAGTATTCAGTTATAAACAGTATAATGTTTAATGTCCAGATTCAGACAACGCAGGGATAATGAGATAAGTAATATGTTGGAAAGAGACGGGGATAAAAGGTAAAGATTATTTAAGTTTCTCTTTAGTTTTGGCCACTATGCCTCTACATTATAGTGATCACAACGTGGCATAAACATGTCTGTATACGATCCAAGAATTTTGTTGGAACGTAACTGACACTAAAAAAGTGTTTCCCATTTTTAAATTAATTTCGCGTAATAGAACCATTTCTACCATGTTGTACTGATTTTAGCAATACATTTTACAGTTATAAGTATGTGGCCATTCCATCCACTAAAAATTCTACTTGGGCAGAAAGTTCAACGAGGGGGTCGAGGAAAGGAGGATGACAAGAAAGGGGAAGAACAGTATTATTAATGAACACATTTAATACCTATGTAATAATATTTAAAATACAGGGTGTTCCGAAATTAGTGCACCATACTTTAACAGCAGATTCTACGTGCAAAAATAAGAAAAAAGTCCCTATAAATATAGTTCGAGAAATGCCTCCTAAGGGAGCTACAGCCCCCGAAAAGGGAGCCCCTGAAGATGGTTTTTATCTAATATAAATAAAAAAGTAGAAACACCCTGTCACTTACTACATGAAACTGTCACCTGTCTTAAATTATTCTTTTTTTTCCTAAACATGGCAGCCGTATTCCAAGGACCACGCGAGTCCATTTCTATGGTTGTGATTTAATTGTGAATTTTTATGCCATGTAAAATAATTTTCAAATCGATTTTATGCGAAAACGGTGTATGTTGTCGAAGTTTAACAAGATGACCTTTTTTATGTGCAAAACTCTAAAATTTCATAATCTGACACCAAATTCTGGTACAATTGTCTTAAGATACGTACAAAAAAGTTAAGGTGGTTTTAACCCTACTTCCTATCAATCTGACCCAAACCTCATACAAAAATTTAAATTGTTATTGTTACGTCTTATTGGTCAAAAAAAGTTTAATTAATTCCCAAAATTTCACTTTTATATCTTTAATGGTTTTGGAGATATTAAATAAAAACCATCTTCAGGGGCTTTCCTTTTGGGGGATGTATCTCCCTTAAGAGGCATTTCTTGACCTATGTTTATAGGGACTTTTTTTCTTATTTTTGCACGTACAATCTGCTGTTAAAGTATGGTGCACTAATTTCAGGACACCCTGTATATATAATAATATATTATCTTATGAGGTTTTCGTTATTTTATACGTGTAAATTATTATTTATTATACATTGTGTCCCGAAAATGGCGCACTAACGCCATACTACGCTGTAAGGGGGTTATTTCCAGTATAAAAAAATTACAAAAAAACTTTCCGACGAGTTATTCAGAATTAAATTTTAATTCTGCAACGTAGTGTTTTAACCAAAAAAATATTAATAGAGTGGACACGTAATGCCCATTGTCGTGTATTGTTAGTAAAGGCCATGCCATGTTTGAACTTTACTGTGATTGTCAACTTATAAGTTGGTATTGTGTGTTCTTGCTTAAAAATAATTTGGTTTTAATATTAAAATACAACGGTGGTTTATATTATGCAATAGGCGTAGAAAAATCTATTTATTTTAATTAGTATCTGGTAAAACAGTTCTTAAACAAACAGAAATGACTTTTATGTTCAATTCAGAATGATATTTTTTATAATTAAATTATGCATGAAACTGTTCTCATGTGAGTTCAAACTTTTCAAAATTGACAACGATCGGATTACTCTCTTTCATTGTCTATGCTGCATAGACTAAGAATATCATGGATATGTATATCACACATCTAAAAACGGTTTTTATTGAAACAAAATAAACCATTCAGCTATAGAGAGTTTAAGTTAACATGGTTAACAGATGTATTTACCAATATAAAACTTTAAATCATCAGAACAATCATTATTAATAAAGATAAACATTTTATTTCTGAAACATCTTTAGAAAATTGTTTTCTACCCTTTTATATAAAAGATAGTCTCCACAAATCAAAATAATTAAAATAAAATTTAATTTTGAAACCCTTATATGCTAAATAGGTAAGCATCGGGTTTTCGCAACGCGCGCCATCTGGTCTCGCTCGATTATTGAGCTACAAGGTTTGTGAACAATGCATTTAAAGCATACGAACTGCACATCATTTAAAAAGAGATAAAGGCAGAAGTCCTACTATACAAGATTTGTTCATAAAGTTTCAATTTCACAGCTAAATCGTGCATGTTATTTGTGTTTCGCGTTGCAATTCAAAAAATCTAACAAAAAATAATAGTTGTACAAACATAACCTTAAAATCAAACATTTTTATATTTGAGTCCTCTAAAAAAAGACTGTCGGCTTCATTTTAAAATAGTAAACGACAAAATACTATATGCACGAATTCATGGCAACATAATATTATATACAGGGTCCGGCATCAGAATTGAACCGTTTTGAAAAGGCTGCTATGGAAATACTATTGATTTGGTATATGTCAAATAGTGACAGACTAATACCTTATTGCCGAAGGTTTCGTGTGCAATATCAAACTGGCCGGTTAATCGACGGATCTTTGCTGTAAATTCGTTTACCCTGACCCAGTCCTTCGTATACAAACGCAGAGACGCTTTCGTCGTGAATATAATTTTGTGCGAGCTGAAGTCCCATAAAAAAATGCCATTTTGAGATAGGTAAGAGATTTTAACGAAAAAGGCAGTGTAAAATCAAAATTTGCCGCTGGAACTCCTACAGTTTGTACACAAGAAAATATTGGAAGAGTCAGAGAAGCGTTTGAGCGGCACTCGATTGCTCTACACATTTCAGACCGAAGTTTGCGACGAATGTTACATCTGGATTTAAAACTCCATCCAAAAACCGACAGTCCAGAGGCTAAATCCCATTGATAATGTTAATCGACTCAATTTTTGCACACAATTTTGAATTGCCATTGTACACGAAACTTTCTGCAATAAGGAACAAGTCTGTCACTATTTGAAATATATTAAATCAATATGTAGTATTTCCATAGCAGCCACGAAACTTTCGGCAATAAGGTACAAGTCTGTCACTATTTGACATATAGCAAATCAAGAGTATTTCCATAGCAGCATTTTTAAAACCGTTCAATTACCATTAAGTGGAGACTTTCTCAATCAACACTTTTAATAATGAATAACGCTGTTTGAATTGAAATGTTTCCAATTTTTACGTTAATCATTACTAAAATATGTATTTATTGTATCTCTTTCGGATTTCCTTTGTTTATTTTGAAACCGGTAAAAAATCAACCCAGGATTTCCTCTCGAAAAACACCCAATAACACAAAAAATTGTTCCACGTTTTTTTCTCGATATTTTTAACATTTTCCGGCCTTAAAAGTTGTAGTTTTGTTACGAAGATAACGGCAACGTGGTAGCGCTACTGACAATTCTTTTTAAGCGTAATTTTTAATAACTTATCCCCCATACGAATATTAACTATGTATATCTGACTATTCCACTCATTACTTTTTGGACCAATCAGATTTCAGAAAACGAGTGGTTTTTTCAGTTTTGCAGCGATAAAACTACTATTCAGGTGAAAAAACCACTCGTTTATACGAGTTGCATAACAACCAATTGGTTGCTATGATAAAAATAATTGTCACTGTTGACGTTTTTAATTTTAAAATTAAAATGTTAAAAAATATGCGTTTTGGTCCAAAAAATCATACAGAAATTGAATCAGCAGTTAAAAATATTCGTGAAATAGTCTTGCCGAATACCACTCGTGATAAAATTTTCCCTGAAAAAATTTTTGATTTTTATTTACTCAAGATTTTTCCTTGGAAATTTCGCTCGTGGCATTAACTTCAAACCACTCGCCTAGCGGCTCGTGGTCTTAAAAATTAATGCCACTTGCGAAATTTCCAAGAAAAAAACATTCGTATAAAAATCAAAAATTTTATCGGTAAAATTTTACCACTAGTGGTATTATATACGATAATATTTTCCTGCTGCTGCATTTTTATGTATTATTTATATTTAAAAAATATGAATTATTTATATATAAATACGTTGCGTATTTAACGAACTAAAGAATTAATAGAATAGGTAGGTATTTTGAAAACCAATTTTATAAACTTTTTTAAATACGCTGCGTATTTACTAAACTATTTTTTAATACTATTTAGGTATGCCTACGTATTTGTGTTATATCTAATGCAACTTCCGAAGTCCGTGATTAATGGCTTTATTAATACAAATAAGTAAGTCTTTCCAATAGTACAAAAATATAATTTAATTGAATTGATTTTGTGGTGTTCCTATAACAATTTTTTCACCTGTCATCTAAAACTGGATCAATCAGAGCGCTTTATTTGTCAATTTTTGACCAATTTAATACAAGTCAATATTCGTAAGTAATATCATAAGGGCATTTAATTTTTCCGAAAAGAATCGAAAAAACACGTTGCTAAGTAATATTTTAACAAAAAGCATGAGTGCTGGTGGCAACAAAAATCCGAGTCGAAGAGGAGGATTTTTGCACCTGCACGAATGCATTTTGTTAAAAAATATTACTTAGCATTGTGTTTTTTCGATTTTTTTCACAGGACAAATTAGATGCCCGAATGGTATTTGACAAGACTATTTCATGAGTAACAGTTAACAATTAAAATATAAATTGCAATTTTTGGTGACAACAGCTGTCAAGTTTTGCCGCGGGTAAACTCGAAAAAACTGCTGACAGGTGCTGTTACACAGTTTTTTCACCTAGAAACCATTTGTAATTCAAAATTGCGCGTTTGTGATTGGTGGAAATTAAGACGAGGGAAATAGTCGCTGCAATCTGTACTAGTCCAATATTCGCAAAACTTACTTTTAATTGGTCAAAAATTAAAAGTAACTACAAGGTAAATATTTTGGACAACCTAATTTCAATGCCTTTCGATTTGATTTTTTTGAAATTTTGGTAAAATTGTCCTCCAAATTGCACTTGTAATCAAAAGTATATTTTGAGGTGTGATATAGCGAATATTGTTTGAGGACCTTAAATTGGGTGCGAATATTTAAAACATTAAAATATTCAACAATCAATTATTTTAGATTATATTTTTTATCTTAACCTAATAATAAAGTGGTGTGAATTTGGAACCACATTTCTGTAAGAATTTACTAGTACTTCCAAAGTTGTATTAGCTGTCGACTAATGCCGACTGCAGCTGCAGCTAATGCCGATTAACGGCTAATTTATTTGAATTTAGTAGACGAAAGTTTATTTGGCGTTGACCTTCAGAAAAATTAATTTTATCGCGAATTCGTCTATATGTTAATATGTTAATTTGCAAAATCCGTCAATGTGCAGAAAGACTAGAAATTCTGATTGACTGATGCATTAGACATTTTGCAGTTTGTCTAAAATAACTTCTAAAATAACTTCAATAACGTCAATGTGTAGATTAGCTACAGCTCCAAACAATTTGCATAATGACTGGTGACTTGGACAGTTTGCAGAATTCCTAGGGATTTCGGAAATTGCCGGCGACATATATAAAAATTTTATAAGCAGTCGAATAAATATCAATTTTATTTTGAAAACTTTTGCAATCATATAAATTTAAATTTTGGAGAATTTGTAGGATAGAAAGGTAAATAAAGTATTTCTGACCATAACACAAATAATTAATTATTAATTTGTAAAATTGTGATATATAAAGCCCCTAGCCAAATACTTTTTGTACATGTCTTAGAGTTATAACAAATTAGGTCCATTATTTAATTTAATTTTTTATATTTTAAAATTTATCATCATAAAAGACATTTTATTGTCATCTTTAAACCCAAAACTTAATCTGAGTTTATGAATACTAATCACTCAAGGTAGATTTTTCATACTGCGGCCCAATAAAATGCAAAACCGGTCAATGCAATCTTATTTTATTAGTGTTGCAATTTTTTAAATTACCAAACCGAAAAAATTTTTGCTACTTGAATCTTTTCGTGCCGACACTTTATTACACACAATAAAATATTAATAATTATAATTATCATAAAGCTACCTTTTTAAAATCGGAATTTCATATATTTTAACTTTTTATTGAGGTAGGTACTTACTTAGTTATTCAAAATTTACTATTTATTATTTCAAGATAGTATCGGTAAATTTAAATAGGTGTCATTACTTACTGAATTATATTTTAACGTTTTTAATAATTTACTCTTAACAATTTTCTTTTAATTTTGAAGTACCTTTTTCCTTAGGCAATAGTTTATAATACGTACCTAAAAAATAAAATAAAATTAAAAAAAAAAGAAATTCGTAGCCATTTAAAGTAGACACCCTAAAAATTATATTTATCAGGGGTTATACAAAAAGTTTGTACTAATAGGTAATTAAAAAACTTAAATCAAAATGTTTCAAAAAAAACATTTTTTAAATAAAATTTATTTCTTATTTAACATTTATACACCCAATTTATGTGTTAGTATAATGGGTTCTTCAATCTGACGAATAAAACTCGCTCCGAACAAATCGTGATATTTTTCGAAATAAAGGGTCTCAAATTCCTGTGTCCTGTGTCCGTTTAAACGAATTCAAACCGTAGTTTTTAGAGCCCGGTTTACCGTTTTAAAACTCAGCTTTAATTTAGTACCTTTAATATTTTTTAAGTTATATTTTTGAATCTTACATTTTAATTTAATAGTTTTGTATTATTGTTGATGACCTTTGAGAAAATTCCGCATTATTTTGGGATGTTCAGTTTTAAACTAAGTGTCTATTTTTCAGATACAGAAACGGCGAAAAACAATATTTTGACAACGAAATTATATAATATAGTGAATTCTCGCATTTTTCTGTAATTTTTTATTTTTTACAAATACTCTAACTTTTTTATTGAACGTGTAGCAAAGTTTTATCCATCCTGAAAATAATGATTAAAAAAAAACTGCGTTTTGCAGCGAGCTCTTAATTATAATTATGTATAATAATAATACCTTATAAAATAAGTATATAAAAATATAAATCAAAATAAAATTATTTTAAGATATAAAATTTGGATTTGGGAGTAAAAAACAATACAAGGGGTACAACAAATTGTAATATTAATTACACAGTAGTAACATCAAAAAGGCACAAAAAATCGCCGGTACACGTAAACTTAATTTTTGGGCGTAGAATCCAGTGGTATAATCAGTGTTTTAAAGTTAGCTCGTTTTCTTAAGATACCTATTATTTTTTTTTATTATTTGTGTATATTTTGAGAAATACACAAAAAAACGCCGGGACATGTAAACCTAATTTTTGGGTGTAGAATTCAGTGGTGTAATCCGTTTTTTAAAATTAGGTCGTTTTCTCAAGATATTATATATTAACACAACATAATCCCTCTTAAAATAACTTAATTTATTTTATTTAATTATAATTAACATTTTTGGTTAATTCCAATTTTAAAATCTAAAACTTATTTATTTCTGAAAAATATAAGAACAAATTGAATAAAACAACAAAATTTGTCAAAATTTATTGTCTTTATTTATTTTTATATTTATTTTTATTTATAAATAATAAACATTTTTTGTCAGTTTATGGTAAAAATCAATTAAAATTAAGTTAATTAAGAAATATTTAAGAACAAACCTCATTTAAACATCAAATGTCTTGTTTGAAAGTTGAAAATGAGCATGCAAAATATGTATTTTTAAAGATATATGCACGTCGAATACAACAAATGATTGCATCATTTTGTCAATTAAAATATGATAATCCCTGGAGCGATTTTTGCATAGCACATTTTTTATCACCGCACAAACAGAGTCCCATGCATTTAAAGCTGGTTCACTTAAAATTTCATTAAAACTGTCGTCTTTTAGAAGTTTTCGGATATCAGGGCCGTTAAGTACACCTAAAAATTAATTAATTTTTAGAAAAATGATTTAAAGTAAAGTTAAATATTTTAAAATTACCTTCTTGAATCTTTTGGATTGAAAGTTTGGGGAATGCTGTGTTTTTCAATGCCCAGTTTAATATGAAGATCTGGCAACATAATTCTTTCGAGTAGAATTAAAGGTGTCCAAGTGTTCTTGAGTAATTAATTAAAAATATAGCGAAATGGTGAAACAAAAAACTTAATATCTGCAGAAAGCGAGGTAACTTAAAAAATCGGACTGCACCACTGAATTCTACACACAAAAATTCAGTTTTAAATGTCCCGGAGTTTTTTTGTGTCTTTTTGGTATTTCTATAAACCAAAAAACTTGCATATTAAATATCTTAAGAAAACGAGCTAACTTTGAAAAACTGATTACACTACTGAATTCTACAACCAAAAATTAGGTTTACGTGTCCCGGCGTTTTATGTGTCTTTTCAAAAGTTTGAAATTTACCTACAGTGTTATCTGTTATCAAACATTTTTTTTTTTAATTTCAATTTTGTTTTTGCACTCTTATTGTTTATTAATATTTTCCCCTTAAAGCTTTCCACAAAATAAAATCGTAAAAATAAAAGAATTAAGCTTTTGTTTGGTTATCTTCGATTAAGTTTTTTTCATCGATTTGTTCGGAAAAATGCGAGCGAAATTTATATAAATGAATTTTCCAGGTTTTAGATCTTTAAACTGCTCGAAATCAGGTTTTTGGACTTGGAATACTTTGGCTCTGAGGTACAGATATGTAATGTGATTTTAAAAAAGTTTAAATAATATAGTTTGGCTCTGGGAAACATATATAATTAATTCAGTCAGTGTCGGACCACTAGTGGTTACTATAGTACTATAGTAATAGTCAATATTTTCTTTTAAAAGTATCACTTAAAATTAAATAAAATGAAGTTATTAGTAATAATTTTTTACCAAAATAAAACATGCAAATTTTTAATAACATAATTATATTATTATAAGTTGGGTCGGGTTGGAAAATTACAGGGGGCAGCCATTGCTCCCTTTGCCCATAGGTGTGGGAGCCTATGATAAAATAGGATAGATTATATCGTACTTTCAGCTAAACTTCCTTACACAAAAAAAAACAAAAAAGAAAAAAATATGGCAAATAAAAATCATTTTATAACGAATAATTAACCACAAAATTATTTAGCAAAAAGTTTATTCTTAACCACATGCATTTAAATTTAATTTTTTTAGAAATTTGAAAGAGAAACAATTTTTGACGAATTTCTGAAATAAAATATTTATTGAAAAAGATGATACTTTTATGTAGGGAATTGATCTAATTGCAAACAATTGAGATACAATGTTCTTATTTGCGATATAAAGAGTACAAATTCTACTGTATTCTACACTACAAATTATTCAGGCTTTGTTTAAATATGAGTAATGGAAAAATAATATTTTTCCTATTAGAGCGTTTTATTAGAAAGATCACCAGTTTTTTATTTATAGATAGCATATGTATTGTTTAAAATGCCCAAGTACAATAGTTTTCCAATTCTGGTTTCTAGTTATAGGTAAATAACCCATAAATATTGGTGTATAAATAGCGCTTGTTTACTTAAATACATAGATAAACATGTTCCCATAGGTGAAGATATTTTCACTAGATTTAACAATTTGAAAATTCATAATCCCCCATACCGTTGCAGCGGTTGCTAATTTTAAAGCAAGATGAGCCAAACCTATTGAAAAAATACAAGTGTCGAGATACTGTATCAAGGTGTCTAATCAACCAGATGTAAATTTACATACAAATAAACTCAGTTTGACACCAAACATCTTATTCAGTATGAAAAGAGCTACCGTAAGAGAATTGTTATTGAATTCCTTTATGCACTCTATTGCCGCACAAAATGTTTAATACCTGATGGTAAATAGTTAGATGAATTTTTAAAATCTATTAATGGTTTTATAAATTATATTAAACTAATTTTGTCCCTGGCGTTGACTGACAACAATTTCTTCAAATGTTTGAAAAAGAGAGTCCATTTTTATCGATGCTTTTAAAAATGGTGTCTTAAAGCAAAACAAATTTTCGGTTGTATATTTCTAGAATTCAGTAGTCAGTTTTAATTATTCATTACTTCGAGGAAACTTCAGGAATTAAACAGTTACCATAGAAAGGGTGTTTGTGTTTGTAGGTCAGACTGCGCTGCAGCCATGATTTACAGCTATAATTTGCAATTGTATTCGCCATAAAAGTGATGGGGTGGTCGTGCTTATCCCATTGTCCAACTGTAGGTCAAAATGTGCAAATATATGTCAACCCTTTCCCAATAATGTAACTTCCCTCTGACTCAGTCACTTGCAAATTTAACATTTTGTTTTTTCGGTCTAAGTCATTTCCACAAATTGGCCCATAAATTTTTATAAAATTGACAAAAACTATGTCAAATTTAGTTTAAACAAGCCTTAATTTAGCTTTGTAATTTTAGTTAATGAACTGTCAAAATATTTAAAGTAAACTTATATATATCATACGTCAAAAATTATTTAGTTGCTTTATTTCCATATTTTCTGTCATCATTTTGGACATTTTAATTTAAAAGGCTCTTTTTAAAAAGATAACCTCAATTATTTGGTTATTTTGGTTATTTGGTTATTATTTGGTTGGTTTTAAACTTTTTCTGGAAAATTGTTTTAGGAGATAAATTTGAATTTTATTCTCGGATGTCATTTTAATATTAAAAATACCTACATGTTTATCTGAAAAGAAGTTAACAAGCATTGTTTAAAAATACGGCAACACTGGGTACCTCATATCTAAATATAAATTAAATTAATTTATAAATTAGTTTTAAAAATTTCAAAATTGTTATGCTGTACAAAATCTGTTTGATGGCCCTACCCTTAGAGTTACTCTATGGCCCTATCCAAATTTTAGTACTACAACTATACTTAGTTAAGTCAGAATTTTACGAATCTAAATCCAATCCAGTTCTATGAAATCCACATGAAATTGTCTAATCAATGTTTCAACTAAATGACTCTATAGCTTCCTCCATTACAACAAATGGATATTTGTTCCAGCCACGCAAATTTTTAAATCTAGGTATTTGTTCAATAATGTGTTTTTAAGTTACCTATTTGTAGTATTAACTTAACAAAATTTGTTAGTAAAGTTTAAATTATAGGTACCTATTAAAAATTCACGTACGGCAGCCCAAACTAGATTCTGGTTAAGTAACTAACTTTTGCTGTGATGCGTGCTTTACCGACTCGCGCATTCCTTAATTTTCTGCGGTGTGGGATCCAAAAGGGTCTCAGAATTTAAGCTTAGGTCATCTGTCAAATTAATGTTTTTCTTGCCAATTTTTTTACAGAATTTTATAGAAAGCTTGGTAAATGTATTGTTTCTTTCTTAAATTTGAGTTCCATTTTCGGAAACGCAATAGAAAAATACCTATTTAGTTTTTTTATACATAAAATTAAATAATAATTCTTATTGTAGCCAAGCTAATACAAAAACCCTGTTAGTTTGGACCACAATCCACACAAGGCATGTTCTATCTCGTTTCGCGCTAGACTTTAACGGCGGCCATTTGTATGTTGTTTACAGTATGTATGGTAAATTTTTCGGTTATGGTAAATTAACCTTAAAATTGAAATTTGACATTTTGATGACAGAATAAAGAACACAACGTTTAAAACGATCTTTAATCTATATAAACAGCACAAACCAAAGCACAAAAATTTTTTTTTTATATATTTTTTATACGCATGATGTGGTGACAGTCCATCATATTCCGGACATCGTTTTAAAAAGAAAATGCTATAAAAGGTTTTAGTTAAAAATTTTTTTTAAATTTAAACACAAATATTAAACTTAACGTTATTTCAAAAATGATGACCTACAGTGCAATAGATATTTAAGTGAAAATACAATGAAATCACCCCTTATTGGAAGATGTTAAATACAAATAATCCAACCCTTTTACTTCCGCAACCATTGACATGTGTGCATTTATATCGTATGTATGTGGGTGCGAAATAATCATGGACGAACGTTTCATCAATCTTACCAAATAGTGACCCCTCAATATTCTGTTAAAGCATGGAATGAGGAAGCAAAAATTCATTGTTTACTTGTCTACCCCTATCCAAGAGATATTAAAAGAATTTGGGTCAATTTAAGAAATTAATTAAACAACGCTTATTGTTAGTTTAAATAAAGACGTTACCAATAATTATAACCATAAATCAACCGATTTACATAACCCCTTCATAATTACATTCCCAAAAAATGGTATTAATCCTGATCATAAAATTATACAAGCACTATAAACTTAGTGCTACCAGAATTGCTCGAGGTATCTATTATCGAAAAGTCATAAATCTTAAAGGCTTAAAATTATTAACTTTAGGTCGAACTGCTAATATGTTTGTTTACATATTTATGAATTTGTTTTACGGCTTTTTCCAACAATTTTTACCTGATACGACCTGTTTCCATTTTGACGTCAATCAAAACCATATTAACAATTATTGTATAATGATTTTTTAATTAAAATTCTTTAGTTTTTTGCGTGACAGTATTCTCTTTGTCATGGGGCTCTTGATAATTTTTACGATTAAGTTAGGTATTCCATAATAATATAATTGTATTGTTTCTTAACCATGCATGCAGCCTTTTTTATAGTTTCAGAAAAAGAATCAAAAAGTATTTTTTTTTAATTTTGTACGTATTACTCAAACTTTGGCAAAAGTTACTTTGAGTATACTTGCTAGAAAGGGTTATATTTTAAATATGCACTCTACGGAAAAAAAATCCATAATACAAATTTAATCATTCCACGTAGGAAATACATTATTTCTAAAATAAGGAACAATTGTAGGTGGGGTGGGGGGTAACCTTCAAATCTCAAACAGAAACCCCTGTTTTTATATTAATTTGGATTTTACTGCTAAAAATAGTTAAAAACTTTATGATAGACTGCGCTGTATTCGACGAAATTTAATTTTTTTAGATTTCTACTTTGACCTCCGATATTACTTAAATGGGTTGTTTTTGCAAAAAATTCTTTAGGGCATTTTATAGAGCGCTAAATTTCCTACAAAAATATGTCTTGGCTATTGTTGTATTTCTATTTGATAGCAAGTTATGAAATTATATCAATATTGGGATGTGCGCTCTCTAATAATGAATTAGTCAAAAATGACTAATTTAATAGTTATTAGTGGCTGCTTTTTCACTTTTACCATGGTTAACCATGGAATACCATGGTATCCAAAAATTTAACAGCCAGTTCTTATGTAAACTTGTCCCCTAAATCTGAAAATACCGTCAAAAGTTAAAAAAGTATAACAGTTTTTGAGATTAGTCAATTTTCAATTTAATATGGAATTGACAGGGGACAATTTTACAAAAGAATTGGCTGATAAATTATGGGATACCATGGTATTACATGGTTAACCATGGTACAAGTGAAAAAGCAGCCACTAATAACTATTAAATTAGTAATTTTTGACTAATTCATTTTTAGAGCGCGTAATTTCCCAAATGTCTGTTATGAATTTTATGACATTTTTGTGTCTGTGACTTGCTTTATGTCATTTGGGCGATATAACATATCTTTTTGTTGGATATATTTTAATCCTGTTAAATTAATTATTTAATTGTTAATATTTATTGGCAAATAAAAACATTTATTAATTATTTTTTACAAACTCTTGTTTTATGCACCTGTAATATAAACAAATCCTTTAACCATATTATAACAATTACTCTAGAGATAATTTAAACCTTATTTTTTGTTTTTGTTGTTGTCATACTTTTCTAGTAATTTTAAGTTTGTACATTGGCACTCCAAAATCATCAAATGCGTATTATTTATATGAAATCATCAAATGGGTTTTATATTTAGTTTGTACCATAAAAATAATACTCACTTATTATTTATATGATTTGTACTACCTACTTTCCAGTTAAGGACTAGTTGCCAAACAGCACACCCAGTTTATAAGAATGCCAATTGGGTTTTTGTCGAAAAATATTAATTTTAAAAATAAAGATGATTTTTTGAAAATATGTAATCATATATTGTAATTTTAGATTAGCTACGGAATTTCATGAAAACCTTTACTGTAAAAGCTTGTCAAAATTTGATTTAATTATTTTTCTCATATTTGAACTGAAATTACAAAATTCGACATAATTCCATATAACTGTAAATGGTCAGTGATGGTGTGGGATTGAGAACGGGAAATGAAAAAAAGGACACACTTAATCCGAACTGGGACAAAGGAGCGGACAATTCAATATGTATTTTGAAATGCCAGGTGACACGCGCTAAAGGGTTCTTCAAAAGCTCTCCCACACATTTTGCTATAATATAGGGCAAAAGCATTTGTCAACACTTTTGGCCATTGAAATCGACCACATAAAGACCTTACATATCCATAGAGATTCTATGGGAATCTTCCTCAAACAGTTGCACTATACCTAATGCGTATTTAGGTATTAGTCCATGCACCGTTACTTATATGTATAAAAATTTAAGTTTATCCTCAATCAATAAACATCCCAGACTGTAAAAATAATTTAAATTTAAATCGGGTAAAATTTTTACTGTTCTGTAAAAAAACCCGTTAGGACCAATAAAAAAATTGACTACTGCCAGATCTAATCTAATAATTATTATAATTGTACGTTTTATGTACTGTTTAACAAATAAAATTATGTCTTGAAAATAAAATGTTGTATGCCATGCGGCTGAGAAGTGTATTTTTGTGATTCGGTCAATTGTAGGCCTCTGCTATGCGCCGGCATTCAAACTTTGGGCTCAGCCTTATGCCATAAAAACTGTTATTTTAATTTTTTAATTGCCATTATACAAACTCGTTTTTAAAAGTATTTTATTATTGAATTTAGATGATGATGATTTGGTCATAGCTCACCTAGTTTTTAAAACTTTTACTTTCTAATAGAAGTTTTTTTAGAACTGTTTTACTAAATTAACAAAAAAATAATAGGTAAATAGGTATAAAGTAAACAATGAATTTTAGGGAATTGTGTACGAATTTTGGTTTTTCTTATTGTCATTTTTTAAAAAGTTAAAAAATAGTAGGTAGTTAATATTATAAAACATAAGGCTCATATTATAGCCGAGCATACCTATTGTGTGCGAGGAAATTAATAAGGTTTCTTCGCATTAAATTTGAATATTTCTTTAAAATTTTATCACATCATTTTTAGGTTGGGTTTAACTGAAATGATGACATTTTAGTTTTATTTTTGTACAGGTTTATAATAATTTGATCTTTAAACTTTAATATGAAGTCCTTCTTTATAGACTTTTGAGAGTTACATACCTACAATACGCTTGAAAAAAGTATTTAATATATTATTGAAAAAGTGAATCTTGATTGAATTTTTAACCTAGGTCATGAGAGAAATAAGTTTTTCCTTTAATTTAAAATGTATTTTTTTTTGTTCCATGCATCTTTCTCAGAACCAGAGGTCGGCAAAAATTAAAATTTAATTTTTATATCTAAATTTTTTTAAAAATATAATGTATAATTTTTTGTTAATATAATTTTAACAAATTATATTTCAGTTTTTTCGAAAAAATTATCTCTAATGAAAATAATATTTTTATAATAATCAAAATTTATGCAAAAGGTAATTATAATTAATATATTAAGAACAAAAATTTTAAATTTTATATTCATTTGACAATGTTTTGATTTTTATGGTACCTAATGAAAAATTTTGTCAAGGTATGTCATTTTGAAATATTGAAAAAAATTAAAAATAAACAAAAATATTACAAAAAAATCTTTTTGCCGACCTCTGCTCCAAACACTACGGTGTTGATATTTATCACAATAGTTAAAATTACAGTGTTCTCTAAACACTATAGACACACTAACTTTCACATTTAATGACACTATAAACACACTAATGAACACTACTAAAACACTTGACAACACTATAAACACACTGTGTTTGCTTAGTGTTCTTGTGGTCTTGAATAGTACTATTTAATACCACAAGAACACTAAGCAAACACTTTAGGTACACTATAGAACACCATAGAACACCATGCATAGTGTTTTATAGTGTTTTTCACAAGGGATGATAAATAACAAATGTTAAAATCTGAAAATCCGATAATTATAGAATCTGATTTCAGTAATCCCTTAACTTTAATTAGTTAAAGCTTCGAATTGACTTCAAATCAAATACAGAATTCTACTACCTAAAATTTTAACTAGTCGAAAATGACTAATTGCCATGGCGAAAAAGCAGCCACTTATAATTCTCGTCAACAAGAACTTGGCCCGGACATTTAGCAGTCAATTCCTATAGGACATATATGTACAATTATCCGCTAAATCCGAAAATGTTATGAAAGTAAAACAGTTTTTGAGATATTGTCAATTTTTCATATAATATTGCCTAAAAGGACCAAATGCTTGCTTGCCTAAAATAGAAAACAATTCCTTTTAGCACTTTTCGTTTTTTTAATATGTATTTTTATTGACCAGATTTTTTTAATAAAAAAGTCGATTGAAACATGCACGCAACTTAATAGTAGGCTAGTGTATTGTGTTCAGAGATATCTCTGGTTGTGTTGCACTGCAGATACAACAAAGCGCCGACCATAGAAATAAAAAATAAAAACTCAAAGGTGTTCAAAATATGCGTTGAGTAGATACTAAAAAAAACAATTTCAAGAAATAAATAGTTGCAGAAACTGTGATTAGAGTAACAAGTTCTACGCATATGGAAAAATTTGCACAAATAACAAAAACAAATAGAAATTCAAATTGCAAAGAAAGATTGCAAATACAAATAAACTAAAAAAAATAATATTGATAAAGAACGACCCAAAATAAAAAAAAATATATAGACATGTCTATATATTTTTTTTTATTTATTTATTTATTTATTTATTTATTTTTAGTGCACTTGTGAAATTTTGGAAAGTCGAGACAATACAATGATAAATAGTACTAAAGCTAACTCTTCTAGGACCAATATTTAAATTTAGTGTTAAGCTTATTTAAGTTATAGTTAAGTTGGCAATACAAATAAATGTCAGTTGTTAATTTATTTATTTATTATATTTGTACCGAAAAACTCAGTCATGACTAATAGATAACCAAGTAATATGTGTTTTATTCTATTCTCTATTCTTTATAAATCTTTAAGACAATTTTGTTAATAACAGTATATTGTGCAACGAGTGGAGAAAATGATCTATTATGAACGAGCATTGGTTTAACAAGCGCGCAAAGCGAGCGTGGCAAAATTGCGAGTCAAGCATTCTTTACGAGTTCCTTATATTATTTTGTCCCAAAATCAAATTAAATTAAAATTAACACTTGTGTAGAAATAATTTGACCTTAATTCTATTGTTGATACTTGACAGATAAGAGTTTCGGTTTTTTATGTTCTTTATTTTAATTCCAAATATATGAACAATGTTTAAAATCATATTATTTTAGGTAGGTATGTATCATATTTATGTAAAAAAATAGCTGTATTTTATTGTTTACAATTGTCTTTTTTTATTATTCCACAAGTGGGACAATATTTTTACTATTCAACAAATTACTTTGTTTATTGTTTATGTGGGACAATATTATATTGTACAATATTATATTGGACATTACCTAATAGGCGAAGAAAGCGCTTATTTAAAGCTGAGCTCAGTATTCGCTGCCGAGGCCGTAGCCGAGGCTGCAGATCTGAGTGAGGCAGTTCTCTGCCGTGTTGTATACATATGTATATATATACTATTTTTTTTGTCAAGCATTTAATAATTTTGTACTTACATTAAAATTATCAAGTTTGCAACATTGTGTCAGGTTTGACGTTATATTATAGGTTATGTACATGAATTTATTCTACAGTTACTTCTAAGTTTATATTTTCTTGGCTGATTTAAATCTAAACTCGATAGATGGATCCACTCTTTCTATGTAATTTTAATGTATTTTTATTATTGTACGGCGCTGTATAATAATTTGACTTTTAAACTGCGTACAGATATGAAGTCTTTGTATATAATATTTTATGAAGTCTTTCTTTATGAGTTTTATATTATGAACATGTTATACGCTTAAAAAAATATTTTTATAATTTAAAAAATACAGCGATTTAAAAACTAGACCTTTGCTTCGTTTTTTTTTTCATCTTACAAATATATTTTATCGACCAGGCCCGGATTTATATAATAGACTAGCTAGTCTACGGCGGCAAATTTAGGAATGCGGAATTTTTTCCCGTGGCCATTAGTGATGCCGCGAGACGAGACGAGGCGAGAAAAGTACAGCGAGAGAAAATGGGTCTCTCGTTTCGTCGAAAATACTCTTTTCTCTCTCGAGAGTGCCTTTCTCTCGTCTCGTCTCGTTTTTCTCGTGGTAAAAGTAGCTATGTATAAATATAAAAATTATTTGTTTATATTTTTTTCTATAGAAATTTAAACTTCAAATAAAAAAAATGTGTGCCAAGAGCACACTGATAAAGTAAGACTTTTTACGCCGAAAATGTCGCGCATTTGAATGAAATGGTTGGATGGATCCATCCAACCATCTGAAAACTACTGCGCCTGTATACTAGATGTAACTACTCCACATAGGTCCAACCATCTTGTATCTACTGCGCATAGATGTCCGTCATTTTAAATCCGCAATTTTGTTTTTTGAATGGATATCAAATTCTTAATCAGAGACCGCATAAATATCTAAATACTGTAGCGAGTACCGCTCTGGATATCGGAGTGATGACTCATCGCCGGTGAGTCATCGCCGGTGAGTCATCGCTGGTGAGTCAGCGCTGGTGAGTCAGCGCTCGAACAATCGAGAGTGTGGAGGTCGCTGGAATGTTCCAGAAGACATAGGCGCTGGATATATAAGGAACGACGCATCACAGAGCAGTCAGTTGAGCTTTGGTACGCGCGAAGAAATAAATAAATATAAGTGCAAATAAATAAACTAGTAGTGATATAAATAATTAGTAGTTAAGTGTTTAGTTAGTTTTATAGTGTTTTAAGTGTAGTTAAGTTATTAAATAAATAGTTTAGTTCGTTAATTAACCAATGCGTGTTTTAATTCACACTACGAACAGTTTAAAAACGTTACAATACTAAATTTTACCCATACCATTACAAAACCAAGCCTAACGACAAATTTTCATCATATTGGATCAGGCATTTTATTTTTTGAAGAAATGGATATCAAATTTGTAATTAGCCCCTCAAAAACCACATGTTGTTGATAAGTCTATTGAATAAGCATAGTATACGGGTTTTTTTAATAGTATAAGGAGTGCCATAGATGTGCTAATACAGGGTAAATTTTAAAAATTATTATTATTATTTTATATATATATATATATATATACAAGGTGTCCCTAAACTTATTGGCATAAATTTAGGAAAAGATTGAGCAAGTCAAAATAAGACGAAAACCCAAATAAATATTTTTCCTAATTAATTATGTTTCCAAGATACAGGGTGATAAAGCGTTACTTATCATCAGTTTTTTTTTAATATAACCTCTACTATGGTAGTCTTGGAAAGGTGATATTTTGCGAACACTTACTACCAAAACACATATTCACACATAATTATAATTGTTTGAGTGAACACAGTGTCGTAGAAACGGGGGTTGCTTTAAGCTTATTGTCCCATACAAACTTTGAGGTTAGGTTTTTATAACATTTGATGCAATTTTTAGATTTCACAGTTCGGCTACCATTGTAAAGGTATACCTCTCAAACTTCGATAAAAGAAACCGTTTCCGAGATATTCGAGATTACAATAATTGTTATATCGCATTAAAGAGCTAAAAGGTATATGATAACAAATTTTTTAATTGATTAAACTACAATTTTTTTAATGTGACGGTCAGTGCAAAAAGTCCCAAAGCTCATGGAATGCCCTTTTCAGTTTTTTCAATTAAAAAATAAAAAAATTTATCATATACCTTTTAATCCTTTTAAATAATGCGATATAACAATTGTAATCTCGAATATCTCGGAAACGGTTTATTTTATCGAAGTTTGAGAGGTACACCTTTTTAATGGTAGCCGAACTGTGTAATCGAAAAATTGCATTAAATGTTATAAAAACCTAACCTCAAAGTTTGTATGGGACAATAAGCTTAAAGCAACCCTCGTTTATACGACACTGTGTTCACTCAAACAATTATGTGTGAATATGTATTTTGGTAGTAAGTGACTGTGACGCAAAATATAACCTTTCCAAGACTACCATAGTAGAAGTTATATTAAAAAACTGATATGATAGGTATCATTTTATCACCATGTATCTTGAAAACATAAGTAATTAGGAAATTATTATTAAATTAGGTTTTCGTCTTATTTTGACTTGCTCAATATTTTCCTAAATGTATGCCAATAAGTTTAGGGACACCTTGTATATATATATATATATATATATATATTTCTCGTTTCTCTCATTCTCTCGATTTTCCGACATTATTCGCATTTCATAATAAACAAAATTGGTTCCTGGTTAACGTTGTGTTATTTTATAACACAACTTAACGTTAGCCAAGAAAGAAATATTTTTATGTATATATATATATATATATATATATATATTTATATATAATATTATGTTTATTATGAAATGCGAATAATGTCGGAAAATCGAGAGAATGAGAGAAACGAGAAATTCTCGAGCGAGAGAGGGCATTCTCTCGTCTCGTCTCGAACCTTTTTTTCGAGAGAAAATCGCCTAACCTAACTTTGCAGAAGTCCTTATTTATCTCCTATTTTCTCCAAATTTTTTTGTAATTTTTTTATTTGTACATAATTTTTCTACAATTATAATAGTGGGAAAATTTGCGGGAAAATAGAAGATAAGTATCTTATGCGAATGATTTTTATCAACGCTTGCATAATTTTTGTATTGCATATTTTATTACCTATTTGTTAAAAAATATATAGCATAAACTGAGAGAAAATGTTGGAAATTTAATAGGTAATTTCACAAATTAATTTCAATGTCGAATTTGAATTGAAAAAAATATGCAAAATAAAACTGCATTTCATAATTTAAAATAAACTTTTTTATTCAAATTCGTTCTTGTTTAAATAATTAAATTTGTAATCTATTAAATATATTTGTTTAAAATTACTATTTTTTTCTCAGTGTAGGCGGCAATTTGGTTCACACTATAGGCGGCAAATTTGTAAATCCACCTCTAATAACGACATTTAACAAGAAAATATCGAAAAATTTATATAGTTTTAATATTGCCTTTTTCGTGCTCATTTTGCCTTTTTGCGTGCCTTTTTAGAACCTTTTTTAAATTTTAAAGTGTCTAACAGTCCGGTCTCTACTAATTATATTTTCATTTGGGATGAATCAGTTTAACCAAATGGAAATGCTTATCTGCACAGAACACTTAATATTGCATTTGGCTTTCAAAATTGCATCTTTTGTATTGAAGAAAGTTGCCCAACTTCAAAGACGATCTTCCTGGAAAAAAAATTATGTAAATTTTGGCGACCGTTACTTAAGCCTTTGATACGTAGGTGGTCCGCTAAGAAATGTTGACGGCCAAATGTAAATACGGATTTTGCAGGTACCAAGATTAAATGAGTAACTATAGTTTAAAAATATTATGTAATAGCTAGTGGTTTTTCCAAAAGGTAAAAAGCACTTTATAGAAAACTACGTGAATTTAATCTAATAAGACATAATAATCTTTCTCGATCGAAAACTGTTTAGTGAGAAAAGTAAAGGTGTCGAATATCGATATGTCATTTCGCACTTTTTGTATATTTTAATTTAATAAAATGACTTAAGCATTATAAAATAGTTGAAAAATTCACCCAGAATAAAAAAGACAATAAATTTTTTTAATTAATACAATTATAAAAACTAGAAACTACACCATTAATGGTGTGGTTTCTAGTTTTTATAATTGTATTAATTAAAAAACCACACAATTAGAATAAGAAAAATACAAATCTTTAATAAATTTTAAACCCGTGTTTATGAGAAACCACATAATTAAAAAAGGGTAAACTACACAGGTCTACACTCTAAAAATGAATTAGTCAAAAATGTCTAATTACTACAGTTATTAGTGACTGCTTTTTCACTTATAACATGGTTAACGATAGGATACAATGGTATTCCCAACATTTTACAGCCAATTCTTATGTAAAATTGTCCCCTGAATCCGAAAATACCGTTAAAAATTATAAAAGTAGAGCAGTTTTTGAGATATAGTCAATTCCATATTAATTGGAAAATTGACTATAACTTAAAAACTGTTCTACTTTTCTAACTTGTGACGACATTTTCGGTTTCAGGGGAAAATTTTACATGGAAATTGACTGCTAAATGTTCGGAATACATTTTGCCCCAGGATGTCCAGGATTCAAATTGCGTAATAAAATGCGGTAAAATTTCCGTACTGGGGCTTTTGCGAAAATCCTTCCTAAGAAGTCCCAGACGCCAACTAAATGGCTTGAGCGGGTTAGGGGTAGGAACAGACCGCTGTTCCCTCAGAAGGACTATTACACAATAGGACAAACATAAATAAACAACCATACCAATGTGGGACTCGAACCCACTACCTATCGGCTTGTAGTCAGCACCACTGACCACTAGTCCACCGTCGGCGGTATAATTATTTAATTTGTTGTATATTAATTACTTATTACTAAAATAGTAAATATACCCATTTACTTATCGTATAGAAACTACTCGACAAAATAAAAATTTAGGGAACAAAAGTTCAAAAACCCATAAAATGTTAATATTAAATTAATATTAGGTATTTTTATTTATATAGGGTATTCCTTTTTTGCTGGGTCGTTACCAAATTTCTTTTTTTTCCCAGTGTTCCACTATTAGAATAGTCGGGTGATTCCCAGTGTTCCAATATTGAAACAACCCATGTAACTCCCCCTACAGTGTACAGATGCTTACGCGGTAAACGTTTAGGTTATGTTAACTAAATGATTTAATTAGTTATCATTAAATTTATGTACGTTTTTGTGTGATTAACGGGTAAATTTTAGAAAAATTTTAACACCTAGCTTTATGGCGTCCAAAAAGTAAGTATTGTAAAATTGACTGCTTTAATATTATTTTAAATGCATATATTAGTTGTACTTCATTTATGTTACATTGTATTTCGCATTTTTTTAGTAACATATTAAAAGCTTTTATATTGGGGGATGTTTTTGATTTGTTCCTATATTGGAACATTAGGCACGAATGGGTATGTATTTTTTTTAGGTATTTTACCACTCAAGAGTTAATTGATTTGGTTGAAAGTGAAGACTTTTGGTCTGCTGATGTATTACTCCTCCAAATAATGGATTTTACTCAGAAGAAGATTCTGATGACGATCAGGCTACTTCGGCAAACGTAAATCATCTACCCAGACTGCAATGAAGGTTCGAAAATATTCCAGGAATATTCCCTATCGCCCAGGAATAATCCGCTTCATTCTAGGAATATTCATTGGGAATATTCCTAGAATGATCCTCTAAAACTTCCAAGCATCATCTAAGAACATTCCCAGTGAATATTCATTAGTTTAGTTGCAATACCTCTCACCGTTGCTTACGCACGCTTGATAACTATATATACCGATAGGTTAATAATATTAGTTGGAGATGTGCGTCTGTGATGGCACAGCCAAACAATGATTAGAGTGGGACTGATCTACTCAGTAACTCAATAATGGCTATACTTAAGTTAAGTTCCTGGGTATAAGAGGCAATAAGAGCTGGGAATAATCCCCAAATTATATCAAGGAATATTCCCCTAACAATCCTTGAGTCTTCGGCAGGCAGATATATGGAATATTCTTTTTATGATGCCTGGGTTAACCAAAAAGCGGACATTTGATTATGCCAGGAATATTCCTGGGAATATTCTGGGACGATTGGAATATTCCTGGGAATATTCCTGACATGTGCAGGGAATGTGATTTTGCGGTCTGGGTAAGTAGGCGATAAATGCAAACGGAGGACGGGGTAATTTAACTCCTTCGTTTCCTACATATATTTCACCAAAGGTACCGTGTAGACCAGTTTTTTGGTAGAAATGTTTGAATTGAATTCCAAACAAAAGGGCGATCATAATTTTAGCACTGATGTAGAAGAAATAAAATGCTTTATTGGAATTTTATATCTATCTGGACATTTACAAGTTCCAAGATGGCGTATGCTTGGGGAAGTTGATAGTGATACATATAATTCACTAGTTGCAAATTCAAAGCGAAGAATTAGATTTGAAAGGCTGAAAAAATATGCACATTGTGCGGAACATGTTGCACTTATCTTGAAGAAAACAATAAATTTTCAAAATTACAGCCTCTATTTAATTTGTTAAATGAATGACATTTACTTCATGCCCCGCTTAGCGAAAAATTATGCGTCGATGAGAGTATGGTGCCGTATTTAGGAAGACACGGGGCAAAGCAATACATAAAAGGAAAGCCTATTAGATATGGACATTTATGTGAAAAATCCGGATACCTCATACAATTTGATCCGTACCAAGGAAAACAAGCTAATAGAAAATACATAGAATTAGGATTGGAAAGGTCTGTAGTAATGACACTTCTAGAAAAATTGCCATGGGACGTAAAATTTATGGCGCTCGGTATTTTTCTTCCTTAAAATTGGTAATTTCACTCAAGAATTTTGGTAAAGGGTACTCAGGATATAGATTAGAAAACTGTTCATTACGATATAATTTAAATATAAAAAAAGTCTAAGAGTGTTGTGATCCAGTAATTTCAGTCTCCCTAGTTAACAGGTGGATATTATGTGAAAAAAAGAGGACTCCTTTATCTCAGCCCTTCGTAATTGGTCAGTACAATACATTCTTGGGCGGAGTGTATCGAATGGATCAAAACATTCATAACTAGAATTAGCGAACGTTTAAAAAATGGTGGTGGAGTCTCTTCGCAATTTGTTTGGACTCGTGTATTCATAAAGCTTGGAAGTATTATAAGCTTTAACAGAATTGTAACAAAATAGATTTTTTACAATTTCGATTTATAGATTGCCTTCCTTACCCCCGTAAATACAAAAACCGTAAAGATGTTTATAGATTTCCGTACACAGAAAAAACGCTAGCATATCATGAATGGGTGAGCCATTAAACCAATGGGATCTTGTAATCCGTATTCCTGAATAACAGTTTCTATAATACCAATAGGTAGTTAGCACTTGGTTTATAATCGTTTACTGTTTTTAAATTAACAACAATAGTTATCGCTTTTAAATCTATTGATATTTATATTGATATTTATTTGTTAGAATGTTATTGCATTAAATACTAATTTGATTTATTTAATCTACATACTATTGTATGTATACTATGTATACATTTAACGCAATAAATTCTTTGACATTTAGGCAAAATATTTCCCTATTTTGGTTTAATAGTAATTAATTGAGCAAATAACAATTTCGATTGCTTCAATTTTAATGCATTCAATGACAGCGCTGTTCTTGGTACTATGTTAGATTTTTTCTGTGTACCCTTACCTATAAACAGTACTACGGTTTTCGTATAGTTAATCTTTTATGGGAGAAAGGGAGGAAGGAAGGAAGGCAATCTATAAATCAGGCTTTAGGTAGGAGATAAAACTATTAGATTGGATATTGGATATAAACAATTTTTTATGAAAATGGCTTACTTTTGACCACTTTTTAACAAAACCATAAACACGTCAAGTTTGTTTGTCAGGGAAACAACTTTTGACGCAAAAAGCATAGCAAAACCTTCAATCCTAGGGCTTATAATTTCCTATACATTTCTGCTTATGGAGCTTTAAAATACCAACAATATGTACCTACCAAAACTAATCGTATTAGTCAAGAAAATGCTCAAACTATTGTCCGCCAAAGTACATACAGTGATACAGGTTATCTTCAAATAGTTGCCGTACATTCTGAAGCACTTGCAGATTTTCCAATGTATCAGGTGGAGTGCTGTAAGTTTTGTTTTTTATGTGCCCCCACAAAAAAAAATAAAAGGACTTAAGTCGGGTGACCGAGGAGCTACTTAATTGCATCCCTTCGTCCTATCCAGCATCCTGGAAACGTCTCATTTAAATAATTGCTCGCATTAAGCGAGTAATGCGAAGGAGATCCGTCTTGTTGGAAAAACAGTTCCTATTCATTGTATGCAGGGTTGTTCTCTATGATATTTGTTAGAGCTGGATCAATGGCATTTTTTAGTAAATCCAGGTACAGTGCCAATCATTTGAAAGTGCACGACTCTTTTGCCGAATTTGCGTATAATTGAGTTGTGTGATACTGACTTTAAAATTTAAGGTTAACGTGAAGTATCATCGTGACAGGTGGTTAAAAAAAATATTTCACATAATATGCATATTATTATTGATATTCATGACCAGGTAATTTTTTATGTTTGCTTTACCAAGAACTATTATGTTTCCAAACCAAAATAATATATATAATATATATTAATAAAAGTAGTTAGGTAATAGTGATTAAATTAATTTATTATAATTGTTAAAAATTAATATTTTGTCCTCTATACTGTTCTCCATTCAAGCGACCTTCTACCCTCCAACAGACACCGGGACCTTGGTATTTTATCCATCCCCAAACGTTTACGGAAAAGCCTCCACTGCGTCCTGTAGGGTTAACATATGGCTCTGCATACCTAGAATTTTGAGGTCCCTAGACACGGATGGAACCGTAGCGACGTGGCACGATTGAAAAACTTTTTCGTCCGAAAAAATGACAGTCTCCCAATTTTGTGTCTTGGTTCCAGAGGCACTTTATTTGCTGCTCTATAGCACTTTAACATTGAGGTATTTATCCGCCTTCTTGCAGTAGACACAGATCCAGGGCCCTTGCTGCCGGGGATTTACTCTTAAATGATTGACAAGGAGGTAGTCTTCCTGTACAGTGGCAATCATTTGAAAGTGCACGATTTTTTTCACTAGTGTAATACGATCTTTTATGTGTCATATTTATTTGTCAAATGTCAATTTGAAATTTATTTATAAATAAATTTCAAATTGACATATTGACATATAAATTGATATATCAATTCAAAATGCCGCGGTTATCTGAACCCGAAAAAATGCGAGCTATTGCCCTTTTGGAAAATGGTTGGTCGCTGCAAGCAGTGGGAGATGACCTGAACGTTAGTAAAAGATGCATTTTTAAATTAAAACAAAAATGGAATGTGGAAGGAAACGTTCGGTTTGTTCACGGCGGCGGCCGCAATGCACAGGAAGACTACCTCCTTGTCAATCATTTAAGAGGAAATCCCTTTGATTCGGCAGCAAAGGCCCGTTTTGAAACACAGTTCCCTGGATCTGTGTCTACTGCAAGAAGGCGGATAAATAGCTCAGAGTTAAAGTGCTATAGAGCAGCAAATAAAGTGTCTCTGAAACCAAGACACAAAATACAACGACTGAATTTTGCGAACCAGTTTGTCGGTAGACCGGATCCCTTTTGGGAGAATGTCATTTTTTCGGACGAAAAAGTTTTTCAATCGTGCTACGACGGTTCCGTCCTTGTCTACCGACCTCAAAATTCTAGGTATGCAGAGCCATATGTTAACCCTACAGGTCGCAGTGGACGCTTTTCCGTAAACGTTTGGGGATGGATAAGCTACCAAGGTCCCGGTGTCTGTTGGAGGGTAGAAGATCGCTTGAATGGAGAACATTATAAAAGCATTTTAGAAAATGTTATGCTACCCTCTGTCAGAATACTGCATCCGCAGAATTTTATTTTCCAGCAGGCAATAACTACTATTTATTTTACAATATAAACAACAATTAAAATTTTAGGATAATTGTGCAGTTCATACTGCAAGAACCGTCAGCGAATGGTTCAATATAAACCAAATTCAAGTTTTACCTTGGGCCGCAAAGTCGCCTGACCTAAATCCAATTGAAAATGTATGGGGAATCCTCGTGAAAAAAATGTATAATAGACATTTTCACCCGGCCAATGCCGAAGAATTGTGGGAAGCAATACAAAATGCTTGGGAAAGCTTGGACGATGAGTACATCAAAACCCTTATTATGTCCATGCCAAGACGTTTACAAAGCGTAATAAACGCAAATGGTGCGTGGACAAAATATTAATTTTTAACAATTATAATAAATTAATTTAATCACTATTACCTAACTACTTTTATTAATATATATTATTTTGGTTTGGAAACATAATATTTCTTGGTAAAGCAAACATAAAAAATTACCTGGTCATGAGAGCTATCAATAATATTTTTTTAACCACCTGTCAAGATGACACTTCACGTTAACCTTAAATTTTAAAGTCAGTATCACACAACTCAATTATACGCAAATTCGGCACAAGAGTCGTGCACTTTCAAATGATTGGCACTGTACATTGCTTACTTTAGCACGGCCGCCGCCCTGAACAAACCGAATGTTTCCTTCCAAATTCCATTTTTGTTTTAATTTAAAAATGCAGCTTTTATTAACGTTCAGGTCATCTGCCACTGCTTGCAACGACCAACCATTTTCCAGAAGGGCAATAGCTCGCATTTTTTCGGGTTCAGATAACCGCGGCATTTTGAATTAATAAATAAATTTCAAATTAACATTTGACACATAAATATGACACATAAAAGATCGTATTACACTAGTGAAAAAAATCGTGCACTCAAATGATTGCCACTGTACATATCACCTATTAAATTTTCAGGATGGATAAAAGGACAATGGAATTTCCAAAATACCATTCAGCTTCTGGAGGTGTGTATCCCGTGGAAAATCCTTGGATTGGTATCAGCCCAGTGACGACAATTGTGGCGATTTACTAAACCATTTAAGAAGAAAGTACACTCGTCCGAATTTCGCAAAATTGAGAGCGGCGATCAAGTCGTCTTAATTTAGTTCTTGCACTGATGAAACTTCGTTGCTCGAGTCACGCCCGTCTCAACGTAGGTACTCAACGTAATATTCATTGCAACTTGTCCCAATGCTGCTGTCTCTGTAGGTTCATTTAGCACCGGATTTTCAAGCTGCCTCTTTTTTAATGAACGGAACCTGAACCAGAAGCATGTTTATCATGATGCCGTTGGTTAAACAACTCCGCGACCCGATTTCCACGTTCATTGTTTTTGAAAAAAAACTCAAAAATTTCTAATCTTTCTGCAATTGAGTAAAACATAATTGATAGATTTAAAAGTTTCAACAATTTTAAAACACTTTAACCACAAGTCACAAAACAGCTATCCAGCAACTACCTGGCCTATCTAAATGACAATCAAAAAATTTCTTATTGATAGGGATTTTTCCTTATTCTTAACGACTGATAAGAAAAAATAACGTCCACCTAATATGTGGACGTTATATACCTACGTTATTCCTATAACGTTGAACATTGGTCTCGCTGATTTTAAAGTGGTTTACCCCTCGCAAAAAACTACCCGATTTTGAAAATCCAAACCATGAAGCTCCTGATGTAACGAAATATGGTAAGGATGGTATTTATTTCGTTTTAATATTCTGATAATACTGCTCTGGGATATTCCGAAATCGCGAGATAATTCTCGTGTAATTGCATGAGGATTAGCAGCGACGCGTCGCGACGGCTGCTAATACATTAATTTTATTATTTTCATCCGTGACTGTTACTCGACGAACTCTTTTTTTCGGTTGAACATTTCCGTTTGTAGTAAAATGCTTGACTGTACGTTGAAATTGAAGCACGCGATCGATTTTTTTCCGGAAAACACTGAGCGGAGATATTAACAGCATCATCAAGATTTCTGCCTGCTTCTCCATAAATCGAAACCATTTCTATTCTTTCTTCCTCTGTTAAAAAATCCATTATAAATACCTAACTGCTCAACAAAAAACAGGTCTTTTTGTTTGCAAATTAATCTTTGAACTAAATAAAATTTATTTTAGTTGTTTCTAAAGGTAAGTTGTTTTTTTTGTACCCTAGGAAAAAAGTAGTCAATTGCGCCTTGGAGCCGGATTTTTTTTAGTTTAAACACGAGGATAACAAAAAATAACAAAAAACAACAAGATTAAAAAGATTTACACGAGTATGAGTATTAAATGTAAAACTGATTAATCTTGATTAAATGAAATAATGTATTAAACTTAGTTAACTTTAGGAAACTAAGATATTAGTAAAAAAAATCGTACTTTAATTTGATTTAATAAGATAATTATTTCCAATGAAAAAGTGATATATCACTTTTATATTTTGATTGAAAAATTATTGCAGAAAGGGACACATCCAACAACATTGATTTTTTTATTACAGCGCCATCTTTTACAAATTTGAAACAATGTTTTAGACAAAATCTACCAATTTTTAGTCGAAAGATCCGAATCTGTCATAAAAAATAGGGTGTTCCATTGGAAATTTTAAAGTTACCCCATGCCCTCCCTATAAGGATGAAAGTATGGGGAATAATTTTGGTACTAATTTATTTTCCCCCTTGAATCATTTAATTTTTTTTTGTTAAATGCCTATTTACTGAGATATTTCAAAGTTTTAAATTAAAAGATATATGTATATTAGGGTGTTCCATATTTAGGGGTCGGAAAAAATTTAACAGAGCCGCCCCCCAAATCGGTTCCAAATCATAAAAAAAAAATTCCTGCAAAATTTTAGGTCATTCGGTCAAAGGGAACACGTGCCCCACAGGGGTTTTTTAAGAAATAATTGAGAAAATTCGGAAGGCTGATATAACTCCGAAACGGTCCATCGTAGGAAAAAAAAGTGTATATAAATTGTATGAGTTTTTTTTAGATAGACAACTTTCGTAATAACAGTCCTGCGTTAAAAAAATTTATTCGGGGTCAAAACGCGATAAAACGCTTTTTTGTGTACTTTAGCGCTACCTACTTTTTGAATTTTCTGTCCTAGAGCATCGACCCAATGACATAAATTGTAGGGGACAATGCACCCTACATTTTTTGTTGACAAAATTTTTTTCTTAAACTAACCGATTTTGAAAAAAATTAAATCCAAAACTTTTTGAGTTTTCACTAAAAACACGTTGTGCTCCGAAACTACGAAACGGTTTATCGTAGGAAAAAAAAGTTAAAATATATTTTGTAGTTTTTTTCAAGCTAATCAACTTTCCTAATGCCTTTGTCACAATAGTGTTAATGTTAATGGTAATGTTAATAAAGCATAGACAAATGCGTGTATCAACGCAAAAAAAAAAATCTTGCAAAATTTGAGGTTAATCGGCAAAAATAACACGTGCGTACGTATTAGTTTTGACGGATTAATCTTAAATTTATTTATAAATTAGATTTTTTTTGCGTGAATCATTGTGGCCTTATAAGAAAAGCCTAAACTCAACTGCGTTATCCTAGTCCGGATTAAGGAGAAAACTCAACTGCGTTATCCTACTCCGGATTAAGGAGAAAACTCAATAACTCAATTTATATTTTATTTTTCTCAAAAACGATAAGATTTAGAAAAAAAAATTTAATCAAAAAATGTAGTCCCTACAATTTATGTTATTAAGTCGATCGAAAATTTCAGCAGTAGGTAGGGCCAAAGTACCAAAAAAAGCGTTGTATCGCTTTTTGAACTCGATTTTTTTTTAACGCAGCACTATTATTATATCTCACAATAGTGTTAATGTTAATAGTAATGTTAATATTAATACCCAAAGCATAGAAATATGCGTGTATCCGTTCACAATGATGGTAATGTTGATGGTTACGTTGATACACGCATTTGTCTATGCTATATAAACATTACCATTAACATTAACACTATTGTGACAAAGGCATTAGGAAAGTTGATTAGCTTGAAAAAAAACTACAAAATTTATTTAAACTTTTTTTTCCTACGATAAACCGTTTCGGAGTTTCGGAGCACAACGTGTTTTTGGTGAAAACTCAAAAAGTTTTGGATTTAATTTTTTTCAAAATCGGTTAGTTTAAGAAAAAAATTTTGTCAACAAAAAATGTAGGGTGCATTGTCCCCTACAATTTATGTCATTGGGTCGATGCTCTAGGACAGAAAATTGAAAAAGTAGGTAGCGCTAAAGTACACAAAAAAGCGTTTTATCGCGTTTTGACCCCGAATAAATTTTTTTAACGCAGGACTGTTATTACGAAAGTTGTTTATCTAAAAAAAACACATAAAATTTATATACACTTTTTTTACTACGATGGACCGTTTCGGAGTTATATCAGCCTTCCGAATTTTCTCAATTATTTCTTAAAAAACCCCTGTGGGGCACGTGTTCCCTTTGACCGAATGACCTAAAGTTTTGTAGGAATTTTTTTTTTATGATTTGGAACCGATTTGGGGGGCGGCTCTGTTAAATTTTTTCCGACCCCTAAATAAGAAACACCCTAATGTATATATATATACATATGAAGGTATATAAATATAATATTTTTTGGATATATTTATTAAAAACTAATTGTGTCCACAAAATAATTTTTTTTAATAGCGTGATCCTAATTAATTATTAAAATATTTTTAGAAAGCCTTTCCTCAGAAAAACCATCTAAAAATAGAATTCCTGATAACTACATAGTTCCCAAAGTACTTTTTAATATATAAATTCAATTACATAATTTTGGTTAATGGTAACGTAACTTTGATAAGCACTCGAATGCCACCAGGCTATTAAAAATTTACCTACATTTTGTCACGTATATTTTTACAAACTTGTTAATGATTATTGGAAGGCAATTTATTTTGTTATGTTATCGGCCCTATAAGAAGCGATAAGGTGTTTAATAATGGTATTATTAAAAATCACTTTGTATAGTTCAAAAAACCTTATCTTAAGTTTTAATAATGCTTATCTACATAAACGCGTGTCATAGTTAAGCTCTTTTATTTCAGAAAACTTAAAATACCGGGCACCTAAGTTGATGAGCTTTTACATAAAAGTTAATTTAATGGTACAGGTCCAACTAAGAGGTTTAATTTAACCCTTAATCAGGAGCGCAGGCTGCCCACGATCCCAGCATATTTGTATTTAACTGCATTTTTCTTCTTAAACCCTATATAGGTTTCATGTATTTAAGGATTCCTTTAAAAGTTTGACAGTTTTGGTTTACAGTTATCAGCGTTTTTATAGTTTCTGTTGTTATACAGCCATTCCACGCTACTCGGGAATTTTTGTAGCGTCCGTTACAATCAAAAATTGTGAGTAAACGCTACCGTAATTAAATTAAATACTGTTACAATAGTTAATATCGCACACATGTTTATTATGCTTGTAATAATTGGGCTTAAACTTATAAGCATAATAATTAAGGTAGTTTTACTCACAATTTTTGATTGTAACGGACGCTACAAAAATTCCCGAGTAGCGTGGAATGGCTGTATAGTGGAACAAGTCAATAAAATATTACATTATAACCTTACAAAATTTAATACATACTAATTTTATATAAATAAACACAATAATTATAACAACAATTGTTATTAAAGGCATTGGCGTAATTACAGGGAGGACATCGCTGCCCCCCAGGACTTTTATATGTTATATTTTTATGTTATTACCAAATTTGCAATAGAAATATGTATGTATCATTTATGTACATATCTTAGGTTGTATTTTATCAACTTTCAAAAAACGAGTAGGTACCTATTTTAAAACCGCCCCTGTAAGCTCGCAACTAACAATTGTATCTTTTCACAATTTTCACAATAAACGGTCATGCGCGGTACAAACGGTCATCAATTATAATTATACATTAAACAAAAAATTTCTTAATTTTTTCTTTAAAATATTATTATTTTTACAAGGCATAATAATAATTATTTTTGAGGCTTTGTTATGAAACTTTATTCCCTGATATGCAAATGCCTGCGCAACTGATAATCTAGAATAAGGCAAATATATGTTTTTGTTACCTCTTGTCTTTGGAATCCTTATTATACTCGTCATATTCTTCAATTGGATCGTATACAACGCAGATTCCTAAAATATATGTCGTTTAGATTATATGGAACATACCCTGATAGAGGTGTTTGGACGATCTCTCTCTTCATCTAAACATAAAAGATTTAAAAACAAGACGCCAAATACAGAATACCAACTTTCTTAGAAAACTTCTACACAACCAAATCGACTGTCCATCTTCTGTCCAAATTAAACATCAACGTACCTAGAATTAACTCAAGATCATTCAATACGTTTAAACTTCCAACTTCAAGAACAAATTTGATGAATCGAGCGCCAATCAACGTGATATCCAAAAACTCCAATACATGCGATATATTTAAATAGTCATTTATTTGTGTATACATTTGTATATATATATAATGTAAATTTTGGAATATTTACTTCCGATGTATTTTGTCCTGTAATTGGGGGAAACCCTGTTGGGCTATTTTTAATATTTGCACCTCTAGTATGTACTTTTCCTCGATTTAAATACTTTAAAGAATATTGAACATAACCTAAAATCCATGCTAGAAACTAATGTTGGATTCATTCATAATTCTTGACAAATCTGACGTGACGTCACGAAAAGAGTTCAAGGTTATCAAAGCGTTTTAAATGTTTAGAAAACCGCTGTGGCGTTCTTAAAAATTTTTCAAGAAACGTAGGGAAAAAAATTTAATGACAAACTCGTATATTTAGATTCCAAATTTGCGATAAAAAAACGCCCAACCACACTACACGTAATTTTTTTGCCCCCCCTGGGTTTTTTTGTTTTGCCGGCGCCCAAGGCTATATGGATACTTTTCTTATTTTTTTTTTAATTTAAATCAATCCATTCTGATATTTTGATTTATTTAATAAGTCAGCTATATACACCAAAAATGAAAATACGGTATGCTCCTTTAGTAAATATTTTAATTTTTGTCACGTCTTTAATATTAATATTTAATATCAAATAATTAAAAGTAAACGAAACTTACAAAGATTATTTGGAAAAATATTCAAATATTACTATTTAAGCCATAATAAAAGATCCAACCTTTATTCTCCTTAATATAAGATTTTAATAAGTTAATTGAGTATCAGTAAACTTTACCCAAAAATATTTATTTTGCCAAAAGTATTAACCTATTATAATTATAATTATTCGGTTTATGGACAGGTTTATACAATTTTGAGAAGACTAGTTTAATCAGGCCATGCTACTACCTGTTGGCATTATGCATCATTGATAAACGTTAACTTATTCAAGGATATGCAAGTTTAGAATTATTGACTTTTTGAATTTTACCTACCATATTAACTCTAAGCCTTTTCTTGAAAAGATACGCCCCTGGCTCGTTAGTGATGGGCACAGTATTCTAATAAAATGCAAAACTGCAGTAGATATTTGCAATTTCATAATGCACTATTTATGACGGGATTAAAAGTGCATAAAGTGATTTAAACGAATTTAATGGGAATTATGAGTTTATTGCAATGGATTTAATTAGAGACTGAAATGCTCATCAAATATACGAAAATTCAAGAATCTTAAAAAGTAAAAATTACAGAAACACTTACCTAATGTTAAAATGTATTTTTAACAGTTTTAAACTTTTGATAATAAAAAGCTCCTTTTTAATTATATTTAAATATTAAACCGGAATTTTTCGATCAAATCGCAAATTTTTAAATATTTTAAAATAGTTTAAGATTTTATTTTATTTTAATTTTTTTTTATATGAGCTCATCCAAAAAAAAATGAAAAACCTACAATATTGTAGGTTATTATTAGGAACTTTTATGTGTTTTAATTTATAAATTTCTTATTATCTCTTCGTATAAAAGTTAAAATAGAAAACCAACTTAAAAATATAACCTATATAGTCGTGAAAAAATATATTTTTCATATTTTTTCACGACTATATCGGTTATATAGGTTATACTCTTAGTCCATTTTGGTATTATTTTTCAGATGGTTTTCTTTTATACGAAAACGTCAAAATTAGTATAAAAATCCAAGTACCTACTTAAATCACTGAATGTTTAAAACAAATCATAATAGTTATTTATGTATTAAGGGCATAATAAGGTTTTTATGGTCCGAGGCGCTATTTCGAGCCCGAGCGCGTTAGCGCGAGGGCTAGAAAAGCGTCGTAGGACCATAAAAACCAGTTATGCCAGCAATGCATACAAAACTTTATGCACGATTAATATATTATTATTTTTAATATATTATTGTTTTTAAAGACGTTTACGTCAAAGAATTTTTGTTATATTTGTCATATTATAATGTCAACTGACATCAGTCAGTTTTAAAGTTTAAAGATGAATGAAATTGAGGAAGCAGCTGAAAAGGCGAAAAATTGCGGCCTGCTGCCGGAAAAATCAAAATATACGAAAAAACTTACTTCGAATATATCAAATGGTGTAACATTGTTGTTTTAAATTTTTGACGTTTCATTATAGCCCGCTGGGTCATAATAACGCCCGCGGGCTATAAAAAGACGTTTACGTCAAAGAATTTTTGTTATAATTGTCATATTATAATGTCATCGTGCATAAATATACAAATATTTTCATACACATATTATATACATATTTTAAAAAGTTTTGAAAAAAAATATATAACTTTCGGTAGATCAAAAAACTTTTGAATGGTCTAAAATAAATTTGATTAATTAGCCTTAAAAGGTTAGACACCCGGTATAATGATTCTGTTTTTAATATTCTATCTGTAATGTTTATAGGCCTATTTTATTTTTTAAATAATAAATAATTTTATTAAATCTAAAAATAAATCGCAATACCAACATGCAGTATTTTATTTAATATTTTATAAACTATTTGTAAATTCCAAGTAAAAGCTTGCAAAAACGTTCTTTTCAATTTCCTACTATTTAACAAAAATCCTTTAACAACGTAATAAAATTGACTAATGTTTACAATTTTTTAACTCGTCACTTTCTAACGGTAACAGTAAACAAGACCGTTTATACGCCACCCTCATAAAAAATTGGCAAAACTTTACAACACTCAGGTACCGTTTTAAAATTGGCAAATTTAACGGTACACAACTGCACGACTTACCCAGAAAATTACAGCTATCTTAAGCGCTGTGGTGGGGGAAGAGCCAATGGTTATTCTAAAGGGTTGGTTCGGGCCATCGAAGGCACCATAAATATGAAAACGACCTGCGATAAGCTATCAGTCTTATTTTAGTCTTCGAATGTGCATTAGTGTGCTTTCCAATAGTTGTTGTGTGAACATTAAAAGTTGCATTTTACAGTTTACAAACGGATATTTCTATTAACTACCAATACGTTAAAGGTAAGTTACTTTTCCTCAACAAAACCTAAACTTTTAAAAAATACCCAACACTTTAGAGACTTTGTTATTAACAATTTCATTTTTATTTCAGATGAACACTCTGCCATATATGTCATACAACCCACAAATGTTCCCCATTTCAAGCTACTTTCCCCCAAGCCTTCCCGTAAACATCGAAGCTCCAATGGACTTAACCATCAAGAAAAACTACAATTACTCATACCCAAATCAATACATCGAGCATAATGAATCATCGGTGTGTCTAAGTCCAAAATCCATATCAGATTCCGACGCTTCCGATTTCTCCGATGGATCCGGCTATCCTTTTGGAGCAGCCTTGCCAGAAATTAAATCAACAACAAAGACTATAAGGCCATTTAAAGCCTTTCCCAAGGATCCTCTAAGTTTAAGCCTCAGCACATCTATGCCTTCTGTGTGTGATTATAACTCCGATGAAGCCTACGAAGAATTTAGAGAAAAAATGTTAGCTAGAGTTAGAACCTCCACAGGCACCAATAAAAATATGAGAAGAAATTCACAAACTCAAGGTTTGCAATGCGATGATCCTTCATACAGAGAAAAAAGAAAGAAGAACAATGAAGCTGCCAAAAGATCTAGGGACGCAAGGAAAGCTAAAGAAGATGAAATTGCTGTCAGATGCGCTTTTTTGGAACAAGAAAACATTAAACTCAAAATGCAGATTAGTTCTGTTGAACAAGAAAATGTCAGAATGAGAATGTTGGTAACCAAAAAATAGTTAATTTTGAGTTTATCTAAAATTTGTGTACTACCTCTGAGAGCTTTATTTTTATAGACTTTTGTGATTTCGTAAGATGTGTCTATGATTTTATTTTTAATTTACTTTATGGTGAATATTGTGTCTGGTCAAGTTATTTAAAAGATTTATTGTAAATAGTATTTATAATATAGTTTTTTTAAACTAAAATTTGGTATTGTATATTTTGTAAATATAACAAAAGATATTTAGATTTTTAATAAATTATCTTACAACTATAATAATTTTGTTTTATTTATTAAGGCTTTAAATCGAAATTACAGTCAATTTTAATACAAAATTTAACAACCGTTATACAGGATGTATAATTATTAATTACCCAGTTTACCACGATTTTCCTCACATGAAATTTTTAACAGATTTTAAAAATAAAGGTTTAAAAAACGTACCCGTGTCTTACCGTTTCACGAAATTACGTCATTTAAATTTTGTATACAGCTATTTATATTATTTTAACCTATACAGATTTTTAATTCCTTATTTTGTTATAAATCAATATTTTTTATATAAAAAAAATTGTAATAAAATAAAAATTTAATTTTTTTTAAGTTAAAAAATAATTTCGGTTTTTAATTTTTAATTTTTTTTAATAAAACAACAGATTTGTATTTATCTTATATTCAATATATTTTAGAAACAAATCTTGGTCTTTTACGATTTTGCATTGCTTTAGAATCTATAGTAGTATCACAACCTAAAAAACACCACTTGTGTTTCACATTCGTGGTCCATGGACCACCAATGCATTGAAAGTTTCTGGGGAACGGAAAAAGATATAGATTTGAAATTTTCAGGGCCGGATTTAGCATGGGGCCAGCGGGGCCACGGCCCCAGGGCCCCCACCATTTAGGGGCCCCCACCAATGCAACATGTAGCTTTTTAATGACACAAATATGAAAAAATTGGCGAAAAAACAAAAAATTAAGTCGGTTATACCGCGCGAATTCTGTAATTTTCAATTAATTTCAGAATGTAAATTATCACACTCAAAGTTTTGGCGCGCGAAGACGTTTTTATATAGTCTATAGTCATAAATTATGGCTCATAACAATTTTAAGCAGTTTCTCCTTTAGTGCTTGTCGTAACGTTTTTGTAAATACAGGAAAACAGTCAATTTTCTTATAATCTAATATTAACGTTAGTTTTTGTCCCAGAATTGTATTGGTACATTGGAGTGTTGTGGAATATTTTCCAGTGTTTCCGAAATACTGTTTCGTGCTTTTCTTTGGACAAAAGATTGTTTTATTGTTTGATTTGTATGAAAAACACACAAATAATACGACTTTTGATGCACTTTTTTTTCAGTTTGCGGTAAGTAATAAAAATACAAGCAAAACATAGATCAATTTATATTTTATTTGAGTAAAATATTGTAGCGAGTACCGCCCTGGATATCGGAGTGATGACTCATCGCCGATTAGTCATTGCCGGTGAGTCATCGCCGGTGACTCAGCGCTCGAATAATCGAGAGTGTGGAGCTCGCTGGAATGTTCCAGAATACTTGGGCGCTGGATATATAAGAAACGGAGCAACACAGAGCAGTCCAGTTTTGGTACTCGCGTCGAAATAAATAAATATACGTGAAAATAAATAGACTCTTGAACAGTAGTGATATATAAATAATTAGTAGTTAAGTGTTTAGTTAGTTTTATAGTGTTTTAAGTGTAGTTAAGTTATTATTAATAATAACTTATTAAATAAATAATTAAGTTCGTTAATTAACCAGTGCGTGTTTTAATTCACACTACGAACAGTTTAAAAACGTTACAATTGGTGTCAGGAGTGCGGTTAGTGTGAAACTTCGCGAAAATGGTTTCGTTAATGGACTTAAGAGTGGCGGACCTTAAGAGAGAGCTAGAAGAAAGGGAATGTGATACAACTGGGAAAAAGAATGTGTTGCAGCAGCGGCTTCGAGAAGCGTTGGAACAGGAAGGTGAAAATCCAGATAGGTATTTATTTGAAGGTTCGTGTGATATGCATTTATTAATGCAAAATTTGAAAGCTGATTTGAAACAGAACATGCTAGAAAATTCTAAAGAACTTAAAGTCGACTTGCAACAGAAAATGTTGGAAAATTCTAGCGATTTAAAAGTCGATTTACAACAAAAGATTCTGGAAAATTCTAACGAGATACAACAAAAAATGTTAGAAAATGTCAACGATTTAAAGGACGATTTGCAACAGAAAATGCTGGAAAATTCTAGCGAACTACAGCAGAAAATTCTGGAAAATTCTAAAAATTTAAAGGAATATTTGGAACAGAAGATTCTAGATAATGTCAATGAATTGGAAGAGAAAATGGGGCAGAAATTTGACGACGTAAGGATGGAATTGAATGACGTAAGGATGGAATTGGATGATAAATTGGAAGTCAAAATTAAAGAAATAAATAGTAAACTGACAGCTGTAAATTTACCCATGATGCTGGCGGAACTAGGAACAATGCCGGAGGGGAGCCGAGTTCGAATGAAACCACCTCAGTTCGATGGAAAAACTTCTTGGACCAACTACATCCGTCAGTTTGAGGCAGCAGCAAAAGCAAAAGGCAGGCTACCGGAAGAAAAAGCTACAGCATTGACTCTTGCTTTACGCGGAGATGCAACCGACATCTTGCAGACACTTTCTTCCAACGAACAAGAAGATTACGAAGCGTTGGTTAAACATCTGGAATTGCGATATGGCCAGACACATCTGGAACATGTGTACCATTCCCAACTAAAGAATCGCTGCCAGAAATCTAACGAGACTTTGCAAGAATTTGAGGCTGATATTGCACGCTTGGTTCGGCTAGCATATCCAGCTACTCCAACGACCGTTATGGAACGATTAGCGGTTCAAGCCTTTTTGGATGGACTTCGGGATAACGAAACAAGACAGGCTTTAACACTGGCTCGTCCGAGCCAACTGGTTGATGCATTGGCTCGAGCTTTGGAATTCGAGGCGGCAAAGCAGAGCTGCAGGAGCCAGCCTAGAATTAGGAGAGTCGAAGAAGAAAAGAAGGAAGAACCCAGGATAATTGAAGCAATTAGGCGAGTTCTTAAGGAGAATTTACCAGAGAAGAAGGAAATCCGGTGTTGGAGATGTAGAAAGCTGGGATATATACAAAGTCGTTGCAGAGGAAGTCAGGTGGCGCCGACTTCATTTAGAAAAATAAATAGGGCCGAAGAAAAGGATGTGTATATTCGCAGGACTACAATTGTAGATGATCATTGGCAATTCGCTGAGGTTCAACAAGACCAGGAAAGGGACCCGGATTTGAAGTTCATCATCGATTGGAAAAAGAACGACCATAAACCAACGTGGCAGGAAGTCGCCCAATATTCGCCGAGTGTGAAATCGTACTGGGTCCAATGGAATTCCATCATCCTAAGTGACGGGCTTCTAAAGCGCGTTTTGGAGATGCCAGAAGGGGGGGAAGACCGGAAGCAGATAATAATCCCCAGAAACAGGATACCAGAAGTGCTGCAGGAAATCCATGATGGAACTACTGGAGGACATCTTGGGGTGACCAGGACGCTCGGAAGACTTAGGGAACGGTTTTATTGGGTCAACAGCCAACGAGATGTGAAGGAATGGTGCAAGAAGTGCGCCGTTTGCGCGGCAAGCAATGGACCCCAGAAGCGCCCAAAAGCCCCAATGCGACAGTACAATGTGGGCAGCCCATTTGAGAGAATTGCAATCAATGTGGCGGGTCCATTTCCGGAAACAGAGGCTGGAAATAAATACATCATCGTTGTAATGGACTACTTCAGCAAGTGGGCGGAAGCGTACGCCTTGCCAAACCAGGAAGCTGCCACATTGGCCGATGCCCTTATTAAGGAGTGGATTTGTCGTTTTGGTGTGCCAATGGAGATGCATTCAGACCAAGGCGGGAACTTTGAATCTATACTGTTCCAGAATGTCTGTAAAATTCTTAACATTCGGAAGACGAGGACGACTGCATTACATCCGCAGTCTGATGGAATGGTGGAACGAATGAATCGAACGATAAACAGGTACCTTTCAAAAGTAGTCTCTGATCACCAAAGAGACTGGGACCGCTTCCTCCATCTGTTCCTGTTGGCGTACCGTTCTTCTATCCACGATACAACCGGCCAGACACCCGCTAGCATTGTTATGGGACGTGAACTTCGTCTACCTTGTGACCTGAGGTTTGGTTGCCTACCAGGGGAAGATATTGCTGGAGAAGATTACGTTAGCAATTTACGTAGGAAAATGAGCGACATTCACAGCCGAGTTCGTTTAAACATCCAGAGTGCCAGTGATAGAATGAAAGAGGCATATGACATCAAGGCGGAAAACGGAGGATTTCAACCTGGAGACCTAGTTTGGTTATACAACCCTCAGCGCCGTCGTGGTTATTCACCGAAGCTGCAGACTTCTTGGGAGGGGCCATACGAAGTCATGGATCGAATAAATGACATCATCTACAGGATCAGGAAACAACCAAGAGGAAAGCCGAAAGTGATCCATTTTAACCGATTGGCTCCTTACGCTGGAAACAATGATCAAATAGACGATGCCAGAGTAAGGAGGGTTAATCCTCCGGAAGACGAGTTGTCTTTTGAAGATTTCATGTATTTATATTCGAGCGGTAAAAAAGCTCGGTATGGTTTCACTCGAGAAGAACAAAAAGATCTGTTCACGGTTTCGGCCGATTACTCCTTGGCTCACTGTGTTGCAGAAGACCTAAGGATGTCCAGGGGAATAGCGGTTGTTTTTAAAAACAAGTTTGGACGGATCGACGAGCTACGAAGGCAGAATCCCAAAGTTGGAGAGGTGCTTGAAATTGTGAATAATGAGCAGATAGGCAATAGAAGTATCTTCTATCTGGTAACGAAGCAGCTCTCCCATCAGAAGCCAAACTACCGTGACGTATGGAATGCCTTAAATAAATTGAGGGATGCCCTTTTATCCAAGGACATCATGAACCTGGCGATACCGAAGATTGCTTGTGGACTTGACGGTTTAGACTGGAGAATAATTAGAAGTATGGTGGAAGTTATCTTCAGATTTAGTGGCATACACATTCTTGTCTGTTGCCACAACCCTAAAAGAACAACCGGAAGGAAGACCGTAGACTGCTACTTCTATAGGACGTCACAATGCAAGTTTGGATCTCTATGCAAATATCGCCATGGAGCTGAGGACCATTTTCGGGACGAAAATGTTTTAAGACGGGTAGCGAGTACCGCCCTGGATATCGGAGTGATGACTCATCGCCGATTAGTCATTGCCGGTGAGTCATCGCCGGTGACTCAGCGCTCGAATAATCGAGAGTGTGGAGCTCGCTGGAATGTTCCAGAATACTTGGGCGCTGGATATATAAGAAACGGAGCAACACAGAGCAGTCCAGTTTTGGTACTCGCGTCGAAATAAATAAATATACGTGAAAATAAATAGACTCTTGAACAGTAGTGATATATAAATAATTAGTAGTTAAGTGTTTAGTTAGTTTTATAGTGTTTTAAGTGTAGTTAAGTTATTATTAATAATAACTTATTAAATAAATAATTAAGTTCGTTAATTAACCAGTGCGTGTTTTAATTCACACTACGAACAGTTTAAAAACGTTACAATATGGTATATAAGGTTATATTCGTATTATTCAAGATATATAAAATATAAAGTATATAATAGTATATTAAAGAACTAATGTCATAAGACGTCATTTTGTCGCACGCGGACAATTTATAAAACGAGCGACGAAGGAGCGAGTTTTATAATGGACAAGTGCGACAAAAGGTCTTATGACATGAGTTCTTTATGCTATTTTATCTATTTTGCAAACATTTCATAAAACAAATTAATTTTATACCTTATATTTAATTTGGTTAAATTTTACTTTACATAGTTGGTATCATAGATAACAAAGTTTGAAGTTTGAAAGGTCATTAACCTTTCAAACATTATCACATTCTTTCGCTATGGCGTCGTTAATTTACAATAAGTATTTACAATAAGCGGCTGTTAAAGAAGAAAAAAGGATTTTCTTTGGTGTTAAACAAAATTTATTACACGAAAAGTCTCGTAAGTACTAGAAAACAAATCATAAAAATATTATAACCTATAGGTATTCAAAATTGTATTTTACCAGTAGCCAACCTATAAAATCAAAATTTTGGGTGGAATAAAGTACCTCATTAAAGAACCAAAAGCGGTGTTATAATGAAGTCATTATGAAACCAAAATAGATAAAAACACTTTTATTCACAATTTTATTCTACTATCTAAGTTTTTATAGTTGTGCATACGAATTTATAATTTCTCAGACTTGGGTAAAATGTATATAAGGTTATGTTCGTATTAATCAAAATATACAGGGTGATTCAGACTTGTGGTGACAAAAGCTCAGGGGAAATTCCTCTTATCAAAATATGAAAAAAAAGTTATATAAGCTATAAACACGTGTCCGAAAATGCTTCATTATCGAGATACAGGGTGTTTCGTTTAAAAAAAAATTAGTTTTTTGGCCGATTTTATTAAAATTTATATGGTTTATTAAATTATAAATGATTCAAAGATAATACAAACTCGAGTAAAGTTCCTCTAGCTTAAAAATTTACCATGAGTTTTAATTTCCCAAGTGTCAAAAATTTTAGAAATATTGAGGGCCCCCACCAAATGTCGGCCCCAGGGCCTCAAAAATCTTAATCCGGCCCTGGAAATTTTAAAACAGTTTATAATCGATTTAAGTCTATTTTTAAAAAACCCCATATATTTTTACATTTTTATATTCTATATTCTATTTTAAATGTTATAAATTGTTAAATATCTCTGAAATTATAATTTTTAGGTATAGGGATAGTAATTCTACTCAAAATTTTATGTAGAATAGAAAAATGTAAAAATATATGGGGTGTATACATACAATGTATTTTATTTTAATATTATTGTATTAATTTCACTTTCAATAAAGAAGATTATTATTATTATTATTATTATTATTATTATTATTATTATTATTATTATTATAATTAATATTATTATTATTATTACTATTATTATTATTATTTTGTACCTGTGACAGGTGAGTTGACGGTATCTATGGTTACCACGTAATCTGTCATTGTTCAAAATTTAATGGCGTCAATTTTTCAGGTTGTTATAAACAATTTTTTGACTAATTAAGTGTTTTGAAAACAAAATTTAAAAGTAATACAAACAGTATTTGCCAGTATGTCAACTAAATGAAGCACTAGCTAATTGGAGACAATAAAATATAAAATTTATTTTATGAAATATTTTATTTTATTTTAATTACTAATTTATTACTAAATGTTTAAGCATGTCTAAATTCTTAATTCTACATTAGACGTTGCATTTTTTGAATATTCTGGGTCTAATATTAGAAATTGTTAAATATTTAATTATTAAATTAAGGTATAGGGAAAAGTTACATTATTCGAAATGATTTTTAATTTTCTATTTGATTGTGTAAAAACATACAGGGTGTTACATTTAAAATAAAAAAGTTATTAATTGACATGGAATCTTTTTAACATTGTTTTAAGATTCCAAAAATTCCACTCCCATTTCCACAAACCTAATAGCAAAAAAGTTATAGGCTATAGCCTATCAAAAATATATTTTTGATTGACGCGCATTTGTCAAATTTAAACGAAAAAAATTAACTCAAAAACTACTTTAGGTGTAGGACATGGTATAGTAATTTTACTTAGGATTTTATGTTGCATTAAAAAATGTAAAAATATGTGGGGTGTTATATTTGAAATAACAAAGTTGATGTAACTTCCGGTCAAACCGGAAGTGGCAGTTTGTTCAAAATATTTTAGAAAAATAGGCCTAATTGGATTAAAAACTTTAAAAAAATTTCAAATCGATAAATTTTGCCGTTCTCCAGAAACTTTTAATAGACCGCGAACGTGAAACACCCTGTATTTTGTAAATGTGCAAAACCCTGTATATAATTTAAATAATTTTAAAATGTATCCTTAGTGGTTGTCTATTTATCCAGCAAATACATTTGTTTTAAATTATTCAGTCCAGCTGTTATCAAAGCTGTTATATTATGTGCCGAATACCGTGGATAACATTTTATTGGATCGCACTGAAAAAACGCCGAGACACGGGTATCATTTTTAAAATCCATAGGAATTTTTCATGGGAGGGAAAAATTCAAATTTTGTCGTACTGTGTTATATTTAAAAAATAACAAAATAAAAATGCAACAAGTTTAATAAAGGGCACGAGTTTTAAGCGAAACGAGTGTTTTATTAACAAGTGTCTAGAGAAGTTCATAAAAGGAGTTGCATACTATACTTTGTCTATAACAATTAAAAAAATAAATAAAATTCGATGTCTGTCAAACAACTGCAACTAACTTCAGCCCGTGACTATGAAACCCTAAAGCTATGGCTGCTATAGAAGTAAAAAAACATTTTAAAAACAATTTTAAAATATGAAAACAATTTGGAGCATAAAATTTATTAAACTAACATAAAATAATAATATATTATTACAGGAGAGATTCTGCAGGATGTATTCACGAGGAGGAGGTTTACTTTTCGAGCCGCTAGACGAGACGTAAATCATCCGAGTGAATAATGCTAATTATCTCAAATGTAATACTTTGCTTTTTCTACTTCAATTAAGTAATTTTCCTATTTTAAAGATCATTATAGTTGTTACATAGTTCCAACCTCACTTTTTTTCAATTAAAAACCCGATTGGTCACACTGAATATTGAAATCTGCCAATCACTGATGCACAACAACGGGAATAATGAGTTCATTATTCCAGTTGTTAGGCTGGGCAGGGTATCCTTTATAAAAACAAAAGGTGGTAATAAAAACTCAAAACATAGTAGCAAAGAAATTTTGGTTTTGAAAGGTTTTTAGTTTTTTTCAAATATTTTGAGAACCGCAGACTTTATTTTTAATTTATAAATTTCATGTCAGTAGGCAACTCTTCTATAATTTAACCGACTTTTAGCTAAATACAAAAAAAGATCCAAAGAAGTAGGTATAGAAGGATAGTTGGTGCACCCTGTACCTATATGAAAAAAAAAACAAATATCAATAATATATAATTATAATAGAAGTAAAAAAGTATTTTAGCTACTTTAAGTAGGTATCATTTATTTCATCAACCACACAGTGGGCGAAGTCCAATTTTTATAGAATGTGGTTTCTATCGCCCAAGGTTTTGCCTGTACTGTAATTATTAGCCATATGAACCTATGGACGTTAAGCTACACCTTTTATTTTTTTAATGATGTTTAAAAAAAATTAAATTTGTTAATTACAATAATGTTATGATTTTGATTTTGTAAAACTAACTACCCTATAGGATAAAATTCATCAGTCAACCATGTCGAGCTCATTATTTTTTAATTATTTTATTTTATATGTTACAGGGCTCTTTAGTTTATAAAACTTATGCCCAATGGATGGCAAATCGGGATCTTTAGATTGCTTAATTATAAAATTCAAAATTTTAATAAGTTATAAGTAATTCAAACTTTAAGCTCGGCACAAAAATACTCACTTCTTAGCCTTATAACATAAAGAACTATTTTTATAATTATTAATAGTTTGAATGACGAAGGAGCAAGTTTTGTAATGGTTTTATTTTATCTATTTTGCCAAAATTAAAAAAAAATAAGTTTGATCTTTTTACTGCAGTCCCGTAAGTGCTGTATTATGATGATCATATTTATATTTATTTTATTTATAAAAAAACAAGTATAGAGCTAGCATGGGTGACGACTACAAATGTAAAAAAGGTTTTAATTTCGGATTTGTAAAAAAATATGAAAAAAACTAGGAAAAACGGTTTTTTTTTCGTTTCGTTACAATAAATCATATTCTGTCAATAAATAACATCAATATTAAAAAATTGAGTATTTTTTCAAGTCGGTTTTGTCGTCAGAGCGAACCAGGTCATACTTGGAGTCTGATTATTTCCAGAAATTTATTATTAAGGGCGCAATGTCGCGTTGCCAACAAGCCTTGTAACATTGTTTGCACAAGTGGTAGAATATGATAAACACAATGTATAAGAGTATTTATAATATTCTGCAACAAACAATGCTTACGGACGAAATGTCAAAATTACAAAAAAACGTCAAATATAAAATAAATAAAATTGAACGGTGCGTGCCAGCCTTAAACTTTTAGCAACTGCAGTTACAAAAATATCATTCATTTGCGTATTGTTTACCAAGAAATGTACCAATTACCCTGTTTTAAAACATTTTTTTACGAAATTATAAAAATAAACCCATTCACTTAGTAATTTTTGTGTGTCCGGCCCTGGTTGCACATTTACGAAATATATCAAGTTGTGTTTTTAGGTTGTGATAGATTCTAAAGCAATGTATAATTGTCAAACTAGAAGACCAAGATTTTTTTCTAACATATACTGAATATAAGATAAATACAAACCTGTTGTTTTATTAAAAAAAAAATCAAAAATTGAAATAATTTTTTTATTAAAAAAAATTAAAATTATTATTTTTTATTATTATTTTAAGTATAATTTTTGTATTAGGTATGTAAAAACATACAATATTTACAATTTTAAGGAAAACAAATGATTTAAATGATTTTATATATGATTTATTAATAACAAAATACGTTTTTTAACCTATATTTTCAAAATCTGTTCAAATATTTCATGGGAGGGAACTGTGTCGTTTGACTTCTGTTAGATCTAATCTAGCCTCTCCCTCTATTTAATAATTATTAAAAGTAGAAAGTGAGGTTAGATTAGATCTGACAGTAACCAAATTTTTTTATTTGTCCAAACGGGATTTTTCCAGACTAGGAGATAAAAAACTTTACCCGATTGGTCTAAAATATTTTTCAGCCTAGTAAATTTTTTATTGAAGGCATTTTAGTTTAAATAAAACATAGGTATAGTTTTATTATAAATCATTTATTTAAATAGACTTAAATTATTGACGAGATAATCACATATATCCTTAAATAAAATAATACAAACTATATACAAATCTATATAAAAGCAAAAAACTATGAATTATACAATAAACTTTGTAGCCTTTTTCTCTCATTTTCGACAGATGCCAACTTAAACTTTAAATTTAAGTTCTCCCTTTCCAAAAAGGCGCACCTAACCGCTATCTCGTCTTCCTTGGCTCTCCTGGCATCTCTGGATCTTTTCGCGGCCTCGTTATTTTTCTTGCGTTTTTCCCAATAAGTCGGATCAGGATTCTGCGTATTGGACTGCGAGTTGCGACGCATATTTTTGTTGGTTCCATTTTTCTGGACTTGCGACATCATTTTATTTCGGAACTCGTTGTATTCTTGAGTCGTGGAGTTTGGAAACAGTGGATTAGGTACTGATAAGGACATGGCTACAGACACTGGATCTTTTGGAAAAGCCTTGAAAGGTCTCGTGGGCTTACTGGATATCATTGAGCTTAAGTCCACATTCAGAGTTTGGTTATTATTATTGTTGTTGTTATTTTCGTATAAGTCGGATTTTACGCTGCACATTGAATGAGTAGGCGATGATGAATTCGATTGGATGTCCATGTGATTTTCTTCCTTAATATTCTCATATGAGAAACCCCCTGTATTTAGTTTTTTAACACACAAGTCCAAAACATCTTCGTGGTCCATTTGGGCAGACGTTTGATAAGTTTCGGTCATTGCCATGGATTTAGAGCTTAAGTCTAGCTAAAAACAAAAAAGAATTTATTAATGAAGATAACAAAATATAATAATAATAAATAAAACTACAGTGTGAGAAGTTTAAAGAAATACATGTTTTAAATGTTACTTACCACCATATTAATATTGATATTGATAATCCAAAATGCACTTAACTGTACCAAGAGCTACTGTAAACTACTTTGAATACTGCAAGAGATAAGGTTTTCCCTAAGATATTTAGAACCCTTTTATGACTAGCCAATAGAAAGTTAGCATTTTAGGAACTACCCTCCCACCATCTCATTGCAGTTTTGCGAATTTACGGAATGCATCTACAGTAAAATTGGGGCGGATTTGCATGCTATTTTATTGCTATGCACTTTTAATACCCTCTATTGATAAATACTTTATAGAGGGATTAAAAGGTGTTTAATAACTTAAAGTCATAAGTAGAATATGCTACTTCATTAATGCATTCTTGAAATTTCTAATATTATATTTTGTTAGGTATTTTTTTACCTTTGATGCACTTTGCCTTACGCAACTTGTTTTAAATACCTGAAATTTTATTACCCTATAAGTTAAAAATAATTAAAAAAAAAAAAGGAAAAATGCATATTTTTAATGCATAGTTGTGCGTTTTTCCCCTATTTTTGCAAGTTCTATTGTGATTCATATTCAACAGATTTTTTAAGAGGTAGGTACCGTTTTAAGTCTATTGTTGCGTGTACCTGTTACCGAAAACTGTCTTTTTTATACTGATTTGCATTTTATTGAAAACGGGACTTTTTAGGGGTGGGTATAACTGTAAAATTTAATTGGGGCACTACAATATTTTTATTATAACGGTTATTGTAGTATATTTTTGTTATAACAAAAACAGATTTATTTTCTCTTCAACAAAAAATTCTAATTTTTTCAATGATCCTAAATATTTTATTTTTATATGCGTTTTAAATTATTATTTGGGTTAACTTTCCTTGCGATAATGCCCTATTTGCCCCACCAATAGATAGAATTTGTAGAACTCCTAATAATTTTGATTAACTATTTAGATGTGACACTAAAGCACTTTAGGAAACATATAAGACAAAAACTTGTTCCAACATGACTTATTTTTATTTGTTATATTTCTTTGTTACAAGATGTTTTTATATTTTTGTGTTTGTACATTTTGTGTTTATCATCTTTATAGTTATAATTGTCCGTGTGTATTTTTTGTAATTTTTTTGGCAATTTTTGCCGTTAATAAAGGTGAAAGGTTATTATAACTTTGTTTGTCAATTATAATTATTTGACAATAAAATGGCCATATTTTAAATAATTTTATATGAAGCCTTTTAGTGATTTTTGTGATGTTTTCAAAGAAATAATAAAAATTTAAAATGATATAAAATCTGTATGATTTGGATTTTTTAAATAAAATTTGTTGATAAATAAAGTAAATAATAAATTGCACCATTTAAATTTATATTATATTTATTGGGGGCGCCATGGGGCAGGTACGGCCGAGCAAAAAATTATCTTTTTTTCGCAAACTTCAATTCTGCTTGCGCAGAACTTGTTTATTTAATGTCTTTATAATCTCATATAAATTTAATAATTGAGATATAGGTATACCTAAAATCCACCAGCCGCCACACAATTTTAAATTACGAGTTATAAAAAAAGAAAGCACAGAGATTATGATTTTAAAAGAAATATATTTTTTTAAGATAAAATGCCCGCTTAAACTTGCTTAAAAAGTCACATTGTTCGTGTCGGTTTTTTAGAGCAAATTGTATGTAAGTTTTTTAAGCCCATTTTTGTTTTGCGTAATTAATGAAAGAAAATGATGGTATATTTTACTACATTCCTTATCCTTGTTCTTTCATATAAAAGTCTAAAATTGCAAATTTTACCATAAATACGGTTTTTATAAACCTTTTACCATCGCCTTTAAAAGTAGATAAATCTTTTACAAACCACAAGATATTTCGTTAGGTGTGCCTTGGTGTGAGGCAAAGTATTTGGTACCAGAACGTTCATCAAATTTTCTTTTTTTAGAGTCAAAAGAATTAAGCTGCCTTTTTTTGCCTGTTTGGTCAGCAGAATATGAAATATGTCCATGAATTTATCATATTAGTCGAATATTTATAAGTCATCATAGTTGCCTTTCGCTAGTTCTAAAACGTCAGTTTCCAGTAAAGGTCAATCATACATACAATCTCATCGTGTTTTTGTGTTTATTAACGCTTTATAATAACATTTGGTAAGTTATAATATTAATATTAATATAAATATTACATGTTTATTTGAATAACTTGCTTCTTTTTATGTAGAAATGCCATCAACGACTAATAAGGAGATGTATGAACTTATTAAAAATGTTAGTAACAAAGAAAAACACAACAAACTTTTAAAGTATCTAACCAAAAACCTGGATATTATTGATAAATCTTATATTGTCCCCTGAATCCGAAAATATCGTCAAAAGTTAAAAAAGTAAAACAGTTTTTGAGATATAGTCAATTTTTCATTTAATATGGAATTGACTATATTTCAAAAACTGCTCCACTTTCATAATTTTTGGCGCCATTTTCGGATTCAGGGGACAATTTTACATAAGAATTGGATGTTAAATTTTGGGATACCATTATATTCCATGGTTAACTATGGTACAAGTAAAAAAGCAGCCAATAATAACTATTAAATTAGTCATTTTTGACTAATTCATTTTTAGAGAGTAGGTAAAAAACGTGGATTTAACCGGTTTTGCTTTAAAGTCAACTTCTAAATGTTATTTTAATATCGATATAGGGTTTTTTGAACCAAGTCACTCTAGTAGTCGATATAAATAAAGCAAAAGATGCGAAATTTACAAAGAAAAGATGTATCGAAAAAAATGTATATAAGTGATTAAGCTCGAATATTCCTTAATTGTTATTGTTTTTTTTGTTTATTTTTCTATTTTTAGCTTAGGTAATATTGCGTAACATATTTGTTTATTAATTTATGTTTTTGGAAAATGGAGGATCGACAATACCGAACTTTTCCAAATTGTTTAAAACAAATTTGTGAATTTGTGTAGATAATTAAAACATTTTATTAATATTAATATTTTTGCATAAATTTACCACCGCATAAACCTTAAAATGGCTTAAAATAATGTGTCCCTAATTTTGTCCGCGATTTTTGAAATTCCTCCCACTGTGCGCCACTGGTCTTTATCTACGACGAACTCAAAGAAGAATTTAAAGCCAATTTTATTTGTCAAAAACATTTGACATCTGTCAACTGTCAACGGATTTAACCACACTTTTTTCCAATTTATTAGTGATTCCCACGAGAGTCTCGTTTTCGAGAGTCTCGCATGGTCTCGTCTCGTTTTCGAGACGAGACTCGAGACGATATTTGGACTGGACGAGACGATACTTTTATTGGTCTCGTCTCGAGTCTCGAGCGAGACTTCTGAAGTCTCGTGCGAGAGTCTCGCAGGAAAATATTTCTGCGCACGGACTTGCTCATCACTCGGTGTTATTAAAAAAACGTTTGACGGTCATTTTCTTTTGTCAGGCCGCCGGATCCGCCTTTGCACCACACTTTGACTGTCATAAATTTAGCGATATGTAAGTGTAAGTAAATAAAGACAATTATTAATTGTTTCGACCTTTACTTGACGAAACTCCATATTAACTATGTAAATATAAAAACAACTATGTTTTGAAAGTTTCACGTAATTTATTTAAATGTTGACAATTGTTTTGCTACACAGTAGCTTTTTCAGAATGTATTAAAACTAATACAGTGGTGCAAAATTTATATAACAAAAATATTGGTTTTCTATGTAATAATTTTTATTTTAAATCTACCTGTGTTACATAATATTTAAAAAAGTATTTAGAAATTCTATCCTTATGGGAAATACCTAATCTATTTATTGTTAACAATTTTATTTAAGGGGCAATATTTTAAATATGTGATTGTTTTATGTATATAATGCTATTGTATCTTAATTAAAATAGGTTTAACAGTGGTGAATTATTTGTTTCGATTTGATCATCGAGAATATTATCAGTATTTTTAAGTTTGTTAATTTCTAAAGACTCCAATAAATTTAATGTTGTGCCTTTATTTTCTAAATATCCTCTCTAAAAATGAATTAGTCAAAAATTACTAATTTAATAGTTATAAGTGGCTGATTTTTCACTTGTATCATGGTTAACCATGGAATACCATTGTATCCCAAAATGTCGTCAAAAGTTAAAAAAGTAGAACACTTTTTGAGATATAGTCAATTTTCTATTTAATATGGAAATGACTATATCTACTTCAGTCGGCGGATAGATTGTTCTCACGTGCTGTGTTAACTATAAGAAAACATCGAAATCGCCTTAATAATGAATCTGTACGATGTTTGTTATGCCTAAACTACGGTGTGAAAAACAAAAATATTTGCGACCCAGAAAGCTGTTAGCAGATTTGTTTCCAATTATTTACAAAATGTTAAGTTTTCGTTTTGTTTAAAAGTAATATTTCAAATAGATGATGTTATCTACAGTTGTAATTTTCTCTTCCCACCCTTACATTATAGCATACTCGGATACTTACCTACTGCATCCCTTACTGGACTGGAACAAAATTATCCATGAAGGGATTTCGATACTTTTGCGAGACTCTCGTACGAGAAACGAGACGAGACGAGACTGGAGGCTGCGAGACGAGACTTGATACAAGACTTTTTATTTTATCGGCGAGACGAGACAAGACTTTATGAAAGTCTCGTCTCGTTGGTCTCGTGGGAATCACTACAATTTATAATAAAGCTAACTTTAGCCCATGACTAAATGCCCAAAAGCCACTGTAGCTAACTTTAGCCCGTGACTAAAATGCCATAAAGGTACAGCTTATCAATAAGGGAGTAGATAAACTATGTTAGGTACCTACTCCATATGTTCAATAATAATCTTCTGTAATTTGTTTTTGTAAATTAATATTTCTTATAATAAGGCAAAACGATTTGTTTGACTCTCCCACGAACATTCAAAGATGGCAAAAAAGTAGCCTCATAAAAGTAGGTGGTTTATATAAGTTGTACATGATATTTGATATTTCACACAATATTTTCAAGAAATTTTTTTAAACCTGTTATAAACTCCAATGAAAAATGTTTAGTGGACGTCTAACATACGCCTAATCAGGCTATAGCATATAGGCTGGACTGAGTAGAGACTTGACCTATGGATTTCCCAGACCCGTTCGGCCTGTCTAAGCCTTGAATAATCCAAATAGGACGTCTCTGGGCTTTATTGTGCTATCTGGATTAATACCCCATGTTGGGAATACTCTGGATATGCATTCTCGTTATGACGCTTTATTTGTGTACGGTTTTTAAATAATAAATCATAATCGTCCAACATCTTAAACAATTATAACGTCACTATAACATCCCTAAATTCCAATAACAAAATTTAATTTTAAAAATAATGTTTTAAAAGTAAATTTTTTTTCTACTCCCAACTTTAAAATACATTTTCGTATATGTATACATATGTATACATATATATATATATGTATATATGTATATGTATACATATGTATATATATATATGTATATATGTATATGTATACATATGTATACATTAGGGTGTCCCAAAAAAAAAGAATATTTTTTTTCTTCTCGTCTCTTGTGAAAATATGTTGGTTTGTCATGTTTTAAGAGCCCTGTCAAAAGATCAGCACCATTAAAAAAATTTTAGGGATCGCTCAAGATTTTTAAAAATTACCAAAATCGTCAAAAATTGGATCTTTTTTAATTTTAATTTTTTTTCTCGTTCCGATATTATTTTTTAATTTAAAAATAATAATGATTCTGAAAATTTCAAATCAATATTTTAATTTCTAAAGGTCGCTCAAGATTTTTTTAACTTTCAAAGTAGAGTATTTTGAATGTTTTCGAGCGACCTCTGAATATAAATATCAACGAACTTTTAGCGACCTTTAGAAATCAAAATATTGATTTCAAATTTACAGAATTTTTATTATTTTCAACCTAAAAAATAATATCGAGACGAGAAAAAGAATTAAAATAAAACAAAAATTCAATTTTTGACGATTTTGAAAATTTTTAAAAATCTTGAGCGACCCCTACAAAATTTTTAATCGAGCTGATATTTTGAAAGGGCTCTTACAGCATGATAAACTAACATATTTTTACAAGAGACAAGAAAAAAATATATATATTCTTTTTTTTTGGGACACCCTAGTATACATATATCTGTGACATTTACTATGGTTCCGCGTAAAAATCGAACAAATTTTGGAATTTTGTTTGCAAGTGATGCCAAAATTGAATATATTTTTTTAACCTTATTTCTATATCCATTCACCGCTGTGGTTTTCAGGCCTTAAGTCACTCTACTGTGTTAAAAATAGATAAATTTCGATATTTTGTAATAACATTTTTATTTAAAAACGTATCAATTTGAAATTAAGATAAAATGTAGACTTTTTTAATGAAATATTATTTTTTTTAGATTTTAACATACAGGGGGCGCTGGGGACAATTTAATTTAAAATTTTACAATTTTTCAAGGGTAAAAAAATCAAAGAATAACGTTGTTTTATAATTTTGAGTACATCAAATTACTGATAATTAAGTATTATTTGATATATAAACTTCTATATATGCATACATGCAAATTATGTTTCTACGAGATACATCATTTTTAAGTTAGGCCTTCAAAGGGCATAATACTAATGTGTTTTACAAAGTATATATTCTTTTATCTAGTTTTATAAGATAATGTATTATATATTACATATAATATATTAATTATTTTCAATATTATTTTTCATTGTTTAAAATTAATTAAAATATATGATTGAAAAATTAATAACTTACTTGACATATTCTTTTTTAAGTTCCTAGGTAATCTTTTTAAATATAAAATTGAAATTATAAAATTATAGTGTTTTTTTTTCATTTCTGCAAAACGATACAAAACATTATCAATATTTAACTAGACTTTAGTACATCAGAGATACGCACAAGATGCGAGAGATTATTAATCTAAGGGTGCTGAGGACGGACGCAGTGGCGGCTCGTGGGTGTACAGGAGGGTGAGGCTACATAAGGTTAATTTTGTCTAAATACGAATAAATTTTCACGTCACCCGGGAGGTATTATTCTGCGACGCGTTGACCTTTTTTAAAATGGAGCCGATAGCTCTACTAAAACAAAAAATAAACTCTAAAAAACAAAACAAACAAAATATCACATCAAAGACTAGTTTTAATCTTAAACTTAAAAATATAGTCTTAAAAAAGTTAAAAATAAATAAATTAATCAAAATATAAAAATAAAACTAAAAAGTCGACCCCTACCTAAGTATTAAAAAATATAAAATACTATACGTCTATCTTTTAAGATTGAAAATTTATCTATTATTTGGTCGTAAAATTGTGGGTCTGCAGTGAGATTTAAAACCGCGTCTCTAATTGAAGAATTATGCAATCTATTATTTCAAAATATAAAATTTGCTTAATAAAAACTGCTAAATCTACCTTAGTGTGTTCCCTACAATAATTAAATAAGAAATTTTACTAATCGAGACAAAAACTATAAAAGATCAGCCAAAAGTTTTAAATAATTTAATTTAAATCAAAACAATAACGTGCTCTACAAACGCTAAGAGAAGACTGGCAACCTTCTTTGTCTCCGCTGGCATCCCACCATAAACAGACCACCAATCAGAACAAGACAAGCTAACTAAATTTCGCCTCATCTACGGTGTTTATTTGCGAACAAAAACAAGAACGAGCTTTTAGTAAACGTATTAAATAGGTATGTAAGTAATTTTAAATGTTTCGAGTGCACAATGTGAACTTCACATGCATTGTACCGTTGTCGCATACTATATACTGGGGAACCCCATATACTAGAAAAACATCATTTTCTAAAAATTTACATACATTCGCAGCATTAGCCTTTCGCATAGACTGCAATAAACTATACTTAGTAAACCAATCGGATACTACAAACAAATATTGGGACCCCCATTAAACCCATCTGTCCAGTGGTTGGAGATTTTTTCGAATTACAAATCTTACAGGATTTAATACACCCAAATATGTCTTTTCTCATATTGGGCCAATAATAGGAATTACAAATTCGTTCAAACGTTTTGGTATAACCCAAATGTGCAGCGGTTGGGTCATCATGATTGGACTCTAAGATCTTTCGACGTTGGGTTTTCGGTACCAGCATTTTCCACTCGGTGATATTGGAACTTAATACAGATTTTAAAGGAACTAATTTATAAACATAATTATCCTTAACGAGCCACTGAGGGAAATTACAGATTTTAAAGGAACTAATTTATAAACATAATTATCCTTAACGAGCCACTGAGGGAAATTACAGATTTTAAAGGAACTAATTTATAAACATAATTATCCTTAACGAGCCACTGCGGGAAATTATCAGGATTGTCTAAAATCTTACCCCACACCTGACACCAAATTTTATATAACCAACTTGGGATTGGATATATGCTCCGGCAGTCCTCGTGTCTGGGAGCATAGGTCTGTAGGTCTGTATTTCTCATTCTTACATTATGGCCTGGGCGCCACCACAACATTAAAGAGGATTATAACCTAAGGTTGTGGACTAAAAGTTAAACTCCAAAATTAGTTACTTACTTATATTTAAATTTATTATCATAATGCTTAGGTACTTCATGATTACTTAAGTAGTTACCTATTTATATTTTTACTGTGATATACTATCATAATGCTTATTTCAAAATTAATAAAATTTTTACCAAATAGCTATTGGTTTACACGTTAAAATTAATATATACCTACTAATGTTTCATACTTTACTGCCTTGCAGTAAAGTTGAAGAATAATTTTGATGTAAAAAAATAAATGTTCAATAAAACCTGTTGACCTGTGACTCCTATTTTCCATATTCATAAAGAAATCCTTACATGCTTAATTCAAAGGGTCTATCCATGGGTGAAATCCGTCTAACCATGGGTCCCCGCTTTCAGTGGTTCGAACTTGCTTTTATGCCAACCCTTGTGTCTAAGAAGGCAGATACCACGATGCAGGAAACCAACAGCTACGAAGAATCATCCAGTGACAGAATTTCTGCCCTATAGGGCATATACAATATGTATTCAAAAAACTTGTGGGAAAACTTGCCCCGGTGGAAAAACCCTAATTGGAAAATAATTGGAATGAATATTACTTGCAAACAAAATAAAGTGTACTTAAGAAATTTATTCGGATTTCTCAATAAAACATACTAAACAATATGACCATCAGCGGCTGAAGCAACAGTACAAACATCGTTAGGTTACTTTGTATCGAACAGAGCAATATTTGTGAAAGGGATGGACCTTAAATCGCCTCTCTGTACTATATTTCAAATAGACAATATAATTAAATCGGTAAGATTAAGAACGGTAATTAAATTTAAAATTTTAACAAATTATAATGTAAAATTATTTATATAGTTTAAATTGCATTTTTGTGAGAATTTTTTAACATTTGTACAAAATATGGTTAATATTTAAAATATTCCCAAAGAATGCACTATAAACTATAAAATTTTATAAAATTATTTGTAAATATTTTAAATTTTGGACTTGCACTGTTCTCATCCTCACCGATTCAATTGTTATTGTTATTTACTATTAAACGATTTTTTTAACAAATTGTGCATTTTTTTACCGATTTTTGTATACTTTGTGATGTTTTGATCTCGGCCAAGAATTTATTTTGTTCTAAAAAATCAGGTTTAGTCGGACCTTACCTATTTTTAAAGTATTTTAGGCAAGCGTTTATGATTAGCGTCTATTTTTTGTGCTTTGATGAATGATGAACTTGTTTGTCACTGCTGTGTCAGATGACCACGCCGATTCGTAACACTTTTTTATATTAAATGTTTCAAATTTTTAAGGCGCCCGGCGCCTCACCCCAACTTTTCAATTTTGTTTAATTAACATTTATATATTTATAAACGATAAAAGGTTAAATTTGGGATATGGGCACATTAAAAAATGTTGTTATATAAATATTCTTTTGTTGAAAAGTGTTGGGTTCGTTTTGTTGCTTTGTGGGTTTTAGTTTTCTTTGTAAAGCACATGAAATAGACGCAAGGTGAAGGCATTTTAGTAATTTAAAAAAGAAGTCCAGGAAATAGTGTTGGGTAAAATTGACACGTTTCAAAAATGGCGAATGCGCCGGGAATAAAATTTATAAAATCATATAATTTAGGTATAACCTCTCATATAATCATATAATTTAGGTATAACCTAGTATTTATCAAATTTTTTCTATTGGCAGAGCTGAATAAATTAGGTTAAAAACAGGTTTGAAATATTATATCAAACTACATGGGCCGAAAATTCAACTTTCGGCCGCATGACTGAGATTTCAACGTTTGGCCCGTGTGGTGTATATTATTTTTCTTCATACATCGGTCGAATTTACTTTAGTCACTAATAGCAGGGACGAAAGTTTACCTCGGTCGGGAGTAAATTTTAAACTTTCGTCCTTGCTATTAGGGACGAAAGTAAGTACTTTCGAACAAGGTATGAAGAAAAGATTATTTTATAATAAGTGCGGAATGTTGTCGATTAACCACACGGACCAGGCCCGTTCCTGGGGTGTCTGACGCCTACGTCCAGCATTCTTTGGTGCGCCCCTTTTATATTTAAATATATTACATTAAAGCCCTATAATTTAAAAAATATATATTTTTTGGGACAAACTGGCCGTACGTAATTGAAAATGTAAAAAAACTGCTGAAATTAAGTATAAAAAAATATTTATTAAATTAACAAAATCACAAAAAATATTTAGTAATAAAAATACCATAAATAGAACAAAAAAAAAACTTTATAAAAAATATAATAACTACAACTGGCTTTTAGTCACGTAAGCTCGTTACAAACAGTGGCGGCTGGTGGATTTTGGGTATACCAATATCTCAATTATTAGATATGGGACCCACACCAAATTTATATGAGTTTATAATGACATTAAAAAAACAAGTTCTGCGCAAGCAGAATTTAAATTGAAGTTTGCGAAAAAAGATAACTTTTTGCTTGGCCGTACCGGCCCCATGGCGCCACCAATAAATATAATATAAATTTAATTGGTGCAATTTATTATTTACCATAATTTATCGACAAATTTCAAATTTTATTTAAAAAATCCAAATCATCCAGATTTTATATCATTTTAAATTTAGAAATATTAAAAATTTAAAATGGTATAAAATCTGTAAAATTTGGATTTTTTAAATAAAATTTGAAATTTTTCAATAAACTATGGTAAATAATAAATTGCACCAATTAAATTTATATTATATTTATTGGGAGCGCCATGGGGCCGGTACAGCCGAGCAAAAAGTTAACTTTTTTTCGCAAACTTCAATTTAAATTCTGCTTTCGCAGAACTTGTTTATTTAATGTCATTAAAAACTCATATAAATTTGGTGTGGGTCCCATATCTAATAATTGAGATATCGGTATACCCAAAATCCACCAGCCGCCACTTGTTACAAAGTCATGCCCTGTGTTACTGTTAAACTTTGCTACCCTCAACTGCAACTATCAAGCAAATACTAAAAATATTATGACAATTTCTCTCCTTTTATTTTGATACTCATATAAAAAAATTAAGCAGCCCATATCAAAGCGGCAAAAGGCGCTTTATAGGGGCCGAAAAAAAGAGCGGTTTATTTAAGTATTTGTTCATTGGCAAGAAAGTTTATCGCGACACGGATGCTCGGACGAACTGTACCGCGACAACGCGTTGCAATGGTAAAAATTACATAGGTACCTATTTTTTATTATGAATGCAAAATATTTTTTTAATATCTCAAAATATGTCATTTATCCAAAAAGACACGTCTCGGCCGAATGGCATACAACATTAAATGTATCTTTAAGACACATTTTTTCTCTTAAACGATATATAAAACATATAGGTAATTATTTAAAGTAGAAAGTGAGGTAAAATAGATCTGACAGAATCGATTTTTTTTTATTGGTCTTAAGTAGTAAATAATAATATATTACGGCCTAGGCCATAAATAACGTAACCTGATTGGTCTAAATCATTTTTAAGTGCCTAGGCCATATTTGGTCTATATAAAGACCGTTTGAAAATAAATGTTTTTGAGATGTGGCAAATTAAACCATCTGTCAATTAAATGTAATTTTCGCCACGTTGCAACGCATTGCTGTTAATATGTGATTTTTGAATAGTTGCTAGGATATTTTTATTTTGCCAAGCAAAAATCAGAAGCAGGTTCAATCTGATTTTTGCCCTTTTGCTACAATTACTTTTTAGTATAAAATTTATTTTAATATCACAAAAATTTCAATATTAAAATTAGATTACCTAGTTATCGTACAAAATATGTTATCATACGTTGTTTCTTGATTTTAAAATAAAAAAAATTATCATCTTATTTCATGCTCTTGTTGAAAAATATTGTACCTAACACGTGCGGAAAGTGACTTTTTCGACGACGTCGGAAGTTGCACCTTTACGCATGCTTAATTTCCGCACGCTCGACAGTGCTAAAAGTAAATGCGTGCGGAAAATAGCAACTTTGTCTTATTATTATTATTATTATTATTATTATTATTATTATTATTATTATTATTATTATTATTATTATTATTATTTTTATTATTTTTATTATTATTATTATTATTATTATTTCTATTATTATTGCTATTATTATTATATAATTTTAGTCTTTTGATAGATTCTGTGTAAAGACTTGTATTTAAACTGCATAAACAGCATATTTTTGATAATGACTCTAACGTTACTATTTTTGATTAAAATCTCAATATATTGTTATCCAACGTGACTTTTCCTTGTGGTTAGTTTTGGCCATGTTTAAGTATTTCTTGTTGTGTCGCTATCCTATTTATGTAATTTTATTTGCATTTTACACCATTTTATTTTATTGCATATTGTTGATTTTATTTGTATCTATATTTGTTTTTTCCTTTGGAGAGTGCTCATGTATGAATATTTGAACATGGGTAATAATGCTAATTAGCATTATTGTGTGCCGAATTGTTTATTTTTGCAATATTGTTGTCTTGTTCTGGACATTCATTTTTTGAGAATTTTTGAACATATTGTGATATGGGGACACTTAAGTGAGATAGTACCACCATAGCTGTCGTTATATTACAGAGTATGATGTTTATAGTGTGGTTATTGGCTACGGTTAAATCATGTTATAATTTATATTAAATTAGATTATATTATAATAATATATACTATATGCACTAGATTATATTTTTTCATGTTTTGCCTCCCTTTTAAATCATTTGAATTCTATCTATAGGAAATGTGTCATTGCTGTTGTTTATTTATATATCATCGTACAATAGTTCAAAGATGCGTGGTAAGGTAAAGAAATAGTACAAACCATTTTCATAAAATAACAATCTTTCATAATGACTTTACCTAAGTATAAAATGTTTAAAATATTCATAAAATATCCATATTAAATAAAATATTTTTATCTATTGTCCATGTTATTTTATTCCCTTATTATGTATAATGGTATTCTTGTGATTATGACCCAAATGACTTCGTTTTGTTTTGTATTTTATTTATATTTGAACTGTGTAGGTGAACGGGCCTTAAATTATATCAGGTGTTTCAAATCAAATCCTTGTGTTTTAATAATCCTGACCAATTTCAAAATAACGTTATTATGAATTACGTAAATAAACAACGTAGTCCTAATTTTTATAAAGGAAGTAAATTAACTAGATAATCAAAATATTCTAAAATAGGTATTTTAGTATACTTACGAAAATATATAGTATACATTACAAAATATATTAAAGCCAATTCCATATTACATGGAAAATTGATTATATCTCAATAACTCTTCTACTTTTATGACTTTTGATGAAATTTACTGCATCAGCGGACAATTTCACATAGGAATTGATTGCTCAATGTTCGGTGTACAAATTGCTGTTGACTAGAATGGGTAGTTAAATTTTTTCTGACCTATACTTTTTATGGTTTTATTCAAAGCGTTTTGTAATATTAAGCATTTTTGTGAAATCAGAATTTCAATTGAGTTTACCGTTTTTAAGATATTTACAAAAAATATAAATTTTTATGACGTCACAAACCTCGCCATGTGACCAACATTCTAAGATTTCTATTGGTTGAAAATTACCCTGTTGTCAAGTTGTCTTGTTAATGATTTCATTTGGTTATGTACAAATACTGTCAGTGACAGTCTGTCACTGTCAGTTGAGTGAAATATGGTCACCAAATTCATTAAGTACCTATCTTCCTTATTACGAGGTATCATATTACTGTTTGATATTTTAGAGTCCAAGATATATCTAAAAGAATATAAAGAACTAGGCATTATACTAATAAAATGCATTTACGACAAAATATGATTATAATTATAGGTACTTACTTTATTTGTTTAAAATGTTCAATGTAACCAACCATTTCACAAGATTCCTCTGCTTTGGAGTCCGTTATTAATAAATCACTTATCTAATATCAATTACAAATAACATAACAATAACATTGATTTTCAATAATCTAAATTTAAAAAAAACATAACCCGAAAAAAACAAACGTCAAAAAATCATATCTTCTTCTTCTTCTCAACTAAAATTATAGATCAAGTGGTTTTAAAACTAAAATATTATAACGTGGCGCCATCTATCGTAAGAATCTTAAACTAAACACACTGGCAACCACGGCTGGCAACCATAGAAAAAGCTGGCAACGTTGTCAATAGCCTAGTGACGTAATTAGGAGATTTTTTTTGTAAATATTTCGAAAACGGTAAACTCAATTGAAATTCCGATTTCGCAGAAATGTTTAAAATTACAAAACGCCTCGAATAAAACCATAAAAAGTATAGGTCAGAAAAAATTTAATTACCCCATTATTATTGGCTGCTTTTTCGCTAAAAATAATTTAATTAATATGCCAAAGGGTACAGTACCCTGCTTTTTATTAAAAATTAAAAAATTATTTTAATCATTTTTGTTTAAGTAGATAAGTACTATTAAATTAAGTTTAATTTACATGAATTAGCTTTAAAAAATAATTGTTAAATTTGAGTAGGTATCACAGTTTCCAAGCTTAAGCGTAAATTAAGCGTCGGTTTATGCTGTATAACATAATAACAAGTTCTTACACTGTGGTATATGTAATAATTTCATATTTTTACCTTAATCCCGGTGCATTCGCCATTTTTGATAGAAGCTAAATCTTGTAATCCAAAATCGTACTTTGAGCATTTTTAAATTCAGCTTATCGGTCATTTCAAGCGCGCGAAACGCACGAATTTCGAAACTGTTTTGATAAAAAAAATTATAGAATATTTATTTGATAATATTTTGGCATCACAATTGACAAAAATATTATTATAATATTCTTTTATTAGGTTATACATTAAATAAAAAAAACGCAAAACATATTTTATAAAAGTATAGATAATTTAAATAATTGAAAGGTATGGAAGGGACCTGCCAATTATTGAAATTATGTCTAGTTTTACAAAATATTTCTTGAGATTTTTTTTATTTAATGTATAGCCTAATAAAAGAAGAATATATTTGACAATTTTGATGCAAAAATTATATTTAATAAATTACCTACAATTTTTTTATAAAAACAGCTTTGTAATTTGTCCCGTCCGTCCGCTTAAAATGGCCGTTATGCATTTTACTGATAATTCTTTTAATCTGTGATTAACATAAAGATGTAAATCATCGGTTAATTTTTGTACAACGTATTTAAACAGAAAAAATTGGCGAATGATAATTATCATTAAAATTGAACTCGCCAATTTTGTTTGTTTAAACGTTGAATAACCACACTTTTCTGTTTTAATTGTCTCCTTCCACAAGCAGAACGTCTCACTTCTATTAAAGACAATTTCGAATTAAGCTTAAAATTGTACAATAATTATGGCTGGGTGAGAGAACAAATTATTTTGAAAAATGGAATGAATTCAAATTCAAACAACGATTTTGATTATCAAAAGTAGTTGCTCTTAATTACAGAAATGCATTATAATATTAATAAAGTTTATTTATCAAATCAAATAAAATTTTAACAAAAATATATACAATTACATATTTAAATAAATAAAATCTCCTTAAGCATAGCTTGTCTGGAGTTATAGAATAATAATAAATATTTTAAAGATAGTAATAGTAAATATTACCTACACAAAATAACTATACAATTATGCTATACTTTTAATAACAATATATAGTGTAATGAATAAATATAATACAATAAAATAATCTCAAATATACATATAAAATTTTAATAGTAATAATTAAAAAAAAAACATACAATAATATAAAATAACAATAACAATAGCAAGTTGCTATTACAAAAAACTTAAATTTTCAGAAGAGTAATTTTAAACTTGAATACTGTGTGATTATTTTAATAAACTACTACTTTTGTGAACTCTATTAAAACAACATTATGGTAATCAGTAATGTTAAGTGTAAAAAAAATAATACCATTTTCTTTGCTTTTTTAGCTACCATACCCAAAATTGTCTAAATTGGCTTTGCCTGTAATTAATTGCCCATAATAGGTAAAAAAATACATAAAAATTTTTAAAAAATATGTTTGACCTCTGACCCCATACGGAAGTGTAACTGAGGGTCACCAAACTTGGGGAATCGAAAGATCACATGATTTTATGACCTTAAAAATTTTAACTTTTTAAGTAAGTAAAAAAAATCCGCTTGTAATAGCCTTTTCCCAAAATTCCTAGTAGGAATTCCTACCCTAACCTAAAAGCGTTCTGGCTATAAAAAATCACCGATACTCATGTCTGGCATAGTTATATTCACAGTTCTGACATACCACAGAATAATTTAACCAAAAGTCAGACACGAGCAAATAAATTAATTTAATTTTTATATATCATAATTTAAAAACAAATACTCATTAATGCAGATACACGTCTGGCGATGATATTTATCTAAAAGTCTTGTTAGAGACTTCAAGTTAAAAAAATGCCGCGAGAAAATTACTTAAGGACATTTTTTATATATTTAATTACCTACTAATTAATAATGCAGCAATAATGGTATGGTAGAAGTTTTCATTAGTGACTTTTGAAATCCAAACTTCATTATTTTCAACTTCTGCTACGCGAGCAAATTACTTAAAAATTTCTGCCACCAGCTCCCTAACTACTATTGCCGAGTTGCGCCCGGAGTTCATTGAAATGCCTTCTCCTAAAGAAGAAATTGCACAGGTTCGCCAGTGCTTTTACAAAATTTAAAGTTTTTAAAGTGCTTTGAAACTATCGACTGCACACATGTAAGATTGTATTCGTCCAGATATGAAAAAAAAATCGTAAAAAATATTGAAAACAATTTATTATAATAATAAATGAAAGTTTTAGCTGCATATTAGGTTTATTTTTTATCGCATGGGTAGTTTTAGGTCCTGACTTAATGGTGGAGTCAACGCCGATGACTTATCGGCGGCCGATAAGTCATCGGCCTCTTATTGAGGAATCACCCCTCAAAGCCCGGTCACCCGACGCTTGAGACATAGTTGTTTTAGGTATAATGACCAACAGATTTTTTTTTAATATTCAACACAACACTAAGGAACACTATTTTTTAAGTTTGAACAGAACAAAATTCAGTTATTCGGAAAAGCCCTTAATCTGGTATTGGCAGCGAACGTGTTAAAGGTTAAAAACAACGTATATTTTTAATCTACCAGAGAATTTTATTTTAATATTAATTACCTTCTAATAAATTAATTATTTTAAACCATATTTATATGTCATCCAAACGAAAGTGGCACTGAAAGTTAAAAAAAATAAAAGATTAATATAACCAAAGGGTTGTATTATCTTTGAGTATTTAGTTTCAAAATCAATGTAATTTTACATATATGTATACAATTCAACCATTCTTGATAAAACGCATTCCTATAAAAAATGGGTATCTAATAGGTATTTAAGAAACATGAACACTTCATTAAACAGCTTTTATAGTGGTTCAAACGCTTCTTATGCTTTTAATTTTAATAACACACGTTTACAAATATGGGCCAACTTTTGTACACGAAAAACCAATAACGGTTTTTTACATATGTATTTTTTGCGCTGAACTCGAATGCGTCGCCCGTTTCACGTGGCCAGGTAAAATTTCAAAGATATCTTATATTAGAAGTTCGACGTACTTACAGTTAATTGCTATATAGTTTTTGTATTTGTTGCAAATAAATTTACAAAAATGTCAAGTAGGCATTGCAAAGTGGATCCTGAATATTTTTGTTACGTTTGTGGCGTGTACATTATCCGAAAAAAAGGCAATAGAATGAATAGAATCGCTAAAAAACGCGTATTTTACTACTTTGGATTTACTGTTAGTGATACAGAAAAGTCGTGGGTGCCTAAATTATGTGTCGATCCAAGCTGTACCGATGGTCAAAGGGTCATAACATATATCTTCCATTTTCAACGCCAATGCTTTGGAGAGAACAACAGAACCACGTAGATGATTGCTATTTTTGCTTAACGAAAGTTATGGCTATAAATTCAAAAAATTTAAAAAGCCTAAAAAATCCATAAGTTTTATCAGTATCAAAGCGAGCTCCTCGTCATAAAAATGACCCTTTACCTGTTACCCACAACGCATATAAGCATGGAAGAGTTTGATGACAATATGATGAGTAGTGCCAGCAGTGCAAGCTGAGCTAAGTGATTTGGTACTAGACTTGCAATTATCTAAACAAAAAGCAGAATTGCTAGCATCACGCTTGTAGCAATGGCAATTTCTTGACAAAAAAACAAAGGTTACCATGTACAGAACCCGAAATAATTCGCTTTTGCCCTTTTTCTTTAAAACAAATAACATGTGTTTTTGCAATAATGTGGCGGGTTTTTTCGACGCAATGAAACAACCATATGATTGTGATGAGTGGCGTCTCTTTATCGACGGCTCAAAATACAGTCTTAAAGCCGCTCTTCTACACAATGGCAATAATTAACCTTCCATACCAATTGCTCATGCGGTAAACGCCAAGGAAAGCTACGAAACGATAAATGAAATTTTGAAACACATTCAATACAAAAAACACAACTGGAAAATTTGTGGTAATCTCAAAGTAGGTAATACATTTTTTGTTAATAATAATATGTTAAAAATAAATTTTAATTCAGGTGATTGGCTTGTTAACTGGTATGCAGTCCGGCTTTACAAAATACTACTGTTTTCTTTGTATGTGGGATAGTCGCGCCACTGATAAACATTACCGTCAAAAAGTTGGACGATTCGGGACAACATAGCGTTTCTGCTACATCCTTAGTTGATCCTAAACGTGTGTTTCTTTCACCGTTGCACATTAAGCTCGGCATTTTTTAAAACTTCTTAAAGGCACTTGAGCGTGAAGCCCTGCTTAAAATACCCTATAGAGACCTATACAAAATAATCTATCGGGCGCTACCGGATTCAATATGTGCATTTGTCCATGTTTTTTTCCGGATACGGCCCGATAGAAAATTTATAGGAAATTACTCATAGGCATACCATAACTTTTACATTTTCCCTATAGAGACCGATAGCAAATAATTTATTGAAGGATATATAGGGATATCCCTATAGAACAACCGTAAAACGTTTGACAAAATTTTATTAAAACCTATGGGGTCCTATGGGGGAAAAACTAATTTCTACATTTATGTGTATTTTCCCCATTGAAACCAATAGCAAATAAATCAAGGATGGTTGTTCTATAGGGATAGGACTTAAATTTCATTTTCTGGATTCCCATCTGGATTTTTTCCCCGAGAACCTAGGCGATGTTAGTGACGAGTTACATCAAGATTTGCAGAAAATTGGAAAAAACTACCAAGGTTTTTGGGACGAGGGGATGTTAAGCGATTGTTGGTCACTTATACATAAAACAAACCCAAACAATTATAAAAAAACGCAGTTTTACTGCACTTCAATTTAAAATGTAGTAAATTTTCTAATAAAATAACAAAAAATACCATTATCGTACATTTAAAAAACTTGACCTGACCCAGAAAAACGGATAGCAGATTCGTGCACAGGATAAAAAGCATTGTATACCTGTGTAATCTGGAAAAAAGAAGTCATAAGGTCAAAAATCGGGCAAATATGCACAAGGCGGATTTTTTATAAAGAAAATGTAATCTTTTTTTTAAATGTTTAAAAACTTCTGTTAACAGTTAACTGACGTATAATCTGTGAACTGACGTTTGTAGTGGTTGACAGAAAAAAAAGTTTTTGAATCTTGCCTCCACATAGCTCATTTTCTGTGTGTTTATGAAATAATTTTCATTATCATAGAGGAACAGAATGCATTGATGAAGCTAAGAAATATAAAGTTGAATTGATTGTTACGATACGACATCAACTATAACTGGTCTCCACATTGGGGCTTTGAAAAAATTCTTAAACGTGAACTTGTCTGGATTGATGGCATGATGCTTATACTTTCGGCAGCTTTCTTATCTCCCTTCGGCTTTACTAATGGCCCAGAAGCTGGACCATTCAAGCACTCTCAGAAAAAGTAACCAAATATTGTAACGTAACATTAACCAAAATGTTATGTAACGATTGTGATGTGTAACATTACAGTTACATAACCTGATTGTTGCAAATAGGTTCCTATTTTCCACTCATGGGAGTAACAATGTTACATTGCCGTTATGAAAATGAAACATAACTGTAATGTATCATTAACCAAAATGTTGTGTAACGATTGTGATGTATAACATTACAGTTACATAACCTGACGGTTGCAAATATGTTCCTATTTCCAGATTTTTTAAGTAACATTGTTACATAACAATGTTACATAACAATGTTACGTTGTCCTTACATAAATGCATTATAATTGTTATGTTGTTGTTATGTATCTTTTTAATGTACTACAATGTTACATTGCCGTTATAAAAGTGAAACATAACTGTAAGGTAACATTAACCAAAATGTTATGCAACAATCGTAATATCTAACATTACAGTTACATAACCTGATGGTTGCAAATAGGTAACAATGTTACGTTGCCGTTACATTTTCGCAATCGAAGTTATGTTACATAACATGGCCTTTAAGGTTATGTAACATTGTTACGTTGCAACTGTAGAGAGTACCGCTCTGGATCTCGGAATGGTGACTCATCCTCGATGAGTCATTGCCGGTGAGTCAGCGATCGAGAGCGGTCCGGAGCTCGCTGGAATATTCGCGAATGCACGTAGGCACTGAATAAATAAGGAACGGCGCAGCATGGAGCAGTTAGTCAAGGTTTGGTATTTGCGACGAAATAAATAAATATACGTGCAAATAAATAGACTCTTGAACAGTATTGATATATAAATAATAAGTAGTTAAGTGTTTAGTTAGTTTTATAGTTTATTAGTGTTTTAAGTGTAATTAAGTTAAAAAATAAATAATTGAGTTCGTTAATTAACCAGTGCGTGTTTTTATTCACACTACGAACAGTAAAAACGTTACACAACGTTATTATGCTCGACATGAGAAAGTCCCGTCAGTTGAACGCTAAAGCGTATCAAAAATGATACATAAATTATATATCATTTTTGATACGCTTTAGCGTTCAACTGATGTAACATAATATCGTATTCTGATTTTCCCCTAATCAGGCATAGGTACTGTTTGAGTTCCAATGACAAATGGACATGGTGCGGTGCGCTATCTTAACTTCGTTTAAATACCTAATCGAGGTGGTAACATGAGCGAGATGTAAATGATGTGTATAAGTATAAGTTTGTTACCAATGTTACCTTACTGTTATATTTCATATTGCTAATTTTGTTATAATACAATAGTTTTACAATGTTACATTGTTGTTACATTGCTTATTGGTAATTTTGTTACATTACAATAATATCGCAATGTTACGTTATTGTTATATTGCATATTGGTTAACTTGGAACGTTAACAATGTTACCTTTATTTTAGGTTACTGTTGCGTGGCATTTTAGTAACATCGTTACGTTGCAATTTTACTCCTATGTTACATAACGGCAATACTGTGTTACGTTAAATGTTGACCGATAGGTTTATTTCAGTTTTTGAGAGTACATTTTTAAGAATTCATATTACCGATTTATAAAAAAAAATCTACGCACCACTCCTCAAAACGACCAATAACTAAATTTTATTGAACAATTTGTAGTAGGAACTATTTTGTAGCCAAATTAAAAATAAACAATAATAACTTTTTACAAAAATTTATTCTGTAAAGTTATCCATGAAAAAACATTGAAATAAAATTAAATAGTAACATGGTATAAATTTTCCTATGCTTAGGGTAATACAATAGTACAGTCATCTTAGTCAAAAAAAGGGATCAACCTCGGAATCTAACGGAATAAGCTGAATTTTTGTGAAAACCTTTATTTTAGCATTGCAAATGTTGTCTAAAAAGTCACATATGCCAACGTGTGAGCGGCCTTAGATATTCAAGGTCAAAGGTCGCAAAGATCAGTTTTTTAAGAATATCTCGTTTTCTCTGCCTCCTATCGTATTTGCATTTATTATAAAAGTTGTAGGGAATAAAATTCTCTACAAATTTTGTTTACAAATTTTTTTTATACGTCGAACCGTTTTTGAGATAGAGGGCGCAGAGTGTGGAGCGCTCAGCCATACGTACCTTTAGCGCAAGGTAAATCGTGAATCCCAATCTATTATACCTTTTTTTTAATTAATAATATAATAAATATTACTAAAATAAAAATTTAATACCTTATACTTATATTTATTTTTATTTTAAATCAAATATATTTTATCTTCATATATATCTTATATTTTAATTTAATTTTAATGAAGGATAATTGAATCGTGGTAGGAAAAAAAGTTTTTATTTATATCAATATTATAATTATTATTAATCTTTATCTTCTTCATCCTCATCTTCTTCAGATTGGCCAGCAATTTCAGACTCATTCTCATCATCACTCTCCTCGTTATCATTGACATTAATTGTCATATCTTCAAAAACTTACTTATAACGCGTTTGTACTTTGCAGATTTTTTTTGCCTTTGTTGCCTCATCTGCGACTTCACCACAAAATAAGCAAAATATTTTAAAATCAAACACATCATTCCCTTTTTTACGAGGTACAGTTGATGACGTTGAAGGTTCAGTCTCTTCAAGGCGACATTTTGCTGCTGCAATTTTACTATAGTACGCTATAGCGTACAATTTTTGACACTCAATATGAACGTTCACAGAAGTCAAAGTATTTAGGTAGTTTATGTTTATTTCTCTCAATAATTGCTTCTTTTAAAGTCTTTATACCGCGCACAAAAGTCACAGAATCACCTTCAGAAAGTAACTTATTACAAATAAAACACAAATCAGCCATGTTAACATGGTTAACGTTAACCTTTAAAATATTACGAATATTATCTGTCACAACCCTAGACCTATACCTAGGGTCACAACTTGCTTTAAATATAGGTATACCTAACCTTTTTATTTATAGCAAGCCCGCTATAGTATTTCCAGGTCTGTTATTTTAAAAGCAATATCTGGATCCAAGAGATGACCAGAGACATATTCAAGGCAAATTCATTTAATGTCTTTTCTTCTTAAAATGCATTTATCATTAATTAGAATAACATTAGAATATATTTAGAATGATTCACTTTATTATTTAATTATTTGTATGTCAAAAGTAAGTAATATTTAATGACTATCTGTTTAAAAAAAATATATAAAAATAAATATAAGGTTTTAAATTGTTATTTAAGTAATATTTAATAAATAATTAATTAAAAAAACGGTATAATAGATTGGGATTCATGATTTACATTGCGCTAAAGGTACGTATGGCTGAGCGCTCCACACTCTGCGCCCTCTATCTCAAAAACGATTAGACGTATAAAAAAATTATTTAAACAAAATTTCTAGAGAATTTTATTCTCTACAACTTGTATAATTAATGCAAATACGATAGGAGGCAGAGAAAAGGAGATATTCTCAAAACATTGATTTTTGCGACCTTTGACCTTGAATATCTAAGGCCGCTCACACGGTTTCATATGTGACTTTTGAGACAACATTTGCAATGCTAAAATAAAGGTTTGTACAAAAATTCAGCTTATTCCGTTAGATTCCGAGGTGAAATGCTAAGATGACTGGACTACAAGCCATTGCTCCAGAACAAATATGAAAGTATATTGAAATAAATGGTGGATTAGTAGAGGTGACGAAAATCTAATTGTAGAGAATTTTTGGAATTCTCTATTTTTTGTATCAATGTTGTTTTTATTGCGATTTTTATTTGTTAAAACTAAGCATAATAATATGTATACCATGTTACTATTAATTTTATTTTATTTTAATGTTTTTTTTATGGATAACTTGACAGAATAAATGTTTGTATGTAGAAATTATTGTGCATTTTTAATTTAGCTATAAAATCGTTCCTACTTAAAAAATTTAATAAAATTAAGTATAGGGTCGTTTTGAGGGGTGGAGAATCCAGTAATTTTCTTCCACTTGTAGTAATTTTATGTAAAATTAAAGAATGTTAAGTCCTAAAACGGTATAACTGTGCAATTACAGTAAATAGAAATCATATAATTTTAAAATGATTTTATTTTAAACACAATTTGGTGTGGAATCTTCTTACCGAATACCGCACAAGGTTAAATTAAATCCTGATATTATTTCTCGCTCATGAATATTTTTAGAAAATTATTCCTTGTCTTCGACATATTCTTGAGTTCGAAAAAATTTCAGGAAATAATTTAACCTGTTGTGGTATTACTGGTAAAAATTTCCAGTAGAGTCTTAAAAATGGCGAATGCACCGGGATTAAAAATCTGAAAAAATTACAACACAAAAATTTCCCGTAATAAGAGTTTTATAAGACCTGCTATGTACATAATGCTTTTATTTGGGTTTTAGCTGTTGTATAATGTGTATATATATACACAGGGTGAGTCATTTAACTTGAAACTTTGAAATATCTCAGTTAGTATGCATTTTACGAAAAAATGTTTAACATAATAATTAAATGATTCAAAGGGGGAAATCAATCAGTACTAAAATTGGTCCTCACACTACCCTCCTTATAGGGGAACAGGGGGTAACTTTTACCATTTTTTATTGCAGATTCGGATCACTAGATTAAAAATAGGTAGATTTTGTCTAAAACATTTTTTCATATTTATAATAGATGGCGCTGTAATAAAAAAAATCAATTTTGTACGATTTTTCTTCTGTATACGATTGTCCTATAATTTTTGAATAAAATACTTTTTTAAATTTTAATTAAAGTAGATACTCAAAATGGTGGCCTTCGACTTCAATGCATTTATTAATTCGCATTTCGTTTTAATATTCTGCCAACACTGCTCTGGGATATTCCCAAATCTCTAGATAATTCTCATGTACTTGCATGAGGATTAGCGGCCGTTGCTGCTAATACATTAATTTTATTATTTCCACCTGTGACTGTTGCTCGACAAACTCTTTTTTTTTCGGTTGAACACTCCCGTTTGTAGTAAACTGCTTGACTTTACGGTGAAATGAAGTAGGTACGTGATCGAATTTTATCCGGAAAACGCTGAGCGTAGATATTAATAGTTAAATAGTTTCTTTATACCTCGAATACTTATTAATAATAAATAAATAATAAAGCATTAAATCCTTTAATTTAAAGGATTATTTTACTATATATATAATATATAATAATATATATATTTAATAAAATACCTCATTTAAGGTAAAAAAATTATTTTGTCAATTAATTAATTTAATCCTAATTGAGGTATAAAAAATGGTATTTAGTTATAAATAATAAGTTAATATTTATAAATAAATACCATTTTTTTACCTCTATTAGGATTAAATTAATTAAGTTTTTACCATAAATGAGGTATTTTTTAAAAATATTACAATAATCCTTTAAATTAAAGCATTTAATGCTGGCAGGTAAAAAGTGACCATGGTGCGCAATTGATAATTATCTCCGAATGAAATAATGTATAAAACTTAAACCAAAAGAAACTTTAATATTAGTTAAAAAATCGTGGGTAGGTATTTAAAAAATCAGATTTAATTTATTTAATAAGATAATTATTACCAAAAAAGTGATACTTTTATAGAAAAATGATTGCACAATCGTAGATATTATTAAAAAAATCGAACAAAATTGATTTTTTTTTCATTACAGCGCCATCTATTACAAATATGAAAAAATCTTTTGGACAAAATCTACCTATTTTTAGTCGAATGATCCGAATCTGCAAATTTGAAAGTTACCCCCTGTTCCCCCCTATAAGTAGGAGATTATGAGGACCAATTTTAGTACTTATTGATTTCCTTCCTCGAATCATTTAATTTTTACTTTAAACATTTTTTTATTTTAAAGTTAAATGACTCACCCTGTATATAAATAATGCATAATCTAAAAAATTGTAGTTATGATATCCACTTAATTACTGGGCTAGAATGTTAATATGTCAAATTTTATAATACTTTTATAACATTTTAAAATACCTATTAAATTTTTAAACTTGTTATGTGCCGCCTACAGACTGTAACAAATCGCCGCCTACAGACTGTAACAAATCGCCGCCTATAAAGAGAAAAAAATTGGTATTCACATATTACATTTAATTAAATCTAAATTTATTTATTCAAACATTTTGAATTTTAATTGGAAAAAAATAATTTTCTCTCAGCATTAGAACAAACGTTCCATAAAAATTGCCTACTATGATTGATTTGTAAATTATTAAAACCAAATCGATATTTAATCCGTGCAACTAGATATTTACATGTTTTTTGTCTTTTAGTGCAAAATCCTCTTTAAGGTCCTTAACTCGATTAAAATATTCTGTGAACTTCACATAATTTTAATGCTTAACTCCTAGTGTAATGGTATGTTTTTTTCCTCATGGTGACATATTTTCATAAGGGAAAATAAAGGAGAAATAATTAAAAAGTGAGGTTGGAACCTTTTGAGAAATGTTAGATTTTATTTAGGATAGCAGGTGCGACTATGATGATTTTGGAATAAGGTAGTTGCAACTAATTGCAACTACCCGATTGGTCCAAATCACAGTAAACAATGATATCGACCAATCTCTGATGCCTAACCAGAGGGCCGATCCAGAGAAAAATTTTGTGGGGGACAAAATGAAAATTTATAAAAATCACTTGTAATTTTATTTTGGATGACAGGGGCGACTATAATGATTTTAAAATAAGCTACTACAACAACCCTATAGGGATGTATATATTGGTCAAAATCACAGTAAATAAGTAAATATTAAAATCGGCCATCGAATCGGATCCAGAGAAAGATTTTGTGGGGGAATCGAAATAAAATCATTTTTTTAAATGATTTTTGAGGATTTTGAAATGATTTTTTTTTTAATTTTTATTTATTTATTTATAAACAAAATTTCACGCAATTGGAGCACAAAAAATATTTAATATAATTAATACTGTTCGTAACATTTAAAATAAAAACTCTTAAAAAATCAAATTAAAAATATTATTCTTTTAGAGAATGTTAAGTTAATTGTTTAAAAAAGTTTACAAACAATTTGCATTCTATACTTTTTCAACGACAAATATTATTAGGTTTAAAAAACAATGTATTACTAATTAATTTAAATATTTGTATAGAGCGACATCTACTTATACAAAAATATAGTAACCTTGGTTACAAAATATTTTGGCATTTAACTGTAAATTTAAAAGCTGGTAAGCTTCACAGCTGTGAATCGGCTTTTAAATTTGCAGTTAAATGTTAAATTATTTTGTAAAGATCGAAATGTACCTATCTCTTGAAATATAGTTAATATTCTATATAATATGGAATTGACTATATCTAAAAAACTGCTTTAGTTTAATAACTTTTAATGACATCTTCGGATTCAGCGGAAAATTTTACATAGGAATTTACTATTACATGTCCGGGATACAAATTGATGTGGACTGCTGCTATTAGTGGCGGCTGTTTTGCTATGACTAGGGTTTTAAAGTGTTGAAAAAAACGGAAACATTGGGGAAAAACTGGGTTATTTTTTCGTTTTTTTTCCCAGGCCTTGAAAAAATTGGCTTTTTTGGGAAAAATTATTATTTTTTTGTAAAATATACATTGGAAAAAAAGTAGCAATCAACAACTTAACATTATTTTAAATAAAAAAAAATCCTTTAATAGAAAAAAAAATAAAACAAAACATTAATTAAATGTAAGAAAATAAAATTAAACGTGAAATATACTGTCTGTTGGGATTTTTTTTTGTTGCAAATAGCAGTCCATTAAAAATATAATAAGTACAAAATAATGAATGAATTATAAAGTTAAATTACAAAATTATAATTTTATAAATAAAAGTTATGTTAATATAGCATCGAATATGTTTTTTTTTGCGGCTCGGAAGAATATTCTTATAAGATACTGAATTAAAATAAAAGGAATAATAATTATAAACATAATATTATATGATTATAATCAGCGTCGAAAATTTGTTTTTTTCTCGATATCAGTGTACGGATACTATTCGTAAAAATTTGGCAATTTTCAAAAATTGAATAAAATTTAAAAAATTAAAAAGTCAATTTTTATGAAAATTTCCCAATTTTTTCGTTTTTTTTTATGAAAAAAACGTTTTTTTTTTCGCCGACTCAATTTTTCCGGAAATTTTAAAACCCTATGGCATTTTGGACTAATTCATTTTAAGAGAGTACAAGTGCTGGCAAAAGTCTATTTTGGGCAAACAAAAAAATTTTTTTAGGGTATCATTTTTTTGCAACCAACACGCAAAGCAGACTCACAGCGGCGCACAGTGGTCTGAGAGGTAAATTTACGCGGCAAAAATTATTCTTTAAATAGTTTTCCCAAGACGTGAGTTTTTTATATTTTTAAGGGTGCTTTACTTCTTATATAATTTTTTTTCAAAAATATTTGGTATTGAGGGGGCTAAGTCTAACCAAATGATATAAAATGAATTTTTTTAATATTTGTGTATTTTTTTTATGTTATATGTTTTATGTTATATTTAATGATTTATTTATTAAATAAATAAATGTTTATAGTTCGTACCAGGCGGCGATTACAACATGGCGCAAGCATAATTTTTTATCATGAATAACCGAAAAACCATTACCTTCAAAGTATCAAAAATATATTATTATATTAACATTTTACATTTCACCATATTTCTTTTTAACAACCCTTTAGCCAATATCGTGATGGTTCACAATAGGAAAACTTATTATTTTTATTATGTGTTAAATACTCTTGCTTGTTTTAAAAATGAGATTCCTATAGAACAATAATTATTGTACTACCCTCTTAAAGCACTTTGCTGTTTTTTCTGAGCACCCTGGACATTTAATTAAAACTGTTTGTTAGGAATCTCATTTTTAAATACAAGCAGAAGTTTTTATGAAGAATGATTTTTTGCGATTCCTTTACGAATATCTTACCACATTTCTTTCTTATTTTGATATATAATTTTTTTTTAATTTCTGAGCATCCTATATATATATTTATCTTTTTATGAAAGTCTTAATTTTTACCATCAAATATTTTCAAAAAGAATTAATTTTTCCCTAAAACGCACTTGTAGTTTTTTTAGTTTTTTTAGTTTTTGAGCACCCTGTACATTTAATTCAAAATGTTTGTGTAGGAATCTTATTTTTGAAACAAGTAAGAGTTTTTAAAAAACATGTTTTTTTCGTATCATACCTAATAAAAAAGTTTTTTTCTATTGTCATTACCATCCGTTGGCACACTGTATAATATACAAAGTATATTAAAAAAATAATATTATGTAATAGGAGTAAAGAAAATTGTATAACCATTCTTAAATGCAATAATTATTGTCAAATTTAAAAAATATATTACTTTTATGACCAGGTTAGCGGTAACTTGTCGGCCATTTTTCATTTTTGCATAACTATCTTATAGGCGCATAAAGGCAGATGAATTTTTATAAAGTCGGAACTGGAGATTCATATTTTCGAATGCACCATGTGGTTCTGGGCAAGTAATTATAGATTTTTACTTATATTCCATTTATTATTTGTAATTACAAAACTTGAGAATTTGTAGGTTAAAAAAGGCTATATTTTTGGCAAAAAATCCAAAAAAAACATTTTAAAGTTGTATTTGTACTCAACTTTATCCCTACTATAAATTTTTTACACTAATTTTCACTATTATATTTACGCAACACCTTTTTTACACGAAAAAGACAAGATTCCGAAAGTAAGAGTATTTTTCACAATCTTTTCATGTATTTGTTATAACGCAGTAAATTCTACTTCGCAGTTTAAAATCTTAGGTAATAATCTGTCACGAACAATAAAGAGGCATCAAAATGCGTTTTTAAAGTGTTTTAAAAATTGGATTTTTGCCGCGTAAATTTGCCTCTCAGAGCCGCGGCGTAGAGCACAGAACAATATGCGCAGACTGCGCCGCAGACAACGCATAACGGAAAGGTGCAGACAGAAACAATTCGTATGAGTTCACGGCCTCGTTTGAACAGGAGGGTATTCAGGAAAATTTTAATTTAATAAATCGAAGTATAAACAATTAAATAATACACTGAGAAAAAAGTTTATTGCTCCCAAATAAAAAAAATATTTAAATATGGGACAAAGGTACAGTTTATTTATCCTAAATATATTTTTATTCCCGACACATAAAGTTTTACTAAAGTATATTTATCGTTATTATTTCGACTATTTAGAGGTAATAAACAATATATTCACTATTAATAAAAGTATTAGCTACACAGTTTATTTGTCCCATTTTTTTCTCAGTGTATTATTATTTATTTATTTAATTTCATGCCTCAATTTTTTTTAACATGTGGGTAATATGTTTTTTGCTTACGCATGTCGAAGTCAATCGGGGCCCCCCCCCCTAGCCGGGGGCCCCGTATCATTGATACGGCTCATACCGCGGTAGCTACGCCCCTGGAGCTGATACAATATGTTTTAGTAACAATGACCATACATTACATATTATAGACGAGGTTTCTACATCGTACTGGTTACTATATGGATTAGTAACGTGTACTAAATTTGTTCGTACTGGATTTAATGTGTTTTAGTTACACTATAGTGCTATAGCAATACGGTAACTTCAGCTCTATATCGTTTAGTATACTAAACTATGTTATAACATGTACTAAATTGGTTGATACCGGATACTTGAAGGGATGGTTGTCATTGCTAAAGGTAGGTGTAAAATAATGCAGTATATTGCTCAAAAAAATTTATTTACAGATCAAAAAATAAAACATTGTTTTTGAACACAACAAAAGTATGAGTATACTCATACTTTTGTACCTACAGGTACTTAAAGCTATAAACTATATGCTATACCTATAACATAGCAACATACACTGCCCCTCAAAATTAACGCATAATAAGTAAAAAAATTAATTTTTTTACTCCAAAACGCCTTTACCAATCTTTATGAAATTTTGAAAAAAAATACTTATATCTCAGTTTTCATATTCAATGGTTTTTCGAAAAAATATCCTTAAAGCCCTTTTATTTAATAATAAAAAACGCTCGAAAAAAAACTTTTATAGACCGTACTTTTGTAAGTATACCCTGAAAATGTTGTAAAAATCAAACGAACAGTAACGAAAATACAGGGCTTCAAGGTCGTCAAAAATGACCATTTTTCAGCAATATAATCAAAAAGGGGTCATTTTTACCGACTTTGAAGCGCTGTATCTTCGTTACTGTTCGTTTGATTTGTACAAAATTTTCGGGGTATACTAACAAAAATACGGTCTTTAACAGCATATTTTTTATTTAGTTAAAAAAAATCTCTAAAAGTTATTTTTGGAACATTTTTTATTAATAAATAAAAATATTTTCTCGAAAAACCCTCGAACACGTAAACTGAGATATCATAAATTTAAAAAATATATCAAATGTAAAAAATCTGTTGGTACTAAAAATTATGCAAAACATAACATTAAACGTTATAAATTTAAATTTGCCTGCTCCAAAAAAAATCCACAAGAGCAATAAAATAAAAATATTCAACAAACCGTAACAGGATAAAAATATTTAAATTCGATATAATAAAGAAATAAGGCCATTTATTAATCTACACCATTGTGCAATATTTGCCGACAAAGGTATATTTTGTGATTAGGCAGAATTTCTACATTTACCTGGAAAAAGTTGCGCAATTTTTCAGACTACTTTGCATATTATACTGCCTATTTCGTTCCGTTATACCAACTTCCCCAATATAACTTCATTGGCGCACAAAAAATAAGTATATATAAAAATATTTTTACATAACATTTTTTAAATATATTTTATAATACTTTAGTATATACGTTTAAAACTGGCCTAATTAATACATAAAATTATATTAATATATAGGTACCAACAAATATTTTTTTTTATAATTTATTTTTATCATGGTAATTTTAAATTACCATAAATTAAGTCATCCTGGAAACATTTTATTCAAATATTCCGTTTGTTTTTTGATCTAAATAATATTTTACTTATTAGTTCGTGGCATATAATGTACACTTTGTTAGATAAAATATATATAAAAATACAATAAAATATTACTTTTTAATTAAGTATTTAGTAATTCTATAGAATCGCTATTTTTGTATACTTACTTATTTGTTAACTTGGGATATTTAAGGTTATATAATAACTTATTAATATGATGTCAAAAATAGCATAAGGTCGATAATAATAATAATAATAATAATCTTTATTCAAAGAAGACTCTTGGGCAACGAACACGTCAATACAAAAAAGAGACACATCTAAAAAATTGTGATTTTTTTGTAGAATGATTTTAAATTTAATTATCAAAGCATAAATGCTAATATATAACAAAAAATTTTAAGGACTTTAAAAAACTACAGACTAAATGAAACTTTTTAACAAAGTTCTTCACTAAATACAAAAAATACGATTTTTGAACTGAAAATATTTTCTAAATTTAAAAAATATACATAGAAGCAATATTTTTCAGTTTATTTAAAAATAATAGAAAAAATTGTTTTTATGTGAAACAACAGTTTATTAGCCAAAATTTTATATTTATCCATTTTTTACTTTACTTTGCCAAACTTGATAACAAACGGTCATAAAGGTGTTATAAACAGACCTCCCCCAATAATCTTCAGGTATTGTGCAACCTTCTTTCTATTTTTCACACGTACTTTTTAGTGGTCGATTTTATTGCGGTACTTTGAAAAATATGCAAATTGCGTAATATTTTAATTAAAGCAATATTTAGCCCCGAAGAGTAGGGATGACGGAACAGGTATATTGCAAAATATTAAAAGAAGAATATTTTTGCATTAATCCTCAGTTCAAATCAGTTTGTGTTTTTAATAACATTGTGTAACAAATATTTGGATTACTTCTTTTAAATACGGTGAGTTTTATAAATAAAATAAAGTCTACCCTTAAATCAATGTAATATCTACAGATAATATATTACATTCACAATAAAACAGATATGATAATAATATTTTATTTTTTAGATGGATAAAATAAATACTTCTCCATATGCCATAACATCTTTACTTACAACCCATGCAGGATATCTACCATTTCACCCATTGTGTCTTCCTCCAGTTATGGATAACGTTATGTTCAGACCTCAACCTTTTTCATATTGCTGCGATGCATCATCAGTGACATCTTCTGTAAGCCCAAAATCGCAATCAGACTCTGATAACCAAGACACACCTGCAAGACCGTTTAAAATGTACTCCAACGATCCAAGATCCATGTCCATGATTCTTCCAACAGAAACGATACTAACAAAAAACTCTGAGGATGCGTACGCAGAATTTCGGGAGAAAATACTGCAGAAAAACAAAACCACCAACTCAAACAAAAATATAAAAAGATCCCCATCTAGTAGCGTAAGTGATCCACATTATCTCGAAAAAAGGAAAAGGAACAACGAAGCTGCAAAAAAATCAAGAGACGCGAGGAAAGCCAAGGAAGACGAGATCGCTATTAGATGTGCTTTTTTAGAGAAAGAAAATCTTCATTTAAAAATTAAAATTGCCACACTTGAAAATGAAAGAGACAGGCTACACAGTATGGTGTACAGATAGTGTCATTTTTAAAATTGTTATTTACAAAGAGTATTTATGGTTGTTTATTTATTAAATACATGTTTTTATGATGTATTTTTTTGTTTTATTTTGTTAAGGTGATAAATTATTACGATATAGGTACACACGGTGTGCCTGAACGAAGTTTAAGTCACATAAAAATGACGCCAAAAACTGATTGCAGTTTCTTGTTCGGGACCCTTTGGTGAATTAAAAATGATATTTACCAAAATCCTAGCTGATCCTCTTTTCGAAATTTTTTGAAAATTTATGATTTTTTTTTTAAATTTTTGTTTATTTCAAAGTCTACCTTTGACAGAGTACACATTTGTACACCGATTTTTATAAAATTAGAGTATATTATTGAGGAGACTTAAAAAATACTTTTTAATACTGTTCACATAATTTGATATATACAGGGTGAGCCAAAAATCGCTTATTTTTAATAAAGCAAAAGCGTAAATTCATGAATTTGGCATAACACGCAAAACAGATGTATCCCCATTTTTTTTTAGATATTTCTACGTTTATTAGGTTACAAAATGGCATTCTTATTAACCTTTTATTAAAAAAATAGATTTTTAATAAAATTAAATAAAATAACGCTTAGAGAATATTTAAATTGTTGTTTAATTTAGGCTTTTTAGAAGTTTTCAATTTTGAACGAAAAACTGGTTAAAGTTTTTTGATCGGCACTCTTTGGAGATTTAAAAACGATATTTACCAAAATTCCAACTGCTTTTCTTTAAATTTGTTAAAAAATCATTTTTTTTTAATTATTTGTTTATCGCAAAGTCTACCTTTGCCAGAGTACACATTTGAACACCAATTTTTATTGATTGCAGTTTCTTGTTCGGGACCCCTTTGGTAACTTTAAAATGATATTTACCAAAATCCTAGCTGCTCCTTTTTTCGAAATTTTTTGAAAATTCTTAATTTTTTTTTAATTTTTGTTTATCTTACCTTTGACAGAGTACACATTTGTACACCGATTTTTATAATATTGGAGTATATTGTTAACGAGACTTGGAGAATACTGTTTTCATACTGAGCACATCATTAGATTTATACAGGGTTAGCCAAAAATCACGTTTTTATATAGTAAAAAGCATAATGCACAAAACAGATTTATCTCCAAAAAAATTTATTTTATTTAATTATATTCAAAATCAATTTTTCTTATAAAATCTTGATAAGAATCCCATTTTGTAGCCTGATAAACATAAAAATATCTAAAAAAAACATGGGTGGGTATATATATTTTAAGCGTGTTATGCCAAAATCATGAATTTACGCTTTTGCTTTATTAAAAATAAGCGATTTTTGGCTCACCCTGTATATATCAAATTATGTGAACAGAATTAAAAAGTATTCTTTAAGTTTCCTAATAATATACTCTAATTTTATAAAAATCGGTGTACAAATGTGTACTCTGTCAAAGGTAGAATTTGAAATAAACAAAAATTTAAAAAAAAATCATAAATTTTCAAAAAATTTCGAAAAGAGGATCAGCTAGGATTTTGGTAAATATCATTTTTAATTCACCAAAGGGTCCCGAACAAGAAACTTCAATCAGTTTTTGGCGTCATTTTTATGTGACTTCGTTCAGGTACACCGTGTACAGTGCACACTTTTTTTTTAATTTCCAAATCGGTTTTCCAAATTTTTAGTAAAATAATAAAATTTAAAAAGATTATAATTCACATTTATTACTTGGATAAAAGGTCTTTATCAAAGAAAAGCACAAATTTTCTCGGACAGACGTAAAATACATCTACATACACACAAAAAACAAACATACCTTCGTAACTTCGGGTGGGCAAAAAGTGCCAATTTATCCTACAATTTTTAAAATGTATCCTACAGGATTCCTATACTGTGCAAATTTTAAATTTAATATTTTTTTGTAGATTTTGAATATTTTGGAAATTGGGATCATTTTAAAATTTAGAAAATTTAATAAAAACTTAAAAAATAGAGCCCTTTCCTTGTAATCAGCGACCTCAAAAACCACATGTTGCCAAATTTAAGGTAGTTGTCGTACGACGCGTGGTACAATATTGTTAAAAAATTTTAGATTATACGCACCGTAAAAGTATACGAGATTGTAGCTAAGTGATTCATAATTTTTTCGCAAGACTGTACCTACCCTTGGAGACGTTACCTATACGTAATACTTTTGTTGAATGTAACAATCTGCACTAGTTGTATGTAGTATGATAGTTAATATTAGTTGGCAATGTAAAACAATGACAATGTTGTAGTCAATAAATAATTAGAAGTTGAACTGACAGAATTATTTAAACGAATGTGTTTTAATTAATTATATAAAGATATATTGTTAAAACCATATACTTTATCAGGTTATGGGCCCAGATATACGTGAAAAGTGCGTGTAAAAGTAAAACGGCCGAAGTCAGTTTGTAAAAGGTGTGAATTTCTGGAAAATATTTTTTTCAAGACATCAGTCAAAAATGTCAAACTCTAATTTTGTTGTACCAATCTTGGAGGCAAGTAATTTTAATAATTGGAACTACCGAATAACGACAATATTAAAACGGGAAAATTGTGATGACACTGTAACCCAAGAACCACCCAATCTAGAAGAAACTCAACAAGAAAAAGATAATTGGAAGAAGAAGGATGCAAAGGCACAATCAATTATTGTAGCAGGTGTGTCAGATAAACATTTAGACATAGTAAAAGACTGCAAAAATGCCAAAGAACAAATCTTAGCATTAAAAAACGTTTTTGTAAGATCAAGTTCTTTTACAAAACTTTCGCTATGGAGAAAACTGTTATATTTGAAAACAGATGCAAATGAAAAGTTGGAGGATCATTTTTTTAAATTTGACACGATAATAAGAGAGCTAAAAGAACAAGGTTCAGATTTAAACGAAAGCGATAAAGTGTGTCACCTTCTGTTATCATTACCAATAAAGTTTGATACAGTAGTAACAGCCTTAGAAACAGTTTCTGATGTAAAAATGGACTTTGTTAAAGCCAGATTGTTAGACGAAGAAATAAAAGTAAAGTCCATGACTGAAGGTAAAACTGAAGACAGTGAATCAAGTTTCAATGTATTTACACAAAAAGGATGCTACACATGTGGAAGCATGCAACACTATAAAGCAGATTGTCCAAAAAGAAACAGTACAAGAGGAAAGTTTAGAGGAAATTTTAGAGGTCGAGGTCAAAGTTATAGAGGGAGTTACAGAGGTTATAATAAAGAAATAAGGAATACAGAGATTAAAAAACAACAAGCAAATAGTGCAGAAGGAGAAATACAATTATATGCAGCAAATGTATGTGATGGTGATGATAATGTAGTATTTATTTTGGATTCAGGAGCAAGCAATCATTTTGTTCAAGAGGGTCTAGAAAAATATATGAAAGATGTAAAGACACTGCCAGATCATTTAAAAATTCATATAGCAAATGGTGATGTTCTAAAAACTAACAAAATAGGTATTTTAAACACAAAATGCCAAGGGCTAAATGTATCCTTTAAAGCGTTTATAGTACCAAAGATGAAATACAATTTATTATCAGCTTCAAAATTGACATCAAGAGGTCATAGGATCGTTGTAGAAAAACATAATACATCATTAGAAGGAAGAAATTTTATACTAAATTTTGAAAATAAAAGCGGACTTTATTTATTAACTTTGGATAAAATAATTAAGCAAGATGAATCGTGTAATATGACAGCTCAAGAAGAAAATATATGGCATAAAAGGTTAGGACATGCAAGTAAAGAAAATCTAAAACAGTTGGGATTACCAATTTCTAACAAAATTTGTGAAAAATGCGTTGAAGGGAAGGCTACAAGAAATTCTTTTAAAAGAAATGAGAAATCTACAAAAGTTTGTGGAGCACTGGTTCATAGTGACGTATGCGGACCACTGAATCCAAGCACAATTGATGGGGGTAAATATTTCCAAACAATAATTGATGATTATTCACATTTTTTGGTTGTAAAAATACTGAAAACAAAAGATGAAGCCGATAAAAATTTAATACAGTATATTAAAGAATTTGAGAGACAACATGAGGTTAAAGTAAAAGCATTCAGACTGGATAATGGGGGTGAATTTACTTCAAACAAATTTAAAGAATTTTGTAAGCAAGAAGGTATTTTATTGCAATATTCTTTGCCATATACACCACAAAGTAACGGTAAAGCAGAGAGAATGAATAGGACATTATTAAATATGGTCAGAATAAAGATAATTGAATCAGGAATACCAAAATATTTATGGGGAGAAGCCCTAAAATGTTCAGCATATGAACTGAACCGAACCCCTACTACAGTACTACCAAGAGGTGTAACACCATCTGATATTTGGCATGGAAGAAATGACTTAAGCAAACTTAGAGTATTTGGATGTCAGGTATGGTATACTGTGTTACCGAAAAGAAACAAGTTGGATCCAAAAGCAAAAGAGGCTATAATGGTTGGATATTGTGGAGGAGGCTACAGACTATGGGTGCATGAAGAAAAGAAAATTATAAAATCAAGGGATGTTAGATTTAATGAGTCAGTTATGAAATATAAAAATATGAATTCAGAAAACAAGTCAAAAGAACAACAAAGGGAAGAAATTATATATGAATCTAAAAATACAGTAGAAAATAAAGAAATAGAAGAATATGACAATGAAGAAAATGAAGAATATAAAAATGTAGAAGGAGAAAAATATGACAATGAAGAATATAAAAATGTAGAAAGAGAAAAATATGACAATGAAAAAAGCGAAGAGAACGAAGTAGATTTTATACAGGGTGCTGATAAAGATGAAGTAACAAGGAGAAGCACAAGGACGAGACAAATACCAAAGCGTCTTCAAGACTATGAGTTAAATACAGAATTTCAAGCAAATTTAATGAGTGCATTATCAGCAGGGTGTCTAATGTCTGATTTGCCACAAAACTACAGTGAGGCAATCCAAGATGATGATTGGAAATGTGCAATCAAAGAAGAATTGCATGCGTTAAAAGAAAGTGAAACCTGGGAACTGGTTAAACCTCCAGAAAATGTAGACATAATTGATAGTAAGTGGGTTTTTCGTGAAAAGGTGCTTAATGGAAAAACTGTTAAAAAGGCTAGACTTGTTGCTCGTGGATTTCAACAAAGATCACTGGATGAAGATGTATATGCTCCTGTTGCACGTATGGTTACAATCAGAGTACTTCTGTGTTTATATTTGGAGTACGACATGCATGTATTATAACTAGACATAAGCTCAGCTTTTCTTTATGGTAAGCTTGACAAGCCTGTGTACATGTATCAACCTGATGGATTGAATAAGAATTCAGGTTTAGTATGTAAACTTATTAAATCTTTGTATGGTTTAAAGCAGGCCCCAAAATGTTGGAACTCTTTATTTCACGAAAAAATTATTGATTTGGGTTTAAGGAGATCCCAAAAAGATCCATGTTTATACTTTAATAATGAAACTTTTTTACTGATTTACGTAGATGACATAATTTTACTTTCAAAACATCTAGAAAATTTAGAAAATATTAAAAATAAATTATCAAAAAGTTTCAAATTAAAGGAGTTCAAAAATAAAAAACTAATGTTTTTGGGTCTTGAGATTTCTAAAGTCAATAATGAATTGTATATTAGTCAAAAAGGGTTGATTAAAAAGGTATTAAGTAGATTCAATATGGATGATTGCAAAATGTGTGATTTGCCTATGCAAACAAAATTGCAATTACCTGTGGAATCAACAAATGTTAAAAATAATATTCCATATCGTGAACTTATAGGTTGTTTAATGTACCTTATGTTAGGTTCCCGACCTGATTTAAGTTTTTGTGTGACATATTTTAGTCAGTTTCAAAATTGTTATTCTAAGGAACATTGGGTTCATTTAAAGAATGTTTTAAAATATATCAAACAAACAAAAAATTTTGGCTTAAAATTTATCAAAAGTAATGATTCCGAACTTAAACTAGTTAGTTACGTAGATGCAGATTTTGCAAATAGTATAGTTGACAGAAAAAGCATTACTGGTTTTGTGATTAAATTGAATAATAATCTCATTAATTGGAAAACAAAGAAACAAAATATAGTAACTCTATCAAGTGCAGAGTCAGAATATGTTGCTCTTTCAACTTGTATTACTGAAAATATTTTCTTAGCTCAAGTTTTAACAGAAATAACAAATTTTAATGTTTATCCAATAAATATTTTTGAAGATAACCAAAGTTGTATAAAGATAGCTTCAACTTTAGAGGCGAAGCGTAGTAAACATATTGATGTAAAACATCATTTTGTTCGAGATTGTATAGCTCAAAATGTTGTTAAGTTAACTTATGTTCAAACTGATAAACAATTAGCTGACATGTTTACAAAGCAACTTACAGGAGTTAAGTTTAAGTATTTTAGAGATTTATTGAATGTATGTTTAATTTAAATTTTACAGACTTGCAGAATTGAAGGCGGATGTTGAATGTAACAATCTGCACTAGTTGTATGTAGTATGATAGTTAATATTAGTTGGCAAACATATTCATTTTACTCACTAGTATACTTTTTTACAAATTGGACGGTTAAAAAAATTTTATTATTTTTTTTAAACTCAGCAAAAATACATTAAAAGACTGTTAGATTTTTGAAAGCTTCTGACAGTTTTTTTTATAACTAAGAAAATGGTACAGAACTACAGAAAGCGTATACAATCCATGTTAATTATCCAATTTTTAATAGAATTTATCTCGGGTTATAGACGGTCAATCGACTTAAAATTTTAAGGATAATTGTAATTTTATGTCCTTAATAAGTATAAAAAAAATTAAAATTTTCTGATGGTATGCCCACAGCACGACAAGTACCTTAAGCATTATCAGTACATTTTTTGGAAAAATGCCCGTCATATGGCGCTGATCACGAATTTAATATTATTTTTTCCAAACAAAATTGCGTATCCCTTAAGCCGAATCTACAATTGTCGCAGGTCGCAGATCGCAGAACATAAGCTTGCGCAAAGCTCCCAGCTGACAAAAGAACCTTGCTCCATCACCACGTCGCGGGGTGCTTTGCGCAAGCGTATGTTCTGCGATCGGACCCCTGCGACAATTGTAGACCCGGCTTTAAATAAGGCCTCCATAGGTGTTGCCAAGAAAACCGTTAAATTTGAAATTGTATATAGTTTCATCTTCGTGAGTAGGTACGTTTAAATTGTGGTTTCTAGCAATGAATACCTAGCAATGAATACTTTTTCTATGATGAATACCTGACGGTAAGAAATAAAAATAAAAAGATTTATGATGTAAAAAACTTCACCTGATCAGCCTAAATTATTAAATAGGAAATAATCGAATACTTTGGTACTAAAAAATCTTAGATTATAGAACGCTTAAATATAAAATAACTTTGTTTGATGTTTAATAATTCGTTAATTTTATTTTTAATAAATGTGGGTAAATCAATTTGTCAGCTGCTAAAACGAATTTACTAAAATTTTCTCCAGTGCATTGTATGTGTGGAAGGTATAACGATTTGCAGGACAAGTTTGATATTTTTTCATGCAATGTTAAAACAATTAAAAATATCATTATAAGCACTTAATTTTATTTTTTTTTATATCGGTTTTGTCCTAAAGTGCACTTCGGTGAGTATTAGGTACCTTAAAAACATAAGAGGGTCCAAATTTCAATATCATGTTCCAATAAAATGAGAGAATACTCCAGACTGCTAATTGAGTTAAGACGAAGAACTGGAAAATCTAATTTTTCATTTTTCGTAATGCTTAATCCTGTTTTATTTAATAATGCTGTATTATCTGCTAAAGCCATAAGCGGGTATAATGATGAGAAAAAGAACTATTATGACCAGCGCCGTAGCTACAAGGTTCCGTGGGTTAGGTGAAACCAGACCCGCGAGCTCAAGGGGCCCGCGGCATTCATTTTTAGTAATGGCTTTAGGCTTAGTAAATAGTAAAATAATAATTATAATATAAACAATATCATATGCCTGAAAATACCACACGATTTATTGCCAAATTTGCAAACCGTAATATTCGGCAACCGTGTGCCGGGCCCGATGAATCACCAAACTCAGCTTATTTTGGTTTGGGAGTGTTCTTTTTCAATGCGTAACGCGTGTTACTAAAACCAGTGATGTAATGTATCGAGATACAAGTATCTAGATAATGGATCTAGATACATTTTATGTATCTATAGATACGTATCGAGATACATAAAAAAATCAGGATCTAATTTAGTATCTAGATTCTTTTGAAAGTATCTAGATCCTTAGATACAAGATACATTTTATTTTACTCAACCTGATTGCAACAATACACGGAACATGTACAATGTACATCCAATGGATATCCAATGGACATACTGTATGGATATTTAGGATATACATAGGATATCCTGGATATCCATTAGATAACCATTGGATATATACAATGTATATTATACATGTCCGACCCTGCTGGATATCCATTGGACATCTATTTTATAGTTTACACGCTTGTTTTATAAATATCTATTGCTTTATAAGGTCCAACAATTTTTTTTCTTGGCATTTTTACGTTTTTTTAATAGATAATATCTGGAAGTAACTTAGATACTTTTTGAATGTATCTGTACCCAGATACTTTTGGGAAAATGTATCGGTATCTGTACCCAGATACATCTGCCAGAGAGTATAAATACTGAAAAAAATGTATGAGTTACATCACCCCTTGCGGCCTTGAGTTTACGGTGAATTCACCGTTTGCGTGAATTCACCGGGAATACACCATTTATGTGCAGTGAATATACCGTCCATTTGTGACATTTGTAGACGGTAATTAAACGGTAAACTCACGCTGTTTTTGCGATAAATTCACGGTGATTTCACGGTTAATTCACGGTGATTTCACGGTAAATTCACGGTGAACTCAAGTTTGCAAAATCACCGCAAATTCACTGTCAAAGTAACGTAAATTTATCGTGAAATCACCGCGAATTCACCCTAAAAGCGCTGTGAGTTTACTGTAAAAACATCGTAAATTACTGTACAGTACCACGTTGAATTGTAAATAATAAATTATTTTAATTGTTTGTAAATGGTTGTTTACTTTTTAATAAATAGAAATTTTGTTGCTAATAGACGGTATTAATAATTAAATAAAAAATTAATAATAAATATTAAGATTTTTTTATTTATAAACATTATTAAATAAATAATTTGTTTATACTTAAATATTGATGAAGCGCATTTATTTTACCAAAACTAAATTCACAAGTTCAACAGTAAAATTTAAAGGGTTTATAAATTTACCTGCCTACTTAAACATTATATTGATATTCTGGAAGTTATAAACTACCAGTACATATTTAATAAACGACGACATTGAAAAGCCAAGTCCGTAGTGGTTCCATTTAAAAAAAGGAGGGATAGTATAATCTCCCTTGCGGCCTTGAGTAACTCAAGTTGAGTTCACGGTTTATTCACCGTGAATTCACCGTAAATAAACCGTCTGTGAAAAGTGCGTGAATTCACTGTCTAACTACCGTTTACAAATGTCACAAACCGGTGAATTCACGGTGAATAAACCGTGAACTCAAGGCCGCAAGGGACTGACTAAAACGGTGTTATTTTAATAATTAAGAGAATTTTTAAAATGAGTTTCAATTACAAACATCTGTTATCTATTATCTATTCTATTATTAGTGACTTTGCCACTACCGCTACGTCTGCGATTGTGACTAACAATTTGTGAGTTAATCTGATAGCGGTAAGTATCCAAGATTTGCTTATGGATTGTCAATATTACAATGCTGACAGTATATTGACAGTATTATAGTGTTAACGTTGGTATCAAAAAATATGTTGCCTAGAACTGATTATTAAAAATTTTCCAGGTGAAAATATCCCTGAGGAGGATGGCCAACACCAAAGAAATTTTGATGAAATTAATGCAGCAACCTCTAAACCTAACGAAAATACCAAGTTGTCCGAGTCGAATAAATATTCGGCTAATAAACGTTAACCAGATTCGTACATACAGTTCATTTTTTTTAAATTTGGACTCGTGTTTTTTATTAATTTGGTAGTTTTATTTAGTATTTTTAGTATTTAAAAATGGTACTTCTGCTGAAGACCTTCATTAAATACTCAAATTGACAGTAATATTTATTATTGACCATTTCCCTCGTCTTAATTTCCACCAATCACAAACGCGCAATTTTGAATTAAAAATTTTTAATTAATGGTTTCTAGGTGGAAAAAACTGTGTGACAGCACCTGTATCACTTAGCAACGTGTTTTTTCGATTCTTTTCGGAAAAATGAAATGCCCTTATGATATTACTTACGATAATTTACTTGTTAATTATTATATAATAGGTATCGATATAAAAAGATAACCATGTCAAAAATAATATCAGTTTCTAAATTAAAAGAACTTTTAAGGGCATAACTTCATTTCGATAAAGTTATGCCAAATGGCAGAAAAAGTACATCGCCTTATAAAGTCCATATATGGACATTTTTGGAGTAAAAAAGTAACGTATTTGGTTTTGCAAATTTTAAATCACACATTATTTTTAGCTAAGTAGATCAAAAAAATTTTTATTTTAAAAAATAAGGGGGAAATAAAAAGACAAAAAATAAACATTTTTGTGAAAAATCTAGTAGTTAATTTTCCTGTCTTTGAAAATAGCATCCATATGGATGGTTTGAAAAAGATAATCACGAAACTTTTTCTTCTTTCAATTTGCAAGTTACTGATCATTAATAGTCCTGAACAATGTATGTATACATTTTAATTATTGTTCAGCCACTACAAGTATTAACGTCCAGTGGCTTTAACAAAATACCCATTCACCATTGGAGTCCAACATTTACGTGTGTTCACATAAAATTTTAATTTTTTTTATATAAATTCTTTTCAAAGCGAAGATTATTATCCGTTAGGAATACTTTGGCTCTCGTGGGCTGTACCCAGTAAACACAATTACGTAAATATGACGTAAATATGACGTCATGTCAGGTCACGCTTACGTAAGATATAGGTCACACCTGAGTCATAAGAGTCATTATTTCACACTTCCTTACGTCAGACTCTGGCGTAATAAATATGACATAAATATGACGTAAACATCTTGACGTAACACTGACATTTGTAGTTACGCATGCGCACTAAAGTATGATTTAGTTATTTGACCACAGAAGGCAGAAGTCGCACTTCACAGATTTCGTGTCGCAAAGTTAAAGTTTGAAGTAGGTCAATCACCCATCGTCTGTGGCATCTTTTATATAGTAATAGTATATGCATATACTATACATGTATTATGTATCAAGTTTTATAAACGCCATTTTATTTATTTAAAGCCAATTGTTTAACAAATATAATTAATTATATTTGTTAAACATTTGACATCTGTCAAATGTCAACGGAATTAACCTCACTTTATTTCTTATATATAATAACGCTGTGTCTAGTCTCACGCTAGCGTGAACGCAATTTAATTTTTATTCTCACGCTAAAGTCAAAATAATTTTAATTTTATTCTCACGCATTATTTTATTTAATTTTACTTTTTAGGTGTCGTGTCATTTGATTTGATTATTATTTGATTATGTCATTTGATTTGATTATGCAAATGTAATAAATTAATTTACTAATAATAAAATCGAGACTCTTTTACTGCAGCCAAACCAACCCAAACTCAACAACACAACCCAACCGACCCCGCCCCATTGCCCCCCCCCCCGCCCCATTGAGCAAATAACCCAACTAAAATGGGCAAATTTATGTTACGATAAAAATAAAACACTTAGACAAAGGAACAACAAATTTATGAAATAAAAAAAGTTCGACTACTTCTGGTAGATTTTATGTTACGATAAAACTAAAACAAATTAACCAACCCAACCAAACCGAACACTGTTTAACAAAGAAACAACAAATTTATGAAATAAAAAAATAAAAAAGTTCTTAGAATCGAACCCGGGACCTCTCGCATGCCAAGCGCCCGCCCTACCATCGGAGCCATCTAGCTTGTTGACAACAAGCTAGATGGCAACAAGTTGTTGTCAAATATTAAACGCTCTGGGAACAAAAACGGATTATAATTAGTGACGTCACCGCGTGAGAATAAGAATAAAATTGCGTTCACGCTAGCGTGAGACTAGACACAGCGATATAATAAAGCTAATTTCAGCCCGTGACTAAAATGCCCAAAAGGCACTACTTATTGCCAACTTGAGCCCGTGACCAAAGCACCATAAAGTCACAGCTCGTCAATGGAGAAGTAGATAAATACATTTAACTTATTTGAAAAGGATAATTGGTGTAGAGGAAAGGTCTGCATCTAATACTCAAGACAACGTATGCGTAACTACGAATTTTATTTTGTCGTAAAAATAATTCTTAAACGAATTTCTACGCGATTAGCTGTACTGAAGGAAAACTTTTTATTGTATAATATTTTATAAAATCGGATAAAATTTTGTAGAATTTTACTGAAATTAAAAAGATTATGTAAAAAGTAATCGTACTAAAATTGAGTAAAACTAGTACCAGATTCGTTTAAATGTATGAGTATGAGTATAAGAACGTATGGCAGGCCCCATCGGCTACGCCTTACACTGATCTTCCAGGTTTATTTTACCCCCTTTCGGTTCTATACGTATCCCGCCACACCTGTGTTTGGTGGATCTGAATTTTTACCCCGGCAGGTAATCTTTCCTAGGAGGTCGTGGATAGCAGTGTCGATGGTAAAGGCCATTCCCGGAATTTTGTCGCCGGGCGAGTATAGGAGAAGGATGGACAACAGTTGGTTTTTGGGGGCCTTGAACTGACCCATAACTAAGTACAATCCGGACTCCCCCTCATGGGTTATTAGTACGATTTTTTTTTTTTTTTTCTTTGGCCGGCGGAGAAATTCTTTACGAACACTCGGTTCCTCTTGGGGCCCCGAGTAGTGTGGGACTCCGTCTATTGACGTATACCCACTAAAACTCCCCCGTTAGGTGGTTCAGAGCCCTGCACTGCGGTTTGCTTTCGCAATCCTATTGTGCCCTAAATGGTATTACTTCCATAGCTCTAGCTCCGTTGCTTCTATGAAGCGCAGTAGCCGAGGCAGTGGAAGCAATTTTAAAAGTTCTGGTGTGAGTTTAGACTCTCCCAGGTGTGTTCTTCTTAAGGTGTTGAATCCCTCACATTGACACATAATGTGAAGAGGTGTTTCCTCTTCTTCTTCGCATCCTCTACACAAGGGGTCATCTGTCATCCCCATTTTGTGAAGATGTTTTTTGAATGGAGCATGGCCTGTGAGAAGGCCTAATGCTTTTTTTAGTTGGGTCCTGGTATATGTCCTCATTGGTTTCTGCCCTTCAGCAGATGGATTGTCCAAAAGTGCTTTCGAATGCTCCAGACCAGACAGGCTTTCCCAGTATTGTTTGTGTTATAGTTCTGTCCAGTCAATTAGTTTTTTCCTGGATGATTCTTGGCTGGTGCCGCATGTGGGTTCCGGCCCCATCAGCAGGGTTTCGGCTTCATCAGCTGCGAAGTTTGGCTTCCACCTCATCGAACTGTTTCTGCCTTCTTCTTGCACAAGGATGAATTAGTACGATACTTGGACATCCTTGCTGGTCTTGTATTTCATCTGGGTCTATCCGGTCTGCTGGAATTCGGAATCTGCTTGTTGTTTGTCCCACTGGGGTGGTGTGTTTACTTTCCCCACACTCTTAGAAACACTCAAAATGACTCGTTATGTTTTGACTCATTGTTCCAACGGAAAGGCAGTCGCTAATGGTAAGACAAATTTTACCGAATGCAACAGTCATAATTGGGTTTGGTTTAAAGTTTTTTAGAATAGTTTTTTGTTTCCTCAACTAAGCAGTCCATAATTATAATTATTTAATTTAACTATAGTAATATATTAAATAGAAGAATAACTATTTATTGAAAACGACTATTCGTTGTTTTCTTGTTGTGATAGAAATGTATTTAGGTTTTCTTTTCTTATTTAACAATTAAGAAATTGAATTTATATTTATTTTTACTGCTTTTACCATTTATTTTTTTTATACTCGAGAAGGTCTGGCAGTTTGTTTATTTAAGCAAAGATTCGAAAATGGTTTGATTACTTACATAAGATTTATGTGTTTATTAAGTTTCCCTATGTCAAGTCCTATACGGCGGGTTACTTTGGTATATTTAATGTAGGGGTTCGTTAACCCTGTTCATCTCTTTTATTCGTTCTTGTTTACTTCTACGGATTTGTCACTTGGGAAGGTATAAACACACCCGTAGGCTCGATGAATTCTTATTTACGCAAATAGCGAATTGCAAATATTAAAAAACTTATCTGAATATGGCTCCCTGTCCCCTTAATTGTAATTAGTCTCTTCCTGGTTTATGCCGCGATGAACTACCTGTTCAGGTGGGTGGTTCCGTGACTACGACAGGTGGGGTGGCAGTTCACTTCGCGCTTTTAAGCTTTTAGATTAGGTTTTTATTGCACTGACTATGTATACCTACTTGTTTATAAATAGTTCAAAGCGGAGAAACTATCACCTCTCGACCGTAAGAGCGATGATGTACCAGATGAGTTTAATTCGTTTAATGTAATAAAAAAAATTTAATTTATCGGAAACTGTCAATAATTTTCACTTATATCTTTTCAATCATTTTTATTTTTTTAATAATACTTAAAAGTATTATAATTATAATATTTAATAATACTATATATATTATTTAATAATACTTATAAGTATTATAAGTATATATATATACTTATATATAAATATACAATATTTATAATTTTGCAGTCAAAGTAAAAAAATCGAAAAAATTAATATGTTTAACTTTAACCTTAAATAACTTTTAAATCAGTGAATTTATTAAAAAATCATAAGGAAGCTTTTTTGTACAGCGTTCAATTTCCTATAAAAATATATGTCTTTTATTGCTGTATATTAAATTGCTCGGGAGAAAAAAATTAAATGTAAAACTTGCCGAAACCCCATGTTATTTAAATGGAAAATGTATAGTCTTTAAAGACGATTAAACCGTGCCACAATTGTGGCACGGTTTAATATGAATATTTTTTTTATAATTTTTTTAGTAATTTTTTTTAGGTCATAAACTAAAAATTTGCGGGCGCTGCAAACAAAGACAACATAGTGTCCCACACTGGAGTCCCAAATTGAGACTTCCAAAGTATAAAGCGCCACCAGTGCATGGTAAGGGGTACTATAGAGAAACTTCTAGTCGGTGACCCAACATCGATCCCGACTTCTACCGTGCTGGCACGAACCGCCTTATAACGTGACGTCATAATAATAATCCGGTTTTGTTCCCCGAACATACAATATTTGTTGTCAAGCTAGATAGCTTAGATGGTAGGGCGTTTGCTTGGCATGCGAGAGGTCTCGGGTTCGATACTCAGAAGTTGTCGATTTTTTTTTACTTTTTTATTTCATAAATTTGTTGTTCCTTTGTTAAAAAGTGTTTTATTTTTATCGTAACATAAATTTGCCCATTTTAGTTGGGTTTTTTGCTCAATGGGGCGGGGGGGGGGCAATGGGGCGGGGTCGGTTGGGTTGTGTTGTTGAGTTTGGGTTGGTTTGGTTTTATTACGTAACTAACGTGCCCTTAACATGTATACAGGTACAATTAATACTATCGCCTAAATCCCTAAATCTTACACAATGTAATGTTACACATATAAACATTTTTTTAATATATAAGTAGACTACTAACACTAGGCACTTAACACTGAAATGTAATGTTACACATATAAACATTTTTTTAATATATAAGTAGACTACTAACACTAGGCACTTAACACTGAAATCGACTAATAAGGGGCCGTCCATAAATTACGTAACACCATTTTTGCCAATTTTTGACCCCCCCTCCCCCCTGTGTAACACTCTGTCACACTTGGGCAAACCCCCCCCTAAAATTACGTAACACTTTGGCTTACCCCCCCTAAACTAAAAAAAAGGACAAAACATATATTTAGTTAATAACTAAAAAAAAAACAAAAAATATACTCAGTCAACAGAATCTTAATCTCAAATCAAACAAAAAACAAAATATTAAAAATCTAAGCTTATTACAAACAGGTAGGTAACAAAATCTTACTATTAGGTTATTAAGAATCACTTAAGCAGTAGTATGGGTATTTTTCAGTCGTCAGAACTTTTCCATGGTGTTGAAATGGCATTTTCTATGGATATTACTTCTACGCTTGCGTTTTCGTAGATATATTCGGCAACAGCCACATTTTCTAAAACATATTCATCAATCCACTGTAACTCCTGATCTGTTTTATCAAGTTGCACCAAAAATTCCTTTTGTCTTTTAGCTGCCACCCTTTCTGGTCTAATTCTTTTAATATTTGCCTCTCGCCCGCAGTCTTTTTGGTGGCTGCTCATGAGTATATATTTTAGCGAAGCCCCATAAAGCCCACATTTCTTGCAGATTCGTTTCTGCAAAGCTTCTTTTACTGAAGGACACTTAATATCATATGGGACTTCTTTAAAATTCTTAAAGAATAAGGGTGCATTTAACCTGTCCTTTAGAGAAAGAGTACCAAACAAATTCAAGAAGTGTCCTTGTTCTTTAATGGTTAACGCATCTTCATTATACCCTACTGATACTGCAGGATCTTGCCTCGAGGCAAGAATCTATTCGGGAAAAGCTCTTTAAATTGGCTTCTAAAAGCCAAACAACAGCTGCGATCATCGCATTTCACAATTTGTAAAAATTTTTAAGTACTGGCTATAGCTACTTCTCACATTTTATTTTATAATTTAAATGAAGGCTCAAAAGTGTTACGTAACAAAGTCGTAAACCCCCCCTCCCCGCCTCGTAACACTTTGTCACACTTTGAGCAACCCCTCCCCCCCCTTCGCGTGTTACGTAATTTATGGACGGCCCCTAAAATAAACCGCTAATAAATGGCGTCCAAAGACGTTTTTTCTTTATGATGGCGTCTCAACCTCGTTGATTTTGCGCAGCTACACGAGAGCCCTCTTGCGATATTTGTATTGTATTGGGAATAACCAATTAGCAGATTTTTCGAATCTTACACTGGGAATGCCCAATTGAATTCAATTGGAAATTACCTATAGGTAGCTTTATCCAATCGAAACCAATAAAAACCATTAGAATCCTAACTGGTATTTTCCATCATGGAAAATACCAGTAAAAACCAATTTCTGTTTTATATCGCGCCCAATTAAATCCAGTAAGTCCAATTCAGACCCATTGATACCAACCAATACTTCAATTGGTTTCTACAGGAATTAATCGGTCATTTAGTAACATTGCAATTAATACATTTAAGCAACATTTTATTTGTAAATGTAATGTTCCTGAGCCGGACATAAGGCTTTGTTGCAATGTTCCTGCAACATTGCCACAAGGATTTTTGTAACATTACATTTAACAAATGTAACGTTCAGTAACATTGTAGAAATATTATTTTTCCCAGTGGGGTGGTGAATCCAGTGCCGTGCTTAGATTTTGTTTTAAAAAATCGCTAATATGAATTCTGCGTGCACGCATTATTTTTAACACAAATTTTATAAATTTTTAACTGTGTATCCCGACAAACTTTTTCACCGTTTGTGACCGGTAAATTTTCGCTTATTGTCCACCCTATTGAAAATGCCATATAAAACCCATATTGAATCCGATAAGGAAACGTATCTGGTTCTATATGGTTTTATAGGTCCTATATGGAAAGTCCTGGTTTACATTACGGATTCTATATGGTTGAATATGGATTTCCATTTTAAAAATTTTCATATTCAACCATATAGGGAAACCTATCTGGAAATACATATAGAACAGAAACCAGATAAATCCATATACAACCATATACAATGTATATGGTTGTATATGGATTTATCTGGTTTCTGTTCTATATTCAACCATATACATGTCTTTATAAAGACATGTATATTATACATGTCTTTATAAAGACATGTATATGGTTGAATATGGATTTATCTGGTTTCTGTTCTATATGTATTTCCAGATAGGTTTCCCTATCTGGTTCTATAGTGTTTTAGAGTGTTTTTATCTGGTTCTATAATGTAATCTTCTATCTGGTTCTATAGTGAAATGCCTGTTTCAAATACCTATATTGAACCAGATAGAAACCATATAGAATCCAAATACGTGTTTTTTATATGGTTCTATATGGCATTTTCAATAGTGCACTAAGACGCAAATAAAGTGTCCGACATTAGTCGACACAAGTCCGACGAAAGTGTGGACGAAAGTCTGAATTGCCTTGGCACATGTGTCTTTGTACCAATAGCGGACGCAAAAGCGCTTCGCATGTCGTTCGATAATTCAAGCAACATTACGTTCACATGCGTCAGCCGGGTCTACAATTGTCGCAGGTCGCAGATCGCAGAACATAAGCTTGCGCAAAGCACCCAGTTGACAAAAGAACCTTAAGGTTCTTTTGTCAACTGGGCAATTGCTCCATCGCCACGTCGCGGGGTGCTTTGCGCAAGCTTATGTTCTGCGATCGGTACTCCAGTCACCGAGCCTCGGTTTCGAATATCCGAGCACTGCTCCAGTGTATGTCACTTTTTGGACATTTTGCACGACTCTATGCGGTCCCTCGTGTACGCCATAATTTGCGATTTTTATAATAAAAACCATGAAATATTTGAAAAAGTTTATTAAATAGAAGTACCTATAATTCTTTGGTATACAAATATGAAGATCCTCATTATTTTTGGAAAGCCCTCTTACAGAAATCCTTTAATGCTTTTCTACATCTTGTTTATTTTTCATACGAGGCATACCTCGTATAATAGAACTCGTTTTTCTTACTATTTAGTAGAAAAACGAGTTCTATTACGCCTTCCAAATCTGCGAAGATGTTCTTCGTTTCCGCTGTTAAACATAAAAAACATTAATATGTAAGTAGGTATATTAAAATTAGAAATATTTTAGTATTATTACAAGTAGTTTCTAGTATCTTTTATTAAATTATCATATTAGTTGTTTCTCCGCTTAGGTTTAAAATAAAAAAAGTGTTTTTTAATCGAGATAGAATTTTGCATACGCCACTGCAGTGGTCCCAATTAATGTGTCCACGCTACATTGAAAGCGACATACTTGCAAAATAGCCGAAAGATACAGACATATTTTGGTACTTACTTGATAACCGGATGACTAGGTTGTTGTTTCCAACAGTTATACTTATTTAAAATTCATAAACACTGTATGATCCCCCAAAACACTAGCCGGTGCCCCAACATTGATCCCGACTGGACAAAGAATTTATTATATATTATACAATGCATCATTATCATTTAAAATTGGCGGCACAACAATAATATTATAATAAATTTGCCCATTTTAGTTGGGTTTTTTGCTCAATGGGGCGGGGGGGGGGCAATGGGGCGGGGTCGGTTGGGTTGTGTTGTTGAGTTTGGGTTGGTTTGGTTTTATTACGTAACTAACGTGCCCTTAACATGTATACAGGTACAATTAATTGCCCATTAATATACAATTAATTGTACCTGTATACATGTTAAGGGCACGTTAGTTACGTAATAAAACCAAACCAACCCAAACTCAACAACACAACCCAACCGACCCCGCCCCATTGCCCCCCCCCCGCCCCATTGAGCAAAAAACCCAACTAAAATGGGCAAATTTATGTTACGATAAAAATAAAACACTTTTTAACAAAGGAACAACAAATTTATGAAATAAAAAAGTAAAAAAAATTCGACAACTTCTGAGTATCGAACCCGAGACCTCTCGCATGCCAAGCAAACGCCCTACCATCTAAGCTATCTAGCTTGACAACAAATATTGTATGTTCGGGGAACAAAACCGGATTATTATTATGACGTCACGTTATAAGGCGGTTTGTGCCAGCACGGTAGAAGTCGGGATCGATGTTGGGTCACCGACTAGAAGTTTCTCTATAGTACCCCTTACCATGCACTGGTGGCGCTTTATACTTTGGAAGTCTCAATTTGGGACTCCAGTGTGGGACACTATGTTGTCTTTGTTTGCAGCGCCCGCAAATTTTTAGTTTATGACCTAAAAAAAATTACTAAAAAAATTATAAAAAAAATATTCATATTAAACCGTGCCACAATTGTGGCACGGTTTAATCGTCTTTAAAGACTATACATTTTCCATTTAAATAACATGGGGTTTCGGCAAGTTTTACATTTAATTTTTTTCTCCCGAGCAATTTAATATACAGCAATAAAAGACATATATTTTTATAGGAAATTGAACGCTGTACAAAAAAGCTTCCTTATGATTTTTTAATAAATTCACTGATTTAAAAGTTATTTAAGGTTAAAGTTAAACATATTAATTTTTTCGATTTTTTTACTTTGACTGCAAAATTATAAATATTGTATATTTATATATAAGTATATATATATACTTATAATACTTATAAGTATTATTAAATAATATATATAGTATTATTAAATATTATAATTATAATACTTTTAAGTATTATTAAAAAAATAAAAATGATTGAAAAGATATAAGTGAAAATTATTGACAGTTTCCGATAAATTCAATTTTTTTTATTACATTAAACGAATTAAACTCATCTGGTACATCATCGCTCTTACGGTCGAGAGGTGATAGTTTCTCCGCTTTGAACTATTTATAAACAAGTAGGTATACATAGTCAGTGCAATAAAAACCTAATCTAAAAGCTTAAAAGCGCGAAGTGAACTGCCACCCCACCTGTCGTAGTCACGGAACCACCCACCTGAACAGGTAGTTCATCGCGGCATAAACCAGGAAGAGACTAATTACAATTAAGGGGACAGGGAGCCATATTCAGATAAGTTTTTTAATATTTGCAATTCGCTATTTGCGTAAATAAGAATTCATCGAGCCTACGGGTGTGTTTATACCTTCCCAAGTGACAAATCCGTAGAAGTAAACAAGAACGAATAAAAGAGATGAACAGGGTTAACGAACCCCTACATTAAATATACCAAAGTAACCCGCCGTATAGGACTTGACATAGGGAAACTTAATAAACACATAAATCTTATGTAAGTAATCAAACCATTTTCGAATCTTTGCTTAAATAAACAAACTGCCAGACCTTCTCGAGTATAAAAAAAATAAATGGTAAAAGCAGTAAAAATAAATATAAATTCAATTTCTTAATTGTTAAATAAGAAAAGAAAACCTAAATACATTTCTATCACAACAAGAAAACAACGAATAGTCGTTTTCAATAAATAGTTATTCTTCTATTTAATATATTACTATAGTTAAATTAAATAATTATAATTATGGACTGCTTAGTTGAGGAAACAAAAAACTATTCTAAAAAACTTTAAACCAAACCCAATTATGACTGTTGCATTCGGTAAAATTTGTCTTACCATTAGCGACTGCCTTTCCGTTGGAACAATGAGTCAAAACATAACGAGTCATTTTGAGTGTTTCTAAGAGTGTGGGGAAAGTAAACACACCACCCCAGTGGGACAAACAACAAGCAGATTCCGAATTCCAGCAGACCGGATAGACCCAGATGAAATACAAGACCAGCAAGGATGTCCAAGTATCGTACTAATTCATCCTTGTGCAAGAAGAAGGCAGAAACAGTTCGATGAGGTGGAAGCCAAACTTCGCAGCTGATGAAGCCGAAACCCTGCTGATGGGGCCGGAACCCACATGCGGCACCAGCCAAGAATCATCCAGGAAAAAACTAATTGACTGGACAGAACTATAACACAAACAATACTGGGAAAGCCTGTCTGGTCTGGAGCATTCGAAAGCACTTTTGGACAATCCATCTGCTGAAGGGCAGAAACCAATGAGGACATATACCAGGACCCAACTAAAAAAAGCATTAGGCCTTCTCACAGGCCATGCTCCATTCAAAAAACATCTTCACAAAATGGGGATGACAGATGACCCTTTGTGTAGAGGATGCGAAGAAGAAGAGGAAACACCTCTTCACATTATGTGTCAATGTGAGGGATTCAACACCTTAAGAAGAACACACCTGGGAGAGTCTAAACTCACACCAGAACTTTTAAAATTGCTTCCACTGCCTCGGCTACTGCGCTTCATAGAAGCAACGGAGCTAGAGCTATGGAAGTAATACCATTTAGGGCACAATAGGATTGCGAAAGCAAACCGCAGTGCAGGGCTCTGAACCACCTAACGGGGGAGTTTTAGTGGGTATACGTCAATAGACGGAGTCCCACACTACTCGGGGCCCCAAGAGGAACCGAGTGTTCGTAAAGAATTTCTCCGCCGGCCAAAGAAAAAAAAAAAAAAATCGTACTAATAACCCATGAGGGGGAGTCCGGATTGTACTTAGTTATGGGTCAGTTCAAGGCCCCCAAAAACCAACTGTTGTCCATCCTTCTCCTATACTCGCCCGGCGACAAAATTCCGGGAATGGCCTTTACCATCGACACTGCTATCCACGACCTCCTAGGAAAGATTACCTGCCGGGGTAAAAATTCAGATCCACCAAACACAGGTGTGGCGGGATACGTATAGAACCGAAAGGGGGTAAAATAAACCTGGAAGATCAGTGTAAGGCGTAGCCGATGGGGCCTGCCATACGTTCTTATACTCATACTCATACATTAAACGAATCTGGTACTAGTTTTACTCAATTTTAGTACGATTACTTTTTACATAATCTTTTTAATTTCAGTAAAATTCTACAAAATTTTATCCGATTTTATAAAATATTATACAATAAAAAGTTTTCCTTTAGTACAGCTAATCGCGTAGAAATTCGTTTAAGAATTATTTTTACGACAAATAAAATTCGTAGTTACGCATACGTTGTCTTGAGTATTAGATGCAGACCTTTCCTCTACACCAATTATCCTTTTCAAATAAGTTAAATGTATTTATCTACTTCTCCATTGACGAGCTGTGACTTTATGGTGCTTTGGTCACGGGCTCAAGTTGGCAATAAGTAGTGCCTTTTGGGCATTTTAGTCACGGGCTGAAATTAGCTTTATTATATCGCTGTGTCTAGTCTCACGCTAGCGTGAACGCAATTTTATTCTTATTCTCACGCGGTGACGTCACTAATTATAATCCGTTTTTGTTCCCAGAGCGTTTAATATTTGACAACAACTTGTTGCCATCTAGCTTGTTGTCAACAAGCTAGATGGCTCCGATGGTAGGGCGGGCGCTTGGCATGCGAGAGGTCCCGGGTTCGATTCTAAGAACTTTTTTATTTTTTTATTTCATAAATTTGTTGTTTCTTTGTTAAACAGTGTTCGGTTTGGTTGGGTTGGTTAATTTGTTTTAGTTTTATCGTAACATAAAATCTACCAGAAGTAGTCGAACTTTTTTTATTTCATAAATTTGTTGTTCCTTTGTCTAAGTGTTTTATTTTTATCGTAACATAAATTTGCCCATTTTAGTTGGGTTTTTTGCTCAATGGGGCGGGGGGGGGGGCAATGGGGCGGGGTCGGTTGGGTTGTGTTGTTGAGTTTGGGTTGGTTTGGCTGCAGTAAAAGAGTCTCGATTTTATTATTAGTAAATTAATTTATTACATTTGCATAATCAAATCAAATGACATAATCAAATAATAATCAAATCAAATGACACGACACCTAAAAAGTAAAATTAAATAAAATAATGCGTGAGAATAAAATTAAAATTATTTTGACTTTAGCGTGAGAATAAAAATTAAATTGCGTTCACGCTAGCGTGAGACTAGACACAGCGTTATTATATATAAGAAATAAAGTGAGGTTAATTCCGTTGACATTTGACAGATGTCAAATGTTTAACAAATATAATTAATTATATTTGTTAAACAATTGGCTTTAAATAAATAAAATGGCGTTTATAAAACTTGATACATAATACATGTATAGTATATGCATATACTATTACTATATAAAAGATGCCACAGACGATGGGTGATTGACCTACTTCAAACTTTAACTTTGCGACACGAAATCTGTGAAGTGCGACTTCTGCCTTCTGTGGTCAAATAACTAAATCATACTTTAGTGCGCATGCGTAACTACAAATGTCAGTGTTACGTCAAGATGTTTACGTCATATTTATGTCATATTTATTACGCCAGAGTCTGACGTAAGGAAGTGTGAAATAATGACTCTTATGACTCAGGTGTGACCTATATCTTACGTAAGCGTGACCTGACATGACGTCATATTTACGTCATATTTACGTAATTGTGTTTACTGGGTACAGCCCACGAGAGCCAAAGTATTCCTAACGGATAATAATCTTCGCTTTGAAAAGAATTTATATAAAAAAAAATTAAAATTTTATGTGAACACACGTAAATGTTGGACTCCAATGGTGAATGGGTATTTTGTTAAAGCCACTGGACGTTAATACTTGTAGTGGCTGAACAATAATTAAAATGTATACATACATTGTTCAGGACTATTAATGATCAGTAACTTGCAAATTGAAAGAAGAAAAAGTTTCGTGATTATCTTTTTCAAACCATCCATATGGATGCTATTTTCAAAGACAGGAAAATTAACTACTAGATTTTTCACAAAAATGTTTATTTTTTGTCTTTTTATTTCCCCCTTATTTTTTAAAATAAAAATTTTTTTGATCTACTTAGCTAAAAATAATGTGTGATTTAAAATTTGCAAAACCAAATACGTTACTTTTTTACTCCAAAAATGTCCATATATGGACTTTATAAGGCGATGTACTTTTTCTGCCATTTGGCATAACTTTATCGAAATGAAGTTATGCCCTTAAAAGTTCTTTTAATTTAGAAACTGATATTATTTTTGACATGGTTATCTTTTTATATCGATACCTATTATATAATAATTAACAAGTAAATTATCGTAAGTAATATCATAAGGGCATTTCATTTTTCCGAAAAGAATCGAAAAAACACGTTGCTAAGTGATACAGGTGCTGTCACACAGTTTTTTCCACCTAGAAACCATTAATTAAAAATTTTTAATTCAAAATTGCGCGTTTGTGATTGGTGGAAATTAAGACGAGGGAAATGGTCAATAATAAATATTACTGTCAATTTGAGTATTTAATGAAGGTCTTCAGCAGAAGTACCATTTTTAAATACTAAAAATACTAAATAAAACTACCAAATTAATAAAAAACACGAGTCCAAATTTAAAAAAAATGAACTGTATGTACGAATCTGGTTAACGTTTATTAGCCGAATATTTATTCGACTCGGACAACTTGGTATTTTCGTTAGGTTTAGAGGTTGCTGCATTAATTTCATCAAAATTTCTTTGGTGTTGGCCATCCTCCTCAGGGATATTTTCACCTGGAAAATTTTTAATAATCAGTTCTAGGCAACATATTTTTTGATACCAACGTTAACACTATAATACTGTCAATATACTGTCAGCATTGTAATATTGACAATCCATAAGCAAATCTTGGATACTTACCGCTATCAGATTAACTCACAAATTGTTAGTCACAATCGCAGACGTAGAGGTAGTGGCAAAGTCACTAATAATAGAATAGATAATAGATAACAGATGTTTGTAATTGAAACTCATTTTAAAAATTCTCTTAATTATTAAAATAACACCGTTTTAGTCAGTCCCTTGCGGCCTTGAGTTCACGGTTTATTCACCGTGAATTCACCGGTTTGTGACATTTGTAAACGGTAGTTAGACAGTGAATTCACGCACTTTTCACAGACGGTTTATTTACGGTGAATTCACGGTGAATAAACCGGCTAAATAAAATACACCTAAAAAACATGTTTTTAAAAAACACAGCCTTTTTATCCCAGAAAAAAGTTTGAAAATTGTAAGCATAGGTATTTTTAATTTATTTTATTTTACTCATGTAATAAATAAAGATAATAAAAATAGAAATCCTAAATATATATATTATAATTGTATTATTTAAAAGAAACAATATTAAATTATTATTAATACCTAATTTAAATAACTGCAAAAGTATTGTAAACAAATACATAATTAAGAAATAACGTTTGATGCGTGCGTTTTTAAAGTCTTGCGCCAAAACGTGCATTGAGTTGTTATTGGTCACCTCAAATTTACCGATAGAGGTCCGCCATGGCCCCCAGTATGTTTGTAAACTGGGGTTTTCTATAATTTTACCAAAAAGTTAAAGATTCAGCTTATTATTTATATAAAAACAACACTTTAATCAACGGAATAGTGCAATATACTTTAGGAAGAATTTTTTTTATTTTATGTGTTTATGTTTGAGTGTCATAGGGGTTAGGTTTACCCTTGCAACCTTATTGAATTTAAATGAACACAGTGTCATTATAAAGACAAATGCAGCATGTAGTTAATTGGAGTGAATGTTTTTTATATTTATAAATTACATTTAAATCGTGAGTACTTTTAATGTCACAATTTATGTTTACCTGACCTACTAACTTAAGGGATGTTTTTCTTCAATTGCCATGCATTTCTAACATATTATTACCTATTCAAGATAAAATATTTCTCAATAAACCTCTGTGAAAATACTGTTTACATATCTACATAGATAAATGAAAGTTAATCTTTTTGATATACTGCACGAGAAAAAGTTGGGTGTCCACATAAAACAAGACATTTCACATACAAAATTAAATAAAAAATATTATTTAACTTCTTAATATTACACTGTGTTATATTTGGTATCATTAAAATGTTATACCTATTTAAGCTTGGTAAACATTATAAATATTGATGAATTAAAGAAAATAATAAAGTTTTCTGTGAGATAGGTATTTGCTTTTAAATTGGACAGAATTCTGCATCCCCTAACAATTTTAAAATCTACTTTAATTTATGTGTTGTTTTCAGAGAGTTATTATAAAATATATCGTTTATGGTTATGGTTTCTTAATGGTTTTTCCTACTCCTGCATAATCCTGTATTTTCCAAAAACTCATATACCAGACTCCTAATGAAAAATACTATTTTAAACCACAAATTGTTCTCTAATAAAACGTAATTTTTTTTTAGATGCCACCGACTGACTTTTTTATATCTATATGGAAATAACATGAATATGACTGAATGATAATATTGAACCACCAACAATGCAAAGCATGGAGGCAGTATGTGAGGAGGCCGAAGTAAGATATATATAAACATGCCTACCTACCTAATTAAAACTTACCATAATTTAAAAATTTTTAGCATACAGTTAAAAAATTAAAAACTAACAGGCCGTCCATAAGTTTGCAAAAAAAGGACTCTTCATCTGAAGTTTTTGATAACTGTGAAACTCAACAAACATCCATATTCACCAAGCTTCACAAACTTCATGAAGAATATGCAGAAAAATCCAATGGAACAGTAAATATACCTTTATTCAACACCCACTTCATTTATTAAATTCAACTGGTGGGAGAAATACCATTTTGCCCACAGGCTGAAGTTAATATATATGAGTATATAAGTTAAAATTGCAAAGAAGTGAGGTTGTCATATGTCATATATCAAATAAAATATCAAATAAAATTGGATCCTTGCCGCTCTTAAATAAAATATTGTGTGTGACTACTAGTCAAAAGAGGAGATTCCACTCGCGTGCTACAGTAACACTGCTACCGCACTTCAGGCTCAAGGAATCTCCTCCTTTCTCTATTTGCACAATATAACATTTTTGTGTATCCTAACTTTTTTTTTAAATAAATAAGAATTTTGACATACATAGTAAAAATCAAAGCAAATTTAAACTTTCAAATTTTCACACTGCATTGCTAGAAAACATTAAATTAATATTTTATGATGGTAGTGTTATTTTAATTATAACTTTTTTAGTGAGTTAAAATGTAAAATTGATTTTTATTTTTATCAGGTATTTTAATATTTTTCTAAAGTCAAGACGCGTGGTTCAAAAATAATAAGTTTAAATTTGTAATGTGCTTAATATACTATCAATAGTAATAATAGTACAATCAATCTGTAAAAAAAAAATTTGAAAAAATCGACCATATGATCATATAGTCATTTTATTGCATGAATCGATTTGGGGTTAAGCTTTCCTTATAAGCCTTAAACGATTCATGGAAAAAAGTGACCATGGTTAATTTTTTCCATAAACAGCCTTTTTTTTGACAGATTGACTATAAGTACTATCCCTAACAAAAAAAACTCATACAGCTTAAAAATCTAGTCCTGATTTTCTATCATTTCGTTGGAGTAATTATGGCTTTTAACATGATACGTCACATTTGAAAGGTCTAAAATTAAATACAAAGTTAGGTTGAAGTTTGAAAAAAAATTTAATATTTCGTCATCCCTCTGTTTTTGTCAATTACTGCCCGCAAACGGCAAAGCATGGAAGTCGCCGTCTTGCTTTATCACGTTCCAAATGGCTTCAATGGCTTGCCAGAGTTTGTCTGCATTGTTTGGTTAAAAATGTTGTTAAAAAAGTCATAATGGATGTGACAAAGCTCGATGTCAGCTTGACATTGACGGAAAAGTTTTATTCACACAGCCACAATATAGCTGTATGAGTTTTTTTTGTTAGCGATAGTATCTAAAATATAATCGAGTTTTCATCGATTTATTTTTAATCCAATTAAAAACCCAGAGACAAATTTTAAGGGTGTATTCTACGCCTAAAAACAATGAAAAAAAATTAAATGTTGTTATCCGATTTCTAATTGTTTTCGAGATACAAGGTTTTTAACATTCCCTACCGACAATGAAATTATCGTTTGTGTCGTCAATGTATTTTAATTATTTAAGTCAAAATTTTTATTGCAGCAAAATAATTCTACATCAAAATGCAAATATATTCATTCAAAGTTCTGAATGAAGTTTATGCAGTGTAGACAGTAATTTAGCGTTTATTCTTGAAGGTTTTAAAATTTTAAAATTTTTTGTTTTCATTTAAAGGTCTGATTGCCATACACTTATTTAAATCCTGAATACTCCAATATTGGATGAAAACTTCATTTAAAAATTAAAAATAATTCTGGTAATTTTTTTCCGAAAACAGCTTTTTTTGACAAAGTGACTATAATATTAAAAATATAAAATCAATTATATGATTTTTCGACAACCTTTTTGAAAATAGATCTTTTAACACCTTATCAGACGCACTGTGTCGCCAATTTATGGCTAAATTTAATGCTCATCAACTCAAAAACTATCTGTTCTAATAAAAATAACTATAAAAAGATTTGCGTAAAATTGAAAAATGTTAAACTGTTTCTTATTTTTTAGCGACTAAAGCAAAATTCCCACCTGTTAGATAAACTAGTAGCGAGAGAAAGACTGAACACATTAATTCTAAACCTGTATCCTGGCAACAGAGGTTACTCACTGGCATTTAGGACCGCACCACAATCAGATAACCCAGACAATACTGCCGAAATAATACAAATAAAAGAGTGGCCCTATGAAATGGATGAGTTTCTTATGTATATTAACAATGAAGAGCTTCCTCCGTTTCTGTTGGAATTGCTTGAACAGGACTTTAGTTACCTATTCTACAACGGATGCATCATTGCTGAAGTCAGAAACTATCGACAAGCTTATCCTAATACCAAGTGTGAAATTCATCATGTCTTGCTACGGCCCACTCTAAGGGTAAGTAAATAAAACTTTTCTTAAATGATCTAGGTATAAAAAATACACAACTATTAAGTTAAATTTGATGTTTGCAAAAATAATAACATAATACAATAATAATAATATAATTGTGTAACCTGTTGGAACATTTTGTTTAATTTACTTTATTGTTGTCAACACTTGACACTGAAGTAATTAATTATGGCATGGGGACCCGTGTCTTTTGTATCTAAAGACAAACATAGGAAGAAAGCTTCTTATAAACATAGGCTGGCAAATGGCCCCTAAGGGAGCTACAGCCTCTTAAAGGGCGACTCTGAAGATGGTATTTACCTATTATTTCCAAAACGGTTTTGAGATAATATATAACTTGGTTTGCTTACTTAACTTTTTATGCTGAATTTAAACAAAAACAATAGGTATTTCATTTTTTAGGAGTGTTCTAAACAGGACGGCATAGGGTATTTTTAGCCCCAACTGTGCAAATATAAAAATTTGGAATTTTCTACGTAAAAAAGGTACTTTTGTTGAACATCAATAAAATGCACCATTTTTTGAATATACCTAAATTAAATGAGAAATTTAAAACAAAAATCTTTTTTAAAGTAATATACAGAGTGAGTAAAAAATTTCAAGAGTGTATTCTACGCATAAAATCATTTAAAAATAATAATATAATAATTTAAAAAAATTCCTTTACAATAATTACTATATTCTAATTATTGTTTTCTAATATCGAGCAACACTTTGAAAGGTGTCAAGTTGACAGGTGACAGATGACAGGTAACATATGACAAAGAAAACTTCAAAAACCATGTGCCAGGTTGGATCAAATTTCCCAAATTTTATATAATTTTTTTTTCCTCCATTTATTTTTAATACAATTTAAAACCCAGAGAAAAATTTCAAGGGTGTATTTATGCATAAAAATAATGAAAAAAAATTAAATGTTTGTATTGTTTTCGAGATACTCACAATGTTTTAAAACATTCCTTTTTCTTTCAAAGTTCTAAATCAAGTTTAAGCAGTATAGACAGTGATTTGACGTTTATTCTTGAATGTTTTAAAAATCTTTTTTTCTTTCCAGTTGAAGTTCTAAATGCCACACACTTATTTAAATCTTAAATATACCAAAATTGGATCATTCAGTAGTAGCAGTATGTAAATTTATTGGGAAACCAAAAGGCTACTGAATAAGGTCTTTCTGCCTATCTAAATTCAATAAAAAAATTTACAGATATTTTTATATAAATTTTGAACTGTATAAGCTTAAATATATTAAAAAACAGAATTATTAATGTTAATCTAAAGTCTCTAAAATAACTTTCCACAGGGATTTCACTGGAAATTTCCTTTTTCTCGGGGTCCCTTCTATTTCAGGAAAAATAAAGGGTTCAATAAGTTCCAGATTAGCACTAGTTTTGCAGAATTTTTCAGAGAGGTTAACTATTCTTTCCATAATGGGTGTCAAGTTGGTAATTTCATACAAAAGTAGATTTGAGTGGTTAAATAAGGGTGGGTGGGTGTTTGTCTAAGTTTGGTTAGATGTCAAAGGCTTCTCGTTTCTGTTATCTCCAGATTTTTTAGGGAAGGTCTTCTGCAGGTTTGAAATATTATGGAACCATAGTCCAATAGTGGCCGACAGATCATTTTGTATATGTGGGTAGCTGTTTTGGTGGATATTAATGACCTTTTGTTTAATGGTTCGCGTGTGGCAATTGAAATTTAGTTTGGAATCAATGTTCATTCCTAGATATTTAATGTTGTTTGATGGGGATATATGTTGCTATTCCATTGAGATTTGTGGAGAGTCATCTTTAATTTTGTGGTTAAAAATAATAAATTGAGATTTTTGGGCATTGATTTTTATTCTCCACTTTGAGAACCAATTGGAAATCATGTTAAATGACAATTGAATGTTATTGAGAGCTGTTGAAAGGTATTTGTTGAGGGCTATTAAGGCGGTATCATCTGCGTATTGTAGGATGTATGTTTTTGGGGCAAATAGTTGATATCTATTTTATAATAAACATAGAAGTTGTAGAGAGTTAGAGAAAGTGGAACTCCTTGTGCCATCAAAAAGGTGGTGGTTATATATTGGTTAATTTTTATTTTAAGTGGACGGTTTTCCAAAAACTCTTTAATTAACCACATTAAATATTCTGGACAGTCCAGAAGGTAGAGTTTATATAGCAAGGCCTCTATGCCACACACTATCAAAGGCTAGAATGCTGCTGAGTTATGTCCTATAGTGCTGTGGTGATGCAGATTTGATACCAGGGTGATTAGCGGATGTATTGTAGAATGTTTTTCTTTAAAACCAAATTGATACTGCTGTATCTTATTGCCAATTGCCAAGTACCTAGGTGGTTTTTAATAATTTTTTCAAAGTTTTTGCCTAGCACCGGCAGAAGAGTAATTGGTCTATAATCACTTGTTGATGAGGCAGAGGTGGTATAATAATACCCTCTTTCCAAATTGTATGGTGCTTTAAGCAGTAAATTTTTAAGATGTGTTCATGAATTTCTGGTAAAAGATTTCTTAGGAGTTTTCTATTCACATTGTCGTGTCCTGGGGCGGAATTTTTTCCCTCTTGTAGAACTTATGTATAATATTCTTCTTCTCTGATGGTAGGCGGTGTTAAATTGGTGTTTTGTGCATTAAAAAATTCGTTGTACCAGACATTAATGTGGTTAAGATTCCTAATGTTAAATTTGTGGTCATCTAAAAATGAATAGCTTTTTTGGAAATATTTTAAAAGCTGTGGCTACATCTTCATCTGATGTAAGTATTTGGCTTCAAGTAATTCTTTCCCCTTAAGTCATTAATGCTTTTACAAGTCTCAAGTCATTTATGAGTTTTGTACTGGGCGACCATAATGTGGACTTAAGAGTCTTCAATTGTGGATTACTATTTTTCCCTGTACAGTTTTCTTTTCGTTTTTAACATAGCAAGTATGTAAGGTAGAAGCTTGTAATTAAAATACGTTCTTTTTACTCTGGGTGTATAGTTTATAACGCTCTTTTCCAGTAGTATAAGAAAACTATTAAATAGTTCCTTGTTTACATTTTCAAAGTTACATCTATGTAAATTCAGGAAGTATTCCTAATTTGAAGTTGATGACTAATAATTTCAAATTGGATGGCTAAATGATAGGAACATAAGTCGGGGAGAACTTATACGTTTTTTATATTGTTTGCCATGTTTTTTGTACAGAGAAGGATATCTGGTGTAGTATCAGGGTTATTAGCCATTATAAAAGTAGGAGTTTGTATTTTTTTAAATTGGATTTATTTAAGAAATAAGCTAATTGTTTCTTCTTCTGCAGATTTACATTAAAATCACCAATTATTATGGCATATTTACACAGCGAGGCTTTAACAAAGATTGTATCTTCAATTTCGCAATGTGGGTGTATACCAAAAAAAACATGCAGTAACTGCATTGCAGTTTATCTGCAAAGAAGGGAAAGGAAACATGAAGAGTTTCATTTAGTGGATTGTTAATTGTTGGTGGGTTTTGTTTACCAAGTTTTGAACTTTTTGAAGCCATAATAAGACTGCCACCTCTTACGTTTATGTTAAGAATATTACCTTTTTTGGATAATTGACCAATCTCTAAATGAACTAATGTCTTCCTTTAGTTTAGTTTCCACAAACAATGAGCATTGTATATTATTTTGTTGTATTAGTTATATATTCTTTGTTTTTTCATGTTGAAACTATTGATGTTTGAATACAATAATTTAAGATTGAATGTTAACCCCAGAAATTGATGGATCTTGTTTGATTTGGTATTGAGCTCCTTCTCTTCTCTAGGTTCAGTAGGTGTGCTAGAGTTTGGGTGGTCTAGATCAAACATTAAAACATACAGCCTATTACCAGAAAAAACACAATCTGTATCAATGTTATATAGGTTTATGAATCTTTTTTTTAGTTTTTGTTTAAGATCTTGTCTGTTTGTATATTTTAGATTGTTCATTTTGGTTATGTAAGTGTCCAAAATCAAATCGTGTATTGTGTAAGTGTTATGGATTCTGCTTTCCAGGGCCGTCTTAAGCACCCGGGCAACCGGGCGACCGCCCGGGGCGGCCATTTTTTGGGGGCGGCCGTTTAAGGGGCAGCCATTTTTTTGGGCTTTTATTTTTTCTGCGGCCATTAAAAAAATCAAACAAAAATTGCCACTACATGATTTATTTGCCTACAATTTTTTGCAACATAACTTGTTTATAATATATCGTCGCTGTTCTGACAAAGAGGCGTAAGGGACATTTTTCCATATTGGAGTTAAGTTCACTAAGGGATTTTTTACGGTTGAATCTATGATCTGACAAAAGGAAATACATACATACATACATACATTATGTATGTATGTATGTATGTATTTCCTTTTGTCAGATCATAGATTCAACCGTAAAAAATCACTTAGTGAACTTAACTCCAATATGGAAAAATGTCCCTTATGCCTCTTTGTCAGAACAGCGACGATATACACTAGTGGCCTACAAAAAAAACAAATTAAGGCTGGATAAACAACCTATCCGATCCATATGGTGGTTTAGTTAACAAAAATAATGCAAGTCCGTACACAGAAAATAAAAAACACGATATTCATTAGGATTGCGCGATACTTGTTGCTTGGAAAAATTGTTTGTCTTAAGGCCCAAAAATTAGAGACTTGAAGCTTCAAATTGATTTTTTTTTAACTTCGATACAATTTTTAGCAAAATTTGAAAAATCGCTAAAAATTTGAAATTTTTGTTCGTTTAACTTTTTCCACTAGTGTATATATTATAAACAAGTTATGTTGTTTTTTTTTCCCAAATTTGTATTTTTAAATTTGTGTGCTATATTTGCTATTACTTATGTACCTATGTAGTTATATATCGCTACCTTGGTTTAACATGGTTTTATCAGCCATTTTCTCGAAAATGGGATTTTTGCATAAAAATATTTCTATATTGTACATAGAACCTTTTTATGCAAAAAAATTATTTTTGAGATAATGGCAGATAGAACCATATTTAACCAAGGTAGCGATTATCGCTAAGCGATATGTAAAATAAAATATTTTATTTATATATTTATTTGTTATATTTAATATATTTTTTTGTTATATTGAGTTTTTAAGTTTACTATAGTTTTTATTTTTACTTGTTTCCAAATATTTGTAGTGTATTTTTTATGGCGGTGTATTTCGAGAGGGCTGCCGTTTCAAGTTTGCCCGGAGCGGCCAAAACCTTAGAGACGGACCTGCTGCTTTCTTTTCTAATATTAACTTCTAATTCGGCTGATCTTTTATTATTAGTCTTAATTGTAATATTGGTTGAGTAGGCCTTTTTGGGCATGACATAAAACTAAGCAGTGTGTTCGGTTGAGTCACAAGCTACGCATTTGGGGGGAAAAATTGTAGGATTTTCTGTATTTGTATTATTGTGGGAACACCCTGTAGATGGAATCAATTTGTTTATATTATTAAGTGAAGTTTTTTCTGTTAGCGGTGTTTTTGTGTTGACCTGAGTTTTTTGCGACCAGATAATTTCACAAACTTTATCCTTCACTTATACTGATGTACTCTTATTTAACAGTGCTTCTTTAGATCTTTTACGTTTTCGTTTCTTCTGTCCTCCCTCTATTCCCTGGTTAAAGTGTCACATAGAGTCCCTGTTCAGACTGATAGATTTTTGTATCGGATTTTATGGTGTTCCTATAGGGTGTATCGATATGTATAGGACCCATACTTGGGATTTAAGCTTAATTTTCATGTATCCATTGTCCGTTCATCCGGGAGCGCTCTTATTGGTCCAATTATAATTTGAAAATTATGACATTTTATCGGTCCGTCAAGTTTTATGGTTGCTCTATATATCCTTCCTTAAGTTATTTGCTATCGATCTCAATAGGGGAAATGTAGAAGTTATGGTGTAACTACCTATAGATAATTTTCTATAAATTTTCTATCGGGCCGTATTCGGAAAAAGCATGGACAAATTCACATAAGAAATCGTTAGCGCCCGATAGATTATTTTTATGGGTCTCTATGGGGTATTTTAAGCAGGGTTTCCCATTCCATTTCGCTACCAGTACGTTCATCACCAAAGTCACTTATAGTTTAGATCAACCTTAAGTTAAAACTCAAAGAACTCTTAGAAACACGACTGCACTCTATGATGATAAATCAATGACTGTTGGATCATTCATTTAAAATCTAAAAATAATTTGGATAGTTTGCTCCAACGTGGCTTTTTGACATTTTCTTTGTCATATGTCATCTGTCACCTGCTATCTGTCAACTTGACACATGTCAAAGTGTTGCTTGATATAAGAAAACAATAAATATTGTGAATTATTGTGTAGGAATTTTTTTTAATCTCGAAAACAAAAGAAAATCGCATAACAACATTTAAGTTTTTTTTATTGTTTTTATATGTATAATACACCCTTGAAATATTTCCCTTTTCTCCCGACTTACGCTGTATTTAACCAGACATATTTATAAAAAAATGTATATGTCCCGAAAATACATTATCTTAAAACGTTTAGAGGGCTGTAGGTCCCTTAGGGGACATTTGCGGACCTATGTTCAATGAACGTTGTTCAAGTTGTTTTCCCATTTTTGGCCCTAAAAACCTCTTGTAGAATATTGCACACTATTTTCGAGTTGGAAATAATTATTTTCATTAATAGTTTTATAATTAACAAAAGACAGACAAAATAAAAAATATTTATACATTGTGTCCCCTATCTAGTTGGCAATAGAAAAATCTTTTTATTGTGCGTATTCTTCATAAAAGCTCCTGCCTGTTTATAAAATCAGATTCTCATAAATAAAATGGAATAAAAAAAACAGGGTGCTCAAATATTCAGAAAAGATAAAAATTCTTAAAGAAAGGACCCGTGTATTTTTTGTGATCTAAATTAAGACTTTTCAGAAAACAAGACAAAATTAGGGTTAAACTGGCAGATAGATAACCTCAATTATTTGTATTCAAATGTAAGGTGGGACTTTAAGTGTGAAGCATTCGGACTGTGAAATGGACCGCCCATTTCACAGAAAAAAATGCTTGGTAGATACTACTTAAAATAATAATAATCTGGAAAATCAGGTTTTAGACACTAGGTAAAAAAATAATTTTTTTACTCCCATTACGGAATATGACCGTTCTAATATCACGTTTTAATGTGGAATTCCCTATATTCCTTAAAGTGTTACAGAATGAGTTATTCTATGATCGGATGACGGAATAAAAACTGGTGGCGCCATCTCTGTGTTTAGTATCTAAAAACTTTTAGACAGATCCAACCTCACGTTCCTATTAAATTTATGGTATTTTATGGAAACCTAGGAAAAGTATAGTCTGAAACACGTTTGGAATTGCATATTCCTTTTCACTCGAGTGCAATATGCAGTATTCCAAACTTGTTACCTAGTGGGAATATACCCCCTCGCTTGTTACAGAATATACTATCCTTATTTTAGATAATTATGGCTGGCACGCTTAGGTCCCTTTTCTCGGAATGCGTCACATAATATGTATAAATATTTATTAAATAATTTTTTTCAATTCACCTCCAACGTCGATGCTCTGTATTTTAATAACTTATAATATTTATTATAATGATTTATGTCAGTGATAGGCCGTTTTTAGGCAATACATTTTTTACTGCCATTACGGAATAAGACTGTTCTAACATCACTGTTTAATGTGCAATTACAAATATTCCTTAAGGTGTTACAGAATGAATTATTCTATCATCGGATGACGGAATACACACTGGTGGCGCCATCTCTGTGTTTATTATCTAAGAACTTCTAGACTGATCCAACCTTACTTTCTCCCAATTAAATTATTTTTCTATGGTACTTTTTTCGGAAATGTACAAAAAGTATAGTTTGAAACACGTTTGGAATTGTATATTCCGCTTCCATGAAACTTTTCACTCTAGCGGAATATGCCGTATTCCAAACTTGTCCCCTCGCTTGTTACAGAATATTTTATTCTTATTTTAGATAATTATGGCTGGGACGCTTAGGAGTGCGTCACATAATATGTATAAATAATTTTTTCTACTCCCATTTAAAACGCCCATTGTCGTACATGTTTCCATGACACTAAGTGACTTATTAAATGTTCACATTGGTAAGTTGTGGCTTTATGGCGTTTTAGTGACGGTCTGAAGTAAGCAACAGGTTTTTTTTAGTCACGGGCTGAATTTAGTTTTAAGTTAGTTGACAGTTCTCAAATGTTTCGCCATCAAACTACATTAACTTAATTTCTGATGACTTCACTGTGCCAATAAAAAATTTTTTTTACTTTCACTGTAAAAAAATCTTTCTAGATCCGATTAAACGATCCATTTTCAAGGAATACATTTTGATTTACACGTAAAAATTTGACATTTGACATAATACCCATTTTCAAGTTGGTAATTATATTGTTTCATAAATGTCGCTCTATACAAATTTTCAATTTAGATCATTTTTAGATAATAATCTAATGTTTGTCGTAGAAAAAGTATGGTATGCAACTCGTTTATAAACTTTCCTATTCACTCATTTAATTAAGCACTCGCTCGCAAGATCGCTCGTGCCTAAATTAAATTCGTGTCTAAAATGGCTTTGAATAACTTATAATAAATTATAATTATAATAATTATTATAGTGATTTATGTCAGTGATAAGCCGGAAAATGCCGTATTCCAAACTTGTTACAGAATATACTATTCTGGGATTCGTGACGTTTTCTCTCATTCTAATTCTTGTACGCTTTTTTAAAAATAAAACTGTACATAGTAAGAAAAAAATACAGAATATTATAATAAATTATAATTATAATAATTATTATAGTGATTTATGTCAGTGATAAGCCGGAAAATGCCGTATTCCAAACTTGTTACAGAATATACTATTCTGGGATTCGTGACGTTTTCTCTCATTCTAATTCTTGTACGCTTTTTTAAAAATAAAACTGTACACAGTAAGAAAAAAATACAGAATATTACGTTGGCCACAGAATAGCCAACGTTTTATTCTGTAAAATATTTACGTTTTATTCTGTAAACTCAATAACCGTAATAATTTATGCGTTTATTTAAAACACCATATTTTTTGTGGAAATATTACATATTTTTATCCGTAATTTTACCATAATTTCTTACTGTGTACGTCACACTCGTCTATAGACGTCTATATACGGGTGTTTTGTGGATCAATGTTTAATTAAAATTTTCTGGTTTGTGTCGCAAGGTATTCCAGTCTTTCTTGTGTGGGTAAGAGATTAATTGGATGGTTTAAATGAGGAGTTGAGAATGCTGAATTTTGGTAATTTTCCTTAGGCTTGTGCATTTGCCTATCTTGTTGTTGGAGGTGGGTTTTTGCAATTACATATCAGGACTAGGCGATAGATGAGTCTATTAATATTCTCAGCAGTACTAATATCCACCCCCTGTTCTCCTTTAAATTTAAAAGTTTAAAACCTTAAGTGCAATCACTAAAATTTGAAAATTATGAAGAACATCCAAAAACGCACATTAGAGTAGGTCTGCTTTTTCCAAAATTAATTTTGTAATAGCAAAAATTTTCGCAAAACTGAAAGTAAAAAAATATTTTTTGGTAGTAATTTTTATATAAATTTTGTTACTAAATTTTGAAATATTTTACAAAAAAGGTCCTTATTAATTATCGCATAAATATTGTGGTTTCAAAATAACTTGGATAATTGCGAGTTTTTCTTAAAATTTCCATTGGTGAGCCTAAGATGTCAACCAAAAATGTTTCCCTTTGCACTTTTATTTTTTGGCCTCAAAGATTAATATTTTTGCTATTACCAAATCAATTAAAAAAAATCGGAATTTTTTTAAGGATTTGTAATTTTTAACGGAGAAATTGTTTGAAACAATTGTAATCATGCTGTTTGGTGAGGGCATGTTATATTATATATTTATATTATATATTATTATTATATATATTATATTAAATAATATCTAGAAAGAAATACGCATATAATATTTTAGGGTCTTTCCATCTCAAATCGTCCATGCAAAGGGGTCGTTATTTAACAAAGAGTTTTTTTTTACAGTTTCTCCACCGAAATCGTTAAGACTTTTTGCTTTGATTCTTTCCGCCTTTTTTAGAAAAAAAACTTTTTGTGAATTCACTTAATTTTTTATATATTTTTTGTATGTAGTAATTTTTGGACAAGTTTTCGAATTTTCAATAAAAAATGTCACTCGTAAAAAGAGAAAAATCGATGTTTCTGTCCATTTTTCAAAAATTTCCTACGGATGAACAAAACAAATTTAAGCAAATAGAAAAAATACGGGTTTCATCGATTTTGGGTAGAGATACTGTACAAAAAAATTCGGTAAAAAATAACGACCTACCCCTTTTTGCCTGGTCGATTTGAGATGGATTTGGAATATCATGCATTTTCTCCATTTTATAGAGTCTTCTTGCTGACATAAATAACATAGTTGATAAATCATCACATTGGGGGAAGGAGGAAAGAAACCAATTAGAAAGCCAACTACTGATAGCAAATAAACCAAATTTATGCCTAGACCCGGACAATGTAGTTAGTTCTAAAGTATATCAAATTAATAGATGTAAACAAATGTGGAATACGCACAGGTAAACAAAAAATAAACCTAAAATCGTTGCAGTTAATTTAAACAATTTCATTTGTTTTAGATTTAGAAGGACGGCGCGAAAATTCTCGCAAGATTCTGTCTACAGAAAACGAAAATTGGATCAGTTGACCCACAAGCCGGGTGTGGAGTTGTTGGACTTTTTGAACAGCCGCGCTAAAACTTCGACAGTTAAGCAGCAGCGGCCTCTAGGCGAGATCGGTCCGGTGCGGGTACCAAACCTCGAGTGTCCGACGATTGCGTCGCCTGCGACCGCGGTGACGATCAACGAGTTCAAAATGTACCCGCGCGTCAAGGAGACCGACGACTGCCTGCCGCAACCGATCGAGGAGTACACGCTCGAAACCGACATGCCGGCCAAGGAGGAGAACGGAAAACCGCGGGTTTATCACATCAAGTTGTCGATTTTGCAGCGGCCATCGAACTCGGAGTATTTGGGCGAGTTGTATTTGGACAGGGATCACAAAAAAAACGAGCGGAACGGGGTTGCGTGCCGCTTTAGTTTGGGGTCGAGAAACAATGCGAACCGGTACATACATCAGTTTACGGATATTTTCACGGAAAGTGGTAGGAAGTCGGTGAGGATACGGTATACGTTAGGGCCTCATAAGGAGCGGCAATTGCAACAGGTACGTTCTAAATTTTTACATTTTATTTTGGGTCCAAAGATCCATTACTTATGAGTATTGCGGGTGCAACACTGACGCTGCGTTTTTTCGAGATAATAAAGTGTTTGTTCGTAAGTAATATCATAAGGGCATAAAATTTTTCACGTTGCTAAGTAATATTTTAAAAAGAAGCATGAGTGCTGGTGGCAACAATGCATTTTGTTAAAAAATATTACTTAGCATTGTGTTTTTTCGATTTTTTTCACATAAAAAAATTAGATGCCCGAATGGTATTTGACAAGACTATTTCATGAGTAACAGTTATTCTGCATACACATAGGTTACAAAACATACTACCTATTATACATGCATACATAATAAATATGTAGGGTATTAATTTGAAAACTGAAAAACAGCTGGTTTATTTAATCACAAAATACTTAATTATTTATGGTACAATTAAAATATAAATTGCAATTTTGGTGACAACAGCTGTCAAGTTTTGCCGCAGGCACGGTCTTATATACAGGTCCTGCAACTTCGCCCAATTTCAATAGGAAAAGTGACCTCTCTAATGAGACACCCACCAGATGGCGCATCGAGTTGGGTGGTAAACCATATATGTTTAAAGGTCGTTTTTACCTTCTTTATCTTTGGGTTTTACAATCGTTAGATAAGCTCTCTGGTGGATAATTTTCTTGGATATAAGGTTTCTATGAAAGTTATCCGCCAAATAAGCTAACTTAATCTAACGATTGTAAAACTGGCTCTAAGTCCTTAAAGTCTATGGGATAAAAGTCAAATGAACTACCTACTTATGTTCACAGCTGTGTTAAGAAACATAACCTACATTTTTATAAACAAGCTTGTGTGTTTTGTTACAGGGAGTTTTTACTTATTGTTATTGTGATATTCGTTATTGTTATATATTGTTCTATTTTTTCTTGTTATATTTGTTCTTGTTATATTTGTTCTTGTTATACCTATTTGTTCTTGTTATATTTGTTCTTGTTATATTTGTTTTTGTTATATTTGTTCTTGTTATACATTTGTATTTGTGCTTTTTAATAGACATGAAGTCCTGTGTTGTGCCAAAATGTAACCAGCAAAGCCATCGTTCCGGCATTAAAATTAAGCGGTCCATGTTTAAAGTGCCAACAAATAAGGAGCAGTTAAAAACATGGCAATGTGCAATAAAAAACATACTATTGAAACCTTCACATTTTGTATGATTAATTTATAATTAAGCACATCGTGTTGGTGAAATATATATTATTTTAAATAAACAATCAACCCATCCCCGCCAAGACAATAAAAAAATCGGTTATTAATAAATTAGCCAGAATATTGGTTGGTTAGTTTGTAAACTATCTAAAGCTTGGCTATGTTGTGTTACTAGAAATTTTGGTTTTCATATTAGCCAAATTGAATTGGATAGTTTACAAATTATCCAGCTATTCCTAAATAATTTCAAGTAAATTAGCCAAGACCCTTGGTTGGTTTACAAACTAGCCGCTAATTTAGTTAAAAATACGTTTTCAATTAAAATAGCTGACAGTTTGGCTAGTTTATAAACTACCCAGCTACTTTATAAACTATTCATGTTTACACATTAGCCGTAACATATATATGATATACGTATGTATTTTATACATTAACATGTTTTACTTATGTACATGTTTGGTCTGGGCATGTGACGGCCGAGGACTTTGTGCATAGAGTATAGACTTTGTTGTCCTATTTTGTTAACGTAAATTATCCGAAACAAATTCACAAATATTAAATTTTTGAAAATGTAAACAAAACATAGAAAAAGAATTTAAAGTTAGGTTATGGTTACGCAGTAGTTCCACATTTAACTAAGTAGTAGTTTAATTGACTTTACCCCTTCGATCTTAGCGCCACCTAGCGGCTTGGCACGTTAAGGAAGCCACCTCGAAGCTTAAAGTTGCAGGACCTGTATATAAGACCGTGGCCGCAGGTAAACTCGAAAAAACTGCTGACAGGTGCATACAGTTTGTGATTGGTGGAAATTAAGACGAGGGAAATAGTCAGATATATCAAGATACATTAGTATAAAAATTAGATATTTAACTCAAACAAAATGTCAATCAAAACTTTACTTTTGAAACATTACGCTTTGTAAATAAGAGAATTTAATTAAAATGTTTATAAATTAATTAATGCTTGACCTTCTTTATCATTATAAAAAAAAAAATAATAAAAGGGTCTCAAACGTTGTATAAAGAATATTACATTATATTGCTTAAATTTTAAAGAACAAATAAAACAAATAATTTTAGCAAAGTTAACCTATAAACTGAAATTTTCAAAAACGTAAAAAATAAAAATAAGTTATTTATTTATTTTGAACAATAGATAGTTTTTCTGTACAAATCTCAGACAGAGATCTCTGTTTGTATACCCTTTAATAAGTTTATGTATTATACCATTGTTTTTAGTGGTTGAAACTTTCAAAAATAAACGGATTTGTACAGAAAAACTATCTATTGTTCAAAATAAATAAATAACAACTTATTTTTATTTTCTACGTTCTAGGCATTCATTCATCACAACATTGAATGTAGTCTGTACTTCCCACAAATCTTTAATTCACTGTAAAGTGCTTTGAAATTCAAATTCAAAGTTTGAATACAGTCAATATGTTTTCCTTTCCAGTGCTTGGTCGCTAAACTGGTCAGGAAATTAATATACAAGGGCCTAGTGATAAGTCTGGTAAAATTCAAATAGGGGCGTTACAATCGCAAATTCTATATAGTATTTATTTCCCTGCTGTTAAAATGTCTGCTTCTTCAGCATTGGAGTTAAAACTGGTTTGCATTCTAAAAAACTAAAGTATTCTAAAACACGCATACGCTTTCTGGTCTGATTAAATAAAATTTTGTTCTTGTCCATCTTCAATAAAAATGTCCTTTGTCTTTGCACCAGGTGGAAGATCTGTCAAAATCCATGTTTGATTATTTTTAATGAGGCAATTGCTATATCCATCTTTCCACAGCTGCCCTATTAAAAATGCCCTATACAGGGTGTCCTGAAATTAGTGCACCATACTTTAACAGCAGATTGTACGTGCAAAAATAAGAAAAAAAGTCCCTATAAACATAGGTCATGAAATGCCTCTTAAGGGAGTTACAGCCACCAAAAGGAAAGCCCCTGAAGATGGTTTTTATTTAATATCTCCAAAACCAATAAAGATATAAAAGTGAAATTTGGGGAATTAATTAAACTTTTTATGACCAATAAGACGTTAAAATAACAATTTAAAAAATTTCATGAGGTGTGGGTTAGATTGATAGGAAGTGGGGTTAAAACCACCTTAACTTTTTTGTACGCCTCTTGTACCAGAATTTGATGTCAGATTATGAAATTTTGAAGTTTTGTACATAAAAAAGGTCGCCCTGTTGAACTTCAGTAACTTACACGGTTTTCGCTTAAAATCGATTTGAAAATTATTTTACATGGCATAAAAATTCACAATTAAATCACAACCATAGACATGGACTCGCGTGGTCCTTGGAATACGGCTGCCATGTTTAAAAAAAAATAGAATAATTTCAGACAGGTGACAGTTTCATGTAGTAAGTGACAGGGTTTTTCTACTTTTTTATAAATATTAGATAAAACCATATTCAGGGGCTCCCTTTTCGGGGACTGTAGCTCCCTTAGGAGGCATTTCTCGAACTATATTTATAGGGACTTTTTTCTTATTTTTGCACGTAGAATCTGCTGTTAAAGTATGGTGCACTAATTTCGGAACACCCTGTAGAACCCATATTGATCCAGATAAGGAAACTAATATGGATTTATATGGTTCTATATGTCCTATATGGAACGACCTGGTTTACACTTTGGAATCTATATGGTTTAATATGGAATTTCATTTTAAAATGTACAACTTAGGGATTTTTATATGGATTTATCTGGTTTCTGTTTTATGTGTCTTTCCATATAGGTTTCCCTATATGGTTGAATATGGAATTCCATTTTAAAATGTATATATATTTAAACGAAAATTGCATATTAAACCATATAGATTCCCCTATATGGTTAAATATGGATCTATATGGTAATAATTTTTTCACACCCAAACCATATTGGGCCAGATAGAGCAATATGAACCTATATGGCAATCCATATAGAAATCACTTTTCTTTATGGTTTTCCAGGTATGGAATTCTATCTGGTTCAATAGTGCAATGCCTGTTTCAAATTCCTATATTGAACCAGATAGGTTTTTATTTTGTGTTTCTATATGGCATTTTTAATAGGGTGAATCCTGGCTTCTTAAGGCATCTTTAAAGGTTTTTGGATATCTTCCTTTACTTAATAATAATAATAATAATAATAATGGGTCTTTATTTTCCCAGTTAGTACATACAAGTTATATATAATTATAAAAACAAAAAATTAAATTCCTATAATACAAATTTAAAAAGAAAAATGCCGAAGATCAGTATTGAGTACAAAAGTGTCCTCCTCCATTGCCATGATGTTTTCTTTAAAATGTTTGGCCTTTTTAAGGTCGATCAAATTTCTTGGGTATGGCTCTTGCAATTTTTGTTAAAAATCAATCTAGTATTGATCACTGACTCTTCTTCTTTATTCTGTGGTTTAATTTCAATCTGATGTTGATTTTCATTAACTGCTTTCCCATTCTTTAATTATTTCTTGAAATTGAACATCTCTTGATGGAATTACTTTTTAAATGTTCGGAATGTAAATTCTGTATTCTCGCCATATCCCATTAAAAATCCTTTCACAGCTTATGTGTTATGTGTGAAGATCCAAATATTTGATTGATTGATTGATTTTTTTTATTTGGTCAATTCCACAACCCTGAGATGTGTAGAGATGTGACTTAAAAATAAAACAATCCATTTTTTGTTTTTTTTCAGGCTTTTCTTAACTGGTTTTTTAATTATTGAAATTATCTCTACATTTATAAAATATTTCATGCGATTTTTTTTAATTTAATGTATAGCCTAATAATAGAAGAATATATTTGACAATTTTGATGCAAAAATAATATATAATAAATTACCTACAATTTTTTTTATAAAAACAGTTTTGTGATTTGTCCCGTCCATCCGCTTGAAATGGCCGAGTTCTATTTGCCCATTTTTTTAAGTTTACAGTCCAGTTCATAGACTAAAATTTAGCCACTAAATCACATATATCACTAAATATTTAGTAAATATAAATAGTCACGTGTTATGCACGCGCCACCACCACCGAATTAAACAATAAGGGCCGCGCTCTCCACCTGCGGCGATAACGCGTCAGGGTTGTTTTGATTTGGCTTAATAAAAAAGTAACTACCTATACAGACTTCAAGTTTTACATTGTTATTGGTTTCTTATGTGGAAACTACCAGTCAAAATTTTTAATAGTGGAAAATGTAGAGATGGGAAAATTCCCATTTGACGAAAATTCCCGGAAACTTTCCATCGAAAATTCCCGAAATTTTCCGAAAGTTTCAAAAAAAAAATTTTTATTGCGAAAATATTTTTTTATGCCAGGGACTTGCAAAAATATATAACACATTAACTTTTTGTCAAATTTTTGGTTGCATTAACGACATAGATTTTCTTACAGAACTTGCTTTGAGCATGATCTTTTTTGTTATTTTGCACTATTTTGTAATAATTCCAAACACTAGATTTTTCTCTTAGCATTGTGCTATGCCTATAAATAAACAACAAAAATGTAAGAATGATTTTAACTTTTTTTATTGTATTTATTTTGTTTACCTTTTTTTAAAAAAGTTTTTTGTGTTGATGCTGAATAATCCGGCTTCATTGAGGTTATGTAACATAACTTACATTATTTATACTTCTGCTTCTGCTTTAAATTAACACAAATGAAATTCTTATTCAAAGTTTCTTGGCCTTGTATCATGGCCTTAACGAAAATCAGCGGTTAAACAATTGACATTTAAATGAAAAACACAAGGAAAGTTTCCAAGGAATGTTTCCAAGGAATGTTTCCGGTAGCTTAAAAGAAACTTTCAAAATAAAAATAAATTCCCAATTGGAAACTTTCCAAAACGGAAAGTTTCCTTAAAATGGAAACTTTCCCATCTCTAGGAAAATGTAATATATTCCAAATTTCACTTTATTATTGATATACATTTTGCTCAAAATTTCATTTTGAAAAAATACTTATTTTGAAAAAATACTCATTTTTTAGGATTCATGTTATTTATTGACAGAATAGGTTGTATTGTAGGGGATTTGAAAAAAATAAGAAAAAAAACTAGTTTTTTTCTAATCTGAAAAAACCGTTTTTTTAACATATCTATACATATGCCAAAATCCATTATTAACGCTATGAATTACTTCCACATCCAGAAATGGCTTGATGGAAAAATAGTCAGCTCTAATAGGGAGGTAAACGATAAAACAAACGCCTCCGCCCTCGTATATTAAAAAAGTGAGGGTCCAGAATTGAAAACTCCATCATTAAATGTAAAAAAATTGCATAATTTACTGTTAAGAGAGAACAAGTGAAAGGTTTAGAAAGCAGATATGAACCTGCTGGCCAATGCACTTTTTAATTATAAACAGTTTTTTTCAAAGGCCAAGTCATAAGGGCGACCGAAGTTTCCCAAAGACACGGATACAAAGTACTCCAGGAAAAATTTTCGATAATTTTGTCATTACACGTATAGATTTATAATAAATATTAATTGTTATGAGCCAAACTCGCTTTTCTAACATTATTTTTTATAGTTACAGTCTCAAAATACAGTGCCTGCAAACCTAGTGCAGCAACAGCTCACCCAACTGAGCCAAAGTCTTCAAAACCAAACGTCAGTGGCAAATGGTATCAGTTTGGTCCAGCATAGTGTTGGCCAAAGCACCAGTAGCAGTAGTAGCAGTATTCCTATTTTGGTAATAACTGCAAAAATATTGTTTTTTTTTTAATGAATATATCGTTTTTTTTTAATTTAGCAAAGTCAACTACAAGGCGCCAACCAAATAAAAGCTTCTCCCCAGCAGCTGTCTAGTCAAAAATCGGAAATTAACGCCTTGGCCATTGAGCTTATGAATTCTGTTGAACAATTTCAAGCGCAAGCTGGTAAGCAAATTTCATAATTTTATAGCTTAACAAATATTATTTGTCAAATGACCAATCATTTATATTGGATTTTCCCAAAAAGGGCGAACTTAATCCATGCTAAGTAATGAAAGTTATTTCGATTATGCAGCTCTTAGATGTGTGAAATATTGGCTTATAAAAACACTTTTTGGATTTTTTTCAAACCAAACAGCGTTAATGCGCCATTTTCGGGACACACTGTATAAGCTTGGATTCTAAAATTTATATTTCAATAAGCATTACCATTTGCACCGCAAGAAATACCGTCTTACAATTAAATAATTAATTATATATATTTAAAAATTTGTTTAGGGACTTAAACTGGGAGAAAACCATCTCTAACCTATAAGTCTAACAAACTTTTTATTCTACCAATAAATTTAAAATCGATTTTAATTATTTTTTTGTCTCACACTCTTGGAATTAAGATATTATACGCTAAAAAAAATTAACAAAGCAAGCTATTGTTACACTTGTTGAATATTGAAAATATTGTTGCACTAGTGGGTAGGAGTGTCAATCCCGTAAAAAATTCGATCCCGAAAATCCCGGGATTAAAAGTCCCAATCCCGGGATCTTAGTTACAAAAAATAAAATAGACTTTTTTAAGCGTATGACATTTTTTATATTATAATACTCATAAGCATATATATAAACACTTAATTTTTTAACCCAGTTCAAGTCAAATTATTATACACCGCCGTACAATAATGAAAATACATTGAAATTACATAGCAAGAGTGGTTCCATTTATAGCATAAAATCAGCAAAGAAAATGTAAAATTACAGGTCACTGTAGAATAAATTTATGTACATAACCTATAATATAACATATTTCAAACGTCAAACCTGAAAAAATTACACAAACTACTTGATAATTTCAATGTAAGTTACAGCCCCAATTGGAACTCACCAAGGCCCGATTGATAAAGGAAATTGAATTATTTATTAATGGGGGTAAACGGGGATACAATGTGCCTACGAATTCTTGAAAACCATTCTTCCGACTAGTGTGAAGTCCGAAAGATATCGTTCGTTAGTTTGTTTGTTGTTTTATTTTAAATTGGTTTTAAAATTAATAATATATATTTTTTCTGGACTGATCCCGGGATCCCGGGATTAGTTACCTTTGGTCCCGAAAGGCCTGGGATTGGAAAATGGGCTCGGGATTGACACCCCTACTAGTGGGGAAAAAAAAGAATAAAAAAGAGATTAATTGTGGACAATAAATAACAGCTATGTTTTACATACATGTGATACATATTTACTTAAATATGATTTTTAACATTGTTCTCTGTCCAGTCAAACCGTCGTTTGACCTTGCGTGCTGAGGCACTGTCTAGTTTTTTTATGAATTGATAGGGGTTATTTAAAAAGCATAAAACCAAATTGGCACCAACTGACAATTTTTATAGATATACGCAAAAATACATGTGTTTTGTTTATTCAAATAAGTAAAAAATATACATAGTTTGTTAAATTAAAAATGTTCTTTTTTTTACTCGCAAAAATGGAAAATTCATTAATATACAGGAAAAACAAAAAGTTTATTCAATGGATCACTCTATACATAAATTTATTTTTCGATTCCTTATAAAGTTCTGAGTATATTATATAATTCATATAACAAACCATATACCATGTCGCCCCCTTTAACTTTTTTATATTAAGTGTCCCAAAAAATTTAAAAGTCTGGTTATGTAGGTAATAAAAAATACTTTTTTTCTACGTATAAAGAAAATTGGAAAATTGATCAGTATACAGGGAAAAACAAAAAGTTTATTTTTTTTCAATTGATCACCCTATATATGTATTTATTTTTCGATTCCTTGTAAAATTCTAAGCATATTTCATATAACATACCATATACCTAAATTCAACCGTTTCTGAAATATTTAAATTATTTAAGATATTAAGTTAAAATAGTTTGTCTTTCTCTGTCTGAGTACGCCATTTTTACTTATTTAACAAGACATATTGACATAATGTCACTATAGTAATTTATTTTCAATAAAAATTTTGGTATACTAAGGCTTCTTGATTTCTAACAGTTTAAAACAAAATTTAATGAAAACATTTCGAATGCGAATATTTCAGAATCGGTTGGATTTAGGTATATGGTTTGTTATATGAATTATGCTCAAAATTTTACAAGGAATCGAAGAATAAATTTCCCTGTATATTAATCAATTTTTCATTTTTTTTATACGTAGAAAAAAAGTATTTTTTATTACCTACACACTTTTAAATTTTTTGGGACACTTAAAATAAAAAAGTTAAAGGGGGCGACATTACAGTTGATCCTGTAACATTTACAATAAATTGTTAATTGTTTAATGTTTTAATCATATTTCAACACATATACGAAAAAATAACTAGCAACGCTTTGTGAAGAAGAAAGTAACAAAAAATATCTAGATTATTTTTTATTAAAGCTATTCTCGTGGACTAATCGTGAAAATCAAATCCGATCTCGCTAATTTACCACCTACAGAATCGGCGACTGAACACCATTGTTTTTGAACATTTCATTCGGTGCAGGCATGGTTGGCGAATGTTTTATAATATAAAAAATAGTTAGTAAGAATGAAAAATTTGTTTTCTAATACATATTATGTACAATTGCCTCTGTAAGAAACAACGTTTAATCTGTATAAACAGCACAAACCGAAAGAACAAGAATGGTAAACAACATAAAAATGGCCGCCGTTAGATTCTGTGCAGTGTTGCAGTGATTTTTAGTATTCGCGAAACGAGATAGAACAGACCTTGTTGTGTGGATTGTGGACCAATTATAATTGGTCTTAAGAACACGTAAGTTGTGCGATTTAGTAGGCAGGTTCGGTCAATTCCTACTATTGAGTTTGTACTTGTGTAGTCTCAATTTTAATAGCTGTCATTTTTACAGATGTCATTTTGACAGCCGTCAAAATAAAAGAAATTTTACTTTTCAAAGGAAAGAAAAAAAATCACATTATAACGTGTATAACGCTGCAGGTCCAAACACGTTGCTGCGCAACCTAAAAACAAGCATAACTTGTCATGAAAATCTTCGTTATTAATCTATAATCTATTAAAATCCGTCGAAATAAACTTAAAGAAGTTACAAAAAAATTCATTTGTTTTTAATAATTGTTGCTAATTTTAACAATTTTCTTTCAAAATTGTTACTATTTTTATCTACTCTTATATTGAAGAACTATGGCTTTATGGGGCGCGTTCGAAAACTCGCAAGAGTGCACTTTGGATACACTCCAAGTTTACCTTGCGCGTTCGAATTCTCTGGTATATACCTAGATATATGCAACTGTCAGCTGTTCGAAAACAGCAAGTATATGCCCAGAGTGCACTCTCGGTTGTCCAAGCTTTAGACTTGGTTAAGTTTTACCCGTCATGCGCATAGGGGACATCAAACAATAATTTGTATTTAAATTCATATTATTTATTTATAACTGTTTAAAATTCAATAAAACAAAAACGAAAAACATTAAAATAAAAGAATTTATTATAATAAATAATTTAAAAAATATTAATTCTAAAAAACAAAACAAAATCCATCACAAAAACTTGAATAATCCATATAACTAAAGGGTTGAAATTCAATAATTTAATATTTATATGTATTCAGTAAAATAACAAGCAAAACCAATTGATTTTAGAACACTACAACATAAAGTTTATAGGTATATGCTCCGCGGCGTTCGAAAATAACAAGGAGGTTAGGTATAATGTAAAGTCACGTGATTATATACCTATCCTTATACCATATCCAAAGTACACTCTAATTTCGAACGCACTCATGGTGTTAACTTTATTATTAATTGCAAAAAAGTGAGGTTAAATTCGTCAAATGTCAAATATTTATTAATTAAAATTGAATATAAAGTATAGTATGCAACTCGTTTTATAAACTTATCTAGACACTCGTTATTATTAAACACTTGCTTGCAAGCTTAATATACTATTACCTTCAATTGTTCCATAATTTAAGCTTTATTATTGTCAACTCTTCCAAAGTATTCGATTATATCCTAGACCAATTGGGTAAAGTTTTTTACATCCAAAGTCTGTAAGAAACCCTTTAGGACCAATGAAAAAATTCTATAACTGTTGAGAGATCTGAAGCAATCTAACCTCAATTTATACTTTTAGTATATTTAACAAATGAAACTGTGCCTTGAAGATAAAATGTTGTATGCCATTCGGCTGAGAAGTGTATTTTTGTGCTTCCTCAATTGTAAGCCTTCGCTGAAGCGTTGGCCTTCAAATTTTGAGCTCAGTACAAAAAGACTCATTTCTCAGCCTTATGGCATAAATAACTATTATTTTATAGCATAAAGTAGTCAGTAAATAATCAGCATAAATAATTGCACATATCAGCAGATAAAAATTAATTAGTTAACTATTAATCTCAAAGAAATTGAAAAATCGTAAAACCCTACTAGGATGTGATAATTTAGCAAACTATCAATTTTGAACTAATAATTACGACCTACCAAAAAACAGTGGCCCACTTGACAAGTTTTGACTTTATAATGATTTATGTTTATTTGATTGTGCGGCAAAATAATATGTGAAGATTAGTCGATTCTGAACTCGCATTCTTGCCACACTCGCCTCAAATGCTCGTTCAGAATGGACAATTTTCCCCACACGTTGCACATCATTGCTAGTATTTTGTTACACTTATTATTTGTGTTATATTTCTTTTTACAAAAATCTATTTTTTTATCTGAGCGAAAAATGATCCACGAACAAAGCTATTATATTAGGAATTAAAATATTATAATGTTGTGTCACGTAATGGCTAAAACATTATTTTTGTCTAGCTAAACAACAGCAAAAGAACATGGCGTCGACATCGAGCACCAACACTGCGATCATCAACCTGCTGAATAGTTCGCCGGCGAGCACCACAAATAGCGACACCAGCGCTGCGGTGGCAAACGCTATAAGCGGCGGCGCCACTGCTACCACAGTGTTGCCGCAACAGCTGCAGAACATCAACCAGAAGTTAATGGCGCGCAAGGTGACCATACCGGGAGCCAGGGTACTCAATCACGCTGGCAACTTGATCGCCATCAATAACAACAATAGCCGATTGAATTTGGCCGAATTAAACTCGCATACGGTAAGACAAATATATGATATGTTTTATGTTGCATACCATCATAATCTGGGCTGTAATTGTATTTTGTTTAGATTCGACAGCAGCCCCAAACGATAACGCTTACGTCAGTGAACAGTGGCGGCACATTCACGAACTACACGACGGTGCCAGTGAAACAGGTGCTCAATCAGAGATTAGTGAACGCAAACAGTGCTAGTGATAATAAGTCGACGCTTAGCGCGCTACTGGTTGGCACCCCTGCAGCCGACCATCCGGACATCGGCACGCCTAACACCAACTCGCTGCTCATCGAAAAACTTGCCGGGGCCACTGGGAACACGTCAACTTTTCAGGTAATTTTTATTTAGAAATAATAATGGGCCGATACAGATGAGCCGAGACTTTGCATATTTTCAGCTTTTATACAAGAATCTAATTGAAAATCTTTTATAACTTTTTGATTTAACTCAGGATTTTAAAACAAATTTATTATTTTAGATAAAGCAAGTTTTTCCAGATTAAAATACTTAGTAATAAAGAATATCAAGCGTTATATGTATGATTTTATATTGTTTGTAGTTTGTGGCTAGGGTTTTAAAATTTTCTGAAAAATTGAGCAGGCGGAAAAAACCGTTTTTTCCAGAAAAAATTGTGAAATTTTCAGAAAAATTGACTTTTTCATTTTTTAAATTTTATTCAAAGGGTAATACGAAAAAATAGTATTTTTAAAATACAAATGTTCATTTTTCTGAAAATTTACAAATTTTTACGGATAGTATTTAGAGAAAAAAGTGAATTTCCGACGCTGATTATAATCATATATTTTGATTATAATTATTCCTTTTATTTTAATTCAGTAAGAATATTCTAACGTCGCAAAAAAATATATTCGATGCTGTATTAACATAACTTTTATTTATCACTTCGATTTAAAAAAATTATAATTTTTGTAATTTAACTTTATAAATCATTCATTATTTTGTAGTTAGTTATTTTTAATGGACTCCTTTTTCAACAAAAAAACCCGACAGACAGTTTCTTAAATTTAATTTTTATTTTATTTTTTTTTATAATAAAGGTTTTTTTTATTTAAAATAATGTTAAGTTGTTGATTGTTACTTTTTTCAAATGTGTATATTTTCCAAAAAAGTTGAATTTCCCCCAAAAAAGCCAATTTTTCTAAGGCCTGGAAAAAAACCCGGAAAATAACAGGTTTTTTCCAAATTTTTCCGATACTTTAAAACTCTATTTGTGGTAGAGTTGTTATCCCTTATTGCTATTGTAGGGTACAACGACGCACTTTATCCAAAGTCCAAAAGGTGGACAACAGTTCATGGTGCAGTCTCCCAAAGGCCAACAGACAGTTCTTACGCCCCTATCAAGTCCTCCACCACAAAATACCAACACCATCAATGTTCAAAGCCTCAATTTTGCTCAACTTCAAAGTATTTCTGGGTTACAAAACGTTCAGGTAAGATTTTATATTTTGTATACCCATGTTGATCTGAAAACATGCCATTGTTAAAAAAAGTAATAAAATTGTTATAATTAATGTAATAAAAATGAAATCCAACTTTTATAGAAAAAAATGTGTAAATTTGTTAAAAAATTACACGTTATACATAGTGTCATAAAAAACATTAATTTAACTTTATAAGAACTTTATTCCTCTTTCTATATTTATTTTTTAAACTATACATAGTAATGATTGTTAATAATAAACATAAGAATAGAATATTTTTATCATATCACCAATTAATTTCTTGAGTCTTTTAAATGTAAAGAGATCCGTTTCTTGTCTCCAAATAGTGTTGATCAAGTCCTTTCTTTAAGAAACTTTCTTGACCCATTGCTGGTAATATTCATAAGAAAAAATTGAACCTACACCTACACCAATATATATTATATATTATATTACTGAGCAACAATCTCTCAACAGGCGCGGATGTCTCTTCAAAATTAAAGCCTTTGACTTGCGAAAAGCCTTTTACAGCAAGTCTTGCTTTGAAGCTTTTTACTCCTCTGCCCTTGTTTTTCTTTATTCTGAAGACCCATTTATTGTTTAGTGGTTTCTTCCCTTTGGGTAATTCGACAAGTTCCCACGTGTTATTCCTTTTAATGCACCAAGTTCCTTTCTCCATTCTTTTTTACCATCTTGGTATTCATTTCCCTCAATAGAGTAAGGTACATCATCCACAAAGCTCTCCACATTGAAGGCCAGCACCGCATAATCGTCCTTCAATTAAAAATATTGCCGGTTAGTGGGTAATTTTTTCGTTTCCTTTTAGTTCCGGAAACTGAATTATCGTTGGTTTTTCATTACTGAGTTATTATTCTTCTCTAAGATTCAGAGCAGAATCATCGCTCATAATATTTGTTCTTGTTTTCCCTCGTCGCACAGACGTTCCTATTAAAAATCTGACTTGACAAAAGTGCCTAACTTTTAGAATTTCAAACAACATAAATTTTGTCTTAATGTGATCTTAAATAATTGTGAACCTATGGAAAACAATAAAAATTAAAAAGAATAGTCAGATTCCTTTCCCAGGCTGCATTCTAATAGCATGGGAAAGGAATCTACGTTCTGCAACGCCATTTTGTCCAGGGGTCATGACAGTCAATTCGAACGTAATTCCATTTTCCTAAATAAAATGAGTTGATTGAACAGATTTTTTTCGATAAACTTGCTTTTTACCATTTAAGCATACAATTTGATGTATTGATAGACGTCTGATTTGCTTTTTATATTTAAACAAGCTTTAAAATGATCATCAATTAAGATCAGGACATGATTCTTTTAATCGTCATGACGTCACTATGGATCTATTCCAGAGGTCTGGTTACTCCAATACGTGGTTTATCATAATGCTGTTTTGTCTGTTTTTTTTAATGCAATTTCCTTAAATTTCATTTCTTCGTCTTTCGGTTTTAGCTTCAAAACGTCGTAGCTCATATGGTCCATATTATTAAGCTACAGTCCAATAGCAAGCCCATTGTGTGTTTTGGTGAATTAAAAGTTTACACATAAAGTTTTGTGTCACCACTGCGTGCAATCGATATTATTTTATCAATTCGCCCTTTATTATTTTCCCACCAACAGCAAATTATCCTCCAATCCAGTGACTGAAAGTTGTTTCTAATTTTAATTTCGATATTCTTACCATTTACAAAATTCTTTACAAATCTCCGACCTATTTAGCTTGCATAAAGGCTCCCGATTTAGCAACCTTGATCTTGATGGTTTTTTTTCAAAGCTCTCATATTTTAAAGTTGTACAGATTAGATTGATTTCTGTATTATGATTGGTCCCTTTTCCTGGAGCCCGTCACATATATTTTATTATTTTCAGAAAATAAGACGAAATTAATGTGATAATTACCCTCTTATATATGCCTACAAGACAATTACATCGATAATTGTCTACTAGGAATCGATAATTCCATTGTATCTACGTATCCATGGCAATTAATAAAAATAACGTCAGTTTTTATTTTAATGTGACAGTTATTTAAAATGTCACGTTTTGGTAAAGAATCATTTAAATCAATTAATGAATAATGTTAAATGAAGTTTTGTGTTGAAATTAAAATATTTGAAATTGTTATTCTTTGATTTAATTAGTTTATTCGTGTAATTATCTAAACAAATTACACTCGTGCATAAAAATAATCAGATAATTTTGCATTCAAGCATATTGCCTTTTAAAAAATGCATTCGGTCATTTTCATATTATGAAAATGAACTCATGCATTTTTTAAGCAATATGCTTTCAAGCAAAATTATCGATAATTTTTAAGCACTTGTGTAATTACCCCCGATAATTATATATAATATCGCGAATTTCGTTTGCTTCATACAGCGGAATGTCAGTGACTGATGAAGTTTTTAGACACTTCTTGCTTTGAACTTGTTGGTTGGGTATTAGCGGTTGTTCCTTCTTCAATTATTCTTTCAATTGTTTGCACTGATACACCAGTAGCACAACTCACTTTTGATTTCACAGCACTCAGATTCTCTTCCTCATTTTTATTATTTTTAAAATAATTAAAAACATGAGAAATAATTTTATTAACTTTATTATGTGTATTTTTCGTTTCCGCCATTACTTCTTCACTTGACAATATTGCTTCTTAGATTATTTCTGGTAATGTTTATTTAGGTATATTTCTATATACCTTTTAAAATTATACTGCTATATACTAAGTTTAAGATTATACTACTTTGTTAACTTTACTTTTCTAATTTAATATATTTTTTAAACTAGTTTATCAATCATTTTGCGATACGATGAAATTTGGGTACACTTTTTATACAATAAATTGAACAAGAACAAAAAAAAATTAAAAGTAAATATTAAATACGCGCCACTGCTTGACCAAACACTTGTTCAACTGAACTTGAAGGGCGGTACCATTACGAAATTACGTCATTTGAGCATAGGGCGTTTTTGCCAAGTTTTAACGCGCGGACTATAACTTTGTATTACAAATATTTTTTTTTTGTCTAAGACTAAATAAGACTTATTAATATCTTTAATCGAAAAAATGTAGGTTTGTGCTTGTTTAACACGTTTTTAGAAGGACTGTTTTGCGGAAATAATTTAATAACTTTTTTATTATAAATAAATATTTATTTTTTTTATTTTTAACTGTGCTAATAGTCGGATAGCCCAATCAGTTTTTCTACCCTGAATCCCCGGACGATTATAATGTTTTCTAAACGATTCGTCATGAAAACAACGGTGCCGGCTAAAATCCCGCGGAAAGCAATTATTATTAAATAATAATGGGACAACCTTTTTTTAATGTTAACCTTTTTGTCCAGGATCCTTAAAAAAATCATAAGAGTTTGCATATTTATGCATATTAAAATTACTTATGTGGAGTATACTAAATTGTATTGTCACCAGCATTAAAATTGTGCACAAAATTTCACCTCAATCGGATGCCAGAGAGTGCTTGAAAAATGAATAACAAATTTTGAACCGAAGAATTTTAAATTTTGCAAAAAATATTATAAATTACAATGTGGAGTATACTAAATTGTATTATCACCAGCACCAACAGTGTGTACAAAATTTCAGCTTAATCAGATGAAGTGCTTGAAAAATGGATTAAAAATTTTGAAGTGGACATACAAAAGAAGTAAAATAAAAGCTTGTAATAAAAAGAACGAAGTCTCTGTCTGTGTTTTACAGTATTTTTTGCAATATTTTACCTTTTAAGGCTGTTTTCGCGCATCAATATTATTTTTTTTGTTTTTAGGTTCAGTTGCCTGGCTTCGCGCAACCGATCTCTTTGTCGCTGAACGTGTCGTCGACCGGTGCAGCCAGCCTGCAGGGCCATCCGACAAGTCTTATCGTTTCGATGCCGGCGACGACCGCCACCGCGACTGCCAATACGATTACGCAAGCGGCGGGCAATGGCCAGGCGGCCATGAGCTCGTTGGTCGGCTCGCCTGCCGTCGTGCTGGCCAGCGCAGCTAACACGCCGAGTTTGGGTAAGAGCATGAAATACAAGTAGTCTAGACTATTTTTGGTTTATGTGGGCTTTTACACCAGATATGTTTCGTGTTCTTTTTCAGGTTTTTGTAACCGTTTTTTCAAATGTTTTTTGCAATTTATCTTTTAACAAAAAATTTTTTTTACTAAAATTAGCGAATATTTCATTTAAAATGACAAATTTGACAGAAAGGCAATTTGGTCAATTATATTGTTAAAAGCAATAAAAATTATCGTTTGTCCTTTATTTCTTAATGTTGTAGATAAGGCATTTTTCTTCACAGGGCAGCTGCACGTATACTTATATTTTAAGGCCCTCAATTTGAATTAAAATATTTATTATACAAGGTTTCCAGAAGTCGCGCACCACCTTGAAGGTGGATGATCTACAGACCCCCAGGAATCCCAGAAAATTATTAAAAAAAATTAGCTTCATTACACAGTGTGTTTTGTTTGGTGTTTCAATTTAGGGCTTGGAATCGGGGACCAGGGTTTCACAAATTATATCACATATATTTGGTCACATGAGTTTTAATTTCGGTCTACTTGGTTCAACCGCTTAACAATGAATGCGTATTAAAGTAATTAATGACATAAAAAACTTCCACAATAAATTTTATTATATACAGCGCGTCTTTATAAGACACATACCGCCCCCTTTGAAAGGACATTTCAAAATAAATATACATTTCTAACTTTAACCATACTATACAATAATATACAATATTAAAAAAATAAAATAAAACGTTATTCCTCCATCGGCAGAACACAAATTTTTGAAAAGGAACGCTTAATCACACCTTGTTTGGTAAGGATGCTGGTAACTCTAGTTATCCCGTCGTTTCCAGAGTGCAACTCAACAATTCGGCCCAAACACCATTGCATGGGAGGAAGTTGATCCTCTTTTACGACTACCAACATGTCTATCTTCAACTTTAAGCTCGATTCCTTCCACTTAGACCTGGATTGCAGATCCGTAATATATTCTTTCGTCCATCTCTGCTAAAAGTGTTGCTGCAGCTGCTGAATTCTTTAAAAGTTGTTTAGTCGGTTAGTTGGTAAATCCACAATACTTCTTTCTGGAATAGAGCACAAGCTCCGTCCCACGAGAAAGTGAGCCGGAGTTAAGAGTATCAAATCTTTGGGGTCACAAGATTGGGGAGAAAGAGGACGGGAATTAAGTATTGCCTCAATTTGCACTAATAAAATATAGAACTCCTTAAACGTTAAGTGAGCATTATCAGTGACACGTTTTAAGTGAGCATTATCAGTGACACGTTTTAAGTGAAATTTCGTTAAACGTATCCCTGATTCCCATAATCCACCCATATGGGGTGAATACGAAGGGATAAACGGCTAACCGGCTAATTAGCTGAGCTAAGCTAGATTAACCGGTTAAGCCGCCAGCTAATTAGCTAAGCTAATTCAGTTAACCGGTTAAATTAGCTAAGCTGATCAGTTAGCTAGCTAATTAACTTAGCTAACTTTTTTGGCCGGCTTAACCGGCAAAATTATACAGCCCTAATATTTTTGTATACATTTTATATTTTTCGGTATTTTTGTATTTTTTATTTTGTTAAAAAATAAAACAACACATTTTTATGTACTCGTAGGTATAAAACTAGTATTTTATCAAAAGCAGTACACTCTAAAACTGCTTTTATATATTAGAATACAAAGATTTATATTATTCATTTTATAACGATCGACTGCGAAAATAATAATAATAATAAGGAGAATGTGGTGAATATATTTGATTTTTGTTATTTACTAAAATTTGTATAGAATTAAAGACCCAATAAAACCCACTTATAAAAACCAAAAAAGCCCAATGGGTTGGGTTTTATTTAAAAAACCCGTTTTTTCCAACCATGGTATCTTGGCTCTAACTTGGCGTATGTTGGCTTTCGGGTTTGTTGGTGTAGCCCCACAAAAGAAATCCAGTGGCGTAAAAACTTTTTGGCCATGTAATGATGATTCGTGGATCGCGTCAGGACTTGGTTGGGTTATTAACTTAATTATTCAAAACAATCTAAAGATTCACTTCACTATGGGTTTTTTTTTAGTTTGAAATTGGATCCCCCTTAATTTTTTTTCAAATTTATTAATATACATATTTATTAATGTACATAGGTTGTAAATGTAGATTCATTGTCTTTAATATTTACATTAACATTAAATCTTAGTATAACATTATGCGTTTTCGTCCAAAACAGCTCAGCTTGTGACTTCAGGGGTGAAGGGCGTGATAGGGCAGCAGCAGGGTATCCGGCCGGCAGGGCCGCAAACGGTGACATTGTCGCCTGGCGGCCAACCTTTTCAACTAATCACCCCGTTGCAGAGGGTGCGACCGCAGCAATCGTCGCCGATGACGGCAAACGCGCAAAACGTCACCGCCCGAACCATCCAACGAACTACCCCGATTACGATCAAGATGGCCACCACTAACGCAAGTCAGTTGCCAGATTTGAAATTTAACCTAGATAACTGACGGCGACTAAATAATTGCTAATTAATTTGTTTTGCAATTGAGATTCATGCATGCCTTAGTCATTTAAATTCATTATTTCTTTATTAACTGTGATATATGCATACATATAAATTATTGAAACTGACGAAGTATGTGTCCCATCAGATACGGTGGGTCAGGCTGATGGAGGCCAGCTGCAGAAGCAGGTCCATCTGCAGCCGTTCCAACAACAAATGTGCGTCACCCAGCCGGTGAGAAGGAGATCCAACGCAACGGAGCCGCAGTGATTATTAATTTAATTTAATTTTTAACTCGTTCGTTGTTTTTATGATTGTTATATCATTAGGCTGTTTTCGTTTTTAGTTTGCTTTTAGCTCTTCCACACACCACTGAGGCCGTTTTCTGATTTAACAATTTATTGTTTTAAGGTAACGAGGGTTTTTATTTTACATCCTAAAGGGTGTGCGATTTTTAAGCGAATGATATTTTAGACATTTTAATATAGAATATCAATAGGACCTGCAAAGAAAAAATGAGTTTTTCATTAAGGGTTTCCTAAATTTTATTGTGAATTACAATTCAGGGTGGTTGAAAATAAATAAAACCTTTGTAAAATCTTTATATAAAAAATACCAAAAAAATTTAAAAAAAAGCATTGGGATTGCAAGGATTAAAAAGTAATTTTTTGAGAAAAACAATAAGCATGAGCAAATTAAAAAAAATTTCATAACCCTTGTTTTTTATTGAAACACTGGGTAAATTCTTAAGAAAATTTAAAAGTTTTTGTTTTTAATTTATATTTTATATAGTTTTTATGTAATTTTATTATAAACACAGACTTAAGTTCAATCCCGACTGACAAATCAGTGTTATTTCCCAAATATTATGAAATTGATAAATTTATTTATTTTTTGAATTTACATTTTGAGTAAAAAACTGCGGCATTAAAACGCATAAATATTTAATTTTTAGTAATATTTTAGATTATTTGGTAATATAATATGTATATTATCTTCTTTGAAATGGGTTGGGTTGGTTTATTTTAGTTTTATCGTAACAATTACATGACATTGTAAAATTTTGACGTCAGTCGTGATCGAACATGGGTACCGCCTCGGGACTGTAGACACAGCGTATTTTTTACGCGCCTGGCCAAAACAAAACTGAACGGATGGAGACTTTGGATACTCCTGTGGATGGCACTCCCATAATGCGGCAATTTTGCTTGCTATGTTTTTTACGAAAAAAAAAAGATCCCAGAGCGTTGCAAAATTGGTTCTGAAAACGAAGCTGTGTAGGCCTTTTGATTCAAAAGTTTTGAATGAATTTTTTATATTCAATGTACTTTAATCCGCAATACCCGGTGCACCAAGTATCCTTCCATGTATGGTTATCTTTTTTATTTAAAGATCTACAAGGTCGATTAAATTAGAGTGTTAATTATTAATTGTTAATATTAAAATGACATTTAAAAATTAAAAAAAAACAGCGGTTTTCAAATTTTTCGAAAAAAAATAAAATCCTGTCAAAACCAAAAATTTTTAAAATTTCTTTATTCCTGTGAATTTTGGAAAAAAAGGTTTCACATGAAAACACACATTTATCCACATTTTTACACAATTAGTAATTTTTGCCTACTGGATTTTGAGTTACCACCACCACCTTTTGTTTTTCCTATGGCCATCAAATTAATTGTACATGATTAGGTCAAAAACAATCAAGGAATTCAACGACCTATCAAACTACGTACATTATGGCGGCCATTAAAAAAACAACATAAGGTGATGGTAACTAAAAATGTAGTAGTAACGAAATTGGATAAAAATGCAGTTTAATGTGTATTAGACTGGGCCAAAAAAATCAACTATTTTTTTTTTAAGTATATCGAAAATATGGTTTGGGGTTTTCCTCAGCAAGTTTTTGTCTCAGAACTCCCAAACCATTGAGTTTAACAAAATTGACTGGAAATCATTTTTTGAAGAAAATTGAATGCTCTACAAAAAAGGTTAAAGTAAAATTTTTCGTCAGATGAACCCTTTCCTTAAAATCATGCCTTAAAAATTGGTATAGTTTTACATTTTGATCTTTTAAATTAGAATTTTGTAATTAATGTAAAAATCAGTACCCATAAAAAAATATTCTTATGGAAAATTAAATGCTTTACAAAAAAAGCCTCTCAACATTTTTGGCTAAATTCACTCAATCAAAAGTTATTCAGGGTTAAAATTTCGTTTTGACTTCAAATTTAACCTTGAATAACTTTGATTGATTGAATTTAGCCAAAAATGTTAAGAGGCTTTTTTTGTAAAGCCCATAAGAATACTCATCGCTTTTTTTTCTGGGTACTGATTTTTACATGAAGTACAAAATTCCAATGTTAAAAGATCAAAATGTAAAACTATAACAATTTTTAAGGCATGGTTTTAAGGAAACGGTTCATCTAACAGAAAATTTCGTTTTAACCTTTTTTGTAGAGAATTCAATTTTCTTCAAAAAATATTGTTAAACTCAATGGTTGAGACAAAAACTTGCTGAAGAAAAAAAAATTAAAATTGGGGTGATAGACCTCTTAATATTAATATTATGGCCTCAAACTTTCACAATAATTTTTTTTTGTCACCCCAAACAATATTTTCGATATACTTTTCAAAAAAAAAAATAGTTGATTTTTTTGGCCCAGTCTAATGTGTTTTAAAAGCTTTTTAGTTTTTATATTATTTTGAGAACTGCTTGCTTTTTTTTCATTTATAAAATTCATGTTTATGGGCTTGTAATTACACAGCTTTTCTCTAATTTAAACGACGTATTTTTAAAAACGAGAAGTTTTTATAAATAATGACTTCTAAACCTACAAATAAAAATCTTATTTTCGACTCCCATGACACTATATGGTTTTCTTAGAATTGATCATAACCAATTTTAAATATTATTTTTTACTACTATAATTTTACTACCCATTCAACATGTATTAATTATGGATATGTTTTATTTGTATTACCTTATTGGCAGCTTTTTTAATTGGTATTAATAATAAATCTAATATTAATGATTTATTGAAATCTTATCTTTATTTAATTTAATTGTTTTTATAAATTTATAAGTTTATTTGCCTTCACTTTTTACAAAATAATTAATTGAAACGGCCGCAGTGGTTTTAATTATTTCACACATTACAATGATACTAGTCTATTTTTCACTATATACTGTTTATACAAAAACTTTAATTTTTTGTAACTAAATAAAAACTGCCGAGCATACGTGCAAAAATTGAGCGTTAGTTAATTTGTTGTATTGAGCGACGCGTATATATGGTTTAACTTAATCCATAACAGACAATCCCCTGCAGCATAACACATTAAAAATTAAGGGAATTAATCAAAGTGTTACTTTTACTTTTTAAATTTTTAATTCCTCAGGTATAATAGTAAATAATAAATGTTATTATTACATTATAATTTACATATAGTCTTGTAAACATTTCTGTATGAAGGAATCAAGTTGATTCAATCAACACACTAAAATGGGTTAAATTAACTTTTTGCTTAGCTTAACTCAAAATGTTATATTTTGTGTAGTTATAACTGGTTTAATATTTAGAGATTCCGAACTTAAAAATTGTATGGAAAAAGACAATGTGTAAGATATTGCGGATTAATGGTATATTATTATAAGAGAGATAATGCACATAATCTCGAGGATAATACTATACTTTATCTATTACAACTAGAAGATAATTAAAAAAGGGACATCTCAGATGGTTAACCTTCTACCAATTTAAAACCCGATTGGTCCAAATCACCGTGTATAATGAAATCAGCCAATGAATGTAACCTAACAACAGAAATAATAAGTTTATTATTCCCGTTGTCAGGCGGTGCGGATATAATGGTTATTATACGGAAAAACTAATAGTACCGTAAACACGGGCGACTTTGCACCCCGCGGGTGACTTTAGCCCTTTTATGAAAAAATTTTTCGCGCTCGATAAAATTAACATTTATAATTTGTTGGTCTAAACCTGTCAATTAAGCGATTCTATTGAGTTTATATTACAGGATAATCAGTGTTTTAAAAAAATAAATGGGATTTATTACACTTTAAAGTTGCATATATTGCATTAGTGCAAAACTCTTAAAAATACACGCGTTTCAATTTCTATATTATGCGCGATTCTTTGGAATGATGATCCTTGGTTAACTACAGGTCGATTTTTTATTGTTTTTATCGGTAATCCCTTGCAATTGCTATTCCTATGTCGCTGCTAACATATGTCTAATAAAAATAAAATAATGAGTTAATTTTATACGGAAAATACACTGTGAGACAAAGTAACCCGCAACCAGGGGGTAACTTTGCACACACAGTTTTTAATTTTTATTTTTGAAACTCAGCCCTATGTAAGATTATAACATAGTTATTATGAAAGAGCAACTCAAGACTCAATACAATATTTAATGTTTATGATTGTTAAAACTACAAAAATGTTAAGATTAAGTTTGAAAGTGAACTAAAGCCACCCGTGTTTACGGTATGCATTAGAAGTAGATAAAGTACGTTTAATATGATACTTGGTTAAATACTACGATTATATGGAAGAAATGGTCACCCTCTAAAATAATAAAAACAAAAATAGTTTGAATATTGCTACTTAATCCTGGGACATCCTGTATATCTCAAACATCATTTAAATATTTCAATTTTCAAGTTGAAACACTCTTAATGAAAAACCTGTTTTGACTATATGAAAGTCTAATGAATAGGCCTAGATGTCTGTTATGTATTTAGTTATACAGGGTTTACCAACAGCGACTTCTTTTTTGGTTTCAAAATAAAACAAACAATTTGAATGAAAATGCTGTGAATCTTTATTGATATATAAAGTGGAAGGTTTGCCATTTATAAATGAAAAATAATATCATTCAAATGCCCACCCCCAGTACGCCTACATACATCGATTCTTTTGTTAAAATTTGTAATCACATTTTGGCATAACTGAGGCTCTATCTCACGAATGGCACGTTCAATGTTGGCTTTTAACGCCTCAATGGTTAGCGGATTATCCGCATAGACTTGATCTTTCACATAGCCCCACAAGAAATAGTCCAGTGGTGTTAAATCACAGGATCTAGGCGGCCAATTTAATGCAAAGTTACGCGAAATTACTCGATCTGGAAATTTGGTTTGCAATAAATCCGTTATTTGACGAACGTAATGGTCGGCCGGCTTCAATTCTTGAACCAACTGTACCTTATAAGGTTTTAGAAATAAATCCTTACGCAAAATTCGCCATTTGGTCATCGTCGATAAGCCCAATTGTTGAGAAGGCCGCGGAATGGATAGATTTGGATCTTCTTCAACACTTTCACTCACAGCAGCGATATTTTCAGCTGAACGACCCGGACGAACATGAATTGGAGTTGGTATGTTGTTGGTTGAACCAGTAGATTTAAATTTATCCACCAAATTCCTAATAGCGTTCTCAGATGGCCGACCATGACGGCCAAACATATCACGAATTTTACGATATGTGGTTTTCACCCAACGACCATTCTCGTTATAGATTTCGATGATTTTAATACGATTTTCGATTGAAATTAAAGGCATTTTTACAAATGGCAAAGCTTTTACTGACATATATCAAAAAAGTAATTGTCAAAGCCGTCATCTTATCAAAATTTGCCCCTATTGAAAAAAGAAGTCGCCGATGGTAAACCCTGTATATGCTGTTATATTTTTAAGTAATCAATATTCTTTAGACATATCCCAGTCTTCTTTATTTAATATTGTTGGCAATTTTGCAAAAAATAATTAATTTAACTAAGAACATTGAAAAATAATAATAAACTGATTTTATAGTTGCCAACTACAATGCAATAATTTTACTTAAATTAATTTAATTTATAAAAAAAATAGTTAATAGTTTAAAAATCAATAAAGGGATTATATTTGATCTCATAATATTGCATAATGTTTGCAAAATTGTTCCTAATACACCACAGAAAAAAATAGAAAATAACCATTTTTCTTCATTAACTTTTTTACAGGAGTTATATTGTATAAAAACATTTTTGAAACACGAATTATTGTACTGCGTCTGCAAAAAGTTATCAAGAAAAATATAAATAATATATATTGGTGCCAAATCGGACCAAATATTTTTAAAATGCTATACCTACCCCCTTTTTAATGTTCAGTGGCTTGTAATGGTGTTAACTGTGTGTTTAAAATAAGTATATGTGTAAGACAAACAAAAAAAGCACATGCCTTGGTATTGTAATTATTAATTATAATTATTAATTATAATACTATAGTACTAGTGATGTGCCATAATAGACCAGTGCAGAAGCCTTTAAAAATGGTAAAAAGAGAAAAAAATAACAGTAGGATGAAACCCATTGGAAAAGGAGGGGAATATAATAAAAATTAAAGGAAAAATAAATTACGGGCGATCTGAGTTCGGGAAGTGGGAGGGGGGGGTTTAAGGGTAAAACATGGTTTATCTAGATTTCCGGCAAAACTACAAGTCCTATGGAAAAAAGTTAAATGGCAAAGTTGTAGGTAATAAAAGGATCTACAACTTTTGTAATTACAATTTTTTTACATAACCTCAAAATTTATGTGAAAAATTCAAAAAACCAAGTTTTTGGTTTTTTATTTTTATCTTTTTCAAAAAAAAAAAAATTTTCCACGAAATTTGGTGAAAACTTACCTTTTTATGTCCCAAATACACTGTAATTTATTTGATTTGAAATATTTATTATTTCGCCTTATTTTGACTTAATATCAAAAAAGCACCCTAATTTTCAATCGAAAATTCTCGCGTCAAAATATCAGCTTTTTTCAAAAAGTCGGTGTGCTTTTTGTTCGATGAACTCTCTACTTTCTGATGGTGTAAAAAAAATATACATTACTATGGTAAATGTTCTCAGAAAATACAAAAAATATTATAATGAATAACGTAATCAGAATGAAGTATCTAAATTCAATAGTATGATTTACATGTATTTTTATATTTTATGAGATTTTCTGACATAAATGTTATTAGAATTTAATAAATAAACTTTTTAACTAAAAAAAATTGCAACAATCACATTTTTTTGATGAAATTGTACATAATGATTAAAATAAATTTTCGAATTCGAGTTTTTTTCGTTATTCATTATAATATTTTTATTATTTTCTGAGAACATTTACCATAGTAATGTATATTTTTTTTACACCATCAAAAAGTAGAGATTTCAACGAACAAAAAGCACACCGACTTTTTGAAAAAAGCTGATATTTTGACGCGAGAATTTTCGATTGAAAATTAGGGTGCTCTTTTGATATTAAGTCAAAATAAGGCGAAATAATAAATATTTCAAATCAAATAAATTACAGTGTATTTGGGACATAAAAAGATAAGTTTTCACCAAATTTCGTGGAAAAAAATTTTTTTTTTTGAAAAAGATAAAAATAAAAAACCAAAAACTTGGTTTTTTGAATTTTTCACATAAATTTTGAGGTTATGTAAAAAAATTGTAATTACAAAAGTTGTAGATCCTTTTATTACCTACAACTTTGCCATTTAACTTTTTTCCATAGGACTTGTAGTTTTGCCGGAAATCGAGATAAACCATTTTTTACCCTTAAAACCCCCCCACCTCCCACTTCCCGAACTCAGATCGCCCGTAATTTATTTTTCCTTTAATTTTTATTATATTCCCCTCCTTTTCCAATGGGTTTCATCCTACTGTTATTTTTTTTGGTTTCAAAAATTATCGACCCTGGTCTATAAATCCGTGAATATTCAGTAAAAATATAAATAAAATGAGCGTTTTGAACAGACTTTATGCTTCATACAGTTTTAATACCACTTTTTTTAGACAATGGGTTAAAATATTAATCCAAATTTTGTTCTTTTAACAATCAGGCACATCACTAATTAGTACCCATTTTTAATAATTATTGTATTATTATTATTGGATTTGACTTTATTAATGATTTATTTTCTTTGGCCACTTTGTTTTTAAAGCAGTACAAATTTCAAACAATAAGCAATTCGTGTATAACTAAGCAGTTTATAGTTTTAAAACAATTACACCCCGGCAACAAGATACTTTTTTAATATAATTTGGTTGAATTTTTTTAAATAAAAATTCAAATAATTGTATGATATTGCACCGCTAGAGGGACTTTATAAAAAAATAACTTTGATAAACTAAACATGAACATTTTGAAAAAATACAACCCTTTATATTTTAAGATGAATATTTATCTTATTAATACTAAATATAAATGTACTGTTGCCTGGTGTCATTGAAATTTGTTGTGTTGTATAATAAAAAATGTTAATTTTAATTTATTTTTATTATTAAACAAGATTGGTGTTTTTTGGCGCAGTATTCTATTTTAAGTTTAATGGGGCTCCACAAAGAAAGATTATTTATAGAAAATTAAGTTGTATGTACATTTTTTAAATCAATTATTAAATACAAGGGATTGGGTTATGAGCCTATTCTTAAGTGTTTGTAAACGAATAAAATCGGCGTAATAAAAATACATAATACTATTTTTGAATGTAAACATGTTTAACATGATTAACTATTAAATTGGGCATATAGCGCTTCAATTTATTGTTTTAGTTGAACTTAGTGATTAAGTTTGTTGGCATTGTGCGCATCACACTTATAGTTACGTTATAATATTTATATACCTTTTGTAATCTAATTCATCATAATGTAATTAATTTGTAAATTATTGTATATTGATCAAAATACCATATTTTTATTTTGATGCCACTTTTATGTATTAAAAACGAAACTTGTATTTTTATTATTTAATACTGCATCATAAAACATCTACTGTGTTACATATATTGATTGGCAATATTTTTTAATACATAAAATTCATTAGGAGTGTTTTTTCTGGTTTTGTATCTAAAATTGTAATTCAATTTTTACATAATTTATACTCTTTGTACAGCGTTTTTAATGAGGTTTTTTGTTACAAAATAATTGAATTTTGCAATTTAAGATATAAAACTTGTATACATTGTATATTTTGGAACCTGTATGATAAATACCTGTAAATACTTTTTTTGTATTAATTATTTAAGTTATTATTTATATAATATTACCTATGAGTCTATTTTTTTTTACTCATATTACTAAGTGGTTGTGTATATTGTCATTTCTTATTTATTTCTTTTTTTGCTCATTCTTCAATTATTTTTTTATAATTTGTCTTAAATATAATTACTTACTAATTGTGCCAAATAATATCTAAAAGGCAAAAAAACAAATTGTTAAAAAGTAAATTTTATTAGAGTTATTAAATCTTTTTAAATATTAATCATTTTTTAATTTAAAGCCTTTACAGCTGAAACAATTAATTCATTAATGTATTTGGATCTTTTTTTACTTTTTTGTATACAGTCAAATAACTGGCCTTCATTCAAAGCAGTACCTCCAGGTTTATGGACACAGCAGACTTCATCTGCATTTAGAACTATTGTAACCAAACCACTGCACAAGTTTTCCTCTTCAACTGTTGGGTCCGTCAAAATATATTTACTAAAAAAGTACAATAAATACCAAGGTAAAAGTCTTATAATACTCTTACTCATCAAAAATAATATATGTTGTGGAAACTGGAGTTGAATAAATTTTTAAGGGATGCCTTTCTTCAATATTTACTAATTTATTATCTAATGCAGCATCATAGTCTACTGTGGGTAGTGTAACTAAAACAAAAACACAAAAAATGGATATATTTTTGTTAAAATATGAAACCAAATTGATTTTGTTTTGATTTTTAGCAATTTAACATTATCATTAAATAATAAAAATTAAAGTTGTCCCACAGAGGGACTTTAATCGCAGAATAAATGAAAAAATAAAAATGGCAAAAAAATGTTTTTTTTTTCGAAAAACTAAATTAATTTATAGAAGGTTATGAAGAAAAAGAAACCATCAATTTTAAACGTCATGACGTTTTTTATAAAAATATTTTTTTTCTAGTTGAGTAAAATTTTTTTAGACAAATCAAAAGACGTCGATGCCCAAATCCATTCTAAGCACAAGAAAAAAGTACTACACTGCAGTCAAACGCATCTTAAAACGGCTCTCGGTCATCATTGTTCGGAACCAAACGCAGTATGTTTTGGACAGCTCGGCGCGTTCTGTGTTCACGGCCATTTCAAGCGGATGGACGGGACAAATCACAAAACTGTTTTTATAAAAAAAATTGTAGCTAATTTATTATATATTATTTTTGCATCAAAATTGTCAGATATATTCTTATATTATTAGGGTATACATTAAATTAAAAAAATCGCAAAAAATATTTTATAAAAGTAGAGATAATTTCAATAATTGACAGGGATGGACGGGACAAGATAAATCTTTTTTTTGTCCCGTCCACACCTTTCAATTATTAAAATTATATCTACTTTCATAAAATATTTCTTGAGTTTTTTTTATCTAATGTATAACCTAATAAAAGAAGAATATTTTTGACAATTTTGATGCCAAAATATTATATAATAAATAATCTACAATTTTTTTTATAAAAACAGTTTTATAATTCGTGCGTTTCGCGCGCTTGAAATGGCCGTTCATTCATATACACTAATCGTTTAAAACGTGTTCTCAGCAAAAATTGTTTATATTAACAATACTACATAGTATTTTTATGCACAAAGACTGATTCGATTTGAATGATTTCATTAAGTGTTATTTTCAGTTAGTAGTAAACTGGTTTACTAATGTGATTCAGATCCAATGATACGATTCAAAAGAGTGACCCGGAACGCCCATTACTATGTACAAGTACAAAGTAAATCCTGACCATTTTGCCAATTATTCTTGACCAACTAACATTAACATTTTAAAAAATAATACAAAAATTGTAATATAAATTATAAATTTTCCCACTGAGCAAAAAAAACATTGCTGCAATGTTAACGCAATGTTGCTTTGTAATCTGTAATGTTGCATTAACCTCTCTGCCCACACTAGTGTATTTTTTCCATACTCCCCCAAAATCAACAACATATCAACTTGCACATTAAAATTATTTTATGTTTAATTGCACAAAAAAACTTTAATCGTCAAAATTCTCGAATAACTTAGATTAAAATAACGCGTTTCCATGGAAATAAACAACAACGTGCCGCTTAATAGACCTGATAAAAATATTGAAATTATTTTTTAGTATTTTAACATAATAAATCATAACTTCGTAACCAAAAGAGCAAATTAATTTTTTTTTGGCACACATACATAGTTTTTTACGTATATTCTAATTTTATAAAAAAAGTACATCGTTTCATTGAAAAATCCAAAGTTACAACCCGCCCCTCAAAATGGGGTGGGGGGTAAATTTAAAAAATATGTCTAAATATTTCCCCCCATGTCCCTATTACTTCCTTAAAATTTCAGAAAAAAAATATTGAACCGTTTTTAAGATATTGCATTGTAACACTTTAAAAAACTCACCCGGTATACAAAACTTCTATTAACTTAATTATCCGCAACTATTTTTTTGGAAAAAGCGTATTATGATTACCATGCAGGTTTTTATTACGCAGAATACTTCAGAATAGTTAACTTTTGTCCATATGTGAAAACCGATTTGGTAAATTTTGTTTACATAGTTTTCCACAAAATGATTTTGTACTTATAAAAATGTGTAAATGAAAAAAAATGTCTTGAGTTGATTATACAGTGCGCATGTTAAAAGTCCCGTTTACGTTACGTTATCTTTTGAACGAAAAAAGGTATCGATATCGAACAAAACCAATTGTCAAGGATACTAAGTATACTACTTTTTGACGTCAAATTGATAGGTGCCCACATTTAAGGGGACTGTATCAACTTAAAAAATTCAATTGGAAAGGAAAGCTTGTGATACCTAATTTGAAAGGCATTTCGATTCTCCATTCAACGCATATCCAAAATCTAAAATCTGTTCAATGGATGCTAAGATATTAAACAAATAAAATTTATTATCAAATCAAATTTTTGTTTTCAAGGTCTTAAGGTTTTCATTTATTAAGTACAATAATTTCCAATTAGTCATCAAATTAGATGTTCAAAATGCACCCCTTGGACATTTTTGTACAAAAACATTCCATTTCTAATTTTAGTTTTCACATTTGCAAACCTTTCTTGTGTTATATTCCTACATTCAAGTATAATCCGTTGATCATTAATTGATTCCGGTTCGGTGATGTAGACCCACAACAAAAAATCAAGTGGCGTTAAATCAGGAGACCAAGCCGGCCATTCGGTAGGACCACGCCTACCAATCCACCTATTTGGATAAGTCTTATCAAGCCAATGTCCCTAAAATAATGTGAGGTCGATCTATCTTGTTGAAATATTACTTCCATGTCAAATTCGTTAGGATTACTTGGACTATATCATTGAATGAATTTGTGTTTGAAGCATGTTTAAGTACAACTTGGCTGTTTAATTTTCTTCCAAAAGATGGGTCCTACAATATGGTTTCCCAGTTGTCTCGCCCATACATCTATTACATCTTGCTGATTTACAGTGCCTTTTAGGAAAAAATGTGCATTTATCACCAAAACAAATTAATTGCAAGTTCATGGGATTTTGTATTATGCCCTCACATATAACTTCACAAAATTGTACTCTGCGATCGGGGTCATCTTAGTTTTAGGAATATTTTTGATTTATAGGAATTTGTTAGGTATGTTCTAAATATTTTCTAACAGTTGATTTTGCTATATCACCATCCCCTGCAATTGTTGTGGATTATTGACGTCGGAACCGACTATTTCTTTGTTTGTCTTCTAAGATTGATTTTTTACCCGATCCTTTCTGCCTACTCACTCGTCCAGTTGTTCGAAATTTAGTCAGTAACTCCCGTAGATATTTTCTGCAAATAGGGTTGTCTGGGTACATTTCATTAAATACCCTCAAAAGATAACAGGGGGGAGTTTTAACGTGCGCACTGTATAGCTCATTTTCATTGAAAACAAATGAACCCGATCGCCCCTCCCCATTGTAAGCGGGTTGCCATAGGCTAGTGTGTATTTCAAGAGTTTTAAAATAAATTAATTTCTTTTTTTTTAAATTATTAAAGTTATTATGTCCTACACAGGACTTTCAAACCATTTAAAACTTTCAAACCATTTAAATCTGCCGGAACTGACGGAATCATACCAGCCATGTTACAACAGGGCCAAGACCTGCTGCTACCAAGACTGTGCAAAATCCTAAGAGCCAGCCTAGCTCTCAATCACATACCGGAAGGATGGAGAGAGGCACTGGTGGTTTTTATACCAAAACCAGCAAAAGCCTCCTATGACAAACCAAAATCCTTTCGACCAATTTGCCTAACATCATTTCTTCTGAAAACAGAGGAAAAACTGATAGAGCAACATATACGGGAAGAAGTACTGCACAGAAGGCCTCTACACCGAAATCAATTTGCCTACCAAACAGGCAAGTCTTGCGAATCCGCCATCCATGAGATAACCCAAAGGGCTGAGCAATCTTTAGACAACAAAGAAGTGGCCCTTGGGGCATTCCTGGATATCGAAGGAGCGTTTGACAACACGTCATATGACTCAATAAATCGATCAGTAAGAGATCGCAACATAGAACCTCTGGTTGGCAAATGGATCAAACAGATGCTGGCTCAACGACGAGCCAGAACCACTCTTAACAACACAACTGTTAGAGCTAAAGTGTGCAGAGGGACACCACAAGGGGGGGTGCTATCACCCCTGCTATGGAACCTCGTATCGGACAGTTTACTGACACGATTGGAAAACAAAGAAATATACGCAATAGGATATGCGGACGACATTGTACTCCTTATCAGAGGCAGCAACACAGCCCATGTGTTTACCAAAATGCAAAGGGCGCTAAACGCTGTCGAAAACTGGTGCAATGAGGAGGGACTTCGGGTAAATCCCACAAAAACTTCCCTTATCGCCTTTTCTCGCAAAAGAAAGTTAGAACCCGTGAAAAATCTAATCTTCTACGGGGAAACGCTGCCCTTGAAAAACGAGGTTAAATATCTAGGAGTTACACTGGATAAAAAACTCACCTATCGGATGCATATAGAGAACATAACAAATAGGGCCATAAAAACCTTCATGACCTGTAAAAGAACATTTGGTAAATCTTGGGGACTGTCACCAGGCATGGTACAATGGGTGTACACAGCTATGGTCAGACCCATAATTACCTACGCGGCGCTAATATGGTGGCACGCAACAAAAACAAGGACTGTAAAACAGACACTCAGCAGAATCCAAAGACTGGCGTGCTTGGGAATAACTGGTGCAATGACAACTACACCGACCGCAGCCATGGAAAACATACTAGGACTCCCCCCTCTACACATTCAGATTAAAGCTGAAGCGTTAGCGGGAGCCCAAAGACTAATCTCAAATAAGGCCGAAGTTATTTCCACCATCAGGCATAATGCCATATTTGAAGAGCTAGAAAATACTGGCAGTCTAGCCATTAGAACAGACAAAGCCAAGGTCAAACACTTCAATAAAGCTTTTATCTCAAAAAGGATAAAGGCTGAGGAGATAAACAACCAAATCGCCCGACTCAGGCAAGAAGAAAACCTAATCTGGTACGTAGAACACAAGCGGTCAAAGACCGGTGTTTCTGCGGGCATAAAAGAGGTATCTCAACAGGGCAGTCAAGAAATACTAAACCTGGGAAAAGAGATAACCGATCTTCAAGCGGGCATCATTGCCATACAATTGGGTTTCCAACGAATGAGGGAGAGCAATCCCACGGAGAAGTTGCTCACCATCATTACACACGAACCAGAACCAATCCAGGCACTGGAGGCATTTGAAATCAATTCGAAGGCCGTACTAGAATGTCTGAGAGATATGACGGCATTAACCGAAGCACAAAACCAGATAACTCTTATCCTTGTGCAAGAAGAAGGCAGAAACAGTTCGATGAGGTGGAAGCCAAACTTCGCAGCTGATGAAGCCGAAACCCTGCTGATGGGGCCAGAACCCACATGCGGCACCAGCCAAGAATCATCCAGGAAAAAACTAATTGACTGGACAGAACTACAACACAAACAATACTGGGAAAGCCTGTCTGGTCTGGAGCATTCGAAAGCACTTTTGGACAATCCATCTGCTGAAGGGCAGAAACCAATGAGGACATATACCAGGACCCAACTAAAAAAAGCATTAGGCCTTCTCACAGGCCATGCTCCATTCAAAAAACATCTTCACAAAATGGGGATGACAGATGACCCCTTGTGTAGAGGATGCGAAGAAGAAGAGGAAACACCTCTTCACATTATGTGTCAATGTGAGGGATTCAACACCTTAAGAAGAACACACCTGGGAGAGTCTAAACTCACACCAGAACTTTTAAAATTGCTTCCACTGCCTCGGCTACTGCGCTTCATAGAAGCAACGGAGCTAGAGCTATGGAAGTAATACCATTTAGGGCACAATAGGATTGCGAAAGCAAACCGCAGTGCAGGGCTTTGAACCACCTAACGGGGGAGTTTTAGTGGGTATACGTCAATAGACGGAGTCCCACACTACTCGGGGCCCCAAGAGGAACCGAGTGTTCGTAAAGAATTTCTCCGCCGGCCAAAGAAAAAAAAAAAAAAAAAAAATGTCCTACACATTTCAAAAGAAAATGGACATGATAAGCTGCAGCAATTGTCTACTTCAAACAAGAGACATATTCTCAGTTAAATATCCGGATCGATCTATTCCGTCAATTAGAACAATAACAAACGTTTTTAATTAATTTATTTACATTTATTTTAAGAAGTTTGATTTTTAGTTTTGTTTTAAGAGAAATAATTTATTTATTTTAATTTGTTTTCAAGAAAATTATTTTATTTATTTATTTGTTTTTAAAGAGCATTTTTTATGCTTAAACGTTTTTTCATAGAAAAAGGTCAGTTGGCTCTTGACACTCGAAGCGGTCGGATGCGTCGAGCTAGTTTCCTAGCTCGACGTAGCGTATACGATACAAACGTAAAGTACCAAAAACGAAACAAAGTATCCGGAAATTTCGGTAATCGTTAATAAATAAATAAATAAATAAACAAACAAGTGCAAGAAGTGCAACAAGGGCGAAAATTGCGAGATAACGCCGTAAAAGTGTGCAAGTGAATAAGTAATTAAGGCTAGGCAACAAAGATAAGTCAACAGACACACCTGGATCAGAGCGTCTCAAAACCTGCAGGAGAAGGAACAAAGGACACCCCGCGAAAGACAAAGCATCAGGATTATAGCCTAATAATCAAGCTAAGTAATTTTTCTAATTGCATGTTTTACCGTATAATCGTTAAATGTTTATATAAGCATTTCACAATGTTGCCAAAAAAATCTAAGAATTCGTTTTATCTGTCATAAAAACTAAATTTAAAAAAAAAGTTGGAATATCCGTAATTGTTAAATAAACAACCTGATTTTCTCATTTTCTCATAGTAGACAAATAATAAACAACCATTGAAAAAGGCGTAAGAGTAAATAAACTAAATCAAGCAAGAAGACAAAATTCCAAAAAAAAGTGTTGTGTTTGAATAAGTAATATTGTATATGCATTTAGGGTCACAGCCATAAATCAAACCCAAAGATGATAAGAACTCAATAGCCAATAACGTAAATAAACCATCTACTAAAGCATACGTTACACGCCTGACTAAGACCGTACTTCAAAAATTAATACGATACACCACAGGGCCGGCTCTATCTACTTCGTGAATTAATTTTTAGGTTGGATTTGGAATAAAGTAAGAATGCAAAGATACAAAATAAATAATAATAAACGGTATAATCACTAATTTAACAACAAAATAAATAGCTCACCAACAAGGGCAGCGTACTGACACCCCGGCTCAAAAGAGAAGAACAGCACAGAAGAAAAGAAGAATGATCCTATCAATAGTCAATGCAGACCATTTGGTGGCATTCCACCACAAACACTACAGGGCCGGTTATCTATTTTGTATATTAATATTAATATTTATATTTTTAAATTAATTTAAAAAAAAAAAGTAAGAATGCAAAGACATAAATTAAACGAAAACGGTATAAACACTAATTTAGCAATAAAATAAATAAAGAATATACAAGGTTGGTAGCCGGAGTAAGCAAAAAAACTAACATACCCACCCCCATTCACGAATACCAATTGAATGGGGTTACTACTAAGGCCTAGGTTCAGGAGGATTCCGGATTGTACTTAGTTTTGGGTCAGTTCAATGTCCTCCAAAAACCCTTCCTAAACTGGACGTATGGCCCGACCCGGCTGACAAAAATCCCGGGAGCGGCCTTAACCTTTGACACTGTCATCCACGAACTCTCAGGGTGGATCTACCAGCCGGCGTAAAAACTTCGGATCCAACAAACACAGGTAATGCTGTGATTTGGCGGGATACGCAGGAGAACGGAAAGGGGGTAAAATAACCCCGGGAGATCAGTGGATGATAATATATCTGGGGCCTGCCATACGTTCCCATACTCATACTCATACTCATACATTAAACGTTTTTTCATAGAAAAAGGTTTTTTTATAAGAAAACACTTTTAGTTAATAGTCCAGGATACAAAGATTGTAGAAGGAAAACTCGATGGTAGTCGGGTTTTATTTTTTTATGTAGTCAGGGGTGCTGATAATGAATCAAGAATATTCCCCAAAAATTTCTTTCCGCGTCCCCTAATTTCATCCCCCGAAAGTGGAGTTTTTTTGCTTTTTGGCTCATAATTCGCTAACCGTGCATTTTTTCAGAATTTGACTTCCAATACGTTTGATTATGTACTAAATAAGGCACACGTTAAACCCCATTGCGCACCTATATGATGTGCCATTTTGCTATGCGCAGTGTGCAAAGTTGAGCGTTACTTTAAAATCACTTTTTTTATAGCCCAATTTTAAAAGTAATCCATCCCAAACCTTACGGTAATCAAACATAACCGAATGGACGATTTTTTGAGGTACTAGACTTTTTTAAAAAGTTACTTCTTTTCAATGTACAGGGGGTTCTTTTTTCAAAACTTTAATTTTTGTGGGGCACTTGTAATGAAAATAATTAAAAAAAACCTACGGATTCGTTACGAGGATAAGTGTACCTAAAAATCTAGGGTGGAACGAACTGGTTCATTAAAGCCGTTTGGGAAATAAAAAATGGGATTTTAAAAAAAAGAACCCCCTGTACATTGAAAAGCAGTAACTTTTGAAAAAAGTCTAGTACCTCAAAAAATCGTCCATTCGGTTATGTTTGATTACCGTAAGGTTGGGGATCGATTACTTTTAAAATTGGGCTATAATAAAAAAAACAAAAAAGTGATTTTGAAAGCAACGCTCAACTTTGCACACTGCGCATAGCAAAATGGCACATCATATAGGTGCGCAATGGGGTTTAACGTGTGCCTTATTTAGTACATAATCAAAAGTATTGGAGGTAAAATTCTGAAAAAATGCACGGTTAGCGAGTTATGAGCCAAAAAGCAAAAAAAACTCCAATTTCGGGGGATGAAATTAGGGGACGCGGAAAGAAATTTTTAGGGAATATTCTTGATTCATTATCAGCACCCCTGACTCTACATAAAAAAAAATAAAACCCGACTACCATCGAGTTTTCCTTCTACAACCTTTGTTTCCTGGACTATAAATGCAAAACAAATAATGATTTTACACCTTTACCTAATAATTTTCTGTTAAAAGTGATTAGGTACGTTACATTTTAAGTATATGAATCATTTTTAAAATTAAATTAACTTAATAATGCGTAATTGGTATTAATAATTCAGAATAAACTTCGACTATCCCCATCGCCGGTGAAGGAATGCGAAAAATGGACATACGGTAAGCCTTGATCGGTAAAATCAATTTATTATGTTCTTATGTAAAGGGTGTGTGAGTTACTATCGCTAACAAAAAAAACTCATACAGCTATATTGTGGCTGTGTGAATAAAACTTATCCGTCAAAATCAAGCTGACATCGAGCTTTGTCACATCCATTATGACTTTTTTAACATTTTCAACCAAACAATGCAGACGAACTCTGGCAAGCCATTGAAGCCATTTGGAAAAGATAAAGCAAGACGGCGACTTCCATGCTTTGCTGTTTGCGGGCAGTAATTGAGAAAAACAGAGAGATGACGAAATATTTTTTTTTCAAACTTCAACCTAACTTTGTACCTATTTAATTTTACACCTTTCAAATGTGACGTATCATGTTAAAAGCCATAATTACTCCAACAAAATGATAGAAAATCAGGAACACTAGATTTTTAAGCTGTATGAGTTTTTTTTGTTAGCGATAGTACCATAAAAATTTAAAGACAATACAATTCATTAATATTAGAACCAATAAAATGCCAGTATTCCATAGTGACGTATTTTATCACAGCGGCAATAATTTTTATCATCTTGTTTACACGTTACTATGAATTTTGACGTTTTTTTGATTTGACATTTGTTGTCATTTAAATTCTGTTTTTGATATATTTCAATAAAATAATGAATTATAAACTCTAAAAGATCGATGGGTTGGTGTACGATAATGAAATTAAGGTAAGTTTGAATAAATAAGGTTTATTAAAGTCTTTTTATATTTTAAAGCACATTTTAATTTCAAATGTCAAACTAAAAATTCGTTAAATCCTAAAATTCATTATATTTTCTCACTAAATATAACTCGTGGTATGATTAATTATCGATGATATTTACTCATTAAAACCGAAGCAGCACATTTCACTCGTCCTGCGGACTCGTGAAATCTGCAGCTCGGTTTCAATCATAGATGACCGAAGGTATAGATAGCCGACTCTCGTTAGAAAATCGAAACAAAGTCAATTTAACAGCGGATATCACCGCCCGTGGCGCTTCAAGCAATCCTTTCTAGATAGCGACATCTATTGCCCAAGGACAGTTTAAACCGCCTGGAATCTACAGTGCGACATCTAGTGTGTGATATCTGTACTAACTTAAATCTCCTTGAAATTTAAAATTGTAAACCGTAAAAATTTTGTTTTAAATACAAATCTGGCTCGAATGAAACTGACTAACAAATATATTTAAATCGGTTAATTTTTATTAAAGACTTTCAGAAATTAATTATTATATTGTGAGTCTTTATAAAAAAAATTTAATATTAAAACCATTGCCTAGAAATTTTAAACAAACAATTTAAATATGTTGTATTTTCAGATGTTCAATAAGATTTGGTAAGCTTTATTATAAAATTCACCCATTTTAAAAGAAAACAAAATTTAATATAATATTACTAAGGCTTGAAGTTTTCATGTTTATGTTGGTTTTCTCTTAAGATGTTTGCATTTTATAATGAATTCTATCAAATCCAATAGAAATACTTATTGGTAAGTTTCATACTAATCAGATTTGTATTTTAAACAAACTTCTCACAGTTTACAATTACAAAATTTAAGGCAATTTAAAAGTTCTCATATTAATCACTAAATGTAACATTGTCGATTACAGGAGGCGATATACAATAACTGTATTAATTAATAATGACTTTGAAAAATCCTTGAATTAGGAAAATGTAATAAAACAAACAAATTATGATTTTAGATATTTTTTTAATGAAGTATATAAAAATAAAGTTTACAAGTATAAAATAAAGCAAATATAATAATATAAAAATAAAGTTTACAATTATAAAACAAAGCAAATAAGCATTGATGTCTAAACCAAAAAAAATTACTAATTTAGTTAACAATCTTTTTTTAAATTTTTAATAGCCTCCTTCTTCTTCTTGGACTCATTTTTTACCTATTTATAAGGCATTTTTTTATATATTGTATTGGTTATTTCTAAAGTTAACTAACTTACGTCAGGATCCTTAGGAAACGAGTGTAATACTGCCTCGTTACTTGTATTTCTACAATTAACAACAGCACATTTAAACACCATTGTAAAAAAGTCAAACTAACAAAATCGCACAAAAGGAAAACTTTGTCTAGAACAAAGCTGGAACAAAACCTTCGGTCATCTATGAACACAACAATAATGGGGTCTCTAAAGTTTAAACGAAAAATTGACAAATTGTCAAATTGACAAAGATGCCACCTAAAAAAGCGTGTTATTTAAATTCTGCTGCTTCAGCGCTATAGTCGATCGTATCCGCAACTAATTTTAAGGTCTGAAAAGGAAGGGGGGAGTGAGCATAGCATGGTTTCAATTCGAAAATATCATCGATGATAATCATACCACTTGTTATATTATGGGTGACAATATTATTTTGAGACTGACATCAAAATTGACAAATTTAGAACCAACCCATTGATATGTTTATAAAAAATCGTATGAACACAAAAAATATAAGCTCATATAAATAAAATAAAAGGCTTAAAACAAACACTGACAATAAATAATATTAACAAATATAAAACTAGCTGATTTTAAATTATGGTCAAAACTTGATCGTCTTGTTAAAATTATCTATTAATTACTAAAAATTAGATTTTTTTGTCCATGGTATTAGGAAAATATGTATACATTTACTTAAAATAAAATTAAAAAAAACATATTACCTGTTTTCAAGGCACCCATCAAAGCTATAATACACGCATCTATTATTGCACCATCAAAATCAAGGCAAATAAAATCAATAAATAAACACCATGCTAATTTGTCTGGATGAAGGCACAAATCTTTTAAATCCACACAATTCGAATTTTTAATTATATCTGCTATTAATTGTGATAAAACTTGTGCCTGGTCACTTGGTGGCCCTGGTTTAAATTTTGGTGAACATAATGGCGGTAATTCCAAATTTGGGACGATGAAGCCTTCATTTGGGGTTTCTGCTTTGGGTCTGCAAAATTCCTTTAAAAGAGTTTAAAAAAGTTATTATATTAAGTAATATGTCACCAGACAAGTAAACAATGTTGACATTTCTTAACCCTATTTTTTCTACAAAGTGTCTGCCAATTTTAATGTTGTTCCTTTAATTGCGCCCTATTATATTAAAATAATTATATAGCTATATCAGGCGATAGAAGGGTGAGTTTAAAAATTAAATTTTTAAACTACTCATCAGAAAAATGATTTGTATTTTTTTATCAGGCTAACACTCATTTTTACAAATTTAATTTGCATTTTTTTAAAGTTGTTTATACATTTTTTTAATTTTTTATTAAATAATGGTATTTGGGTACTATAAATATCAAAATATATTGTAATTAGGCAGGTAAATTTAAAACCTTAAAATTTTACTGTTAAACTATTGAATCTAATTTTTATAAAATAAATACGCTTCATTAATATTTAATTATAAACAAAATAATTATTTAATTATTTTTACAAATTAATAATGTATATATTTGTTAAAATTGTTGTAATAAATTATTAATATCGTTTATTAGAAGCAAAATAACTAGAAACTAAGAAATAACCATGTATTTACAACCAACTAAAATAATTTTGTATATAGCAGGGCCGTGCGTATTTTCTCATGGGGGGTTTCTTTAAACTGTTAAACATATACCTATACATTTAAAAGAATAATAAAATTAAAAAAAAAAAACTAGTAACAGAGCTCGGATATTTTTTTCGTGTTCAGAGCACCCAAAAATGCGGAAAAAAGAGGTCAGCCAAAGAATTTGTTGCTTAAAGACAATTTTCTTTTTTTTTTATAAAATTAAAAAAATCAATTGTTTTTGATTTCATTTAAACTGAATTATCAACACCAATACACGGGATATATACAATTCTTACTTTTTCTTAAATAATTGAATATTGCGCAGATTTTAATTTATCTCCAAGGCTGTTTGACTAATTTATTTAAAAAGGTCAAGAAGCAAATCTAACGAAAACCTATTTTAAAATATTTAGACTTAAAAAACCGTTTATTTTCGAATTTACAACAAAAATTGCAAAATTATCAAAAATTATATTTTTCAATTGTATTGACTTTGTACTTATCATAACGTCGTGCAAAAAAATTATAGTGTAACAACTACAGTGAGTATAGACTACTCTACGGTCAAGAATGAGTTAATAGTTAAGTGATAAGAAGGAGTTAAGTGACAAGTGAGCTTCTCGCTTTTCACTGGACAAACAAAAGAAGACAAAAGCAAGCAATTTTTATAATGTGCAAACTAATATAGCGTAACGGTCAATAAAGAGTGTTAGCTTCTGGGCGGTCCTACCACCTGTCATTGGTCGCTTTTCACTAGACAAACAAAAGACGTCAAACAAGAGGGGAAGAGGCCATCAGCAAAAAATTGATAAGTATTCTCAACCATATGCATGACCTAACACATAATTTGCAAAATTAAACACGACAGATAACCTTAAAACCCTAAGAGAGGCACACTGCTAAAACTAAACTAAAAAAAAACAATAAACATCAGTAAAATTAGAAACATTAGAAAGACAATACCAACCAAACACCATAAAATAATAAAGAAAAAAGACAAACAACAAAAAAAACAAAACTTTCCATTCGAACCTATCGCGGTCATACACCAAAGCTAAGTAGGACAATAAATCTGTCAACAACAAATGTGTAAGGCATGAAACCCAGTAACTTAAAGAACAGCCCCAACAAAACAAAGTTTAATTTAAATCCAAACGAGACCAATAATAAACATTTGATATTTAAAACATAAACTAGCACTCAATAAATCAAGAAAACCCAAAAATAGTAAAAACAGCATACTAATCAAACTCTAATGGATTTTGTAAACACATTAAATTATTTAGTATAACAGAATAATTGCGCTTGCCATTTGTTTAACTAATAAATAAAGGCATATGCGGGGCCCGGAAGCGATGAGGCAATGGGGCCGGTTATACGTCTCTTATACTCATACTTGAGTGTATCATATGTGGTTTACAAGCAAAAATATCATTTTTGCCATTTTTGTTGTAAATTCGAAAATGAATCACAAGGGTAGTCATGCGCAACGCGTCGCTAAGAGAAATCTCTTATTGATAAGGATGTTTCCTTATTGATAACGACTGATAAGGAAAAAATCAGAACACAACGTCCACATAACGTTGAACGTTGGTCTCGCTGATTTTAAAGTGGTTTACCCCTCGCTACTGATAAATTGATTTTTTGACTTATCCCCTTATGACTTTTACCCACAGAATTATAAGTGATAGGATTATTTCCTGACTTAAGTGATGCCCAGTAAACAAAAATTAGGCTAAAATTGGCCAAAAATTGAGAAAACATTTTAAACAGAATTATGCAAACATTGGCCCATGGGCGATTCCATGATTACTAACGGGACCAACAGAAAGAAAACAAAATGTTTTATGAAGATTTTTGATGATCTGTTGTTCCTTTAATAATAATTTTATGATAGTTCTCAGCAATAAAAGTAAGTAATAATAACTATCATAAAATTATTGTTATAGGAAGAACATATCTTCAAAAATTTTCATAAAACATTTTGTCTTCTTTTTTTGTCCCATTAGTAATCATGAAATCGCCCCAATATTAGGTATCAATTATTGGCCAATATTTGTGAAATTTGGTAATATTCTTTAATCCAAATTTTGGCAATTAACAACAGTAAAAGTAAAATTTATTTTAAAATTTAAAAGGTCTTTTATTAATAGTTTAATTCGCTTTGTTGGACATTTCTAAAACTAAAATTTATTTCAAAATTTAAAAGATATTTTATTAATAGTTTCATTCGCTTTGTTGGACATTTCTAAAAATATCCAACAAAGTTAGTTTTACTGTTGTTAATTTGGTTTAAAGAATATTGCCAAATTTCAGAAATTTTAGCCAATAATTGATACCTAAGATTGGGGCGATTTCGCACTACTGCGGTAATAAACATTAAAAAAAACTCAAAAGCTACATGTTACACATCCGACTACTAAACTATCTATTGATGGTTTTCGGCCTCAAGACTAAAGAATTGCTTCGCACAGTGGGGCACACAATCGACGCAAGGTAATTTTCAGCAGACAAAGCCCGACCCGGTGACACATGTGCAGGAACAATCCTACTTGGACACAGTGCCAGATTTTAAGTTGCACAGTGCAACTTGCACTGCCAGATTTTAAGTCACAGTAGTTTGAATTTTGATTTTCTGGTTTTTCCTAATGTATTTTTTATTCAAATCACCCCTGTATTGAGGCGAACAAAACAAAAAAATATTATTTAAATCGGTTGGCCATTTCCGAGTTTTTGCAGGACTAACGCACGGCGCACTGTGTCGTATTTGACCTGTATAGGTGACCAAAAGTCGATTTCTGAAGTTGCCCTTACAGCAAAAAAATATACAAAAAAATGATCCTTATGCTTTTCTTGACAATGTACAACCATTTGTTTATTTATAAAATATTAATAAGGACCGTGACGTATAAAGTTTTAAAACAATGCACAAACACATTTTTTTATACAAATAACTCGCGCTTGGTAAATATGCGATTAAAACTATAAATTCTAATTAACAGGAGTTATATTTGGTAGATTGCTTTAAAAAAAATGTCTTTTAAGGTATAACGTTAAAAATTAAAAAAATATTTTATTTTATATATAGTAATAGCTGTCCAAATATTGTCATTTTTTTAACGTGCATTCAAGCAAACTTTTTGCAAATAGTAATGGTGCCCCAGGTTGCCCCAATTTCTTTTGTGTGTGGAAGTGTTTGTTAATATAAGAATAATGGTCGTTATTAAGGATTTTGACGGGAAATGTTGAGAAACTTGGCTACACTTGATTTTATGTCAAAAAATGTGTATTAGAGCTCATTTTTTTAAACTTTTGTCTTTATTTTCCGAGTTTTTTTTAAATCTGTCGCCTTAAAATTAATTAAAAACATAAAAATAATAAATATATATTAATTTAAAACTAATTTGGTCATTTGAAAAAAAAAATGTCATGTTGCTTTGACGCAAATACTCGAATATATATTTTTTTACTTTTGTCTTTAGTTTTTCTAAAATAACTCATTCTATATAAATATATATATATATATATATATATATAATATATTATATATATATATATATATATATATATATATGTGCAGATCCATTACTTTTCGACAAAAGTGTGCGGGGGTAAGTCACCGATTTGGCTGCCGATTTTTTTCTCGAAAGTAGGTCATATAAGGAGACGATCCTGAAAATTTGAGCTCGATATAGGTAATTCCGGCTGCAAAAAATTTTTTTGAAATATAAAAAAAGTCGATTTTTTAGTCATTTTCAAAAATTCGTATCTCAGCTCCTATTTAACTTAGAGATTTCATCAAGACGGCATTTTTCTCTGTTATCCCTCTATTTTCAAGAAAAAAATAGGTTTTGAGTTTAAACTCAAATCCGGCTAAGCTGTAAGCCTCCAAATAAAACACTGCTTAAGATAAATTTTGCCAATTTTTAAAGTGCTCTCAAATCTACAGTTTTTGAAGCAGTGGGATAAATGACAGATGATATTTTTCGTTAAGGTATACTCTTTTGGAATTTACCCATTTTTTACTTGATTGCTTCGATTTCTCTAATGTATGGCCATTCAAAGACAATTGATTTTTGAAAAATCAATGTTTTCAGATACCTACAACTTTTTTCTATCGATCCGAAATCCTTTGAAAATTTCAGGGATTATACTTTATTCTATTCTCAAACAAACCATCAAAACTTTTCCTTGGGTATTGAAGTGGTTTCCGAGCTATAAATTTTTAAAAATGTCAAATTTTCAATATAATATGACATTTTTGGTAGTTTTATTATCAGTAAAATGAATTATTAGTAATACTTTAGTCAATAATCTATAAGACCTTGTTCATTTTTCTCGAAAGTAGGTCATATAAGGAGACGATCCTGAAAGAGAATTTTTTGAAATATAAAAAAAGACGATTTTTTAGTCATTTTCAAAAATTCATATCTCAGCTTCTATTTAACTTAGAGATTTGATCAAGATGGAATTTTTCTCTGTTATCCCTTTATTTTTAAGAAAAAAATAGGTTTTAAGTTTAAACTCAAATCCGGCTAAGTTGTAAGCCTCCAAATAAAACACTGCTTAAGATAAATTTTGCCAATTTTTAAAGTGCTCTCAAATCTACAGTTTTTGAAGCAGTGGGATAAATGACAGATGATATTTTTCGTTAAAGTATACTCTGTTTGAATTTACCCATTTTTTACTTGGTTGCTTCGATTTCTCTCTGTATGGCCACTCAAAAACAACTGATTTTTGAAAAATCGCTTTTTTCAGATATTAATATCTGTAAACATTGATTTTTTAAAAATCAATTGTCTTTGAGTGGCCATACATTAGAGAAATCGAAGCAATCAAGTAAAAAATGGGTAAATTCCATTCCATACCTTAACGAAAAATATCATCTGTCATTCATCCCACTGCTTCAAAAACTGTAGATTTGAGAGCACTTTAAAAATGGGCAAAATTTATCTTAAGCAGTGTTTTATTTGGAGGCTTCTGCTTAGCCGGATTTAAGTTTAAACTTAATACCTATTTTTTTCTTGAAAATAGAGGGATAACATAGAAAAATGCCGTCTTGATCAAATCTCTAAGTTAAATAGGAGCTGAGTTACGAATTTTTAAAAATGACTAAAAAATCGACTTTTTTTATATTTCAAAAAATTCTCTTGCAACCGGAATTACCCATATCGAGCTCAAATTTTCAGGATCGTCTCCTTATATGACCTACTTTCGAGAAAAATGAACAAGGTCCAATGGATTATTGACTAAAGTATTACTAATAATTCATTTAACTGATAATAAAACTACCAAAAATGTCATATTATATTGAAAATTTGACATTTTTAAAAATTCATAGCTCGGAAACCACTTCAATACCCAAGGAAAAGTTTTGATGGGTTATTTGGGGATATAATAAAGTATAATCCCTAAAATTATCAAAGGATTTCGGATCGATAGAAAAAAGTTGTAGGTATCTGAAAACAGCGATTTTTCAAAAATCAATTGTCTTTGAGTGGCCATACATTAGAGAAATTAAAGCAATCAAGTAAAAAATGGGTAAATTCCAACAGAGTATACCTTAACTAAAAATATCATCTGTCATTTATTCCACTGCTTCAAAAACTGTAGATTTGAGAGCACTTTAAAAATTGGCAAAATTTATCTTAAGCAGTGTTTTATTTGGAGGCTTACAGCTTAGCCGGATTTGAGTTTAAACTTAAAACCTATTTTTTTCTTGAAAATAGAGGGATAACAGAGAAAAATGCCGTCTTGATCAAATATCTAAGTTAAATAAGAGCTGAGATACGAATTTTTGAAAATGACTAAAAAATCGACTTTTTTTATATTTCAAAAAATTCTCTTGCAGCCGGAATTACCTATATCGAGCTCAAATTTTCAGGATCGCCTCCTTATATGACCTACTTTCGAGAAAAAAATCGGCAGCCAAATCGGTGATTTACCCCCGCACACTTTAGTCGAAAAGTAATGGATCTGCCCATATATATATATATATATATTTAAAAAATAACATTTTATTATGAGGGACAGTAATGAAAATTTTGTTTTATCCTAAATGTATACGTTCTTAAAGGGGTTTCTTTTAATATTTTACCTCCATTTATTTATTACTTACCTATATTTAAAAATTGGCAAAAAGGGAGTAGATAAACAGAGCCCAACTGCAGAATTTCTTGTAGCTCTGCAAAGACCATTTTTTAAAATGGCTTCAAAAAATATTCAACGAATACCCTCCCGGTCTAATACACTCCAAAAAACTCAATATTGAAAACAAGGCGGAAGAAATTATGACCTTATTCAAAACACGCTTAAGGGGTATAATAATATATAATTTAAACAAAATCGGAGTATCCTAAACCAGAAGAAAGCCCAATTCAGAAAAAGACAAAATACTACAGGCCCTATAATAATGGAACCTGAACAGCTGCACGCTTATAGGGATAAAATATCCCTCGATTCTAAAAACCCGAGACACAGGGTATAAATTATACCCTGTGTCTCGGGTTTTTAGAATCGAGGGATATTTTATACCGTATAATAGACCTAAAGGTCCCCTGAGACTATAATAATATTTAAGAAACGATAGCCAAGTGGCTATAAAAATAACTTCTTAACTTTCTTGCTAACAACATCCATTTCAAATAGCAAAATTTAGCAATCTAACGGATTTGAGAAAAATGAATGGCAGATGAGGTATCTAAACAGAAAACTTTAACAGGATAAGAGTACAAGTTTAGCTCTGCAAAAGGCCATTAAAAACATAAAAAGTACGTAGAATAAAAAGTTGAAAAATCGAAAATAATAAAATTGGTATCGTCCCAGAAAAAATTTAACACCCTGTATAAATTAAATTACAACATTAAAAAATATGTATTAATTCAAATATTTTTGTTCCCTACAAATTTTTCATGACAACAGTTGTTTCTGAGATAGGCATATGCAGTGTTCCCAACCTTTCAGAGTAATAATTCCCTTGTTGCATGGCAAAAATTCCCTATTTCGTGCCAAAATTCCCTGCTTTCAATGTTGCCAAGAAAAATGACTTCATATCAAAAATACAATTTTTAAAATAAATTTTATTATGTTTGTAACAAAAAAATATGATCTAAAAATAAAATTAAATTAAAAATAAACGTCAAAACAACATCTGAGGTATATACTGCAAAAGCAACCTAACCTTGAAAAAAAAAATCATTTTGTGTTTTATCTTCAAATATTTCTATTATGCGCTTATCGAGTGAGCTAGCCTAATAAAGTATATTTTATATACAGAGTAGTAACTACTCTCTATATTAAAACATTATTAGGCTAGCTCACTCGATAAGCGCATTATAAAAATATTTCGAGATAAAAACACAAAATGTTTTTTTTTCAGTTGGGCCGCTTTTAAAATGTAAAGGTAAACATAAAATAAAATTGATTTAATTTAATTTAATTAAAACTCGCAGTTGACATATAGTTGGTTCTTCTTCTTCTTCTAGCAACAAAATTTGGGCTGCGTTGTCAAACTTCTTTTTATTTTGGGTCACTTTATTAAATAAGTGACCGAAAAAAAAAGTGTAATTTATAACGTAGGCCTTTTAATAATAAATATGAAAAATTCCCTAATTTTAACAATTTTTATTAAAAAATTCCCTTTTCCCTTTTTGGTACCAAAATTCCCTAAAAAGGGAAAATTCCCTGCAGTTGGGACCACTGGGCATATGGGTTATCTTACGTGGTACACCCTGTACTTAGCTTCTTTTAATCCTAACTAATGGTTAAATTTATTAAAAATGATCTTTTTGTATAACAAATAGCATTTTCAATATGTTTTTCAATAAAAATATTTTTGGTCACCTAATCACTCTGTTTACGACATAGTGCGGCGATTCATTTATATATATATATATATCAGGGCCGGATTTAGCACGGGGCCAGCGGGGCCATGGCCCCAGGGCCCCCACCAATGCAATATGTAGCTTTTTATGAAACAAATATGAAAAAAATGGCGAAAAAACAAAAAATTGGGTCGGTTATACCGCGCGAATCCTGTAATTTTCAATTAATTTTTCGTAGATCTAACTCTAATTTTTCGCGGATTTTTTATCGCTTATCCGCTTGCAAATCAGAATGTAAATTATCACACTCAAAGTTTGGGCGCGCGAAGACGTTTTTATATAGTCTATAGTCATAAGTAGGGATGGGATTTTAGTTATTTTACCTTTTTTTAACCGATGTAACTATTTGAAAACCAACAATGCCAAAATGTGTTTTAAAAGATTTTCTTTTATATGAACCTAACTTGTTTTCACCTTTTTTACTTTTTTTGGAGGTTTTTGCTTTAAACTACCTTTTTATACTTTTATTACATATTTTTTAATTTGTCAGTTTATTTTCACATATCGTATTTTTACTTATTTTATTTTTTGTGTTCTTTTTAAATTTTGCGCCAATATTTTATCCAGGGCAACGGTATAGAATTTTTTCTTATGGTTACAGACTGTAACAGTAAATTTCTTTACAGTTACCTTCTTTGTAGTGAGCTTATGTTCTGTCATAGAACTTCTGTGTAGTGAGTGTCACTCAGTGAAACACAGTTTATTGCATAGACATAGTTTATTGTGGGTGTGTTCTGTGTTTGGGTATGCGGCTAAACAAAATTATAAACAAAACTTGAAATTTTAATGTTTTTTTTGTCTAAAATGCTGTTTTTTAACCTAATATGCTTTTTTCTAGTACCTTTTTAGTTACTTATTTTTCAGTTTTTAGTACCTAAATATCCCATCTTTAGTCATAAGTTATGGCTCATAACAATTTTAAGCAGTTTCTCCTTTAGTGCTTGTCGTAACGTTTTTGTAAATACAGGCAAACAGTCAATTTTCTTATAATCTAATATTAACGTTAATTTTTGTCCCAGATTTGTATTGGTACATTGGAGTGTTGTGAAATATTTTCCAGTGTTTCCGAAATACTGTTGTTTTTCTTTGGAAAAAATATTGTTTTATTGTTTGAATTTGTATGAAAAACAGACAAATAATACGACTTTTGATGCACTTTTTTCAGTTTGCGGTAAGTATTAAAAATACAAGCAAAATATAGATCAATTTATATTTTACTTGAGTAAAATATATATAAGGTTATATTTGTATTATTCAAGATATATAAAATATAAAGTATTTAAAAACACTTTCATTCACAATTCTTTTCTACTATCTACGTTTTTATAGTTTTGCATACGAATTTATAATTTCTCAGACATTGTATATAAGGTTATGTTCGTATTAATCAAAATATACAGAGTGATTCAGACTTGTGGTGACAAAAGCTCAGGGGAAATTCCTCTTATCAAAATATGAAAAAAAGTTCCTATAAACACGTGTCTGAAAATGCTTCATTATCAAGATACAGGGTGTTTCGTTTAAAAAAAATGAGTTTTTATAGCTTAAATACGCTTTGGCCAATTTTATTAAAATTTATATGGTTTATTAAATTATAAATGATTCAAAGATAATAAAAAATCACGTAAAGTTCCTCTAGCTTAAAAATTTACCATGAGTTTTAATTTTCCAAGTGTCAAAATTTTTAGAAATATTGAGGGCCCCCACCAAATGTCGGCCCCAGGGCCTCAAAACTCTTAATCCGGCCCTGATATATATATATATATATATATTTATAGAGCGACTTAAAATCTGGCAGTGCGACTTAAAATCTGGCACTGCCTGATTTTGCTAAAAAAACATAGTGATGCCCCTTAAGAACCATGTTATGATTCTTTCTCACACTTTTGTTTATTTTTAGTTGATAATATTTTTGTAACGATGTTAGGCTAAAAAAGTCCCACGCATGTGGAGAATGTCATTTTCTTCTTATTAGGTTTTTATTACTAAGTCTAACGCTAATTAATACGATACATTTATTTTAGTTGACATGATTTATGTGAATTTATCTAAACAAATTAGTTATAGTAGTAGAAAATATGTTAGGAGGGGTAAAAGGTCTTTATGGGAACCGCCAAGATAAGCTTGGCGAACGCACCCAGCAGATATATTTTGAGTTGTCGTGAGACAAGTTGAATCTCTGAATTGATTTTTAATTGACCATTGTTGGTCTAGCGGGTCGCGGATCGTTGGTTTCTTTTTTTTATACCTAATAATTAGTTTGGGACGATTATTATTAATTTTGTGTGGATTTATCTGACTACGTGTTTTTCTTTTTTTTTTATACCTAATAATTAGTTTGGGACGATTATTATTAATTTTGTGTTCTGTGTGGATTTATCTGACTACGTGTTTTATTAAATAACTATATTAAAAACCAGTGTCGTGCATTCTTTTAAAATGTCTAGACAGCCTAACCCTTAGTCGCCCTCGTTAATCTCTGACATAAATCAAGATACATATGCAAAAATAGTATAAAAAATTAGATATTTAACTCAAACAAAATGTCAATAAAAACTTGCATAGAAAACCTTTTATAACGTCATGAATCGCGTAACGGACGCGACCTTTAGAATCGGCAAATGCAACCAAGTTGGCTTCTAAAGTTTATACTGTAAAATTTTGGATGAAAGCATATACGATATTTAGAATATTATACGGTAATTAATTAAAATTAAAACATTGTTTTAATTAAATAAATAACGTTTATTAAATTTTCTACCGTTAAATTGTATTTTTAAGTACCTAATAAAAAAATATTTAAAATTCTCTTATATTGTCCGTAAACCAAAAATTAAGAAAAAAAAATATTTTAAATAAATACATATTAATTGGAAACTACCACTGCGTAACACCTCCTTCATGGCTTATTACTGCCTGTATACGTATCGGCATGGTGTAAACCAATTTTTAACAATTATCCGGCGTAAAATTATTCCAAATTTCTTGCAGGCGAGCATGCAACTCTAAGACGGTTCTTGCGGGCTGTTCTCTGAGCTTCTTTTTCATAATATGCCGCAAAGTTTCTATAGGCGAAAGATCTGGACTACTAGATGTCCATTTTAAAAGTGAAATATTATTTTCTATCATCCAAGCTTTCACTTTTTTAGCCGTATGACACGCTGCACCATCTTGTTGGAAGATGCATTCAATATCATTTAAACGCATTTCTTCAATTTGCGGTTTTAAGTTATTTTTTAGGACGTAAATATATTTATCAGCATTCATAATGCCCTCTACAAAGTGTAATTTACCGATCCCTTTAGCTGACATAGATCCCCAAATCATCACAGAGGCCGGAAACTTTACTTTTTTCTTAAGACAGTCATTGTGAAAGACTTCTGCTTTAGTTATAATGACTCGGCTTCGATTATCACCAACGCAAACTTCAAATCTAGCTTCGTCACTCCAATTAATTGAATCCCATTGATTTTGACACCAAGTCCTGTGCTCTTTTGCCCAGAGAAGTCTATTTTTCTTCTGTTTTTTTGTCAATAAAGATTTTTCCTTTGCCTACAGATAGTAAAATTAAAAATAAATAAAAATCGTATACATTATAAGCAAACCTTGTAAGTTTTAAACCCAAGTTTTTGAGCAGGCTGCTCTTGAAAAACATTTACTCGTTGCCTGATTCCACAAAACTTTTAATTCACCGTAATTAGCCCTACGATTTTGAACGATAATTCTTCTTAAAGCCCTTAAATTTTTATCAGAATAGTGAGGACGACTTCCATTTTTTGGTTTCTGCGCCACAGATCCTGTAGTTTTGTGCAGTTTAATAATATTTCGCACTGTATATCGTGACAAATTAACAGTTTTAGCGATTTGTGCAGCGGATTTTCTTTTTAAATGCAACCCACTGGGAAAGAAACCTTACAAAATATTGCTGCAATGTTCGCCGACTTTACAAATAAAATATTTCCTGTGCCACTTGCATTAACATAAATGAAATGTTACATTTGAAATATTGCATATAATAATTTCCAACAACCTTAAATTTGAAACATTATTTAAAGATTCATATGGAAAGTTTTTACAATGTTATATTTGTAACATTTAGTATAAAATGTTGCATACAAGTTTTTAAACATTACAATTATAATATTGCAGACATAACTTTTTTTTAATGTTTCAATTGAAATATTAACACAAGTTTCAAATGAAAAATGTTTGCAACTTTACTTTAAATATACAATAGAAACATTTATTTTGGAATGTTTGGGAATATTTTTGAAACATTGCAATTATAATATTACATTGATAAATTTTGGGCAATGTTTCATCCGAAATATTACATTAAGATTATTTTTGCAATGTTGCTTTATATAAACAATATAAAAATTTAATTTAGGCAAGATTTTTGGAACATTGTAACTATAATATTACATTTATAATTATAACTTTAGTTTTGGACTATGTTTCATCCGAAATATTGCCTTAAGATTATTTTTGCAATGTTGTTTGCAGACTGACTTGCCGAAGCATCTCGCCGCTGTCTTGGTCATTTATATCTTTATAAGTAAACAGTGACGAGCTTGATGCGTGTTTCCCGTCACCGACTGCCTGACACTGATGAGACCAAACAGGTCGAAACAGTCTATCTGTCAGTGTTGGTGGGTATGGTGCATTAGTCATTGGACCATACCATTCGGGAGACGCGCTTCGAGCTCGGCTCGGTGGCGAGAGGATACATTAAAAGTAACCCATCGACGACCAATTAGAAGGCTGCAGCGATGCAGTGTTGCCGTAGTGCATGCTGGGCCGCGGGTAATTTGCAAACATAACCTCAATATCTTGGCAGCAATTTTCACATTTGTTTTGTCACGTAGTTTGCTTGCTTCAAGTGTGGCTTTTCTGTGTTTTTCACTTAATAGTTGTGTTTTTAGTGTTAAGGTGTAACTATTTTTACTCTATTCGATTTTTGAGTTTTTCTGTGCTTTATAGACTATAAATTTGTGCATATTCAATATATATTTATATTCTTTAAAATGGATTTAAATAAGTAAGTTTACACAAATAAGTTAAATTAAAAATTAAATGTTTACTTTGTAGGCAAACAAATCCCAAAATTTGTGAGCATTGTGAGATGGAATTTTGCAGTATCTCTTCCAAAAATGATCATCTAAAGCGAGTCCACAATAAGCCAGTGGAGAATAAAACAACGCCTCGAATTTTATGCCCACTATGCCCTGAAGGGGAAACATTTTTAAGCCATAGGCTTGTAAAGCATTTAAAAGATATTCACGACATTGTTGTTAAGGTTTCTACTTTGAACTTTAATAACATTAAAGAATTTGAAATCTAAAGAACACTAGAAAAAAGGGAAGTTGATTATGCTTGTCATAGGAAAAATAAAAGGCCAAATGGAGAAGAACATTGGTATTACAAGTGCAATAGAAGTAATTGTGCAGGTTGTATGCTTTATTCGCAGTATTTAACATTACTTATTATCTCTTGTTTAGGATTTAGTAGTACTGCTACTCAACGTAGTTTAAAAGCCAAAGGAAGTATTAGGATTCATGGAATATGCCCCTCAAATATAACTGCAAAAATTTCTACCAGTGGTAAATATTTAAATCTATTTTAGCAATATGTAATAATTAGAAAATAAATTCATTTACCTACATATGTTTCAAATCTATGTTTTTTTAGGATATGTTACAGTAACTTTTTTTGAGACACATGCGGACTAAACGACTGTCAAAAAGTGAACAAAATGTTTTGTGTGGAAAAATTAAATGTAGGTGTAACAAGCCAAAGAATAATCAAAAATGCTAGAATGGTTAGTAACCATACTTTGGAAAGGATTAATGTAATTACAAGGGGTGATATTTAATCCAAAAATATAAAATTGATAAAAAAAGGCATGCTGATGATATGATTGCTGTATCTTTGAAAGTTGAGGAATGGAATTAACAGGGAAGGAATGATGCATTTTTATTTAATTAAATAGGTACCTAGGAAATTGGATTATTAAATACATTATGGGGTTTCTCACAAAAATATCATTTTTAGGAATGAATTTTCCAGGATTGAAGGATGAAGATTTTGCCTTGGAATATATGAATGGGATAATGAAAAGAAAACTAAGGGAATTTAAAAAAAATATTTGCATTGATGGGACACATGGCACTAATCGTAGAAATTGGGATTTAACCATTGTGCTAATTAAAGATGAGAACAACATGGGTTTTCCTGTTGCATTTTTACTTTCTAGCAGAATGGATAAAAAAATACCGAAAGTATTTTTTAATGGACTCAAGGAAAAATTAGGAGGTCCTATTGAAGCACAATACATAATGAGTGATGATGATCCCAAATATTTAAATGCATGGACCCTGGTGATGAGCACAGAGGAAATATCCAATCCAAGAAGAATCAATAATCGATTAATCAAATAATTGATTATTTTATATAATCAATAATCGATTATGAATTTCCATAATCGCCCAGCCCTATAATTATAGTATATAGTATAGTATATATATATAGTAATAACATTATTTGGCTATGTATACTTATTATGTAAAAAATTAAAAACATCACAACATGTATTAAAATTATATTGTATGATTGATTATTTTATATTAAAAAAAAATAGATACAATAGTTTGTTTTATTTAAATATTCACTTCAGGGTTGTTCAAGTATTAAATATCGCTTTTGATAGGGAAAGGAGTTTTGTGTGGATTTTTATTTCTTAATGAAAAAATAAATATTAGCATTTTTTGAGCAAATTAAAATTTGTAAATATTACCAAGGTGTCCAAAATGGCCAAAAGCTTTACGTAATAATTAAAAATATTTGAAAATATAAATTAAAGTGCAGAATGTGTAGGTATTGCAGTTTTTTTATTTATTGTGATAATTACAAAATCCCTTCTTAAAATACCCCATAGAGACCCTGTTCAAAACGATAGATTTATATCAAAATGTATGGTGTTTCTATAGGGTGTATCGGTTTGTATAGAACCCATAGTTGGGATTTATGGTTGTTCTATAGGGAAATCCACCCTTGATTTATTTGCTATTGGTTTCAAAACCAATAGCAAATAAATCAAGGGAAAATACACATAAATGTAGAAATTAGTTTTCCCCCATAGGTTTTAATAAAATTTTGTCAAATGTTTTATGGTTTTTCTATAGGGATATCCCTATATATCCTTCATTGAGTTATTTCCTATCGTTCTCAATAGGGAAAATGTAAAAGTTATGGTGTGCCTATAGATAATTTCCTATAAATTTTCTATCGGGCCGTATCCGGAAAAAAACATGGACAAATGCACATATTGAATCCGGTAGTGCCCGATAGATTATTTTATAAAGGTCTCTATGGGGTATTTTAAGCAGGGATAGGGAAGGGTAACTTTGTAGGTATGCATACCTAAAAAGTTACCTATACATTTCCATTAGCTTTAACAATATTTTTGCTTGCTAAAAATACCTTTACCTATTATAATTGTATTAATGACAATAAATAATGTAGAACTTACTTATTTACGTCAAATATTGTTTAAAAACCATTTGCGAATATCTATCTAAGACTTAAACCACTATTTTTTATATTATCCATGCCATTGTTATACAACTCATATTACGGGGAATTTAAATTACCCGCGGCACGGCACAGCACTACGGCAACATCGCAGCATCGCAACAAATGCTGCTACGCTCTGATTGGTCGTCGATGGGTTACTTTTAATGTATCCTGGTGGCGAGATAGGAACTTCCTATTAGGAAGGCATTTTAGTCTTTGCAATATTGGTTGCCTACTACTGGCGTAAAGTAGAAAACCTATTGTTTCTGGTATATATATATATATATATATAAATAATTATAATTAATTATTATTATAATAATTCATATTAATTTAATTGCAATGTTCCAGTAATGTTGCAGGAACCTTTCAAAAATAACATTTAGTAACATTGCAATTAATACATTTAAGCAACATTTTATTTGTAAATGTAATGTTCCTGAGCCGGACATAAGGCTTTGTTGCAATGTTCCTGCAACATTGCCACAAGGATTTTTGTAACATTACATCTAACAAATGTAACGTTCAGTAACATTGTAGAAATATTATTTTTCCCAGTGGGAAGTGAATTATCACTTTTCTTATTTCTTCAGAAACAGCCTTTCCTCGGAACATTATTATTTGTCAACCACACCGAAAGCATAAATATATACTGGAATGTTACTACCGACTTGCTTACAATTATTTAAATGTCAAATATTATCTTTACTTTTAGCACAGCCGACTTGCATTAAAAAATCTGGCCATCCAAGTTAATGCATTTTTGTCGATTTTTTTGTATTGTTACCAAACATCCAACTTAAAACTAAATAATATACATACACATATTTATAAAAAAAATTTCCAACATGAAGATTGACCAAGAATTACATATGAAAAAAAATTGTTGGCTTTTCATCGCATAAAATTACAAATTTTATATTTTGAGTGGTTGGGCCAACTTCACTGAGACAGGGCTCGTATAGTTGTCGCGGCGGTTTTTCGACATTGATGACGCAATTTGAAACATTCGCCGCGACGACTTTATTCAAGTTTTACACAAAAAATTATTAGGTGAAGTGGGGTAAGTGCGCCTTTGGAGTAAGTGCACCAATTGGGTTTAAAAAAATAACTATTCAATCTGCGCAGTTCTCTGAAAAAAATACTACTATTTATTTTGGAAGTTTATATGGGTTTTAAGTAAACTAATATGCAAAATTACCTTTATTGTAAAATAAGCTAACTTTGAAGGGGTAGGTGCTCTTGGCCCAAAATGTTCTCTTATTGGGCAAGTGCACCTACCTTCATGGGGGAAAGTGCGCCCACTTTCCCCGGAGTTAGTTTCGGCCTACACAGTTACGTATGTTCTTGTTTCTAAGCACATTTTTTTTATAGGTACCATAGGAAGAACAGGCGAAATGAAGTTTGACATCAGTTTTCCGCATTATAATATTAATTAGATTTACTGTATGAAGTTTACCTATCTTTGTTTATTAATAGTATTGTATTTTTGTTTGATTATTTCATAAACAGTTGAGAATAAAAACTATCAGTTAAATGTAATAACTTAATAACCAATAAGTCAATTTAATTGCGGTAAATTACAAAAAATTCACAAAACTGTGAGTTTGTTGCACTTGACGTTCGTACTTATAATATGGGAACTAACCGGTGGTGGTGCACTTGCCCCAAATATGGGGCAAGTGCACCCACATGTATATATTTTTACAAAAACCTTTAACGCAGAGTTTAGAACTGCCATGAGATACACCACTAAGGGAGTTGTATACATGCCAAAGACTGGACTCTTACCATTGTTGTAAAGAATTTTATTAACTATTCGATTTGTGTTTTGCACTTGGGTGGGTGCATTTACCCCACTTCACTACTTTATACTATTACGGGTGCGAAATTTGAACTTTTTATGGAGTATTGAAACTCTTCCGTGTTTATTCTTAGGCCCAGTTGTATAACAGTTGGTTAACAGCTGATTAGCTGATTAACTCTTAAATTTAATTTAATTTAATGTTTAGCATGCTCCGTGACAGACAAAGTGTACCACACTTAGATAATAATTAAGTGTAGTACACTTTGTCAGTAACGGAGCACCGCTAAACATTAAAATAAATTAAATTCAAGAGTTAATCAGCTAATCAGCTGTTAACCAACTGTTATACAACTGGGCCTTAATGTTAGCTTCTAAGCATCACAATGTACGAATATTTTAAGGTTAAAAATTACGTCGCAATTAAATTATTTGACTTCAGATATAGTTTTTATTTTGTTAAATAACACATCTGATTTTTTGTCAAGGTGGAGTAAGGTTTCGCGGAAATACCCTTTTAATTTTTACTCGGTGAGTGGCACTTTTAGGTGTGGAGCATAGTACAAAGTTTGTATTAGAAACCAAACAACAAATATAACACCAGAGCCCTCTTATTTTGGGAAATCATCTGTATGGAGTTTGGACTCCTTATGTAAGCTCCATGGTTAGGTCGATAACTATCGATAAGTATCATTAAATTCCGCTATCACAAAATATTTTATATGATTTTAAGAACTATTTTTAATAATCAAAAATTGTTCTTAAAACCAAATAAGTAATTATTATAATTTTAAACATTAAAAATAAATTTTGGCGTACTTTTTAAACCACTTTATCAAATAAAGTTTATTTATTTTACATTATTTAGGGCCGGGACTTTCCTGCGCGCCTATACATCTAGATATTTTAAATTTGTAAAATCATAATGAATAATGATGTTTATACAAATTTAAAGCTTGTACAATTAAAATAATTCATGATGATTGTACCAATTCTTAAACTAGTAGATGGTTTAAAATATCTAGTTATAGAAGAATTACCGCAAATTATAAATTTAAGTACGTTGACGAGTTTTCACTAGATGTAGGGACCCTATGATATTCCATAGACAAGATACTACTAGACGTATAAAGTCTAAAGCCGGGTCTACAATTGTCGCAGGGGTCCGATCGCAGAATATAAGCTTGCGCAAAGCACCTCGCGACGCGACGTGGCGATGGAGCAAGGTTCTTTTGTCAGCTGGGTGCTTTGCGCAAGCTTATTTTCTGCGATTTGCGACAATTGTAGACCCGGCTTAATGTTTCGATTCGTTGAATCGGTTCATAAGGTCCAAAATCGCGTTTTGTTTTGGTAAATAAGGTCGAAAATTGCGGTTTGTTTACATGTCTGCAGACAGCGGATTTAAAATTCCGTGGATGTCTAGTCGTTTCTTGTCTATGGGATATTCTTACTCTTTTTAAAATAAGGGGAAAAACACAATAACGAAAGTAGATTCGGAAAATAGAAAAATATATAGAAATTCGAATTTAAAAAATTATTGATAAATATCGATAACAATTGATACATTTAACATCCCCACATCAAATCCATATAAATTCGAGGAGTGGGGGGTCTATAAGAATTTCGCACGTGTACAATGACCGAGAACGCAAAATTGGGTTCTAAGCATCTCCCCTTCTATCCTTTGCAGAGATAAAGAAGGTATCTTTTTAACTTCTATTATTTTGTGCATCTGTCAAGCGTCAAACCAATGTTTACCTTTACCAATTTCGTAAATAATAATTTTGAAATTAAAATAAGCCAAAAGTGCTTGTCAATTAACCTTCTTTATTTCTGTCGTAAATCTTCCAACCAATGCGTGCACGTGCAGTCAGTCACGTGAGTTGACGGTCTATGCGCGGTTGATTAATAATTATTTGTGCGCATTGTACACTTTCCCTCCTTTATCGCGCTGCCAAGCGACGCGTTTTCTATCTATCTCGTCACCCTAATATAACAAGGTTGTATGTTAAAAACCGAAAAATTTGACTTTTATGCTTCTACAAGGTTTTATGTAATCCATCCTTGACATACAACTTGAAAATAACTTTATATATATACATATATATATATATATATGTATACATAGAATATACATTCTATAGAATTATTTTTAAGTGGTAGGTGAAGCGTAGGCCACGTATAATCCTGTAGAAACATAGACTTAAATTTTTCGTTTTTTTTAACATACAACTTTGTTATATTAGGGTGACGATCTATGCGGATTTGAAGCCACAGATTATAAAAGGTTAAAGCTCCTAAATATTGTCTTTTAAAATCATGCAAACAACTTTTTTATCTGTCAATAATGATATCACAATATTGTGATATAATCTTCAGCCAAATGTATTGGGTCAATTAAATTGACTCAAAAATGGGCTTAATCATTTGATTGCTGGGTTATTATTTTACAATGCTTTGCCAAAATTGAAAAGTTCTAATTTTTTTTTGTAAAACTGACATGACATAATTTTTTTTAAATCATGCTTATGACAGCTTAACATGCCAATGGATTTGGAGCGCTCTGATTATCTAATTGCTCAATTTTAAAAATTTGTTTTCTGTGACCGCAAGACAACATTTAAAAACCTTTATCTTGGAAACAAGGCAAGAAAAACTAAATTTTAAAACTTAGCTTCTCTGAGAACATATTACCACATTATAAAAACACGACATGTTAAAATAACACCCTTGTACCCTTGCACTTAGTAATACTTACAGCTTTAATTCCACAAATTACTGTAGTTTGACCAATTTTACAAATAGCTGAGCCATCAGCTGTTTCTACAGAGTTAACATTAAGCACAATAGGTCTGTATTTATCGAATTCCCTTCCATCTGGTCTTATATTATTAGCTAAGTAATAATTGTAATACTTTTGGGGGTGAAGAGTTCTAAAAACAGCAAAAATTACCTTGATTTATAAAAGAAATGTTGTCCAACTTACTTATATTCTACGGCCATTATTTTTGTGTATTATTTATTTGGATTTAGTTATTTAAAAACAGACAAATTGTGTTAAAAAATGAACATGTTTTTCAAAATATAACCTACAAAATTCCACGTAGCAATGTTGTCAGATTTCTGTACCGTTACAAATTTTTCAATTTTATTATTAAAACAGTTAACTCAGATTTTTTATACGAATTTGCCCTACATGAAAATATTAAAAATTTAAAACAAACAGTTTAATTCTCTAATAGTAAATTAACTAAAAATTAAGCAAAATAAATACAATACAATTTTAAATAAAATATACGCGCATGCCTACTTACGAATCTTGTCAGTTGACACTCATTTCCTACTGTGATTGGTGCATTTTTCAGTTGGCAGATGTTTAACGGTCTCAGCTGTTGCTATTTCCCGCATTTGTTTCGCGACCGTTGCTTGATCGGTTTGATTTTCGGATAGTTTTTCTTTCGAAATTTGCAAGATTTGTTCAGTTCTTATCGCGTCGTGCTCTCTCTGACTAGAGAGGTAAATCGAAGTCAATACAAACCCAGTAAAAATGGCTAGTTTAAGAATACACGAAGACCAAGAAAACCGCGTCCCCGACATTCGGCAAAAACAAACCAATGTGCAACAAAAAAGGCGAGTATTAGGGGTCATCGACGCCAATAAACCATTGAATGTACAAAAGAATCTCAAGGGAAAACAGGTAAATATAAATAAATCCAATCAAACATGTTTAATACAAAAAAAATGTAGCCTCTAGGTGTGCAGAATCCTATTGCTAACAACAAGAAAAATGAAGCTGAAAATGTGGTCCAAAGGGAAAACAAAAAAAAACCTCGTCAATCCTGTGGTCCCAGTCGCCCAATTTGAAGCCTTCAAGGTATATGAAGATGAAGAACGTATGGCTAGAATTGACAAGATACTTAAGGAAAAATGCAAGAATTCAAAGTCTTTTTATAAAGGAACAGCTGAAGATAGATTCCTAACAAAGACTGAAGTTGCTGAAATGGAAAGGATTCGTAAAGAGAAAGAAGAAGAGGAAGATTCAAAGGATCGTCTTGAGGATGTTGAATTGGACATTTGTCCAATGAGTATTGAAAAAAACTTTGATGATTCCATTGAATTAGCTGAGGATGTTATCATTAAGACTGGCAAAAGAAAGGATATCTTCTTTGAAATGGAAGAATACCGTGATGATATCTTCAAATATTTGAGAGAACATGAATTGGTAAATAGACCAAAACCAGGCTACATGAAGAAACAGCCTGATGTAAACTCAAACATGAGAACCATTTTAGTAGATTGGTTGGTTGAGGTTGCAGAAGAATACAAATTGCAAACTGAAACCCTGTATCTGGCCATTAACTATATTGACAGATTTTTAAGTTACATGTCTGTAGTTCGAGCTAAATTGCAGCTTGTTGGAACTGCTGCAATGTTTTTGGCTTCGTAAGTTACAATTTTACTTTTTAGTGATGTTTTACATTTACATTTTTTTAATTTTTTTTCTTAGAAAATATGAAGAAATCTACCCACCAGATATTGGTGAATTTGTTTACATCACTGATGATACTTACAATAAGCGTCAGGTGATTCGTATGGAGCATCTCATCTTGAAAATCTTAGGATTTGATTTGTCTGTTCCCACTCCATTGACTTTTATTCACGCTATTTGCGTTTCCAACAAACTGACTGAAAAAACTCTCTATTTGGCAATGGTAAGATAAAATTCATTGTTTTTTTTTTAATAACAAAAGTCCTTACAGTCAAACTTTGAACCATGACTTGCCACAAAAAAACTTGAAGACTTCAAGTTATTAAATATATATAATTCTTACTCTTGGTGCTATTGCCAACCAATTTGATTCAAGTTATTAAAAATTCAAGCTATCAAAGTGTGACTAATTTTAATTAAAAAATCTTAATTTTTTTCCTCTTGTTTTGTTAATTTTTACTTACTATTAAAGGGTTTAAAAAAATTAAAATATCAGCTGAATTTCAGCATATTAAAATAATTTCATGTTTAAATATTTTAAAAATTAATCTTTTACTTAAATTTGATGGTCAATGAATGTCAACACTGTAAATCATAGGATGAAAATTTATATTTAATATTCCTTGGGCAATATCTACTTTATAATTATATGAAAACAAACAATGAGGTGTGCGAATTTGTGAAACATATTACTTTTTATCCTTCTTCGTGGAATACAATATAGAACATTACAAAAAAATGTATGTGCACAGCATCACTGCGCATACCGTATGTCACGTGCTATGCACCGAGCTTTCCGATTGGTAAAGCCGTCGTCGACTGTCCTGGTTTTATGATCAATTAATAATAATAATAATTACATACCTTTTCTTTTTGCAGCAAAATATATTGAACTTCAAAAAGCACCCTTATTATTATTGTTGCAGTCTTACATAAGAACATAAGAAATATTTTTATAAAAGTAATAATTTAGAAGATAATTTTATTAATTGACAGGTGTGGACAGGACAAGATAAATCTTTTTTTTGTCTCATCCACACCTTTCAATTATTAAATTTATCTCTACTTTTATAAAATACCTTTTGCGTTTTCTTTAAATTAATGTATAACCTAATAAAATAAGAATATTTTTGAAAATTTTGATGCCAAAATATTATATAATAAATTATCTACAAGTTTTTTTATAAAAACTAATTTATTTGATTCCAACCTATACAGGGTGTCCCACAATTAGTGCGACAAAATGAAGGTGTATTATCTAAAGACCCCAGGAATTACAGAAAATTGTTTAAAAAATTCTTTCTTCATTATTTAATAAGATACAGGGACTTTTCTATCCAGTCTGACGTAAAATAAATAACCTATAACTTAAAGTAACAAATTTTGACATTTAAATTTGGCATTTTCTAACTTTGTTGTTTGTTGTTAAGATGATTAAGAATTAAACTATTACTTTGTTATGAGGCAATGTTGCCTTATAAAGAAAATATGACTCCCCTGTATCTTATTAAATAATGAAGAAAGAATTTTTTAAACAATTTTCTGGAATTCCTGGGGGTCTTAGATAATACACCTTCATTTTGTCGCACTAATTGTGGGACACCCTGTATATAAAGTTTGTTCATACCGAACATTTGGCCAGTCAAATGGATGTCAGGCCTTGACGTCCATTTGACAGTCGGGGACATACGCATGCGTACTATTGCAATAGTAATATCGCGACAAATTTTTGTATTGGGCATGCGATTTTGGTATTGCGCATGTCCCTGACGTCCATTCGACAGTCCAAAAGCTCGGTAGGAACAAGTATACATACTACCTTAAATGTTTTATCATATTTTGTAAAATAATTTATATTTTGAAATTTAAAAATGATTTGTCTAATTAAAAAATTGAACTTGTGCTGTTCTTAATCTCACCAATTTAATTCATTTTTAAAAAGTGCAAAAAAATATTTTTCCATTCCTTTTTTATGTGTGCAAAAATGGTATGTTGTGCGAATAGTGGGAAATAAAGGAGATTCCTCGCGCACGAGCATGACCAATAGTCGCACACAATATTTTATCTGGCATCTGAAAACTGTTTTACAGTTTTATCCTTACTTTTTTCCAATTTTAATTTAAATATAACTTAATAAATGAACAATCTTCCTGATTTGTTATTCCCCCACTCTCAGCAGGGCCACACAATTAAGTATTAAATTTTTTTGTAAATTAAAAAAAATTCATGTCATTACTTTTTTGTTTTAGGGGGTCTTATAACTCGGCTCGCAAACGTGCAAAAAATGTCTTTATTCGTGTTGCATAAATTACTATTTACAAGTATTGTTCTACTATACCTATAGGTAATTTAAGAAAAAATATGACATTAATCCCACACTTAAATAGCAAAATAACCACCACTTACTTTATATTACTTAAACTGAATAATTTTTAATTAATAATATATTTGGAGCATTTAAGCTATTAGGACAAAATTATCGTCATAAAACAGCAGCTAAAGTATTCATAAATAAGGTGTCATTTTATATGTATACTTTTAAATATTTATGCCGTTTTAAATTTTAAATTATGCCTACTAAAAAGAATCTTAATCTCACAGTTTTTAGTCTATTGGTAATTTATTTAATGTAATAAAGCCCTGTATCAAGACTATTTATTTATACAGGTTGTCCCATAGGTAATGGTAAATATTTACACTTTTGCAACATTTTCCCATTGGAAATTTTCAATGCACTTAAAATAAAACTTTATTTTTCTACAAGCAACTTTTCGCACTGTTATGCGGAAGCCATATTTTTAAGAAAAATTGAAGAATAAAAAAGATACGTAGTTTAAAAAAATGGTGTAGGTGGCGCCCTCTATAAGATAAGTTTTAATGGGTTAAATATTTCAATTTGCTATGTCAAAAAATCTCAAGATCCTAAATTTTTCTAAAAATTACTAATAACACTTTTTATTTTTAATTTATCAATACTCAACTCTTAACAATAATAACCATTCTTTTTCAGGTGGATACAGTTTATTGTTTTTCATTTTTAGTAATTGTTTTTCTCGTTTTTCTTGATTTGTATGGAATTAATTTTATTTTCAACAATTTTTTCGTCTGGAATTGGTCGTAAATATTCGAGTTTATTAATTAATAATTATAATAAAAATAAACTTTTTTTATTGCGAAAACATAAACGGCGGAATTTTATTTGAAACATTCATTAAATTTAAAATCTTTATTGTTCTGAAAACGGCAAGCATCAAGTCAAATCTCTTGCCAGAAACCGGTCTTCAAAACACAAGTTAATTTGATGAAATCTTTCACTGGCTTCATTTGGTTTTGTTGACAGTTGTTGTCGTAAAAATCAAAATTGGCGTGCAAAATATGTATTCAAAAAGACATGCACGTCAAATGTCTTAAATAACTGCATTATATTGTTAATGAAAACGCGTAGCAATTGTCACGGTCATGTTCACCTGGGTCAGTTCAAGCCATCGGGAAGTAATTTTTAAATAAAAAAGTTAATCGGCCATTTCTTTGATCATTCAATGCATTTTTTTTTTGTGCAAAATTTCTTTTTCGAAAAGTTTTTAACGGATCCGACCCATTTTCAAAAAACAAAATTTGATACTGAACCAACTTTTCGGTAAAGGGACAAAATTGGACGGATGAAAAAAGCCGGAATTGAACAAATTTGGCCGGGAAGTAGGACGAAAAAAGGCTAAAAATTTCGACTTTCCACCGTTATCGGTTTTTGAGCCACCGAAATTCGAGAAAAAGCGTTTCGCATATTTACATGCAATAGAAAAGTTATTTAGAATTCGATTATGAGTCGATCCATACATCTATCGGTGCTTCTTTATAGGCGCCCCACAGACTTCGTTCTTTTTCATCAATTTTTATTTATATTTTCATACTGATATTCTATAGATGTTACACGCTACAAGTAAGAAAATTGTCCATAAGTTTCAATATCATCCATTTAAAATTGCCCACAGATGTCAGTTTGACCCGGAACCTGGACGCGTCCAAAAAAAACCGACGATGCGGGACGACGCTTTTACACCACACACATAAGTTTTTTGTCTTTTGACATGACGTTCCGAATCGTGGCGATACAAAAAGATGAACAATAACGAAGTCTGTGGAGGCCTTATGATGTTTGATTTGGTAAATTTTCACTTTAGCGACTTTTCCGAAAAACGGCAGGAAAGTTGCCAAAATGCCAAAAATAGGTGTGGAGGGATGTAAAAGTGCATAAACAATCGGCGCAGGGTGAAAAAGTTGTATAATTATCGCGTATTTAATAAAAAAAGGGGCTGATAATTGAAGTGACTTACCGTGATTTTCTGTGAAAAAGAACATGCAGCGAGCCAAAAACACGTATCTAATAGACGTAGAATTTGAAAGTGGAAGTGAAAAAGCGTGAATTATGAAAAACAACATGAATTGAGGAAAATGCAATTTTTAAAATCAGGTAATTTGAGGTTATGACGATTAGCTGTCATCTTGGTTATGCAGGTACACTAAAATGGGCAAAGGTGAGTGAAACCAACCCAACCCAACCGACCCCGCCCCATTGGCCCCCCCCGCCCCATTGAGCAATAGAGGTATAATATATCTATGGGCAGGCTATTAGATACGTGTTTTTGACTCGTTAATTGCTCTTTTTCACAGAAAATCACTGTAAGTCACTTCAATTATCAGCCCTTTTTATTAATGACGTGATAATTATACAACTTTTTTACCCTGCGCCGATTGCTTATGCACTTTTACATCCCTCCACACGTATTTTTTACATTTTGGCAACCCCCAATCCGTTTTTCGGAAAAGTCGCTAATGTGTAAATTTAATATTGATTTTATTAAATAAATATATATAAAAATGTAATATTCGGCTTTGGCTATAATTCGAGTGTTTAACCTAGTGATGGGACAAACCCTAGTGATACTGTCACAGTACCTGTCAAAACAAAAAATCCAACGAGTTGGAGAAAGGTTGCATAATTACAAGACAATTAAAATGAAATGAAAAAAAAAACAGTGGTTCTTAAAATATTTGAATAAAAGTTTCACATTTGTCTACATTTTCTATTTTCATCCAATTTGTAATTTTTCCCCTACTAAATTTTAAGTTGGACGCCATATTTAATCTTTACATGGTTAGATAGAAAAAAAATCAGGGAATCAAATCAAAACTCAAAATATAGTAGCAAAGAAATTGGATGCAAATGTAGATTATTCTGTATGTTTATACTTTATAAGTAAAACTTATTTTTTTTTTCAAATTCACAGGAATAACGATTTTTGGTTTTAAAAGGCCTGTAATTATGCAACCTTAAAGCTATTCAAATAAAAAAATACCCATACTGTATATATTATACAGTGTATTTATTTTTTTGTATATTTTTTCACACGCAAACTATTAAATAAAAAACTAATATGTTTTATAAACTTGTATATTTCTGGCTAGAGGACGAAAGTCAATGACCTTTAAAAAAAAATTCAATAATAATTTATTATACTTATGATGGATATTTATTAATCATTAATATAATATAAAAAAGTTAATATAGGTGATTAATTAGGTAATAAAAGTTTAAATTATAAACAAAACATGATAAAAACGTCTAATTATGTATTTTGCATTATTTAATATATATTTTAATTGTAGTATCTCGGTGAATTGTCAATGTTAAATGGTGAAGCCTACTTGGAGTTTCTACCTTCCACAATAGCTTCTTCTGCATTGGCACTGGCTAGACACACTTTAGGACAAGAACCATGGACTGAACATCTTTCAAAATACACAGGGTATGAGTTAAATTCATTGTTGAAATGTATTGAATTTTTGAACATGATGTTCAGGATGTCGCCCACTAGCTCACAGCATGCCATAATGGACAAATACAGGAACAAAAAGTATTTGAGTGTATCAAGCTTGAAACCAAATCCCAAGCCAATCTGTTAAGACTGTATTTTATATAACTGATTTTGTTTATCTAAATAACTGGGACGAATGTGCCTTGATTTTACTTATTTTAACTATTATTTTTAAGTGTTTTCACTGAGCCTGCGTGATTTTGGAGTCCAGGCCAATATGTTTGAATAAAACTATATGTAATTTTAAAATAAGCCATATTTTCCAATAAGTAGAAGTGATCTGCACAATGACGTATATATAATATCAACTGTATTAAAATTAGCAAATTATCAGGGGCATTTTTACAGTTTACGACTTAGCCAAGTATTTGTGCGCTTATTTTAATAATTTGTTAATTTATAATTTAGATACTGCCAAGTGATAATACCTTAACATTGTTATCAAATTTTTTATTATTGAACTCGACCACTTTGTTTTATAACTGGACTTGAATTTGATGAGATTAACCTATCAGCAGCCATAATAGTATTTTTGTATTAATCCAAAAGCTGGTTTGTTAATCTAATCACTATTTTACATGCTAATTTTAATAGTATCATTAAAGGTTGTAAATATATTTATTTTTAGCGTTATTTTTAGGATTAACTTTAATGTTTTTTATACTATTGCCAGCTATATTTGGAATTTACGCTTATATGACTACATATTTGTTTTTAAAATTAGGTATAATTTTTGCAATAAACTAAAAATAAAACCACTTTTTTTAATTTTCCCTAAAAAAAACAAAATTGTGTATAAATAATTTAATGAAACAAAAAATAACAAGCCTTTTTGGGTTTATGTTTACATAACAATCTTAAATTTCCAAATATAGAAATAATACAGCCATAAATCTATTTTTTCTCTTGACATGAAAAATGTACCACATCCCCGTTGGGATATCTTACCAGTGCACTAAAAACAAACAAAAAATCAAGGTAGTATCTCAATTTAAAGAGTCTTCAAGAGAATGTCTTCAAAATTTAATGTATGATTTTGTAAGGCATCATCAGAAACATTCACAAATAACTTTTACAGCACCAAGATGATAATTTTTACAGTTACATTTGTTTTCATACTCCCTTTTTTATTTTGTATCTCACAAGAGAGATTTTCATAAAAAAAACTATAATAATCAATCTTAAAGGTATCAACATGATCCCGTTTGTTTCTCAAATTTTGGAAACGAATTTTTAAAATCTATGGGATATCTGTGGGAAGTAACACTTCAGCACAGGTGTTATATTCCACATAATCTTTAAAAATTTCGTTTGTAAACTCGAGCAACCAAAGAGGATTAATTACAATTACTTGTATTCTATAAAACCTAAACTTTAAAGTTATCTCAAGAACAAATCTTATGTTACTTAAGTAATTATTAGTAATTATAATTTACCCCATAAGATTCAAGATAAAAAATATGAATGTTTCATTGGCAACCATATTAAAACTAATATTTAAAGGCCATTTTACTGAACTAAATATATTTAAATATCCTTTTGGCTGTAAACCTGTGATGTCAAAAATTAACATATTTTTACCTTTGATTTCCAAATCTTTTCTTACAAACAGGACACACATTGATATCAGTTATAAGAACGTGCTGACTTTGTAGTGCCAATCGCATTTCTTGACATTGCAAATGTTCAGCATAGAGCAACCCTTTCATCATCTCTTTGTGCCTTCGATCGTGAATGACTTTTTGGAGAGCTACCAACAAAAATTTATGGACTCTGGAAACTAAAACGCTGTCTGGCAAAATCCTGAGGGCGTCCAGCGGATTCATTGCCATAGCGTGTTCTTCGAGTAACTTCAGGGCCAATTCAACGTCTGCTTGAGCGGTTTTAGGCGATAAAATCGTTCCGGGGAGAGCTAATTGACAGCTATCAGGGTTCAATATAAGATTAATTAGAAATACGTACACCTGAAATAAATATTATATTATATATTTTTCTTAACACCGTGGCGAAAGTGCGATTTTCTGTGTATCATAAAACCCGAATAGAAGAACATAGAAAATCCACTTTTGCTAACCATTTAATTTTAGAACACCACACATAATTTAAAAATTTTACGTATTGCCAATAAAGGTTAAATTTACCAGGGACTAGGAGTAGTATTTAAACTACTAGTTTCGATCCCTGAGCGAGTTAAATTCGCTCAAACCAGTTCGAATCAATCCGTGATGCGAACAGTCGAGACGGCAGCGAGATTTAATCTGAGCGATATTTAAACGCCTTAAAATAATTTAGATCTGCTCACGAGTTATATTCTCCGATGTATAGAAAGTTTTGATACTTTAGTGATTAAATCATACCAGATCATATTGGGATTAAATCCCAACGAGATCGGTAAGGATCTTTTTAAGAGTTTTAACTTAAAACTTTTAAGTTTACGCTTGGGCTTGGTTTTGCTACTATAAAGACTTGGGCTTGTATTAAAAATAGTTTTACTTTTTTAATTAGAGTAATAATGTTCTCTAATAATTATTAGAGAACATTTAAAGTAAAAAACATTTAACAAGAAATTTTAAAATTAACAATATAAGATATTTTTTTTACTAAAAAGTTATTAATAATTGGTAATTAATAATTACTTATTATTAATAATTATTGATTATTATTAACTTTTTAGTAAAACATTTTTAAAGATTTTTCGATATTTTTATATTGTTAATTAATAAACATGGCAAGATGGGTATCTATAAAAAGGTCTTGATAATTGCAATTAATAAAATTATATTATTTACCCCCTCTCTTTCCCCCAATTTAATAAGTTTCTATATTTCAAAATTAACTTGTCAAGATAAAAAGGTCTTAAAATTTTTAATTTAAAAAATATATAATAATAACCCCCTATTTAAAAAATATATATTGCAAAATTAATCTGACAACATTGGTAATTACAAAAATGTCTTAATAATAACAATTTAAAAAATATTATTAATTACCTACCCCCTTCCTCCCCCTAATTTTTAAAATTTTTATGTTGCAAAGTTAACATTTCAAGATGGGTATCTATAAAAAGGTAATTGCAATTAAAAAAATTATATTATAATTAATTATATTATTTTAAAATTAATATGTCAAGATGTATATATGTATCTATAAAAAGGTCTTGATGACTGCAATTAAAAAATATATATTAATTACCCCCTCCCTCCCCCTAATTTTAATAAATTTTATATTTAAAAATTAACATAACAAGATGGGTATCTATAAAAAGGTCTCAAAATTTTAATTAAAAAAAATAAATAAACCCCTGCCTGCCCCCTATTAAAAAAATGTATATTGCAAAATTAACCTGGCCACATTGGTAATTAAAAAAAGGCCTTAATAATTACAATTTAAAAAATATTATTAATTACCCCCTCCCTCCCCCTAATTTTTAAAAATTTTGTATTGCAAAATTATCACATGTGGCAAGATGGGTATCTATAAAAAGGTGTTGATAATTGCAATTAAAAAAAATATTTTATTTACCCCTAATAATAAATTTTAAATTTAAAAATTAACATGGCTGATGGGTATCTATAAAAAGGTCTTGATAATTGCAATTAAAAAAAATTATGTATATAAATTAACCTGACAAAATTGGTAATTAAAAAAAGGTCTTATAATTTAAAAAATATAATTAATTACCCCCTCCCCCCCCTAATTTTTAATATTACAAAATTAACATGGCAATATGGTTATCAATAGGGGATAATTAATATAATTTTTAAATCGTAATTATTAGGACCTTTTTATATATATAGATACTAATCTACTATAGATACTAATCATGCCATGTTAACTTTTCAATTTAATAATGTAATAAATTAGGGGGCAGAAGGGGGGTAGTTACTATAATTTTTTTTAATTGTTATTTTTTAACACCATTTCATAGATACCCATCTTGCCACGATCATTCTTCAGAATAAAAGTTTAATAAATAAAGGGGGACGGAAGGGGTAATTAATATAATTTTTTAAATTTTAATTATTAAGACGTTTTTATAGATACCCATCATGCCATGTTAACATTGGAATATAAAAATGTAATAAATAGGGGGCAGAAGGGGGGGGAGTTATTATAAATTTTTTAATTGTAATTTTTACACCATTTCATAGTTACCCATCTTGCCACGTTAATTCTTCAGAATAAAAGTTTAATAAATAAAGAGGGAAGGAGGGGATAATTATTATAATTTTTTAAATTGTAATTATTAAGACCTTTTTATAGAAACCCATCATGCTATGTTAACTTTGCAATATAAAAATGTAATAAATTAGGGGACAGAAAGGGGGTAATTAATATATTTTTTTAAATTGTAATTTTTGACACCATTTCATAGATACCCATCTTGCCACGTTAATTCTTCAGAAAAAAAGTTTAATAAATTATCGGGGAGGAAGGGGGTAATTAATATAATTTTTTAAATTGTAATTATTAAGACCTTTTTATAGATACCAATCTTGCTAGGTTTATTTGCAATAATAACATTAATAAATAGGGTGGCAATTATTTTGTTTTTAAATTGTTATTATTAAATCATTTTAATGATAACCATCTACTTAAGTATAATTATGTTATTTTTGTAATGATTATTACCATAATATTAATATAGTTTAATCATAGAGAAATGTATTGTATAATGTAACATTATTAATGTTATTATAAATACCACTTTTTTATAAAATTTGCTAAATAAATATATACCATATATCAATAAAATAATTTTAAAAATTAACAATAATATTAAGGTATTTTTATAAAATTAATTTAATATAATTTTACAATTTATTAATTTAATAGGACTAAAAATTTAATAATAATAATAATGCTTTATTGAACTAAAACCAAGTTCAAAGGCTATTGACCGTAGTCCTTCAGCCGATAAATTTTGATATAAGTAAAGGGTGTCCCATTAAGACCGCCTATTTTAAATTTACTGTCATTTTTTTTGTGTCAATCGTACAGCGTTGTTGTTGGACAGTGGTCATGTGTGAACATTGAGGTTAAGTCATGGAGATTTACACGGACGCACAACGCATAGAAATTGTAAAAATCCACTATCGAAATTTTTCGGAAACGGTTTGAAGATATCGTGGATTTTTCGGTCACCATAAAGAACCTTCTCGCCGTACTGTGGTCCGATTAATCGAGCAATTTGAAACGATTGGGTCAATTCAAACCAAAAAGAGACATGTCCGTGCAGCTCGGTCTGCTGAAAATATTGCAGCAGTTAGTGAAAGTGTTGAACAAAATTCTTCCACCTCGATTCGCCACCGTTCCCAGCAATTGAGACTCTCTCGAAGCAGTTACAGCGAATTTTGGCCAAAGACCTGCATTTTCATGCGTACAAGATTCGGTTGACACAATATTTAAAGACAGCAGACCATGCACAGCAACGAAACCATGGAATTATTGAGGACAAAATTTGAAGGCAAAGTTATCTCGCGTCGCGAGGATTTGATGTGGCCAGGCCGATCATGCGATTTGACGCCGTTAGATTTCTTTCTTTGGGGTTTTTTGAAGGAAAAGGTTTATGCTAATAACCCAAGAACAGTTCCTTAACTAAAACATGAGATTCGACGGGTCATTGATGAAATTGAGCCGGCACTATGCCAAAATGTAATCGAAAATTTTGTCAAAAGTCACGAGGCGCCCATTTATCGGATATTGTGTTCCATATTTAACCTCCATGTCTTCCCTCTTTATTGCAATAAAAATATCTTAACTTTTTAAATAAACACAGCATTTTTTTTAAATTTTAAAATAGGCGGTCTTAATGGGACACCCTTTATAAATATAACATTTAACAGTGTAATCATAACATTTATAAAATCAAGGTACCCTTGCGGCCTTGAGTTTACGGTGAGTTCACCGTGAATTCACCTTGAATACACCGTTTATGTGCAGTGAATATACCGTCCATTTGTGACATTTGTAGACGGTAATTAAACGGTGAACTCACGCTGTTTTTGCGATAAATTCACGGTTAATTCACGGTGATTTCACGGTAAATTCACGGTACAGTACCACGTGGTAATGTAAATAATAAATTATTTTAATTGTTTGTAAATGGTTGTTTACTTTTTAATAAATTGTAATTTTGTTGGTAATAGACGGTATTAATAATTAAATAAAAAATTAATAATAAATATTAAGATTTTTTTTATTATAACATTATTAAATAAATAGTTTGTTTATACTTAAATATTGATGAAGCGCATTTATTTTACAAATACTAAATTCACAAGTTCAACAGTAAAATTTAAAGGGTTTATAAATTTACCTGCCTACTTAAACATTATATTGTTATTCTGGAAGTTATAAACTACCAGTACATATTTAATAAACGACGACATTGAAAAGCCAAGTCCGTAGTGGTTCCATTGGCCTTGAGTTCACGGTTTATTCACGGTGAATTCACCGTGAATAAACCGTCTGTGAAAAGTGCGTGAATTCACCGTCTAACTACCGTTTACAAATGTCACAAACAGACGGTTTATTCACGGTGAATAAACCGTGAACTCAAGGCCGCAAGGGTACTTATAAGTATATAACAACAAAAATGCACATCTACTGTTATGGAGCATTATGGAATTTTATTAATTTCTGCATGGTGGTTTCTACTGGATGTTTGTGTGTAGATTCGCGATTTTCTCGTTCTATGCAGTAATTATTAAGTATTTCGAAATTAATGTCTTTTTTGCTGAACTTTTCTGCCAACATGTTAATTCTTTCTTCTATTGGTTGAATTTTTGTTGTTACAATTGTATAGAGTAGGATATTAGGGGTTAAATAAAGGATTGTTAGGGTGGCGGATTTTTGTGATTGTTCGTAGGGAAGTTGTTTCTGATGTCTTTAGGTTCTGCATAGCTGGTCTTTTGCAATTTGGAAATAGGATAAATCCGTACTCAATGATGGGCCTGCAGATCATTTTGTATATTTTTGTGCTTGTATCCATACTAATGCCTGAGTTTTTGTAGTTTAAACTTCTAAAATGTTTGGACCTTGTAATTATTTTCTTTTTTAAAAGTTTAGTATGGCTGTTAAAGTTTAATTTTGGATCAAGCGTTATTCCTAAATATTTAACTGCTGGTGATGCTTGGAGTATATGATTATTTAATGAAATTGTTGGTGAGTTATGGGAAATGTTATGGTTGAAAATGATCATTTGCGTTTTATTTAAATTGATTTTAAGCCACCATTTATTAAACCATTTCATAGTTATGTTTGTCAATTCTTGCAATTTTTGTATAACTATCTCCAAGGTTTGGCCGTGTGTTATTAGAGCGGTGTCGTCGGCAAATTGCAGCATGTAGGACGTATGAGAGAAGTAATGTATGTCTTCAAATCTATTATGGTAGATGTCAGCGCAATAAAAAAGGTGAAAGAGGAGATCCTTGGGGTAGCCCTTGTTGAGTAACAAATGAATTGGAGAAGTCATTGCCAATTTTAACCCTTAATTCTCGCTTTTTTAGAAGTAGGCGTACTATATTAATAAGGTGAATGGGGCAGTCCATTAGATGTAGTTTATACAACAATCCTTTAATCCATACACTATTAAAGGCCTTGCTTATATCCAAAAAAACAGCGGCAGATTTAAATTTGTTTAATTTGGATGTTTCCACATTGTTTAGTAGAATTGTAAGCGGATGGATGGTTGACATATAAGGTTTAAATACAAATTGATGTCCAGGAATTATTTCTAGCAGTTTATGCTCTAATAATTTTTTCATAACTTTCTCAAAGTTTTTTCCAAATACTGGAAGTAGCGTAATTGGCCTATAATTGGAGGTTAGGGTGTGATCGGTATTGGGTTTTGGCAGTAATTATGATACCTTTTTTCCATTTGTTAGGAATATGCTGATGTTTGATGCAATATTTGTAGATTTTTATTATATATTCGTGAATCCGGAAGTCTAGCTTTCTGAGTATGTTTCTGGTAATATTATCATGTCCCGGTGCAGAATTTTTCCCCGATTCTAGAATTTCGTAGTAATTGTCCTCTATAAATGTATCCTCATCCGAAATCGGAATCATATAATTAAAAAAACAGTCTGTACCAGTCATCTACAACCCTGTAATGATTACCATCAAACCTGAAATCGTTGGTTGTAGACTCGTTCGAAATTTTTAGAGAAAATCTCGCACTTCTCTCGGTCAGTATTATAGGTTACCCCTTGCTCTATTATTTCGCTGTTCTTAAGTGCAGATAATCCTAGCAAGCTTAGACATCGCAGGAGCGTTCGATAACGTAGTTCTTCCCATCCTATACCCTCTCCTCGCCGAATCTAACTTTCCGAAAAATATAGCAGACCTAATTCTAAAACTTTATGGAAACAGACACATATATATATATATTCGATCCAGAAGCCAAAGACTACAAACTCGGTCCCAACACAGCCTCCCTCGGGCTCCCCCAAGGCTCAATCCTCAGCCCTCTCCTCTTCAATGTATACACCAATCTACTACATCATAACGCCTTCATGCAATGTAAAATCATCCAATATGCCGACGACCTTGCCGTCCTGTGCTCTGGCCCCAACGACAATACCCTCGTGGATTCAATCAACTACACCCTCGACCATATCAACAACTGGCTACTAGATCATGGCTTGAATATAGCCCCCCACAAAAGCTCTGCCATTCTCTTTAGGAAAACATCTACTCACCGCCCCTTAAATAACATACATACAACCGGTGAAATAATCCCTTGGGCAGATTCTATAAAATATTTGGGTGCCACATTAGACTACTCGCTAAGCTGGAAAGAACATATAGACCACACATGCATCAAGGCGTCCAAGAGGCTAAACATTTTAAGAAGTTTATGTGGTACAAAATGGGGGGTGGGCCCCCGAACTCTACTTCTGATTTACAAAGAATGTATAAGGCCGTTCCTGGATTTTTGCAGTCCCCTCTTCTCTCGAGTACCCAAGACCCACCTTTTAAAACTATCAAAAATCCAACACCAATCATTAGGAATTATAGGGGGATACATGAAAACTACCCCAGTTAATGTATTACTAGCGGAAATCGGGGAACAACCACTCCACCTAAGAAGGGAATGGCTTCCAAGTATGTAGGCAGACTGTTCTCCTTGGAAAACCACCCAGTCAAAGGAAAATTTATAGGCGTCTACTCGGACTACTATGACGACGGAATATACTGGGCAAACAAATCTCCTCCCCCTATAATCTACGCATTGGACTTTTTCCTCAACAAAACCGCCTCGATAAAAACTTCCCCCCTTCTCCCCTGCTTCAATACAAACTTCGACTCCATCACCGTTAAAAGAAAGATCCACGTACCCGCTCTCCAAAAACAAACTGACAATAAACAGGCTTTTCTGCACTACTTTCAAAATAAATGGAAAGGCTGGGAAGCCTACTACACGGACGGCTCAGTCAGCCAAGTCGGAGTTTATAGCCCTTCCAATCAACTAAAATACTCCGCCAGACTCCCAAACCATGCCTCCATATGCTATATAGCGACAGCAGAATGCTTCGCAATTGCTCAAGCTCTGTTACACGCTACAAACAGCCATATCCAATCCGGAAGAAGACACTTCATTATCCTCTCAGACTCCCAGGCAGCACTTCAAAAAATATGTAACACCAACAATACCGCAAAAAAAGACTCTCTCACATTTGAAGCTAAGACCACTTTACACAATCTAGAAGTACGGGGAGCCAAAGTAGAATTCTGCTGGGTCCCCAGCCACACGAACATCCCCGGCAAAGAAATAGCGGACAACCTAGCCAGCAAAGGATGCAAGTTGGAAGACCTAACAGAAACAAGATCACCCTATAAAGATCTCATAAAACTAATCAAACACAACATACACAAGAGATGGGAAAACACATTTAAGGAAAACCTAACGCAATCAGGCAGATTCTACTCCACACATACACCAGAACTTCAAAAGCCTTGGATCTCAATCAACTCTCTTGATAGAAGAGACATCACTACCTTCCTGAGACTAAGAAGTGGTCACTGTCTCACAAAATCCCATCTGCATAGAATTGGCTTAGAAACCAGCCCTTCGTGTGACTGCGGAGCCACCGAACAAGACCTCCACCACATATTTCTAGAATGTACAACACAGACAGACCACATCAACAACCTATATAGAAAATTAAGTAGAATCTCCATCAATCCCATAAACCTGACAAACATCTTAAATAACCCCACGCACGAAGTTATAGTTGCAGTACTCGCCTTCCTAGATTCAACTAACATTAGGCTGTAAAACCCCCTGCTCTCATTTGCTCTGACCTACCCGCTTTGCATGGCTACGCCTTACATATAAAACCTAATACCCAAATTCCTTTTTACCAGCACGTTAACAGCCAACATACTACCCCGGATAACGTCTAAGAATCCAGACCACTGGCTGATATGGTTTACACAGACCAAGGCCAATAAATAAAAAAAGAAGAAGAAGAAGTAAGTGCAGATCTTTTATATTTTGAAAGTTTCTTAATATCTTGCCAATAAGATTTGCCTTTTTTAAATTTATTTCTCGACATACTTTTAAAAAACAATTACTTCCATATTCCCGAATCAAATTTTGAATGTTTTTATTAAAAGCTTTCATGCTAGTCTTTAAATTTGGGTTTCTTAGTTCTCTATATTCCCTATACATTTTGCGTTTTCTTTTAATAAGTTGTAATATAATTATACAATTATACAATTATTACTTTTAAAATAATGCTTTCTCCCACTTGGTATACAATAAAATATACTTGGTATACAATAAAATATAAAAAAAACTTTACCTGGAATAATTACTTTAATTATTATTTATTTCACTAAATGAAGTTATTTGCTGCTCAGTTTTAAATAATTTAATTAATTTAAATTTGAAATAACTAATAACACTGTAGGGAGGGAAAATTATAACAGCTAAAAATTGGTCGTAGATTACAAATCCGTGCTTGGTTTAGCTGTATCAGGTCAAAATTCAAAGATATTGGAAAGACCCTGGATAAATTAAAACAACCTGTATAAATTTAAAAAAAAATCCAATTGGGCTGGATCCGTTTCAAATTAAAAAAAAACAAATTCTTGAAAATTTTGTTAATTGATCAAAAGTAACACGTGTCCCTAAGGGATTTTCTTAGACTATTTCCCTTGTCCTAATTTCCACCAATCACAAACGCGCAATTTTGAATTACAAATGGTTTCTAGGTGAAAAAACTGTATTACAGCACCTGTCAGGAGTTTACCCGCGGCAAAACTTGACAGCTGTTGTTATCAAAAATTGCAGTTTATATATTAATTGTTAACTGTTACTCATGAAATAGTCTTGTCAAATACCATTCGGGCATCTAATTCCTGTGAAAAAAACCGTGCAGGTGCAAAAATCCTCGTTTTCGACTCGGATTTTTAAATAACCTATAACGTATACCTTAAATTAGCCAGTTAACTGAAATCGGTTATTGCACTGAGTGCATTTTCCTTTATAATAATGAAGAAAAATGCCAAAACCCCGCCAGACGGATCGTTTTGAAGCTAGCCATAGACTGAGAAACGATACTGAATTGTAGACTTTTAAACGAAAGTTTTACCCTAACACAAGCAATATAATATATAGATATATCTTCAATAAAGTCATACATTTTTAAAGATAAGGTTAAGTTGCGATGCAAATGAAATTAAACGACACAATTCGATTAATTCGAAAATATATATAGTATATATACTGTAAGGGTCCTGTAGTATATAAACTTTTAAATTCAAATTTGGCGCTATTTTGACCAAGGAAAATTTAAATAATCCACTAAAAATAATATTATAGTTTTAAGATATTTTATGTATTAAAATCATATTGAGTTTAAAAATTTCACTTCTTTGTATCTGAACGAAGAAATATTAGGGAGACGTGTTTATATTACACATTCTTGCTTAAGTGGCCGAGATGTTTCAAAGCTAGATTAGGAAATATAATACACACAGAGGGTTTTTGCTCGCCCTTCGAGATACTTCTGTTAAACCGTTTGTGAAATATATTATAATATAGTTATAGTTTTTGTGATTGTTACCGATTTTCTGCTATAATTATTAGGTATGTACACTTTTTTAAATTGTAATTTTTGCTAGTAATGATAAACAACTCCTCGTTTTGGGTTTTCTTAATACATTTTTGCTTATAATTTGCTTATAATTTTGAACAATATTATTTAATTCGCATTTTTGTCTATGACGTTTATCATTGCTAGTTTATTGGGTCCTAATCATTTTAATATGTGTAAATAGCGAGTGATTTTTGGTAATGATTTTTATTGTATCACTATTTCATTATTTTGGTTTAATATCTTGATATCGCGCATACACTGAGTTTTAATCTTTATGTTGTCGCATGTACACTGAATTACGTTTGACTTAAATTTTACTATTTTGTATTTTCTTTATTTTGAGTTACACTGGCCTTGATTTTGCTGTTTCCTTTTGTATAACTTTGTATAACTTTATTTAACTGAAATGTATTTTATTGTTTATGAAACTCAGTGTATCATCTCGGTATTAAGGTATTTATTTATTTTAACTCTTTGCATTTGTACTCAGGCTAAAGCTTTTAACAATAATATTATTATTATAATATTGGTATTATTTGGGTAAGGTTTTATAAAATGTTATTATTATTATTATTATTATTATTGCTCTTATTATTATTATTAAATTTGATATTACCATTAGGTCATATCATGGTAAGGTAATAGTATCGTTTAACCTTTTGATAGATTCTGGATAGAGACTTTGATTTAAACTGCTTATCTTAGCGCTTTATTTGGAATATTTGATAATGGCTTTAACGTTACTATATATGATAAAAATCTCTTTATGATATTATTCAGCGCGATACTTTCTGGTGGTTAGAGTTTTGGCCATGTTCAGGTGTTTCTTGTTATGACTCTCTCCTATTTATTATTTTATTGTATTTTATTTATATTTTATACCATTTTATTTTATTGCATATTGTTTATTTTATTTGTGTCTGTATTTGTACTTGTATTTTCGTTTGGAGAGTGCTCATACATGAATATTTGAACATGGGTAATATATTAGCATTATTTCAAAAGGATTTATCCTTAGAAGAAAAATAGTGTTTTTATGTTATTACCTATATAAACTCTGTGTGCAGAATTGTTTGTATATTTTTGCAATACTTTTGTCTTGTTCTGGACATTGATTTTGTAAGAATATTTGAACATATTGTGATATAGCGACACTTTAGTGAGATAGGACCACCATAGCTGTCGTTATATCACTTCGCAGAGTATGCAATTGTTCCATAGTGTGGTTATTGGCAACGGTTAAATATCTGCACTTGGTTAAAGCATATGAATTCTTTCTATCAGAAATATGTCGTTGTTGTAGTTTATTTATATAAAATCGTGTCCTTGTTCAATAGTTCGAAGATGCGTGGTAAGGTAACCAAATATTAAAACACATCGCCAGGTAAACAAATATTAAAACACATCGTCATAAAATGACGATCTCTATTATAACTATTTTACCTGAGTACAAAATGTTTTGAATATTGATAAAAACACCCAAATTATATGAAATATGTTTATCTGCTTTTTATGTTATTTTATGCACTTATTATTTATACTACATTCTTGTGATTATGACCCATATAACTATGTTTTCTTTTTTGTATTTTATTTTTTATTTTCAACTGTGTAAGTCGACAGGGTTTTTATGGTCCCTTTTCCCTGTTCTTTGACTCAACGGGCCACCCCTTTGTCTTTGATTAAATTAAATTAGGGGTTTAAAATTAAATACTTGTGTTTCATTAAACCTGACCAATTTCAAAATAACGTTATTATCAATGTAAGTAAATACACAAGGTAGAGTCCTAATTTTTATAAAGTAAGTAAATTAACTAGACGATCACGAATATGCCAAAACAAGTATTTCAGTATACTTAAAGAATCGGGTTACGAGAAAATACATAGTGTACATTACAATACACTACTCAACAATTAAAGTGGATATTAGAAGAATTTTAAAATTGTCAGCGTAACTATTTAGAATAAACTAATAAGCAATATAACAGCAACGTAACAACGAACGAAAGTCAGAATACGATATTATGTATCATTTGATACGCTTTAGCGTTCAACTGACGGGACTTTCTCATGTCGAGCATAATAACATTGCAACGTAACAATGTTACATAACCATAAAGGCCATGTTATGTAACGATTGCGGAAATGCAACGGCAACGTAACATTGTTACCTATTTACAACCATCAGGTTATGTAACTGTAATGTTACATATTACGATTGTTGCATAACATTTTGGTAAATGTTACGTTACAGTTATGTTTCACTTTTATAACGGCAACAACATAACAATTATAATGCATTTATGTAACGACAACGTAACATTGTTATGTAACAATGTTACTTTAAAAAGCGGGAAATAGGAACCTATTTGCAACCGTCAGGTTATGTAACTGTAAAGGCCATGTTATGTAACATTTTGGTTAATGTTACGTTACAGTTATGTTTCACTTTCATAACGGCAATGTAACATTGTTATGTAACAATGTTACTTTAACGAGTGTGAAATAGGAACCTGTTTGCCACCGTCAGGTTATGTAACTGTAATATTACTATCGTTACATAACATTTTGTTTAATGTTACGTAACAGTTATGTATCATTTTCATAACGGCAATGTAACATTGTTATGTAACAATGTTACTCCTATGAGTGGGAAATAGGAACCTATTTGCAACCGTCAGGTTATGTAACTGTAATATTACTATCGTGTCATAACATTTTGGTTAATGTTACGTAACAGTTATGTATCATTTTCATAACGGCAATGTAACATTGTTATGTAACAATGTTACTTCTATGAGTGGGAAATAGGAACCTATTTGCAACCTTCAGGTTATGTAACTGTAACGTTACACATCACAATTGTTACACATTTTGGTTACTGTTACGTTACTATGTTGACCGTGTAAGTTGCACGCGCAATAACAAAAATCTGTTTGATCAAACCTTGAAATAGGAACAGGGAGTCATAAGAACTTCTTAGGACTACTTGTTTCTATTTCGAGGCTTGATCAAACCGATATTTGTTATTGCGCATGTAAATTATAGTAAAATGAAAATAGCTTGTAAAATTATCTCTAAAGCAGTTAAAAAGCTCTTTTTATTTACGGCGATAAACTACAATCCCGAGACACTGTTTATCGGTGATTTTAAGAATTCAGGAAGATGGGAGTTTCCGTTAGCGCGTATGCGGACGACACCCTAATACTGGACCGTGGGATAGACCTGAGGATCCTCATGGAACTCTTACGAGGGGCCTGAGGGTAGTAGAGTTCTGGTGTCGGTCTTCTCCGTAAATCCGGAGAAGACCGACATGATTTACCAGGACACACAAGACAAAAGGGGCCGCTTTTCTTCGGGAAGAAACTCAAGTGACTTGGTGAAGTATCTAGGGGTAACTCTGGATTAAAAGCTTAGCACTTAGGGGCACCTCCAAAGGCCGCAGAAAAAGTGCTGCCAGATTTTCTGGACATGCCGCAGTGCGCTGGGTCGTAGCTGAGGCCTGTCCCCCATGACGGTGTACTGGCTGTATAAGGCAGTAATAAAGCCAAAACTGACTTTTGCGGCGATGGTTTGGTGGCATAGGGCAAACAAAAAGGGGCTCAGGACAGTTTGATGAGGAGCAGGCGCTAGCGTTCCGAAGCATCGCGGGCTGACCCAGGTCAATGCCAGTCGCAGCGCTGGGGACTCTGCAAGCGGAAAAGCCTCTGCACCTGGCGGTCAAAGCAAAGGCAGCAGATATAAGGCTGCGACTAAGGCGTTAGGGATCTAAAAACAGGGACCTAAGCACACCCGGTTAAGACTAAACACTCTTAACAAATATTAGAAATATTCCCCAAACTTAAAGTACTCTTTGCCAACGATGTTGGCATCTTCAGAAACGAAGTGTAACTCGTTGTGAAAAGAAACAAGCTAGTTGTGTTTTTTATTTTGGTGTTGGAGAATATTTCTAATAATTGTTTAACATTTCACCAAAGTTGTCCTTTTTCAAGAAACTAAACACTGTTGGAGGAGATTGGCCGGGGTCTCCTCGATAGGGTGAAAAAACGCCTAGAATTCCCTGCAGTGCAACGATCACATATATAGAGGGCAGGACCGAGGCAGGGCACTCATCATACCCCCAAGCAGGGATGTCTAGTATACAGACGGCTCCGTCAAGGGGAGAGGAGTGGTCCGGAATATATGTGTACGGACAATGAGGCTGAGCATTTCGTTGGAAAAATATGCCTCGGTCTTCCAGGCGGAGATTAAAGCCAACCCAGAATGTGCCAGGGCCATAAAAAAGCTCAATAAAAGAGGAAGGCAAATAGCTGTCTGTACGGACAGCAGAGCGCCATCGGCGGTTCTCGTTTCCACAACGGTGACCTCAACGTGGAAGACTGCCGAGAGGTCCTGGAAAGTGCCTGGTAGCTAGCATCCCAAAGTAAATAGGAAAAACATCGGGCTTTATGTATCACCGCTGAAAAATATGACACGACGTGGACGCTAAGTGCAGATGTGTGGTAGGGGGTATGAAACCCTACTGCACGTGCAGACAAGACTTATATGGAGCTGCCGGGGAGTAGTGACTATGGATCTGAGGACTCTAAATAGCTGCACCTCAAACACGATCTTGGGCTTTTGGAAGAGGACTGGGATTAGGGGGTGGACCTGGGAGTCGACAGAATATGCAGATACAGGGGATCACAAAGAGCTCAAAAGAGCTTGTGTGACCCAGACAGGGACCAGCAATGAGACCTGCCTGGCTCCCAAGGGGACCCGAATCCAAATAATAATAATAATAATAATAATACCGTTTTCTATAAGAAAAAAATTAGTTTTTACCTTAATCCGCAGAAGGTAGTATTCTGACTTTTTTTAATACGCCGATTTTCTGACAGATATAATTTGTGTTTTAACTTGGCCCTTACGTCATCAATGTAAAATGTCAAAAACCTATTTTTCGACATAAATATATAGCTACATTGAAACATGCCAGCGCTCCTATGGCTTTAAAATACAATACGAATGTGTGAGCTATATGTAAGGACATGTATGTTTTGAAGTAAAAAAAGTGCAACGAAAATTTTAAATTAAATTAAAAGTGTATTAAACTTTATGAAGAATATTTTAAAAACATTATGTTACGTTATGTTATAACTTATTATACAGGGTGTCCGGAAATAACGTTAAATATGTATTTCGGGGGTTAATTCTACACGTAAAAATAAAAAAAGATGCTATAAACTGTTTTGCAAAATCAGGTTTTTATTAATTATTTCAGAAACGGTTAGTGTTAAAATAATGATACGTCTGGTGGTGCGGCCATTTCAACCATACGGACGGGACAAATCACAAAACTGTTTCAATAAAAAAATTATGCAAACAAATATTTTATAAAAGTAGAGATAATTTTAATAATTGAAAGGTGTGGACGGAACAAGATAATCTTTTTTTGTCCCGTCCACACCTTAAAATTATCTCTACTTTTATAAAATATCCCTGCTGAAAAAGACGGGTAATATCGGATGATTGCGGATAAAAAACCAAGCTAGTTTTATGTCCATTTATATCTGTTTTCATCCGACATATCTGATTTTACCCGGCATGTCGGTTTTTATCTGCAATTGCGGGTATAAATATTATCCGCGAACGTCGGGTTTTATCTATTTAGTTCTCTGTCTGCTTTCATCTGGTTTCATCCGCAAATACCTGTATTTGGGTTTATATCTGCATTCACCCGGTTTTATCTGATTTTATCCGCAAACATCTACTTTAATCCGCAAATGTCTGCTTTATCCGATTTCACCTGCAAACATCTGCTTTTATACGTGAAGATCTACTTTCATCCGCGAACATCTATTTTAATCCACAAACATCTGATTTCATCCGCAAACATCTACTTTAGTCCGCAAAAGTCTGCTTCATCCGATTTCACCTACAAACATCTGCTTATATCCGCAAAGATCTGCTTTTATCTTTTAACATCTGCTTTAATCTATAGCTATAGTATACCTGATTTTTAAATTTAAATCTGGTGAATATAATTAAATTATTTTCCCATTGGGAAAATGTCGTGTTGAATAAACTTATTTCCTTTACAGGTTGTTTTTATTCAAATAATTCCTTTTAGAGTTATAAACTTGTGTGCCGTGAACGGCTAACAACCAGTTAGTTAAAGCTCAGTAAAATTTGACAAAGCAGGTAAACTAAACTAAAGTATACACGAGAAAAAGGAAAACAAAAAGCGCGAATGAAACCAGACGTTTGCGTACGAAACAGGACCGAAATGGACAAAGGAAATGCAGGCAAACCGAACGCGGATGAAAGCAGAAGTTTGCAATTAAAAGCAGATGTTTGCAGATGTTCGCGGATAAAAACAGATATTTGCGGATAAATGCAGATGTTTGGGGATAAAATCAGATGTTTGCGATTAAAATCAGATGTTTGCGGATAAAATCAGATGTTTGCGGTTAAAATCAGATGTTTGCGGATAAAATCAGATGTTTGCGGATAAAAGCAGATGTTTGCCGATAAAAGCAGATGTTTGCAGATAAAATCAGATGTTTGCAGATAAAAGCATGTTTGCGGATGAAACCGTATTAAAGCAGATGTTCGCTAATAAAATGAGATGTTTGCGGATAAAAGCAAATGTTTGCGGATAAAAGCAGATGTTTGCGGATAAAAGCAGATGTTTGCGGATAAAATGAGATGTTTGCGGATAAAAGCAGATGTTCGCGGATGAAAGCAGATGTTCGCGGATGATTGCAGATGTTCGCCGATAAAATGAGATGTTCGCGGGTGATTGCAGATGTTCGCGGATAAAATGAGATGTTTGCGGATAAAAGCAGATGTTTGCGGGGGTACACTAACCGGATGAAATCAGGCGTTCGCAGATAAAAGCATGTTTGCGGATAAAACCAGACGTTTGCGGATGAAAGCAGATGTTCGCGGGTGATTGCAGATGTTCGGGGATAAAAGCAGTTGTTCGCGGGTGACTGCAGATGTTCGCGGATGAAATCAGATGTTCGCGGATAAAAGCAGATGTTGGCGGATAAAATCAGATGTTCGCGGATGAAAGCAGATGTTTTCGGGTGAATGCGGGGGTGCACTAACCGGATGATATCAGGCGTTCGCAGATAAAAGCATGTTTGCGGGTGAAACCGTATGAAAGCAGACGTTCGCGGGTAAAAGCAGATATTCGCGGGTGATTGCAGATGTTCGCGGATAAAAGCAGTTGTTCGCGGGTGATTGCAGATGTTCGCGGATGAAAGCAGATGGTCGCGGATAAAAGCAGATGTTGGCGGATAAAAGCATAAGTTGGCGGGTGAAATTGGACTAGACAGACGTTTGCGGGTAAAAGCATATGCTCGCGGATAAAACCAGACGTTTGCAGATAAAACCAGACAAAAATAGACAAAAAAAATGCAGGTAATCGCGGATAAAACCAGACGTAAGCAGACGTAAGCAGATGATTCAGGACAAATTCAGATATAAACGACACACAGTGAAGACGGTTAAAAACGGATGATTGCAGATGATTGCGGGGGTGCACTAACCGGACATAAAACACAACCAACCGGGTGTTCGCGGATATAGCGATGCGGACAAAAGCAGATGTTATCAGATGATATTTTTACCCGCTTTTATCTGCTTTTATCCGGCTTTGACGAAGAATTTATACCCGCAATCATCTGATTTTATCCGGTTTTGACGAAGAATTTATATCCGCAATCATCCGTCATTTTCAGCAGGGATCTTTTGCGTTTATTTTTATTTAATGTATACCCTAATAAAAGAAGAATATTTTTGACAATTTTAATGTCAAAATATTATATAATAAATTAACTAGATTTTTTTATAAAAACAGTTTTGTAATTTGTGCGTTTCGCGCGCTTGAAATGGCCGGGTGTCAAATCGGATAAATAATGACCATAGGCGTCTGAAACAGGGGATTTTTCCGCGAACGTAAGGACACATTTAGTTGAAGTTTACGCCGCCCGATGGATAGGACGTTCTCCAGATTTAAATACACTCGACTTTTGTGCGAGGGGATATTTAAAATCATTGGTGTATGCAGTCCCAATTCATAACGTAGAGGAATTAATGCCGCAGGTTGTAAATGCTTGTGAATCCATAAAAAATAAACCTGGATTTTTCGAAAACTGAAGATCAATGAAAAAACGCGTTAGCAGATGTGTAGAAGAGAACAGCGGTCATTTTGACCATTTACTAAAATAATAATTGTTGAAAATTCGAAATAAAGTGCGTTCTTGTTGTAGTTTATTTAATTTGTTTAGCGTTTTTCTCGAAAACGGTTGGCTCCATGACTTTGAGCAAATTTTTTATGTAAAATTACCTGGAAAATTGTATTCCAAGATGGAGAATTTATCAAAACCCCAAAAAAAAAGTTACGAGGATTTTTTCCCAAATATCCCCTGTTTTGCACGCCTATGGTCACTATTTATCCGATTTGACACCACCAGATTATTTTTGCCCAAAAAATACCCCAGAAATAAAGCATCATTATTTTCGCTTTACCCGTTTCTAAAATAATTAATAAAAACCTGATTTTGCGAAACAGTTCAAAATGCATATAGCGCCCCCAGGAGCTTTTTTGGACATTTGTTTATAGCAACTTTTTCTTTTATTTGTACATGTAGAATAACCCCCCAAAATATATTAACGTTAGTTAATTACACCCTGTATATATGTACCTATTATAAAAACGTTTTTTGGTGAAATTACTCATTTTTAACAAATCCATAACCTGTTAAATGCTTAAACACAACAAAAACTTACTGTTTCATGCCCTGGTAACTTTTTTTCATATACTTTCTTGCAATAATCCAATGCTTTATCAATATTTCCTAAAACTCTTATATAAATTGCTAAGGATTGTTCATGCTTATTAATCCTTCCCAAAATAATCGCCCTTGCTTCAAGTAAATCATCTGTGGGAAAATGACTTAAAATATTCTCTGCTGTATAATAAGCGCTGTTTTCTAAAAATTGCAGTAATTTTTTTCTAGTGTGCTCTGAGGTTGATGGAAGATTTTCTTCCATGATTTTCTCTCTGTATTGGTGGATTAAAGCATTATGGAAAAATGAGTTTGTGTCTTCCCAAACGTGTACGACGTGTTCTAGATATGGTATGGCTACAGCAGGATGGAATTTTAGAAGAAAATCCAATACTCTTGGCCTTGGTAATAATTCCACTTCCGCTGTGTCTTCAATAAAAATCTAAGGAAGAAATAAAAATTATTAAATTCGTCGCTGCCAATTCTGACATTATAGGGTTGATCAAACTTTCTTCTATACCTCAGTTATTATATATATGAACTTTTTCGCATGTTTTTGTTTGTTTGATAATTTTTGTCAGGGTGTTTACAAGAAGACTAAATACAGGAGGAGTAACTTGCTAGGTGGGGGCACGCCAAAACACGTACTCAGTAGTAACCTAGGTTGCGCAAAATTATGCGCACACTCTGTGGTATCATTTGTCGTATCATTTTTATGTCTTGTGGTCAAAAGTTACTCCTACTGTATTTAGACATCTTGGGTGTTTTTAATTTATCACGTTTTTTACATCTGTTGAAAGAGTCTGAAAAATAGATGACTTTTTGACCCAGAAGGGACAGAAATATTTCTGAATTTCTCGATTGGTCCTTTTATAGGAATTACTATATAAAGTTATATTTGAGGGTTATATAACCTATATTTGTGCACCTGTTTGTCGAACAACCGTTGTCCAATGGTGGATTGATCTTGCTGAAATCATTGGACGTTAATACTAGTATTTCACCATGAAAGGCATGGAAAAATCCATGATACACAAAAACCGGTATTCTAGTTATAAAACGAAAACTCGTCGACTCCGCGCAAGTGACGTCACGTGCGAACCAGATTCAAATGTTACAAACAGTTTTACTACGATTTCTTTTGAGTTTTATCCAAAATGATTGTGTTTTTCAAAGCATAAGCCGCGCGATGGTTTTGCAACGTTTTTCGTAAGTTTTTACTGCATTTATTGAACAGCAATAACTATTTACAAGGTATTTTTTATAAGCCACGCACGGGTGTTTTATACCACGTTATTTATTAAGTTAATGTTGTATTTGTTGGACTTAACAACTATTTAAAATATGCCGGGCTGTGCTGTAGAAGCAGACAGCAGAAATCTGAACAGAAACCCAACCTAACCTAACATTAAATATTTTCGATTTCCAAAAAATAAAGATCTGACAGCACAGTGGATAAATGCATGCAAGAGAGAGGATAAAATGAAAATAAAAATCGATAATTAAAGGTAATTTTTGGTATGCCCAATTTTCTGTTAGGTACTTAAAGTAACTTTTCACCCTAACCACATATTTTTTTATAGCTTGCATAAGTTCTTACTAATAATAAAAATTAAAACACAATTGTATCGGAAACCTGCTTCGAAAGTGTTACAAGTAAAAAAAGCAGTTTTGAATTTTTTTTTCTCTTGACACTTTAAAGCGGCGTGCGTTATTATTACCTGTATAAATACATTTTTAATTTTTATAATTTTGTTACCGTTCACATTAAAAAAATATACAATTCGGTCTAGCGTAACTTAAGACAATTCAATTAAATAATAAATATTTTAAAAAAATATATAAGGTAAGAAATTAATTGTTACTTTAAATATGTTACATTAGTTTTAAAAGCGCTTGACGTCACACGGTGCGAGAGAGATAGCTATAACATGCGCATCAGCATACCGGTTTTTGTGTATCATGGAAAAATCCAGACGGGCACACCTTTTAGTCCGGGAGGCAGTGAAGATTTTTATCTTTATTATATGAATGTCATTAAGTTTGTTCAAATGGTGACACAAAACGACAATTTGTGTGTCTGGCTAAAATTTTCGGATGGGTTCACTAGATGAGCCAAAAAGTCAAGTCCACTTATTTTCCTAGTCATAAATATTTCACATTAATTAAAGTGAGTCATTTTATTAATGGAAATAACAGTCTGGCACATCCCAAGTGAAGGAAAGTCAGTCTGGCTGAAAATTTGCGGAAGCAAAAATTTGCGGAAGCAAAAATTTGACCGGTTTTTGAAATACGTAGCCCTTATTTTCCCATGCTTAAAATTTAACCCATTATTTGGTACTGTCATAAACTATAATCAAAATTAAGTCTGGCTGATTTATGAAATTGGCAAATTGTTCTGGCGGCATCTTGAAAATCGTAAGAATTACAAAAATTTTGCTCTTATTTTCCCGGATTTGAAAATTTGTCACATGATACACGTCTGGCTGTTATTTACAATCACGAAAGCCCCGCAAGAAGTTTTTTGGTGGCGGACGGACTGACATTTTTTTTTAACCATATTTAAATTTTGCTTTACACAAATTATTTTCTTATCATACATTATGAAAAGTAAAAACATGTAGAGATGACAACAATCGCCTGTATAATTGAACATGCCGAATTTAGCGCGCCTGTGGAGGGTTGGACGAGTCTGGCAAGGCTTTCGGAGTGTTCCACATTAGCCAGACTATATTTGCAGCTGTAATTATAATATAAACTATTATCTAACAAAATTTTTAGGACTGCGAAAATAAGGGCAATGGTTTTGATAATTTTTCCACCTGCCAGACATATTACCCATACTCACAGATTAGCCAGACTATTTTTTTTCTTAAGTTCACTATATCTCTCACTAATGGAATTATTTTTATCACTGGAAAAAAAAGTGCAATATATTTGTACTTTATAACGCATTTTCCGCCTTAACCCATCGGAACCCCCCCCCTAAATATATATAAATTTTGCTCAGAATTACAAACCCAATAATTGTATCGGTGTTTGCCGACTGGGAAAATAAGTACCGAAAATCTTCACTGCCTCCCGGACTATTTATTGAGCACGAACTTGGGCGGCCGTCTTACGACGCAAGTTCATTGTTACTAACAAGGAAAAAGGAAGAAAAGAAGATGTGAAGCATATATTCATATTAATAGGGCATATGTTTTTAAATCACACTGTATGTTCTATATAAATAAAGTTTACCTTAAGACCTTCCTCTGGAGATTCCTTGAGAATCCAATCAGCAAATTCCAAAATTAAACCCATATTTTCCGTACCCAAATTCTGTAAATAGGTTACAGTTCTCTCGGAACTACCTTCCGATTGCAGTAATTCCAGGGCTTTTCTATGCTGACCTTTGGTTTGATACAAAATAATCAACTCGTTGTGTTTTCCTTTTTTCTTTAGAATTTTTTCGGTCTCCGCTAAATGGCAGTAGTTTAAACGCAGAAGTGGCGCCACCAAAGCATCGTTCGTTTGTAGGTAACACTTTAATAGAGTTGTGTCGATAATTTGTAGCAATTGTTGGGTGGATTTGCTCGTTCCTTTTTCGTTTAGATTTCCTGTCGCGTTCTTATTTGCCTAAATTAAAAATGTATATTTTTTAATTAGTTTTTAATTAAACCAGCAAAAAGTTGAAACTGTTAAAATCGTTCTCAGACAAAATTTATTAATGAAGGATCAAAAGTAACCTTAATGATTTTAGAATCAATAATAAACGTAATAATATTAATTTACTTATTAAACTTATATCGAAAACTCAACTGTTTCAGAAATACAAAATAATTTCTTCTTGAAATTTGGTGAGTTATGTTTTTATCAGGTACCATAGTTAGGCATTATAGTTATTTACGATATAAGTGGGATAAGAGCTTTATTAACGTACGCATGTGAAATTTGCCCAACGAGTGCGTAGCACGAGTTGGGCAATCGCAAAAGTACAAATTTTTATCTACGCCTCTAAATGAAAAAAAATAAACGGTAATTATTTTTGTCTAAGACTTAATTTAGGGTTATTTTGACATTTTGACTTTTTTATTTGATTGGTTAAAAGCAGAGAAAAACGCGTGCGTTAATGAACTTCTTATCTCACTCAAAATGAGTGGGATAAGAAGTTCTTATCTCACTGGCGTAGATAAAATTCGTTTTCATACTACAAGCAGTGGCGGCACTACGGGGGTAATAATATCTCTTTTTAGAAAAAAAGGTACGCCAATGATCTTAACTTTATTTAAATAACAGTCGAATTATAGAAAAAGGTTACCTTGAAGTTTTTTCTTTAACATTAAAATTGCAATTCCAATACACTGTGATTTTTTCCTAAAATTTGTATTATTTTACGTAAACCTTTAAAAGGACGTTTGTCGTTAATCGACTGTCGATGTAGAAAACATTTTTTTAGATCATTGGCGTACTTTTTTCTCGCTAAAAAGAGACATTAATAGTAGTGACGCTTGTAGTATAAAAAGGAATATAATGCCCAACTATGGAGTAATAAAACATTACTCACCAAATTTTAATGACATAATATTATGTTCTTTTGTTTAGGAGAAATTATATTATATTCAAAAAAATAAATGCAACTTCAGCACCTTGTATTTCTAAAACTGTAGAGTTTTCGATATAAGTTTATTAAGAAGATTGATATATATAATTTTAACCCTTTTTTATTGATTCTCAAATTTGTAAAGGACGACCCTGTATTTTGGTGGGTTAAAGGGCTAAAGTAAATGGAATTTTAAAAAAATGTTTCTTTTTGTAAGTATTACTATTATATATTTGGAAGGAAATTAGATAAAAACCAAAGATAATATTTAAAAAATAGTAAAAATATAAATGGAATGAAATGTATTAGTTGGATTGGATAAATATAAAACGTATTATAAATAATAAATACAAAAAATTAGTCGCATTTCAGTAAAAATATTCACCGGTTTTGGGTCTTTTTTTATTTAAACATAGCTTGGCATCTAATGTTAAGTCATAAATGCACCGTGAGGGACATCAAAACGCTCATCGCATTCACGTCGTGCGGAATCATGCGTGACGGTAAAAACGCTGCGATATAATATTAATTTTATGATTAATGGGAATACACGCACGCGATTGGTATAACTAAAATTTTCAAAAAATTGACTTAAAGTACATGGTTAAAAAAATCCAGATTTGTAAAAAAATATATACATAATTTTATTTGGAATTCCAAATTGGAATTGATCTTAAGATCAACGAGTTAAGAAAACATTTATAAATTAATATATCATAAATTTATTTATGAACTTTTAAAAAGATACCTTATTTTAATTAAAATTAGTTATCTTTCTATATCTCGTAATTGTAAACAATTGTCACCAAAACTAAAATAAATGACTTAAATAAAAAGATATTTTGGATTATTACTTATTGACCAAAATTTCGCAATAATAGTTATTTATGTATTAAGGGCATAATAAGGTTTTTATGGTCCGAGGCGCTATTTCGAGCCCGAGCGCGTTAGCGCGAGGGCTAGAAAAGCGTCGTAGGACCATAAAAACCAGTTATGCCAGCAATGCATACAAAACTTTATGCACGATTAATATATTATTGTTTTTAATATATTATTGTTTTTAAAGACGTTTACGTAAAAGAATTTATGCACGATGACATTATAATATGACAATTATAACAAAAATTCTTTGACGTAAACGTCTTTTTATAGCCCGCGGGCGTTATTATGACCCAGCGGGCTATAATGAAACGTCAAAAATTAAAAACAACAATGTTACACCATTTGATATATTCGAAGTAAGTTTTTTCGTATAAAGATTTTGATTTTTCCGGCAGCAGGCCGCAATTTTTCGCCTTTTCAGCTGCTTCCTCAATTTCATTCATCTTTAAACTTTAAAACTGACCGATGTCAGTTGACATTATAATATGACAATTATAACAAAAATCAATTTTATGAATGATTAACAGCTGAGTTTTGGACTTGCCTTGTCTTAATTTGATTATTTTTCTTACTTACAGTGTTTCGATTAGTAATTATCTCTAATGGTCTTTAGGTAATAACTGCAGTTAATTGTCTTCAAGACAATTAAAGATAATTACTTACTAATTGAAACGTAAGAAAATAAATTAAATTAAGGCAATGCAAGTCCAAAATTCACCTATTAATCTCCAACCATCACATGTGCTGGCAATATGAACCTCATGATTGACGCAAATGATCATATATGTGACATACGTGCGGATTAAGAATCACGTTGTGACTGCAATATGCGTCACTTATGAACCTCACAATGTTTCTCCAACCATCACATGTGCTGGCTATATGAACCTCAATTGATGACGCAAATGATGCATATATGCGTGCATACCTGCGGATTACCAATCACGTTGTGACTGCAATATGCATCAATTATGAACCTCATGAAACTTTGAAACTTTTTTTTCCGTAGTACATTCATAGGAGTTACTTATTTTATAGAGTAGACTGATCTTTTTATGTGAATAGTTTGGACTGAACCCTATGCGTCAAAGTCGATTTATTAGAAACAAGCTAATAAACTATAAATTTTTGTAAAACATAAAAATATAATTTTGTTTTACATTTTAGAAAAAAAATTATTTATTTCTTTATTTCATGTGTTTTAATTCACACTACGAACACTTAAAGCGTTACAAGTGGTGTCAGGAGTGCGGTTAGTATGAAACTTCGCGAAAATGGTTTCGTTAATGGACTTAAAAGTGGCGGTAGCTAGAAGAAAGGAAATGTGATACAACTGGAAAAAAGAAAGTGTTGCAGCAGCGGCTTCGAGAAGCGTTGGAACAGGAAGGTAAAAATCCAGATGAGTATTTATTTGAAGGCCCTTGTGGCATGCATTTAATGTTGTAAAATTTAAAACATCTGAAGGTCGATTTACAACAAAAAATGCTAGAAAATTCTAGCGATTTAAAAGTCGATTTACAAAAAAAGATTCTGGAAAATTTCAACGAGTTGCAACAGAAAATTCTGGAAAATGCCAACGATTTAATGGACGATCTGTAACAGAAAATGATAGAAAATTCTAAAGATCTGAAAGTCGATTTACAACAGAAAATGCTGGAAAATTCTAGCGAATTACAACAGAAAATTCTGGATAATTTCAAAAATTTAAAAGACTTTTTGGAACAGAAGATGTTAGATAATGTCAATGAATTAGAAGAGAAAATAGGGCAAAAATTTGACGACGTAAGGATGGAATTGAATGACGTAAGGATGGAATTGGATGATAAATTGGAACTCAAAATTAAAGAAATAAATAGTAAATTAACAGCTGTTAATTTATCCATGATGCTGGCGGAACCAGGAACAGTGCAAGAGGGGGCCGAGTCCGGATGAAACCACCTCAGTTCGATGGAAAAACTTCTTGGACCAACTACATCCGTCAGTTTGAGGCAGCAGCAAAAGCAAATAGCTGGTTACCAGAAGAAAAAGCTACAGCATTGATTCTGGCTTTACGCGGAGATGCAACGCACATCTTGCAGACACTCTCTCCCAACTAACAAGAAGATTACGAAGAGTTGGTTAAACATCTGGAACTGCGATATGGCCAGACACATCTTGAACATGTGTACCATTCCCAACTGAAGAATCGCTAACTCTAACGAGACTTTGCAAGAATTTGAGGCTGATATTGCACGCTTGGTCCGGCTGGCATATCCAGCTACTCCAACGACCGTTATGTACCGATTAGCGGTTCAAGCCTTTTTGGATGGACTTCGGGACAATGACATTGGCTCATTCGAGCCAACTAGTTGATGCATTGGCTCGAGCTTTAGAATTCGAGGCGGCAAAGCAGAGCTGCAGGAGCCAGCCTAGAATTAGGAGAGTCGATGAAGAGAAAGAGGAGGAACCCAGTATAATTGAAGCAATCAGGCGAGTTCTTAAAGAGAATCTACCAGAGAAGAAGGAAATCCGATGTTGGAGATGTGGAAAGCTGGGACATATACAAAGTCGTTGCAGAGGAAGCCAGATGGCGCCGACTTCATTTAGAAAAATAAATAGGGCTGAAGAAAAAGATGTGTATATTCGCAGGACTACACTTGTGGATGATCAATGGCAGTCCGATGAGGTTCAACAAGACCAGGAAAGGGACCCAGATTTGAAGCCCATCATCGAATGGAAGAAGAACGACCAAAAACCAACGTGGCAGGAAGTCGCCAAATATTCGCCGAATGTGAAATCGTACTGGGCCCAATGGCATTCCATCATCTTAAGTGACGGACTTCTCAAGCGCGTTCAGAAGACTCCAGAAGGGGGAGAAGACCGGAAGCAGTTAATGATCCCCAGAAACAGGATACCAGAAGTGCTGCAGGAAATCCATGGTGGAACTACTGGAGGGCATCTTGGGGTGACGAGGACGCTTGGAAAACTTCGGTTCTATTGGGTCAAATGTCAACGAGATGTAAAGGAATGGTGCAAAAAGTGCGCCATTTGCGCGGCAAACAATAGACCCCAGAAGCGCTTAAAAGCTCCAATGCGATAGTACAATGTGTGCAGCCCATTTAAGAGAATTGCAATCGACGTGGCGGGTCCATTTCCGGAAACAGAATCTGGAAATAAATACATCATCGTTGTAATGGACTACTTTAGCAAGTGGGCGGAAGCGTACGCCTTGCCAAACCAGGAAGCTGCCACAGTGGCCGATGCCCTTATTAAGGAGTGGATTTGTCGTTTTGGTGTGCCATGCATTCAGACCAAGGCCGGAACTTTGAATTCTGGATAATTCTGGATAATTTCAAAAATTTAAAAGACTTTTTGGAACAGAAGATGTTAGATAATGTCAATGAATTAGAAGAGAAAATAGGGCAAAAATTTGACGACGTAAGGATGGAATTAAATGACGTAAGGATGGAATTGGATGATAAATTGGAACTCAAAATTAAAGAAATAAATAGTAAATTAACAGCTGTTAATTTATCCATGATGCTGGCGGAACCAGGAACAGTGCAAGAGGGGGCCGAGTCCGGATGAAACCACCTCAGTTCGATGGAAAAACTTCTTGGACCAACTACATCCGTCAGTTTGAGGCAGCAGCAAAAGCAAATAACTGGTTACCAGAAGAAAAAGCTACAGCATTGATTCTGGCTTTACGCGGAGATGCAACGCACATCTTGCAGACACTCTCTCCCAACTAACAAGAAGATTACGAAGAGTTGGTTAAACATCTGGAACTGCGATATGGCCAGACACATCTTGAACATGTGTACCATTCCCAACTGAAGAATCGCTAACTCTAACGAGACTTTGCAAGAATTTGAGGCTGATATTGCACGCTTGGTCCGGCTAGCATATCCAGCTACTCGAACGACCGTTATGTACCGATTAGCGGTTCAAGCCTTTTTGGATGGACTTCGGGACAATGACATTGGCTCATTCGAGCCAACTAGTTGATGCATTGGCTCGAGCTTTAGAATTCGAGGCGGCAAAGCAGAGCTGCAGGAGCCAGCCTAGAATTAGGAGAGTCGATGAAGAGAAAGAGGAGGAACCCAGTATAATTGAAGCAATCAGGCGAGTTCTTAAAGAGAATCTACCAGAGAAGAAGGAAATCCGATGTTGGAGATGTGGAAAGCTGGGACATATACAGTCCGTTCAGGCTAAGTTGAGCGCTTTGGTGGGGATCATATGGCCGTTGATTAAATTAAATATCGAATCGTCGCGAGATTTTGGTAATAAGAAGATGATTTATCAGTGCCGCGGCTTGTCGTTTGTTCGTACAGAGCGGCTACCGAAATACATGTATTTAATTGTGCCTGTACATAGAGATGATGAACTGGGTGACATTCCTTAGACCGCTCAACTTAGCCTGAACGGACAGTACAAAGTCGTTGCAGAGGAAGCCAGATGGCGCCGACTTCATTTAGAAAAATAAATAGGGCTGAAGAAAAAGATGTGTATATTCGCAGGACTACACTTGTGGATGATCAATGGCAGTCCGATGAGGTTCAACAAGACCAGGAAAGGGACCCAGATTTGAAGCCCATCATCGAATGGAAGAAGAACGACCACAAACCAACGTGGCAGGAAGTCGCCAAATATTCGCCGAATGTGAAATCGTACTGGGCCCAATGGCATTCCATCATCTTAAGTGACGGACTTCTCAAGCGCGTTCAGAAGACTCCAGAAGGGGGAGAAGACCGGAGGCAGTTAATGATCCCCAGAAACAGGATACCAGAAGTGCTGCAGGAAATCCATGGTGGAACTACTGGAGGGCATCTTGGGGTGACGAGGACGCTTGGAAAACTTCGGTTCTATTGGGTCAAATGTCAACGAGATGTAAAGGAATGGTGCAAAAAGTGCGCCATTTGCGCGGCAAACAATAGACCCCAGAAGCGCTTAAAAGCTCCAATGCGATAGTACAATGTGTGCAGCCCATTTAAGAGAATTGCAATCGACGTGGCGGGTCCATTTCCGGAAACAGAATCTGGAAATAAATACATCATCGTTGTAATTGACTACTTTAGCAAGTGGGCGGAAGCGTACGCCTTGCCAAACCAGGAAGCTGCCACAGTGGCCGATGCCCTTATTAAGGAGTGGATTTGTCGTTTTGGTGTGCCATGCATTCAGACCAAGGCCGGAACTTTGAATCTATATTGTTCCAGAATTTCTGTAAGATTCTTAACATTCGGAAGACGAGGACGACAGCATTACATCCGCAGTCTGATGGGAATGGTAGAACAAATGAATCGAACGATAAACCGGTACCTGTCGAAGGTAGTCTATGATCACCAAAGAGACTGGGACCGCTTCTTCTATCTGTTCCTGTTGGCGTACCGTTCTTCTATCCACGATACAACCGGCCAGACACCCGCTAACATTGTTATGGGACGTGAACATCGTCTACCTTGTGACCCGAGGTTTGGTTGCCTACCAAGGGAAGATATTGCTGGAAAAGATTACGTTAGCAATTTATGTAGGAAAATGAGCGACATTCAGAGCCGAGTTCGTTTAAACATCCAGAGTGCCAGTGATAGAATGAAAGACGCATATGACATCAATGCGGAAAATGGAGGATTTCAACCTGGAGACCTAGTTTGGTTATACAACCCTCAGCGCCGTCGTGATTATTCACCGAAGCTGCAGACTTCTTGGGAGGGACCATACGAAGTCATGGATCGATTAAATGACATCATCTACAGGATCAGGAAACAACCAAGAGGAAAGCCGAAAGGGATCCATTTCAACGGATTGGCTCCTTACGCGGGAAACAATGATCAAATAGACGAGAGTAAGGAGAGTTAATCCGCCGAAAGACGAGTTTGAAGACTTCATGTATTTATATTCGAGCGGTAAAAAAGCTCGGTATGGTGTCACTCGAGAAGAACAAAAAGATGTGAACAGTTTCGGCCGATTACTCCTCGACTCACTGTGTTGCAGAAGACCTTAGGATGTCCAGGGGAATAGCGGTTGTCTTTAAAAACAAGTTTGGACGGGTCGACGAGCTACGAAGGCAGAATCCCAAAGTTGGAGAGGTGTTTGAATTTATGGATAATGAGCGGATAGGCAACATAAGTATCTTCTATCTGGTAACGAATCAGCTTTCTAAGCCAAACTACCGTGACGCATGGAATGCCTTAAATAAATTGAGGGATACCCTTTTGTCCAAGGATATCATGAACCTGGCGATACCGAAGATTGCTTGTGGACTTGACGGTTTAGACTGGAGAATAACTAGAAGTATGGTGGAAGTTATCTTCAGATTTAGTGGCATACATATTCTTGTCTGTTGCCACAGCCCTAAAAGAACAACCGGAAGGAAGACCGTAGACTGCTACTTCTATAGGACGTCACAATGCAAGTTTGGATCTCTATGCAAATATCGTCATGGAGCTGAGGACCATTTTCGGGACGAAAATGTTTTAAGACGGGGGCAATGTAGCGAGTACTGCTCTGGATCTCGGAATGATGCCTCATTGCCGAATATATAAGGAACAGCGCAGCATCGAGGAGTCAGTCGAGCTTTGGTACTCGCGACGAAATAAATAAATATACGTGCAAATAAATAGACTATTGTACAGTAGTGATATATAAATAATTAGTAGTTAAATGTTTAGTTAGTTTTATAGTTTCTTAGTGTTTTAAGTGTAATTTAGTTTTATAAAATAAATAGTTTAGTTCGTTAATAAACCAGTGCGTGTTTTAATTCGCACTACGAACAGTTAAAAACGTTACAGTAGTTAGGTGATACATATATGGAAGAAAAGGGGTTACGCCATAGTATTATTTCTATTACACATTTTTTATTTTAGTGTTTACATCATGCGAAATTTTGTGCAAATTCTGCCGTGTTTTTTTGGAAAAAATAGTTGAAAGATAAGGTAATTTTTATCTGATAGAGATGGCAAATAACTTTTAGTAATCTAAACAATCACCCCCAAACAATTTGTGTTTTTTTAAACAGTTGCTTTTTGCATGGATTTTTAGGGTTATAAGGAACGATGCCTTATGTATCATAAGTTTTGTTCTGTGACGATGCCTAGAAAACATAAACATGTTCCTGGAACAGTTTATCAAAGAAATTATGACCCAAAAAATATTAAATTGGCCGTGGCAGAGGTGATAAACAATCGTCTATCCTTTGGGCAGGTTGCTTCCCGCTTTGATGTTCCCAGAACAACTTTATACTGCAAGTATAAAGGGAAGTATTCTGATTAATTTTTGAGGCCTTCTGCCTTAAGCGAAATCAAAGAAAGGCATATAACAAGTGTAATGATTACAGCTGCGGATAATGTAAAATCTTTTGCAAAACAAGATACAAAAGAGTGCAGTCATATCTAAACCACTAGCAGTGATAATTAATTGTTTTAAAGAAACCTTCCTGGCTACATTCTTTCCGGAAGCAAAAATTGTGATTACTCAAAGGAATGTTGAAAATATAAAAAGATACAGAGCAGACGTTCATGATGTAATAAACCAATATTTTTACAGAAGTAAAGGAAATAAGGGTTGCTTTGCCAGGACCTGGTTAAACAGGGAAACAACAAAATTTTGTGAAAAAAGGAAACTCAGAATATTAAACTATTCTTCAACTTTTCAAATGTTTGCTGCCACTGGAGGAGAACTTTTACCATTGTATGTTGTCTACCTAGTGATGTAATGTATCGAGATACATGTATCTAGATACTGGATCTAGATACATTTTATGTACCTAGATACGTATCGAGATACTTAAAAAAATCAGGATCTACTTTAGTATCTAGATCCTTTTAAAAGTATCTAGATCCTTAGATACAAGATACATTTTATTTTACCCAACCTGATTGCAACTCCACACCGTGTGGGCCACACGGAAAATGAACATCCAATGGATATACTCAGGGGCGTGCTGGGCCGCCGGGACACCGGGAGAAATCCCGGTGGGCCGGTGCACCGGCACACCGGCCCACTTGGCCCTCCGGACCACCGCAGTGGTCCGGAGGGCTAAGTGGGCCGGTGTGCCGGAGGGCTATGTAGGCAGCATGCCGCAGCACGTGGTCAATTAAAAACTTTTTTAGTTGAGTTATGTATAAATATCATAATTATTTTACACATACCATGCATGCCAGCCTGCGAGCTTTGTTTCTTTTTTCGAGATTGTATATTGTTTATAAGCAGGCCCGTTCCTGGGGTGTCTGGCGCCTGCGTGCAGCATTCGTTGGTGCGCCCCTTTTATATTTAAATATAATACATTTTGAGCCGTAAAATTTAAAAAATATATATTTTGCGACAAACTGGCAATATGTAATTGAAAATGTAAAAAAAACGCTTAAATTAAGTATAAAAAACAAGTAATATCATAAGGGCATCTATTTTTTCCGAAATAAATCGAAAACACACGTTGCTAAGTAATATTTTAACAAGAAGCATGAGTGCTGGTGGCAACAAAAATCCGAGTCGAGGACGAGGATTTTTGCACCTGCACGAATGCATTTTGTTAAAAAATATTACTTAGCATTGTATTTTAACGATTTTTTTTACAGGAAAAGTTGGATGCCCGAATGGTATATTTCAAGCGAGGGGTAAACCACTTAAAAATCTTAGAGAGCAACGTTCAATGTTAGTGGTTGTGTTGAGATTTTTTTCCTTATCAGTCGTTATCAATAAGGAAAACTTGCTTATACAGTGCTTAGCGACGCGTTGTACATGACTACCCTTGTTATTGTTATCCTTAGCCGTTAATTCGTAAGCGATTTTTAATTTTAAAAAATCAGTGTTTTACCCCTCGATTTCAAGACTATTTCATGAGTAACAGTTAACAATTAAAATATAAATTGCAATTTTTGGACAACAGCTGTCAAGTTTTGCCGCAGGTAAACTCGAAAAAACTGCTGACAGCCCCTAGGGGCTGTCATAGAGTTTTTCCACCTAGAAACCATTTGTAGTTCAAAATTGCGCGATTGTGATTGATGGAAATTAAGACGAGGGAAATAGTCCGTGATAAAAGAACTCTAAAGAAAACAAAAAAAACAATCTAAACAATATAATAACTACAACTGGTTTTTAGTGACGTACTCTCTAAAAATGACTAGTTTTCAAAGTAAAAAAGCAGTCACTAATAACTTAAGTCCACAGCAATTTGTATCCCGGGCATTTAACAGCTTATTATTATGTAAAATTGTACCCTGAATCCGAAAATTCCGTCAAAAATTATAAAAGTAAAGCAGTTTTTAAGATATAGTCAATACCATATTATATGGAAAATTTACAAAATCCCAAAAACGTTCTACTTTTATAACTTTTTACGACATTTTTGGATTCAGCGGACAATTTTACATAGGAGTTGACTGCTAAATATCCGGGATACAAATTGCTATTAACAATAATTATTAGTCGCTGCTTTTTCGCTATTGCAATTAGACTAATTGAATTAGTCATTTTTGACTAATTCTATTTTAGAGAGTTACTACTGTTAAACTTTGCCACCGTCAACTGCAACAATCAAACAAATACTAAAGATAATATGACCATTTCTCTCCTTTTATTTTGATCCTCACATCAAAACAAAATAAGCAGCCAATATCAAAGCTGCAAAAGGCGCTTTATAGCGACCGAAAAAAAGAGCGGCCGACGCAAAAAAGGCAGAAACCTTTATCCAATGTATGTTTAAGTATCATATGCAAGAAAGTTTATCGTTACAAAGTACTGATTTACTCTTTGATTTTGCGCCCCCGAAATGTTGCGCCTGCGTGCGTGCACGCACTGCACGCTCGCCAGAAACGGGCCTGTTTATAAGTTTCCTGAGCGATGACAATTTGTATTAGTTTTTATTTTAAGTGCAATGCTATATATTTTAGCATTGTGTAAAATATTGTCTGGTTGTGTTTTTTGCCTGTTTTTTTTCAAGAATTTAATTTATACTTTATGTTATTAATTGAGGGACCAAGAAGTAAAAGGGTTTAAGAGCATTTTTGTTAGTTCTGAGATAAATGGCTATAAAGTTAACTTGAATTTTAAAATTCCAGAAAAGAGTTTAAAAAACTGTGTGAATATTTTAGTTTTGTTTGAAGACTAAAAAGGATTATAAAGAAAAATGAATTTTTCAATTTCGCTTTTTTATTAATTTTTTTTACAAAAATGTACTTGAATCGTCATGCATGTAAGACAAAATTTAGTGGTAAAATGATTTAAATGCAATTACTGTACTAGAACAAAACTTTATTTTTTAAAATTTGGGTAATTACCCAGAAAACACACTAGTCCGGCCATGGTTGGGGTTGACCTATATTGGATTTTTTTGGCTCAATAGGGCTATGGTCTTAGTTTGTTTCTTTTTTTCTGATGGATCTCGATCGTACTCTATGTTTTTATAAAATAAGTGGTAAATTGGCGGAATATAGTCCAATAAGGTACCTAAGCGGCTTTTTTTTAGTTTTTGCTGGAGTTACATGGCCTTCTTTTTCTTCTTCTTCATTGATGTCAGGAACATAGTTACTATGTTGAATCCTCATCAGTCTGGACCGATGCCATAATCGTAACGCTGGACGATGTCGTTCCGACCCCGGTCACACTATGTCGAAACGAGCTACTTGTCAAGGCTTTAGCAGCATAGATAATAGCCTATGTTTAGCAGTAAAAGGTGCACTTAAATCGTTTTACCAAAGATATATTTTAAAATATTTTGCCAGGTTTTTAAAGACGATAAGAAATGGCGCCAGGGAATGTAAAATGTACTTATATAATTTTACCACTAAGTTAGAATATTCTTTAGGTGTGATATTCTGCACTTAGACCATTTATTTAAAAAAGTGCACTTGTACCGTTTTACTTCCAAGCCCCTCAATTATTAATAAATGTTTAAAATTTTTTAACTTGGTTTTGTTCACCCCCCATTTTTCGTGTGTAGTTGGCCGATTTTTCTGAATTTCCCGGGCCGGTCTGATATAGCCAGCACGCCCCTGGATATACTCTATGGATATCCAGGATATATACCTACATTGGATATTCTTGATATCTCCCGTAAGAGATGAACAATACGAAAACCGTAGTGCTGTGTTGGCTTTGAAGGCATTTTTCTTCGTTCTGATAATTTTGAATTTGTACTACAAATTTTGTAGTAAGCTTTCATATGGCGCGTAAATATAAAATTTATTTCCGTTTTTCATGGATATTTCGTCAATTTTATCAAAACAGTTTTATTTTATAGTTAACACGCTTGTTTATAAGGTCCAAAAAATTTTTTTTGTCATTTAATTTTTAAGTTTTTTTAACATACCTAGTATCTGGAAGTAACTTAGATACTTTTTGAATGTATCTGTATCTGTACTCAGATACTTTTGGGAAAATGTATCGGTATCTGTACCCAGATACATCTACCAGAGAGTATCTGTATCGGTACCTAGATACTGAAAAAAATGTATCGGTTACATCACTGTGTCTACCGAGCAAATCTTTTAGTTTTTTTTTTAACAATCCTCAAAGGTTTTTAATAATAAATTAATAAATGAAATCCATATGTATTTTTATATTTTTAGGGCACAAGCTTTTGCATTTAATAAATAAATTTGTATACTATACAAAAATAATTTTAAAACTTTCAAGTGTATAAAAAATATAAGCAAAAATATTATTTTTGCTTGTATTTTTTACCTTTACTACTTGGCTTGTACTCAAAATTTTTATTCAAAAGCAAAAATCCTCACATTTTTTATTATATAGGTATTTGTAATTGCTAAAATTTATTTTGTCAAGCATCAAAACCTTTAATGAAAATTAAACATTTGTGACTTTAAACTCACCTTCATTGCTATTTTTTTATTTAGACTTATTATATTTTAACTAACTACTTAAATTTCTTTGACTTTTATTTTTGTTGCTAATTTATAATTTGTATAATCCTTTATTTAGAAAATTATGTTAATAGGCAATATTTTTTCTCTTTAAAATACCTTCCTAAAATTGCTCTTCATTTTTTTTTTATTTAGGCTATGTTTTAAGTTATGTTACAAATATTTGAATTTTTCTAGTTATTATTTAAATTAATATTGATTTAAAAGTTGTAGTGTCTAGAAAATTGTTAATATATTGAATATAGGCAATAGTTTTTCTTTTTAAAATACCATTGAAATTTGTTTGTTTAAGCTATTTTGTTATATTTTAATTTGTTTACTTTAACTATAATACAAGACTAATATTTAGATAATGTTTTTTAGATTTTGTTAATTGGGTCAGAATTTCTCAAACGGGCCACCTGAATTAGGTCAAAATTAGTTTTTGTTTGTAGATACATTTTTTCGATAGTATTTTACATCACTAACACAAATCCTAAAGGATTTTGTAAAAAAAAAAATTTCAATCGACATATTCATGATATTAAAAGTCAAAGTTTTTAATAATTAAAAAATAAAAAAATTCATTATGGCTGAACTAATTATCCGATTCCAACGATATAACTAGCGTTGGAATCTTGTTTTGACATAGATTCTTTGTTATTTTTTTCAATTGTCCTATTTTCATTTAGGTCGATTTTTTTTTGTTTTTTTTATAACAAATTCGGAAATAATTGGCTTCTGCGCCAGCTATCGACTCGAAAAAAAAAACACATATACTCCAATCATTTTTCGAAATTATGCTGCTGAGAAAAAAAATGGCCCGCAGGTTGACAAAAAGTTATTCGTCCTTTTGTGGCCGCGCGCGGTGTCAGCTCACGCTCCGAACCGTGTACGCTATACGCGCTTGTGACGCGACGTCTTACGGTGGTCTGGAACCTGCGGGCCATTTTTTTTCTCAGCAGCATAATTTCGAAAAATGATTGGAGTATATGTGTTTTTTTTTTCGAGTCGATAGCTGGCGCAGAAGCCAATTATTTCCGAATTTGTTATAAAAAAAACAAAAAAAAATCGACCTAAATGAAAATTGTACAATTGAAAAAAATAACAAAGAATCTATGTCAAAACAAGATTCCAACGCTAGTTAAATCGTTGGAATCGGATAATTAGTTTAGCCATAATGATTTTTTTTTATTTTTTAATTACTAAAAACTTTTACTTTTAATATCATGAATATGTCAATTGAAATTTTTTTTTTTACAAAATCCTTTAGGATTTGTGTTAGTGATGTAAAAATACTATCGAAAAAATGTATCTACAATCAAAAACTAATTTTGACCTAATTCAGGTGGCCCGTTTGAGAAATTCTGACCCAATTGGGAATTTTTAATTAATTTTAATATTGATTTAAAACTTGTGGTATCTTGTATCTAGAAAATTGTTAATATATTGAATATAGGCAATATTTTTTCTTTTCAAAATTCCATTGTAAATTTTTTGTTAAAGCTATTTAGTAATAATTTAATTTGTTTACTTTAAGTATAATATAAGACTATTATTAGAAAATATTTTTTAGATTTTGTTAATTGGAATTTTTTTCTCAAATTATTTTTTTTGTACAATAAATTTTTGTTGTTTTTAAATATATATTCATTTTTTCATTAATAAAGTAAAATCCTACCCAAAATTATTAAAAAAATCCAACGTGTTATGATACAATAATCCCACGTATTTCCAACGTTTTCTAATACATAAAACCCACATATTTACCACGTTGTATAATACACAAATCCAACGTATTTCCAACGTTTCCACGTTTTTTATAACATTAGAAACTAACGTTGTCATATAACGTTATAAACCGGGACATTTCAACATAAAATTATACATAAAAGTTAGGTTTTTCCAACGTGGGAAAACGTTGTTTCAACGTAAAATTTCTACCATGGTATAGCATGGGCGTAATCAGGGGGAGGGAGCGGTTGCCCCCTGGAAGGCCTGGAAAAAAATATTATTGGCATGAACCCTACTAAATTGCTAGCCAATTTAATTATCTATCGAAAATCATTAATTAAAAAATAATTGTAGGAAGCTTAGCTTTTTTTACGTATATGTGTACTCCCCCTGCTGAAAAGCTACGCCCATTTATTATAGGTATTATAATATTTTTGTTTATAATATTAATAACAATTTTTTTTCCACTTTTGACAAATAAAAGAACAGTAAAAAAGCTAAACTAAATTAATTAAATACTACAAAATAACAAGAGAAAAAATTCAGAGGGATCATTCAAACACAAAGGCTGCAAATATTCTTTTAATTTATTTTTAAAAATTTTAATATTTTTTGAATCCCGAAATATTTTTAATTCTAAATGCTTAGGTGAGTTAACTTTTTATTGTTTATTGTATTAAAATTATAATTATATATGGACATGATTGACCAAACTAAATTTTGATCTATTTGTATGAATAAAAAAGCCTGATTCTAAAACATACAGACTGGACAAAGTTAAAATTTTATAATTAATAAAAATCTGTCATGTAGACTACTGAATAAAAACAATTTTAAAAATTTTCTTTTGTGAAATAAATACATTTTTAAAAAGAGGTGAGCTCTCCCAGAAACAAATAATGTATCTCAATCTTGACTCAATATAAGCATAATTAAGATTAATTAATTAAGAATGGTCAAGGATTTTTTTAAGTATAAGAATTAAGTATACCATTTTGTGCACATTGCTTTATAACACTGTTAGTGAGGTTTGTAATTTAAATTTTTGTCTATGGAGAAATCCATCCGCCAAGCATGTAAACCTTAGCTGCCCTATTAGAATTTAAGATGTGTGTATATTTCAGAGTATAGGATACAAAAATATAAAAAAAATGATTATTTAATCATATAATGATCTATAATAGGTATTACAGAATATTCCAAAAAAACTTACCTCCGGTTTTTTATGTAGTTTATGTAGTCTCGTCTCAGTCAAAAAGTCTATTAAAGCCAACAGTCCAGTCTCTAGTTCTGTTTCTGTTAAGTCCCTGGAACTTTCCGGAAAATCCGGTGTGCCGGTTTGTTGCGGTAATAAGTCAGGAAATAGTCTGATGACGTCGCATGGATCGGTACCAAGCTTAAGAAACTCTTTCATACTGTCGTGGAACTGTTTATTGGCGAATAAATCGTACGCCAGGAGTGTTTGGATTTGATGGATTTTTTCTTTTTTGTCGTCTTCGGATTCTTCGGAAACCAACTAAAATAAAATATTGCATTAAAAAAACTTTTTAATTAATTTAAGTTATAACAGCCTGACAAACCCAAACTACACAAAATTTTCCATTCACATTAAATAAATATAAATTTTATAGTAAAAAAACATTTTTCCTAAATATATAAATAAAAACAACACTGTTTTAAAGTTTCACTATTTTATTTAATAAGTAAAAAAAATTTTAAGTGGCGGTATTTATATTTGCTAATGCAGGTATTTGAAAAAATACGTGGATTATAAACATTTTGCCTGAGGCATTAATTAAACTTAAACAATTTTGTATACCTGAATTAGCGAATATAAATGCAGCCTCTTAACCATTTGTACTTTTTCTGAAGAAGCTACCGTGAAACAATTGTTAATTTAAAAAAACATAAATAAAATAGTGAAACTTTAAAACAGTGTTGTTTTTATTCATATATGAATAATATGCAGTTTCATCAAGTAAACGTCAACATTTTACCAAAAGTTAAAACAGCAATGAAAATGTAATAAGTCTTTAAAGCACGCGACGTAAAAATTGGACCACAGAACATAACAAGTAACAAGTACTCCACCACGTCAAGTGCTTAAGGACATAGATTTTTTGTTACGTCTTTAAGTCGATTTTAATACATCTTAAGAAATTATGCATTTAAAAAAATCATAACTAGGTATGTGAATTTTTTAAATAGTATTTGATCTTAGCAAAAAACCGTATTAAACGATATTAATTATCCACGTCGGAGACGACAGTTTCAATGAGGATGATGGCTTTGACGAAAGTATTTAGATCCTTAAACATCAATAACAAGTAATCACCACAAATACCCCTACTCCTTCAGAACGTTAATGAAATTAATAAATACTTTGGAAGTATAACGCCGTAAAATTTAGAAGCTGATATAGACTTTTAATGTTCATCTCAATAAAACTAGGCCTAATGTTGGTAATTTCACATTTGAATTGGTGTCTAAAGAAGAAATTCTTACAGTCATAAAATCAAAATCAAAAGCTATACGAGTAGGTGGTGATGATATTGGAATAGCAATGCTCCTGCTTTGCTATCCTATCATTCTTCTTAGTATTACCCAAATAATCAACTCTTGCATTGAAGTTATTTCTTTTTCCGATTTATGGAAAACTTCTATTGTGATTCCAATGTAAAAAATCTCAAACCCTCTAGATTATAAGGATCTCAGACATATCCGTATTCTTTCTGTTCTGTCAATGGTTTTTGAAAAGGTGATGAGTAAACAGATTACCAACTATTTAAATGTTGTTGCAAATTGATTCAGAAACAACTTTCCTACAACTTTGTTTTTGAAACTTTTCACGTGAATTAAAAAAATATCGAGTTATTTGACAAAAACAAAATAATACCAAGAGGGCAAAGAAAGCATCCAATCAATTTGTTACAATTTTGCACTTTTGGTTTTACGAAACTGTATAGAAATTTATATGTAATTATTTTTTTCAATTCAGGTGATTTTTTGTCTAGAATGAATGGGCTAGAAGAAAATTCTTCACTAGGATTTGAAACCATATTTTGAATAAAAAAATGTTTTTTTTCATTAATTTCTTTAAAGTGTTGGGTGTTTTGACTAGTCCCAATTAAACCAATCCAGATTTACTACATTTTTTGTTGTAATAAGGTTTTAAAAATAAGCAAGGAGTCATCCCGAAATCAAAAATATGAAAAAAATTTCGCATTTGTAACTCAATCTGTGGACAACAATGTTCATATTTTGTCAATTATTACTTACTGTTAAATTTAAAGCCAGTTGAAACTGCTTAGATTCCAGCAAAACTCTGCGTTGTTTAGCAACATCTACTGCTTGAATGCACCAAATTTGACTTATAGAGGCCGCATATAAAAGGCCTTGTTTACATGGCACCAAAAACCTGACTTTCTGCAAATCTGGGAAGGACTGAATTAAACCATTTGGCTCCAACGTTTGCACCTCAAGGCTGTCGGAAAAAACGCCAAGAGCATAGGGCTCGTCCCAAGCCATGGTCAAGGGTACATCAGACCAACGTAAAGCTTTGTTTCTGTCAGTTTGCCCATTTACATTTACCAGAACTGTTTGGGATTCCCTGCATAAAGCAAAGGTATTTTCGGAAACTTTCACTATACAGGGATCATTTGATCTTGTGCTGCTTGTAGGAAATAAATCGGTGTATTCAATTTTTGAATCTTTAAACTAAAAAATATATAGGTTGTTAGGTAAATATTTACCACTACTTTAATAGGTGTCAACATAATATATAGTTATTTTCCAAGTGCGCAGTTTTATTTTTTCGCACGCTACTGCAACTGCAACTAACGACGCGTAGCGAAGTTCGGGCAAGCAAGTGCAGAAAAATTTATTTTTAAAAGCAAGGGAATCTCACAATTTTCTGTATTAGTTTCTATTTTTAACTTTTTTTATTGTTCCTACAAACGTGCGGAAAATTGCTACTTGGATATATTTTTATATTAAATTATATAATTATATAGGCAATATTTTTTGTTTATAATAAAAAATACTACTAAAGGCTTCAAGATGTAATAATCTTATTCCTGTATTAACACATTTACGTGTGCAATGTAAGCGTACATCTGCACGCGTATTACTTTGTGCATGCGAGTAGAAAATAATTATTTATATTATGGGTGGTAATATGAGAACTGATCAAACAAAACGCAATACATTTTTAAATCTCAAAAAAATTATTATTCCATATTTACAGAAAAGATATGATTATACCAAAAAATTAACTTAGATCGTCTTGAGGCACGTGTTGTTTTTAATTAAAAAAAATCCCAGTGTTTTTACATCAAAACGAAGCTTTTTAGGCGGCGTCGCAAAAAATTTAATTTTTAACGACCACCCTAGTATATAATAATAATAATAATAATAAAATACTTTATTCATCCCAAGAAACAATGAGAACTTGTTTATAGAGGGCATCTCTATATACACGATAGATATTTAATATTGAATACAATTACAAATTTTGAACTTAACTGACTACATATTACCATTATCACATTTATAAATATCACATTTCAGTTACAATCTGTACAGATATACTAACAAAATAAATAAACTTATTATACAAACACACTTATGCTTATTATAACATATGTACATGTTGGATACATGCATCCAACATACTCCACAAACATTTATATTTATCTTGGATGAAAGAAATTTTTTAAAGCCTTAACATTATTTAAGGATTTGACATCGTCAGGCAAGGTGTTATATGTAATTAAGCCTCTATACAAAATAGAGTTTTGTCCATACCTGGAGCCAATTTGTATCAAGTCTAAACTATTAACGTTTCTGGTATTGTGGCTATGTATTTGATTTCTAAACATTACTTTTAGATTAGAATGTTTTTTATATTATTTACAACATTCTGTATAAAGGAACAAACTTGATATTTATAGATATTGTCCAAAGGCATAATGTTAAAGTTTCTATACAAATCCTCTGTATGATATCTAACGGGTAAGCAATAAAGATTTTTAATTGATTTATTTTGAAGTGTCTTGATTGGTTTTAGTACTTTTTCATGTGTTGAGTACCATATGGCCGCCAAATACTGAAGGTGGGAGTGAATAAGTGCATAGTAGACTGATCTTAAATACTTCTTAGGGAGTGAACCATTTAATCTGTGTAAAATACCTATTGGGCCAGATATTTTTTGTCTTAATTTTTTAACGTGATCGGAGAATGTTAATGTTTCATCAATTATAAGACCTATCGTCACCCTAATTCTATGTTTCTACAGGATTATACGTGGCCTACGCTTCACATACCACTTAAAAATAATTATATAGAATGTATATTTTATGTATTCATATATATAGAGTTATTTTCAAGTTGTATGTCAAGGGTGGATTACATAAAACGTTGTAAAACCATAAACTCAAATTTTTCGGTTTTTTAACATACAACCTTGTTATATTAGGGTGACGATATATAGAGCTATATATAGCTCCTTCAAATAATAAAAATTTACAATTAAAGAGAATAGCATTGAAAAAATTATGGCTACAATCAAAATTATCCTTTTATTTGGGTAGTAATAAACTGTTCAGTAAATGAATCTATTTTGTTAAGTATAAAAATATTTAGTAAAATAATCCATGTTGCACAGTAAAAAATACAAATGTCACGTTATTTATGCACAGTAGGTACTTCCCTATTGAAAATGCCATATAGAACCATATAAAAACACGTATCTGGATTCTATATGGTTTCTATCTGGTTCAATATAGGTATTTGAAACAGGCATTTCACTATAGAACCAGATAGAAGATTACATTATAGAATCAGATAAAAACACTCTAAAACACTATAGAACCAGATAGGGAAACCTATCTGGAAATACATATAGAACAGAAACCAGATAAATACATCCATATACCTACATGTCTTTATAAAGACATGTATATGGTTGTATATGGATTTATCTGGTTTCTGTTCTATATGTATTTCCAGATAGGTTTCCCTATATGGTTGAATATGAAAATTTTTAAAATGGAAATCCATATTCAACCATATAGAATCCGTAATGTAAACCAGAACTTTCCATATAGGACCAGATACGTTTCCTTATCGGATTCAATATGGGTTCTATATGGCATTTTCAATAGGGTTATTTTAATAATTTTTGTACAGTATAAAGTAAAAAAATATCAAATGCACAGAAATTTACTCCAATTTTTTAGGTATAAATAATAAACGTTAAGTAAAAAAGAAAACCGATTTTGCTTTTGAGTATGGAATTTGTTTGCTAAAGTTAGCATGAAGTTAAAATTAGAATAAAGTTAGGTTAAAGTTGCTTGACAGCTGTCAGATTTCAAATATAATATCAAATAAAATTTGCTTTAAATTTTTTGTGGTAGTTGAATAAAATATTGTGTGGGACTATTGTCTAAACAGGATTTCGCTTGTTACCGCACTCGCTATAGCGTATATATATATATATATATATATATATATACGCTCGCTAGGCAAACTCCACGCTCGAGGAATCTCCTCCTTCTCCCAGTAGTCGCACAATATACCATTATTTAACTTCCATTTCATTTCTAAACTTTAAAGGGTAGGCGAAATTTTACTAAAATATCAAATAAAATTGGCTTTAAATTATTTATGATTGTTGAATAGAATATTTTGTGCGACTATTTGTTAAAAGAAGAGATTCCACTCGCTACGCTCATGCGGCAAACTCCACGCTCAAAGAATCTTCTCTTTTTCCCACTAATCGCATAATATACTATTGTTTAACAACCTTTTTTGACTATCCAGTGGGCGAAATTTTACTTCACCCACAGGCTAAATTGGAAAAAAGTGAGGTTAATGTAGCTTGACAGCTATCAGACTTCATAGCTTTTGTTATTAAAAAAATAACCATTTTGAAAATTGTTTGAACACTCCGTTATATAAGTAAATCGACATAAAACATTAAAATTAAGAAAATAAAATTTTCAAACTAATATTTTTATAATCAAAATAACGCCCCCTATAAAGTTTGATGTTAGGGCCCCATTTTCTGGACACCCTGTATACTGAGCATTTTTTAAATTTCATTTAATTTAGTAAATTTTGTGGCCTACCCCACTATAAAGAAAAACAAAAAAATGCTCTTTGGAAGATTTAAAAAAAGGAACTTTTAGCTTCTCTGATCATATTAATTCACTTAAGGTAATGGTACCAATACGTATTTAATAAAAATATTGACTTAAAACTTTATTTTTTACCTCAATTAAAGCATACTCTCCTCTAAATCCAACACATATAGATTGTTGACACCAAACCATAGAACGGGGAACATCAGGTAAGTTAATATCATCTTGTAATTCAAACAGTTCATTATTTTTTAAATAATACAGTTGAATTTTTCTCTTTACTATTACTGCAATTCTTACTAATACTGTTGGGACTCCTGTAAGAGATTTTTGTTTCTAAAAACATGGTATAAAATTTGATTTGAAGTTATAAAATAATACATTATAAAATTACTTCACTATTAACAGCAAAAAATGTAGCCCCTTTGGATTTTTGAACTTGGTGTATAACATTAAAATTAATTGCATTCATATCATGTAACTGTATTAGATTATCTGAAAATTAGTAATATTTTAAAAAGTACCTACTACAAAAGCATTTAAATAACCTGTTAAACTGATGAGTATATTATGAGCAGGAATAACTTCTATTTGCTGTACAGCTTTCTTACTAAATGATTTATTATATCTCATTAGTTGAACTTCACATTTTTCATCCGTTCTTGTTACACTATACATAGAAAGGTGCCCTTGTCGAGTACCCACCAATAGATTTTCATCTAAAAATCGTAAATAAATAACCAACCTCTAATAAATAAACACCTAAATCATACCATACGTTGTAATACATTCAACTTGAAACGATAATTTTATCAAAGGATGGGCGTTATATGCTTCATGCATTTTTGGTTAAGTTTACTAATAGAAGCCTATAATTATAAAAATTGTATTATACTTTTTAATTAATGCACTTTTTCATTATCTTTTGTCTAGGTAAGTATTATTTATTTATTTATTTATCGCAAAATCAAAATAAACACTTTTTAGGTTATGTTAAACGTCAAAATTGACAATTGATAAAAAGCGAAATCTACTTACCGGATTTATAAGGAGCGGCTTATAATTTATATTTAATTATATAATTATAATTTATATTTAATTTTATTTTTTGAATTCAACGTGGGTATGACCAAAGATAATACATTATCTTTATTATTTTATTTATTTTTATTATCTTTGGGTATGACCCATATACCTATAACTATAAGTTATGGGTATATGGTATGAGTCATACCGTATGACCACAGAACATGACCGTTAATTATGTTTCAAGATACATACACCTTAAGATAGGATGGTGCGCATGTTGGGCGGGGCTTAATGACGTCACTTGATGAGTGTTTTTAAATCTTTAACGTGCTTTTTAATTATCTGCTGCTAAAATTCTTGTTTATGCGATGCTTTTGGATGATAACTTGCTCTACTTTTTGTTTAACTAGTCGTTTTTGTGTTCGGTAAGGTTCGAATTACTTTTCAGCGTTCAAATTATTGTTATTGCGTTAGGTTTGTTTATTATTGTTTTTGTGTTGCCTTAACTTGTTTTGTTTGTGTTTTAGATTGTATACAATCTAAATATATAGTGCCATTTGCATTTATTAAAATGCAGTGTGGCATATGCCACACTGCATTTTAATAAATGCAAATGGCACTATATATTTAGATTGTATACAATCTAAAACACAAACAAAACAAGTTAAGGCAACAAATATATATTTGGATGCAATTCGGACAACCAGTCCAAGAAAAACCCTTTAAATAAAAACATTAAATTTAACCCAGTGAACCAAACCGTGACTTATGACCTAAAATTTACGTAACACGTAGATCATATCTAGGTAATACAATTTTTACGTCATAGTGACATAATACTGACCCAAAACGTGACTTTTATATGATGTAATTAAATGACTTACATATTACGTACATCTTATGTAATATTAAAGTCATATCGTGACGTAACATTAAAGTCACTTTTTTTACGTAAGACTGACATAAGAAATCTGTCATAATATTACATAAGTTTTAGGTCACTGTCTTACGTAAGACTGACGTAATAAATCTGTCATAATATTACCTAAGTTTAAGGTCACTATCTTACGTAAGGCTGACGTAAGAAATACGTCATACTATTACATACGTTTTAGGTCACTTTCTTACGTAAGACTGACGTAAGAAATCTGTCATACCATTACATAAGTTTAAGGTCACTTTGTAAGGTAAGACTGACATAAGAAATCTGTCAATGAATGGACTTTTATTTTCAATGAATTAAATAGGCAAACATAATTTTTATTTTTTATTGATTGAAATGGTTAATTCCAATCATTGAGTAAAATAACGTAAGTAAATTCTATTAATTGAAATTGACGCTGATTATTTTAAACAATAAAATCAGTGAATACTTTTCCTTACCAATCAGTTTAATTCAAACATTAAAATACAGAAAATTTCATATTTTGAAATTACATTTGCATCTAGCATGATGAAAGAAATAACGCGAAGTTCCTTGAATTTTTTGGCTACTTAGTACTTGGTCGATTAAATGAAAATATGTTTTAAAATTAATCAAAAAATAATGTATCTTAATTTAATATGTAATAAACATCATATAGATTTTTATGATTCCGGTTCCTACTGCTTTAAGACGTAAAAAATTTTGAAAATAGCGTCGTACTTTCAAAAGTACCTACACATTTTATTCAATGGTCATGTGAAAACTCATGTAGGTACTCATAATCATGGTTGCAAGTACTTGCAAGTACCTACTTATTTTTTAAATTGTAAAAAATTATCAACAAAAGATTTACGTGTTATTACGTGTTAACGTGTTATTTTTGTATTGTATGTTACTGTTATTATTTTTTGAAAATGGCGCTTTTGGTGAAAGTGGAATTTTTTTGTTCCACCCTGTACAATCGAAAAAATAACTAGTTACGCTTTAAAAGACCTGAAATGATATTTCACTCACTTCAAAAAAATGTGACCTTGGCAGTACGACGTCATTTGTTTTTTTTTTAATCCATGCATGTCAAAAAATGTTACCTATAGCTATAGCTACTCATAAAAAGCGATTTTTTTTGTTCTTATTTCTGACATACCCCTGTAAAGAATCTGAAAAATTAGTAGTTGGTTCAAAATCCATTGTGAGTTGGTTTTGATCAGCTTCATAAATTAGATAAAGTATCAGCTTGCAATAAATACCTTTTCGATAATGATTCCATTTCCCATTGAAAAAAATGTGACCTTTTGACAGTACGACGCCATTTTAGAAATTGGTTTAAGTCAAAAAGTAGTACCCAGAGTACCCTTGTCTCTGGTAGTACCTATATATTTAATGCCTTGTTTAACATACTAAAATTTCAATTTACAAATATGAGGTACCATGGGGAAAAATCGTCTAAAGACGATCGTCTTTAGACGCGAATTCGTCCAATCGTCTTTCAAACGATCGACTTTCAAACGATTCAATCGGTTGCGTAGGTTAGGCGGTCGGCTGTACAGATGAAATAATATATATACAGTATGTCCACGGATAGAGGGCCCAAGAGGACAAATGGACTAAAATTTTAATTTTTCGAACAAAAGTTATTCTTTATAAAAAGTTGTAATGGTACGATATACGGGGCAGTTAATTTTTAACATTTCTTAATTTATTATTTTAAGGCTTTACGAAATATGAGACTAATTTTAAATATTTGTTTTTAAAATTGTATTAGGTGTTAGGTATAAGTTTCACTTCCATACATTCTTTATTTGTTTATTATACAATATTAATTTATGACTCCCATCTGGACGACCACTTAAGGGTTCGTTACAGAAAGACGAAATAAGCAAGTTTTGGTTCATGTTCCTGGTCTTTAAAAAATAAACATAAAAGAGCGTGTTAAAAACTGAAGAGAGGGTATTTTTAAAACAGTTGAGTTTTGTTATTTGAAGTAGACAGTTTGGTTTTGCTATTTGAGCAGTCAGTATATTTTAGACAGTTACGGGTTGCTATTTGAAGGGAGTAGTTTAATTCTTTAATTTTGTAAAAGTTGGTTTTGGTTATTTGAAGAGAGAGTTACGTTTTACTATTGAATTCTTGAATTTTATAAGGGAGTGAATTTAATAATACATTGTTTTTTTTATAACTTCAGTTTTTGTTAAAGTGTTGTTCATTTTAATAGGTATGTCTTTTCTATATTTAGTTATTATAATCTGAGGTCACAAATATCATAATGAGTGGTTAATTATTTAATATTTAATTTAAACTATAATTTATTATTATTATTTCAACTTGTTTTGTGTGAGAGAATTAATAAGTTGAATTATTTTTATCTTAAAGGTTTTTGATGGACAAACCAAATTACAAAATTATTATAATCATTATTTTATGTTTATAATTATTATATTTATATTACATTTACTTTAACATATTATATTGTAATGTAATCTTACATTTTACTACATATTTATATTTAACATTTATATACGTTATTTTGTACAGTTTATCTTATTTTATTTATTTGATAAATTGATATTCATTATTTAATATTTTGAGGCTTTGTTGCAATTGCGCCACACCAAACACTTGTTAGAATTTTCTTTTATTGTTTAACGGTGTTGGTATCGGTCGAGGGGGTCGAGCCCGGAGACTGATAAGTATCAATTCACCCATATTTACAATAAATGCTAGGTAGGGCCCATGATGTGAGTTTTTGTGACATTGTCTTATTTTATTATTATTGATAATCATTTTATTTTACTATATTTGATTTGCACTGACATAATTTTATTACTTGACTATACCTGATTGTATTTAATTATCATTTTTATGACTGTACACCAATTTTATGGCATAACTCTTGTCCACCACTACACCACTTGTTATTTATATATTTTATTTATACAAATACCATTTATTATTGTTGCTTGTGACCTAAGTTATATTATACTTTATGTTTCACATTATTGATGTTTGTTGCTGTACATTGATAATTATTTCAATGTGTATTTGCTTTTCTTCACCGTCCGAGCCTACCATTTATGTAGGTGAATAATCTTAGCAATATGATAATATAATTGTTTATATTCATATTGATTACTTTGATGTTTTTGTATTATTTATATTGTTGAGATGTGCGACATATATGCATGTCTGTATTGTATATGTGGGTTTTTAAGGTTTTACCTTATTAACTTAAATCAATCATACTTTTCAAATACAAATGTTTTTATTTATATTATTAATGTACAGTAACAATAATTAACTCTTGTATTAATTGCCTTTATTAATAAACTTATTTTAATTTAATACTTTTTCTTTGCTTTTAAATATCTTTTCAATTGCTCAAGTACTTACGTATCCAGAACCGTATTCACAACAAAAAGGGGTCCTAACTTAATTTCTTTAAACTAGACGATCACGTGTTTTGGCCAAAGGTAGTTTTTTTTTTGAGGTTTTAATATTCTTTTTAATTATTAATGTGTGCCCCCATGCCCCGTTCAGCACAAAGTTCTGCTTGTGTTGAAAAGTCTATTGTCATACTTTAAATTTGAAAATATTATACAGGGGGGTTGAAAAACAAGAAAACATGAAATACTATCAGGAGTAAACTACCTTTATTTTTCGTTTTGGAGAAAAATGACAAATACAAAAAGATTTTAAATCCTATCCAAAGACTACTCAGTATTCCAAATTTTATTTTACTTTTAAAGTTCTAAAATTAAATTTGTATAATTGTGTACCTTAATTTCACGTATTCTTTACCTATGCATGACAAAAAACTGACAGAGTCTTAGATATTAATTTTAAAATTTCGTATTCAAAATATGTCAAGATACAATATCCGTATTTTAAAGTTAGGCAAATATTTTATTAAAAAAAGTTGTTCATAATGTCAGGAAAAAAATAGAAACTTAATAACAAATTGGGCATATAAAATTATCCTATTTATTCAAAAACCCCTCCACCGTATTCGACGCATTTCGCAAACTTCCGTCTAATGTAATCATAACTTCTTCTTATCTCTTCAAGTGAAATCATTTGAACTGACTCTGAAATCCTTTGTTTTAGAATATCAATATTATTTTCAATCGGTTGGTGATACGTTAATTGCTTCAAACGACCCAAAGAAACGCATCAGCAATTGTGAGGTCCGGACTCCTCGCAGGCCACACAATTGGACCATTTCGGCCAATCCATCGATCTCTGAATTTATTGTTTAGCCATTCCGTGACTTCGCGAGCATAATGTGCAGGGCAGCCGTCTTCTTGAAAGTACATTTGTCTACGGTAGTGTAATGACAGCTCATCCAGCTTGTCCGAAAGAAAAGTTTCCAACATTTCCATGTACGAATTCCTATTGCATGTATCCTCAAAAAGATATGGTCCCATTATCCCATAATATGTAATGCCACACCAAACGTTAACTTTTTTAAGATATTGCCGACGTGCAGGAATTCTGAGTTCTGTATTATCAGTGCTCCAGTATCGTACGTGTTGGGAAGCTACCGTACCATTTGTGGAAAAAGTGGATTCGTCGGAGAATAAAATAAGTTTGTGAAACTGATTATTTTCATTTAAAATTTTGTCCCCTATCCACAAACAAAAATCTAATCGTTTTGCTTGGTCTCCATCTTCTAGAGCTTGATTAAAATGTGGTTTATAAGGAAAAAAATTGTTGGCTTTTAATATTTTTTGAATTTGACCTTTTTGGACCACCTGCAAATTTTGAGCTCGTTTTCGTAACGACAGAATAGGGTTTTCCACAACATACTGCAAGACGACAACTGTAGCCGCATCATCCTCGTCAAAAAGTTTCTTCTTCTTTTTTAATTATCCACCGACCCAGTGTTCTTGAATTTTTTAACCAGTTGACGAATTCCATGTATTGAAACTGAAACCCCTGGAAATTTTTCAACAAATCGTTCTTGTACTTATCTGTATGAACGGTCGGCAGTTCCATAACACTGCACTAAAAATATTTTGAAAATATTTTATAAAACGAAATTTATAGTCTAAGACTGTCACTGTGGCATTTTTTGTCATACATAGGTAGGCTTCCTGTCAAAAAAATCCCGAGGGGTAAACCACTCTAAAATCCGCGAGACCAACGTTCAACATTATGTGGACGTTAGGCTATGATTTCTCCTTATTCGACCATTATCAATCGTTATCAATACGGAAAAATCCTTATGAATAAGAAATTTCTCTTAGCGACGCGTTGCTATGAGTACTAGGGTGTGTCATTTTTAGGCGATATTTTTTTTTTCGCTGTTATACCAGAAAATTTAATACTTTATAGAAAATAAAAAATTATGCCGCCGGGTAAAAGGTTCTAAGTGCAATAGCGGTTTGGCTCATTTAAAAATTCAATTTCTCATTGAAATAACACAGAAGAATTTTTTTGTTCCTTTTAATTAGATTTTTCGCTGTTAAAAACTTTTTTCCCTAAAAACTTTTTTATAGCTTTTGTAGGAAATTAAATTCTCTACAAAATCATCCCTTAAAAATAAAATGGAATTTGAGGTCTATTTTTATAAAAGTTTATATTTCCAGCGCTTTAACTCTGAAACTACTGGTTGTACGGTCTTCGAGCAAAGGGATGATTTTGTAGAGAATTTAATTTCCTACAAAAGCTATAAAAAAGTTTTTAGGGAAAAAAGTTTTTAACAGCGAAAAATCTAATTAAAACGAACAAAAAAATTTTTTTGTGTTATTTCAATGGGAAATTGAATTTTTAAATGAGCTAAGCCGCTATTGCACTTAGAACCTTTTACCCGGCGGCATAATTTTTTATTTTCTATAAAGTATTAGATTTTCTGGTATAACAGCGAAAAAAAAAATATCGCCTAAAAATGACACACCCTAATGAGTACCCTTGTGATTTTTTCCTTAGACGTTAATTCGTATGCGATTTTTAATTTTTTTAAATCAGTGGTTTACCCCTCGAAAAATCCAGGACATTTAGAGAAAATTTACAAAAATGACACAATCAACAATTATCAAACAACGTCAATTTAACAATTTGCATTGTAGCATTGTACATTTTTGTAGATAATGTAAATTTTCACAAAAAAACCAGGTAAAGGAAACGTAAAATGGGGTACAAAAGTATAAATTAGAAATTAAATTTTAAGAAAAATAAAATTAGGAATACTGAGTTGAAATTTTACAATTGGTCTTTGAATATGATTTGAAATCTTTTTTTATTTGTCATTTTGCTCCAAAACGAAAAATAAAGGTAGTTTACTCTTGATAGTATTTCATGTTTTCTTGTTTTTCGACCCCCTGTATAATATTTTCAAATTTAAAGTATGACAATAGACTTTTCAACACAAGCAGAACTTTTTATAAAGAATGACTTTTGGTCGAAAAATGAAAATTTTAGTCCATTTGTCCTCTTGGGCCCTCTATCCGTGGACATACTGTATATATATATATATATATACAAGTATCTACTTATTTTTTAAATTTTATATATCAACAAAAGATTTACGTGTTATTACGTGTAAACTATTAAAGAATTCTTCATTGATAAACACATTTTATAATAATATTATAATATGGTCCGGTTATTGTGTTTCAGACAAATAAGGGTAAAGTTGTCAAATAACATTGATATATTAATTGTTAACAGTTGCAATATGCAGTAAAGGTTGCCTATGATAAGTAGGTATCTACTATAATATAGTAGAAATCTACTTATCATAGGCAACCCCTATTGCATAATACATCTCGCTTATGTGGCACTATTCGTTAAGTATATAAGTTGACACTGGCTGCATTGCAATTTGAGATTTAGGAATCCGCACCTCGGCAAATAAATGAGTCACGAATTGTGGCCCAAGATAAAATTTAGCTTTTTCACTGGAATTCTTTGTTGGAGCCAGGATGTTCCGTCAGGATCGCCATGGAATTTCCGTGGTCTTCCGCTAACCCACAATTTACTCATTTGGAAGAGGGAATTGATTTCAGCCTAGTGAGCTGTTTCCAGTAATCACTTATTTTTTGGCAAAATTTTTGCCCCATGATGAAAAATAAGGAAGGGGGCTTCGTCATTCTAAGGTCATATTTATGTCACATTTATTACGTAAATATTATGTAATGGTATGATGTCAGTGTTACATCAAGATGTTTACGTCATATTTATGTCATATTTATTACGTCAGAGTCTGACGTAAGGAAGTGTGAAATAATGACTCTTGTATGACTCAAGTGTGACCTATATCTTACGTAAGCGTGACTTGACATGACGTCATATTTATGTAATATTTACGTAATTGTGTTTACTGGGAATCGATTCCCGAAAAAGTTTGATTTGTGGAAACAGTGTTTAAATGTCACAAAAATAATAGACAATATTTACGTTAAGACCGCTTCTGTTTCCTATAAACATTTTCTGGACAGTGACTATAAGTTAACTTATTATTTAATTTAAAACACCAACGCTTAAACTACAGCCATTTATTATCCATATTATAACACTTTCTTCAATATTAAGTTTAATAAAAACGCACTACCCTGTTGTAAATGACCGATTAATTCCTGTAGAAACCAATTGAAGTATTGGTTGGTATCAATGGGTCTGAATTGGACTTACTGGATTTAATTGGGCGCGATATAAAACAGAAATTGGTTTTTACTGGCATTTTCCATGATGGAAAATACCAGTTAGGATTCTAATGGTTTTTATTGGTTTCGATTGGATAAAGCTACCTATAGGTAAATTCCAATTGAATTCAATTGGGCATTCCCAGTGTAAGATTCGAAAAATCTGCTAATTGGTTATTCCCAATAAAATACAAATATCGCAAGAGGGCTCTCGTGTAGCTGCGCAAAATCAACGAGGTTGAGACGCCATCATAAAGAAAAAACAGCAAGTCTTTGGACGCCATTTATTAGCGGTTTATGTTATTAGTCGATTTCAGTGTTGTGCCTAGTGTTAGTAGTGTACTTATATATTAAAAAAATGTTTATATGTGTAAGATTTAGGGATTTAGGCGATAGTAAGTTATATATATTAATATATACATATATCACAAAAAAATTAATAAAGAAATAAAATTATTCAGTAACAATAAATTTTTTGTCTCTTCTGTAAAAAATGAATTCTGGTTTTTACCCGGTTATCCTTCTGGGATCCTAAATTATTTTTGAATGAAAAATAAACTGGTAGGTATTTTCTAATCCAAATTTTAAAAAATTAATTGGTTTAAATTGCTTGGAATGGGTTTGGTGCTATGAATTACCAATTCATTCCATGTGCATTTCTATTGGATTTAGCCAATAGAGACAAGTGTAGGCATGGATTGGTATTTTCCAATTCAAGCCAATGACTTCATTGGAAATTACCAATAGGAATTCAACTGGAATGAATTGGTGATTTATAGCGCCAAAACACATTTCAAACCAATTCAAACCAATTACTTATTTTTTATTGGATTCTATTGGTATTTTCCAATTCAAGCCGCTGACTTCATTGGAAATTACCAATAGGAATTCAACTGGAATGAATTGGTGATTCATAGCGCCAAAACACATTTCAAACCAATTCAAACCAATTAATTATTTTTTATTGGTTTCTATTGGTCATTTACAATAGGGTATGTCCAGAAATTTCTCTATTTTCTTTGATAATATTACTATTATTCGTGTATTCGCACGGCAACTACTCATCAAGTGACGTCATGCGCGGGACGAACCAAAACTCGTACACGGGAGCATCCAGCCCTGATTATGTTTGTCCCATCTCGTGTATTAATAAAAATTGTGTATTCCTGTAATTAGTCCCGGTACCATTAATAATTATATTACATTATATTATATTATATCATATTATATATTATAATAAATGCTTCAAGGATTTTAAAATTATCGGGGTTATAGAACTCAGGATTTTTCGAACGAAAAGGTTGGCAACGCTGGGTTTGTGTCCTTTGGAATATATTCCAAAGGACACAAACCCAGCGTTGCCAACCTTTTCGTTCGAAAAATCCTGAGTTCTCTTAGAGAACTTCTCTAGTCAAATATCCGTAGAAATCCGTGGGTAGCTGTCACATATGTGACAGCTAGGGTTGCCAACCGTCCTATATTCAATAGGACAACCTTATATTTCACGATTATGTCCTATATTGTTCTATATGTCCTATATTGTCCTATATTTCATCAATTTGTCCTATATGTCCTATATCTCAAAAACTAGATTTGTAGAATTTAGGTATGCGTTTTTGAATACGCTTAGGAAAATTAAATAAAAATAAAAAACACACTTGTAAAAATCCGATAGCTATGAAAATAGAGTATATAAAAGCATTTTAAAACCATTAACATGTAGTGGTCAATTAATTTGGGCCACAAAATTCTCTAATTAAAACGTTCACAGCAAACGGAAAATTATAGAAGTGTATAGGATGACTCCGCGTTTGAATATCAAATCTTAAAGTTTTATCATAACTGTATTGAATCGTGCTTTGTTTTTATATTTTTCGGCTCTATACCTATGCACGACTATATTTAAAGTCAAACTCAATGGTGTCTTACAAGATACATTATTTTGATTTTCTATATTCAACAGAGGAGTAGAAACTCGACCCTGTCGAATGGTGCAGTCATTTATGTCTCTAGAAATTATTAAAAAAGGGTTCAGTCCAATGGTGCAGCAACTTCGGATTCCTATTCTCCTCAGAGACATAGAAACTCAAGCTTTTCGAATTTTACTGGCAATGATTTTCGTTAATGTCCCCGAGAATTATACAAAAATAGCGCAATGCAATATCGCAACGGTTTCGACTTCTCTTTACTCTACCAATTTATAGAAAGTGGAGTCTCTCTAATACTGTTCTAGTCAATATTTCTGAGAGTATAAAAAGAGGGTGTAATATTGCAAGTTTTGATCTTTTGATGGATGCAAGTAGTTTGAATTTTCTCCTTTCTGCATATGATTTTGTTGAAAATAGTTCCTTTCTTTGGTTCCTTTGTCTGATTTTTAGTTACCGTAACAACTCAGGTATTTAAAGCACAGATGATATGATGTTAAGTATATTTATGTATTATATAAAGTATTAAAAATTTCAGAGGTTATGTTGAAAAATGATCGATATGCTATTAAACTTTAATAATTTAGTAATTAGGTCTGTTGGTAGGCCCTGCACTATCTCCACTGGTATATGTTAGTTTTGTAATATTTAAATCTGGTTGATGAAAAACTCCACACCAGTGCAGGTTATTGTAGCATCTACGAACAAATGAATTGGCAATTATTCCTTTAGGAAAAATATTCAACACAGCTTAATTAATTAATAAAATGAAAAAAATCACAATCATGTCGTATATAGTTTTTTTTAAGCATAAAATAATTTTTATATTAATACTAGTTCAAAAGTGAAATTACGACCTCTATACTGTGGAGAGTATTGAAACGCTCGACTGACGAATACAACTCTATGCCGTAGGGAGATTTAGAAAACGATATTCAAACGTGGCGTCATCCTATACACCTCTATAATTTTTCGTTTGCTGTGTAAGGACCGGTTTATTCATCTTTAGTAGTTTATCGGGCCGATAACTTTCATGTCTTGGCAATATCTAGTATCCAAAGAAATTATTCGTCAAATAAATCAAAAATGAATAAATCGGCCCTAAATAAAATGTGGCACCCTTAGAATTATTGTTTAATAAATGTATACTATACATTTAACCTTAAATTAAAACTTTAAACGTGTATTACACAGCAAACGAAAAATTATAGAAGTGTATAGGATGACTCCGCGTTTGAATATCAAATCTTAAAGTTTTATCATAACTGTATTGAATCGTGCTTTGTTTTTATATTTTTCGGCTCTATACCTATGCACGACTATATTTAAAGTCAAACTCAATGGTGTCTTACAAGATACATTATTTTGATTTTCTATATTCAACAGAGGAGTAGAAACTCGACCCTGTCGAATGGTGCAGTCATATATGTCTCTAGAAATTATTAAAAAAGGGTTCAGTCCAATGGTGCAGCAACTTCGGATTCCTATTCTCCTCAGAGACATAGAAACTCAAGCTTTTCGAATTTTACTGGCAATTATTTTCGTTAATGTCCCCGAGAATTATACAAAAACAGCGCAATGCAATATCGCAACGGTTTCGACTTCTCTTTACTCTACCAAGTTATAGAAACTGGAGTCTCTAATACTGTTCTAGTCAATATTTCTGAGAGTATAAAAAGAGGGTGTAATATTGCAAGAAGTTTTGATCTTTTGATGGATGAATTTTCTCATTTCTCCATATGATTTTGTTGAAAATAGTTCCTTTCTTTGGTTCCTTTGTCTGATTTTTATTTACCGTAACAACTCAGGTATGTAAAGCACAGAGGATATGATGTTAAGTATATTTATGTATTATATAAAGTACCTATATTTGTATTAAAAATTTAAGAGGTTATGTTGAAAAATGATCGATATGCTATTAAACTTTAATAATTTAGTAATTAGGTCTGTTGGTAGACCCTGCACTATCTCCACTGGTATATGTTAATTTTGTAATATTTAAATCTGGTTGATGAAAAAGTACACACCAGTGCAGGTTATTGTAGCATCTACGAACAAATGAATTAATGGCCCATTGGCAATTATTCCTTTAGGAAAAATATTCAACACAGCTTAATTAATTAATAAAATGAAAAAAAAAAAACACAATCATGTCGTATATAGTTTTTTTTAAGCATAAAATAATTTTTATATTAATACTAGTTCAAAAGTGAAATTACGACCTCTATACTGTGGAGAGTATTGAAACGCTCGACTGACGAATACAACTCTATACCGTAGGGAAATTTAGAAATCGATATTGAAACGTGGCGTCATCCTATACACCTCTATAATTTTCCGTTTGCTGTGTTAGGTACGTTAAAACATTTTGAGGGTCAAATTCGTTGACCACGATATTTGAATGATTTAAAATGGTTTTTTTTTCTCAACTCTATTTCGCCAACTTTGTTATTTAACTCGCTTGATTTCCACAGCGATGATATTATACGGGTGTCCGGAAAAAGGGTGTTTATTTTAAGTATAAAAAACTACTTTTTTCCGACGAGTAGTTTTCGATTTATTAGGCATTTAAGTTTAAAAACTCGACAACGCTGTTTTCCTAAGCCCATTTATGAGACATATAAAGGTGGTTATGGAAACAAAATTAATGCATTTACAGAAAGCTGAAATAATTTTTGAAGCAAACATCAGAAAACACATTTTTCAATCGTCAATTATCGACGATTGAAAAGTGTATTTTCTGATGTTTGCTTCAAAAAATGTATCCTAACTTTGTTTTGATTATAAATAAGCCTTGGTTATAATATTTTGGTTGGTTAAAATATAGTTTTCGCAAGGTTTTTTTTTGTTTTTATAGAATTATATTAAAAATTAAGCACATATTTTAATATAATTCTAGAATACGATTTGGAGTTAAAATTTCATCGATTTAGTCGCCGCGGCTAATGTTTTCCGTTCCGACAAACCGATTTTTGACATTTGGAATTAATGACGCCAACGGAAAACATTCGCCGCGGCGACTATATTTATAAATAAACCTATTATTTATAACTAAAAAGTTAAAGAATATACCCCTTATTATAAATAATTTTTAACTTTTTCTTTTTGACACGCGTTAACAAAATTGTTTTTTACCCTTTTATATAAATAAACAATCTTAAAATATTTATAATTTTTAAACCCTCATAACTAAAAAACGGGAAAAAAATTAAATTTATTTTATACATAAAGTAACCCTCCTACAGCGTGATATGGCGTAGATCCGCCCTGTATATTTTTATGCATTATAAATTATTTTATTTATTTGTTTTATGTTATTATATATTATGTTATTATATATGTTTATATTATTATTTTATATAAAATATGTTTTTGACTAAATAGTCTATTGTTTTTTATAAAGAAATGAAATATGCTGTATTTTTAATTTATTAAATATATAAATATTTGTGTACCTTATTTGTTACTTGGAATCAAAATAAAAATATAATTGAAAAATATTAGAAAAAAATTGAAAAAATAAACGCTTAGGTTAAGTACTCTTTTAAGTACATTCTAAATTTTAATCTATGGGCTGTTTGCTGCCTAACCTAAATCGGACCAAGACAGCCGACGTCCTATATTTTTATTTACAATAGTTGGTAACCCTAGTGACAGCTACCCACGGATATACTTAGAGAAGTATGTGGTAGCTGTTCAGTTATTTAGCATTGACATTTGGCACAAGGTGGCGTTTTCTTAGTAGTGCTTGGCGCTTTTAAGATTTACACATTTCATAAATTCATATAGGTATTTATAAACAATGTAATTAGATACTAATAGTGTAATACATGTATAAAAAACTTTTAAATGTAAATAGATACCAAAACAAATTTAAAACTTTAGTTGCCATTTTTTTCACAGCATCTTTTTGACAGACAGCACCTTTTCTGGTAACCTGCTGGTAACAAACACAAAATTCCTAAACTAATGAGCATAGAAAAAGCTAATGAGTGCGTTCCATAAAACGTTCCACGAGTACGTTCAAGGTTTTATACCTGCCGTTTACTGGACGGAGCGAAATAGTTAGAAAATATAAAAAGGGGTTCAAGCAATTTTTTACTTGTCGCAGGTTTTAATACATAAAATATCAAGTAATTATGAATTATGCGAAAATGTCCAAATATCCGTAGATTTTCAGACAAAATCCGGTTATCCGTTAATGAAACTTAAAATCCGTAGATCTACGGAAAAATCCGTAGGGTTGGCAACGCTGCACAAACCTCTACTAACCTTGGTTGGTTTGAAACAAAGGTGTTCTTTGGTTATCACGTAAACAATACTGCGCAGTTGCTATAGCCTTCTTTATCTCTGGCTATAGCTAGAGATGTTATTTAAACTTTCTTTTTGTTTTGGTTAGGTAATGTGAATAAAATAAACAGTGCCTAAACGTTTCGTTTTCAACGTTCACGTTTTGACGGTAGATGAACAATAATTGACCATATGCAAGGAATGCGGTCGATGTTGCCAATGGTAAAAAAATAAAATTCCCTATTGGGAACATTCAATTATATTACGTTGGCTACACTGAAATTTTGAATTTCCCGCAGAAACTGACATACATTCTAGTAGTTCCCAGAGATAAAGAAGGTAGTTCCAATGTTGTATAATAAATTAAGGTGCGAATTTCAAATGTGGGAATTAATATTATTTATTATTATTAAAAAAAACATAGAAATTAATTTAGTTTGTGCGGGAAATTCAAATTTTCAATGTAGCCAACGTAATATAATTGAATGTTCCCAACAGGGAATTTTATTTTTTTACCATTGGCAACATCGACCGCATTCCTTGCATATGGTCAATTGTTATTGTACTTATTGGTAAAACAATGCAACCAATAAGAACATTATATAAATGGATTCTTTATAACGTTTATATATTTAGTATTAAACAAACGTTAAATTTGTATCATTAAGGTAATTTAAAATTTAAACGATTGTAAATTTACATATACTACATGGGTGACGTTCACAATATCGAAATTCATTATATCGAATTCAAAATATCGAACACTTTTTATCGAAAATCAAAATATCGAAAATACAAAATGTCGAAAATCAAAATATCGAAAATTAAAATGTCGAAAATGATAATATCGAAAATTAAAATGTCGATTTGAAAATGTCGAATAATTAAAATTTCGAAAATTAAAATGTCGAAAATGATAATATCGAAAATTAAAATGTCGATTTGAAAATGTCGAATAATTAAAATTTCGAAAATTAAAATATCGATTTAAAAATATCGAAAATTAAAATGTATGATTAAAATCGAAGTGTATATGTACAGAGGCGCCTCTGTAGATAAAGTTACGGTTATGCACCGAATTATCTTGGCTCCCTGGCTCCTAGAGATGCGCGTTTTATAGAAATGTACTCAAACTCAACAACACAACCCAACCGACCCCGCCCCATTGGCCCCCCCCCGCCCCATTGAGCAAAAAACCCAACTAAAATGGGCAAATTCATGTTACGATAAAAATAAAACACTTTTTAATTACATAAATTAGCCCATTTTAGATGGGTTTTTTGCTCAATGGGGCGGGGGGGGGCCAATGGGGCGGGGTCGGTTGGGTTGTGTTGTTGAGTTTGAGTACATTTCTATATCAGAGGCGCCTCTGTACATATACACTTCGGATTAAAATAATATTTGTATAATTTTGTATTTTCGACATTTTAATTTTCGACATTTTGTATTTTCGATATTTTGATTTTCGATAAAAAGTGTTCGATATTTTGAATTCGATAAAGTGAATTTCGATATTATGAACGTCGATATTTTATTTTCGATAAATTGAAAATTCGATTAAATAAAATTTCGATATTATCATTTTCGACATTTTAATTTTCGATATTTTGATTTTCGACATTTTGTATTTTCGATATTTTGATTTTCGATAAAAAGTGTTCGATATTTTGAATTCGATAAAGTGAATTTCGATATTATGAACGTCACCCATACTACATATATGTTACATATGATATGTAGCTGTTAGAAAAAAAAAATCCGCTAGATTTAGGTATTAGGTAGATATATCTACCTAATAGGTGGTAAATATATACGTTAGGGTTTATAGTTAAAAGTAGAAGTAACGTAGACGCACTGCATAAAGATCAACAGTTACTATAGAATTTACGTACTTTTATTTATAAATTAACGTAAATGCAGACATAACGATAGAGTTGGTCAACTTTTATTTTTTCCATCCCGTTTCTTGCGTTGGCCAATCAAAAGAGAGAATTATGTGTGCACAGCGGCTTGTCTCACTATGCTGACACTTGTTCGACATTATTCTAAAAAATTTGTCTAATAGAAAAAATAGTACAAAGAACTCATCTTCCTGGCACTCGTCCATTACAATAATTATTATAACTTTATTTTATCTCGATGGTTTCTTGAAAACAAACTAGAGGTGGGCCGGTTTGCGATTTTTCAAGAGCTGCGATGTTATATAACATCGCAGCTCTCAAATGAGACTGCTCCGACAAAAAGCAGCGGTTTTACGGAGCAATGCGATTCGCGACGCTCCGGAGCAGTTTTGTCTAACTGAGCAGCTCACTAGTGAACTGCACTGCAGGCTGCAGTGCAGTCTGCAGTGCTAGAGTAGCAGTGCTTTTAAAGCACTGGCGAAAGTGCGAACGGCAAAGCATGCATCATAGCGCTGCTTCTTAAAAGAAATTTTAAGATTTACCATAGTATTACCACGTATTAAATCCGATGATGCCAGATAGATTATTATTAACTACATTAATAATAATACTATTTTCTTTGTTAAGTTTAAGCCTGCTGCACAACAGCCCTGTAACCACAGATTATAAAAAGGTAACCGGAACGGGAACCTAAAAGGTAAAGGTGGGAGAGACTCAGCGAACCCTATCTATCTTCCCCACCTTTAATGTTAAGATTCCCGTTCCCGTTACCGGGCTATTGTGCATAAAAGGTTTTTTCTACGACCACTATGTAATTTGATCATTACAGTAAAAGTCTTAATAACTGAAAGTTAGTCATTACGCACACGTGCGTAATGGTAATAAAAAAACACACTTTTAGGGTTTTTCTGTCTATTTTGTTGGTAAAGCTGCTGTGAACTGTCAATATTTGACGACTGTCAGTGTACGGCGATGAAACTTGAACACAAAAATTTTGTAATAAACTACATAGAATTATCAAAAAAATTTCACGATTAAAGTAATTTTGAAATAAAAACGTAATTATTTTAAAATAATATTCTATTTACAGCAGATATGTCGAGTGATCAGGATTGTTTATGTACACCACCTGAGATTGTTGATAGCGCAAAAGCTGCCACCAAAAATTTACTACCTGTTAAATCTCGCGAACGATACGAGATTAATAATTACTATAAAGAAATGTAAGTGGTTCATTAGCATAAATAAATTAAAATTTTTGGGAGTTTTTATTTTTTATTTTTTTTTAAGGCGAACAGAGTGTGGTCGTAGAAAAAGTATAGTACACAACTCGTGTGGGAAGGCAAATTACGCATTCGTGGAAATGCGCACTCGCTTCGCTCGTGCGCAACTTTTTCCACTCATGCGTAATTTGCCACTTCCCACACTTGTTGCGTAATATACTATTTTGTACGAGTCATCTAGATATCTACCAATAAGTTCAATCACATATTTATACTTAAGGTGACCATCCGTCCTGGTTTACCCAGGACAGGTTCTGGTTTTTACTCATGTGTCCTGGTTTCAATTGTGTACTGGTTTTGTCCTGGTTTCGCAGATTCGGTCCTGGTTTGTACTCATTTTTTAATAAAAAAAAATTTTATGATTGAGCCATTATTTGCACATCTCTAATATCGTCGGATCGGAGTTGCAAGCATGCTTGTATCTAGAACGCACGGAACTCTACAGTTTTCTTTCTCTTTCCTGCTAAACGATCGTTAATAGTAATTTACGTTACAAGGCCGGGAAATGGCTTATTAAAGTACGAGTCTAGATGTTTACGGACGAGGCGACGAAGGAGCCGAGTCTGGAATTTCTAGACAAGTACTTTAATGACATTTCACGGCCGTGTATCGTACAATGTTTTATTTCATACTATTCAAAATTTTTGGTACAAAAATTGAACTGTATATTCAGGTGAAGGTGTCAGTAATGTGTCAGTACATGATGGTATCAGTATTGTCTAAACAAACTTAAATGTAGCACCAGTAATATAGGGTGATAATGTAGTATGCTTTAAATCGGTTGCTAACAGTAACAAAGAGTTTTTTTTATTGATTGTCTTGTCTGTCAGTTCAGCATCGTTTTGAATCTGTGGTTTTGAATAATTTCGAATAAAATGGATGCAGAGATTTTGAAAAAGTTCTGAAGCGTCGGCGAAACTTATCCCGGTCAAGTCTTCCGGACGATATCAAAAGGAATACGAGATATTCTGTAAATGGCGCAAAAAACTTATAATCGTTCAGAAATAACCATGTGTTAGTTAAAATATACGGGTCCGGTAAAGTTACTTTACCGGCCTAGTGATGTAATGTATCATTTCCCGGACTCAAATGAGTCCGGGAAATGGCACATTAAAGTACAGTATGAAATAAAATACTCTGTCGCACTTTAATCTAGTGACTTTTTGTCGTGACCTCGCAATCTAGTTACTTTTATTTATTTTTAAATGATGGTGTAATAACATTGGTATTGATATATTATTATTCTATGGGTTATTTGTTGGTTAGGTATTATGTTTACCGGCGTTTTTGTGTTGTCTAGGAAATTCCTAGTAGAATTTACTAAGTAGATAATATATTAATACAATATATGGGATAAATACTAATAATTACTGGTATGTATTACTTTAATTGAATTTGATTTGCCTCTTTCAATTTTATTAATAATATTAATGGAAATAATAATCTTGTTAAGTTCAATATTGTAATTATTGTATATTTTTAGCAGCTGACTCCTAAACTAAATACCATGTCGGCCTCAAATCCAAAAAAAAAGAGGAGGCAATGCTCTTTTAACTCAGAACTACAACAAAAATTTCCATTTTTGAGAAAAATATCTGAAGACTGTGCCAGGGTCAAGTGCAATATATGCGGTTCGTCATTCTCTATTGCAAACAGTGGTATAAAGGATTTACAAGACCATATCAAGACAATAAAGCATAAATCATCAGTAGCCAGCACATCAGGATGCCAGCAAGTGGTAAATTATTATAAAAAAAAAACATTTACACATGATGAGGCAAAACTGGCTGCCTCAGAAGGTACTTGGGTCTACCACATCATAAAACATAATCAGAGTTTCAGATCTAATGATTGCACTTCTCGACTAATTCAAAAAATATTCGAGGCAAAATATTCATGTGCCAGAACAAAAAGTGAGGCCATAGTTTGTCAAGTTTTTGCACCCTTTGCAGAACAACTATTGAAAGAAGATTTGTCAAAAGCAAATTTTATTACGATATGCACTGATGCATCAAACCATAAACATATTAAACTGATGCCTATCATTGTTAGATATTTTCTACCAGAAGCAGGGGTTCAGTTAAAAATATTACAAGTAAAAGACTTACCGGGAGAAACTTCAGATATAATAAGTGACTACATATTGGAAACTGTGACCAATTTTAATTTAAATGATAAAGTTTTGGCCTTATGTACTGATAACACCAATAGCAATTTTGGTGGTGTTGCTCGAAATGGAGTAAATAATGTTTTTTACAAAGTTAAATGTAAATTAAACAATGCTTCGATTGTTGGTGTGGGTTGTATGGCCCACATAGTCAATAATTGTATCAAGACTGCTTGTGATACATTACCAGTAGACATTGAAGCTTTAATTGTAAAAATTTATAGCCATTTTTATATTTATACAGTTAGAGTAGAGAAACTGAAAGAGTTTTGTGAATTTGTTGGTACTGAGTACAAGAACATGTTAGGTTACAGCAATACACGATGGTTAGCATTACTTCCTGCACTTGAACGAGTTTTACAACAGTATGAAGCATTGAAGTCCTATTTTTTATCAATTGATAAGTGCCCAGTACTAATTAAAAACTATTTTAATAATCCTGAAACTGAAATCTGGTTATATTTTGCACATAATATAGCAGATTTATTTCACAAAACTATTTTAAAATTAGAAGGCGAAAAAACGTCCTTTATTGAAACCTGTAGAGTTTATAATGAACTCATTGAAAAATTAGAAAAACGACGAGATGAAAATTTTCGCACCTTGTCCTTCAAAATGATGTTAAATTCGTTAGTACGAGATGGTAGCATATGTGAACATTCAATAGAAAAAAACATTTTTGAATTTTATGTCACAGCTATTGATTATTTAAAACAGTGGAAAAGTCCGGATAGTGATAATTTTCAAAAGTTCAATTGGATTTTGTTAAACAAAATACCTGAATTTGAGGAAATTCAGGAGTGCTTAGAATATATTAATAATTCCAGAAGGAAAGATGGCATTGATGAAAATGATCTCTTTGACGAAGTTACATGTCTCAAGAAGTTTGTTGTTCAAGAAAAACTTGATTCTTGGAAAGAGAATAAGACAAGGGTTGGATCCAAATGGCAAGAGATCATTAAATTCTTTAATAATAATGATTATCCAATTACAAATATGGTTTATATTTTGGAGTATTGTATGTGTTTACCTGGCACCAATGCACAAGCAGAAAGGGTGTTTAGTCATGTTAATAATATATGGAGCTGTGATAAGACTCAATTAAAAGTGGAAACCTTAAAAAGTATCTTAACTACCAAATTAAATTTTGATTTAGACTGTGGTGATTTTTATAAATTATTACTCACAGAGCCAAAGATTTTGGAGGCAATCCACTCCTCAAAAAAGTATAGAGCACTGATTTCGAGCTAGTCTTGTTTTATTATTTGTTATGTTTTAAATGAGGTATATTCATTATTTGATTTTGTTTTAAATGTTTAATGCTTTTTTATTATTTATTTTATTTATATTTTATTTTTTTAGAATTTTCATTTTTTTTTCAATTAAAAAACATTAAACAAAATAAGTTTCGTTTGTTTTTTTTGAAAGGGGGGGGGGGGGCATGCTGCGTGTATGTCGGACAGACTCTGTCCTGGTTTTTCATTAAAGAAAAATGGTCACCTTATTTATACTTGTTGAACAATTCCCCATACGTTCGCTGCTCCAGAGAGCAACAGCCGCGGCGGCCTGGTATATTTAAAATTTTGGATCAATTTAAATTTCAAATTGCTCCGAAATGTCGCTGCGATTTTTACTACCGCGGAGGAGTTTGCGATTGTGACGCCACCGGAGCAGTTTGCGAAATCGCAACCCACCTCTAAAACAACGCGGACAGTACAAAATGGCAAAATGTCCGGTGCAAAATGGCGCCTATTAATGTTTTACCGCGAACCTCGTTCTGATTTTTAAAAATGTGAAGAATTATAGAATTATAAGAATTATTTGTTTCCGTAATCAATCAGTCCACATTGTGTGCACTTTGGGGGTATTAGGAACATAAGAAGAAGAAGAATTATTGTATTGATCAAACTACAATTATTGTAACTATAAATAGGTAGTCCATTTATTTTTACGTTATGGACATTCATGAGGACGTTTGTCATTTTTGTTGTCAAAAAAGCAAAGTTATTACCAATGGAATTTTATTTACTAAAATAATTAAAACAGTACTTAGTGATGAAGTTTTAAACAGTTCTGAAGTGAGTGTAAACATTGATTTTGTTATTTTATTTATGAAACAAGTACCTATATTATAATATATGTTTTAGTTTTCAAGACTTAAAGCAAGATTAAATACATGCTTGTTGTGTGCACAGAAGCTTTTGATTATAGATAAAACCAGAAAGAAAATTGAAAATGCAACAGTCAACAAACACTTTAATTGTATTCTGTGCAATGAGGATGATCACCTTGTACAGGTATTTACATACCTATACATTAAATATAAATGCAATATTTATGTTTATTATATTTATTTACAGATACACAACTGGAATTACTTAAATCAACTGCTAGAAGAGCTGGACTGTGTATCAAAAATAAAAAAATTCAAAGTTTGTTTGGAGTGTTACTATTTTATTGATACTTGTTCGCAGTTTAAAAAAAGTCTTTTTAGTTCTTTTGTAAGTATACCTAATATGATATATTATTAATTTATATTAGGGTTTGGTAACAAAGGTGATATCGTTTTTTTAGATGTATCCTTAGATTATGCCAAAATTAAAATTAATAAATTAATTTTAAGTCAGAATATGTGAAATGGATCACCAAAAATTTCCCAGGATTTTTGGTTTGAAATATTTTTAGTTTTAAAAACAGCTGACTTTTTTTCCAATTTATAAATTTCATTTTAATAGGCCTGAAATTACACAACTTTTCTCTAATTAAACTGACCTTGAAGCTCCTAAACTAAACAATACCCATGGAAGTATTATACACAGAGGGATACTTGGTGCACCCTTTATAAATTAGGGTGTCCATTATTTACTAAGGTGATTTTTTGTCAACAGTGTGGACTTAAATTTTTAGTTTATTTCATAATATACAGTGTGTCTGTAAAGTCCCGGAACATACGATTATTTTAAAAACAGTAAATTAAAAAAAACGCTGAAACACATCAACTTTGTTATTTTTCTACCAATAGTTTAGCCTATGTGTGGTACACTTTGTCTGTCACGGAGCACTGCTAAACATTAAATTAAATTAAATTTAAGAGTTAATTAATTGTTTTGAATTATCGTCCTTCAATTTAAGGTTTGCAACAATACGTTATATTATTTTTTTATGGTCCTTTTTATTAAAAAATAATACATGAATTTGTTTATTATTCTTTTTCTCGAAAACGGTTCATTTTATTGACAATAAACAAGAGTACCTTTATTTTAGTTTAAGGTTCAAGCTATGCAGATTTAGTTTTTTTAAGTCTTTGTCATACGGGGTGTTCAAAATTTAAGCATTAAAAAGTAAAACTTAGTCCGCCCCTGGTAAACAAAAAAAACAAAACATGTTTCGATGACACTATTTTAAGGGGTCCTTACCAGGGGCCATCATATTAAATTTTTATTAAATTATATTTAGTACTTTAAAAGTTATTCAAGGAAAACCAATTTGCAGGGGAGTCCTTTCGGGGCCCATGTGTCAGTAAGGATGGCCAGTAGGAAAAAAATTAATAGGAACGTGTCATCTTATTTTTTCATGTTCTATCTGAATCCGAGAGATTTCCCACATTTTCCTGGACACCCTGTATATGCATATATCTAAATAGCCGATCGCAACATAAAAAATAAAGTCTATTCTAATTTATTTATTGAGTAAATATTACTTTCATCAGTGTGGAATAAAAATTGAAGCTTGCTTAATAAGCAATGCTTATTGAGTAAAAAATAAATTGAAGCTTTGTTGTGGAGCACAAAATAAAATTAAAGCAGGTTATAATTTCTAACTTGCTGACACTGTCTATAATTATTATTAAGTTTATTTATTTTAATAAATTACTGTTTTGAGTTTGTAGTACACTAATAAATTGAAACGAAATCATTTGCAACTTATAAACTGAACTGTCAAATTATCTTTCATGCTTCCAATGGTAGGTTACCATAGAGAAAAGTCTATGATCCCTACTATGATCAAAATTAGTAAACCTGAAAAAAATTTAAATTTATATATAAAAGTAATTTTAGCTCCATCTATGGCAATTTTTTAAATAAATATGTAAGAATTGTATGTTATACATATAATGTATAATATGTAATATATAATACATTATCTTATAAAACTAGATAAAAGAATATATACTTTGTAAGACACATTAGTATTATGCCCTTTGAAGGCCTAACTTAAAAATGATGTCTCTTGTAGAAACATAGAAGTTTATGTATCAAATAATAGTTAATTACCAGTACTTTAACGTGATATACTCAAAATTATAAAACAACGTTGCTTCTTCGACTTTTTAACCCTTAAGAAATGGTAAAATTTTAAATTAAATTTTCCCCAGCGCCCCTGTATGTTAAAATCTAAAAAAAATACGTGGGTTTATTGCCATTAATAAGGTCTACATTTTATCTTAATTTCAAATCGATACGTTTTAAAATAAAAATGTTATTACAAAATATCGAAATTTATCTATTTTCAACATAGTAGAGGGACTTAAGTTCTGAAAACCACAGCGGTCAATGGATGAAATTTTTTTTTTTTTTAATTCACCATTTAGATGTAGAAACAAGGTTAAAAAAATATATTCAATTCTGGCATCACTTGCAAACAAGTGTCCAAAATTTGTTCGATTTTTACGCGAAACCATAGTTAATAAAAAACAATAGAAAATGGCTCCTTATGGCCCACAGACCACCAAAACAAATGGATTTGGTGGTCTGTGTTATGGCCATTAAATTGCTAGGATACTTAGGATGCATTGTTGATATTATAATATGTAAAATATTTGGTCAACTGGAATCCACTTTATTGTGACACTGCTGTCAATTTTTGTTCCTGTCATTACATATCATTTTAAGTTTTCCTCCTCTGATTAAGGAAAGTGGCACGCGAATTTTCCGTTCACAGTTCAGCAGGTTAAGGGCGTTCATTTTACGCAAGTGCAGCACCTGCAGCCATAGATTAATAACATGCCTTCAGCCGGAAGATAATCCCGCTAGAGTGTAATTCTGTAGTGGTTGCTAGAGTTTTTGACTCGGGTACAGAAACTAGTTGTTTAATTTTTACTTAAAACATGAACATTCTTTTTTGAAAGGTTAGTAAACACAGTCACGAAATATTTTTAAAAGTTTTAAGACAACAATGTTCTATCGTCTCCTAGCAATGTTTAAGGGTTCTATGTTTAACCTAGGCGAGTGCTCTTGGTATTGGCTGTCGCTTTTTTGCTCTTATTTGTTTACACTATTACCTAAAAAAATTTTATTTTTAATTTAACATCTACATTGCTATCAGCATGCCCCCTTTTTCTCTGTAGCGCGAGTTCTGGGACACCCTGTATAAAATCATAAAAGTTATTAATATTAAACCTTGTAAAGAGATTATACATTTCCAATTTAAATAACATGGGATTTTTTTACTTTTTACATTTAATTTTTTTCTTCCAATTTACGATAAAATTACTTATTCAAAGTTAAGTCCATGGTCAATATGTCTGATTGTGCACTGGGCCAAAAAAATTTAATTTTGAGCTACTGCAAGTTGGGGTTTTACTTTATTAATAGCCCTGAAAATCTTAAATTATAGAAGATTTAATGTAATGGTAAAAAAATACAATGTTATTTAAAGGGGAAATGTATCGTGTTTTCGGCAAGGTTTAATATACACTTCGCGTCAAATTTAACGCACCACTAAAAATTTGCCACAATTTTAAAGTTGATTTTCTCGCGAACCTTCAAACCGAATTTGGTAGTTGTTTTAAATTGTCTTTGGTTATGATGCCTTTATTAAAATATTTTTTCAAACTTAGGTTTTGAGTATATACAGGGTGCAAGAGTAATAATAAGTTTTTTCCTGTAAATTTGAAACGCCCTCTTGGTTGTACCAGCTATAACAGCATATGTCTCTTATAATCAGACTATAGCCCCATCTTCTCTTAACTTTTTGTTTTTTAATTCACCGCGTTATCTTTATTTTTAAAAGAAATATACATTTAAATGTTAAAGAACTCCAGTTGAATAAAAAATGTAAAAAGAACGATTGTAACATTAACAATAAAAATATGAACAAAATCATTAAAACCAACATTAAAGAATATAAATATCGCGTATTTCCGCCTCTACTTCTGATAACGGCTTCACATCGACGGCTCATACTCGAAACCAGATGTATAATCTCGCCTTGATCAATGACATTCCATAATTCTCGTAGCATATTTGCTACGCCATCAATGGAGTCAGGCAAGGGATCATGATTTTTAGTCGTCTACCCATATTATCGTAAAAATGCTTAATGGGGTTGAGATCCGGACTATTTGCAGGCCATTCTAAATTTTCAACACCCACCTCATGTACCTCAAGTACTCTTGCAATATATGAGCGGTGTGAGGTCTTGCGTTATCCTGCATCAGTAAAAATTATTACCGAGGTACGGGGCGAAAGGGACAACATGCTCAGATAAAATGTCCTCGATATGCGATTATCGTACACTATTCCTAATTATTACCGAGGTAAGGGGCGAAAGGGACAACATGCTCAGATAAAATGTCCTCGATATACGATTATCATTCACTATTCCACGAACAATGACGAGTTCTGTGCGAGCTATCAAGGAAATTTCTCCCCAAACCATTACAGAACCTGTGGTTTTACGAATGTTACACTGTGCAAATCTCTCATTTGGACGTCGGAGAACCTTTAAGCTGGATTTATAGTTTTAAAGGTAACGGTAGAGGCAGCGGTAAAGGTAGAGGTAAAGGTAGCGGTAGCGGTAGCCGAGTTCGGCATTGAATATTGTACGAAACAATTTATAGTTGTCAGAGGTAGCGGTAAGAGAGGTAGAGGCAAGAAGGTAGCGGCAAGAGATGACCATCTTTCAACTTTTCTTACCTCAACCGCTACTCCAGCCAATCACACGGCAGTTTTCAGTTGGCATCCTCGCCTTGTAAGTTTAGTTTTTATGCGAGGGGCAACCAGACTTGATAATTTGTCAAAAATGGGCACCGTCATTTGTGTATTTAAAGAACTACTCTTTATCGGTCAATTTTATTTTATTTTAATACTGGAAATGGCGTTTCTTAGCTCGTTCCCGATTTAATTCCCTCGTTTTAAAGCGACGTACTTGACGACCCCCATAACGTACTTGAAACCCCGCAATACAACATAATATCTTGTATATATTGTATAATATATTGTATATATAATATATTGTGTTGCAGAGTTTATTATATAATATTTCGCACAACGCCATTTGGCCCAGAAGCACAGCAATTCATGTTTTCATAGAAAACAACCTTTTGCTATTAAATTTTAGAAACAAAATTACAATCTGCATTAAAGTACGCATGCGCCGTCAGTACCGCTACCGCTACTTTCTGAACTATAAATTGCAGAAAGTGATACCGCTACCGCTACCTTTACCTCTACCTTTACCGCTGCCTCTACCGTTACCTTTAAAACTATAAATCCAGATTTACTCGCCGATCAGAGCTGAATAAACAAAACCTAGACTCGTCTGTATATAGTCCACGCTGCCAATCCTCAATATTCCAGCCAACATGTTGTCTGGCAAATTGCAGTCTTGCTCTACGATGACTTGCATTTAACTTCGGTCCTGTTGCTAGAATTCTGAAGGTCAAATTCTGTTCCCCAAGCGTCTTCTTACGGTGGACACAATTGTTTGAAAATTATGAGTAGCATTAAGTTGTACCTGTAGATTTCTTGCTGTTACAAATCGTTTTCTCAACGCATGCAAATAAAGGAAACAATCATGTACGGCTGTTGTCATTCGATGCCTTCTCTGCCCACCACGCGTGGCCACCTCTGTTATGATCGTTTCAGTGGCGGCTGGTGCTTGTTAAAACTGGGTAGGCCAGCTCAGTGGCGGGTCCACAGTTTGCTTGAAGGGGGCTCCCTGAGATCAAGCGAGGGAAGCGGGTAAGAAGCCCGATTTTTTGAAAATGGACGTAATCAACATTTTTTAAGCATGCAACCACTTAATTTTAAGAAAGAAAAGGCGTGGCCTATATCGCAAAGGTCCTTCTTATTCCTAATAGTAAAATAAAAAGAAACTACTCTTATTTGTTAATTTAATATATTATTCCGCAAGAATAATACAAATATTAAATCGTCCAGCAAGAATCAACGGGGGGGGGGTGAGGTTTAGAGTTGTTCTTGCCAGGAGAGGATAACAAGGAAGGTTATTCTGTTCGTATGATGTATAAGATGTAATAAGAGTGTTAGTAATTAAAAGTTAAATATTTGAAGATGAAAACAAAAACAATTTTTAAAAACATAATAACATTCTTATAAAATAAAATAAATAAAAAAAAACTTTACGAATACTGCAGACAATGTCTGCAAAAATAAACAAAAAGTAAATGTACAAAAAAATAAAATATAGATTATTCAGTCTTGTAAATTAAATCTATTCTTCTATTTTTTGAGAAAAGTCATCAATAACGTTTTCATAAAAAAAATCGGTTTGGGACAAATCCTTTACAAGCGAGCGCCCAGCTAACAAAATTGATTATGTAAGTGTTGTTAGAACTGCTATGTATACAACACATATTATAGAAACGCTAAAATTGTATAATGCGTTTAAAAACTACTATACAACACTTACTCAACCAAAAAGGGCCCCGTTTTATAAAACAGTTTACTTCGTTAGCAGTTATATAAATACACTACACAACCCTTATAAAACTCAGTATCAGTATACTGGGAAACTGCTATACGATTATACTATAGCGGTTTTACTCTGCAGCTTAATTGCACTTTACGAATATTTATAGAATATTAAAACAAGCATTTTATAAGTATGTTATAATGCGACAGAATCGTTATAAGAACATCAATTTGTTTCCTTCTCTAGAAATTAGGAATGGAGTGGGAAATTTTTATCCTAAGACTATTTTATAATGCGAATTATGTTGGATGTCAAACGGCTAAGATCCAAAATGGTGCTTGTTGTTTATTATGTAAATATAATTATTAAACCTTTGAGATTTACGCTATCGAGGACAACATCTTCCTGCGGAGCAATCTTTTCTGACAATATATGTATATATTTTTAACGAAAAATTAAAGCGCCAGTTAACAAACATACCTACTAAAAATTATTTAAAAAAAAAAATTATTTTTTTATTTGACAAAGTTTCATGTTTTTTAAGAATATTATTGTTTTATTTGTTCAGTTTATAATTGACTAGTCTTAAGATTACATTAATTTTTTTCAAGAAAATTCATTTTTAATTGACAGTTTTAACGTTTGTTGGTAAATTTCACACAATGGCGGCGATTTATAAACAATTGATCGGTCAATAAATATGGCGTTTTTGTTATAAAATGGTTTTGTCTTTATAAAAACGTTATACAATTTATCTGCTCTGTCGCGTGCGTTATACGATATTTAGGTTCTGTAAAGTTGTTTAATACAGGCGCTATAAAAGTAAAGCAAGAAACTGACATTTGAGATGTTGCCAGATTTTATTTGTATTTTTCAAATTATTTGTTTTTTTTTAGAATAAAATACTCATTTTTGGTGCAGTTAGGTACATCAAGTAAAATTTTATTTATCCTGCACGACGTTACCTTCATTTTTTATGCAAATAAGGATTTGTAGGTAACACTGCTGCCTAAAATAACAACCCTGTAAGTTCATTTTTCGTATTGGCTATAACGCCTTTGCCTACTGCGCAATAGAACAATAATATCGCTTAAGGTATGCATTGTACCGCACTATACAATTGTGTTCTGTTTTATCCACTTTTTAGCGGTACCTTCTTTATCTACATGTGACCTAACCTATTTTTATTTTTTTTTTAAATGCCCACTTTTCTTAATTTTTTTCCATTGCGACTCCATTTTAAAAAAATACTTAACTTATTTTGGCGTAATAAGACACTAAATGTATAAACAGACTTAAGTAATAAAATTATAACGCAGAACTTGCGATAATTTTATTTTATAAACTTTCTATAAATAAGTTAATCGGTGTAGTTATAGGATAATTATAAAATAACTTTATACTTATTGTGTAGTGTGTTTACTTCTGCTTAAAAAAACAATTTTTTAATGTATCTTATAGAGCTTCAATACAACTTTTATACAAATTCTATTACAACTATCATAAAACGTTGAAACTACAAGTATAAGAATAGGTATACAACTCTATTATAACTTTTATACAACTCTTTTAAAATAATTTTATAAGGGATTGTATAAAACGTTATACAATGGTTAAAAAATGTGTATGAGTTTGGTTCTATAACACGAGTTGTAAGAATATATATACAATAATGTATTAGAATATCGTCGTTTTTACGATAAAATTATTGTATTAAGACGCATTAAACAATAAAAATGTTCTTTTTGCAGCTCTAGACGATAGTTATAAAACAATTCAGTTCTTTAAGGAATTTATTTTGCTAGTTGGGCGTTCTATTGCGAGGATAGACAGATTATTTAAACGCGATTGACCCATAGTATTTCGAGAAAATGATATTATTCGGTTTAACGAGGAGAAACTTCTTTCCACGGAGGCCGATTTTGCTGGAATAGGAAGCATGAGACAAAAATTTATAAATTTTAGGAACGTCGTCGATTAAATCGTTTTTATAAATAAATTCAGTTATATCTTTGACGCGTGAAGAAGTGCCGAATCTTTGACGCGTGAAGAAGTGCCGTAAATACCAGGATTTTAATAAAATACTTGCAAGTTCTCTATGCAATTTTTGTTTTTTAAACAAATTTGGATAGCTGTGAATTAAAGAGTCAACCTAAAAGGTGTGTTCTTTTGAGTTTTGATGCTTTTGTGTAGCGCGAGAGAGATCTTTTAGATTATTAAATCCAATTGTGGTCCAGGGACCTGAATTTTCCGAAGAAAACAACACGCAATACCAACAAAAAAGTTTATTTCGCGTTTCACTTCCAGTAATCCAAACAGCTTTATCATAGTGGCCTACATACATAATAATCTTTGAATAAAAAACATTTTTTATTCAAAGATTATAATATTTTTGGCGTTTAGTTCAACTTGCAAACTATAAAATCTGACAAGCTTTTTAGGAAAAACTAAAAATCCCTTTCTTCCTGATTTTTAATGGTACGGCTGGGCCGTACCTGACCAGCCGCCACTGGTTGGTTTCTTCAAAACGTCGAATAACACGGGATATTGAGGTATGATTAACTCCCAATCTCCGAGCTACAGTAGCTTAATCCTTGATCGGCCAATGTAATAATTCTTACACATTCATTACGATTGAAATTTCTCACTTGGCGCTCCATTACAATAACTTTATGCAGACAACTTAATAGTAGAGGATCCCAAGTAAGGTCGACCTTCACTCATCTGCTTACCAGATGAAAATTATATTTTATCAAATAAAATATGTTTCTGAACATAAACCAATAGGGTTGCCATAAAAAATATGATCATGGCTATAATAAATACAAAATTAAAAAAATAATTTATTTTTTAAATTTCACCGACTTGCTTGCCAAATGAACGAAATTCCAATGGAAAGCATACAGAATATGTAACAGCTAGGTTGCCTACCTTTTTCTGGTTCCTATTACCTGGTTACTTTGTACAAACAGGTAAGTTGATATCAGTAATTGCACTCATATGCTTACCACTTAAAAAATATATCAAAATGAAGGCAATTTTATTACGAATACAGTAGTATAGGGTTGCTTTGAAAAATCCGTTCATAAATAACGCTTGCTAGACTTTTAAATTAAAAAATTGGAGCAAGCAAAGATGTACTATCGCTAACAAAAAAAACTTATACAGCTATATTGTGGCTGTGTGAATAAAACTTTTTCGTCAATGTCAAGGTGACATCGAGCTGTCACATCAATTATGACTTTATGAACAAAATTTAGTATTTGAGTATATGCTATTGAGAAGCGTTTTGGAGCAAACAGTTCGTTTATAAACACGTTTTTTGTGAAACAAATAAAAATGGCGAAGAAGTGTTTTTTATGTAAATCAAGTGAATCAGTGATTGACTTTGATGAAAAATCTTTTGAGAATTGTTTTTTGAAGTTAGCGTACCGAAAATCTAAAGACTTAATTTAAGTATAGTGAGGTACAGTTAAACGAACATTTAATAGACTTGGTAGGATATCACTCCTCAAGTATTAATACTTGCTTCAATATTTTTAACAAATTCATTAAAATCTTTATTGTAGATTTTTTTTAAAACAGTCACTTTTTTATAACATGTCTTTAGATTTAGATTTTCGGTACGTTAACTTCAAAAAACAATTCTCAAAAAATTTTTCATCAAAGTCAATAACTGATTCACTTGATTTACATAAAAAAACACTTCTTCGCCATTTTTATTTTTTTCACAAAACACGTGTTTATAAACGAACTGTTTGCTCCAAAACGCTTCTCAATAGCATATACTCAAATACTAAATTTTGTTCATAAAGTCATAATTGATGTGACAGCTCGATGTCACCTTGACATTGACGAAAAAGTTTTATTCACACAGCCACAATATAGCTGTATAAGTTTTTTTTGTTAGCGATAGTACATCTTTGCTTGCTCCAATTTTTTAATTTAAAAGTCTAGCAACCGTTATTTATGAACGGATTTTTCAAAGCAACCCTATACTACTGTATTCGTAATAAAATTGCCTTCATTTTGATATATTTTTTAAGTGGAAAGCATATGAGTGCAATTACTGATATCAACTTACCTGTTTGTACAAAGCAACCAGGTAATAGGGACCAGAAAAAGGTAGGCAACCTAGCTGTTACATAGCTTTCCATTGGAATTTAGTTCATTTGGCAAGCAAGTCGGTGAAATTTAAAAAATAAATTATTTTTTTATTTATTATAGCCCTATTGGTTTATGTTCAGAAACATATTTTATTTGATAAAATATAATTTTCATCTGGTAAGCAGATGGGTGAAGGTCGACCTTACTTGGGATCTTAGACTATAAATAAAAATGACAGTTTCTGACATTTGCACACCATTATTTATTTTCCATGTTAAGTTCTTTCATTTTACATTAAACTGGAGTTATTTAGTCTTTAACCGTATATCCCATTTAAAAAAAGAGATAGCGACGTTAATCAAAAAACAAAATGATAAAAAATATGGGGCTATAGTTTAATTATATATAGTCATATGCTTAAAGATGGTACAACCCACAGGGCGTTTCAATTTTCCGGGAAAAAACCCGTGCACCCTATATATACTCAAAATATAAATTTGAAGAAATATTTCAATAAACCCATTATTAACGAATAAACCTACAATTTAATAAAAAAATCACCAAATTCGCTTTTACGGTTCGAGAGAAAATCAATTGTGGCAAATTCTTGTTGGTGCGTTAAATTTGACGCGAAGTGTATATATAAATATTTTAATAATATTTAAAAACTTTTTTGGTTTTATAATTTTTTAAAGATTTAAACTAAAAATTTACGGGGTGCTGTAAAAAAATCAAGTTGGTAAATAACGGACACCTTAATATAGAGTGTGTTTCATTTTGATTGGCTACAATTCGGTATTTATTTAAAAATATACCGATTAAAAAAAATATTTTTAGATTGTAGTACTCAAAAAGCTTTATCTTTTGAAGTAATTTGTCATTTCCATGGCCCTCTATGATTAATAAAAGAATAGAAAAACAGTATACAGAGTTTCTGAAATTGGCATACCCAAAAACTCATAAAACGATAATTTTTTAATACAAATTTATACAGGATGGTTAAATTCTATCGACGATTTTGTAAAAACATTCTGTCATTTCTTTAGGCAGGGCCTCCAAAAGGGGGGGCAAAAGGGGCACATTGCCCCAGGCCCGCAAAGTCAGGGGGGCCCTGGATTTAAAAATAATTCAAAAATTGAAAACAATGAATATGTTGATTTAACAGTCAATTTACTTTTTTTAATAACGCATTAGTCTAAAAATATTTCTATGAAACCCACAATAACTTGATAGTTCAAAATAAAAAATTTCCTCCTTTAGGAAAAATAATTACGTGAAATTATAAAGTGGAATTTTAAAGTTACCCGGACTTATTTGTTTTTGTGAGGTATTAGAGGTGCGTGTTATACACTCAGTATAAGATAACATAACTAAGCAAATGTGTATGTTTTTTTTCAAATTTGACCTTACTTTATGATTTTATTACAAAACTGTCGTTTTAGGGGTCTTTAGTTATGCCAAATTCAGAAACGCTATCCGTTTTAAAATTTAAAAAATGCCTAAAACTTAAGAAGTTTTTGGAGTTCTTCTAGGTATTAATCATAGAAAGCCATGGAAATGACATGAAATTTTTTTCTTTAAAAGATAGAGCTTTTCGAGAACCTACTACAAACTAAAAACAAAATGAAACACACTATGTATATAGTGATACATGAGATTGTACCAATACGTCGTCAGACATACGGTTCTTTTGAGAACCAAAAACCGACAACACGGAGCAGAAAACCATCAATACATACATATTAGGGTGGTCCGAAAAAATGTTTTTTTTAAACGCTATACCGCGGAAAACTTTCTTCTAGGATAGATAAGTAAAATGCAACAAAAAATTTAAAACAAAATGGACCCCCAGCTAGCGCATTGCACTTATAGTTTTGAATTTTTTTGAAAATCAAACGATTTTACAAGATTTGTTTTAGTACTTAGCCAATTATATATTAAACTGCTATAGTGAAAAAACTTTAAAAGAAACCTAAAAATATTGAAACAGTCAAAAAAATAATATTTACGGTAACGCGAAAGACTCAAAAATTCTAAATTTACAGCATTTAAAGCCCATGTTAGCTATAGACTATAGCTAACATGCGCTTTAAATGCTGTAAATTTAGAATTTTTGAGTCCTAATACGGATTGGAAAACTATTGTTATCCAAACAATTATAAAACAGGTTAAAAGACCTCTGCAGTGGGGAGTGTGTCTTTTACACTTTAACGAATTGCCATTCCGGCATTTGTTTCAGACTTTAGATGGTATAACAACTGGCCCAAAATCATTCAGTGGTCCAATTGGCACACAGCTAAGTAAATGTCAAAAACTTCATTGATAGAAATATTTCGCTATAAAGGCAGCTGCCCTGAGGACCCTGTTCATGAAGGAGGCCCTCTTTCCCACTCAAGATGGTTGACAACGGCAATCAGAGTTCTCAGACTGTACCTAAGTGTTGAAAGTCCCTCAAATTAACACAAGATTTGGGTGTCTTATTCTTAAATCATACATGACTGTATAAAAAAGTAAGAACTTTACAGATGGTCCCCATCATGTTTTTAAAGTTATAAAATCTACAAGATTCCTACCAGACAACTTGATTAAAGTAATAAATAAATTAAGAGAATCGCCTTTTTTGCCCATCCAGAAAATTTGCTTCTTAGTATGCTAGTAGATGAAAGGGACCATATCAGAAAGTTGGGTTTTAAGAGAATCTAAATGCAAGAAACTTAGCATTCAAAATTAAATCAATCAGGACTTTCCAAACAATAAAAAATTATTTTCAAGCAACATCAGATACTTAAATGGAATTTTGACAAATTCCCCTGTCACACTCAAGCAGTAGAACGCTGCGTAAAACTGGTCACTGAGGCGTCTCAAAAAGGCGTCTACTTTAAGAACAGAGATGGTTTTATTAGAACTACACTACTCTCAAGAGCATCAATGCCATGTTTTTCCAGTAAAAGTTATTTCAATCTGCCTACCAAGTAAAGAACTATAATTTACAATAGTTTTAAGTTGTAAAAAAACAAATAAGCTTGTATAATTGTTTATTTATTTATATTTTCTTAAAGTTGTTGTACTACCAAACATTAAAGTGCAATGCGCTAGCTGAAGGTCTATTTTTTTGCATTTTACTTATCTATCCTAGAAGGAAGTTTTCCGCGGTATAGCGTTTAAATAAAATAAATAAAAATTTTCGGCTCATCCTAATACATATGTATATAGTATATCCTATATGATCTCTATTTAAAGCGTTTGATAAATACAAAACAGTAGGCCGTGACGGCAAATTCGGCGATGCCAATGTTGTACTTAATTAACTATAACTAGTAATAACAATAATAAATAAATATAGGTTTTAATAATAAATAGTCTTCTCTTCTATTGTCTAGTATGCTGGACTATAATCTTTTTGAATTTGTTTTCAGTCAGGTTTTTTACCCCTTTAGGTATATTGTTATATAATCTAACTCCCTCTGATACCAGTCTTTTCTCTCCAATTTTGGTCCTGGATTTGGGCAATCTGTAACTATCTTTTCCTTTTGTGTTGTAAATGTGGAAATCGCTGTTCGTTTTATTGGTTAGCGTTAAGTCTTTAAAATGTTGCATTATCTTTAAAGTTTCTGCCTGCCTCAATTCCTCTATATTTAATAGTTTTCTAATTTGGTAGACATGTTCAGTTGGTGTTTCTTTTGTTAATTTATACAATGTTTTGATAACTTTATTTTACTGTCTTTGTAGGTTATTTAAGCAAGTTTTGTCTCCTGTTGCCCAGAAGTGTATAAGGTAAGTTAATCTCGACTTGATATATGCGTGATAGACTATGTTTGTTTGTTGTGTGGCAAGATTTTTGGGTTTTGAGCTAAGTATATATAAAAGGCTAACATAGTGGTTAATTCTTCTATGTGATCCTTTCAGGTGAGGGTAATCCTAGGTATTTTATTTTTTGTACTTCTTTTAAAGTTTTACCCTTTAGTTTTAGTATAATACTGTGTGTCTTTGGCCTTTTCTCTATATGGATTATATAACACTTAATTTCATTTCTGCAATTTTTTTAAGGTCTTCTTCAATATATTGATTTTAGCAGTTACATCGTTATCTTTTATATAGAAGATTGCAAGGTCGTCTGCATACATAATGTGTTTTCCATTTAATTTTAGTTTATATGTCATTTATGTAAATTATGTAAAAAGAGGGGCCAAGTATTGATCCTTGAGGTACCGTAAATACGGGTGACTTTGCACCCCGCGGGTGACTTTAACCCATTTATGAAAAATCTTTTCGCGCTCGATAAAATTAACATTTATAATTTGTTGGTCTAAACCTGTCAATTGAGCGATTCTATTGAGTTTATATTACAGGAAAATCAGTGTTTTAAAGAAAGAAATGGGATTTATTACACTTTAAAATTGTATATATCGTATCAGTGCAAAACTCTTAGAAATACACGCGTTACAATTTCTATATTATGCGCAATCCATTGGAATGATGATCCTTGGTTAACTACAGGTCGATTTTTTATTTTTTTTATTGGTAATCCCTTGCAATAGATATATGTCGCTGCTAACACGTGTCTAATAAAAATAAAATATAATATTACATTCATTTTATACTGAAAAAACACTGTGAGACAAAGTAACCCGCAACCAGGGGGTAACTTTGCACACCCAGTTTTTAATGTTTATTTTTGAAACTCAGCCCTATGTAATATTATAACATAGTTATTATGAAAGAGCAACTCAAGACTCAAATTTTGGTATACAAAATTTAATGTTTATGATTGTTAAAACCACAAAAAATTTAAGCTGAAGTTTGAAAGTGAGCCAAAGCCACCCGTGTTTACGGTACTTCAAAGTTGACGTCTTGGACATAACTTTGTGTCTGTCTCACGGTTGTGTACATTTTTCTCCCTGTGTATGAAGTAAGCAGGGCAGGGCATTTTTTTAAATTCCAGCTTCCTTAAATCTTCTGTGCAGGGTGACTAGGTCAACTGTTAAAACGTCTTTCTGTAGTCAAATATAAGTCCAGTTACACATTTTCCGTTATCAAGTTTTGTCTGCATATAGTCTAGAAAGTTGATCATGAAGAAATTTATGTTTTGTAAATGGTCAGATGTCAGAGTCTATTATGTATTACTTTTTTAAACACCTTGTTAAGTACGTTTAGGTTTGGTATTGGTCGGTAGCTGCTTGGGTCTTGTTTGTTTCCACTTTTCCAAATGGGTTTGATTCTTGCTATTTTCAGTTCTTCTGGGTAAGGGGCTTTTTTAATGTGTTTGTTAATAAGTTTTATTATTGTATGCCCTAGTTTACTTACCAGATTTTTAATAGAAATGATTTGTTGTTGTGGCAACCCGGTGACTTGTTACTTTTCATGTTTTTTATTATGGTTTCTACTTCCTTGAGGGTAGTGGATCTTAGGTGTATGAAAGCAATGGGTTTTTGTTCAAAAGCAGTTTTCCCCAATTGTTGCAAAAAGATGGTTTGAAATGTCTTTAAGGTCTTTTGTTTTTGTGTGTGTTTTTCTGTGATAACCTCTTTGATTTATGTTTTTTGATTGTTCTATGTGTGTTTAGCTTCCTTTATTATATTCCATATTTTTTTGCCATTTCCATCTACAGCTTTTATTTTGTGTTTGTAATACTTTTTTTTTCAAATTTTACCATAAATTTTAGATTTACAAAATTATTTTTTAGCAAGTTAGACTTCCGGTTTTTAACCATGTTCTTGTAGGCTTTGTTACGTATTTTTATTGTTTACTTTAGTCATAAACTCCTGTTTGTTTGAAATGGTGTTTCTTAACAAACAAAGAGGTTTGTATGGACACAAAATGCAAAAAATATTAAACAGTTTATTTAAAAATAAATAAAAAACAACTTTGTAATATGAGGCTTTTTTAATGCCTTTTTTATAATAAACATTGGAACATTCCAACATGGAAATAACAAAAAAATAAGGATGTCCCAAAAGTAGCTGTCCAAACTTTGCTAACGTAATAATAATAATAAAATAAGTCTAATATAAGTTTGACGGGCACATTTTAGGATAATCTGTAGAAGTATTTAGATAGTACTAATAGTATCAATTATATTATCTATTGTTTCATCAGTCTCATTGTTATCAGTGGCGGCTCGTAGGTTTTGAAAGAGGGTGGGCACTTTCTTAAAAGTTGTAATTTGCTTAGTTAGCAGGGATTGCCCTGTTATTTGTTAGTTTGTTGTATTTAATTTTTGTGTTAACTTATTTTTCTTTGTATGATTTTTCTGGATATGTAAGTTTTAAGTCAAAATTGATTTGTTTGTGATCACTATTGGGTGTGTTTATTATATTTCGTTTTGTTTTTTCATGTTTGTCAAGACATGGTCAATTATGGACTTATGACCATGTGGGTTAAATCTAGTTTATTTTTCTTGGCAAATTTTATTTTTGATTGTGAATGAGTAGGAGGTCATTAAATTTATGTATTCCTTGGTCATCTATTTAGAAGATCAATGTTGAAATCTCCAATAAGTATAGTTTCTTTGTAGTTTAGGATATTTGTCTCTAGTACCTTTGGCTTGTTGTTTACACATATCTTAATTTTTTCAGTTTATGTTATTATTGTGGTTTATGTTGTTGTTTGTGTAGTAACTTATAATAGAGCTTATATAGATACAAACTCCCCCTTTGCTGGTTCTACATGAGTGAAGACTGTTGTAGTTTTTTAAATTGTAGTAAGTAATTTCTAGTTTATTTAGCCATGTCTCTGTGAGAACTATAACACAGTACAACACGATTTTCCTCCAATGAAAAAATTTAACAGATTTTAAAAATTAAGGTTAAAAAACGTAGCCGTGTCTCACGTGTTTCACGAAATCACGTAATTTAATTTTTTTACACAGCCATTCATTTATTTTAACCTAAACAGATTTTTAATTCTCTATTTTGTTATAAATTATTGTTTTTCTTCAAATATTTTATGTTTTTACATAATACAAAAATTATACTTGATCTTTTAGTTTAACGATTATACATTGCGTTCAAATCTATATTGGTATCACACACATTCGTGGTCCATTGGATGTTTCTGGAGAACGAAAAAAATATAGAATCGAAATTTAAAAGCGTTTATAATCCATTAAGTCTATTTTTTTAAATATTTTGAACAAAATGCCGATTTGACCGGAAGTGACATTAACTTTGTTATTTCAAATAGAACACCCGATATATTTTTACATTTTTTAATTCTGAGTAAAATTACTATACCATGTCCTATACCTAAAGAGAATAGTTTTCTAGATGTTTGCTATTAGGTTTATGGATATGAGGGTAAAATGTTTGGAATCTTAAAACATTGTTTAAAAAATTCCATGTCAATTCTAACTTGAAACGATAATAACTTTTTTTATTTTAAATACACCCGGTATGTTAAGAAATTGACATGGAATCTTTAAACAATGTTTAAAAATTCCAAAAATTCCACCCCCATTTCTGCAAACCTAATAGCAAGAAAGTTATAGGCTATTTTTGATTGAGGCGCATTAAATTTTGTCATATTTTAACGGAAAAAATTAATAACTCCAAAACTATTTACTCTACGTAAAGGACATGGTACAGCAATTTTACTCCAAATTTTATGTAAAATTTAAAAATGTAAAAATATATGGGGTGTTCCATTTAAAATAACAAAGCCGGAAGTGGCATTTTGTCTAAAATATTTTAGAAAAATAGGCTTAATTGGATTATAAACGCTTTAAAAATTTCAAATCGATATCTCTTGCCGTTCCTCAGAAACTCTCAATGGACTACGAACGTGAAACACCCGTATTTCGTAAATGTGCAACACCCTGTATATAATTAAAATAATTTAAAATAAATAATCTTAATGGTTGTCCATTTATTTAGTGAATAAATTTTTCATAAAAATATAGTGTTATCGAATCTGTTATATTATGTGCCGAATACCGTGGATAACATTTTATTGGATCGCACTTAAAAAAAATGACGTGATCTGAAAAAATCTATAGAAATTTTTCATGGGAGGGAAAAAAATCAAATTTTGTGGTACTGTGTAATATCTGGCTGGTTTGGGCAGCTATTATTTAAATTTCATTTAGTTTTGATTTAACGTATGTTTAAGTATGTAAATTTTAAATTTAGTTTTCCTTTTGAATTTTTTTTGATTTTAGTAAGGGATTCCTCACTATCAAATATTGTGTACCTGTTCTATGTCACTTTCTGCTATTTTAGTCTTACATCCGTCCCCAATCTTTGTTATTACATTTTTTTAGTCTGTAATTTTAATTAATACATCTTTTTCCAGACCCTTTCTTGCTTGGATTTGTTAGATTCAGTAATGCGGTTTGTTTTTCAAGTTGTTTTTGTTTGGCTTTAAGATTCTTGATTCATCTTTGAGCTTTGTATTTTCTTCTAGAACTTCTTGTAATTTATTAAGAAGCTCATCATGTTTACTATCAATTTTTTTAGCTTTTTCATTACTTCATTTAGTGTACATTTTTTGTGTGGTGTTGGGCTTTTTTTATTTTTTATGGTTGCCTTAGGTTTGCTGCCAGGGCTGTCTCTTTATCAGAATCTGTATCACCTTTGTTGGATGATGCCTCCTCACCACACTCAGCACATGTCCAGTTGTTTTGCACTCCTGTGCACTCTTGATGTGCCCATTTTTGGAATTGCAGTTTCACTTTTGATTTGCCCGGTGTTTTCTCATATATTGCACACGTGAGCGACTTCTTTTTTGCTGTTTTCTTTCTATTAATCATTATGTTATTTACCTTGTTTATAGGTATGAGTGCTTTGATAACACTACTGAGTAAGTTGAAATAGTTTTCGTTTATTTAATATTAGTTTTTCTTGATCAAATTGGATTTGTTAAATTTGATAAATTTAATAGGTTTATTACTATTACGATATAAATTATCATTAAAACAAAAAATCAACATAAAATATTTATAAATATAAATTTCTTGTTAAAATTAAGGTTTAAAACCGTCAAATATTTGCGTTTTTTAAGTTGTTAGCGCAAAAATTGGTTTTTGTTACCTGTCATGAGCGCGCTAGAACGATCACGCTCTATAACTATGTAGCACCAATTTCAAATGTGAACAAAAAATACCAATACTTTTAAATTTATATACCTATGTTTTTTAAAAAGATCTAAACTATAATGGTAATTTTTTATAAATAAACATTTATAAATTAACAAATATTTGGCTAACCAAAAAAGTTGATTGTAACTACGACATTGTTCACAAAATTTTATATAATTTTATCCTTTAGATTTTGAAGAATACTCAAATAAAATAAAAACGACTGAAAATTGTTGCAGCCTTATTGAGGAATCGTATTTTATATCTAAACTAAAAAGAATAAACTCATTTATCTTGAAAAACAAGACCACCAAGTTTTGGTGATCCGTTTTACGAATTCTGACTCCTAAGAGGATTTAAAGTTTCCCATAGCCTATGGGCCATAGGATAAACAAGAAAACGTTTTTTAAATTTTTTTCTTCCTGCATTTTTTTCTTTATATTCAATACTGATGGTCCTTAAAGATCATTAAATTATCTCCAAATAATTCCCATTGAGCCAAGTTTCTATTAATATATTGGCATAAATTTAGGAAAAGATTGAGCAAGTCAATATAAGACGAAAACACAAATAAATATTTTTCCTAATCACTTATGTTTCCACGATACATGGTGATAAAGTGTTACTTATTATATCAGTTTTTTTAATATAACCTCTACTATGGTAGTCTTGGAAAGGTGATATTTTGCGAACAGTCACTTACTACCAAAACACATATTCATAGAAACTGGGGTTGCTTTAAGCTTATTGTCCCATACAAACTTTGAGGTTAGGTTTTTATAACATTTGATGCAATTTTTAGATTACACAGTTCGGCTACCATTAAAAAGGTGTACCTCTCAAACTTCGATAAAATAAACCGTTTCCGAAATATTCGAGATTACAATAATTGTTATATCGCATTATTTAAAAAGATTAAAAGGTATGGGTCATTATTTAAAAAAGGGGATATTTGTGTCTCCAGCGACTTTCTTAACTTTGTTCTAGTAAAATTTAAAAAAAACTTTTCCTAAATAGTAAAAGCTTATAAGTGCTTGCTGGGCCTTACCTAATATATTATGATTTTATTTTTATAGTCTTTATTTTTATTCTGCAAAGTGCCATTTCTCACGTTCGTAACGTGTCCCCAGGCAAAGGTTGCAACATATCGACTAATTTTTTTTAGACTTTCTCATATCCTATTAAAAGAAAAACATGCGGAAAGTCTAAAACAACTCAAAATCTTGCAAAAAATGCATTTATATATATATTTTTTAATTGCATTTCACAATATTATGAGATATATAAAATGTCCCCAGCTTTTTACCTCACCGCCGTAACGCAAGACATTATTTCAAACGACAGTTATAAAAGAGAGGGGGAAATTCTTATTTACTGCTGTAAGACCGGTCCAGAGACCAGTCTGTTCTTGTCGGCTAAGCAAATCAGTCGTGTTTAGTTTATTAAAATAGTTACAGGTGATTAAGTGACAGTTTTTGCATAAGGTAAGTTCAATTTTCTCACTATTGTAACGGTCAAATCAGGTTTTTTTTTTAAATTATAAAAAATTGTTTTGTTTGTTTTAAATGTAATTTTAAGTAGAGATTTCATTATTTTAAGTATTAAAAAGAATATATTTGAAATGAGAGCAACATATGTAAAAAACCATAAAAACTCTCACTACCGTAACCTCACTTTCGTAACAAATTTGTTGTTACGGAGGTGAGACGTTTGTTACGGAGGTGAGATTTTAATTTGTTTTCACTTTTAGAAAAACATGGCTAAGCAGAAAAAAAGCAACAATGACAAAAAAGAGCAAGAAAATAAGGAAAATGTGAAACTACGAGTGAGAAAGTATAGAGAAGCACTAAAAAATAATCCAGAAAGGTATGAAGAGGCGAAAAGGTTGGAGAAAGAAAGATACCAAAGAAGAAAGGAACAGGGCAAGATAAAATCCATCAATGAACTGACTCCTCGGGAACAAAGAAAGTTAAGGAAAGACTGGAGAGCTAGAAGTAAAAAGAGTTATGACAAAAAACATAAAGTACAGGAACTTGTACAGGAAAAAGTAGACAGTTTGGAAACAATTCGTCTATCAGTGTGTGAAAGTTATGTGCAGACCCCCAAGCACAAAACTGATATTTCCGAAACTCCTACAACCTCAGGGAGATCCACAGCGGGTAAAAAGATATCAAGAAGGAACAGAAGAAAGTTAAGATTAAAAATTGAAAAACTAACGAAAGAACTAAAAAAACAAAAAGCTAAAAAAGAAAAATACAAAAAAAGGCTTTATAGAAATCGGGACCCAGACGAAGATTCTCCTAACTCTAATGTTAAGAGAATGATTAATGGTCAAACAGTTTCTACTGAGGTTAAACAAGCCTTACTTTTTGGGTCAGTTTTATCCACCCAAATTAAAAAAAATATTTTGGCCAAAAATAACAGAAAATCTAGAAGAAAATTGCTGGCAACTGTTTCAGGAAAAGTAATAAAAAAATACCGATTTCAAGAAAGACTTAAAATGTTAGTTCCTAAGCGTCTGCTATACTCTAAGAAATGCGAAACCAAATTTGATCGTAAATGGACAGACGTTCGAAAAAAAATCAGAAATTTTTATGAAAATGATGATTCAAGCCGAATGTGTCCGGGAAAAAAAGAAACTATAACATTTAAAAAAGTAAAGAAACAGAAGCGGTATTTAAACTACTCCCTAAAAGAGTTACACGCCAAATTTTGTTCCACTTATCCAGATTCAAAAGTAAGTTATAACTTCTTCTGTAAGCTAAAACCTTTTTGGGTTGTTAAATTAAATGTAAAAGATCGTGACACATGTTTGTGTGAAACCCATGTCAATTTCCAGTATGTAGTTTTAAAATTAAAATTTTACAACATTATTAGAGAAAGCAGCAGCAACGAAGTTATCAAAAGTATTACATGCTCCGCAGAAGGTAAAATAAAAGAGGCATGTTTTAAAAGAGAATGTCCTGAATGTATAACCAAAAATGTTGAATTTGTAGACTACAATTCTAGTGAGCATGTAAAATATGAAAAGTGGGTGTCAAAAAAGGAGAAATTGTTAGTAAAAAAACAGGAAAAGATTTGCGTTAAAAAAGTTAAGGAAACCATTTACTGTAGTAAAGAAGAATTAGTACTAGAATTTCAAAAGAGCTTGCCATTTTTTTTTGCCCATCATTTTAACATGCTTCATCAATACGAAAAAATTCAAGAAATAAAAAAGAACCTTTCGGGCCATGATATTTTGATTCACATGGACTTCTCGGAAAATTATGGTTGTAAGTATTCCACAGAAGTGCAATCTGCCCACTTCGGACGTTCAAAACCACAGATCACATTGCACACAGTTGTAACATATCATAAGAAAACACTGCAGGCAAAAGACGAAGTTGAACCACTCGTAACTTCATACTGTACTCTCTCCAAATCATTGAGGCATGATCCATCGGCCATATGTGCTCATTTAAGTCCTATAATAAATGATATAAAACGAAAATACCCGATCTTAAATGAAGTCCACTGTTTGAGTGATGGGCCAAGTACCCAATATAAAAACAAGAAAATGTTTTTCCTTTTGACAGTGATTGCTAAATCCCTGTGTACTAATTCCCTTAGATGGCATTATTTTGAGAGCCACCATGGCAAGGGAGCGCCAGATGGAATAGGTGGATGTGTGAAGAGAACCGCTGATAATATTGTGGCTAGAGGAGAGGATATACCCAACTACGAGACCCTATTAGATAAGCTACAAACGTTGAAGGGCATTAACATTTTACCTATAGACGATGAGGAAATATTAAAGTTTGATTCATTGCTACCTGTGTCACTAGAAGCCTTTAAGGGTACCATGAAGATTCACGAGGCTCTTTGGACAAAAGCAAACCCTTTTGTAATACGCTTTAGACAATTAACTTGTAATAATTGTACTGCAGATGAAGTGTGCATGCATTATGATTTGGGCTCTATACAATATAAATCAGAAGATATTGAAGATTCGAATAGCACTTGTGATGAAATTATGATGGACATATCAAATAATATTGTCAACCAAACAAGTATCCTTTTTTAGCTTTCTAAATTTAAACTTAAGTTTATTTATTTATTTATTTATAGTGTTTCCTAAAAATATTACCAATTTTCACTTTTATTATACCTTGACATTAAAAATACAGATATGAAAAGGAAATTATGTTGCGAAGACGTTTATAGCTCGAGTGAAAAATCATGTAGTTCAGAGGATGAGCTGCCTCTTTCAACGTTGATTAGACGTCCTTTGAGTCTAAATGCAGATGACTATGTATTGGTTAAGATTTCGGGGAAAAAAAATCGATATTATCATTTTGTCGCAGTCGTCATATCCGTAGAAAATGAAAATGATTACTCAGTTAAATATTTCCGTAAATCGCCCAAAGGATTTTTTTTTATTTTTCCAAACGTCGAAGATATTGGACTTATTTCAAATGATGATGTGGTGTCTGTTTTAGAAAAGCCTCAAATAAAAAGAGGACATTATTTTTTTAATGTTCCTGAAGTTGCTAATTTACGTTAAAGTAAAAATGTTGCAAAATTTAGCATTTTCATTTTTATAAGTATTATCCATATTACCAATTAAAATGATTTCTTTCCTGTTGAAAGAATTTTAGTTTTTAAATAAATAAATATAAATATTCGTTTTAATGTTTTTTTTTTCGTTCACTGAATTGTATCACTTTCTTACTGTAAAATATTTTTAGTATTTTTTGTAAAGAAGAAATACAATCTTTTAAAATATTTGATATGGTAAACAATTCTCACCTCCGTAACAGAACTCCTCACCTCCGTACTTAGCGATTTTAAGAAGTTTGCTTTTTTTTTAAAATAACCATATTAATTAGTAACCACTATTTTAATTACTTTCCTGTAACATGTATCAATTCAAAAAATGCGAAAAGTATACATTTTTAAAGGTTTTATAGTAAAACTTTTTTATGTTCAAATATCCCTTTTTTGAAATAATGACCATATACATATGATAACAAATTTTATTGTTTTATTGAAAAAACTAAAAAGAGCATTTCATGAGCCTCAGGACTTTTTGCCCTAACCGTCACATTAAAAAAATTGTAGTTTTTTCAATTAAAAAATTTGTTATCATATACGTTCTAGTCCTTTAATGCGATATAACAATTATTGAAATGTAGAATATCTCGGAAACGGTTTATTTTGTCGAAGTTTGAGAGGTACACCTTTTTAATAGTAGCCATACTGAGTAATCGAAAAGTTGCATCAAATGGTATAAAAAATTAACCTTAAAGTTTGTATGGGACAATAAGCTTAAGCAACCCCTGTTTCTACGACGCTGTGTTCACTCGAACAATTGTAATTATGTGTGAATATGTGTTTTGGTAGTAAGTGACTGTTCGCAAAATATCACCTTTCCAAGTATACCTTAGTAGAAGTTATAGTAAAAAAACTGATATGATAAGTAACACTTTATCACCCGTTATCTTTTAAACATACGTAATTAGGAAAAATATTTATTTAGATTTTCGTCTTATTTTGACTTGCTTAATCTGCTCCTAAATTTATGGCACTAAGTTTAGGGACACTTTGTTTATGTATAAATAACAAATATATGAGAATAAGCGAAAAAACACTAAGCTCGCTGGTAAAGAAGAATTAAACAATAAGCAAGCCATGATTTTCATACTACCATGGCAACAAAAGTTTATTTAGTTTGCTGGCAAATTTTTTCTGTCCCAAATTTGAAAAATGCTTTGTACACTAAAGAAGCATCGCTAGTAGCGCCACCACTCAGCCATTATCATCGTAACAAAACTACAAATTTTATTAATCAGCTGTCAAACGTTTGTTACAAACGAATGTTTTTGAGAATAAAGCCGGAAAATGTTAAAAAAATATCGAAAAAAACCGTGGCTCGATTTGTTGTGTTGTTGGGTGTATTTCGAGAGGAAATGAGTTTTTACCGGTTTTCCAATAAACAGTGTTAATCCGAATGAAGAAATAAATTTTATACAGTCCCTGTAAATATAAATTGTATCTATTTGATACAATAAATACACATTTTAGTAAAAATTAACATGAAAAGTGTAAACATTTCAATTCAGTAAAAATCGTCAAACAAATAAGTCGTCTAAATTCAAACAGCATTTAGCATTATTAAAAGCGTTGATTAAGAAGGTCTCCAATCAACGGTAGAATACCATTATATTATGTATTATATATAATATTATGTTGCCATGAATTCGTAGGTATATTTTGTTGTTTAAAATGCAGTTCAATTTTAAGGTAATGTTTGTGCAACAATTATTTTTTACTAATTTCTTAAAAATGTCCAAACTTAAATATAAATTATATTAGGTTTAGTTATCATTAGTATATTCTGCAACAACAAATGTACTTACAGAATTAGTTTTTTAGTTTTTTCCTTGCAACGTAAAACACAAATAACGTGCGCGATTTAGCTGTGCAATTGAATAAAAATAGTCGACTAAGACTTCTGCCTTCCTCTCTTTTGTGAAAAAACTACCTATTTATTTAAAAATGATGAGCAGTTCCTATGCTTTAAATGTATTGTTCATAAATTCACACAATGCTATTGAAAATCCGATACTTCTTTAGGGTATTCTTTGGAAGAAAGGTGTAATGTTTTTCTATTAATCTGGTAAAAATGCGTATGCCGAAGCAGTAAATCATAACTTGCTTATTGTTTAACTAGTTTAACTAGTGATCATGTGTTTTTGCACTTATTATTATTAACAATGTATCCAACTGTAAAAAAATTAAAAATACAATACAATACAAATTTTAGCCTTGTATTTTCTTGATAAATAAAATACAATTTCATATTCATTAAATTCATGAAAATTTATAAGAAAAGTTTATAAACAAAAATATAGTGAGAATAAGGAAAATAATGGGGGTCAATTTTAAGTGGGACACCCAGTGCATACTGTATATTATGTTGTATTTTAAAATGTCCAAATAGTTTTATTAATATAAAAATTCGAATATACCTCCAAATTTTTACTGAAAAAATAAAACATGTAATTCAACAATTATAATAATAATAATATTTATTGATCACACAGCATATATAAAACATATTGGACCAATCAAGTCAAATTACAAAATAATATATAAAAACACTAGAAACACCAGAGATAAATATCTTAAAAATTATCGTTAAAAACAGAATCTTGTTTTTAAACATCTTGGAACATTTACAATAAGACGACTTTATTATAACATTTAATTCCCATATAAATAAAAGAAGTTTGACATGCAGAGAGCCTATAAAGTGGTAAAGCTCATTTTGACTTTTTCTTAAATAACTGTATGTTGCTATGATGTCAAAATTAAATTTAATATCTATAAACAGGGAAACGATAACATTCTGTATTTCCTAAACAATATTTAGCAATAATATGTTTCACTTTTGTTATGCATGCACCCAAGGATCTTTGTTCCATTATAAAAACATTGTTAAAATGATAAGTGCTACCCCAAAATATAATGTCATACGCAAGATGTGCCTGGACTACCCCAAAGTACATACGTCGCAGTACTGAACATGTTACTGACTTTATTAAATAACAAGCAAAACTATTTTTTTTTATTAAAAGTTGCTCATTTATATTTGTATTTAAATTCAAATCATTTACAAATATTAAAAATAGAAGTGGCCCCAATATCGATCCTTGAGGTACTCCCAATGTTACTCTGGATATATCCGATTTTTCATCGTTTATAGATACTACTTGGGTTCTGTCTAATAAACATTCTACCCATTTATTTGCAACACCTCTAACTCCTATATTTTCAAGTTTATGTAATATTCATCTATGATTAATAGTATTAAATGCTGACTTAGGTCATAAAACAATCCAACAAAATGCTGTTTTTCTTTTGAACTTTTAAGAATAAAATTTAATTCACTCTCTATTGCTGTGTTAGTGGACTTCTCCTAACCCATTTTGAAATGCAAAAAGGTTAGTTAGAATCTAAAAAATTCTGTAGAGGATTGTAATACAAGGTATCTATTATTTTACTAAACTGATTTTGAAGACTTACTGGTCTGTAATTTAGAGGGTCAGGTTTGCTTTCTTTATTTTTATAAATTGGGACACATTTTAAACACTTAAGTGCAGAGAGGTACTCTAAAAGAAATTCTTTTGATTTATTTAGAATTTTTCCATTTACATAATCAATACTGGGTGTTCATTTTTTACTTGTATTTGCACTTCTTCTCAAGTAACCGGCTTTAGATAAAATAATCTAAAAAAAGTCGAGGGTAGTTGAATTATAATTCACTATAATTATGCGTAAGATTTGAAGAATTATAATCTTTAAAAATATTTAAAAAAGTATAATTTAATTTATTACCAATTTTTTTGAATTACTTATTATTTTGTTATTATATTTTATTTCAGATATTTTTTTAATTTTTATATTTCGTTTTGTTATTTATAATTTTCCAGCTTTCCTTACAAATATTATTCGAATTAATTCGTTTTTTATCATTAAATTTTTTTTTTGACAGCTTTATATCATTTTTATACAGTTTTTTTGTTAAATTTTTATAACGCAAAGTGTATTAAGAATTATTAATTATTTTAGACAATTTATCCATTTCACATAGCAGGGAGTGCATTTCCTTTAATTCTCTTGTAAACCATTGCCGAACCTTCTTAACTAAAAAAAATACAAATAGTAAAATAACAAAAAAACATCAAATTTTCCATTTGTATTATGTGAATAATTCCTACAAGTTACAAGATCATGTATATCAGATTTCATTGTAGCAAGGTTCAGTTCATATATTAGATGTGTATGATCACTGATCAAGTGCAAATGAAACACCATCAGAAGCAAAAATAAAAAATATATTTTATTTATAAAAAGAAGTAGAAAGTTAGTTATCCTAAAATAATGCACTATAATATTTAAGGGATACAAAACAAAATAGACAGCCTTAAATATAGTATATATAGTTTTCTAGGGGAGGTACTATTGCACGTCTACGGAAAAAGCTTTGAAATAACAGCAATCCAGGACATTTTAGGATAACTAACTTTTTGCTTCTTTTTATAAATAAAATATATTTTTTATTTTTGCTTCTGATGGTGTTTCATTTGCACTTTTAATGATTTAGCTTTTCCTTTTGCTGATAATTATAATTGCCTGACTGAAGATTCTTTATTTATACTACCATTTACTTTTATATAGTTTATAACATCAGGTACTTCGACACTTTTAGATAAACGTCCTATGTACATTTTGGATGGAACTTTTTATTTTTACCTTTTTCTGTAGCTGCTTTAGTTGTATTTAGTTTTGCTTTTTCCTTGTGTGTAACCTATTTAAAACCATTGTTTTTATCATTTTTCTTATTAATTACCTTTTCTATTCCATTTTTAATTGATTAACTGTTATTTTATTTTGGCTTGTGAGAAATTAATTTATCTTTATAATTTGAATTTACATTTTTCATATTTGGTTTCGTTTTCTTTACTCCTTGATTCTCTGTTGTTATTGTAGTTGTTTTATGTGTTTTTTTCCCTGCTCCCAAATTCCAATTCGAGTGTTGTAATTTTTTGTTTCAACAAAGATTTATTTTCAAATAATAGTTTATTTTTATCTTGCTTATTTACTAATAGTTTTAAATAGGTACCTATTTTCCATTAGGACAGATTCCATCTTGTCTTTTGGGTAAATATCAGACTTTTGGCTCCCATCTTTTATAAGATTTTTAGTTTTGGCAACACAATCCGAGCAAACCCATCCTGCACAATCCTTGTGTAACCACTCTTCACACTAAGTCTTATAACACTTTACACTGTTAGTATTAGATTTACGACACGTTAATTGACTTGTCGCCATCTTTATATTTAATTGAAAAAAAATTGAAATAAGGAGTAGGATACTGGATTATTTTATAAAGTTAAGATTGAATAAACTGCCGATTTTTATTAGAAATACAATTTTAATAATATGAAAATATAATATAGTGTTTCCCATTTAAGATGGAAACACTCCTGTAGCATTTATATTTGGAACTAGATTTTAATGAACAAAGGCTCAAAAGATAGAGAATAAAAACTCTATGTAAGCTGTAAAAATTATTTTTAATGTCACCCTAGAGATGCCTACTATAACATTTTTTTCTATGTCAAAATTCGGAAAAAATATTAGGGTCGTTTGGTTGGAAAAAAAATAAGTACGCCACTGAATTCGGCATGGTTCAAATTGAGTACATGCCAAATGTTATCAAAAACAAACAATTAATAACTATTTTAGACAAGTTTTTTTTAAATATTTATAACCAAAAATAAAATAAATTTTGGAGGTTAGGAGAAAAATAATTACGCCTCTGAACGCGGCATACTTCAAAATAGGTACATCGAGGGGTAAACCACTGATTAAAAAAAAATAAAAAACGCATAAGAGTAACAATCACAACAAATACAAAAGCTACGGTGGTGTTTCCATCTTAAACTGGCCACACTTTGCATATATAATATCGGCCTGATATATAACTTTTTTTTTACTAATAATGGTCCAATAAATTTGTGAGACCATTTTGTAGGGAAAGTACCACAAAATTGCAATTTAACTTTTTGACCGATAGTCAATAGTTTAGTTTCTAGATTCCTAAAACGCGTATAAGTCTTTTTACTAAGTCAAATATAATTGATAGAAACTTGACTCAATGGAATTTTTAGTCATTTAAATAAAAAATCGCTACATAAAATCAAAGAAAAAAATTAAAAAAACATTTCCCTGTATTATTCCTATGGGAAATTTTAAAACTCGATAAGGAATCTCTTAAAATAACATTGAAAAAAAAAAACGATATCTACTGGTTTTTAGACACCTTAACCTTAACCATTATATAATTAAAATGTTTTTAGCCTGGGTTGCAAGTTAATAAAATAAAACTAGCAATAAACTATCAAACCGATATTAATAAAACAAAAGTAATGCCTTCATTGAGTCCAAAGACCAGAAGAAAGTTAAATAGCTTATGTTTATCTAAAAATAAATTGTATAGAGACAATAAATTGGTCACAGGGGATGAACAGTTATACAACAAAATTGCATATATTTTGGTGGAACAACAAAATTTGGAAAAATTAAAATTGCAATGCAGCAAAGATGCAGAAAAAATAACTTTAAGAATGTCTAGAAGAACTAAGGCTGATACTTTGGATAACGAAAGTGAAAAATCTATGAACAAAAAAACTAGTACCAGTTCTTTCAAAAAAGAAAATTCGTCAAAACATACCGACAACGCATCCAAAAGCAGCTTACCCAAAATTAATAAGAAAAAATTACAGGATAAAAAGTCTTCACTTGACTTGGTTTCTGAAGAACAACCAACAAGATCAACGAGAAATTCCAAAACAATTGATGAATCTTCATTTGAATCTTCAAGTGACTTCATTACAAAAATATCTACAAAAAAATTCAAAAAAGTTGTCTCTGAAAAAGATTTAGATTCTACTTTAAGTAAAGAAAGTGATTTAGAAAAGGAAAATACAGAAAACAGTTCTGAAGATACAACAATAAATTTGGATTGTGACAACAAAATTAAAAGCTCACCTACTAAGGGTGAAAGAAAAAGTATTTTTGATGATTCTTCAGATTCTGAAATGGAAGTTGTTTTTGACACTGAAACCTTAAGCTTTGATGATCTCTTTAATTTGGAAGAAAACAAAAATTACCAAAAAACAGATGTTCCAACAAAATGTGCCAAAACCAAGGCTTTTGATTCTTCTGATTCTGAAAATGAAGATAAATTAAGAAATACAGATACAAATTCTGAAAATGTTGCAACTAGCAAAGAAATCAACATTGAAGATTCGCTAAAAAAACATAACATTCTTAAAGTCCTATGCATAAATATTGAAAGAAAATCACTGGATGTGGAAAAAAAGAAGAAACGAAAGAGTGTGACATTTAAAGAGGACAACATGGTTGAATATTTTCCCATTATTGATGATTATTCTTCCACACAATCAGATTTTGGGTTGGATGCTGGACATACCCCAAAACCAAATAGAAGATTATCTTCAAAAGACTCAGATGAAGAAAGTGAAGATTTAGAAGAGATTGACAAAGAAAGTGAAGAAACAATTACTAATGGTAAATTAGAAGATAAACAAAATAAAGATTCGTCTTTAGAAAATAAAGAAATTATGGAAACAACTGATTTTTCAGAAGATGCCATTATAGATTTAGACAATTCACCACCCAGAGAAAATAATGAAAATTCAATGGACATTGAAAAAGAAGAAATAAACACTAATTGCAAATCAGAAGACAAAAAGTTTGAAAATAAAGGTAGAGGTTCTTCGAAAATTGAGGAAAATACTACTTATAATTTGGAAGATACCACTAAAAATATGGTTAATACTGTAAATTTGGAAAATAATTTAATTGACGTTGAAAAAGGAACGTGCATCACAGATTCAAATGAATTAATTTCAAAGGAAAAAAACACATGTGTTGAAGATCAAGAAGACCATAATACTGAAAGTTCAACATCAGAATCTGACTCATTAAACACAGAGACGGATAGCACAGCTGAAAAGGAAGAAGAAAATTGTTCTTATAAATCTGAAGAAAACACTTTAAAAAGTTCGACGTCAGATAATTCCGACTCTTCAAACGAAGAAACATATAGCACTACTAACAAAGAAGAAGTAAATTGTTCTGATAAAGAGGAAGGTAAATCTGAAGAAACCTTTTCCGAACAATCCGAAAGTATAGTAACGTCGAGTGAAGAAACCGTAAATAAAAAACGTCAACGTTCTTCTAATGAAGCAAACAGCGATACAGAAAGTAACGAACAATTAAAAAAAAATAAAAAAACGCTCAATTTAAATTCAGATAGAAAAAGGAAACATCAATTTGCTCAGGACAATGAAGATTCAGATGATGATGCTTTGAGTAGCAATATTAAAAGTCCAGATATCAAAGCAATTAAATTGAATAAGAAAGCATGTTTAAGTGTAGATACTGATGAAGAAAGAGAAAAAATAAATAGTATAGCTAAAAAATATACTGGTTCTTTAATATTTACGCCGGTAAAGGAGAAAGGTGCATCCGAAAAAATGTCTCCATTAATGTCTCTGCAACATGAAGATATTTCAAATGATGATGATGATATTCTTTCAGGGTTTCAGTGTATAGATGAAGAAAGTGCTGAAGAAGAAGTTGAAACCACTGAAAAAGACAGTGAAAGAACAAGGCTGCAAGAAAAAAGTGAAGATTTATTAGCTTCACTTAATAAAGAAAAAACAGATGTAGACACCATGGAAGACTTAAGAAAGGCTATTGAAAATGATGTTAAAAGTAAAAATAAATTTGATGAAATTATTTTGGCAAGTGAACCCCAAAATGTATTGGATATGCTTACGTCGGAATCTGACGAGCTATAAATAACACTGGTCAACCATTTTGCTGCGTTGTATATATTAACTTTTCTAGGGCATTATGAGTGCGCTAATTCCAATTAGGTCATGTTTTTGCGATATTGTGAAAAACCGTATACATTTTTTTTAAATACTTAACCGTATTTCCTCGCTGTAATAATAATAATAATAATAATTTTATACATTCATAAAGTTTTTCCCTGTAACATGCTTGTAACGAAATAAAATTGTTTTTTATTACAGTATTGTAACGTGAACAATTTTTGTCCGATTTTAATAAAATTAAATATAATTTCTAATACCTTTCTCCATATGATTTAATGTTTTAAAATGTTAATTCAAATATATGGTAACGGGAACGGAAACTTAAACGGTAAAGGTTGGAGAGACTCAGCAATCGCTATCGATCACAGTGGTTTCTTAGTCCCTCCCACCTTTACTGTTTAGATTCCCGTTCCCTTTACCGGGCTATTGCGCAGCGGGCTTTAAAAAACAACCGCGCGTGTAAAAACGTACGGTCATATTTGCACCTGGCACTTGACTCCTTAAATAAATTCTGTAGTAAGTAACGAATTAAAAAACAAAACACAATGACACTGTTTAACAATATGTTTAAAAAATAAACAAAACCTTCTTGCATAAATTACTACTAAAATACATTCCAAAAATATGATTTTTTTAGAAAATTATTTTACATTAGATTACAGTATACGTTTTTTTACAATATCTTTTAAATCAGCGCTCCAAAATTACCCTGGAAAAGTTGTTGGCCTGTGTAATTATTGTAATCAAATATTGATGTTTTTTCTATTGATAAGTAAATTGTTTTGTAGGTACTCTCTTATAATTAATTAATATCATAACAATAAAAGTGCAGTTTTTATATAGAGTGTATTTTATTTACAAGACCTAGAATAAATTACAGTGTCAGTTTTTTAAATGGCTATTAATTTAAAATATTTGTAGGTTTCTTTATCCGCATTCACCTATAACTTCATTATTAATCATCCACAAATATTACAGTTGTAGATGGATTAACCATATCAATGGACCTCTAAAATTTGACAATAAAAAATTATTAGCATACTTTTTTAACACGTTTAATATTTAAAATATTAAGTTTGAAATTTTTAAAACTTTATTATAAACTAAAAACAGAAATTAGCTAAACATTGTAAATGATATGTGGTCGTTGGTGGTAAAGCTGGCAAATGCAAATAAATATTTAGATATCCACCAATAAGAGAAGAAAAAGACTTTGGGAAATATTTTCTTTATATATTTACTTATTTAATACTAAACTAAACTTAAAACGTTAAAAGGACTTTTTAACCTTTACCTGGTATGGTATGGTTTAAATGTATATATTGTTGTAGGCGAAATTCTGGAGCAAAATAATACATATATTTTTTTCTATTTTTTACAAAATTAAAAAAAGTGGACTTAATAGCCTTTGGCTTCAAGGTTTAGTTTAGGATAGTCCACTTTTCAAATTTTGAGAGCATAATGCGTCTATTCTAATAATATTTTGTTCTATTTTTAAGAATACACAATACCTTAAAAATAAAAAAAAGTGGACCAAAAACCCTTTGGCTCGAAGGTCCAGATAAAAAATATAAAAACATAAGAAACAATATAAAAAAATATTTATCCCCTCCATAATGTCTTCCTCACTGAAAGAAATGAGCTAACAAAACACTTTAACAAATACTTGTTTAATTGTTATAATAATACATATGATTGTAACAATCATACATTTATATACTATTATAACAATGTTATCACTGTCATTGTTAAACACGGATTCTTAAAACGTTTTTATTGTGGTTATTGTGTTAAATACCTAAACCAATTAAAGGATTATTAGGACAATTACATTGATTAAATATGGTTATTAAATTGTTTTATTACTATTTTTATTATTACCATTATTAAACCGTTTATATGCAAATATTAATGATTATTAAATACTTTAATTACTATTATTAAAATATTTTAAGAACGATCATTTTCGCGTTGGTTTCGCTGTACTTTTGGCAAACGACCCAACGTGAGAGCGAGGAGTGGTCGATGGTGTTAAATGCTAATAGAAACTTTTTATACCCTATTAAAAATGCCCTATAGAACCCATATTGATCCAGATAAGGAAACTAATATGGATTTATATGGTTCTATATGTCCTATATGGAACGACCTGGTTTACACTTTGGAATCTATATGGTTTAATATGGAATTTCATTTTAAAATGCCCTATTAAAAATGCCCTATAGAACCCATATTGATCCAGATAAGGAAACTAATATGGATTTATATGGTTCTATAATATATTATATGTCCTATATGGAACGACCTGGTTTACACTTTGGAATCTATATGGTTTAATATGGAATTTCATTTTAAAATGTACAACTTAGGGATTTTTATATGGATTTATCTGGTTTCTGTTTTATGTGTCTTTCCATATAGGTTTCCCTATATAGTTGAATATGGAATTCCATTTTAAAATGTATATATATTTAAACGAAAATTGCATATTAAACCATATAGATTCCCCTATATGGTTAAATATGGATCTATATGGTAATAATTTTTTTCACACCCAAACCATATTGGGTCAGATAGAGCAATATGAACCTATATGGCAATCCATATAGAAATCACTTTTCTATATGGTTTTCCAGGTATGGAATTCTATCTGGTTCAATAGTGCAATGCCTGTTTCAAATTCCTATATTGAACCAGATAGAACCATATAGATTTTTATTTTGTGTTTCTATATGGCATTTTTAATAGGGTGTACAACTTAGGGATTTTTATATGGATTTATCTGGTTTCTGTTTTATGTGTCTTTCCATATAGGTTTCCCTATATGGTTGAATATGGAATTCCATTTTAAAATGTATATATATTTAAACGAAAATTGCATATTAATCCATATAGATTCCCCTATATGGTTAAATATGGATCTATATGGTAATAATTTTTTTCACACCCAAACCATATTGGGCCAGATAGAGCAATATGAACCTATATGGCAATCCATATAGAAATCACTTTTCTATATGGTTTTCCAGGTATGGAATTCTATCTGGTTCAATAGTGCAATGCCTGTTTCAAATTCCTATATTGAACCAGATAGAACCATATAGATTTTTATTTTGTGTTTCTATATGGCATTTTTAATAGGGTAGTGCAATGGAAATGGAGAGAATTCAGTGCTTTAAAAAAAAAATAGGTTTGGAGGCTTATTATTATTTTAATAAACATTCTTATTTATTTTAATAAACATTTTGTTGTTTTGTTAAATACTTTTAAATGGTTTTAAAACCATGAAGTTCTTATTTATTTTAATAAACATTTTTGATCTCATACAGTGTTTTACTATTTTATATACATATATACACACATTTTTATTAAGATTTTTATTATTATTATTTTATTATATTTTTAGGGGGGTTGGTTAAATAAATAAAAAAAAATCATACAGGACAAGTTAGCTCTAAATATTAATTATAACCTAGCCCCCACACCAGTTTAAGTTTTCAATAGAAAAATGCATGTATTTTTAAAATCAAACTAAAAATTTATAACTTTGGTAATAATAATTATTGATAAAAATATTTAAAATTAGGCAGAATTTAGTTACTTAGTTAGTAATTACTTACCTACATAATGTAAAAGAGGATGCATTGAAAAAAATTCAAGAAATGTTTTTTCAATGCAACCTTTTATACATTATAATATAATGTAATTACATTTTATAAATAACATTTCTGTGAAATTTAAATTTTTTCATAAATTATTACCAAAGTTATAAACTTTAATTTCAAAAAATACATGCATTTTTTCATTAAAAGCTTTGACTGCGATGGTGGCCAGGTTAAAATTAATATTGAGAGCTGAAACTTGGCATCATTTTTTTTATTTATATTTAAGCGATTAGAACCACCCCAAAAAAAATCAAAAAAATAGTAGTTTAAATTTAAGCGGGAAGAATAATGAAAAAAAATGCTAAGGTTATGAAATAGCTTTATTACAGTAACTATAGTTACTGTAATAAAGCTATTTCATAACCTTAGCATTTTTTTCATTATTCTTGTGTATACACAATAGGGTGATTCATTTCCGCAAAGTTTTTGTTTTTTTTCGGTGCTCAGGCAAAATATTAATCTACCTATAGAAAAAAAAATTTTCACCAAGGTAGAGCTCTTAATATCAATTTTAAGTACTTGCAGTTTAAATTTAAAGTTTTCCCATTTAAAATGCATGTAAAAAAAATGGTTTTTTTTTCAAATTTCTAATGCTTACCCACCTTTGACAATATTGCAAATCGGTTTAATACACCTTATGGGGAATTTCACGCTCTTTAAAATTGCTTTTGAGTTTTTTTTGTAACTCGCATTGGTTCACCAGTAGGAGTCGTCAATGGACAGTTTTTGAAAAAAATCGTTTTTTTTTATTTTTTCGAGCAAATTGCCAAAAGTAGTGAGAAAAAAGGGCTAACATTATGAGTTGGTAATTATCAATTTCTTACGTTTTCAGTTATAAAAATGGCTGTAAATTCATTAAATATTGGTTGGATAACTTTTTTTTATGATTCAGCCCTTTTTTCTCCCTACTTTTTGCGGTTTGTTAGAAAAAATTAAAAAAAAAACGATTTTTTTCAAAAACTGTCCTTTGACGACTCCTACTGGTGGATCGACCAATGCGAGTTACAAAAAAAAACTCAAAAGCAATTTTAAAGAGCGTGAAATTCCCCATAAGGTGTATTAAACCGATTTGCAATATTGTCAAAGGTGGGTAAGCATTAGAAATTTGAAAAAAAATATATATTTTTTACATGCATTTTAAACGGTAAAACTTTAAATTTAAATAGTAAGTACTTAAAATTTATATTAAGAGCTCAAACTTGTTGAGAATTTTTTTTTCTATATGCAGATTAATATTTTGCTTGAGCACCGAAGAAAACAAAAACTTTTCTCCCTACTTTTTGCGGTTTGTTAGAAAAAATTTAAAAAAAAAACGATTTTTTTCAAAAACTGTCCTTTGACGACTCCTACTGGTGAACCAATGCGAGTTACAAAAAAAAACTCAAAAGCAATTTTAAAGAGCGTGAAATTCCCCATAAGGTGTATTAAACCGATTTGCAATATTGTCAAAGGTGGGTAAGCATTAGAAATTTGAAAAAAAAACATTTTTATTACATGCATTTTAAATGGGAAAACTTTAAATTTAAACTGCAAGTACTTAAAATTGATATTAAGAGCTCAAACTTGTTGAGATTTTTTTTTTCTATATGCAGATTAATATTTTGCTTGAGCACCGAAGAAAACAAAAACTTTTCTCCCTACTTTTTGCGGTTTGTTAGAAAAAATTAAAAAAAAAAACGATTTTTTTCAAAAACTGTCCTTTGACGACTCCTACTGGTGAACCAATGCGAGTTACAAAAAAAAACTCAAAAGCAATTTTAAAGAGCGTGAAATTCCCCATAAGGTGTATTAAACCGATTTGCAATATTGTCAAAGGTGGGTAAGCATTAGAAATTTGAAAAAAAAACATTTTTTTTACATGCTTTTTAAATGGGAAAACTTTAAATTTAAACTGCAAGTACTTAAAATTGATATTAAGAGCTCAAACTTGTTGAGAATTTTTTTTTCTATATGCAGATTAATATTTTGCTTGAGCACCGAAGAAAACAAAAACTTTGCGGAAATGAATCACCCTAATACACAATTATTATTACAGCTCTTAGAGAGTTGTATTATAATAGTTAATCTTTAAATGACATAATAGCCATCATTAAACTGCTTCACTGGTAGCACAAAATAACTTGGTGATAATAATTAAACTGTTTAACAGTAATAATGATATTTCTTAAATAACTGCAGTTAATAGTTTTGAATATGTTTATAGATTGAATAACCATCGTTAAAGTGTTTTAAGACAACAGGTATTATATCCATAACTAAGCTGATAGACTGTCCCAAATAGTATACAACTTTTTAATAACTATTATTAAATATTGTATTACCAGCTTTAAACATTTCTTTCAGTGCTGCCATTATCGATCAGTATTCTTAAGAATTATCTGATGTGGTGAATGTAAAAAGATTATATTCAGGAGCTTCAACTTTATAAAAATATTGAGGAGTGAGAACTTTGTACGTGTTCGTTGACCGATAACGCAGAATTAGGGTCGTGCGCAGGTTACAAAACCAAACGTTGACCAACCGCCCAGTAAGCACCAAACAGTCGGCCTTCGCTCGGCATAGTCGGTTGACCGGCGGTTCGGCCGCGTTATGTTAGCCCGGTACAGTTTGGCCATGTTCTAACCAAAGTCGGCCAGAATACGGCATGCCGCTGCAAAATCGTTCGGCTTGCCCTAGCCGGCCGGAATACGGCCTACCGCGGCATAAGCAATATATCTCACGGCTGCTTACGCAAGCGACCTAACTATAAATAGCGATGGGTTGCAATATTTATATTATTTATTAATCTTAATATTTATTATTAATTTTTTATTTAATTATTAATACCGTCTATTAGCAACAAAATTACTATTTATTAAAAAGTAAACAACCATTTACAAACAATTAAAATAATTTATTATTTACATTACCACGTGGTACTGTACAGTAATTACTTAAATTAATTTACGATGAGATTATGACATTCGGCCAGGCGGACATGCCCGGTCTACACGCCGGAACAAATACATGTGTCGGGCCGCGGCGCGCACGCGGCTGATTCGGCAAAACGTATTCGGGCCCTATGCTAGCTTGTGCTTACTGGGCGTGCACTAAATGCACGTGAGTCGACGGTCTATGCGAGGCGCTCCTTTCGATCGGTAAGGTAAGTAATATTCTTTATATTAATAATATTAAATGCACCTCGTAGCAAGAGGTTGTCAACGCTCGCTCGGCAGGCGTTACAGTGCCACAACAGGGAAAGTGATACAGTCAGGACCGAAACAACGAATTTAAAGTGGTTCACTGTTAATTAAACGAATACAAGTGCAAAAAATAAACAATAAAAAGATAATTAATAAATAAGTAAAATAAGAGTGAAAAGTGCGTGTGGTCCCCACTTTAAGTCACATAGAGAGCTACGGGCGTGACAACGATAAACTTACCTGGATTATCAACACATACAACACATGCCAATAGCGAACGGTAGCGGTTGAGGTAATTTATCTAATTGCATGACCTAATAATACAGAAAATCTAATATAAACTTAAATTTAAAAAAAAATTATTCTAAATTCAAACGCAAACTTTGGAACCGCAAATTAACAAGATTTACATCTCGCAACCAGGCGCCAACAGTGTATATCCTATAGGTTTAACACACTCGACTATAGCTAGCCATTATTTGTTACTGAGCAGATGAGGATGGAGATGGGGACTTCAAACAGTTAATGTTCAGCTATGCCATTACAGACGCACTCTTTCAAGTAAATATTGCAACCCATCGCTATTTATAGTTAACGATCGCTTGCGTAAGCAGTCGTGAGATGTATTGCTTATGCCGCGGCAGGCCGTAAGCGGGCCGGCTAGGGCAAGCAGAACGATTTTGCAGCGGCATGCCGTTTTTCGGCCGACTTTGGTTAGAACATGGCCAAACCGTACCGGGCTAACATAACGCGGGCCATAAGCGGGACGACTGGGGGCAAGCCGAACCGCCGGTCAACCGCCAATGCCGAGCGAAGGCCGAGTGTTTGGTGCTTACTGGGGACTAGCTATAGCTAGGATTGACTTATGGGTTGATGTCTATAGACATCAACCCATAAGTCAATCCACAAAAACATAGACATTAAGATATTCCCCAAACAAACTCTCGACAAAACCATAAAGAAATTTCAACCTCAATAAAGCAAAACAAAACATAAAAAGTAACTAGATCCCTCAGCGGGTATAATTAAGGACCACCTGAAACAATTAATAGGTTCACGCAAAGACTAATGAGAAATGCACCACGAATTTTATACCAATACAAAATAACATAGTCAACGAAAGTGTCAGAAAAACACGACGGAAACTGCCGGGGGACACATACAAAGACAAACATAGAGACATTTAGACCGTAAGTCCAGGATGCAATCCAAGACCAACCACCGTTACGCACACATTACAGACATGGAACGCTGAACAGGGGGGAACCCTACCCTCATTCATAAATCCCAATTGAATGGGGTTATAACTAAAGCCCTAGTTGAGGAGGATTTCAGATTGTACTTAGTTTTGGGTCAGTTCAAGGTCCTCCTAAAACCAATATATTTTCCCTCCTTGTCCAGCTCTCCTCTAGCCTAAATTGGGCGTATGGTCGGCCCGGCGCACAGTGGTCTGAGAGGCAAATTTACGCGGCAAAAATACAATTTTTAAAACACTTTAAAAACGCATTTTGATGCCTCTTTATTGTTCGTGACAGATTATTATCTAAGATTTTAAACTGCGAAGTAGAATTTACTGCGTATGCGTTGCGTTATAACAAATACATGAAAGAATTGTCAAAAATACTCTTACTTTCGGAATCTTGTCTTTTTCGTGTAAAAAAGGTGTTGCGTAAATATAATAGTGAAAATTAGTGTCCAAAATTTATAGTAGGGATAAAGTTAAGTACAAATACAACTTTAAAATGTCTTTTTAGGATTTTTTGTCAAAAATATAGCGTAACCTACAAATTTTCAAGTTTTGTAATTACAAATAATAAATGGAATGTAAGTAAAAATTTATAAATACTTGCGCAGAACCACATAGTGCATTCGAAAATATGAACCTTCATCTCCGACTTTATAAAAATTCATCTGCCTTTATGCGCCTATAAGAGAGTTATGCAAAAATGAAAAATGGCCTACAAGTTACCGCTAACCTGGTCATAAAAGTAATATATTTTTTAAATTTGACAATAATTATTGCATTTAAGAATGGTAATACAATTTTATTACTCCTATTACATAATATTATTTTTTTAATATACTATATATATACAGTGTGCCCACGGATCGTATTGACAATAAAAAAAAACTTTTTTATTAGGTATGATACGAAAAAAAAACATGTTTTTTAAAAACTCTTGCTTGTTTCAAAAATAAGATTTCTACACAAACATTTTGAATTAAATGTACAGGGTGCTCAGAAACTAAAAAAACCCAAAAAACTAGAAGTGCGTTTTATGGAAAAATGAATTCTTTTTGAAAATATTTGATGGTTAAAACTTAAGACTTTCATAAAAAGATGAATGATATATACATATATATATATATATATATAATTTTTTTTTAAATTTCTGAGCACCCCGTATATATATATATATATATATATACGGGGTGCTCAGAAATTTAAAAAAAAATTATATATCAAAATAAGAGAGAAATGTGGTAAGATATTCGTAACGGAATCGCAAAAAATCATTATTCATAAAAACTTCTGCTTGTTTTTAAAAATGGGATTCCTAACAAACATTTTTAATTAAATATCCAGGGTGCTCAGAAAATAAAAAAATAGCAAAGTGCTTCAAGAGGGTAGTACAATTATTGTTCTATATGAATCTCATTTTTAAAACAAGCAAGAGTATTTAACGCATAATAAAAATAATAAGTTTTCCTATTGTCAACCATCACGATATTGGCTAAAGGGTTGTTAAAAAGAAATATGGTGAAATGTAAAATGTTGATATAATAATATATTTTTGATACTTTGAAGGTAATGGTTTTTCGGTTTTTCATGATAAAAAATTATGCTTGCGCCATGTTGCAATCGCCAACATTGGCGATCGCCCCCTGGTACGAACTATAAACATTTATTTATTTAATAAATAAATTATTAAATATAAAACATGAAAAAAAAAACAAAAAATACACAAATATTAAAAAAATTCATTTTATATCATTTGACTATACTTAGTCCCCAATACCAAATATTATTGGAAAAAATTTATATCAGAAGTAAATTTAGCACCCTTAAAAACATAAAAAACACACGTCTTGGGAAAAATATTTAAAGAATAATTTTTTCCGCGTAAATTTACCTCTCAGACCACTGTGCGGCGACAAAATTCCGGGAATGCCCTTAACCATCGACTCGCCATCCACGACCTTCCAAGGGAGAGCTACCAGTCGGCGTAAAAATTCGGATCCAACAACCACAGGTAATGCTGTGTAGTTGCGGAATACGTACACAATTTATCACAATTTAAATAGGTAGGTTCTCTTTCAGAAAATAAAAAACATGCTCTTGTCGTACACAAAAATTAAGAATTTCTGTTTTTTATTAGTATGTAGAAACAAACCTTGTCCCCATTGAGAATGTAGATTATAAATGAGTACCCTAGAAGCCAAGGAATACAAGTGACATTTAAAAAAAAATAGTGATGTACAGAAAAAGATAGCAAATGGTACCTTTTACTTGGTGTCCAAGGAATATAACTGAATTCTAAGCTTAGACATCTTGAAAAACATCATAAAACAACAAGTCAACAAGTCATAAAACAACAAACAATTTTGACTTCAAATTACTAGTGTTTTTTTTTACTTTAAACATGATAATATCAAAACTAAACAAAATGTACTTTTACCCCTTGGCTTCTAGTGTCCTCAAATGTTGTTTGACACCATCTTCAGGTCTTGCAATTACGGTGAACCGGACACTACTTCTGACGAAATATGGATCTTGGTACCGAAAAAATCGTCGCGTCTGTCGTATTTATACGAATGAAATTTTTTATTGACAATACAAATGGTATTTACAAATTGGAAATGTTCTGTTGTGAATTCTCGGGAGTTGATAATCGAGCGCATGGTACGGTCATCTTAAACCACTGCGGATGGTTACGGTCATCTGGTACCTGCTGCGTATATATACAATCATCTACTGCGCATGGGTACAATCATCTTAAAACGAATGCGCAAAGGTACGGTCATCTGGTACCTACTGCGCATAAATACAATCATCTGGTACCTACTACGTATGGGTACAATAGTCCAAGAACTAGTGCGCATCTTGTACGTACTGCGCCTAAATACATAAATTGTTAACACGATTGAAGCGCCATCTATTAAATTAGGAAATTAGGTTTTTGCAGTTTGCTGACTTGAAAAATTAGTACAAAAATGTACTGCCTCCTGGTCTATTATTTCAATACACAAAAATAGGCGTTACCCGTCCATTTTTTTACTTTGTCCAAGCAAAAACCTATGACCTATTCCTCAGGCCAAGAATTAAGGTATAACGAGTTACTTTTAAAAATATCTGGAAAAAATGAGTCCAAACTTTAACCATTGATAAACTTACAGCGTGATAGACATCGCGATAAGACTTTTTTCAAGTTGACGGAAGTACTTTAGGTACCTACCATTAAATTACGTTGTCTCCATACTTGTGACTAAAATAATATTGAATTTTAAAAACCTATTTCTTAAAACAGAAAAATCCATATTTCTTATTTTTTATGAAAATATTTTTTTTAAATATTTTGCTAAACTTTGCTATACGTTTAAATTTCTGTAACGTACAACATAACTTTATAAGCCTATTTTTTTTTAATAAGAAATACATTTTATTTTTTTAAACCTCCAAAAACTAGTGAATTTTATTGTTTTTATGAGGAAAAAAAATTTTTTTTTAGTTAAACAAAGTTATTACTAAAGATGGGATATTTAGGTACTAAAAACTGAAAAATAGGTAACTAAAAAGGTACTAAAAAAAAGCATTTTAGGTAAAAAAAACAGCATTTTAGGTAAAAAAACATTATAAGTTCAAGTCTCGTTTATAATTTTGTTTAGCCGCATACCCAAACACAGAAAATACCCTCAATAAACTATTTCTATGCAATAAACTGTGTTTCACTAAGTGACACTCACTACACAGAAGTTTTATGACAGAACGAACATAAGCTCACTACAAATAAGGTAACTGTAAAGAAAGTTACTGTTAGTCTGTGACCATAAGAAAAAATTCTATACCGTTGAGTTGCACGCCCTGGATAAAATATTGGCGGAAAATTTAAAAAGAACACAAAAAAATAAAATAAGTAAAAATATGTAAAAATAGATAACAAATATGTAAAAAAAACTGACGATTTAAAAAATATGTATAAAAAGGTAGTTTAAAGCAAAAACCTCCAAAAAAGGTAAAAAAAGGTGAAAACAAGTTAAAAAAAAATAGGTAACAAAAGTATAAAAAAGGTAGTTTAAAGCAAAAAAGCCAAAAAAGGTAAAAAAGGTGAAAACAAGTTAGGTTCATATAAAAGAAAATCTTTTAAAACACATTTTGGCATTATTGGTTTTCAAATAGTTATATCGGTTGAAAAAAGGTAAAATAACTAAAGTCCCATCCCTAGTTATTACTATAAATTTTATGCTTATGTAAAATTGCATAGTTCTATATTTAATACTTAAAACCTATGGCAATTGACTTTTTTCAAACAAAGTAGAAACACCTCTTATAAATAAAGTCTTAAAGATATTTATTGAAATAATTGGTATAATTTTAAATTATTTATATTAATTTTTATGCTGAACCCACCTTCATGGTGGGTTCATCATTTATTAAAATATTTAATATTGATATTTAACTTGGGTATGTTTTTTTATGAAATAGGATCATTACTTACATTGTAGTCGTATTATACTATAATAGCGCTTAAACTATGCAAATTAAGGTTTACGTTTACTTAAATCGTATTTTGTGGTCGTTTTTTAAGACCTTTCACAAAAACTTCGAATAGGGACTAAATTATGTATATTAATATAATGATTAACCTTGATTTTCACATCTTTTTGAATACGTTTCATTTGTATAGGTAGTTTTGGCACTTGGTACAAGTCCACTTTAATCCATGAATTTTCACAAGAAGACTCGTCTGTGGCAATGCTGATTTCTTCATCGTCAATTAAAATTTCTTCTTCTGTAATTTGATCTTCTTCGCCATAGAAATCTTCATCAAACTCATAGTCCTGGAATATTATAATAAAAACTGTTTGTTGCAAACTTAATATTATATACCCCTGTACTTATAGGAATATCTTCCACTTCATGGATAATTTCTAAACCTTCCGTTTCATCCTCTTCCTCCGATATGGAAGTTATATTCGAAGAAATATCATTAAATCCTAAAGACAATTCCTCAAAACTTTTTGAATCACCCGAAGGAATGCTGGCTTCCTCCTCCGTCCAAAATGGTTCTCTAATATCCTTCCAATCAATTAACCTCTCCATATTTTCCATACCTTCCACTCCTCTACGCGTTGTTTTCAGTATCATTTCCGTATACTTCGGCATTAACTCTTGACCAGCCGAAATGGCAGCCAAATTACGAACTTGTTCGATCTCTTCTGCCATTTTTAATTCCAAAAAAATGTTTAGAGAAGTTGTTAATAGAATGGTTGCTTGGGAAGCTTCTCCTTGCCCTAATTTAATTTCCCCAAGATATCTGTAGGTTTGGGCTACAAAGTATGTAAGGCCTTGTATATTTAAGGAATCCTTAATTACCATCAAAATTTCCAGGGCTGCGATTGTCTTGCCTTGTCTAAATATAATGTAACCAATTTAAGCAGCTTTATAGGTTTAGTTTTGAATACCACATTAAAAGGTTAAAAGGTTAAGATTTATGGTCGTTGCATTATTTAAGTTTTAAAAATGTACTTAAAATTCAGTTGTAAATTGTATTATGTATTGTTTAAATACTTAAACACTTGGTTCTAAATGATACCTACTACTTTGATTGGAATCAAATATGTTTTGAGAATGTTATGGGATTACGAATACGTGTAAACAAATAAAAGGTCATCAATAAAGTTGGGAGAAGCATAAGAGAAGTCCTTTGATTTATCGGCGTGTATATGAAATACGAGGGGAAGTCCTTACAAAACAATAAAAAACGTTTCTCAATTTTTAATAAGGTACAGGAAGGCCATCAAAATAGGCATGTGTTTCGGAAATTACACCATTCCCTGGCGAAAATAAAGCGTGCATGAAAAGTGTGCAATAAGTGTGTATTTGGAGTGCAAGTCTTTATAACAATGTGCATACACGCTACTTTGTGGTAATTTCACACTTTTTGAAATAATTAAGTTTTTTCACTCTTTATGTACATTGACATCATTACATTATATTTTAGCACATTGTTTGCACAGTGTTAGTACATTGTTTAAAGACATTTTGCAAAGCTTCAGTCTATCTTACACATGTCACATTTTATACACACTGTTAGCACGCTTTAATATTTCTCATTTATGACGCTTATGTTACACCTTTTTATACAGTGGCGTAACTATAGAAGTGGAGGCCCCGGACAATTTTTCACAAGGGGGCCCTTACCAAAAATTTTTTTTACATCATTTCAACCCCCCCCCCTTTCCAAACACACACACAATAATATTGTTTGCTTGGAGTTTTAAAAGGATTTATTCAAAGGATGGATACAATAACGTTAAAAAAAGTGTTAAGTAATTTCTGTAAAATTTTTTATTCTCATGGTACACTACCAAAATTAAAAACAGTGAATAAAACGTAAAATTTCCGAGTTTCTGACGTTACGATATACTCATTCAGAATTTAATACGCCTTACTTTGGCATCAGCGGACTTGCGAATAATTTGATCGAGGTTACTTCTCAAACGATTGGCAATTTTATGTTCGATGGACAGAATACTCAAGCAACTCAAACGCTCCTGGCCCATTGTACTTCGAAGATAAGTTTTGATGATTTTCAATTTGAAAAATGATCTCTCAGCCGTTGCAACTGTGACCGGAATAGTCAAAAACAAAATCACAGCTGTACAAACTTCTTGAAAATTTGTAGACAAAGCAGCATTTTCAACGATTAATAAATCCGCAAGTTGCTTAACAGAACTTAGTTTCTCAATTCGTTTTTTGAGACACGATCGAAGCGATATCAACTGTTCAGGAAATCTGTCACCGATGTCTTCAGCATAAGTATCCGCAAGTTTCACAGCTTCTTTGAACAATTCTTGATCCGTCATTTTTGTCAATTCTTCAGGTTGGAGAACTCGAAAAGTTTTGATGACATCCTTCAAACTCTCAAATCGATTGAGTAATTGATTGCAAATGATATCGAGACATCCATGGAAAATATTAACTCGGAATCGTGCCCCTCCATTGGATAGTCTTTCGTCTTCACATAATTCTTCGAAATATTTCTTGGTTTTCTTGATGCGCTTGTTGCAAAACTCAACCTTGACTCCCCAAGCAGCACTCAGTTTGACCGCCTGTGTTTTCGCTCCCTCGTAGTCATTTCGGAATACTCGTAGTGCTTGATACGCTCGCTCAAGTAAAACATTTGCTTGAGAAAGGTCGACGTCTGGCCGTTGAAGAGCTTTCGTAACCAGGTTCGTTGTCGTCAGAACCTTCGTGTGCATAACAACTTGAAGAACAAATTCGAAATTTTCCATCTCTTTACGTATATAAATCGCTTCATTTCGCTCAGTTTTAGAATTACTGATGAGGATGATTTTAGACAGCGCTTTCAAAATATCACAGTACCTGAATGCGACAGCTTGTAAAGAATCGTTCCGGGATGACCATCGAGTTGGACAGAGTCGTTTGAGTTTCAACAGAGAATTTTTAGAAAGGAAAGCCGATAATAACTCCCATCTTTTGATACTGTTTGCAAAAAAAACGTAAATTTGCTCAATTAACTCCCAGAATCTTTGGACTTCAGGTATTGCACCCGTCGAGGCATCATTGAGAACGAGATTGAGTCTATGCTCTGCGCAATGAACGTAAATGGCTTTTTCTTCTCTATCAAGAATTTTCTTCTGAACCCCGTAGTAAATTCCACTCATTGTAGCAGCTCCATCGATTGTCCCCGACATTTTGAAAGTTTGATTTCTCTTTTTTCCAGTCCATCAACAATTTTTGATTCCAGTCCATTAGCCGTTTGATCATCGACTTTTTCGAATCCTAAGAAAGATTCGGTGATTTTGACATCAACTGGTTTCCCGTTTTCATCTTTGATAATTTGCACGTATCTGAAAATTTGACTCATTTGATCAATTTTAGCTATATCTTGAGTTGTATCGGTTATGATGGAAAAGAATGGCGCTTCTTGAATATTCTTGACGATTTCATTTTCCACAGTCTTAGATAGCAGGCCGATGATCTCATTTTGGATTTGAGGGCTCAAGTATCGAATGGAATTCTCTGGTTTTGTAATGAGTTCTTTCAAAACAGGGTCATATACCGCCAGCAATTCAACAATTGACAAAAAGTTTCCATTATTTCCAGAATCACCAATGACCTCCCGATGTCCTCGAAATGGAAGGTTGCATCCCAGGTAGCAGGCTGACGTATTTAACACGTCGTTTATTACGTAAATAAAACGTAAAAAATACGTGCGTAAGTCACAGACCAATGACGTCTTTTTTTGGCGTGAAAAAGACGTCATCTTAAGACGTCTTTGTATGTGTAAAAGACTATGCACACTTTCAAAATGATTTAGGTGCAGAAAAGGCACTTTTGCGTATTGCGTATCTGTTTCATGGTTGTGTAGGATGCTCTTGGGTTAATAGGGTTAATAGCTGGGGTAGGCATAATCAAAATCACTCACGTTCAAAGATTTCGTTGCTCACGTTGTTTGTTGTATCATGACCCACGTTGATATCAACGTTGCCACGTAGCGGTTGGTAGGTGATTAATAGCTTGGTGATTAGTGATTAATAGCTTGGTGATTAATAGAGGTAGGTAATAAAATTTTTAGCTTGAATTAATATCTTATTAATAATAAGTTTTTTATTACAATTTAAGTAGCATCCTTGTTTATTAATGATTTGGAAAGAAAAGCTACAATCTGACAACGGTGGCGCTCCGACATAAAAAGACAAGCGGGTAATTTAAATATTTATTGTTATAGAAAATGAAAAAAGATTTATTATAGATAAACATTATGTCAACGCAAAATTTTAATGCAAGTAATTTTTTGCATTGGTAAACATAAAAAAAATATAATATTAAAAGTTTTATTAGCGGGCTTTCAACTATGAGAATCGTTTTTTTCTTAATAATTATAATTATTATAATAATATTTATATGCATTTATAAAAAAATATTTGTATGTCTTTTATATTAAATTCGATCCCACTATTTTTAAAATAGCAAATGTTACGTTTACACTACTTTTTAATATTTTTATAAAACACGTGTTTTATAAACATATTAAAAAGTAGTGTACACGCAAATTTTATGCGTAACATTTGCTATGACGTACGTCAAAATTAAAATTTTCTATAGACAGGATTGTTAAAAAAATATGACTAAAAATTTGCGTGTTTATTACCTGACAACTATGACGTATAATATACGTCTTAAAACTACGTTATGTTGACGTCATATCGGGACAAGAAGACGTCAGATGACGAAAAATCACCAATATTCGACGTGTTAAATACGTCAGCCTGCTACCTGGGATGTAGCCAGGGTAAGAATTATATTCATAATTCTGTCGAGAACTTTGCACCAGAAAGATTTTTCTCGGAGAGTTTGATTTTCAAGGTCCTTATCGATGAGAGATTTATTCAATCGCCACGATACGTATACCATGCAAGCGTTGTAATGAATGGTTGACTTTTCGTGATGAGAAATTTTGCTACTTAATTTTGCCCAGTTACGGAATCCATCTACCCTAGCTGGTTTATAACTTGCACATTCTCTATCAGCAAATAACCAGCAAACCTCACAATATGCGCAGTCAAGAACTTCAGCAGGGTTGGGTATCTACCTACATTTTTGTTTTCGACATGTAGAAAACCTTTTTCGACGGTAGAAAACGTAAAAAAGTAGAATACTGTCAAATATCAAAAAATGTGAGGTTATGCAAGTTTGTTGTTTATTATGATTTGTTAAATGTTGTGAAAAATCAGACACTCACCATAAATTTGAAGTTATTTGGAGTTTTTTAACATTATTATGGTGGGAAAAAAAGGGCCACGTTTGGTTGGGAGACCCCAACATAATTTTTGGCATGAGGGCAAATTTTTATTAATTATAGAGAAGTGGAAGGAGAAGGTCGAATAAGGTAATTTACGTAGGTAGAAAACCCTATAGGTTTTGGACGCAAGTCGAAAACAAGTTTTCTACCCTTTTCTACCAAGGTAAATTACCTAAGGTTTTCTACTGACCCAACCCTGAACTTCAGAATAACATAACCTAAAAACGAAAAAATTATGAGTTTTTTTTTTAAATCGTGTCATATGAAACAATGAGTAAGTAATTTGCTTAGTTACCATGTTCGTGGAATTTTCAATCCTGCTTTATTTTTTGATTCATAAAAAAACGAAGAAAATCGATTCCCCGTTTCTTCATCTCGTGGTAAAGGTCCCATCGGTTGGCATGGTCCATGCGAAATTATGAATCTTTTTAATTCTGCAGTTAAAACGCTCTTGTAATGTCCTTTATCAGCAGGATGTCTTTTTTCTAGCAAATTAATATGTTCCATAGTAGTGTTTAGCACAGGAGCTGCCATTTCTTCCTTTTTTGAATCGTCTGTAGCGATGGAAACGTTACTGTCAGTGTTCGGTGGTGTAACGATCATATCTGCTTCTGTTTCTTTTTGCTGCATATCGCTACTAGAAGAATAACTCTCCCTTTAGCCTTCATCTTCAGATTTTTGTTTTTTCTGTTCCTGATGTTGTGGCGTGAAAAATGACGTTATGGGTTTCAACTTTTTCACAGCTGCTTCTGACTCCAATTTTATTTTCCTTTTTTGAGCACCACTTGGATGAACGCGTTTATTCGAGCTTATGTTTGATTATTTTATCTGTAATAGGATAATTTTTCATCAGATATGCGTTCCGAAGTTTTCATATTATATAGCGTCACAGTGCACTAATATGTTATATTTGTTCATAGATTTCAGTATTATATTGATATAATTTATACTTTTCAATTTTCTCGGAGTAATTAAATATTAAAACCTATATTCAACGTTACGCAAAAATTTTCATTCGCAACCATGAACTGACGTATTATTTTCATGATATACATATATGTTAAGGTTACAGCCACGACAGTCACTTACCCGATGAATGATTTACTCCAGAATCAACCATGAAATAGGCGCCTCAAAAAACAATTCACGTTTCAACTCAAACTCCGTCAAACTTTATTCAGACATACGACAGAAATCGAGCAATCAAGATTGTTTTCGAAAAGTTTGTTTTGATTCAATATTATCACTTGAAATTCAGTGCGAGAAACTTTCAAAACCTTGAGCGAGAAAAGGAAGGTTGGCCATAATGAAACATGCGCATCCGCTATGGCGCGAAAATTAAAAATTAAGAATACAAGAGACAAATAATATGATCCAGGTTACGAATATAGAAATGACCAAAAGATTTGATATTTTCATATGAAAATTTTTTTTTTATATAATTATACACAACGAATTTTTTCATATAATTATATACAAAACATTTTTTTGTTTACCACTTTCGGAGGCCCCCTGATGCTCGGGGCCCCGGACAATCTGACCCCTAAGACCCCTGGTAGTTACGCCACTGTTTTTATAGCACATTGTTTGCACAGTTTTAGCGATCACTCAACAATTTAAGCACATTTTAGATATATCTCGCTTGAGTTGGGGTACAACATGTTGCACCTTTTAAATAAATGCATTTATTTAAAAGGTGAGGTAGATTCCATCTTATGTATCGATTCTCGGCCTATTGCTAAGATCAAAGCATTTCACTTCGTGGAGTTGACAGTGCATGTATTTTTCTTTTCTTTTTTAATTTTTTTGAAAAAAATATTTATTTGATTAATATTATTATAAGGATATTTATATTTCAATTATGAGACTTTATAGGTCACCAAAAAAAATCTGTTTTTGTAATAGGCACACAGGTGGCAAGAAACAGTGTGCAAACAATGTGAAAAATCAAAAGGAGATCATTCTCCAGTGATTATTCACACTTTTAAATTTTTGGTTTTGCACATTGTTTCATGTTCCATTTCCCACCCTCCGCACATCATTTTTTTAAAAGATTGCACATTGTTGGCACATTGTTCTTAAATAATTTTGCACACTTTTTGCACATTTCATTTTCGCCAGGGTCGTTCAACGTAAATATTTGTATGGCGAGCCATGTAACCAGTTACTTGCAGCGGCGAAATAACCACCTGCAAGAGTGTTGCTGGTTTCTGTTCAAGTAGATGCTAAAAAAGGCTACCTAAGCCTGATTTTCTATAGAAAATATATGGATTTTATTGTTATTTGCAGGAAAATTATGTGAAAATCTTTAAAAATATAGTGTTTTGCATTTAGAGGCCTGAAGTACAGAGGAAGCGGCAACAATTTCTATCCAATGTGAGCAAACGCGGCACCCATCTTGCCGATATCTTTTTCATATTGATTTTTCACTTTCAATGATTCTTATGATATGCTTGTTCCTCAACAACAACAATCGATCACTTATACCATATCGTGAATTTTGTCAATCGATTGATTGAATCAAACTTAAGTTCGATTTTAATCATTTTAAACCAAGTTTTTTAAACCTTTATACATTCTATGGTCTTAAAACTCAAGCATGTGTGATTCGTTTTTTAAAAATAATTTATGTTTAAACAATACATAAATACTTTGAACTTAATTTAACATTTATCATTTGGATTATCTCCTAATTTTGCTCTCAAGTATTTCATTAATTTCTCATTCTAAAAATTTTAAGCAGACCTTAATTTTTCCATAGCTATTTTAAGCCTTGGATCATATGCTTCATTCTTCATCTGTACACCAAATGCAGCTACCATTGACTGTATGGCCAACTCTAAATTGTTGTCCACCAAATCTGTTATACCTTTTAACAACATCGATTCTGTTATTCCCTCAGTAAAACAGGCTGCAATCAAAGAAAAACTTTACCAAAAACTACCACTATTTTTTTTATACCTTGCATTGCCCGCTTCTTGGCTAGCAAAGCATACTTTCCAGCATTCTTGGGAAAGGTTTTTAACAACTCCTTAGCTTCATTGTAATACATGTGGTACAAAGTTAAACAAACTTCTTCGGCCAAGCTTTGCTTATGCTCCGGAAAAAACGCTTTTGCTTTCCATGGCTTTCCATTTGAAGTTTCTCTGCAACTTTCCAGATGAACTATACCCAGCTCCTTTGAATCAGCTATAGACAATAACGGTGTAAGTTGGAAATTACATTTTTTTTGATAAAACTTACTTGTTTCAATTATAAATCTACCATGCATGTACTCACTAATGGCTTTTAATTGCAATTTATTGCCCTCAAGCCTGGAAGAGGCTGCTTTACTTTGTATCACTAGCTGCTCTCCTAACCATTCCCACTTAGCTTCGTCAAAGCAATACTTTTTTGCTAACAATAAAAACTCAAAGCACGTTTGAAAGTAATCATCTGGAATATCAATATGCATTTTGCTGTAAAAAATGATTATTTCTACCTTTTTTTTCTGCAATTTCAGCTTTACTAAGACCATCAACCAAGTAATCTAAATGATTTTTACTATTAACAAGTCTTGGTTTGTTTGCTGAGGCTGTATCAGCCCCTTGTTTCCTGGATGTTTCTTGAAAAGTAATTAATTGTTTAAGAAATTCCATGGTATTTAATAAACCTTTTTCTTCGAGCTCGCAATATATGGCTTCATGATAAGGCATCTGCAACCTTTATTTTGTGTAATGAATATATTGGTATGCGTTTTACCTTCTCATTTCTTCAATAGTATACACCGGAAGATCTCTTTCAAGTTTTTTAACTTTTGCGTCCCGCTTTTGTTGTCTTAATTTTGAGCATTTTATTCTGTTCATAAATTGAATTGGCATTTTTATAAAATTAGGAAAATTTCAAACGAATATTGTTTATATATGACATTGACAAGTTTTTAGGCACAAAATATACAGAGTGTAATTATTATTAAGTCTCTACCGTATCTTTAACAGATGGTAAAATATCATCTGGAAAGCAAATAAACTGCTCGTCATAAAAAACGACGCACCTAGTTTTTTGGAAAATATTTGAAAGCTCGTTATTGGAAAATTACTGAATCGATTTTGAAAATCTTTGAAAATTCTGAATAGCTGATTCTTTGACTCTTATGTCTAATTTTGGGAATACGATATTTTGCACATAGCATTATACTACAGGGTGTTAAACGAAGAGATGTATTTTTTTCGAAATTTCAAGTTATTCCCATTCATAGGGCAGTTGACTTTGATAGTCGTAATACCCCTCCCTGATATAAGTTGGGTAATCCCTCGGAACGTTTTCGAGATTTTGTGGATATCTTGGCTAACTACGATTATATGCCAATTTTTTTAAAATTGTCCTTATTCCCCAGTTTAGTCCAAAAAATGAGCAATAGTGGATTCTTTGACTTACGTCTAATTTTGGGAATACGATATTGTGTACATGACATTATACTACAGGGTGTTAAAAAAAGAGATGTTTTTTTTCCAAAATTCCAAATCTCCATTCACAGGGCAGTTGTGCTTGATAGTCGTAATACCCCTCCCTAGTAACAATTAGGTAATCCCTCGGGACGTTTTCGAGATTTTGTGGATATCTTGGCTAACTACGATTATATGGCAATTTTTCGAAAATTGTCGTTATTCTACATTTTAGTCCAAAAAATCAGCAATAGTTGATTCTTTGACTCTTATGTCTAATTTTGGGAATACGATATTGTGCACTTAGCTACATACTACAGGGTGTTAAAAAAAAGAGATGTTTTTTTTTCCAAAATTCCAAATCCCCATTTACAGGGCAGTTGAGCTTGATAGTCGTAATACCCCTCCCTTATAACAGTTGGGTAATCCCTCGGCACGTTTTCGAGATTTTGGGGATATCTTGGCTAACTACGATTATATGCCAATTTTTTGAAAATAGTCGTTATTCTCCATTTTAGTCCAAATAATGAGCAATAGTTGATTCTTTGACCCTTATGTCTAAGTTTGGGAATACAATATTGTGCACATAGCATGCTACTACAGGGTGTTAATAAAAGGGATGTTTTTTTTCCAAAATTCCAAATCCCCATTCACAGGGCAGTTAAGCTTGATAGTCCTAATACCCCTCCCTAATAACAGTTAGATAATCCCTCGGAACATTTTCGAAATTTTGTGGATATCTTTGCTAACTACGATTATATGGCAATTTTTCGAAAATTCACGATATTCTCCTCTTAAGTCACAAAAATGAGCAAACTACGGAAGGTATCTATTAGTTATCAACACAGAGTTTTAAGGTAGGTAACGTGCTTTCAGTTTATGTACGTTGCGTGATTCATTAAATCTGAAATTTTTTACACGAAAGCAATTTTTTTTGGTGAAATTCAAAATAAAAACGCAAACCAAACAAAATTATTCTCGTAAACTTATGCAGGCTATATTTATGCAATTTTCTACAAACGGTTGAGCATGAAAGTTTAAAAAATATGGTGCATATCTGGTTTTGACTTTCATCGCTTCAATTATTGTTGTCATTTTTTTCGTCGAATATGAAAATATTTTTGTTATGCTATGTGCACAATATTGTATTCCCAAACTTAGACATAAGGGTCAAAGAATCAACTATTGCTCAACTATTGCTCATTATTTGGACTAAAATGGAGAATTACGACAATTTTCAAAAAATTGCCATATAATCGTAGTTAGCCAAGATATCTCCAAAATCTCGAAAACGTCCCGAGGGATTACCTAACTGTTATTAGGGAGGGGTATTACGACTATCAAGCTCAACTGCCCTGTGAATGGGGATTTGGAATTTTGGAAAAAAAAAAACATCTCTTTTTTTTAACACCCTGTAGTATGTAGCTAAGTGCACAATATCGTATTCCCAAAATTAGACATAAGAGTCAAAGAATCAACTATTGCTCATTTTTTGGACTAAAATGGAGAATAACGACAATTTTCGAAAAATTGCCATATAATCGTAGTTAGCCAAGATATCCACAAAATCTCGAAAAGGTCCCGAGGGATTACCTAACTGTTACTAGGGAGGGGTATTACGACTATCAAGCACAACTGCCCTGTGAATGGGGATTTGGAATTTTGGAAAAAAACATCTCTTTTTTTAACACCCTGTAGTATAATGTCATGTACACAATATCGTATTCCCAAAATTAGACGTAAGTCAAAGAATCCACTATTGTTCATTTTTTGGACTAAACTGGGGAATAAGGACAATTTTAAAAAAATTGGCATATAATCGTAGTTAGCCAAGATATCCACAAAATCTCGAAAACGTTCCGAGGGATTACCCAACTTATATCAGGGAGAGGTATTACGACTATCAAAGTCAACTGCCCTATGAATGGGAATAACTTGAAATTTCGAAAAAAATGCATCTCTTCGTTTAACACCCTGTAGTATAATGCTATGTGCAAAATATCGTATTCCCAAAATTAGACATATGAGTCAAAGAATCAGCTATTCAGAATTTTCAAAGATTTTCAAAATCGATTCAGTAATTTTCCAATAACGAGCTTTCAAATATTTTCCAAAAAACTAGGTGCGTCGTTTTTTATGACGAGCAGTTTAATTAATAATTATAACAATCCAAAAAAAAATGCTAATTAAAATACAGTTTAAATTTTGGGTTTTATTTACCAAATAAACATAATAAAATATAAATATAAAACTAATAGGCAAATAAATATAAAGGTAAAAACCTATCTGGGGACACTAAAATATTTGATACCTAATAACAGGCCCGTTCCTGGGGTGTCTGGCGCCTGCGTGCAGAATTCGTTGATGCGCCCCTTTTATATTTAAATAAAATACATTAAATATTTTAATTTTAAGCCATTAAATTTAAAAAATATATATGTTGCGACAAACTGGCAATATGTAATTGAAAATTTAAAAAAACCGCTTTAATTAAGTATAAAGAATATTTATTTAATTACCAAACAAACAAAATCACAAAAAATATTCAGTGATAAAAATACTCTAAAGAAAACAGAAAAATAATATAACTACAACTGGTTTTTAGTGACGTACTCTCTAAAAATGAATTAGTCAAAAATGACTAGTTTTCGAAGTAAAAAAGCAGTCACTAATAACTTTGGTCCACAGCAATTTGTATCCCGGAAATTTAACAGCTTATTATTATGTAAAATTGTCCCCTGAATCTGACAATACCGTTAAAAATTATGAAAGTAAAGCAATTTTTAAGATATCCCTTGCGGCCTTGAGTTTACGGTGAATTCACCGTTTGCGTGAATTCACCGTGAATACACCGTTTACGAGTATGTGCAGTGAATATCGTCCATTTGTGACATTTGTAGACGGTAATTAAACAATGAACTCACGCTGTTTTTGCGATAAATTCACGGTGATTTCACGGTTAATTCACGGTGAACTCAATACATCTCACGGCTGCTTACGCAAGCGAGCTAACTATAAATAGCGTTGGGTTGCAATATTTAGTTGGAAGTGTGCGTCTGTAATGGCATAGCTGAACATTAATCCTCATCTGCTCAGTAACGAATAATGGCTAGCTATAGTCGTGTTAAACCTATAGGATATACCTACCCTTGCGGCCTTTTAGTTGACGGTTTATTCACCGTGAATTCACCGTGAATATACCGCCAAAATACGGTGGATTCACAATTAAAATACTGTGAAAAGTGCGTGAATTCACCGTCTAACTACCGTTTACAAATGTCACAAACAGACGGTTTATTCACGGTGAGTTTACGGTGAATTCACCGTGAATTCACGGTGAATTCATAGTGAATTCACGGTGAAAAAACCGTGAACTCAAGGCCGCAAGGGATAGTAGATTCTATATTTTATGGAAAATTTACTAAACGTTCTACTTTTTTAACTTTTGACATTTTCGGATTCAGCGGACAATTTTACATAGCAGTTGACTGCTAAATGTCCGGGATGCAAATTTGTATGGCAAAATGGCTGTAAACTATTGTAATTATGTATATATACATTATAATGTGATAATATGTAATTATCGTCAATAGCAATTAATTGTTTTGACGATAATTACAATATTTTACAGCCATTTTGCCCACCATGTCTCACTATGATTTTCTTGTGTAGTTTGGCTCACTAAACGCGAAAATCACACTTTTTTTCATGGAAGCGTTTTCGAGATATGAATTTTTAATTGTTTTTTTAATTTTCTGATGTTTTGACGTTTAAGCGAGTTCTAATTGATCGATTTGACCAAACAAGCATCAAATCAAAGGTAATATTGAGCCCTCTACAACTTTCTCTTGTATAGTTTTGGAATTGGCCCAGTAATTCGATTTTATAATGTTGAAAAAGTTTCTCGAAAAGTCCTTTTTTTTTACAAAAATCGAGGTCGAAAATTTACATATCTTTCGGGGAAAGATAGAAATCAAAAAGATAAGTCCAGTTTGATTTATTTTACGTATAGATAATACCAAGAGGAAAAAAATAAGCTGCTGTTGATAAAAATCCATGAATAAATGGCGAATTTTTCAGTGGAAGACAAAAATTCACTTTTTTGATAATGTTTATAATACGTAAACATTAAATATTGAAATTAAATTATTTATTAAAAATTGAACATTAAATATTGAACATTAAAGATTAAGATTAAAATCTATCTCCTTCTTTGTTTTTTGTTGCTTTCGTATTCCGTTTCTCGTATGAGGGACCAAATGTAATCACTAAAGATGGGATATTTAGGTACTAAAAACTGAAAAATAGGTAACTAAAAAGGTACTAAAAAAAAGCATTTTAGGTTAAAAAAACAGCATTTTAGGTAAAAAAACATTAAAAGTTCAAGTTTCGTTTATTTTTATAAAATAAGTAACATACATTTTTTTTATAAACTGAGTCAGTTTAACTGACCAATAGTTAATTAAAGCTATAAGGAACTGAAAATATAACAGGGAATACCTGATATTTACGAAATTTACTACTAAAGTAACAAACGATAAAGTAACATAAAATAAAACTTTTTATATAACTTAGCAAGAAGGAATTAAAAAATATGGAGTACCTAATATTTACCCACTATGTAACTTTACTACTTGAGTAACAAATAAGAATCTTTTCTATATTTTGAGACGTAAGATTATGCCTTTTGTCACAATAAACTGACAAATTAAAAAATATGTAACAAAAGTATGAAAAGGTAGTTTACCTAAAGCAAAAACCTCCAAAAAAGGTAAAAAAGGTGAAAACACGTTGGGTTCATATAATAGAAAATCTTTTAAAACACATTTTGCCATTATTGGTTTTCAAATAGTTACATTGGTTGAAAAAAGGTAAAATAACTAAAATCCCATCCCTAGTAATCACCCATCATGGCTGCACCCCAGAAGCCGTAATACCGCCGCTCCATAGCCTTCATTTGCTGGTGAAAACGTTCTCCGTGCTCATCACTTACGTCACCCAGATTGTTCGGGTTATTTACGCACTCGAACTCCATGATAAAAATACCTTGTTGAAATATCAAAAAATAGCAGTAAAATGTCACTATGCCAACACGAGAAACAAAAGAATTAACGTTTGCGGAGTCATGTCAAATTTAAATTATAAATAATGTTTTCGGTGAAAAAAGTACGTAAAAAACTCAAAAAATTTCAATCATGTACTTTAATTAGGTTTTCATTAAAGAATAAACATTACAAAATAAAAGAAAAAAAACTAAAAATCGTCGAAAAGCTGAATATTGGTCTTCCACTAAAAAATTCGCCATTTTTCCATGGATTTTTATCAACATTAGCTTGTTTTTTTTTATAAAAATGTAAGCTTCATGAAAAAATAAAATCAAACTGAAGTAATCTGTTTGATTTAAACCTTTCCCAGGACGATATTGTACATTTTCGACCTCAATTTTTGCCATAAAAACGATTTTTTTTAAGTTATTAAAATCGAATCGAAAAGAAAGTTTTAGAGGGCTTAAATACCTTCAATTTAAGGGCTTGTTTGACCAAATCGTTCAATTAGATTTCAAGCTATACTCAAAAACGTCAAAACACAAAATTGAAAATTCATATTTCAAAAACTCTTCCATAAAAAAATACCTAGTTTAGTGGGTTAAACTATATGGGAAAATTATAATGGGATATGGTGGGCAGAATTTTTTTTCGATGTTGTAAACTAGTGCGAAAAAGCAGCGACTAATAGCTATAGCAATTAAGACTAACTGAATTAATCATTTTTGACTTTAAAGTATACTCTTTAAAATAGAATTAGTCAAATGACTAATTCAATTAGTCATGCACTGTGTAGACTACTGTTAAACTTTTCTAACGTAAACTGCAAATATCAAACAAATACTAAAAATATTATGACCATTTCTCTCCTTTTATTTTGATCCTCATATCAAGTACTGATTGACTTTTTAATTTTGCGCCCCCAAAATGTTGTGCCTGCGTGCGTGCACACAATCTTAGTAGAATGTTTTACAAAACATGTATTAGGTATATAATTGATTGTAAGAAATTTCACTTAAAGAAAACATCGAATGGCAAACTATTTATATTCAAATTTATTTTATAAAGAATGATTATTAAAGATATAACATTTTGTTAATTCGTTTTTTGTTGATGATTTTCTATAGCAACCAGTTTACTAAATCAGTAATATAAATGCAAAACCCAAATGTTAATTGGGCCAAAGGTAAATAAAATTGTAAAAATTTTCCTTTTAATTTGGAAGAAAAAATTAACATTTTTTATTCAATTTAAACCATTATTTGAACTTGATTTAGTTATATAATTTGAATATAATTAATTAAAGATTATAATATGTATAATAACACTCCCTATAATGACCTAAAAAATCACAGCTCGGACACGTAAACTTTTGGTCGTAGATTACAAATCCGTGCTTGGTTTAGCTGTATCAGGTCAATATATTATTGTATATTATATTAATTGATCAAAACGGAGGATTTTTTTTCATAATTTAGGAAATTCAAAATATTTGTTTCCTGTTTTTTTATGGACTATAATTGAGAATATTATGTAATTGTTATTACTCTCTAAAAATGAATTAGTCAAAAATGACTAATTTAATAGTTATTAGTGGCTGCTTTTTCACTTGTACCATGGTTAACCATGAAATACCATGGTATCCCAAAATTTAATAGCCAATTATTATGTAAAATTGTCCCCTGAATCCGAAAATGTCGTCAAAAGTTAAAAAAGTTTTCCATTTTCCATTTAATATGGAATTGACTATATCTCAAAAACTGCTCCACTTTCATAATTGATTTTCGGATTCAGGGGACAATTTTACATAAGAATTGGCTGTTAAATTTTGGGATACCATGGTATTCCATGGTTAACCATGGTACAAGTGAAAAAGCAGCCACTAATAACTATTAAATCATTAATTAATTTTTGACTAATGCATTTTTAGAGAGTATATTAAAAAAAATTAAAAGCATATGAATTTTGGCACAAGAGGTAAGATATATTATTTTACAAATAATTATTTGTAAAATAATATATCTTAATTACTTATTATAATAATATACCAGTGTCTCCGGATTGAATTGCCAATGGGAAAACCTTTTTTACACCTGAACAGCTAAACCGAGCACGGATTTGGAATCTACGACCAAAAATTATGTTTACGTGTCCAAGCGTTTAGCTGTGATATTTCCAGAGTTAAAAATTTGCCTATAGGTATACCGTGTGATTATTAAGTAATTTAACATATTTTTATCAACATATTAATAAAGATCACTGGAAATTGTGGAATAAATATAAAAACAATTCAATATGCAACAACTTTATTTGTTATTAAATAATACCATATCTACAAACATAATCATAAAATAATAAATATAAATTAGGCCTTAAGAGTTTTCCTGGGTTCCAGTTTGATTTTGAATCCTTCAGCCCTCTTTAAGATAATATCACCTTGCAGTTGGAAGTCCTTTTCCTTTAAGTCGGACTTTACAACGTAGTTTCTCAGAATGGTGGACAGAAGGATTTTCAATTTAAGCATGGCGTATTTGCGACCTAAACGAATGCAAAAAAATACGTAAACATTTTGCGAACAATGATCTATGAATATTGATATGTTTGACCTAAAAAAGATCATGTATTTTACTTACCTACGCAACTCCTTGGCCCTGCGCTGAATGGAATAAATGCATAGTAATGCCTGTTTGCGGATTTTTCTGGTAAGAAGTTGTCAGGGTCGAATTTTTCGGGGTTGGGGTAGATCTTTTCTTGACGGTGGATCTTGAAGGTACCGATTACCACAGTAGCACCAGCGGGTACGGTCAGGTTGGAGGAAGCTAAGAAAAAATAATTTATTTTTATATTTAATACATTTAAAATTAATTATACCCAATTTAATGTCCTGGTTGATTTGTCTGGCAATAATGGGTACTGGTGGGTACATTCTCAAAGTCTCCATCAAACATCTTTCCAAATATTTCATTTCCAAGGTGTCGGCGAAGGTTGCTGGTCTGTCGGAATCACCAAAGATTTCGTGCAATTCTTGCACGACCTTCTGTTGGATGTGTGGATGGATACCCATCATGGAGAGGAAGAAACTGCTACCGGCAGCGGTGGTATCGTGACCTTCGAACATAATGGTATCGACTTGTTCCTTGATTTCTTCGTCATTGATCACTACTCCGTTTTGGGAGGCTTCGATCATCAAGTCCAAGAAAGCCATCCTTTTCTTCTCTCCAATATCGTTATCATCAACATCCAAATCGTCCTTAAGTCCAGCAGATTGTCCGTAAGATAAACCTTCAACAACCGTCTTGTTCTTAGCATCTTGTTTCTCTTGGTTCTTTGATTTTAATTCTTCAGGTACTTCAGCTGTGGATCCTCTGATTCCTTGCATGAAATCAGCCTTCTTCCTCTTGATAACCTTTCTGGTCAGACTGTGGATGGTGTTTATAAGTTTTTCTTGTACATTTCCGTATTTGGTAAAATTGAAAATCATATCGGGTCTAAGCCAGAATTTGGTGTGGCGCAAATGAATGATATCGCACATCTTCATCACAGCCATGGCGTAGTCAAATCCACTTTGGTCCTGGGTCTTTTTGCTTACACCCATAGCAGTTTCTAAATATAAATATAATATAAATCGGCATTTCTTTAAATTTTGGTTTATACTTATCAGTTGTGGGTCAAATAGATAAAAAAAATATTTTTGGAAATTATTTTGTTGAAAAGCAAATGTTAAATAATATTATAGTCCTTTATGTTCATGTGGACTTTTGGGTATTATAATTATATAACTTAAGTTAAAATTAATGAAATAAAAATATTATATAAAATATAAAACTGGGATTACAGCAGAAAAACAAATTTGTTTAAATAATAATAAAATAAATAATTATAAGCTAGTAAGGAAGTTGAATAAATAGAGTATAAATTAACCAATTTAAATGAAATCAAACTATATTAAAATCAAACTTGAATATATTTTCCACTTACCCAATAAAATTTCTACGGTAGCTTCGGACATGTAGTCGTGGCAATCGAATTCCTTTCCAAGTTCTTTCTTTAATTTCTGTACGGTGTCCCTGCTGTTAGCATTGAATAGATCAATGAAAGATTTGAGTACGTTCAAATGGAAAGTTGGGGCAATGAGTTTTCTGTGCGCCCTCCATTTTTCGCCAGTGGAGATCAAAAGACCGTTGCCCAACCAAGGTTTGAAGAAACGGTATTCTGGAGATTTGTCGATGTGGACGTGACTGTTAAGTATGATTTCGGCATCGCTGGGGTCCATAAGGAAGACCAACAGTTTTGGTCCAACCCATAGCTTGATTACATCCCCGTATTCAAAGGATTTTTTGTAGACACTTTTAAAAATAGCTTTAAGAAAAATTTTGTTAGTAAAATTTAGTTTGTTGTTGTAATAATCTTACCAGGGGCTTTTCCAACTAATTCAAGTGCGTTTCCAATTAATGGGTAGCCTTTAGGTCCAGGGATCTTCTCAGCAAGTTGGTAGAAACGTTTTCTGGATACATTCCAGTAGACATACCATAAAGCTAAAGCTGGTATCAAAAGGTAATAGAAACTACTTGAACTGGTAGCTAAAGCTGCCCCTGTTTGGGGTTCTGAAGTTAGTGTAGACATAATCTAATATAAATAAAAAAACACTATTAAAAAAGGTAATAATTGTCGGACTATTGTATGTGTACTTACTTAAACTACTACTTAACATTAACTACCGATTGTCACATACGATTTTAACTTTATATAGAAATTTATTTTTAATTATGCGTACAAAAATTAATAAGTCAGGTCATTCTATGCTAATCTTCTGACGTTTTCCGTGTAAAACAATGTGAAATCGTCAAAGCGCTAAAAATAAATACAATCCCTAATCAATATTTTTGTTTAAATTAATCTATTAACATTTTTATTAACATGTGTCAAATGCACGAATTTTGTAATTGTTTTACCATAAGATTCTTTTTAACTTATCAACATTAAACATATTATATATAAAAAATTGTTTTTGGTTAAACCTAATTTTAAAATTCTATTCTAAAATAATATTAAATATTTGCTCACCCCTTTTGGAAAATCACTAAACCTGGAGTAATTTTTTTTTAAATTTTTATATTTATAATATTTGTTAATCAATTAAGTAATGCTATTAAGGATTTTGGGAAACTTACCTACCCGGTTTATAACATTAATTGTTTTAAATGATTTTTAATTAAACAAAAAATACTTGGGAACGTCATCAAGTAATTACGCATCCCAGTAAATTTCCGAAAATGGGTTTTTAATAAAAATAAAATAAAACTTGTCCAATTTTTAAAATTAAAACATATATGTTTAAATTTTAAAAATGATATCATATTCAAAGACAAACTTAAGTACTACAGGCAAGGCTATTAAATATTATGCTTTACAAAAAAGGTTACGTTTTTTCGTAAAACCAGTTTGAAATAAATAAAAAAATACCTTTTTTTCTCTGAATTTTTCGCAGTTAATTTTTTACTTTACAGTATAAACAATTTTGAAAAAAAAACTGTGTCTGCCTAAGTACCTTTTTTTTAACTTGGTGTTTTTACACTTTTTGGTTGTCCTTTATTTTCCAAGTTTTTTTACTTGGGTATTATCTTAATTATGTGTTAACAGTCTAAAAACAATTAAAAAAAAATCCGATGTCGTTTAACACTTCCTAAATGATTATACTTTATCATTTTAATGAAAAATTTAAAAACTATTTTTTTTTCATTTGGCAAAATTAATAATTCGGTTATAAATACAGATGCGTCAATACACATAATATATTTTTGAAAAAAAATTTAGGCTCTACGAAAAAGGCTAATTAAATTTCTTTTGTAAAACCATTTAACCAACCATTTTAATGATATAGGAGGTCAAAATTTGAATTAAACAAACGAGTTTTCTTTAATTTTTTCTGAATTTTGTCTATTTTTACTTGGGTTTAATCTAAATTATTTGTTTACATGCTTAAATGATAGTTTTTGATTTTAACGACACAAGAAAAATTTATAACTCGCTAATACATATACATTCAACAATAGGCAAGATATATTTTTGTAGTAAATTACACGCTTTACAAAAAATGCCCTTTACGTTTTTTTCCATTTAAATGGTATCGCAGATTAAAATTTGAAATAAATAAAAAAATCATCTAACTTTTAGGTTTAGTCTAAAAAATTTTGGAAAAAAAATCATATCTCGATTAACGATTATACCTTTATAAATTTAATGACTTAGGAAAAAAATCAGAATTCCCTAATAAATAGAGATGCAACAATATACACTCCCCGGCACAAAATTTCGGCACCCCAAAATTTTGACAAAGTTTCATGTTTTATAACTTTTTATTTTTCAACCGATCTTCATGATTTTTTTACTAGTTTTAAGATCAATTTATTGTAATTGTTTTTTATCATTTTAATAACTTAACATTTTTGTTTGGGCCATATATTACAGGGGTAAATAAAAATGTTGTTTTTTGTCATAACTTTATAACACCCTGTGGGAAAATTGAGACGGTTAATTTTTTTTACAAACTGTTTGATGTAATCCTAGATGTATTCCAAACATTTTGTTTTTTGATTAATCCCATTATTTCATTTATTGTACGAGCTGAAAGTTTTTAAATGAAACGCCGATTTGAACGTTATTTGTTATTGAAAAAAATAAACACTTAATAATAAAATTAAATAACAAATACATTTTAATAGGGCGTATTTCCACCTCTCACAGTAATGACAGCTTGCAATCTTCTTGGCATTGAATGAATAAGGTTGCTTATTTTTCTTGAAAAATACCCAGATATTCTTCTCTCAGCGCCAGCCGTAACTCTTGCAAAGTTTGTGGTTGTAATGGGCGACGTCGAACAGCCCTTTTAAGTTTATCTCACAAATGTTCAATAGGGTTCAGATCCGGGCTACATGCGGGTTATTCCAATCTTGGAAGTCCCACAATCCACACAACAAGGTCTGTTCGATCTCGTACTAAAAATACTAAACATCACTGCAACACTGCACATCATTCAATGGCGGCCATTTTTGTTGTTTACAATTCTTTTGCTTTGGGTTTGTACAGATTAATAATCGTTTTAAACGTTGTGTTTCTTACAGAGAGATTTGCAAGCCTTAAAAGAGACCTCAAAGTGGTAAGAACAATCATTTTACTCCTCTTTTGTAAAAAATAAACCTTATTCTATCAGTGCTGTCAAATGTCAATTTGAATGTTAATTTAAGGTTATTTTATAACCCACAAATTAACCTTCAAATTGAAATTTGACAGCCCTGATAGAATAAGGTTTATTTTTTACAAAAGAGGAGTAAAATGATTGTTCTTACCACTTGAGGTCTCTTTTAAGGCTTGCAAGCCTCTCTGTAAGAAACATAACGTTTAAAACGATTATTAATCTGTACAAACCCAAAGCAAAAGAATTGTAAACAACAAAAATGGCCGCCATTGAATGATGTGCAGTGTTGCAGTGATTTTTAGTATTTTTAGTACGAGATCGAACATACCTTGTTGTTTGGATTGTGGGAAGTCCAACCTCATCCAGATATTCTCGCAATACCCGTACAACGCGAGGTCTAGCATTATCATTCATTAATATAAATTTGTTCCCAATGAAGGGAACAAATGGAACGAAAACTACTTAAAGAATATCCTCAATGTAACGGTGGGCGGTTAGAGTTCCATTATCAACAAATATAAGATCGGTACGTGCTTAGCTAGAAATACCCGCCCAAACCATGACTGAACCGCTATGATATGATATTCGCTCTGATATGGTGCATATCTTTTATTTTTGCGTCTATATATAGCGGGTATACCCGCTTACGACCATCCGGCGACCTTAAACAAACCCTGGATTCATTTGTGAATAGTACGTTTCCCCACTGTTCTACAGTCCAGTCAGAATGGGTTCTTGCAAATCTCAGTCGCTGTTGTCGATGCCGAGGAAGTAATTGTGGACATATTGCTGGCCTCCGTGAATGAAGCCCTGCTTTTGCCCATCTTCTACGTACTGCAGAACATGTTCTTTCACTTACATTTACTTGACGTACCATTTGCAATTTTTTTTAGAGATACAGCAGTAGATCGTCGATCCCTTAAAGAACTAACTAACGACGAAGCTGCAGTAGTTAATCTCCTTCTTCCAGAGCCTTGCCGCCTAGAAAAGTTTCCCGTCTGCAGACATACATGTATATCTACAGTTCGAGATGCTTGGAATAGGTATATACCTATTCCAAGCATCTCGAACTGTATACAGTCTATACACGGTCTATAGACCGCGGAGTTCCCAGATTACGAGCGACATAACTTCCTATCCTCTATTAATGCAACAATTCGACCCAAGTCTACTGTATACAACTATAGTTATACCATGATGACAACTTAAATTAATAATGTAACTGTCAAACACTCTTAGAGTGTCACTCTATCAAAACAATCGCCCTCGTTGATTATTTTTAACCGATATCTGGACGAATACAGTAAAATTTTAAGCGTTTCATTGAAAAACTTGCAGCTCGTACAAGAAATGAAATAATGGAATGAATCAAAAAACAAAATGTTTGGAATACATCTAAGATTACATTAAACAGTTTGTAAAAAAATTAACGGCCTCAATTTTCCCCCAGGGTGTTTTAAAATTATGACAAAAAACAACATTTTGATTTACCCCTGTATAATATCGCCTAAACAAAAATTATTAGTTATTAAAATATTAAAAAAATAATAACAATAAATGTATCTACAAACTGGTAGAAAAATCATGAAAATCGGATAAAAAATAAAAAAGTTATAAAACATCAAACTTGGCCAAAATTTTAGGGTGGCGGAATTTTGTGCCGGGGAGTGTACATAACTAATTTTTAGGAAAATTTACGCAACACAAAAATGCCTTTTACGGTTTTTTAAATGATATTGGAGGTCAAAATTTGAAATAAAATATTTATATATATTTTTTTGTTAAAATGGCTTTTTTTCACTCGGTAGTAAATACACATGCACCAATACGCAATACATATTTTTGTAGCTCCACAAAAAATTCCCTTTATATTTTTTCGTAAAACCATCTATTTAAATAATATTGAAGGTTAAAATTTGAAACAAATAAAAAAATTATCTTTTTTTTTTCTGTTGCTTGAGGTTGTCTTTTTTTACTTGACTACCATCAATTTTTTTACAGTCCATATCGTTTAAAAGTGCTTAAATAATGATACCTACTTTTTGATTTTTACGACACAAGAAAAAATTCATACTAATTCAACTAACTAATGCAGCATGCAACAAAACACACCGTCCTTAAATAGGGTATAGATTTTTCATAATATCCTAAAAAATTGATTGTTTGTTATTATTTGGTGGGGTCCCACACACACAAAACACCAACTCTTTAAATCGCAGCTGCTTCTATTAAGCCATTTTTTAAAATAAAATTCATAAATTAAAATTTTGTGGCTACCTATTCTCTATGAAATAACAAGCTAACAATAGTTATTTACGTGTCAAGCTTTGTAAATGAATCTTTACAAGCGAGCTGGAAGTTTGTGGGCAGTGAGCCTAGTAAAGATTAATTGCAAAGCGTGACACGTACAAACTTTTATTTTCACTTTTATACAAGGTGTCCCTAAACTTATTGGCATAAATTTAGGAAAAGAACAGTCACTTACTACCAAAACACATATTCACACATAATTATAATTGTATGTAGTACATACTATACATTAAGGTGGGCCGAATTTTAACAATTTCCGAATTTTGATTTGGAATAGTGTGAAAAAGTTGCGTTTTGGCAATACAAAGAAAATGTTTATTTTCGATTTTTTTGTCAATTTAGTTTTTTCACCCTCTACAGGGGGTTAAAAAAATTTAAAATTTCGAAAAACTGAAATTTGTAATTTTGGCTTGGAATAGGGTGGAAAAGCTTCCTTTTGACAAATGAAAAAATATCTATCTTCAATTTCCTCCTCAATTTGCGATTTCCACCCTCTACAGGGGGTTGAAAAATGAAAAATCACGATATAATTAAGATTTTTATACGAGGCGCGATTATGAGTGTCCTTTACTAGGCTCTCCTTCTGATTTAAAAGACAATATTCTTCCAAGTATAGAAGAAGTTTTAAAATGTTATGTATGCATTAGATATAGTTTGAAGACTCACAAAATCTGTTCGGCAAGTATATTCGATATATCGAAAAACTTTTGCTCCCATTTATGGCAGAAGTCGTCAATACCCACGGTAACAAGAAAACGTGTTCTACAATTGATCAAGGCGCAGCATGAAAAATATTTGAAGCTTCTGAGGTATCCAAGTTGTAGAAAAAGTGAAAGTTATAATTTAAAAGTAGAAGAATTTAAAGTTCAAATCAAAAAGTTATTTGACATCAGTGCGTGTAAATGTGAGAACTTTGAACAATGTGTTTGCAGTAAAGACCATAAAGTGACTTTCTTCAAGATCAGCGAGGTGCCAGAATGATGGTAATTGGTTCAATTGATGCCAACGAAACAAAAAAATTATTGAAGAAAACAATTAGAATGGAAAAAAAATCGCAAAATAAGAAATTAAACTTTGAAAATGAAATAACAATAAAATCTAGAACAAAAACGTCGGACATGTGCCAATCAAACATCTTAAATGTAAGCGACTTGCCCTCCACCTCTGCGGGAATTGGCAAAACATTAAAGGCGCCCCTAAAAACTGAAAGGCTTCCTACGGTTGCTAAAATTTGTGACAGGTTTGGTTTGTCAGATAGATCAGCAGCTGCAGTCGTTACAGCAGTATTGCAAGACTTTGGAATCGTTTGGATGACACTACGCATGTGATAGACAAAAATAAATTGAGGCGGGCCAGAGAAAAATCCAGAAAATCCTATTCTAAACAAGAAAATGAATCTCTCAAAGCAATATATTTTGATGGAAGAAAAGACAAAACCCTAATGGTTGAAACAGTGGATAAAAAACATCATCGACGGTCAGTAGTTCAGGAGCACATCACATTAGTGCAAGAACCAGTATCCATCTTTTTGGGTCATACTGTACCTTCCAATGGATCGGTAAAAGGTATATGCGACAGCATTTTCTCATTTTTGCAAGAGAAGGGATATGATTTAAGTGATCTGGTTGCGGTTGGTTGTGACGGGACCGTAGTGAACACCGGGTTGAAAAATGGTGTAATTGCCCAACTTGAGGTGAAATTAGGTCGACCATTACAGCATTTCGTGTGTCAGCTACACGCTAATGAACTCCCTCTTAGACATATATTCCAGCATATTGATGGGCAAACATCTGGACCTAAAGCATTTGCAGGTCCATTGGGAAAGCAAATACAAGACTGCGAAACTTTACCAGTTGCAAACTACCAAAATATTGACTGTGAGCTACCTCCTGTGACGTGTAGTGACTTAAGTACAGATCAAAACTATTTATATAAAATCTGTGAAGCAATTTCCTCAGAAGTCTATTCCACGGACTTAATAAATCAAAATCCTGGTAAATTAAACCATGCCCGTTGGCTAACTTTGGCAAATCGTATCTTACGCCTGTATATCGTCACAGAAGATCCCAACACAAATTTAATGCAGTTGACTACTTTTATTTTGAAAGTATATGCTTCCATTTGGTTTCCAATAAAATTTAATCCATCATTTAAACACGGAGCAAAGCATGTTTTTCAAACTATAAAGGTAAGCCGATATTTAAACCAAGAGCTAAAAAGTATTATTTACCCTGTGATTCAGCGCAACTCATATTTTTCACATCCTGAGAACCTTCTGTTAAGTATGTTATCCGATTCTCGTAATTTTGTAAGAGAGCGTGCTCTTAGACGGATTATAAATGCGAAAAATAAAGATAATCAACATAAAATTCGGAATTTCACATTACCCAAACTTAACTTTGACGCTGATGACTACATCGATTTAATCAACTGGCAGGAAAATGAGATCACTTGTCCTCCGATATTTCAAAGCATGACCGTTGAAGATATCAAGCTTTTATAAAAAGTGATCCTGAGAAAATTTTTGAATGTGAGTCATATCCGTGCCACACCCAAGCGGTCGAACGATGTGTCAAGTTAGTGACGGAAGCATCTTGTTCAGTTGTTGGCATAGTTAAAAGGGATGGTTTTATTAAAGCAAAGATGGATTCACGAACATCAATGCCCCAGTTTGAAACTAAAAAAGACTTTAATCAGTAAATCACTTGAGTTTCTGAAGAGGGAGGGTAGGATGGAACTCGCTGAGCAGCCACCTCCCCGCGGTGAGGTCTGGGTTTTTTAATATCTATTATTAGCCTAATAAATATTGAAAAAGCAAAGAGCTGCTCCACAATTTGAGTTATATCGTGGTTTTTAATTTTTCAACCCCCTGTAGAGGGTGGAAATCGCAAATTGAGGGGAAAAGGAAAGTTAAATATTTTCTTTCATTTATCAAGAGGAAGCTTTTCCACCCTATTCCAAGCCAAAATTACAAATTTCAGTTTTTCGAAATTTTTAAATTTTTTAACCCCCTGTAGAGGGTAAAAAAATCAAATTGACAAAAAAATTGAAAATAAACATTTTCTTTGTATTGCCAAAACGCAACTTTTTCACACTATTCCAAATCAAAATTCCGAAATTGTTAAAATTCGGCCCACCTTACTATACATACATACATACTATGTACCCTGTATAAATTTAAACACCCTGTATAAATTTTTTTTAAATTAAATTTGGCGGGACCCACACATCAGTTCTAAATTAAAAAAATAACAAATTCCTGCAAAATTTGAAGTTAATTGATCAAAAGATACACGTGTCAAGGGTTTTTCTTAGATAATTTAGGAAATTTAAAATGTTTTTTTGCTGATTTTTTTTTATTGAGTATAATTGGGGATATTATATTAAATGAAATAAAAAGCATAAACCTGTTGGCAAAAGAGGTGAATTATATTATTTTATATATACCAGTACACACTGCAGTGTGTCCCTGGATCGGATTTCCAATAGGAAAAACTTTTTTTGACCTGATACAGCTAAACCGAGCACGGATTTGGAATATACGACCAAAAATTATGTTTACGTGTCCGAGCGTTTAGCTGTGATATTTCAAAAGTGAAAAATTTACCTACAGTGTTATTAAATTGCTTGAACGGTTGATCAACCTTTTCAGTCTAACTATGTTCATAATTGGACGGCTTTCTGCAGAATGGGACCAACCCACACCATGATGAAACTGAGAAAAAAGCTATCAAAGATTTTAATAATTTTAAAATTACCTGTTAATTTTATGCCGATTTTGGACTTACAGAGGTTTAAGGGATATAATTTAATAATTTCATCAGGTGGATTTTGTGATGTTATGTGTAAGGGTGACGAAAAAAATGGGCTTTTGTTGGTTGGTTCCTTTCTGCAATTTATGAAAACTACTATCTGATGTATGTATGTATTTAAAGAAAAGCGACAATTATTTATTTTCAAACAAAATACAACTAACTGATATTACCATTATAATGGTAATTAATTTTGATTCTATTTGAAATTCGTCCACATCATCTTCCAACCCCACCTCATCTTGTAAGCTACCAAAAAAATGCATCAAGACTTTATATTTTGCAGAAGCAGGAAATCTTTAAAGACTTTGGTAGTGGGTCTACCAGCCTGCTTTTTACAAAAAAAGATCCAACCCACTTGCAGATATTCTACAGATTCTAATTCTGGATTAGTAATCCACACTATTATTGAATGTTGGTTGGTTCAATGATTAATAGATTTCACTACACTTGCATTTTGGCTATGACCTATTTTGCAGATAAATTATACATACTTAATTAGTTCATAGGCTAAATATCTCGATTTTTTTGGTTTTGTGGGTTGGTTCCTTTCTGCAGAAAGGCGTCCAATTTATCTTTAGATTGGGTAACGTCAATAACAACAAAACAGACAAGTAAAAAGTAAGGATATGTCACATTGTTACCATAGACAACAAAACAATCATTATAGATATTTAAATTTGAATGTGCATTGTGACGCCGCACGTGGTCTTTAGACGGTAGATGTCTCCAGACTGACTTGCATGACATCTTGCCGCTGTCCTGGTCACTTATTTCTTTATAAGTGAACAGTGCCGAGCTTGATGCGTGTCTCCCGTCACCGACTGCCTGACACTGATGAGACCCAACAGGTCGAAACAGGCTGTCTGTCAGTGTTGGTGGGTATGGTGCATTAGTCATTGGAGCCCGGCTCGGTGGCGAGATGGAAGGCATTTTAGTCTTTGCAATATTGGTTGTCTACTACTGGCGTAAAGTAGAAAACCTATTGTTTCTTAAATATTGCCGCATAGCTAGTCAAAGCTAGTTCCACTCTTTTTTGCCGCGTGCGGTTTGATAAAACCTACCACTGTGTGTGTCTAAGTGCATTGTGATTGCACGCCGCACATCGAGGCCACGTCTCCCTTCACCGACTGCCTGACACTGATGAGACCCAACAGGTCTGCCAGCAGAGCTTTTTCGAGTACAATGAAAAACTACTCGAGTACTGAATACAAACTCTTATATAAAAGTACTCGAGTACCAAGTATAAGTACAGTACCGTTGTACTCGAGTACAACGATCGTATACTCGAGTACAAAGAACCGAGTACACTTTAGCTATGAAATATTGGGAGAAATGCTAGAGAAATGGGGCTATTAAGAAATGAATTTAGAATCACTAGTGCAAAACTAAATACAAGCCGGCCTATTGCCTTCATCAAATATTGATATTTCGCTTTATGTTAACTATAAACTAAGGCCGGCTAGTATCTCGTTTTGCTTTGCCTTAGCTTTATTTTGAATTATCTTTTTAAGGAATATTGTTACCTTATTTCTACCTAACATAAAACACGTTGTTTACAATCCTATTTTATTTGCTTTAAGAATGGCCAATTATGGTAGCGTACGAAAATGGCCGTCGCCCATTGCAAATCAATGTAACTTAACTCTTTCAAAAAATTATAACCGGACTTCCGAAGTCCGCAGCAACCAAAATATAAACAAAATTACATTTCATACGTAAGTAAAAACCTTTCGTTCAATGCTCTTTCCTGTGTATTTTTATTTATTGATTGAGGCTGTCTTAAGGCTCTCGTTTGAGGCAGGCTGCCTCATGCAGCATGTCCGTAATTGGACAAGTCTGAGCAGTATTGCCGGACTTCAAATTGTTAACACCCACGCACATATTTGGACATATGTGCAACCTCAGCGCATAAAAATGTACTAATTGCATACTTAGGAAGTACTCGAGTACACGGGAAAGTACCTACTCGAGTACATTTTTGTAATCTTAAATGTATCAAGTACATTCAAATTAAAGTACTCGGGACTGAGTACCGAGTACACTAAAAGTACTTGGAGTGCAGTGTTTGAGTACTTGTACTCGAGTACCGCACAGCTCTGTCTGTCAGTGTTGGTGGGTATGGTGCATTAGTCATTGGACCATACCATTCGTGAGACGCGCTTCGAGTACGGTGGCGAGATGGAAGGCATTTCAGTCTAGTTTCTGATATGCATATATATAATATATAATAATTATATAAATGCATTAATATACGGTTCTTTTAAGAACCAAATATATATATATATATATATATATATATATATATATATATATTAGGGTGTTTAAAAAAAATCGACTTTTTCTTCAAATGGTCAGCAAATTCTTTTAGAGGATGTCAAAACAAAGACCTCGTTAAAATTTGAGCTTTTAATTTGAAGATTTAGAAGTCGCGGATCGCAATTTTCTATTTCTCATTTAAATAACATAGGATTTTTTGGAATTTTATACGTTTATATCGAATCAACTTATGGCAAGGAACATCTTAGATTTTTATAGTAAACTTAACGCTGTATAAAAAATGTCTCTAATTTTTCTATAAATTGATTTCTTCCAGAGTTATTCGAGGCCAAAGTTTGATTTCCATCGAATTTTCTCGTTTTTGTAATTTTTAGCATCATGTAGTAAAAAAATCACATATTTATATCTGAAACATAGGAAGTGTTGTAAAAAAAAACAAAAAAACAAAAAAACAAAAAAACGTCAATTTTTTCCAAAGCCTACTACAAAGTTTTAATGAAAATATGGGATGTGTATAATATCCAAAGTAATTTATTTATAAATGCATTTTTCTCGAAAATGGTGCATCTGAGCAATTCAAATCAAGAGTACCTATTTTTTGTAAAAAACTATAAATTCTCATAATTTCATAAAAAAAATTAAATTATTAACCCAGAAAAAAGTTGGGGCTATTTTTGTAACTTTGCCCCCTCCAAATGTTACGCCTATGATTCAATTTTAACAGTTTTGATCATAGATCTAGATTCAGCATGTCAAAATTACCAAAGTAGGTACCGAAAATTCATTTGTTCATGTTCAACCCTCTAGGAATAGTTTAAAAAAAATTATCCTCTTAGGCTCCTATTCAGGGGGCCGTAGCTCCTTTAGGGAGCATTTTTGAAACATGTTTATTAAACAAAAAAAGTGTTATTTTTATACGTATGTATGTATAATGATAATTGTACCATAATTGTTAAAAAAACGCGAAAATTCGATGGAAATCAAACTTTGGCCTCGAATAACTCTGGAAGGAATCAATTTATAGAAAAATGATAGGAGACCTTTTTTATAGAGCTTTAAATTTACTATGAAAATCTAAGATGATCCTTGACATAAGTTGATTTGATTCAGACGTATAAAATTTTAAACTTAAAAAAAAAATTCCCATGTTATTTAAATGGGAAATAGAAAATTGCGATCCGCGACATCTAAATCTTCAAATTAAAAGCTCAAATTTTGACGAGGTCTTTGTGTTGACATCCTCTGAAAGAATTTGCCGACCATTTGAAGAAAAAGAAAAAGTCGATTTTTTTGAAACACCCTAATATATATATATATATATATATATATATATATATATATATATATATATATATTAGGGTGGTCCTTAATAAGGTTATTTTCAAATTTCTTTGCTGCCAGGGGCTCAAATGCTTCCAAATTAATTAAAAAAAATTCCCTAAAAATTTGAGCTCTTAATATTAACTCTAAGATAGTGCGCATTCCAATCTAAGTTTCCTATGGAAATAACATAGGAAAAATTACTTTTGTTGTTTATAATTTTATAACTTGTGAACGAATTAATTAAAAATTATAAATCATACATATTTTTATAGACAATTTAACGCTCTACAAAAAAGGTCTCTTATAATTTTTCCATTAGTCTATTTGTTTAAAAGTTATTCAACGTCAAAGTTTAATTTTTATATTATTATTAATATTATCAAGGCTTTTTTATGAGACGCCGTTTGTGTCAAAATTAAAAGTGCTAAATAATCTTGTTCTATAAATAATTAATTATATGCTTTACCAAATATTTTTTTTTTAAATTTTTTTTTATGTAAAAAATTTTATAAAATATTTTTTTATAAAATAATTTTTTTATAAATTTTTTTTTGTAAAAATTTTTATAAAATAATATTTTTATAAAATTATTTTTTTATAAAATTATTTTTTTTTTAAATAATTTTTTTATAAACTAATTCTTTTTTATAAAATTATTTTTTTATAAAATAATTTTCTGCGAATCAAAAATTATTTTATTAAAGACGACGGGCGCATTTATAAATTAATTTTTACTGCAGCAATCTCTATTTGTTTGTAGACACTCGAGTAAACCCGAGTAAACCCGAACGCCCCTCCCCAGATACAATTTTATGACGGACTGGGCTTTTGTTTGACGCAATTTGGGGAAACGATTAAAAATAATAATATATTATTATTCATTAATTCATTAATTTTTTTATCTGCATTTATTTTGATTTTTAGTTTTTAACAAGAATTCTTTATGTTTAAACGTTTTTTTACACTTGTTAAAAACTAAAATAAATAAATAAAATAATTCTCTTGAAAACAAATTAAAATAAATAAATCAATTCTCTTAAAACAAAACTAAAAATCAAAAAACATAATTTTATAAAAAAGAATTATTTTATAAAAAAATAATTAAAAAAAAATAATTTTATAAAAAAATAATTTTATAAAATTTTTTCCAAAAAAAAATTAAAAAAAAAATATTTTATAAAAAAATTATTTGGTAAAGCATATAATTAATTATTTATAAAACAAAATAAGTTTATTTAGCACTTTTAATTTTGACACAAACGGCGCCTCATATAAAAGCCTTGATAATATTAATAATAATATGAAAATTAAACTTTGGCGTTGAATAACTTTTAAACCAATAGACTAATGGAAAAATTATAGGAGACCTTTTTTGTAGAAAGTTAAATTCTCTATAAAAATAAGTATAATTTATAATTTTTAATTCATTCGTTCCCAAGTTATAAAATTATAAACAACAAAAGTAATTTCTCCTATGTTATTTCCATAGGAAACTTAGATTGGAATGCGCACTATCTTAGAGTTAATAATAGGAGCTCAAATTTTCAGGGAATTTTTTTTTATCAATTTGGAAGTATTTGAGCCCCTGGGAGCAAAGAAATTTGAAAATAACCTTATTAAGGACCACCCTAATATATATATATATATATATATATACAGGGTGTCCGGAAAAAGGAGGTCAATCCTTTAACCATATATTCCTTGAGTTAAAACAATAAGACTTTCATAATACCATTTTTCAATTTAGAGCTTCATGTTCGATATACAGGGCGACAAAGTTTGAAATTTAAAACAATTTTTTTTTAATAATTCGAGTAATTAATAAGGTATTAAGTTCAAATTTGGTACACTATTTCAACATAAATAGTTACATCTTTTGAGATCAACAAAACAAAAAACAAATGTCAAATAATCAAAATAGGGGGGGTCCAGTACTCACTGACCCCCCCTATTTTTTAGTACGGGCGCCAGTGACTTCCAAATGGTATTTTTTCAGGTAATCATTTAGTGTTAAACATTTTTTGTCTCCTACAAAAATTTGATGAAATGCTTTGTTTTAGAGATAATTTGTAAAGTATTGGTCCTTGATTGATGCCCAGGCGGCTTATGGCAATCTCATAATTTTCAAATGTACTACTGGACCACCCTATTTTGATTATTTGACAATTATTACATCTTTTTAGGACAACAAAACAAAAAACAATTGTCAAATAATCAAAATAGGGTGGTCCAGTACTACATTTGAAAATTATGAGATTGCCATAAGCCGCGTGGGCATCAATCAAGGACCAATACTTTACAAATTATCTCTAAAACAAATCATTTCATCAAAATTTTATAAGAGACAAAAAATGTTCAACACTAAATGATTACCTGAAAAAATACCGTTTGGAAGTCACTGGCGCCCGTACTAAAAAATAGGGGGGGTCAGTGAGTACTGGACCCCCCCTATTTTGATTATTTGACATTTGTTTTTTGTTTTGTTGATCTCAAAAGATGTAACTATTTATGTTGAAATAGTGTACCAAATTTGAACTTAATACCTTATTAATTACTCGAATTATTAAAAAAAATCTGTTTTAAATTTCAAACTTTGTCGCCCTGTATATCGAACATGAAGCTCTAAATTGAAAAATGGTATTATGAAAGTCTTATTGTTTTAACTCAAGGAATATATGGTTAAAGGATTGACCTCCTTTTTCCGGACACCCTGTATATATATATATATATATATATATATATAAATATATATATAAATATATATATATATATATATATATATATATATATATATATATATATATATATATATATATATATATATATGTAACAAAACCTTTTTTTTTATTTGTTTTTTTTTCACCGAGATTCACACATAATCCATACTAAACTGCGCACCACCCAATGTGTCGCGACCAAAAAGTTCGTTCTTTTTTAAAACAACATAACTTTTTTGTTTCTTGAACGATTTTATTCTGGTCTTATCCTCTGGTAATTCATGCTATAGATATGAAACTCACGGTTCTTCAAGTAAATTTCCTACAGGGTGATATGTAAAACGGTGAAAAATTTCAATAACTTCATCCAAGCCTCTCGTTTTTACTTTGAAATAATGAAGAAATATGTCTTACCTTGAACCGATTTTCAAATTTTTTGAATTGGAATCTTAGCAACAAAAATATGATTTTTTTTTCTAAAAGAGTACATTTGATGTTTTTTGAAGGCAATGCACTAAGCCTTTTTAAGAACAAGAAGATAAGATGGTGAAAGATTGTTCCTTGAATAATTGTGAACAAGCGACAAGCAACAAACTTCCATTATTTTCAGAGGAACCTAAGGAAAGACCACTTTTTAAAAATGACATTTTGATGACTATTTCCCTTAATTTTCACCAATCACAAACGCGCAATTTTGAATTACAAATGGTTTCTAGGTAAAAAAAAACTGTATGACAGCACCTGTCAGCAGTTTACCCGCGGCAAAACTGTATGACAGCACCTGTCAGCAGTTTACCCGCGGCAAATCTTGACAGCTGTTGTCACAAAAAATTGCAATTTATATTTTAATTGTTAACTGTTAATAGTCTTGTCAAATACCATTCGGGCATCTAATTTTTCCTGTGAAAAAAATCGAAAAAACACAATGCTAAGTAATATTTTTTAACAAAATGCATTCGTGCAGGTGCAAAAATCCTCGTCTTCGACTCGGATTTTTGTTGCCCCCAGTACTTGTGCTTCTTGTTAAAATATTACTTAGCAACGTGTTTTTTCGATTTTTTTCGGAAAAATTAGATGCCCTTATGATATTACTTACGAAAATTTGCGAAAACTAAACCTGAGCCGATATTTACGTTCGTGGCCTATTTTCTACATAATTTTGTCCTGATTGTGATTCAGTTGTCAAATTTAAGTTTAAGATAAAACCAAAATCACCAAGAATAAAAATTCAAAAACAATTCCCGGCTGTTAAATGTCTTAATAAAATCTTATGGCTGGTTTTTACTGTTTTTTAATGTGTTTTGAATCTTTAGTACGTTATTATCATGTTGCTGAATGATCAAATCGAGGATCAAAAGATGAAAATTAGTTCTTGAAAAACATTAAATACGCATTATGAGGGATATTCCCGTTTTTTTCAGTTTGCTTGTGTTATTCCATTTTTTTGCGTAAGTTATACCTATCTACCTAAATACATACACCCATCTTACCCAGGTTACTTCCATTCTTCCTTTAAATGATTGAAATGCCAATGCCAGGGCAAATCAACTGTTCGCAGAAGATTGCAAGAAAAGGGAGGCAAGGGTGGCTTTTGGAGGTGGAGGAGTGACTGTTTGGGGTGGAATGGCGATGAATGGAAAGAGTGAATTGGTAATGAATGCTGAGAGAAATAGAGATTTGTGCGACATTGCCCGTCGGCACCGCGCCAATATCGTAAATGAGTATTTAAGGGACCACGATATTGAGAGAACGAATTAACCACCTTTGTCTCCGGATGTAAATCATATTGATCATGTGCGGAGCAGGATGAAGATGAAAGAGAGGAAAGTACGCATGGAAAATTTGGATGAATTGGTAAATGCTATTCAGGAAGAATGGGAAGCCATACCCCAGGAATTTCTAAGGAACTTGGTCGAGGGAATGCCCAGGAACGAATTATAACGGGTTAGGGGAGGGCCAAAGAATATTATTGTTATTGTTTGTTACATTTTTCTGTTGAATGTTGTAGTTTTGATAATGATTATATCCTCACATAAAATTTCCAAAAATGAACAAAAATATTTTTATTTAACTTTATTACCAAATAGGTAGATACTTATCAGTAATAAGTTATCACTAGTTCGCAATGTAACATTACCCTAACCACTCAAAAAAATTGCAGTAATTTCGCCCAAAAAATGAATCCCCAAATGGCATCGGCAATGGCATGTTATTGAGACATATAACAGTCGGGAATTGTTTTCAAATTTTGATTATTGGTGATTTTGGTTTTATCTGAAACTTAAATTTGACAACAGGATCACAATCAGGAGGTCAAAATTATTAAGAAAACATGCCACGACGTAAATATCGGTTCAGGTTTAGTTTTCGCAAATTTTCACCAAAATGTCATTTTGAAAAAGTTGACTTTGCTTAGGCCCCTCTGAAAATAATGGAAGTTTGTTGCTTGTTACACTGTTCAAAATTTCATGACCATTTTAACACCAAATTAACACAAAACATGGTCTATATCGATACAAACCAAAATGGTGTTAAATAAGGTTCGTTGGCCGGTGTAAATTCAAATACTAAAATGGTGTTAATTTAACTTTCACACAGTATTAAAATAAATTTTACTTGGTGTTAATTTAACTCCTTTTCAGTGTTAAATATTATGTGTTTGTGGACAAATTAAATCATACTACACAGAAAAAAGGAAAAAAAGGAAACAGTTCCTTGACGCATTACTAGTATATTACCAGTGGTATTATTCCAGAAAATGGAACCTTCAACTCGCTAGAGATAATGTTTTTAGTGCGTTGCACTAACTTAAAATACTTCAAGTATTGACAGCTGTTTCCACCTATTTAAGGTCTCTTTAGTATCGAACAACTTGTAGTGTCACACCAAAGCAAAGGATTACCTAAGTTTATATATTCTTCATGTAAGTCAACAGAGGCGAGATTTAAGAACGTCACGTGATCCACACCGCCTTTGCCGCGATCGGTACACATTTTCAACCATAATTCGTGGTGTTATATAAACACCGCTTGGTGTTGGATTTTGACACCATTTTAAGATTACTTTTTACACCACAGATATTTTAAACAGTGTAAGAATTATTCAAGAAACCATCTTTCACCATCTTATCTTCGTGTTCTTAAAAAGACGAGTGTATTAATAGGCAATTGCCTATTTGGTATACCAAATATATATATATATATATATATATATATATATATATATATATATATATGCATATGCTCAAATGCACTCTTTTGAAAAAAAAATCATATTTTCATAGATTCCAATTCGAAAAATTTGAGTAATTAAAAACGAGAAAATATATTTTTTTTACAAACGGGGCTCATATCTATAGCAGGAATTGCCAGAGCATGGGGCTAGCAGACATCACAGACCAAAATAAAATCGTTCAAGAAACAAAAAGGTTATTTCGTTATAAAAAAGGATGAATTGAGTGGTCCGAAGTTTAGATATAGCACATAAATTTAATAATTAAATTGAGTTACAAACATTGAATAACTAATTTGGCCGGATCCGGATCGACAGGAATCCGTCCGGATCCGACCGGATTGAAATTGGTAGAGGTGGGCTGTTCGATACGATACGTATCGATACAAGTAATATATATCGATATCGTTAGAATCGATATAAATTTATATATCGAATACATTGATCGATTATTTAGCTAATTATGAAAAGTCCTTATAATGCCATATATGAAAATTTGCTTTTGCGGTTGTATTGTATTTTTAATAACCTACCGTTGAAAAACGATTCTACTGAAATTTTTGAAGTTTGTTCGATCAAGGCTGGTTGGTATTGCAATATTGCAGCTGACTTTTAAGTGGCTATTACAAAACTAGTTTTGGCTTTGGTTTGGTACTTTTTCTATGGTTTGGTTGGTATTGCAACTGACGTTTAAGTTATTTAAAGTTTACATTGTAAACAATTGCAAAAAAAATTGCAAATTTTCATATACCTATATTTTTTTGTTACCTTCCTAATAATTAGAATCATTTAATAAAAGTTTTTATTTTTTCTTTAATTTTTTTTAAATCTAACCGTATCGTATCGAAATTGTATCGATATAAGCGATATTTTAAAAATTATATCGATATCGTATCGATACGGCTTCTAGAAATTGGTGCCTGATTGCAATCCCTAGGCAGTTTTTAAAAGGATAATTCATTTTAAAATAAAAACAGACGTAGATTGTTTATTGCATAGTTTTTCTAAATATAAGCTAATAGGTTTTCTCGCAAATATGGTACTGCCAAAAAAAGCTTCGCCGAGCTTTGCTTCGTAAATGTTACCACCTTAAATAGTTATTTATGTCATTGGTTAAGAAGTAAGGCTTTTTGTGCTAAGCTCAAAGTTTGAAGGCCGACGCGTAGCGGAGGCCTACAATTGAGCAAAGCACAAAAAGACACTTCTTGGCCGAATGGCATACAACATTTTATCTTCAAAGCACTTTATATAGGTCAATTTAATTCAACATAAAAGCGGCCTAACCTCACTTTTTTAGAATCTCATTTATTTATTAGCTAAAGATTACATTAAATGTACAATAATTATTATTCCTTTTAGAAGCAGTAATAGTTTGACAATACCTAGCTACATGATTTAAGTAGAAATGGATTTTTGTAAGAAAATGGTTTACTTACCCTTTTGCTATTACATTGAATTCAATTAATTGTTTAATAAATAGGTACCTATCTAATTTCAATTTGTTTGCATTTTTATTAAAAAAATAGTTAGTTTGGAATGTTTACGCTGTGTTTAACATTTAATTTCACTGAAAACTTAAAGCAAATTAAAACTTAAAGATAATTTAAATCGTAGAAAAAGAAAACACAACTGTAAAATCCACAGAAACGTCAAATTGCAATGTCCTAACCTCACTTTTTGTTTTATTATTCATATTTAATTTTACAATAATTTAATGAAAAATAATAAACATTAACAGTAAAACAAACAAATTAGTGCTTATTATAGGTAAATAAATTTAACCAGTTTAGTACGTTAATTTCTTAGAAAAGGATTTGTCAAAACAATACCCCTAGCGAGAAAAAATCGAACTAATTACTTGCCTCATAAAAATTTTTATCGGCCTAGGCCATAACAAGTTATTTCTTTATCGAATGTTGACAACAATAAAGTTTAAATTATAGACCGCGTGGAGATAAATATATTTATTGAGGAAACGTCCTCGGATGCCGTTGATGGGGGTGTATTTTAGAACCTGTTGAGCACCCAGTTTTACATCGAATGTTGGGTGATCCAGAATAATTTTACTACACAAAAATTATTTAACAAGTCCTAACATTGGTTTTTCTTTTAAATTAGCGTCTGTGGTGTCGTCATTGCTATTAACATCTTAATTGTCCAAACGATTGACGACAAAGCTTTGACAGTTGTTTTGTCTTTGTTCTTCGATTTTATTTTTTCCAAGACTTAGCTGTAAATCCCTTGATTAACATTTGGTTAAACGTATAGATAGAATGGATTAGTTTTTAATGGTATTCCAGCATCTTCTCTCATTTTTAAAGTAAGTTAACTGTTAACAGATCTTTTCAAAATAAAGTTGCTTTTTTAAAAAGTGTTTTTAATAAGTAAGTTATTTAATTATACATAACTTTTGTAAAAAAGACGATCGTCTGAAGAAGATCGTCTACTTTCAAACGAAATCGTTTAATTATTTAAACGATCGTCTTTAATCGTCTAAAATAATAGCCCACTCTAAAGACGATCGTTTAAAGTGATAAACGATACAAAAGGCGATCGTCTAAAATAATAGTCGAAAAAAGACGATCGTTTTAATTAAAAGTTTAAGTTATAACTTAACCGATGAGAAAATATTTTTATTTTGTCATAATTATTAATTAAATTAATTAAAAAAATAATTTTAAAGGCGATACCTACCTATTTCGATTAATAGACAATTCCAAATATTCCAAAGTATATTTGAAATTCTTTATTATAATAGAGAAGAATTTCAAATATATATTTCGTCTGTACAGCCGACCGCCTAACCTACGCAACCGATTGAATCGTTTGAAAGTCGATCGTTTGAAAGACGATCGTTTTAAAGACGATTGGACGAATTCGCGTCTAAAGACGATCGTCTTTAGACGATTTTTCCCCATGGGTACAAAGGGTTTGGGAAAAAATAAAGAAGAAAAAAGACCATTAAAAAACGCGGTGTCTACAGTCCCGATGCGGAATGTAAGTGTTACGATAAAACTAAAACAAACAAACAAACCAAACAACCAACCCAACCCAACACTTTTAAACAAAGGTATACCTGTTAAGCTTAAAGCCTCATTTGTAATAGGTTACAAAAATATTATGATAATAATGCAAATTAGTTATTGTATTAAATACAATTAAACTGCATTTTTAAAGAAAAAACAAATAATATATTTACCATATTTTATTATATAAATTTTTTTACCATTGGTAACAAAAATTTAAAAAAATTAAAATATTAAATGTATTACACCATCGACATAATCTTACTTAATATTTAAATAGTGTGTATTTTATACACAATATAATTTAGGTACCATGTTATGCATAAATATAAAAAACCTCAATCACTCCAATAATAAATTAATAATTATTATAAGTACTTATGTATTTTATGGTTTAAAAACAAGATTAAGCTTTTGATTTTCTTGGATGTAATTTAATTCTAAAACCATCTGTCCTCTTTAAAATAATATCAGCCTGCAGTTGGAAATCTTGTTCTTTGATATCTGATGTTACATGGAAATTTCTCATGATTGTTGCAAGAAGAATTTTAAGTTTTAACATAGCGTATTTACGACCTTAAACAAAAAGAGTAGTATTAAGCATTTGATTTTATTTAATTTTATGTTTTTTACCAACACAACTTCTTGGACCAGCACTAAATGGTATAAACGAATAGTAATGTCTATTGGCGAAATTTTCCGGTAAGAAGTTATCAGGATTAAATTTTTCAGGGTTGGGGTAGATATCAGCATGTCTATGTACTTTGAAAGTACTAATTACTATTGTACAACCAGCTGGTACAGTCAAATTCTCCGAAACCAAGTTAATTTCCTGATTTGACTGTCTTGCAATAATTGGTACTGGTGGATACATTCTTAGAGTCTCCATCATACACCTTTCCAAGTATTTCATCTCCATTGTGTCGGCAAAGGTTACAGGTCTGTCGGAATCGCCAAAAATGGTGTCCAATTCCTCATGAACTTTATTTTGGATATTCTGGTGGACACCCATCATGCAAAGGAAGAAACTGCTTCCGGCGGCTGTAGTGTCGTGACCCTCGAACATAATGGTGTCGACTTGTTCCTTGATTTCTGTATCGCTGATCATTTCTCCGTTTTGAGAGGCTTCGATCATTAGGTCCAAGAATGCCATTCTTTTTTTTTCGCCTAAAATCCAAAATTTTCTTTAATATATTTAACTTACCTAACTTAAGTTTTATATTTTTGGGTTGTCCTTACCAATATCATTGTCATCAACATCCAAATCGTCTTTAAGTCCAGAAGATTGTCCGTACGACAAACCTTCTACAGTGGTTTTATTAACAGTCTCCTTCTCCTTAATCTTCAATTTTATTTCTTCCGGGACTTCAGCTGTAGACCCTCTGATGCCCATTTTTAAGTCAGCCTTTTTCTTTTTGATAACCTTTTTAGTCAAACTGTGGATGGTATGAATAAGTTTTTTTTGGTATCCAGCATATTGACTCAGATTGAAAATTAAGTCTGATCTAAGCCAAAACTTGGTATGACGTAAATGCAAAATGTCACACATCTTCATTACAGCCATGGCGTAGTCAAAGCAGCTTTGGTCTTGGGTCTTTTTGCTTACACCCATTGCGGTTTCTAAAAGATGAAAAGTAATTTATTTATGTTGCAAACGCTTATTTTCTTTCTCATTTTTTTAAAACTCTCTGAAAACTCGTAATGTGGGTATTTAGATATAATTTATTTAATCCAGGGGCATCCCGCATTCATTTTGTAAGAAGAAATATGACACGATATTTTTTCCAAAAAAAAACAATTAATTTCATTTTTTTTGTCTCGTTTTCCTTTCAAGAAAAAAAAAATCATTTACACTTTTGAAGCAAATGTAAAATAAAAATAAATACAACCTAGGCGATAATCAATTACTTTAGTAGTGAGTGTTGGCAATAATTAAATTATAATTAAAAAGCTTCAACACAAACATTTTTATTACGAAGATAATTTGAAAAATCATATCTCGGAAACGAAGCGTTTCAGACCGTAACTAAAATGCCCAAAAGCCACTGTTGCTAACTTCAGCCCGTGACTAAAACGAAATAAAGTCACAGCTTATCAATCGGGGAGTAAATAAAATTATTGTTAAATTTCTCCATAGACTATGAACTAGAACTTCAAAAAATAGAAGAGCAGTCCCTCGGATTTAAAATAAAAATGTGGTCCCTTAAAGAAATTATTTTAATACATTGGTTATGGAATAGCATATAATATTGCATAACGAGGGCAGGAACATGGGCGCCAGCATGAAAATAATAACCATCTGGAAAGTTTTCAGTTTTTTTTTCAAGGCCTGCTAAGTTTTGCATGTTTTTTCTTCAAAAAAATGGATAGCGCATTTTATTCAGATGTGCCTTAAATACCTTTATAAAAAGTTTGAGCTCAATACCTTACATAGAGTGTTTGTCACAGCATGGCGAATTTTAATTTTTTTTACTTTTCGACTGACCCTGTATTTATGTCTATTATGCTTACAAAAAAGATAAACTATTTGTTTCTATGGAAAATTATCATACGTCTAATTGACCAAGAAAATATTCTTTACCAATCGATTAACGTTTTTAAACTATAAATATGTAAAGTTATAGTTATTAAAACTTACCTAATAAAATTTCTACAGTTGCTTCAGACATGTAGTCATGACAATCAAATTCCCTTCCAATTTCTTTCTTTAACTTTTCGACAGTTTGTTTGCTATTAACATTAAAAAGATTGATGAAAGATTTCAGTACGTTCAAATGAAATGTTGGGGCAATAAGTTTTCTATGTGCCCTCCAAACATCTCCTGTGGAGATCAAAAGACCATTGCCCAACCAAGGTTTAAAGAAACGATATTCGGGGGCTTTATCGATGACAACATGGCTGCTTAAAATAATCTCAACATCTCTAGGGTCCGTTAAAAAGACTAACAGTTTAGGTCCAATCCAAATTTTCACCACTCGTCCATGTTTAAATGATTCAGCGTAAAGATAGTTAAATATTTCTGTAAATAAGCACGGGGTTAAAGAAGGTTAAATAAGTACATAAATAAATTCAGTTTCCCTAGTTTTAGTTATGTCAATAAAATACTCATAATAATATCATTACTGTAGGCCGCCAAATAAGGTAAACAATAAACTTTAAAACTAGAACAACTGCTTATTGTTGTATGTGCTTTATATTAAGGTAGGTATCAAAACAATTTGCCTAAGATGTTTTATTGTTAATGACAACTTGAATTCTTATGTAAAGTAAACACGTATTTTTATGATAAGAATCTGAACATAGCTGGCGTAATTTAAAATGTAGAAATAGGTCCCTACTTAAATTATTTTTAAAATTGCAACAATATTTTACTTTTGCTTTAAAAAATAAGAACTAATTTTCTAAATATGCACGAACTTTTTGACAAAAAATATTGTATTGCCAACACCTAAGGGTCAATCCACTTTATAGTTTATATTTTTATTAATAATTTGTACCTATTGATGTTTCTTTCCGTAAACATTCTATGAAAACCGTTTTTTTATTATTATGTATACTAGGGTGGCCCAAAAAAAAAGAATATTTTTTTCTCTTGTCTCTTGTGAAAATATGTTGGTTTGTCGTGTTTTAAGAGCCCTGTCAAAAGATCAGCTCCATTAAAAATTTTTTAGGGGTCGCTCAAGATTTTTAAAAATTTCCAAAATCGTCAAAAATTGGATTTTTTTTATTTTAATTTTTTTTCTCGTTCCAAAATTATTTTTTAATTTAAAAATAATAATGATTCTGAAAATTTAAAATCGATATTTTGATTTCTAAAGGTCGCTCAAGATTTTTTTAACTTTCAAAGTAAAATATTTTGAATGTTTTTGAGCGACCTCTGAATATAAACATCAACGAACTTTTAGCGACCTTTAGAAATCAAAATATTGATTTGAAATTTACAGAATTTTTATTATTTTCAACCAAAAAATTAATATCGAGACGAGAAAAAAAATTAAAATAAAACAAAAATTCAATTTTTGACGATTTTGAAAATTTTAATAAATCTTGAGCGACCCCTAAAATTTTTTTAATCGAGCTGATATTTTGACAGCGCTCTTACAGCATGATAAACTAACATATTTTTACAAGAGAAGAGTAAAAAAAAATATTCTTTTTTTTTGGGCCACCCTAGTGTATACTCTATGGGCATTTAAAAAAATTTTATTTGGGAGATTATTAAATTAATTAATATTATTGATATTTGTATAAATGTTAAATAATTTTCTAATAGGGATTAAAAATTATGCCATACTCGTTATGGTACATTTCTTGAGACTTTTTTAGTTTCTTTATATGGGGCAAAACACGCCAAGTGTTCTCATTAAAAACTTAAGTTGTTTCCGATTTTGATGAAACTTTGCTAAATCATTGTCCTATCGGACTAATTTAATTAAGCAAAAGGGCAGCGGAAAAGACTGACGGGTTGCAGATATACAGGGGCTTGAAATTTTTCTTTTTCTTTTGTGAGTCTTTTGGTTGATACAAAAAATATAAATGACTTTTTTTACATCAACTCCTATACCCTATATCTTTTTTTCGTGCTTTAAGATAGAGGTGGTTTCAAAAGCAAAACAATTTTTTTTGGCCAAGAAAAAATAATATAAAAATATTTTTACTTTTTTCTCAAAATGGGACTTTTTTATTTTTTTAAAATAAGTATTAAAAAAAGGCCTATTCTTTTCCCTAAATTTTGATATATATATATTTATATATATATATATATATATATATATATATATATATATATATATATTTAAATGGGATCTCGAAACCAGTTCGAAATTAAAAGCGTTAAAACGCACAGGGTTCGGGCATCGACTGGCTCTGTTCGATCCGCTAAGTCACGGCGTTCTCTAGAGAAGAGTATAGAGAACGCCGTGGCTAATTAAATACCATTTTTTTTTCAATCATTGGTACATCGGTAGTTTATTATTTAAGTGTTAATTAATGTAAATTATACACGAAAAATAAATACCTAATTAATACCTATTCCATTTTGAATATTTGCATGTCCTACCCAAAATAATACCTACCATAATTTAATAATTAAAATTTTAAAATGTATTTATAACTTAAAACAATTTAGTTATAACTTAAAACATTTAAACATAAACTATTTCACTTTTTTAGGATAAACAGAATATTCGGAAGCAAACTATATATTTTTTAGGTACAGTACTTCTTTTTTGGCCGGAACGAATGAATGGTATTTTTGTGACCCTGAAACTCCTTTTTCAGCACTAAATGGCTGTTTTAAAAATGTAGCTGCTCTAATATGCTAAAGTCTACAATTTAAGTAACCTTTTAAAATTTAAGTAAACTTGCCCTACCTAGTCAAATTAAAAATTAATAAAATTCACACATTAAATAAATAAATAAATAAATAAATTTTATCATAATTAAATAGGATTAAGTTACGTGAAGACGTGTTATGGTATGTAGTAATTATTAGTTAAAAAAATAAAATAAGTGTGAACAAGATTATTGTTAATGTATAAAATAATAAAATATAAAATTGTATAATTAATAAATTATCCCCATTTATGGTAAATACACAAAAAATTAATTTTAAAGTAAGAAAATGATAAACTTTTAAAGTTTAAGACACCGAACTATGTTTTTAAATAAAAAAAAATATGCACCTTTTCACCCAATATTTTATTTATTGGGCATCATAAGCCGATTTTGCAGACTTGCAGCAGGTGCAAGAAATAAACACCTTGGCAGAATAGGATTTTTGTTTGCCTGCCAACTTAGGTATTAAGTTATTATTAGGTATTAGGTTATTAATTAGGTGTTTATTTTTCGTGCACAATTTACATTTTTGGTTGAATGTAAGAATGAATTTTTACATTTTTAATGTTTACATTCAAATTCCGCCATTTGGAATAATGTATTTCCTTATTTCAATAAAGACGTTTATTATTATTATTATTATTATTATTATTAATTAACACTTAAATAACCGAAAAAAATCAAAATGGTCCCATTTTGAGAAAAAAGTAAAAGCATTTTTTATATCAATTTTTCTTAGCCAAAAAAATTTGTTTCGCTTTTTAAACCATCTCTATATTAAAGCCCGAAAAAAAGATATTGGATATATTATTTGATGATTTAAAATTATATATATTTATATAATTTTTTTATCATCCAAAAGTCTCTCACAAAAGAAAAATTTCAAGCCCATGTATATCTGCAACCCCTCAGTCTTTTTCGCTGCCCTTTTGCTTAATTAAAGTAGTCCGATAGGACAATGATTTAGCAAAGTTTCATCAAAATCGGAAACAACTTAAGTTTTTAGTGGGAACAATTGGCTTGTTTTTCCCCATATAAAATATATATATAATATAATAATAATAATAATAATATATTATATTATTAAGTAATCTTAAAATGACGCTGTTCCCATTTTGGTTACCTTAGTAATAAATGATAAAATAATAAAAAAACCTCCAGTCTAATTTAATATGGAAAATTAATCAAATCTGACTAAAGGTCAAAATTTATTAATAAACTTTTAATGAAATTTCATTTATTTTAAGTACTTAATAAGTGAATAATAATTCATATTTTGTAAATTAGGTAACCTATTTTGTATTGTTCTGTATGTTAATACTTGTAAATAACACATGTGAAATAACACTGCAGTGAAATCGTAAAGTAAAATCCAAATGACACAGTGAAATCCAAATGACACAGTGAAATCGTATAGTAAAATCCAATATAAAGGCCAAAATTTAATCGCTGTTTAATAATTCTAGTAATTTAAAAAATTAAAATAATTCCAGTAATAATTATTTTATTATTATTATATTTCAAATATTGAAAAATCAAGGATTTTGATTGCTTCATTTTAAAATGTGTAATGAGGAAAATTATTAACAATATTGTCATGTGGATAATATAGACCAGGCGGAGAAAGCTCATATTAGGTATAGCCGAGCATACGTTGGATGTGTGCGAGGCAATACTTTTACACTGCACGGAAAAAAATCCCTTACTAGGTTTAAGAATAGTTCTATACTTCATGTTAGGAACTTGATTTAAGTATATTTATTATTTCTATGAGATTAGCGTACATTTAAACTAAGTAATGGGATATAGGTACTTAATTTTTAAGAAAAACTGTTACTTAATTTGAGATGAGTATTCTTGGATTGAGTTTAAAGGTATTTTATTTTAAAGAAAATTGGTATACTTAAATCAAATATACAATAATGCTTAGATGAAAGAGATCTAGTTTTTTACTCAAAGCGGAATATTGCCACTTATTTTAAGTATTCTGTATATTTGTATGAAATTTCGGTATACTTTATTTAAATATATGTATATTTAATGCAAGAACGCTTATACTTCAATTTAAGTATAAGACCTCTAGAACAAAGAATACACTATACTGTATTTAAGTATAGCTATTATTAAAACAAATACCTAATTCTTCGCTTAAGTAAATACCGTCCACCCCCAGACCGCTTCGCTAAAAGAAAAGACGCAGTTTCTGTGTTCAGTTCTGTCCTGTGTTCTATGGTGGTAGCGTGTGTTCGTTTTTTCCTTTTTCGGTCTGGATGTTATTTTTAATAAAAAATAATGGAGAAGAAACTTAAAAATTGGGGCTTAGAATGTTTACTAGACACATTTTTGGGTAAGTAAATAATATTTCATTAATTTAAAGCAATTAACTAGGCATGATCGTAAAAATGTAGTGTAAAATGGATAGGTATACTGTAGTGTAAAATGGAGAGCATACGACAGGTAATAGACATAAACAGCAGAAAGGCTATAGCCTCCAATTCAGCTATATTATTTTTGTTTTAGAAAACGAGATAGATCTCGATATTACGGTAAACCTAAGCGAGGAGAATTTAAAGGAATTAATTCCAAAAATAGGATTGAGGATCAAGGTTAGATAAAAAATTGAAGAATTAACACCAAACCATCTACGATGATAATGGTAGCCTTCTTAGAGACTCATTTTACAAATTATTTAGCTGGAGATAATAGAAAATAAATAAATGTGATACCTAGGTACTTAAAAAAATAAAATGTAAAATATAGTATCTATGTTAATTAACCGTGAACGAATGAATTTATATAAATTGACAGTACTTTTTCTAATACCTCTAAGACTGTTAGGTAATAAACCTATTGTGATATCAGTGCCTATTATACTTAGTACTTTAGTACATTAAAATAATTAAAATAATCTGCCAAAAATACTGTTAAATTACTGTCATAACGATTATATTTTCACTTTTACTTGTATTTTCCGTAGTGGTAGGATAATTAATACAAATATTTTTCAGGGTCACGAATGTTTTTTTTTGTAAAAATTATTCCGAGTCGCCAGACGAGGGAATTACTTTTTCCAATCAACCACTTTCTTTAAGAATAGTGTAAAGTTATTTTAAATATATACTATACTTTTATCAAATATAAAAAAAGGAAAAGTAAGAATACAAGCATTTTATGCAAGTAAAGCGTGTACTTACAATAAGTATAAATAAATAAATTTTAAAGAAAGTATATTCTTAAAACAAGAATACTGAAAGATTTTACAAAGAAACTATACTTTGATGAAGTACATACTAACGTTACAACAAGAATACCGTAGTCTTCATTGAAGACAAATTTGTATACTTAACTCAAAATTAGTGTGTTTCTTATTTTTAGTATAGCAGTAATCTTAGATTAAACCTAAGCTATCTTTATTTTATAAGAATATCAGGGTACTTGAAACAAGTATAAATTTACTTGCGGAATAGGGAAACTAAGCTATACTTGGATAGAGTTGAATTTTCTTGGAATCAGTATATATTTTTTTCCGTGTGAGAGAACAGTTTATTAACAATTAACTAGATTTATCAATAACTAATAAATGCTTTATTTGATTATGGCGGAATAAACATTTATTTAGGACAAACAACGCATTGATTAATATTGTTTAAATAAATCTTTTTATTAAAAAATAAAGAAAAATTTATAATAAATATGTTTTTTTGTTAATAAATAAATGCTTGTTTATAATAAATAAAGATTAATTTATAATAAATGTATTTTATTTGTGATAAATAAATGCTTGTTTATAATAAATACTAAAATATTATTAAAACTTTATTTGTAAACCCTATACTTTAATTCACTATAAATGTATAGAGCAAGTGGTTGAATCCATTGCTTCCTAAAAATTTGCATAGCTCGTCCATGGTTTGCAGATCTTCCATGCATGTTTGGATTTTTTAATAATCGCAGATACACTAGCCGGCACACAGGAAAGAGCCGGTATTTTACACTGGCACTATAGGTACAATTTAAATTAATGCTATTACAAAAAGATTGCAAACGAAACACTGATGCATAGATACAAAATAAATACAAAATAAATAACAGTGCAAAGAACAGAATCACTAAACTTAACAGTACACAAAACAGAATCAGTAAACTTGGCAAGGCAAGTGGTAGTACCACTTGCCTTGCCAAGTTTACTGTGGACCACAGTAAACTTGGCAGTCTGTGGTACACCATATATGCGTATACGCACGCGGTACACCATGCACTATTCGAGAAACGTCTATGCTGTTTTGGTGCGTTTTGACAGAAGTTTGAGTACAGTAATATTTATTCATTGTTAATATTGATTCCTACCTAAAAATAAATTCGAAATTTATAATAAATAACTTTTAAAGATCGCCTAAGCAAATAGGTATTTATTATTCCCAAATTTGCATTATTATCTAATAATAAACATATGGGCAACAAACAAAGTATTTGTTTCTGCTAAATAAAATATATTACGCAGATTATTAATAGTTAAAAAGGTTGATTAACAATAAATTTACTTTATTTATTATAAATAAATGCTATCCAAATAAAGATTTGTTAACTATAAACTACACTTTTTTTTTCAGTGTATATACTAATAATTTTTAGATTATATAGAAAGATTTTATATTAATACTAGTTTAAAAGAAACATTATTATAAAAATAAGTACAAAAATGAAGTAGAACCTAAATTATTATTGAATCAATTTTTGACAAATTTATATAATAATTATGAATATACATATATGTGTATACACTAAAAGAAATACTCGGGTTAATACTTAATAAATATTTATTTGAGACGTTTTTATTTATAATAAATACAACCAATTTGCTGTAAATCAATTTTATTTACTAATAATATATTCTAAAATTTAATTTATTTAAAAAAAAATTATTTATTTTGGTCGAATTTATTTGTTATTAATATACTAAATTTGTGTCAAATAAAATCGTTTATTAATTTATTGTAAATATACGTTATATTCGTATTTAGTTCACAGTTTATTAATAATAAATATTGTTTATTAATAGTTGCCAAATTTTCATTTCGTAAATAATGATTATAATACCTATAGGTATTATAAATAAGTCAAATTTTCTAACTATTAAATCATATTGTTTTTAAGAAATATGATATATTAATAATTAACAAATGGAATATCGTAACGCGTCGTTTTACCTCGGACGATTCACTTCACTTTAAAATGTCACGTAGTGGGTGGTGGTTTGTGCTCTGTTTGTGCTTTTGCATCATTTTTCTTATAATAAGGAAATTTGTATTGCGATTAAACTGTTGCAGGGCGATTCCATGATTACTAACGGGACAAAAAGAAACAAGACAAAATGTTTTATGAATATTTTTAGGATATGTTGTTCCTATAACAATAATTTTATAATAGTAATTATTACTTAATGTTATGGCTGAGAACTCTCATAAAATTATTATTATAGGAACAACACATCTTCAAAAATCTTCATAAAACATTTTGTTTTCTTTCTGTTTGTCCCGTTAGTAGTCATGGAATCGCCCTGCAGTGACTATGTAAGTACATAATAAAAATTTTCTATGGTGTTGAATGCGAACAAAACAAAAATAGGTCCTTAAACATGGATGCTGTCATGGACATAATAGATTCTAAACTGATATATGGTTTAGAAGATCTGTCTAATACTTTTAAAGGTAAGTTTATAAATTCACTTATAATTTATAATTTATAATTTATAATTTATAATTTATAATTTATAATTTATAATTTATAATTTATAATTTATAATTTATAATTTATAATTTATAATTTATAATTTATAATTTATAATTTATAATTTATAATTTATAATTTATAATTTATAATTTATAATTTATAATTTATAATTTATAATTTATAATTTATAATTTATAATTTATAATTTATAATTTATAATTTATAATTTATAATTTATAATTTATAATTTATAATTTATAATTTATAATTTATAATTTATAATTTATAATTTATAATTTATAATTTATAATTTATAATTTATAATTTATAATTTATAATTTATAATTTATAATTTATAATTTATAATTTATAATTTATAATTTATAATTTATAACACTGTGCAACACAAAAAATGAACTGGGATCAAATCTGAAAAAATCGAATCTAGGCAACCCCCAAAACAAATCCTTTAAGGGGTTTTACCAGTTTAGCTCGAATAATGGAGATATACAGGGTGTTTCTTTTAACTTAAGACAGCTCAATATCTCGAGAAATACGCATTTCACGGAAAAATGTCTTAAATAAAAGGTTAATGTGACTAAAGGGGACATTATTTGGTGCTACCGCTAGCCACCCCCTACCCCTCCTTAAGGGTGAAACGGGGGGTAACTTTGGAAAGTCAAATGGAATGCGATACCGCCCGACATGTCGTGCCAGAATTCATTACCCGCATTCAAAAATGTGTTGAAATGGAAGGACGACATTTAGAACATTTGTTATAAATTGTTTTCAGAGCCGACTATTGTTGATTTAATGTTAATTTTTGTTTTTCAAACGTTTCAAATAATACATTTTACAAGGAAACCCCTTTTTCTTAAATTTTGAATTACAGCGCCATCTGTTGATAAATTGAAAAAAACTTTCAAATAAAAGTTATTCATTTTTTTATGTACTACCAAACTCTGTGAAAATCGGGTCATTCCATTTGATTTTCCAAAGTTTCACCCTTAAGGAGGGGTAGGGGGTGGCTAGCGGTAGCACCAAATAATGTCCCCTTTGGTCACATTAACCTTTTATTTAAGACATTTTTCCATGAAATGCGTATTTCTCGAGATATTGAGCTGTCTCAAGTTAAAAGAAACACCCTGTATATTTCCATTATTCGAGCTAAACTAGCAAAACCCCTTTAAAGATTAGTTTTGGGGGTTGCATAGATTCGATTTTTCCACATTTCATCCCAGTTCAAATTGTAAGGTCAAAATTTGTCGCACAGTGTAATTTATAATTTATAATTTATAATTTATAATTTATAATTTATAATTTATAATTTATAATTTATAATTTATAATTTATAATTTATAATTTATAATTTATAATTTATAATTTATAATTTATAATTTATAATTTATAATTTATAATTTATAATTTATAATTTATAATTTATAATTTATAATTTATAATTTATAATTTATAATTTATAATTTATAATTTATAATTTATAATTTATAATTTATAATTTATAATTTATAATTTATAATTTATAATTTATAATTTATAATTTATAATTTATAATTTATAATTTATAATTTATAATTTATAATTTATAATTTATAATTTATAATTTATAATTTATAATTTATAATTTATAATTTATAATTTATAATTTATAATTTATAATTTATAATTTATAATTTATAATTTATAATTTATAATTTATAATTTATAATTTATAATTTATAATTTATGACAAATTTTTTCAGATAATGCATGGAGTAGATTCTTTTAAAGTATTAGCAGATATCGCCTGTGACGATGCTATGAATATAGTTTTAGAGGTTATATTTAGGGTTGCCAACTTTCGGTTATTGAAATAAAGGACAAATTGGGATTTTTTTTTTGGGTGCCACGTCTACTTTACAGCTTTTCCGATTTTTTTTCGAACGAGGTGGTGTAGAAGGGGCACCACTTGACGTAGATGTCTGTGACTTTGGGACATCATCACTTGCATCGACGACTTTATCACCATTCATGATGATTTGATTGAGGATGTTTATCAAAAACCTGCAAATAAATAATGATTTGGCATTTAGGCAACTACTTGTTTAAAATAGAAAATTCTCCTTTTTATGAATCTGTTTAATTTAATTTTCCAATTAAAGTTTAAAAATATATTGCGACAAAAAACTGAAATCTAATAATTTAATTTTAATATTGTATTTTCCACTTACCGTTTCCTGTTAAAAAGTTGTAAAATAAAGTTAAAAAAACACCTTACACGCATGGACTAGTCGACTACACACAAGGGCTCAACACAACGAGGAACAAAATAAAAATACAAGGTATGCTGGATAAATTGGAGCTCGGGGATTTACCAAAATTTTTCAAATGTTGCCAATTTTACATTTTAATGTATTTGTATGGGCCTTTTTTTAAATAATTGTGGATTTATCTGTATTTTCGGATTTTAAAGGATATTTGCCGTCCTTTGACACCTTTCAAAAGGACAAAGGACAGTATTTAGAAATAAAGGACTGTCCTTTGAAATAAAGGACGGTTGGCAACCCTAGTTATATTATTATTATACTATCTACATATATCTTTATTTGTTTTAAGTTTATTTATGTTTTTTAAATAATAGGTCTATGAATATAATTTACAAGTTTTAAAATATTGGATTTTATAAAATATATATACTTCAATTTCTTAATAAAAAAAAAGTACTTTATTTTAAAAATCACCCAAACTGAAGCACATTTTATATTAACATATCGTCGTAAACCTCACGAAGTGATTTATAATTTATTTTTATTTTTTTAATTTTGCAATTATCGTTTGATTTTGTTACTTGTTCTAACGTTAAAATAAATTTTATATTAACATATCGTCGTAAACCTCACGAAGTGATTTATAATTTATTTTTATTTTTTTAATTTTGCAATTATCGTTTGATTTTGTTACTTGTTCTAACGTTAAAATAAATTTTGTTTAATTAGTAAAATTTTTTTTTCAAAAATTGACCATGTTTTTAAACATAAAAGTTGATTTTTCTCGAAAACGGTCAACTTTAGAGCTTATGACCAAGATTACCTTTTTTGTGTAGAAAACATTGACGGTTCGAATAAAACCGTACTTTTTTCAGGGGTGTAGAAGTTGAGGAGAAAACACCCGCTACCCCTTCAAAATCTCCACCAATTATAAGTAAAAAAAAAATTTTTCTGGCACAAAACATAGCTTAATATGAGTAAAAAATGCTTACAACAGCTGTTTTTGGTACGATAAACGGTTCCGGAGATATTCGAAAAAAACCGATTTTTTTTATAAAATTTAAACACCCTGTATCTTGAAAATTGTGCATTTTTCTTGTAAAATTATAAAGAAAATACGTCCCTTTGTGAGATTGACAAGGATATGCCATATTTATTGCAAATATAAACATATTTTTAAAAAATACAGTTATATGCTAATTATTAATTATTATATGCTAATTATTAATTATTATTATTATAATAATTATTAATAAAATTTGTTAATAATAAATAAACTAATTTATAAAAAATAACTCAAAATTAAAATTAAATATATTAATGTTAATAATTACTTCCCGGGTTATTTATAATCAATTTAGTTTATTTATAATAAATAAGATGTTTGTCACTTTAAATAACAATTTGTTTTTTTTTAAATATGTGTTTGTTAATTTTTAATAAATTATTAACTAATTATAATAATAATTATTAAAATGGCATATTTATAATAAATAAGGGTTTGGTTGTTTTTAATGCAATTTTATTTCTCACAGATAAAGTATTTGTTTTTAATACATAAATATTTATTTACAACAAAAAAAAGTATATTAAACTAATACTAATAAATTATTTGGTTTTAAAAAATAAATATTTATTCCGCCATTATCGAATAAATCCTTTATTTATTGTTAAACAACATCATTAATTGTAAATAAACTGTTTTCAGTGTACAGGATTTTTATTTCAAAATGAACCACCTTAAAATTTAAATTTTTTAAATTTTGGTGTGTTCTTCAAATTTAAAAGATATTTAATATCTTTTAAATTTGAAGAACACACAAAAATACAAAAAATACGTCGAATTATATGTATAAGAAGGGAACTTCCACCACATTATTTAATTTAATCTAGTGCTCACCCAAACGCCCCCATGGGGCTGCAGCCACCCTTACTTTTAAAATTTCAAATGGAATACCCCACCGAGTATCACCTCGTTTTGAAGGGCATACAATTCTATGTCTAATGGTGTAGGAAAACAGTGAATCGGATTTGGAAGAGAAAATGTGTCCTCATATGACAGAAATTATTTATCGACGAAATATCTGTTAATCGATTTAATAAATAGTACCTAAATGTTTTTTTTTTAAACAGAAAAATTTAATAAATAATAAAAAAAAAGATCTTGATTAGTTAGTTCTTGAAAAAGTATTTGAAAAAAAGCACCAAATTTCGGGTGGGTAAAAAAATAAATCCCAGAAACGTTTTTAGTGGGATAGTAAATTTCAGTCAAATGGGTCAGGTTTAAAAGTTGTCGATTGGGCTTAAATGTTCCATATGTTGTTGATATTTTTTCGTGTGCAGAAATTATTTCTTAAACTGCTTTAGGGCATTTCCGCGAAACCTTACCCCATGGGGTAAGGTTTCGCGGAAATGCCCTAAGTGCACCTTGACAATAAAGGAGATGTGTTATTTAACAAAACAAACATACATTATTACTATATGTTTTCATCCACAATTTTACAGTATCAACTTTGGAAGCCAACTTGATCGCATTTGCCGAAAGTCGCACCCGTTACGCGATTCACTTTATAAAAGGTTTTTTATACAAGTTTTCATTTACCTTTTGTTTGAGTTAAATATCTAATTTTTTATTTTTCAGCGTGCTGGATTAACCTATAGGCCAACCTAGGCCATGGCCTAGGGCGCCGAGAGAAAAATAGGCGCCCAGGCAGAAATTAATTTTTTTAAGTAGGTTGAATATTAAAATTAATCAATTAAAATGAATATTTTAAATATTTTTGTATGCCTTTCTGCTACTAAGAGAAAGATCTTTTTCTTTCTTAAAAAGAATAAAAAATATTCAACGCAGTTGTCTGGTAGGCGAGAAGACTGCGAATCTAGCTGTTTTAAAAAATAAATTTTGAAAATATTATCGAGTCCTGTTTCGATTTTAAATGTAAGAAAATAAAATTGTAATTGTCGTTTATAATGCAAAAGGTCGTGTCACTTGGACGCCTTTCTGCAGAAGAGAAATAACCCACAAAAATAAAAAAAATCGGAATATATGGGTTAATTATCTTTTTATTTTTGTGGGTTGGTTCCCCCAGAAAGGCGTCAAAGTGACCTTTTGCAGTATCAACGACGAAATGTTATAGGTAAAATTCTGTTTTAGGTTATTTAAAAATTGTAAAAATTAAGTTAGTTCTTCATTGTTTTGTTTTTCTATACTATATGTATAATACTATATTTACTATATATATAGTATTATAAAACTATATTCTGTATAATAATAAATTATTTTTTTTTTATTTTTTTTTAATTTTTTTATAATACCCTATTTGTCCCCCTATATTAATACCCTAGGTATGAATATGGGCTGTAATTATAGGCGCCATTATTATTGGCCTAGGGCGACAAATTGTCTTAATCCGGCCCTTTTTGTATATCAACGTATCTTGATAACATACAGAACTAGGGAAGTGTTATTTTTCTGTTATTTTTTGGACAAATAAACTTACAATACTTACAAAATGAAATCAGGTTTTGAGAAATGAAAGAGGAAAAAAGAAATGAAGGAATCTAAAACAGTGGAAAGTACTCTCTAAAAATGAAATTGTCAAAAATGCCTAGTTATTATTGGCTGCTTTTTCATTTATACCATGGTTAACCCAGGAATGCCATGGTATCCCCAACATTTTACAGCCAATTCCTATGTAAAATTGTCCCCTGAATCCGAAAATCATTTATGAAAGTAGGCCATTTTTTGAGATATAGTCAATTCCATATTATATGGAAAGTTGACTATATGTCAAAAACTGTTCTACTTTTATAACTTTTGACGACATTTTCGGATTCAGGGGACAATTTTACATGAAAATTGACTGCTAAATGTTCGGGATACAAATTGCGGTATTAGGGGCTGCTTTTTCGCTACTCCAATTAGTCATTTTTGACTAATTCAATTTTAAAGAGTAAGTACCGTAAAAATTATGGCGTTTTTATTGTTATGGTTTTTAACCTCCCTATTAAAAATGCCCTATAGAACCCATATTGATCCAGATAAGGAAACTAATATGGATTTATATGGTTCTATATGTCCTATATGGAACGACCTGGTTTACATTTTGGAATCTATATGGTTTAATATGAAATTTCATTTTAAAAAGTACAACTTAAGGATTTTTATATGGATTTATCTGGTTTCTGTTTTATGTGTCTTTCCATATAGGTTTCCCTATATGGTTGAATATGGAAATCCATTTTAAAATGTATATAAATTTAAACGAAAATTGCATATTAAACCATACAGATTCCCCTATATGGTTAGATATGGATCTATATGGTAATAATTTTTTCATACCCAAACCATATTGGGCCAGATATAGCAATATGAACCTATATGGCAATCCATATAGAAATCACTTTTCTATATGGTTTTCCAGGTATGGAATTCTATCTGGTTCAATAGTGCAATGCCTGTTTCAAATTCCTATATTGAACCAGATAGATTTTTATTTTGTGTTTCTATATGGCATTTTTAATAGGGCTGGCATTCGTTGGGTGGTATTACATAATACAGTGAAATTATAGTGTTAGACGTAAGTTTAAAAAGCCGTACTAGGTGAGGTGGCCACTGGAGGGCGCCACTACACGGATGGTAAATGCGAGAGCTGCCATCCCGACCGAGGAGAAGAAGAAGAGGAGAGCGTTGTTTTGGAGTAGATAAGCTTGGTGTTATTTTTAATTTTAAAAATAAATTAAAAACAGTTTACCGGTCATATTATTTAAAATACCTGACAACAAATTCAGAAGTGAGATCTGGATCGAGAGTGCAGTGCCTGGAGATAAGTGAATTGGAGAAAATAAGTGGTGATTAACTGTTGTTGTAAAAAGCCGATTTGTGGTTAGGTGTGCCACGTGCTGAAATTCAATTGGAGACAAAAGGAGGACAATTATTAAGTTTAATTGGAGACTTAGTTGGAGTAGAGTCGAAACAAAGGTGAGGCGCATTCTTTGTATTAATAGTTGGAGAAATTTTAGAGTTTTTACAAAATGAGCGACCACCTGTCGATTAATTTGGAGGATGACGAGGCTATGCTGAGTCAGTCAGAGCAGGGTTCACGCAGGGAGACGGCTGCCGGTCAAAATGAACCAGTTGCTGACAACATGGCTGTAATGCGTGGCTTATTTAAGGAGTTGCTCGAGCAGCAAGGACGGATGTTGCTTGATCAACAGCGTCGAACAATAAGACAGGAGTCACGTCTAGCTGTGGGAGAATGTATGGAGGAAATCGCTAGTACGCCATCTAGCCATAGGTACGACAAGTCCTCAAGCAACTATCGAGGTGGGGTTATAAGCTTGGGACAGGAGCTGGTGATGCCGTTTAACCCTGAAAATAAGAGCACCAATGTGGAGAGGTGGCTCGAGAGAGTTCAGGAGTTAGCTGAAGCTAATGCGTGGACTGATAAGGAGCAGTTGCTAATCGCGCAGGCCAAATTGGAGGGGGCTGCTCGTGAATGGTACAATGGTGTCCGAGCTCCGAGAACGTGGGAGGAATTTTCAGGAGGTTTGACAGCGGCATTTCCAAGGAGAGCTGATTTTGCTGACACCCTTAAGCAAATGGTGCTTAGAGTCAAACAAGATGGAGATAGTTTGACTAATTATTATCACCGAAAGTTGGAGATGATGCGTAGAGTGGACCTGCATCAGGGGGAGCGTGCAGTTTCGCTGCTTATTCAGGGCTTGCCGGAGGATCTCAAAATTGGAGCTTTGGCGTCCAACTGCAAGACCCCTGAAGCATTGTATACGAGGTTTTTGACTTCGGTGCAGGCAGGGCAAGAATCCTCCAAGGAGCAAAGATTGGAGAAGAGAAGTGGAGCCTCTACCAGCGGCGTGTCGCGGATTCGCTGCTACAATTGTCAGGAGATGGGGAACCATCTAGGCAAGGATTGTCCTCGCCCACGTGTGGAGAGATGCATTCGGTGTGGCAAGGTGGGGCACCGAGCACGTGACTGCCCTCTTGGACCATTTCCGAACCGACAAGGAGGATCATCTGGAGGAAGTCAGGAGGGGGCCACAGAACGAAACACTAGGGTGAGTCTTTTAATTAATCCTTTAGATTCTGTTTTTAGGGTGCTTGGTTATGTTGGGAAAGTTAGTGCTCGATGCTACATTGATACAGGAGCAGAGGAAAGTTTGATGTCCACTGCTTTTGTGGAGAAAATTTGAGCTTCAATTAAGCCATTGAGAGAAGAGGTGATTCTCAAAGGTTTTGGAGGTGGAGAAACAATGGCGCTAGGCAGGTGTTTGGTGCTACTTACAATAAGTGGCATTAAAATTAACATCTGGCCGCTGGTGACAGATGCTGACATGGGGCGCATTGAGATATTGCTCGGGACTGAGGCTATCACTCAGCCTGGCCTGACAATGGTGGTCAGACAGGGCAAGGCCATGTTGTTGGAGGAGGAGAGTCCCGACAAATGGATGAGCAGCTTTGGTATGCCTGAAGTGGAGGAGGGCAAATATGTGATTCGGCTAGCAGAAGAGCTATGTTGCGAATCATTTGCATCTCAGATGGTCAAGGTCGACGTGAGTGGTAAACAAGGTGGCGATTTTGTTATGGTGGACAAAGTTGTAACCACTGAACACGGCTACCTCATGATACATGGCCAACTTCTGAAGCTGGGAATGGAGAACCAGTTGCTGAAGGTGACCAATCTCACAAAAAAGGAGATTCATTGGAGAAAGGGGCGTGTATTGTTTCGTTTGGAGTTAGGAGGCAACAAGGAGGCCAAGGCTGGAGAGAAAAAGAAAGCAACCAAAACTACACAGGTGAATATTATTAGTTTAGGTGATAAAATTGGGCAAGTAAAAATGGGGGATGTGTCTGATTTATGTAAGAATGAACTAATGACATTATTAAAAAGTAGGGAGGCATGTTTTTCTAAAAATGATGTTGATGTAGGTTTCACAACGATAGGTAAAATGGAGATTAAAACAACAACCGATGTACCGATATTTCACAGACCCTATCGATTGTCCCACTCAGAGCGAAGTTTGGTGAGAGAAAAAATACAAACACTTAAGGAGGCTGGTGTTATTCAAGATTCAGAGTCCAATTACGCTAGTCCAGTGGTGTTAATACCAAAGAAGACAGGAGATGTGCGCATGTGCGTAGATTATCGTGCTCTTAATGCAATAACGGTAAAGGACAGGTACCCATTGCCGTTGATTGAAGACCAATTGGAGAAATTGAGTGGCAAAAGGTATTTTACTACCCTGGATATGGCTCAAGGCTACCATCAGATGGCAATGCATGAGAATTCGGTGGCAAAAACAGCATTTATAACACCTGATGGACACTACGAGTATTTGAGGGTTCCATTTGGTCTGGCCAACTCCCCAGCTGTATTTCAACGAATGGTGGACAGAATGTTGGGTGAATTGAGACACAAGGAAGTGCTAGCATACATGGATGATATCTTAATACCTTCACATGGAGAACAAGATGGTCTTAAGTTATTAAACGCCGTGTTAAAGCTAATTGAAGAGGCTGGTCTGAAGCTGAGATTGGAGAAATGTTCATTTATGCAGAATGATATTGAGTATTTGGGACATGAAGTATGTGGTGAAGGCATAAAGCCTGGAAAACGAAAAATACAAGCTGTTCTTGATTTTCCTTGTCCGACAAATGTACAAACGGTGAGACAATTCGTTGGATTGGCATCTTACTACAGGAAATTTATCGAGGGATTTTCTGTGATTGCCAAACCGTTGACCAGTCTAACAAAAAAGGATGTCGCGTGGAAATGGGGAGAAGAGGAACAAGGTGCCTATGAAAAACTAAAGGAGTTGCTAAGTCAAAGACCAGTTCTAGCTATATATAATCCTCAAGCTGAAACCCAGGTGCATACTGATGCCAGCAAACATGGACTTGGTGGCATTTTGATGCAACGAGTTGGAGACAAAGATTGGAGACCAGTAGCATATTTTAGCAGATGTACTACCACTGCTGAACAGATGTATCATAGCTACGAGTTGGAGACTTTAGCTGTCGTGGAGTCAGTGAGGAGATTTCGAACATATTTGGTGGGCATTCACTTCAAAATCATCACTGATTGTGTTGCCATAAGATCAACTCTGTTGAAACGAGATTTGGTGCCTCGAATTGCTAAATGGTGGTTGGCAATACAAGAATATGATATGGAGGTTGAGTATCGAGCTGGAACCAAAATGCAACACGTGGACGCTTTGAGCAGAAATCCACTTAAATTGGAGCGTTGTATTGAAATAAATTTGGTTACCATTAATGAAACTGACTGGTTTTTGTCGGTGCAATTGCAGGATTACAAAGCAAAGCAATTGGTAATGACTTTAAACTCGAATATTGCTGACAGAGAGACCCAGAAGTTATACAAAGTTAAACAACAACGATTATATCGCAAGACAGATAATGGAGATCGATTGTATGTACCCAATATGGCCAGATTTACGCTGTTAAGAAGGTACCATGATGATATTGGTCATCCAGGAGTCGATAAATGTGCAGAATTGGTAAAAAAGGAGTATTGGTTTCCCAAAATGAATAAGTTCATTAAAAAGTATGTTCAATCGTGCATTTTCAAAAGGTGACTATGGAAAAGGAGAAGGATATTTGCATCCAATAGACAGGAGGCCAGTGCCTTTTGACACTGTGCATATCGATCATTTGGGCCCATTCATGAAGAGCACTAGGAAAAATTCCTACTTGTTGGTGTTGGTGGATGGATTCTCGAAATTTGTCATAGCAAAGCCAACTAGAACAGTCAATTCAAATGAGACTATTGAGAAACTGATGGAGATATTTGGTGAATTTGGATATCCCAGGAGAGTTATTAGTGACAGAGGTTTGGCTTTCACTAGCAAACAATTTAAAGCATTTCTGGAGGAAAAATGTGAGCGACACGTTTTAAATGCTATTGCAACTCCTCGGGCAAATGGGCAAGTGGAGAGAGTAAATAGGAGTTTAATACAGGCGATCGGAGCAAGTGCCTCTAGTGAAGCTGGGTGGGACGAAAAATTACCAGAGATTGTATGGGGATTAAACAATACAATAAACAGGAGTACGAAATTCGCACCTAGTGAATTAATGTTTGCACATGGAGAAAGTCGCGGTTTAGTTGTTGAATTGGAGACTGGAGAGCGCGCTAATGTTGGAGAAGGAGAACAGGCAAAGGGAGGTGGTAAAACTGCAGCGACCACAAGAAAATCAGGAGATGCTGGAGAGGAGAGCCTGTCGGGTGCTGGAGGTAGCAAGGAGACTATAGGAGGCAAATCAACTAACACCCAAAAGCTTAGAGATGACGATCTCGCACAAGCTGTAGATTTGCGACAACAACTAACACGAAAACGCGCATTGGCTGCAGAAAATATACAAAATGCTGCTCATAAGATGAAAACTGCTTATGACAAACGACGAAAAGTAGCTATTAAATACAAAATTGGTGATTTGGTGTTATGGAGGCATGGAGCTACGAATAAATGTCAAAAGGGCCTAAATCGCAAGCTTGCAAATAAATATGATGGACCTTTCAGGGTGTGCAAGGTAAACAGCAATGACCGATATGTCATTGAAGCCATAAAAGGAGTAAAAGGCTACAAAAGGTTCAAAGCGCATGTCGCAGTGGATGCATTGCGTCCATACAATAGTGTTAATGATGTAATGAGTGATTATGAGAGTGAGTCTGAGTGAATGTGGGGCCCCCTTGAAAGAATATGTGTGAGAATGTTGTATGTAATGATTTTGTATTATTAATAAACTTTCTTTCCCTTTCAGGAACAAAAAAAAATGGTTTGTGTATTACTAATAAACTTTCTTTCCGTTTCAGCAACAAAACAAAAAGAGAGTATAGCTGGAGAGGTACTCGCATGAAGTAAATTGGTGATTGACAATTGAGTAGGAGAAATTGTCTTGAGACCAAAATAGGAGTGATATATGGAGCACTAACAGTAAATATTATGGAGCCCAGTAGCACCTAAAATCGGAGACTTCTACAATAATTAGGTAACATAGGTGGTGGTATAATGAGGACATTATTATTTTGCAGGATGGCCGAAATGTTAGGCGTAAGTTTAAAAAGCCGTACTAGGTGAGGTGGCCACTGGAGGGCGCCACTACACGGATGGTAAATGCGAGAGCTGCCATCCCGACCGAGGAGAAGAAGAAGAGGAGAGCGTTGTTTTGGAGTAGATAAGCTTGGTGTTATTTTTAATTTTAAAAATAAATTAAAAACAGTTTACCGGTCATATTATTTAAAATACCTGACAACAATAGCATTATTTGATCTAATACTAGCGAATAGAAATATCATTTGTAACAAGTACATAACAATTGTATAGCAAAAAAGAAGACAGTGAGTGTTATGAGATACTCCATCACACCGACGCGTCGCGACGCCATGTTAAACAAATATTTTTACTTTTAAAAACAGATTTATAAGCAATTTTAATTAATTTTAGGAATCAGAATTGCATTCGACGAGTTATTATTTATATTATAGACACATTTCGTGATAAAATAGATGCATTGATACACATTTTTTGTCCGATCAATTTCAGGAATTATGTAAGGAAGAATAATTCTTCGAGATTCAAGACAACAGAATGGCAGGAAACCTTGTGAACTAGAATCGAAAACAAGCCCAGAGCCGGAATTCTATGGAAATATTGTCTTTAATTTGGATCGTGGATTACATCCGAGCGAAATCTCCGATGATTTAAAAAAGATTCTTTATCATTGGTACCAATCCGACCAAAAGGACCTTTTTCAAAAAAGCTGATAATAGATCTTTCTATACGATATTCAGTTTAATGACTCGTTGGCAAGAGATTTTGAAGCGAATCCTAGACGTGATTGTAACGTTAGCTCCTTGTAATGTAGCGCTTAGGGGACCGCAAGAATTACAAAGCAATAGAAAATAGTCAATCCGGAAATTTCTTAAATATAATTGATCTAATGTCAAGATATTACCCCCTTTTATGTAGCTATTGGGAAAATAAGAACATGAAAACGAAGTATTTAGGTCCACTAATTCAAAACTAACTAATTATAACAGTTGCAATACACGTAATTACGTAATTACTTAAGTAATCAAATCGTAAACGCAATATCGGAAGCTGTATTCTTTTCAATCATCCTTGATACGACACAAGAAATTTCTAAAACTTACCATCACTCATTTATTATCCGGTATGTGTCTGCGAATTTTGATAAAAATATTTGTATAAAATATTTTTTTTTGAGATTCGTAGTAGAAAATGAGTTTTTTGAGTTTTTGCTTAAACACAACATTCCGTTGAATAAATGTCGCGGGCACGGTTACGATGGAGCCGCAGTTATGAGTGGAGAATATACAGAATCTCTTATTAAAAAATTATCTCCCAATGCTAAATTCGTGCAGTGCAGCTCTCACAATTTTGAATTTAGTCTTACAAGATTCGATAAAAGCGATCCCAGAGCTCCAATTCTATACCCATGTAAACCGCATTTATGTGTACTTCAGTGAAAGTTTTCTGCGATGGGACAATTTGAATCAAGATATTTAGGTAAATCTCCTTCGAGTTTCTTATTATAATAATAATAATATTATTACTTGTTTTTCAAAGCAAAACATTGAATTGCATTAATTAGGCTTCAAAAAGTCCTAATATAACTTTGGAGGAGGCGTGTGACCGCTTAATGTGCGCAACTATAAAAACATCTTTTTTCTCCACTAGAGCGCTTTTTTATATGGTAAAAATGATTATTTGCAATAATTAACCAATATAAACCAACATTTTATTTTAATATTTTGTTATTGCAGAAAATGTACCTAAGTGTAGATAAAAAATAGGACCTAATAAGTTTTCATATAACTTGTAAATACGTAGGTATAGCCTGTTTCATTTTAAATGCAATTGCAGTACACGTTAATGTGTAATTATAAATGTTTATATTTAATAAATGTTGTATTGTAAAAATTGTTGGTATTAAAATATGATTTGTTGTAAATAATTATTAAATGTTGTATTGTAAAAATTGTTGGTATTAAAATATGATTTGTTGTAAATAATTATTAAAATCTGTGTTAATAATGTACATAATTAAAAATTAATTAAATTTTGTTTTAATCCTAAACCCATTAAGCACAAGCTAGCCGGCCCGCATACGGCCCGAATACGTTTTGCCGAATCGGCCGCGTGCGGCCCGACACACGTATTTCTTCCGGCGTGTAGAACGGGCATGTCCGCCTGGCCAACTCTCGGGCATATCCGCCTGGCCGAATGTCGGCTATGTTTACTAGGCCGAGTGTCGGCTGTGTATAGTTGGCCACAACCGCCTGGCCATTCAAAAGAAGTCCACAGACGTCCTGGTGAGCTATATCCTATAGGTTCAGTCCTGAAATTCTCTGAATGGCAAGATACTTCTTTAACACACTCGACTAGACTAGACTAGACATTATTCGTTACTGAGCAGATGTTCAGCTATGCCATTATGGACGCACACTTCCAATTAAATATTGCAACCAATCGCTATTTATAGTTAGCTCGCGTGCGTAAGCAGCCGTGAGATGTATCGCTTTTGCCGCGGCAGGCCGTATTCCAGCCGTACGCGGACCGGCTAGGGCAAGCCGAAGGATTTTGCAGCGGCATTCCGTATTCTGGCCGACTTCTGTTAGAACATGGCTAAACGGTACCGGGGTAACATAATCTCCGGTCAACCGCCTATGCCGAGCGAAGGCCGAGTGTTTTGTGCTTACTGGAAATAGTTTTTACCTTTATGGACTTTTTTGTTAAAATATATATGGGTCAAATTAAAATATTTTAACAAAGTCCATATATGAGGAAAAAACTATTAGGTTTGTTTAAGTTTTAACTTTTTTAGTATATGTTATTTTATTTAACAAAAAAAATTATGGGGTATGGTGCTCCCAAAATAACTTTGCCCACAGGCCCCCACATGCCTAAATCTGGCCCTGGTGTAAAGACGTATTGCCGAACTTATTTGCTTCGTCGACAGACCCTTGTTGCTCGGGGGTAATAATATTTGTTATTTGGAGGTAATGTTCTTAATAGGAACTTCCTATGGTCCGTGGTGTGTATGCCAGGGGCAGACCGTTGACTTTGGGGGCTCTGGGCAAATAAATAATATAAAAAAAAACATTCTAGCATTTATACAAGGTGTCCCGATAAGACCTGTACAATGCAAGGCCACATATTTCTTGGTATACAATAATTCGACTTAACCCAACTAACCTAAACAAAAATTGCTTTGTTTAGCTGCTAGCGGCCTTTAAAGTATGAAAAAAAGATTATTTTATACTGCAGTATATTACACTGAATAACAAAAGTCAACTATTTTTTTTCTATAAAATTTAATAGCCACATGAGCCTGTTAAAATATAACTCAATATAATTGGTTGCTAATCGCTATTTTAATAAATTAAGTAGGCACGGTTTATTATAAAATAGTAATAGACGTGTTTTAAGAGCGTTTACTTCAAATAATCTATAAAAAATATTTTTATATAAGTCCATTAATCCGCTAAATATACAGTGCTTGCAATATCAAGTCCGACCGCGCTGGAAAGGACGGCTGTTCAATACCCGCGTGAAAAGAACAGGGATAGAACGCCAAATAGAATTTGATTGGCCAGAGCCGGCTGCCGGATGCGTGCGAATTGTAAGCGAGGTCAACTCTGGCAGCCAGTCTGGCTGGATTTAGACTAAATGATTTAGTGTTTAGCAAACTGCGTAAGAGTATAGATGCACATTTTAATTTTCTTTTTAAATATTTTATACCCGAATCCTAAAAATAAAATGTTTTGATTTTTTCCTTGAGAACTAGGGCAACAACAAAAATAGTATTCTTAATAAAAAAGATTTCTCAAATAAAAAATAATTCTGAATAAAAATAACTATAAATAAAAATAAAACTCTAAATAAAAATAAAACTCTAAAAATAAATAAACTCAAAAATTAAATTAAATGTTCGAACAAGCCCCCATAGGCAGCCAAACAATAGCCTAACCTATTATAAAAATTCCCACGCACATTAGCTAGGACTTCTGGACTAATATCCCCCAACAAATTAGTTATGCAGATTCCTAAATCATTGAGGTTATTAGCCCGATCTTCCTGGAAAATGTACAGCTTCGACTTGAGGTACCCCACAAAAAAAATCACACGGCGCCAAGTCCGGTGATCTAGCTGGCCAGAGAATTCCTCCTCGGCCCATAATAAGACGAGGTCCAAAAGTGTCGGAAAGGAATTCCCGAACAGCCATCGTATTATGTGTGGGGCAACCGTCCTGCTGAAACCATACGTTTTCGATGTTAACTCCGTCTAAATTTTGAAGCGCGGGAACTATTTGGTCTCTTAAGAGATTTAAATACCTAGCGCCATTTAAATTCCCATTTATAAAAAATGGGCCAATTATTCGGTCGCCCAAAATACCCGTCCAGACATTAAGTTTTTGGGGATACTGTGTCCGAGCTGCATAAATCCTACGAGGATTTTCTCGCGCCCACATTCGAACATTCTGCGAATTGTGCCTGCCATGGAGAGTAAATGTCGACTCGTCAGTAAATAAAATATTACCGATAAAATTTGGGTCGGCATTTGCTCTCTCCATAACAACCTCGCAAAATTCCATGCGGCGGAATGCATCGGCAGGGAATTGCTCGTTTCCCCGTCGCAGCTTAAATGGACGATATCCATGGCGTCTTAGCACATTTCGTGCCGTGGAAGCTGAAATATCAAACTCCCTAGCCACCTGTGATGTATCACTGGCAACAGTGCAATTCTGGAGACGCCACGCCAACAGCAGGAAAGCGGCAGTATGTCGAGTATATCCGAAGGCTAAACAAGCACGCTACAACCGCGAATCATACTCAGTTTAATCAGTAATTAGTTTGTACCTAATAGGGAATATAGTTGTTAATTGTTACCACGAGTTTCATTACCTCTCCGTGAACACGTTATTGGCGCAAGTCGGTAGGATAAAATTTTTTCGAGTTCGTGAACGGAGTACGGAGAGGCCAGTGAAAAATGGCTACCTTTGGCTGCATCGAATATTTTGATGTGGATCAACCTAACAAATGGGAAGTATACGTCGAACGCCTTAAGTTTTTCTTCGAGGCAAACGGCATTAAGGCAGATGAGCTAGAAAAGAAGAAAGCTATTCTCTTGAGCGTGTGCGGTTCGAAAACGTTTGAAATCGTACAAAGCGTGTGTGCTCCGAAAAAACCGTCGGAAAAGTCTTTCAACGAAATCATCGAAGCACTGACGAACCATTTCGCCCCTAAGCAGTCCGAGATCGTTCAACGCTTTCAATTTCACAAGCGAGATCAAAAAGCAGGCGAGAACATTTCGAATTACATTGCCGAATTAAAGAAGATAGGTGAGACCTGCAATTTTGGAACAAATTTAGAAACAATGCTACGAGACAGGCTCGTCTGTGGAATACGAGATGAGGCACTTCAAAGAAGACTCCTTGCGGAAGGTGAGCTTACGTATAAAAAAGCGCGGGAGACCGCCATCGCGTTTGAAGCGGCGGACCACCACGTGGGCGAGTACCTCTGGATCAAAGGAGCAACCGAAGGAGGAATCTGTAAACGCGATTCGAGTCGGTAAAGCAGGATACAAGCAGAGTGAAATGTCATCCGAGAGAGGGCAACGTAAATGTCAAACACCAAAATGGCGAACAACTAATCAAAATGTAAACAGAGAAGATAAACAGGTTAAATGCTTTAGATGTGGAGGGTGTCATTACGCGAATAACTGCAAATGTAAGAATGTAGAATGCAGATATTGTTTGAAGTTGGGAAAAAATGTGTTTAAAAAAACAAAAAGCAACAAATAAGATCTCAGCAATAAACAGAAGTACAAGTGAAGAAAACATTTTCAAATGCCAAACAGTATCGAGGAATCAACCATTCATAGTCAAGGTGTTACTCAACAACGAGGAATGTGACATTGAAATTGATTCAGGGGCAAGTCATTCCATTTTATCTTATAACCTATTTAAAAGAATTTTTGGTAACTGCAAACTTTTAGAATGCAACAAAAAACTAAGAGACTGTCAGCAGAGACAAATCGAATTGGCTGGCGAACTAAAAGTGAAGGTGAAGTATGGTAATAGAAGCAAAGAGTTACCACTAATAATTACAAAAAGCTCAGAAGCAAGTCTAATAGGAAGGAATTGGTTTGCTGATCTGGGTATAACCATTTCAGGGATCAATAAAGTTGAAGAGAGCTTGTTTACTAACATTTTCGAGAAGTTTCCGAATGTTTTTGATGAATCGTTGGGAGTTTTCAAAGGGCCTCCAATACATTTACCAGTGGATCCAGAGGTGTCACCGATCCTGTTAAAGGCACGTAAGGTTGCTTATGCATTAAAACCCAAGATAGAGGAGGAGTTAGAAAAGTTACAAATGCAGGGCATTTTGGAGCCAATAGAACATCCAAAGTGGACCACACCAATTGTGCCTGTTATTAAATCAAACGGGAAAGTAAGACTTTGTGCATACTACAAATGCACTGTGAACAAGGCATTAAAGACAGACCCGTATCCAATGCCTTCGGTGGGAGACATGTTAGCAAGTTTAGGCGGAGGGTTTGTGTTTGCCAGGCTGGACATGGCACAAGCGTATCAGCAATTAAGTGTCGATGAACAAAGTAGTGAAGTGCAAACAATAATAACACATAAAGGTACGTTTAAAGTAAAGCGTCTCCAATTCGGGATAAACGTTGCACCACAAATTTTTCAAAGGGTTATGAACACTAGACTCAGTGGTGTGCCGGGAACATTTATATACTTTGATGACATTTTAATTTGTGCGAAAAACGAAAATGAACTGTACATGCGAGTTTGTGATATCCTAAAAACACTAAGTGAAGACGGACTTAAATTAAATAGAGACAAATGTGTTTTTAACCAAAAAACAATTCAATTTTTGGGTTTTGAAATTGACAAGAGAGGCATTCGGCCAACTGAAGAGAAAGTAAAGGCTATTAGAGAAGTCCCTGTTCCAGAAAATAAACGAGATTTACAATGTTTTTTAGGCCATATCAATTTTTTCCATACATTTTTGCCAGGTAAAGCAAATATTGCTGAACCCCTGCACAGATTGCTGAACAATGATGTAGAATGGTTCTGGGGAAGGGACCAACAGCAAGCTTTCGAGGATTTAAAGAACTTACATTTTAACCCAGGCGAGGAACTAATACTTATATGCGACGCGTCGCCATTTGGAGTGGGTGCAGTATTAAGCCAATTAACTGAAGAAGGGGAAGAAGCCCCAATTGCTTTCCATTCCAAAGCCTTAAGTGCAGCTCAGAAAAACTATGCACAGCTAGATAAAGAGGCATTAGCCATAATAGAGGGGTTGAAGAAATTTCATAATTATGTGTTCGGAAACAAAGTCACAATTTACACAGATCATAAGCCATTGCTAGGAATTTTAGGTGAAGACAAGCCCATTCCAGAGACGTCTTCACCAAGATTATTAAGATGGGCATTATTCATGTCAAACTACACTTACAAATTAAAATACCGGCCAGGCAAAAGCGTAGCCCATGCTGATGCTCTAAGCAGACTGATGATAGCGAACAACAAGGAAGAGTCACATGTTAATGTAGGTAATGTCCTTATGATGGAGAACATGCCCGAGAAGACAGCCAATGCTAAAGCAATTGCCAACTTATCAAGTAAAGATCGTATTATTTCAAAAGTGATGAATTATACCCTGCGAGGTTGGCCAAATGGGAAAATTGCAGAAGAGTTAAAGCCATATTATAGTAAAAGGCTAGAACTATCAGTTTACAAGAATTGCCTGTTATGGACAAGCAGAGTTTGCATACCAGAGGCAGCAAGGAAGGAAATTTTACAAGTATTACATTCTGCGCACATTGGCATAGTCAGGATGAAGGCTTTAGCAAGAAGCTATGTGTACTGGCCAGTAATCGACCAGAGCATAGAACAAGCAGTAAATTCATGCCTGCGTTGCCACGAGGAGTCCAATTCCCCACCTCGGGCCCCTTTGCATCCTTGGGAATGGACTCGAGACCCATGGACCCGCTTGCACATTGATCATGCAGGACCATTTAAGGGTCAAACTTTCTTACTCATCGTGGATTCATATTCAAAATGGCTGGAAGTAAAACAAGTTCGAGGGACATCTAGCCAAGAAACTATCAAGGTTCTGAGAGGGATATTCGCCACGCATGGACTCCCAAAAGTAATTGTTTCAGACAACGGTACTTCTTTCACGTCGGCAGAGTTCCAGGAGTTTTGCCTGAGAAATGGAATCAGGCATACCACAGTGGCGCCATATCATCCTTCCTCAAACGGACAAGCAGAAAGAATGGTCCAGAGCACCAAGAAGACGCTGTCCAAGCTGGTGGAGGGGGACTGGGCGATGAAACTTTCAAGACTTCTACTGGCACAACATAGTACGCCTTCAACTGTGACAGGCGTCAGTCCCGCAGAGCTATTATTCAAAAGGAAACTAAGAACGGCCATAGACAGAATCCACCCTGACTTCTGTGAGGAAATGAAATGGAAACAGGAGAGAAAATGCTCATCCAAAAGTCCAAGGAAGCTCGACATCAATCAGCCGGTCTTCGCAAGGTCATACAGCCAAGGCCCCAAGTGGATTCCAGCCACAATTACAGAGGTAACTGGACCAATATCTTATAAAGCTGTTACAGACCTTGGTACGCCTCTCCGAAGACACATAGACCAACTGCAAACAAGATCTCAACCGCTCGAACTCGACCAGAATGAAGAGGCAGTAGCACAAGTTCCCACGGAGGGATCTTCTACAACAGAAGACACCGAAAGTGAATCAACGCACCCTCACACGCAACCAGAAGAGGCAACGCCACCCGCAGAACCGACCAGACTCGTAAGAAACAGGCGTCCGCCCACATACCTACAAGACTTCCAACTAGATGCTTAATCTAGGAGAGAGGAGTGTGATGTATCACTGGCAACAGTGCAATTCTGGAGACGCCACGCCAACAGCAGGAAAGCGGCAGTATGTCGAGTTTATCCGAAGGCTAAACAAGCACGCTACAACCGCGAATCATACTCAGTTTAATCAGTAATTAGTTTGTACCTAATAGGGAATATAGTTGTTAATTGTTACCACGAGTTTCATTACCTCTCCGTGAACACGTTACCACCGTACTTAATGCCTGGGTTGGGTTTTCTTCAATTAACGCGCAAATTAAAGTATCCCGCGCTTCTCTATTTAGATTTTCACGGGGAGGACGTTCCCGTCGGAGCTGCATCGGAACTACACAACCGTGCGTGAGAAAATTATTAACCGTTCGTCGAATTGTTTCTCTGTTTGGTCTGGCCTCGAACATTCCCGCAAATAATCTTTGAATTTCTCGTTCAGAATTACCAGCAAAATGCCAGATTAAAATCTGAACTTTTTGTTCCAACGTGTACATTTTTTAATTAAATAATCTTTTTTACTAAAAATTACTACCTCTTGCTGGCACCACTGCAGTTCTCGTTCTGATATCCTCGTGTCAAGCTGCTTGACTCAAGCACGCTGCGAGGTGCGCGATTGGTATGCGTTGTCGTAGCCTGCCGGCTGGCCAATCAAATTCTATTTGGCGTTCTATCCTTGTTCTTTTCACGCGGGTATTGGACAGCCGTCCTTTCCAGTGCGGTCGGACTTGATATTGCAAGCACTGTATAATAATTCCATAGTTAATTTTTTTACATGCTATTTAAATGATATAATAATATTATTAAGAGCTGAAATTGTAACGGGCTCAATATTAAATAGTCGATTTTTTATTCAGTCTGATTTATATTTTTTTGCGTAGGGGGCCCTCGATCGGACGGCCCATGCCTAAATGTGTATGCTGGAGAAGTATTCAACAGCAATTTCCGGCATTTCCAACTTTTTATTATCGCTAGCTGGGTTATTTAAAGTTCTCCCCCAGTGCTGTATTAGATATGTTTTAATTTCATTCCTTAGCTGGTTATAGGCGTTTTATATTCTTGCCTTTTAAGTAATCTTTTACATTTGTTTCTATTTTTATCAAGACAGCGCACTCGTACTATTTAAAGCAAGCACAAACAATATTCGCAACATCACTCTTCAAAATATTCGACATATTTCTGATTACTCGTAGATAATAAACAAAAAAAATACTTTAAATCATTTTTCTAAATTCTGCACCTTTTTATAATTTTTAATACCTAAAAATTTAAAAACATTAAAAAAAGTTGGAAAATGTTTTCTCTTTATGATAAATATTTTTGAAAAATAATATTTGCAAAAAACTTCATTTTTAATAACAACACTGTGATACAAAATTAAGGTTTGCGAAAGGGAATGGAATAAAACCAAAAGCAAATGAAAGTTAATACTTTCCACAAGAAAACCCTATCAGGGTTTTTTATATCACGTCTCAGTTTTTTTTTGTACGCATTTAAAGATGGTAAATTTTTTGACACCCTATAGGAAAAACATAAGTAAAAAAAACTATGTTAATTATTCAAAATAATTTTGTCAATTTGATCGAGGAATCCATTTGTAATGTTAATTTTTACCAAAGACCCTCAGAAGAGGACGCTATAAAAAAATTGTTACTATTTTTGAAGGTAAGAAATCCATTTCTGTCATCCGTTTGTTGTAAAATATACCCTAGGTGATATTCGAAAGCAATTTTTAATATTTTGGATTTATTAGTATAGAAAACTTGTTTTTTTAAGAAAAAATAGCATTTTTACTTCTTAACTAAACATTATTAAATTCGCTATTTTATTTTTATTTAAAAACTATCACTGCTGTAACCGGCAGTAACACGAGTTTAAGTACCAGAAGTTCCAGCTGTTCATCCAAAAATTGATAAAAATGCAAAATATAATTAATATAATCAAAAATACCATGTTTTAGTATAAAAATAAAAAAAATACCTGAATTATACCACAACATTGGAACACCAAATTTTATTGACTTCTTTTTCTTTTGTGATCATTTAATTAAATTGTTATTACAAGTTCTGCAAACTTTTCAACATATTCAATTTTATGTAGGTATACCGTAATATTGTAGGTACAATTTTTTACATTTTTATATTTTGGAACTATAGACAATATAATATAAAACAAAACTTATAAGTTTGGTTTTATATTATATTGTCCTTTAAATAAAAAAAATAATTTAATTAAATATATTAATTAAGAAAAACGTTTTATGTTGCTGTCACTGATTTACTATATAATAAATAATATTATGTGTTTTTAAGTAAACAAATCAATTTTACCTTTAAACAACCTCGTTTTTGCTTTTTAAACTGCAATTTTTTGTAGTAATAATATTTTTTCAAAAGGGCGAATACGCCGAAATACTTATTTTTTGTTTTTATCAATCGATATATTACAATATATTACCACAAAAAAATGTAGTTTTTTTATACAAGTATTGTGTTTTGATTAAAGCATTAAAGAGAATATTTTTTTTATAAAAATGCCCAATTTTCTAGTAAAAATGCTCTTTACTTGGAATGGATTCCTCGACTATATTGCCAGAATAATTAAAATTGTTTTACTTATTTTTTTCCTATTATAGGGTGTCCAAAAATCTACCAACTTTAAATGCGTATAATAAAAAACTGAGACGTGATCTAAAAAAAACCTCATAGGGTTTTTTTGTAGAAGCTATTACCTTTCATTTGCTTTTGGTTTCATCCCATTCCCTTTTGCACTGTTGCACTGTGCAATTATTTAAACAATTTAAATTATTTATACCTTCTAGGCCTACCATTGCGGTAAATTTTTTATAAAATATACTTGGCCTTATTATTTTTGTGTTCCAAGAAGAAAAAAATTGTAATTCCACCCACGGCGAGAACCGATGCGCGGCTCAAAAAAATGCGATACTGACTCAGTCTGACTGTCAGACACTACAATTTTTTTCTTTTCGGAACAAGAAAATAGGAATGTAGGGTAAATTTTATGTGACTCATTTCTTTGCGACTCTCCCTTTAAAATCTTTATTTATTGTGCCATTTTAACCGGATTTGTTTTAAATTTTAGATCTTGATAAACTGTATTTTTGAAGCAAAAACACTTTCATCTCATTGGCAATGTCAACAAACAAAACTGAAGAATTTGGGTCAACAAACCAGCAAAAATTAATCAACTTAAAAACGATATTTGACGCGTTATCGACGAACTTAAGCAGCACATATGAGAAAATGTTATAAAAAAATTCATCTAAGGAGGGATGGCCAGCAAAGTCGTGGTGGGCATTTGTCGAATATTTTGGTTCATGAATAATCGGTAGATGTGTTCTTTATATATAGGGTGGTCCATCTTTTGAGAATTCTTTTCTCTCAGGGGCTTATAGTTCGAAATAAATAAAAAAAATATTCTCCAAGTTTGAAGCAGGGGCGGATACAGGGGGGGGGGGCGATGGGGGCGATCGCCCCCCCCAAAGCTTCAGATTATTTTATTACAAATTTATTAAATACGTATAACGACCTACTATGTAAGTAAAAAAAAACACAAAACATTTTCTCTCTAGCATACACGTTAGTTCTGGGACTGTTTGCATGCGTAATAGCAACAATATATTTTAAATTTGGTCATTAGTTGTTATTGCGCATACTATTCGCCTTATGACGACTACAGCGCACTCTATTGAGAGTCGCGTGGACCTTTTAACTAAACCTCAATTTCCGAATTGTTTTAATTGGCTTGTTAACGTTTTTAAAATAAGAATCACAATTTGTTTATCCAGTAAAAATTGAGTTTTGAATAGTTTTGAAAATGGTATGTACTTTTATACATTTTTAATATAGGCAACTAGGTATTTTAATAATTGATTGTTTTAATAAGTTTTTTCACGGAGGATTTGGGAGTGGGATATCTACTCGAGATATTTTACATTTATTATATATATACGTATATGTATACATTTACAACACAGGCACACTGTATAGGGCTTTATATTATATTATCTAAAATAGTAAAACGTTGGTTACCTTTTAAAAATTATGTAGTGCGGCCTAAACTATAAAATAGTTTAAATTTGTTTGTGAAAATTGTGACGAATATGTGTATCCAACCATCAGACAGCTTATTCAAATTTTAGCCACTCTTCCAATTAGTAGTTGCGTACAACCATGGGCGAAGAGAGGCTGACTGGTCTTACGCTCTTACATACACATTTTGATATTGTCATCGATATCGATAAAATAATAGAAAGATTCGCGAAAAAAGGAAAGCGAAAAATCGACTTTGTAATTTAAATAAAATTTGTATTCACTATTTTAGGTCTATTATTTCACCTAAAAAATTGGCTATCGCCCCCCCCCAAACAAAGATTCTGTATCCGCCCCTGGTTTGAAGTCCCTATTTCAATTTTAACCCGTGCCGCACTACAGTGTAATTGCTATATAAATAACATAGGGTTTTCGGGATTGAATAAATAATTATTTATTCCGGCTAAAGTAACTGTCTAAAAAATTTGAAACTTGTCAGAATTTAACCTTGTTAGGAAACTTATACTGCAACGCGGCACGGGTTAATATTGAGATAGGAACTTGAAACTTGGAAAATATTTTTCTTATTTATTTTAAATACTATGAGCCCCTGAGAGCAAGAAAATTCAAAAATTCTCAAAAGATCGACCACCCTAATATATTTGGACCACCCTAATATATTTATATATATATATATATATACAGGGTGACCCATCGAAAACAGTAAAACAAGGTTTACGGCTTTGTGTGTAAAAATAAAAAATACTTTTGTTTTCAGGGGGAAATATTTACACATTAATTTCATCACTGTAACTTCAACCCCTTAGCGGGCTTCTTTAAAATGGCGCTTCGTTTTTTAAATGTGTGCTGCGGGTTGCCCAGAAGTTTAATGTAATTTTATTGATTAGTAGGTACTTATGTATTATCTTATTAACTGTTGAAAATGTCCGCCGTTCACCTCCATACAATAGTACAACTGTTCAAAGTGTTCCCGTACATTGTGAAGAATATCGGATGTAATTTGTTGGCATTTTTTATTTTCACATACAAACGTAACCCATCAAAAACAGTCCAGTAAGCTTACTGGACTGTTTTTGATGGGCCACCTTGTATATTAAATGAATCAGTAGCTGGCTTTATTGTTTTAATATTAATTTTAAAGCATACACAAATTGTGCATTTTTTGATTGCATAATCATATTAATTAAATATTAGAAAATTTTTCTTAAATACAGGGCAGACCAAAAGTGATTATTAATATTTCAAAAATGTCACATTCATTTTAAAAAGTAATCAAAAAGTAATTATCATGATAAACAAATACTTATAAACCTATTATATCATAAAAAATCGTTTACCGGTTAAGTAATTTAAATTGCCAAACAAGTGGTTTAATTTATAATAAATTCTGGGTAACCCCTAGGCTAGTATTAATGTTTTCTAGTTTTTTTTTAAATACCAATAAAGTTGCTAATTTATTAAAAATTTTATATTCTCTTTTGCCTCATATTTCGATTAATATTATTTCTTAAGTGTGTTGAATAGTTTTAATATACCTAAGCCGTTTGGTTTTATAGTATATTATGTATCAAGTTTGATAAACGCCATTGTAGTCACGAATTTAATTAAGGCACGAGCGAGCTTGCAAGTGAGTGCTTAATTAAATGAGGGTCTAGAAAAAATTATAAACGAGTTGCATACTATACTTTTTCTACGACAAATACTTAATATTATCTAAAAAATGATTTAAATTAAATATTTGTATATCTAAACGAAAATAAAGTAACCATCCCAATAAACATTTTTGACGTAATTTTCACCATTAACATGGCCCGTTATTATTTTATATAAACTTATTGATACCTTAAAATATTAAAATAACTTTAAAATATGAACATATTTAATTTTTTTATTACTACAACTGCAAAATATTATCACAAAGTATTAAAAATTCTTACACAGGAAATGTTAAAGGTACAAAAAGTGACAGTTGTATTTATTGGAATTCCCGTTAGAATTTCTAAATTGGGAATCTACCGGCGTTAAAATGTCAAATTTTTCTGTGTAAATCAAAATTTATCCCTTAAAAATAGAAAATAACAATCGATATAGAAGCAGTTTTTCACAGTAAAAGAGAAGAGAATGTTTTATGGGCACTGTACGCAAAAATGTTAACGCTTTACCAGTTAAATTTAGTTAACTGCACTACTACGGCGAAATCAAAGGGTCAGTTTAAACGTTCATATAATCTTTTCAAATACTTAAGTACCTATTCAATAGTTTCTTACAGAATTCTGTATTTTTGTATTGTAAGGTAATAAAGTAATTTTCACATTTATTTTAACGATTTTATGACATTTGACAACTGTCAATTAAATTAAAACAAACTTTAGCCCGTGACTAAAAACCTGTTGCCAACTTTAGCCCGTGACTAAAGCGCCATTAAACCACAACTTGTCAATTTGTATTTAGTGTCACTTAGTTCATGGAAACATATACGATAATGGGCTTTTTAAAGGTGGCAGTAGAAAATAGTATATTATGTATCAAATTTTATAAACGCCATTTTATTTACGAGTTTTATTAGGCACGAGCGAAGCTTTCGAGCCAGTGTTTAATAATAAAGAGTGTCTAGTGAAGTTTATAAAACGAGTTGTATACTATACTTTTTCTACGACAAATACTTATTATTTTCTTAAAATGATTTAAATCAAATATTTGTATAGAGCGCCATCTATGAAACAATAGGGGAATCTGTGTCACCGTTAAATGTCAAATTTTTATATTTTATAAACACAGATTATAAAGGTTATAAATCGAAATGTATTCCTTGAAAATGGACAGTTTTTCACAGTGAAAGCAAAGAAAATGTTTTATGAGCACTTTACAGTGGAGTCCGAGCCCGAATTTAAGTTATACTTTACTGCCGGCGAAATTAAAAGGTTAGTATAATGATCATATAATCTTTTCAAATATTGGCATTTAGTATTATTTTACAAGAAAGGCACTTTATTTTAACGATTGTATGACATTTGACAACTATCAACTAAATTAATACTAAATTCAGCCCGTGACTAAAAACTTGTTGCTAAATTAAGTCCGTGACTAAAACGCCATAAAGCCACAACTTTTCAATGTGTATTTAAAAGGCCACTTGTCATGGAAACATGTACGATAATGGGCGTTTTAAAGGTGGGAGTAGAAAAAATAAATTAAAAAAGTTGTTATTCCCTACTTAACCTAATAATAAAAATATCTACTTACGAGTTGATGATCCCATCAGTTGCAATGCATTTCCCAATAAAGGAATGCCTTTAGGTCCTGGAATTTTATCAGCAAGGACCTCCATGCGCCTCCTGGATAATTTGTAATAGGCATACCATAATATCAAAGTTGGTACCAAAAAATAATAAAAAACGCTTGTTGCACCAGCAACGCCCATAGGGGACGTTAATTTAGGACTTGCCGTTCCAGACATCTAAACCAATTTTTGTGTGAAAAATTATTTTTTATGTTCATACGTTTGGGTATATATTTTGGGCGCACAATCTATCTTTTAAAGTTTATCGGGAGCACTGAAAACAAAACCAATGTCACTTTTATAAGTTGTACTATTAACATAACATTAGTTATGAGGATTACCTTAATGGTAAGTACTGGTACTGTTTTTGACGGATAGGTACATATATTTATATGCTCGCACTGGGTGATATTTAAACCCGTTTTTGTACGTTTGTCTACTAAAGTGTTTTAAATTTAACATTAATAAATAAAAGAAACTTTGGATAGTTTCGATAATTAATTACCTAACCTTTCGAAATATCAAGAAATTAAAAATTATTTTAAAACTGTATAATAAACAAATATTAAAGATTTTCTATAATTCAAGAGTCAGAAAGATAAAGTTATACCTAATATTTTTATATTTTTAAAATTTAAAATAATTATAAAACATAAGTACCTACATAATATTATTTTGTTTCTAAAATTAATTTAATTTTTTTTATTTCGACACTTGCAGAATTGCAATTAGGTACGTACCAATTAAAAAATAACTTTTTAAATGCAAAAAAATCGATGACAAGTAAAATTGGACTTGACCTCTTTTAAAAAATGCGATTTAATTGCTTTGATTACATTAAAATATGGCTTAAACTATTTATTTTTTTATGCATAAAATATAATATTCCTTTTCCAGAGAAAGTTAGATTAGCGAATTTAATATTAATATTCTTCCTTCCATACCTTTAAATAATAATATTGCATGTAACTGTTTAGTTTTCAGTGGCGGCTGATGGATTTTGGGTATACCAATATCTCAATTATTAGATATGGGACCCACACCAAATTTATATGAGTTTATATAACATTAAATAAACAAGTTCTGCGCAACCAGAATTTAAATTGAAGTTTGCTCGACCGTACCGGCCCCATGGCTCCCTCAATAAATATAATATAAATTTAATTGGTGAAATTTATTATTTACCATCGACAAATTTCAAAATTTTATTTAAAAAAATCCAAATCATACAGATTTTATATCATTTTAAATTTTTATTATTTCTTTTAAAAAAATGGCACTGGCAACGCTGGGCAGATCATTTTTGGCTTCAGACTTAGGTATGATACAACATTGTGCTTTCGACTCTGTGTTAAAACTAAACGGTAGTTTTTTGTAGTAAAATTTCAGATATTCTCAAATAAAAATGATCTACAATAGAAGAAGAAAAATAATTTATAACGTGGCATATAAGTGGTATGTCAGACAAATTTAATGATCATTTCCCAATATGTTTTTAAATAGGCCCTTAGAGGCTATAAGCAATGTAACAACAACGTGACATTGTGAAACTATTGTAATATAACAAATTATCAATAACACAGTGCAACAGTGCAAAAGGGAATGGGATGAAACCAAAAGCAAATGAAAGGTAATAGCTTCTACAAAAAAACCCTATGAGGTTTTTTTTAGATCACGTCTCAGTTTTTTATTATACGCATTTAAAGTTGGTAGATTTTTGGACACCCTATAATAGGAAAAAAATAAGTAAAACAATTTTAATTATTCTGGCAATACAGTCGAGGAATCCATTCCAAGTAAAGAGCATTTTTAGTAGAAAATTGGGCATTTTTATAAAAAAAAAAATATTCTCTTTAATGCTTTAATCAAAACACAATACTTGTATACAAAAACTACATTTTTTTGTGGTAATATATTGTAATATATCGATGGTATTTTTGCAAAAGGGCGAATATGCCATTTTCCTGTTTTGATAAAAACAAAAAATAAGTATTTCGGCGTATTCGCCCTTTTGAAAAAATATTATTACTACAAAAAATTGCAGTTTTTGTAGCAAAAACGAGGTTGTTTAAAGGTAAAATTGATTTGTTTACTTAAAAACACATAATATTATTTACTATATAGTAAATCAGTGACAGCAACATAAAACGTTTTTCTTAATTAATATATTTAATTAAATTATTTTTTTTATTTAAAGGACAATTTAATATACCTAAAACAAAACTTATAAGTTTTGTTTTATATTATATTGTCTATAGTTCCAAAATATAAAAATGTAAAAAATTGTACCTACAATATTACGGTATACATATAATTGAATATGTTGAAAAGTTTGCAGAAATTTGGTGTTCCAATGTTGTGGTATAATTCAGGTATTTTTTAAATTTTTATACTAAAACATGGTATTTTTGATTATATTAATTATATTTTGCATTTTTATCAATTTTTGGATGAACAGCTGGAACTTCTGGTACTTAAACTCGTGTTACTGCCGGTTACCGCAGTGATAGTTTTTAAATAAAAATAAAATAGCGAATTTAAAAATGTTTAGTTAAGAAGTAAAAATGCTATTTCTTCTTAAAAAAAACAAGTTTTCTATACTAATAAATCCAAAATATTAAAAATTGCTTTCGAATATCACCTAGGGTATATTTTACAACAAACGGATGACAAAAATGGATTTCTTACCTTCAAAAATAGTAACAATTTTTTTATAGCGTCCTCTTCTGAGGGTCTTTGGTAAAAATTAACATCACGAATGGATTCCTCGATAAAATTGACAAAATTATTTTGAATAATTAACATAGTTTTACTTATGTTTTTCCTATAGGGTGTCAAAAAATTTACCATCTTTAAATGCGTACAAAAAAAAACTGAGACGTGATATAAAAAAACCCTGATAGGGTTTTCTTGTGGAAAGTATTAACTTTCATTTGCTTTTGGTTTTATTCAATTCCCTTTCGCAAACCTTAATTTTGTATCACAGTGTAATCAATGTATCAACAACGTGAGATTGTAAAACTATTGTCACATAACAAAATTACCAATAAGCAATATAATAAAAACGTAACATTGTGAAACTATTGTAATAAGTTTGTTACGTAACAATTATATTTATGTTACGTAAAATACTTATACACATCATTTACATCTCGATCGTGTTACTAACCTACACCATGTGCATTTGTCATTGGTCCTCAAGCAGTCACTAGAGGCTAAATGTAGCAAAATATTCCTCAAGGTTATGAGGATTAGCTGTCATCTTGGTTATGCAGGTACACTGCATTGTGCCATACCAAACCAACCCAAACTTGGCTCGACCCCCTCCCCCCCTAAACATCTCACGTAATTAATGGATGCCCCCAAATAGGAACCTATTTGCAACCATCAGGTTATGTAACTGTATACTGCATTTATATAACGACAACGTAACATTGTTATGTAACAATGTTACTTCAATACGCGGGGAATAGGAACCTATTTGCAACCATCAGGTTATGTAACTGTAATGTTACACATCACAATCGTTGCATAACATTTTGGTTAATGTTACGTTACAATGCTGACCGGGTTGTTCGTAAGTTTCATATTGCATGCATATTTCTTTACTAAACGGACTATAGGTGCATTATCACCACTATACCGGGTGAGTTTTTTAAAGTGTTACAACTTGTAAACGAATAAAGATTCTTTATTCGTCTGTTGGCATGTTTAATTTTGGGTAAAAACTGAAAAACCCAAAAACGTTTTAGTTTATTGCATTTAAATTAAAGGTACATTTCTGGAAATATCTAACATTTTAAAAGTCGAATTTGGTACTTTATTTTCCTACTTATTTCATACCTTGTAAATAAACGATAAATGGTATTCTACAAAACTCTTCGATGCTTGCACAAATCAGTGTCCCGTAATTCGTGCTCTTCATTTACGCGGTTCCCTATCATGAGTACATTATTTGAATCCGGGTCTACAATTGTCTCAGGTTTCCGATCGCAGGACATAAGCCTGGCGATGGAGCCCAGCCACGGCCTTCTCTATAGAGAACGCAGCGGCGTTCTCTATAGAGAAGGCCGTGCCTGGAGCGCCGTGAGCCAGGTCACACGTTGCAGCAAGTTGATTCAACTTGCTGCGACGTGAGTCGCAAAATATTATGTTAAGCCAGAACCTATCTCTCTCTCTCTCTCTTCGAAAAAATATATTGTATATTTATATATGTATATTTTAAATAATTTTAGGATTATATTAATTAACTATTTTTCCTATTCAATTTTTTTACAAAAAGAACTGTGCGGTTTTAGAAAATGTCCATTAAAAAAATATTATAACAATGTTTAGGTACATTTTTCCTATTTGCAAATTTAATGATTGGCACTGCAATTTTAAATTAAAAAAAAGTACCTGGGGATCCCCATTTCGAAAGGAAGAAAAGAAGATTTTAGGTTTTGCCAAAAATTATTATTTTCCATATGAAATTTAGGAGAAAATAATCTAACTTAAGTTGCACCAATTATATTGTTAATTATTTTTGTGCTTCGCTAAGTTTAAACTCAGGCCACTTTTCAGCCTAACAAATAACTTTCTTGTAGAAAATTGTTTATTTTATCAATATGGATGACCAATTTTACTTCAATATTTTTGTGGTTTATTTGTCATTCAGATTAAAAATTAAATGAGCCAAATGTCGAATGTTTTATACTCGGTTTTATATATTTAAAAATATATTAAATTATATAAGTACTTAAAAGTTACTAAAAACTATTTTATGTGGGCCTACGAAATTGACATTTAAATTAATTATAAATTCCTCAATTTGTCTATTAAAGTATACCTACTTAGTTTTAACTTGGGTAAAACCATTTATTATTATTGGAAAAAAACAATTAACTAAGACAGAATGTAAATTAATAATAGGAAAAATACAAACATGATAAATTATCATTAATAGCCTTAGATTAGGATTATGTCATTGTCAAATTAAATAATATATTATAATAAAATAATTATAATATTTCGTGTATTTAGAAAGCGCCTTCTGAGTTTATTATAAGATATAGGAAACAATTTTAAATACAAAAGTTGTAGGGTCAGAAAATTTTACGTAAAATAAAAATTGTTATTGTCATTTAAATGAATATTGCAATGTAAGTAAAAAATACAAACTCGGCAAATCTTAATTAAAAAATTATGTATGAAGGGGTTAGAAGAAAAAGGGTATGCAAGTGCATTTTAGTATGAAAATAAGTTAAGTGCAAAATTGGGTATTTTACTAATTTAAACCTCTACAACTTTGTCCTGTGTTTATAGCTTTTACTTTTGTTATTTTTAAAATAATTACCATAGGTAACAAAAAACGATAATTATTTATTTGCGCTGCATACCTATATAACTATAGTTTAAAAAATACACAAAAATGCACAAAGACAAAATACAAATACGTAAAAACTACCTACTACCTTAAAACAATTTTCTCTCACAATCAGTTTTAATAAATCGGCCGTGATAATTGTGAATTTAATAAAACGCGAACGCGCTCTTTAAAATTACATTACCATTTATTGGAACAAGTGGATATCTTTGACGAGCGTGACGTCATATGGAGCGAGAGACAGCGCTACCATGCGCAATAGCATACCTACCATACCTTGTATCATGGATTTGTACAGCAACCTTTATAATCTGTGTTGTACAGTATTATACAGCATTTTCACCGCTGATATTCCGATCTTCTCCCATACTAAACTAGGCCTATACGCGGATGACACGACCATTTTATCTCATTCCCATTATACACAAGTTGCAGCAGCACAAGTAAGAATTAATAATAATAATAATAATAATAATAATAATAATAATAATAATAATAATAAACGTCTTTATTTGATAATATATACACTCACATATACATTTCAAAATGGCGAAGTTTGATTTCACATCACTCTTCCACTTAACCAAAATTTACAAAATAAAAAAAAATCAAACAATTATATAAATTATATAAAGCAAAAAATATAAGGAATATTTCAAAAACACAAAAATGTAATTATATCAGATCTACTATGGTTTATAATTTAGTTTTGAGAGTTGTATAGTAGTTTTTTTAATTTCTTACGAAAAAGGGTTAAACCTAGGTCGTTTAGACTAACATAAGAATTATGCAGTTTAGAAGCTATATACGTAAAAGTTTTTTGAAATATTGCGGTGTTATGCCGGCAAGGGACAAAGTGTTGAGATTGCGAATATTTAATACGTGCAAATCGCTTCTAAACGTAAGTTTCTCTCTTAAATAAACTTACGTTTAGAAGCGATTTGCCTTTTCACGCACGCGCTATCCAAAAGTCCGTTTTATGGAATAGGTCTATGGGTTTTTTCCTTTTATTGACAGAAGTCGACACAAGTTGATTGGGTGGTTTTTGTGATTGTTAAATTTAAACAAAATGTGCGGGTCACTACAAATGAACAAATCCAATCCAATAATATAAATAATCTCGGATCTCGCCGACATCATCTCGGTCTTAACTAGATCGTTCACATCCATATCGATCATATTTACATTAGCGCTCGGTCGGTCAACGGCCATCACTCGTTCTGAATCAGAACTTCTCATTCACTGTGAACTGCGAATACCAAATACCACAAAATTCAACTATCAAAAAATAAAGATTAGCCGGATCCGCGATCCGTTAATTTTTATTTTGGGAGTCGGGTCTATCAAATCTTTTTAAAGATCCGAATCACTGAACCGGTTCAGATCCGATCTGCCCATCTCTATATACGGCTTATAAGCGGGCCGGCTAGGGCAGGTCGAAGGATTTTGCAGCGGCATGCCGTATTCTGGTACCGGTACCGGGATAACATAACGCGGGCCGTAAGCGGGCCGGCTGGGGCAAGCCGAACCGCCGGTCAACCGCCTATGCCGAGCGAAGGCCGACTGTTTGCCGAGTGTTTGGTGCTTACTGGGTGAGTAACGAAACTGTAACCAACCGCTGAATTTTAAAAACTTTTACAAAATGCACATCAACACAAAGTCTTGGTAAAAACATTCGTGATCCGTATACTAGCTGTCAAGCTGAAATGCTGTCAAGTATTGACATTGTTAAGAAAATTCATATTGGGTAAAAATTTGAATAAACAATATTGTACAATATGTATAATATTAATAGTATATTCTGGGAGAAAAAGGAGATTCCTCCTGACATATAAAACTCATTTTTAACCTCACTATTTTCCAATTTTAACCTAAAGCTAACTTCATGCTATTCCGCCCACTAGTGGTAAATCATGTTGGAAAGCCGCAGGTATGTCGCGCGGATAAATCTCGCGAGTAACTTGCACAGGTAAATCAAGTACCGCGGGTAAATCGCAAGAAGGACGCGCGGGTAACTCACGCAAATAGGTATACCTGATGACCATGTGGCGCAGGAAATAATATATATTTCTTGCGGTAACTGAAAAAAACATTGTTTGCGATTTTTGGCATGTTACTAACTTAACGTTCGAGAAAATTTTTTAAGTTATGAAATAATTAAAAAAGTTTAATATTTAACACTTTTTTTATCACATACCAATCACAGTCAAACTTGGTTGCGTTCTTATGAAATACACTGTTTTGGAACTTGTCTCCCAAAGTGAAGAGCTACTTGTTTACAGAAAACTCCCTATAAACAAGAACCATTAATAATAAATAATAATAATTAATTTCACCTACGTCACTTCTATTAAATAAATTAATGGATTATCTTAACTGGTTCAAAAACCGTCAGTAAAACACCTTGTGCATTTTTTATTGTCACCATCGTCTACCATATATTTAAGCAAGTTTTTTTCATGTGATTTCCTGCAAAATAGCCTTATAAATCCAGAAACCAAACCAATAATCTCTCAGAGCTGAAACATCGCATCCGATTACCTATTTAATTAACCTAAACCTAACGACGGTAAATCACTCTGTGAATAAGGCAAGTGCTCTCCATTTCATCCTCCATCGATGCGGAGGTGCTTGGTACACCCCAGGACAGCTCATCACCGGCCTGAAACTTTCTATTTTATTATACTTTTACTAAGACTGAAATAAATGTAATTTGTAATTGTATTTGTATTTGTACAGTATAGTTGATATCTGAGTATAGTCTTGTTTTTGAGTGACAACGAAGAGTTTTTGTTGATGAGGTGGTAAACAGCTTTAAGAGCTAGAAAGAGCCTGGACTTTAACAAAGTGTTATGGGGGACAAACCTCAATCTTCTATCTAATAATACTAAGGTATTTTATAGATTACCTAGATGCTGCAGTATGGTTCTCCAAGGAAAGTGGTGGGAAGATCTTGTTTGTAAACTTGTGGTATCCTGCCCACCAGACCATAGTGGTTGTGGTTTTAATCAAGCAAATCATAGTATTAAGGTATTATTAAGATTTTTTAAGTAGCTCAGATCCTATGAAAACACTGATTTATATTTATTTTTTAAGAACCCTGTATAATATTCAACAATTTTTTTTAATATCAAGTGGTAATATATTTTAATTATTTTAATAGTATACATATTACGTATCAAGTTTTATAAACGCCATTTTAGTTAGGAGTTTTATTAGGCACTAGCGAAGCTTGCAAGCGAGTGTTTAATAAAAACGAGTGTCTAGATAAGTTTATAAAACCAGTTGCATACTATACTTTATCTACGACGAAGACAAAGAAGCCAATTTTATTTGTTAAACATTTGACATCTGTCAAATGTCAACGAATTTAACCTCACTTTTTCCCAATTTATAATAAAGCTAACTTCAGCCCGTGACTAAAATGCCCAAAAGCCACTATTGCTAACTTCAGCCCGTGACTAAAACTCTATAAAGTCACTGCTCGTCAAGGTAGGAGTAAATAAAATTAATTAACTTACTTTTAAATTAAGCAATTTTTAATTATTGACGTCGTTAATTTTAATTACCTATAAAAAAAATAAACGTCCCAATTATCGACACTGTCCCAATCATCGACATTTGTGCACTAAACATTCAAAAAATAAGAATTTGATGCTTTGGACATCTATTGTCATATAAAAATAAGAAACAAGTAGGTTTTCCCTACCTTTCCTAAAAAGTTTCGGTCGGTTAAGCAGAAAATATTAATTGAAAAAATATTTTAATCCCACCATTCTGCAGTCATCTGAACTTGTACAAATCCTTAGGAAAAGTGTTAATTATGGCAATTTTAGTTTAAAATATTTAAGTTTCTTTGTGTATATAGTTATATATTTGATTACCGGTCACTTTTCCGAAAGTCATTTTCCCGACAGACCAATTTCCCGACAGACCATTTTCCCGACACACCATTTTCCCGACAAGATTTTTCCCGACACCATTTTCCCGAAAGTCGTTTTCCCGAAAGTCGTTTTCCCGACAAGCCATTTTCCTGACAAGCCATTTTCCCGACAAGTCATTTTTAAGACAAATAATTTTTACCACAAACGACACAATATATTTTAACATAGTGACGTCATCCAATGACGCAATCTTAGGACGAGAAGCAGATCTTTTTTCCTTAACCAACGTCCCGAGTCCGCCCGCTTCAAAACCAACCCAAACCCAACAACCCAACCCAACCGACCCCGCCCCATTGGCCCTTACAGAATTCCAGAAGGAACAAGCGGATACCGAAATCATTTTTGACCAGGTATGTTTTTCTTTACTAGATAATAAAACTTTTGTCGTGAACATAATCTTTCGGGAAAAGGGCTATCGGGAAAAACGTTTCTTAACTGGATAATAAGATTTTTGTCGTGAACATAGTCTGTCGGGAAGAGTGCTGTCGGGAAAAACGTCGTCGGGAAAATGGTTTGTCGGGAAAATGGTCTATCGGGAAATTGGTCAGTCGGGAAATTGCATTCGGGAAAGTGACCGGGAACCTATATATTTATATACAGAATCTATAATGTTTGGTTTTTGCCAATAATTTGGCATACAATCGGTATAAACGTAAAATTATGTGGTGTCGATAAAACCTACATCCATTTTTAGGCTTTGTACGATTTATCGACATAGGTGTCGATAAATGGTACGTAGCTTTCTCTTTTCTTATGAATATTTAAATGTCTATCAAACTTATTCTTACTCTGTCTGAAGAGTTTAAAGGAAATTATATTACACTACCGCTGTACCAATTATCGACTCCCATTTTTTCCATTGGATGTAATTTATATGTCGATATTTGGTACCAAAAATGTCGATAACTGTTTCAAGTTGAAACTTTCAACCTACTTTTTTCAGAAAGAATGTTTTAAAATGAACATTATTGAAAATAGTGAAGAATTGAAAAAAAGATTTACAAGCATTACTTAAGAAAAGTTATTTGTTAACCATTATGTTAAAGTGAATTACAACGATCAATCACTACCAGGTAAAATTATTGACATATCATTGTAAAGAAAATGATGAGTTTGATTACCAAGTCTTACATATGGAGAAAAATGGGCTCAATTGGATATAAGGTATGGGACAAAGGGATAATATTCTTTGGTATGATAGAGAAGAGGTCCTTAAAAAAATTAAGGAACCCAAAAAAAACGTAAACTTAAGTAAATTTACTGCGTACCGGAGATTTGTGATTCAGTGATTAAAACACCTTTATCATCAAACATTTTTGTTTGCAATAAATACTGCTTATATTTTATAATAAATAAACTTTTATCATAAACTCTTTGTTACTTATTATAACCATTTAAATCAATTGCAAGTTACTTTTCCGAGTGTCGATATTACGTACGCAAGGGTATCGATATTTGGTTCAAGACAAATTTTCCAATGTCGATAACTGGGTCAAATGGTACTTTTCAACAAATTAATTTTTTGCATATAAATTACGCATTGCTATTAAAAAAATAAACATTGCAAAGCAATAATCAATATTATAAAAATCCACAGTAAAATTGTTAAAAGTGTAACTTTAATATGCAAATTTTATAACGATATGATTTAGAAAAATCTCTTAAGTTATCGATAATTGGGACGTTAGACCTTGTATTTTTCGCTAAAAATAAAATATTTTTATGTTTAAAGTGGAAAAATAATACATTTATATTTTACAAATGAAATAAATGTAACACACTTAAACAATTTTATTAGGTATATAATTTGAATGATTTGATTTATTTATTTTTAATTTACTTGAAAAATAACAAAATTAATCAATTTTATTAAATAATGCATATTTGCTTCTATATACTTCTATATAAAACTACTTGTAATTTTAATAAAAATGCGTTGTCGTATTAAATTAAAATAGTTAATCTAATTAAAAATGATACTTATTTATAAATAAACAAATTTGTATATTTAGCAAAATATGGCATCAACAAATATTATTTATACAGGTAAACATCAAACTATACAACTCATTTTTACAAAGTATTTCAAACATTTAATAATAATAAACGTCTGATATTTATTTTTCTCAATTCAATTTAATTCGCGTAATTAATTCCAAAAGTCGGTTACTTTCATACTGACTGAATTAGTGTCACTTGACAGTTCAAGACATGTATCAAAGTTATCATAAAAAATTGGAGTTTGGAAACAAAAATATACATACAGTGTATTTTTTGATTATTATTATTATTATTATTGTGGGTGTATTTTTAGTTGCCTAATGTCGCCTCATAGTTACCCAACTCAAAATACAATTCTAACGATTAGCTCGCATTTATTTTAACTTTATTAATGTAAATTATGCAAGTTTTATAAACGAATAACAATAAATAACAATAAACATATCCAATTTTTGTACATAATTTTATGTACATACATATAATATATTTTAAGATTATTAAGAAAAAACATTAATTAATAAAATAAAATGTTATAGGAGAACGAAAACAAAATTACTAAAAGTCATCCTCGTCGGAACTGTCTTCTCCGAGGTGGACAAGGATGGTCGATGAAGTGCCAGAACTAGTTATCGATAACTAGTTCTGACATGTCATCGACCATCCTTGCCTTTTGGAACCAATCGTCAATTAATTTGTTGGTGTGTCTCACTACGGAACACCAACGTTCTGGCGTGCATTGATTCAATGCTTGACCACACATTGCTAGAACTTTATTAGCCTAAAACAGAATACGTTGTTGCAAGCGCTCATCTAATTGTTTGTGTATGTACCTGCTCCCATATAAGTTCAATGGCATTTAACTGATATGGAGGCAGACGCAAAACCTCATGCCCATGCTGCTGGAGGTACTCATCAACTTTGTAACGCTTAGGCGGGGTGTGGTAGCTTTAAATATAGGTACCTTTGATAAACTGAATATTATGTTCTGTTAGCCTCTCTTCTATTTGTTGTTTTTTCCAAGCACTTGTAGGGTGACGCTCAACAACGACGCTGTGGTAAGGAGCGTTGTCCATCACAATTAGTGAAGGTTCCTTCAAATTTGGCACCAACTTTTCAGCTACCCACCTTTCGAATAATTCACCGTTCATGTCCCCGTGGTAATCTGCCAGCTTCGATTTAGTCCCAAAAATGAGGGAGGCGTTATCAACAAAACCACCCTCATGGCCTGCATGGAGTATAATAAAACGCTTTCCCTCACTTGCACTTGTCCGGCGCACCCCCTTCGCTGTTCCATCGTGCCATGAACGTTTACATGAGCCTCTTGAAAAAATCTCATCTAAAAACACAACTTGGCGTTTAAATTCGGAGTTAGCGTTCAGGGTTCCCTATGGGGTATTATAAGCAGGGTTCCTTATTTCCATTTTGGAGGCTTCTGGTAAATCCGAGGTCTTTAATTTTTTAGGACGTGAGTATGGAAACTTGGCCTTTGTTTTGCTGCCAGAAGGTTGGGCTGGGGCCTCGTCTAATGATTGTGCTTTAATCGAAATGCCAAAGGCATTCGCCACACGCTGCAATCGGAAGTTGTTTTTGGTCCATTGCCAAACTATTCCCACCGAGCGTTTGGATTCTCGGATGGAGGACATGCGCTGTTGTGAAATAGCGGTTATATTTTCATATTGCGCATGCGATTTTACTATTGCAAATGAGGAAGATGCAAAACTATGTTTTGAAATCTTTTAATTTTAATTATTTACTAAACTACCTAATTTGAATGGATTTTTTTTTTACTTTTTTAAATAAAAATGATGCAAAAGCACGTCTATACAATTTTTGCATTTTTTTTCAAAAATGATCTTATAAGCGGTTTTTCATGTTTTTCTTAAAATCACTTATCCTGCAAATACAGAGTTGTGCATCTAATGTACTCATATCACACCTCAAAATATTCGACATAAATTTTGAAATATATGAGTGGTATTCGGAGGAAAATTTTAATATACCAAATTTTCTAAAAATTTAAATCCAAATGCCTTGAAGTTGAGTTGCCCAAAATATTTATCTCGTAGTTACTATTAATTTTTGACCAATCAAAAGTAATTGTTGCGATTAATGGACTAGTACAAATTGCAGCAAATATTGTATTGTAATTTGTGCTAATCCAATATTCGCAACAATTATTCAAAAATTAACCCTCTGATGTGGTCCACTTTTAACTGATGACAGGTGAAAAAAATTGTTAAATAAAATCACAATCGAACCTTATTAGGCTGCATAATTATACACAGTAAAAATATTTGCCCGTATAATTTTTTTAGTGTAGGGGTAAAAATATTAGAGTTGATTTGTAAGTGTAAAAGTTACACTACAAAATACACTAGGTAGCATTTAGTGCTTATTAAGTTTATTAAACATATTTAAAGAATATGAACATTATTCATTGGTACATTCACACTATTTATTATTAAAATAAATCAAAAGGGTAGAAAAACTTAATGCGAGTGTTTATTACCCCTTAATGTGTTAAATACTGACAAAATGTACACTACAGTGCATGTCAATTTCTTTGTTTGTTTTGATGTTACTAAGAGCTCTTTTTTCTTTACACTACTAGTGCACATTGTATCACAATTTAAGTTAAATTACACCAATAGTGGCAAAATAGACTGAAAAAACTGGTAATAACTGAAATGAGTTTCAAAATGTTTGGTTGGGATACCGCGTTGTGGAAGTGTGGCATTTTTGTTCAGTTAGATTTTAATTACGGTGAATCCATAAGAGGACATTCTTATATTTTGGTAAGTATTATACTTCCTTTTTCTTTAAGCCTTAATACTCAATAAATACCAATATGTTAAAAGGATGTAGATACCCGACCTATATTATATATCAATAATTTACGGCAGTAGGTCGGGTTCTTGTAACATTAATAATATAAATACATACACACTTGATTTACTTTTTATTTTCAAGCGTAATGGTTATTTTATTAACCTATACCTACATTTTTATTAATATTATGGAAAATTTGTACCCGTGTGGTAAATCCCCGACATACAGCCGCCTGCCGCCTCTCTACCAATGGGGTCACCCATTTTTTATAACAGAAAAATGAATTACTGATGAATTCTCAAGATAATTCGTTGCTTACAAGTTGACAGTCAGTAAAACTTTTACGTTTTAAGGAACCATTTTGCTTAAGCCAGCCATACGTAGTGTTAATTTACACTGAACAAAAGTGGGATTTTACCCAGGAAGTGTTGAAGTACAAAATTTTAGGTAAATTAACACTTTAATACAGTGTAAAATTACCTTATCCTCAGTGCTATGGTGTTAAATCATACTTGCTTACTTGGGGAAAATTACACTACAAATTAACTCTAATTGTAGTGTTATAAAATAACACTATTAGTGTGGACCTGTGTGACCTCCAATTAGTGTTGCTTAGAGTTGATTTTTTTTTACTGTGTATACACAGTTTTTACTGTGTATACGCAGTTAACAAAAACTTGAGCAGAGATAAAATAAGCCGTAATTTATAAATTACGGCTTATTTAATCTCTGCTCAAGTTTTTGTTAACTGCGAGTTTACAAATTAATTGGGATAATTTTATATTTGAACAATAAATGTAGGTTTTCCAATTATTTTTTGTTGCTATCTCATATATGCATATTATTATTTTTGCATCAAAATTGTCAAATATATTCTTCTTTTATTAGGCTATACATTAAATAAAAAAAATCGCAAGAAATATTTTATAAAAGTAAAGATAATTTCAATATTTTACAGGTGTGGACGGGACAAGATAAATCTTTTTTTTGTCTTGTCCACACGTTTCAATTATTAAAATTATCTCTACTTTTATAAAATATTTCTTGAGTTTTTTTATTTAATGTATAACCATTGAGTAAAGAACTTTACTCAATGGTATAACCTAATAAAAGAAGAATATTTTTGACAATTTTGATGCCAAAATATTATACACTCGCCGGCACAAAATTCCGCCACCCCAAAATTTTGACAAAGTTTGATGTTTTATAACTTTTTATTTTTCATCAGATCTTCATGATTTTTTTACTAGTTTGAAGATCAATTTATCATTTTAATTACTTAAAATTTTTGCTTGGGCCATATTTTACAGGGGTTAATCAAAATGTTGTTTTTTGTCATAACTTTATAACACCCTGTGGGAAAATTTAGGCGGTTAATTTTTTTTACAAACTGATTGATGTAATCTTAGAATTTTAGAATATTAGAATCTAATACATCTAAGACTTAGATGTATTCCAAACATTTTGTTTTTTGATTCATCCCATTATTTCATTTATTGTACGAGCTGAAAGTTTTTAAATGAAACGCCGATTTGAACGTTATTTGTTATTGAAAAAAATAAACACTTAATAAAATTAAATAACAAATACATTTTAATAGGGCGTATTTCCACCTCTCGCAGTAATGACACCTTGCAATCTTATTGGCATTGAATGAATAAGGTTACTTATTTTTTCTTGAGGAATACCCAGATATTCTTCTCCCAGCGCCAGCCGTAACTCCAGAAAGCGTATACAATCCATGTTAATTATCCAATTTTTAATAGAATTTATCTCGGGTTATAGACGGTCAATCGACTTTAAATTTTAAGGATAATTGTATTGTCATGTCCAGGACATGATGTCCTTAATAAGTATACAAAAATTTAAAATTTTCTGATGGTATGCCTACAGCACGACCACTACCTTAAGAGAAAATATTCTAAAACTTCGGTTTTAATGGTGTAGCTTTTACTTTTTTGACCACCCTCAGTAGCTGCAGTAATTGTAGGTAAAGAGACTGAAGAAAATTTCCCAAAACGTGTAACAAAATTGACGAAAGTTATTGAGTACAACAGAACCCAATCAGGATAATTCTAGACTCAGTGGTTATCGGCCAATCCGGCCAATCAGGTCAATTAAATATAACGATAACCACTAATTCTAGTGGCTAACGTTAACGACTTATGTAGGTACGTGAATTGACCTGAATGTCTTACACGAGATCAAGCACTTTCGTTAATAATAAACACTAAATCTAGTAAAGCCTATTGAATGTCAGCTGTAGCAGTAACATAATATTATACTCTCGAAACAGTCTAAAAAGTCTAGAATGGCGAATGCACCGGGTTTAAAATTATTAAAAATACGACATTCATGGTTGAAAGTTTTAACTTAAAACAAGGACGCAGCAAAGGTTCCAATCATGGTGGGGATGATTTTAAATAAAATGCCGACTTTTTGCAAAGATTTTTCGGACTGAAGCAATTTTTTTAGGTGTAAGATTGAAGAAAAATTATACTTAGTATACTAAACTTATTCATATATGAATAGGTTTTTGAGAGTAGGCATTAGCTGCAGCTAATAAAACGAAAATGCCTAGTAAATTCACAGAAAAATGAGGATTCGAATTTACTTTTGTATATTTAACAATATATTACAAAATAATTTTAGGAAAATGCATATCTATTGTTATTAAAAATCACCTAAATTTTGTTTCTATTCATTTAAAATTTTGGAATATATAAACTGATGTGAAAAATTAAATTTTTCAATGATTATTAAATTTAAATAAAATAGTTTAGAAAGTTCTCCTTTGGATATTTTGTAGCCTAAACTTTGCTTAACAAGATTGCGAAATGGCGTCAACGCGAATGCAGTAGTTTCAGAAATACGCCCTTCAAACTACCCCCATATCAGAAAAGTAAGTTTGAAGATTTTTTATAAAACACACAGGTTACTCTAATGATTTAAATACCTTTTAAAAATGTATAAAATATTTTATATGTCGACAAGGATCCTTTATAAGGTTTTACAACCACGAGTTTTCCCCTAGGTCCCCGGAATACACATACTTTTGCTTTTGGAATATTTTTTTAGGTTTGGTAAATATTGGGTAACTTATAAAGTGTAATTGTATAGTGAGGCTTTCAGGGACTATAGTATACAAAAGTGCTCTTTTAGTTCCACCCTTACTTCATACGAGTCACTAAAAAGTCTTGCCCAATTAACTTAAATAATTTCCAATATGATGTCATCCAAATTTTACGGTTAAATTAGAAAAAATTAACCTTGACGACTTCCACAATCAGAGACACTTAATGGAAGCATCTCACATAAATACATTCGAATCCGTTTGGAAATACCATGGCTGGAACTTCGGATTTTTTATCATTATATTAATATGTTCTAGTCTATATATTACGTGGAGATACCGAAAGAGCTGCCCCTTCAATCGCAGCGAACCTCCACAAGACACGCCTTTGTCCACCCTACCGGAAGACTATGAGTCCTTCAGCCCTGGACTTCACTTTTAAGGAGGGAGGAGTTACGTGCCCCTGTATATTAGGGCACAAATACATTTATCGTCTGTGCAGCAGCCTAGAAAAGCTGACTAAGAATAATAGGTTATATACAGTATCTTGAAATTATATGGAAAACATTTTTATTATTAATTTTAGGAAAAAAGTTATTCCTTATAAAAAGTTTTACATGGTGTAAAATTAAAAATGCAACCCACAAATATTAAATTTTTTTAGTCGTATACGGGGTATGTCAAAAAATATGAATTTGGCTCAAGAGTAAAGTACCTTTATATTTGACAATATCGAAAATTGTTATAAAGAAAAGTTATTCAAAACTAAAAACTACGTTCAAATATGCAATTACATCCATTTACATTAAAAAAAATATTTTTTCTTTTTTGTCTACAATATCAATGCAAATTTAACTGTAACATGTAATCTAGGATGCACTGATAAACAAATGATTTGTTGATAGCAACAAATGTTTGACAGTAAGTTTTAAAACGCGTTAGTTTATGACAGAAATTGTTTTAATTGTGGAAGAAAATTATAAAACACATTATTATTTTTAATAATAGACATCACAATAAAAACATTAATCAATGAACTGTTACCAAAATATTTAATAAATTTAAAAGTACTGGAAGTATTAAAAATAATTTTAATGTAAAACGCCAACAGCTAGTTTCCAATGAGAATACGCAGTTTAAAGTAATGCTGCCTGTTGTAGCAAATCCAAAACTTTCATTGCGCAAAAGGAAGTCATTGATGCAACAAAACGTTAGTAAAGATACTGTAGTGAGAATTTTGAAACTAAATAAATACAAATCATTTAAACCAAAATTCGTTCACACATTGAAAGAAAGGGATTATAATAGGCGCTTTGATTTTTGCTTCCTTATCCAAGGAGAGTTAGAAGAGGACCCTTTTTTTACGAGGCATATAATTTTTTCCGATGAAGCAACTTTTTCGTCAAATGGAACTGACTCGTCACAACATTGTCGCTGTTGGTCTGAAGAAAATCCTAATTTTACAATAAAGTCTCATGACCAATATTCATTTAAGACGAACGTGTGGTGTGGCATTTATAATAACAGATTAATAGGACATTTTTTTTCGCCAAGCTATGAATGCCGAACGTTATTTACAGTTTTTACAATCTCACATCAATGACTTTAAAGACGAACTACCCTTGCAAGAACCGTTCTTGCAAGGGTAGTTCGTCTATAAAGTCTTGAAGAACGTCAATCTATTTGGTTTCAACAAGACGGTGCCCCATGCCACAGTATACTCAACGTATACGTTGAATGTTAGGGAATATCTTGAACAAATGTTCCATGGAAAAGTTATGCACAGATATTCGAATACTTTTTGGCCTGCTAGATCCCCTGACTTAACCCCCCTTGATTACTTGAAACAAAAAGTTCACCAGAAAGGGCCGTTTCAAGATGTTAATTTGGAAAGGATAATTTTAGAAACATGCCAGGAAATTTCTCCACAAATAATAAGGAATGTATTACGTGAATTTTCTAATAGAATAATAAAATGTATTGATCGAGAGAATGGATATGTCGAGGCGTTAGTGGAATGAGTGAAAATTAAATTTCCATTTATTTCTAGTATTAATATTATGTTAATTACACTTATGTAAAAGTTGTATACAACTTACATGTAACTTAGTATTTGTATGTGCTTTTTTATTTGCAAAATAAATTAATTAATTACGTGTTAAAATTGCAAAATTTATATAAAACATTTAGAAACGAAAAGGTTTTCATGTTTTTTGTAATCATAACAGATAAATGTTCATTTAAAATAGAAAGATTAGTAAAAATTAACAAAACCTAATTTTTTAATATAAATGGATGAAATTGCATATTTGAACGTAGTTTTTAGTTTTGATTAACTTTTCTTTATAACAATTTTCGATATTGTCAAATATAAAGGTACTTTACTCGTGAGCCAAATTCATATTTTTTGACATACCCCGTATACGGCTAAAAAAATTTAATATTTGTGGGTTGCATTATAAGTTCTACACCATGCAGAACTTTTTATAAGGAATAACTTTTTTTCCTAAAATTAATAATAAAAAAATTTTCCATATGATTCCATGATACTGAGACATACCTACTGTATACCACTTGAATCTTATTGTGAACTCAGTTTAGCGTAATAAACACTGTTTTCTAGTTCGAGTAAATTTGTGTGTTATTACTTACCATCATCCCTTTTAACAAAAATAAACTTTTTAAAAACATTTTATTACGACCGAAAAACGTAGGTACCTAATTATATTATTCATCCAAGCAAAAAATAAACAGGTATGCGCACAGTAATATCAAGCAAACTTTTAAACTTATTTAATACTTTATTATCATTGATTACTGATAGTTCGGTTGTTATTGTGATTTCTTTGGGGCTACATGAACAGTTTAGTGTACCAAAGCGAAGTTGACACATTAGAACAACTCCGCGAACTTGTCACTGCAGTGGCAGATGAAATCTGAAATCATCCGGATCATGTGGATAATAACGGCGGGATAGTTGAAAATTTATTATAATTTTGTGGAACACTTGAAAACCACGGAAACTTCGAGATACCTAACAATAAAAAGTAAGTATTCTTTTATTTAAAGTACCTACCTAAAAATAGCTAAGTATGCAAAACAAAAAACAATTTTCAACAAGTAATGAATGATAACACAAATGTAAATTTTTTTTAAATGTAGAGTATTGCCCACTGTGCGAGCATGTTTTAGTTGGTCAGGAACAACCAGTGACGGCTCAAAATTTCTACTTTACTTATAAAAAATTTAATGATTTTTTTATTAAAAAAAATGGCACTAATGAAAAAACTATAGAAGAAAAACTTTCTTATTTTGTATAGCTGTATAGCTCTTGCATAAGTTTTTGAATGAATTTAATAGTAAACAAATATTAGAAATTTTCCCCAACACCAAAACAAAACACAAAGTGCTTAAAGTACTTTTCGACAACGAATCGGCAAGGATGCATCGCGATGTTGGCATCTTCAGAAGCGAAGTGTAACTAAATCTAAATGCCAACTCTACCATATTTATACTAATTATAAGCTAAGGTTGACTGAACCGAAACGGACACAATTTACTAAACCCTGGACCGTAATAGCTTCAGTGAACACGTAAAGAGAAACTAATAAACTAATTTATACAGACTAGGGTAGGGTACCGGTCCGTTATCGCTATTTAAAGATTTATTTCTATTCTTATAGATGGATTGGATGGATTTGTTGGGTGGAGGGTAGCCACATTGTGGCTACATGCACTTAGGCCACAGTTGGCCCTTTGTACTGCCCCCGAGATCCATTTCCCCATTTGTGTTTGCTCAAATTTTTTAATCCAGCCATCCGAGTTTCTGAAAGAAATCTAGAAAGACGGCTGGAGAGATGGAGCTAATGTTGGTTGCATCAACCCATTCTTCTCCTAAAGTGGATTTTCTGAATTCGAGAAGAGCAGGACATTCACAAATAATGTGTATTACATTCTCTTCGCCCCAGTTACAGGCTCTGCAAAGAGGACTGTCTACTTTCCTTATCGTATGAAGATGTTTGTTTAGTCTACAGTGTCCCGTTATAATTCCGACAAGGTCGGAGAGGTTTTGACGAGATAGCTGTAGACTGTACCTGGCCAGCTTGTCAGATGGATTAGTGATAATATTTTTGGTCTGACGACATGAGCTTAGATTAACCCATCTTCTTAGTTGTTTTTCATGGGTTAGTTTTTTTATCTGGACTTTTAAGGTTGAGTTCGTAAGTGGCAGGACAGGTTCAGGGCCCACTGGCAGCTTTTCCGATCCCTGTCTTGCCAGTTCATCAGCCTTTTCATTTCCTTCATTACCATTATGTCCTTTAACCCATACTAGTTCTAGGACATTATTAATCGTTATCAGCTTCAAAGCAGCAATGCATTCCGCTACCAGTCCCGAGTCAACTATATTGTGACTCAAGGCCAGCAAGGAGGCCCTGCTGTCTGAGGAGATTCTTATTGTTTTTCTATGTATTTGGAGCTCTATTACTTTACGAGCAGCCTCCAGTATGCCTGTGATTTCACACTGGAATATGGTCGCATAGACACCCAATGATATACTGAGGCGTATGGATGGGTTCTGACAATATACTCCAGCTCCAGAGCCTGAGTCGGTTCTGGATCCATCTGTAAAGATAGAAAGATCAGGCGAGGTATTTGGGTGTCCATTTATCCACACCTGATAGGGAGTATTAAAATTATAGCTCCGCACAATCTGGTCGCGCACTGCACTCAGAATAGGTGTCTGTCGGACATTCTTTTCCAGGATGCAGGTGTGACGTTTGCTAGAGATATTTTCTTTCCACATTTTAGTGGTCGAAAGCCTCAGAGATGATCTCAGTGCATCCTCCTCTACGAACAGATCCAAAGAGGGGATGTTCAGGATTGCTTCCATGGCTGCGGTTGGAGTTGTGCGCATGCTGCCTGTAACAGCTAGACATGCAAGCCGTTGCACATGCTCTATTTGTTTTGCTGCAGTAGTTTGTTTGATTTTGGGCCACCAAACGACAGATCCATAGCACAACATTGGTCGAATGACTGCCGTATATAACCAGAGAACTATCTTTGGGGATAGTCCCCACGTCCTTCCGACAGTCCTTCTACACTGCCAGAAGGCCACTGAGGCCTTCTGAATTTTGTGCTTTAGATGACTACTCCAGTTAAGTTTGCTGTCTAGAATTATTCCCAAGTACTTGACTTGGTTTGTTAGTTCCAGACAGGTTCCAAATAACTTAGACATTTTGAGGAAGCCAAGTTTTCTTTTTCTGGTAAATAGAATTAATTCCGCCTTTGCAGGATTTACAGAGAGGAAATTCCTATTACACCAGTTTTCAAGTATGTTTAGAGCTGTTTGCATTAGATCGCAAAGGGTGCTCTCAATTTTCCCCGTTAGCGTGATAGTGATGTCATCTGCGTAGCCAAATGTGGTAAAACCATTGTTGTATAGATGTATAAACTTTCATAACTATCTGGCAGACTTGTCAATTGGACGCTCAGCACGAGACAAACAATAGAGGAAGAAAAGGCCATCTGCAAAATCCGATAACCAGCTGCATGACCTAACACCACGTCAGGTAATCAAAACAAATGATACCATAATTATTATTAACACCCTATTGTAGCCAGTACAGGTCTGGATCTCGGAATTATGACTCATCGCCGATGAGTCATCGCCGGTGAGTCGGTGCTCGAATAATCGAGAGCGGTGTGGAGCTCGCTGGAATATATACTGCGGAATATATACGGCGCAGCATGGAGCAGTTAGTCAAGTTTTGGTACTCGCGTCGAAATAAATAAATATACATACGTGCAAATAAATAGACTCTTGAACAGTAGTGATATATAAATATTTAGTAGTTAAGTGTTTTGTTAGTTTTATAGTGTTTAAAGTGTAATTAAGTTATAAAATAAATCGTTTAGTTCGTTAATAAACCAGTGCGAATACTAAAAACAGTAAAAACATTACACTATGTTTAATCCAAGGATTGCAAAAACTTTAAACGTACAACTCAATAGCCACCAATGTTAAATCGAAAATTCACAGCTTGCTACAAAAAACATTAAGGTATAGTTTTATGGGTCCCCATTTTAAAGTGTAGATCTTGATAATAGTATATTATTGAGTATGAGTATGAGTATGGGAACGTATGGCAGGCCCCAAAGACATTAACCACCACTGATCTTTAGGGTTATTTTACCCCCTTTCCGTTCTCCTGCGTATCCCACCAAATCACAGCTTTACCTGTGTTTGTTGGATCCAAAGTTTTTACGCCGGCTGGTAGATCCACCCTAGGAGGTCGTGGAAGACAGTGTCTATGGTTAAGGCCGCTCCACGGATTTTTGTCAGCCGGGTCGGGCCATACGTCCAGTTTGGGAAGGGTTTTTGGAGGACATTGAACTGACCCAAAACTAAGTACAATCCGGAATCCTCCTCAACCTGGGACTTAGTAATAACCCCATTCAATTGGGATTCATGAATGGGGGTAGAAGTGTTAGTACGCTGCTAGAACCTGTCCTTGTTGGTGTATTTCTGAACATCTCTGTCCGAGTCAGTATCAGGTTCCTGGTAACCTCTTTCGAATTGTTTGCCTCCCTGTGTGATACTGAGTCTTGTCTTCCGTACCGAAGTCCCCGGTAGCACACTGACGTCTGCCGACGTTTAAATGACGTCTTCAGAAGAAGACGGTCTTCTGACGTAATTTCACCGTCATTTAAACGCCAGCAGACGTTAGTGCGCCACCTGGGGTGTTGACGGCCATGACACACCGTAAGTGCCCTCTGCCTTGGTGGATATTCCTCCTGCCGAGTGCCGGCTACCAACCTTGTAAATTCTTTATTTATTTTATTGCTAAATTAGTGTTTATACCGTTTTCATTTAATTTTTTTTTACAAATTTAATTTAAAAATATAAATATTAATATACAAAATGTGTAATGTAATTCAGTGGCGGCTCGTGGGTGTACAAGAGGGTGAGGCTACATAAGGTTAATTTTGTCTAAATACGAATAAATTTCCACGTCACCCGGGAGGTATTATTCTCCGACGCGTTGACCTTTTTTAAAATGAAGCCGATAGCACGTGCTATCGGCTTCATTTTAGTACTACTAAACCAAAAAATAAACTCTAAAAAACAAAACAAACAAAATATCACATTAAAGACTAGTTTTAATCTTAAACTTAAAAAATAGTCTTAAAAAAGTTAAAAATAAATAAATTAATCAAAAAATAAAAATAAAACTAAAAAGTCGACCCCTACCTAAGTATTAAAAAATATAAAATACTATACGTCTATCTTTTAAGATTGAAAATTTATCTATTATTTGGTCGTAAAATTGTTGGTCTGCAGTGAGATTTAAAAGTAAGTAAATTTTCAAACCGCGTCTCTAATTGAAGAATTATGCAATCTATTATTTTAAAATATAAAATTTGCTTAATAAAAACTGCTAAATCTACCTTAGTGTGTTCCCTACAATAATTAAATAAGAAATTTTACTAATCGAGACAAAAACTATAAAAGATCAGCCAAAAGTTTTAAATAATTTAATCTGAATCAAAACAATAACGTGCTCTACAAACGCTAAGAGAAGACTGGCAACCTTCTTTGTCTCCGCTGGCATCCCACCATAAACGGACTACCAATCAGAACAAACCAAGCTAACTTAATTACGCCTCATCTACGGTGTTTATTCGCGAACTTACGGCGATATTTTTGTTGGTGAGTCATTTTCGCTTTCAAGACGTAAATGGGAGCTTCCGAGGCTGTGAAAATTTCGCCTCTGTCCAAGCCAAGATACATACAACAAGCGACTCTCAACGATGCATGCACGTTAACTTGACGCGCTTTGCGCCTGGATTTTTATTTACGCTTAATATTATTGATTGGTTTTTTACTTTTTATTGGGTAGAACTGTTGTAAAAATACACTTGTAATAGGCAAAAATATAAATACAAAAAGTCGTTCGTTCCTTCATTTTAAGGGTGAGGCGCGGCCTCAGAGGCCTACCCTGACGAGCCGCCACTGATGTAATTGGAGTGCGACCATATGGTCTACATTGGCTATTAATAGGGTCGTTCTTCTTATCTTCTGTGCTGTTCTTGTGTTTATTTGGCTTTGATTTGCATATACAATATTACCTATTACACTTATTTATGATCTAAATTTTTTGTCGTCTTGCTTGATTTGGTTTATTTACTCTTACGCCTTTTTCAATTTAGTTGAGTTGTTTATAGTTTGTATACTCTAAGTAAATAAGGTTGTAATTTAACACTTACGGAAATGTCTTATTTTTTAAAATTTAGTTTTTGAGACAATAAAAGAAATCTTAGACAAACAAGAGGAGTGCTTATATTAGAGATTTTTCATAATTTACCGTTTTATGAAATCTTGTACATTTTTGTAGTAGTAAAATTATATTCAAAAACTGTACGAGTTTACTTTAAAGACTGTAGGTATCCTTCGACTTTTAAATAAATAATTATGCGCATTGGTCGTATTGAATGTACCAAAAACTGTTCATTTAATTTAAACTTGAAATAGTTTACTTTTCTCTGTGTGGGGACCGGTTTGATTTCTGAAGCCAGATGGTATTTGGCAACATTGCGAAATTCCGTATATAAACATTTAACGATTATTCGATAAGACATGCAATTAGAAAAATTACTTAGCTTGATTATTAGGCTATAATCCTGATGCTTTGTCTTTCACGGGCTGTCCGTTGTTCATTGACCTCGCCTGAAGGTTTTTGGCACACGTTGATTGTGGCAAATCTCTGATCCATGTGGACCGGTTGGCTTATCGTTGTGGCCTAGTCTTAATTACTTATTCACTTGCACACTTTTACGGCGTTAACCGGGGTCCTACCGCACTTTTCGCACTTGTTGCACTTTTCCCACTTGTTTGTTTCTTTATTTATTTATTTATTAACGATTACCGATATTTCCGGATACTTAGTTTCGTTTTTGGTACTTTACTACGTTTGTATCGTATACGCTGCGGGATGCGTCCTCTCACTTCAAGTGTCAAGACCCAACTGATAATAGTATATTATTATACGATAGATAATAACAATTCACAAAGATGGGGTTTGCGTCTCGAGTCGCCAGGCAAGAGACTTAAATCATCCGAGTGAATAATGTGCATAATCTCGAGTATACTTTATCTACTACAACTAGTAGATAATTAAATGATTTTTAAAAATAATTAAATAAAATCTGATATGTCAAATGGTTAACCTCACTTTTTACCAACTTTAAATGTTATTATAGTTGCCTTCTTCCAATTTAAAACCCGATTGGTTTAAATCACAGTGAATATTGAAATCGGCTAATCATTGATGCCTAACAACGTGAATAATGAGTTTATTTTTCCTGTTGTTAGGCAGGGAATTTATAATGTTTATCATTATTCACGAAAAAAAAACAATATTATGCAATAGGAGTAGGTAAACTGTATTTTTGGTGCAAAAAACGTCATATTTTTACAAAACACAAGGCCTACTATAAGTAAATTGTTAAGAATTGAAAATTGAAAAATTCTCTACAATAAGATTTTCTTTTTCTTCTTTCTTTTTTCTTTTTACTTTTTACTTTTTTCTTTTTTCTTCTTTCTTTTTTCTTTTTTCTTTTTTCTTTTTTCTTTTTTCCTTTTTCCTTTTTCTTTCTTCTTTTTTCTTTTTTCTTTTTTCTTTTCCTTTTTTCTTATTCTATTTTTTACGTACGTTAGTAGTTACCTTTTGTATTTTTTCTGGAGTAATTGCTACGCAGGCTTGTATTACTCTAGCCCGTAGTACTTGTACAGTTGGTGTCCTTGATTTGTAAACTTTTTTTAGTAAACCCCAACGAAAGAAATCCAGTGGCGCCGCTCAAAGGACTGTTTTGACCTATCCAGAGATTTTCGAAATGTTCATTAAGCCATTCTCTCACTATAAAAGCGTTAGGAATAGGAAAACCATCTAATTGAAACTTTAATAATAATAATAATAATTTTTATTTAGTTCAAAGTGCATTATACATAGGTACCATTGGGTGTAGAACACGTCACAAAAATAAACAAGAAATAATCTAATACAAAGTTACATGCACAGCATAAATTAAATAGAATAGATAACAAAAAAAAAAAAATTCTACGAAATAACTACAGGGAATTCAAAATTGTCGTCCTTTAAAAACTCATCTATTGAATAATAACACTATTGTAAATTCTTATCACATAGTATGGAACATTTTTTTGTAAGTAAAGATAATATAATCTATCACAGTTTAAATTGTTTTTAAAGCGAGTGCTGTAATCGTGACTAGTGTTAAATTTTTTAAACATATTTTGATTTCTCTTCACAAATAAAATTGATTCATATATAAAAATACAATAAACAGTTAAAATTCTAAAGTTAATAAAATAATCTTTACATGATTTGAGTTGATTTAATTTAAAAATACTTCGAAGACATCTTTTTTGCAAAACAAAAATTTTATTTATATCTGGTGAATGAATCCAAAATATAATTCCATACCTTATTTTTGATTGGACGTATGAGTTAAATGCTGTTATTGCTGCATTTACATTAATTAAATTAGTTATAATTTTTAAAGCAAAGCAATATTTACTTATATTGGATGAGATGTTTTCAATGTATTGCCTCCAATCGAGTCTGCAATCAATTTGTAGACCCAGGAAGTTAACAAATTTTGAAATATCAATGGAATTAATTTCTCGTATCAATGAATTGTTAGTGTTTCTATTAAAACTTAAGAGTTGTGTTTTCCCAATGTTTAATTTTAAATGATTTTGATTGAACCATTCGTTTAACAATATTAGACTATCTCGCTGGAAGCAGTTTTTAAAGAATTTGTAGTAAAAACAAGAGAAGTGTCGTCTGCAAATTGAATGACTTTTTGTGGAACTACACTAGGTAAATCATTTGTATTTTAGCGACTGCTTTGGTGAAGGTAGTTGTGTGCAAATTGATCGAAGGCGAGGTATTTACAAACTTAACTTTATTACACTACATATATACACAATATACAATACAATACACATATATACACAAACAGAATTATAATTTAAATGTGTTGTCACCCGGAGCCAATGTACTCAAAACGGGGAGTCAGTACGTTCTGTCTGGTGATAGACCAAGACCTTTTCCAAGAGCCCTTTGGTCACCCACCCCTAATCGTGGTAGGGGATAGGTAGGAAATATTTGTAAAAATTAAGTCGTATCTATAAAAAGGTAATAAAAATAAAATTAAATAAATTACTTTGGGTAAAGAAACCGAAGAGGTAAGTAAGCAATAGTAAATGATGTTTACCGATGTTAGGAAACTCCAATGTTTTACAAGGCTCCAGGTAACAAACACACGATCTATGCAATATACTATTTACAACCTACTACCTGAAAACTTAAAACATAAGTACTGAATAATAATAATTCGAGATACATAGCAATCAATTAATAAAAATTATTATAAAAATTACTTAAATTGTGAAAAAAGATCACGAGCAGTGGCGGCTCGTGGGTGTACAGGAGGGTGAGGCTACATAAGGTTAATTTTGTCTAAATACGAATAAATTTCCACGTCACCCGGGAGGTATTATTCTCCGACGCGTTGACCTTTTTTAAAATGAAGCCGATAGCACTACTAAACCAAAAAATAAACTCTAAAAAACAAAACAAACAAAATATCACATCAAAGACTAGTTTTAATCTTAAACTAGTCTTAAAAAAGTTAAAAATAAATAAATTAATCAAAAAATAAAAATAAAACTAAAAAGTCGACCCCTACCTAAGTATTAAAAAATATAAAATACTATACGTCTTTCTTTTAAGATTGAAAATTTATCTATTATTTGGTCGTAAAATTGTTGGTCTGCAGTGAGATTTAAAAGTAATTCTAAATTTTCAAACCGCCTCTCTAATTGAAGAATTATGCAATCTATTATTTCAAAATATAAAATTTGCTTAATAAAAACTGCTAAATCTACCTTAGTGTGTTCCCTACAATAATTAAATAAGAAATTTTACTAATCGAGACAAAAACTATAAAAGATCAGCCAAAAGTTTTAAATAATTTAATCTGAATCAAAACAATAACGTGCTCTACAAACGCTAAGAGAAGGCTGGCAACCTTCTTTGTCTCCGCTGGCATCCCACCATAAACGGACTACCAATCAGAACAAACCAAGCTAACTTAATTACGCCTCATCTACGGTGTTTATTCGCGAACTTACGGCGATATTTTTGTTGGTGAGTCATTTTCGCTTTCAAGACGTAAATGGGAGCTTCCGAGGCTGTGAAAATTTCGCCTCTGTCCAAGCCAAGATACATACAACAAGCGACTCTCAACGATGCATGCACGTTAACTTGACGCGCTTTGCGCCTGGATTTTTATTTACGCTTAATATTATTGATTGGTTTTTTACTTTTTATTGGGTAGAACTGTTGTAAAAATACACTTGTAATAGGCAAAAATATAAATACAAAAAGTCGTTCGTTCCTTCATTTTAAGGGTGAGGCGCGGCCTCAGAGGCCTACCCTGACGAGCCGCCACTGATCACGAGAGTCCGGATTGGAAGCGATCGGGAAATCGGACGTGTCTTCCATGACGTGTGACCTTTTCTCGAGGTAGAAGGTCCAAGCGTCTGGGTAGACAGATGGTTTTGGGCATTCAGCGTTGGGATGTCTACTTGGGGCATCTTGTGTTGAGTCATCTCGTGTTGAGGCATCTCATGTTGAGGCATCTCGTGTTGAGGCATCTCGTGTTGAGGCATCTCGCGTTGAGGCATCTCGTGTTGAGGAGGATTGAAGCCGTTGAACGTTAGAGCTGTTGATCGTTAGAGCTGTTGAACGTTAGAGCTGTTGAACGTTAGAGCTGCTGAACGATAGAGCTATTGAACGAAAGAGCTGTTGAACGTTTGAGCTGTGGTTGTGGCCGTCATCCAGTGTTTGGATGATTGAGCTGTGACCGTCATCCAGCATTTGGATGGTTGGTTGGTATTATCCAACATTGTCAACTGTCGTTGACCTTAGTGCTGGAACCAGTGTGGACCGAGGCTGTGGATATTGGCTTCCAGTACTGTCATATTGAGGCAGATCTTAGTGCTGGACATCAGTGTGGACCGTGTTGTGCACCGCAGCGTAGGGGAGTGCTATGAAGCTCGCTACGTTTGCGAATGATTGCCGTAGGCCGGAAGCTTTGGTCTTCGTCATGTTGGTAGCACTGATTTCTTCTTGCACAAATACTTGCATGTTCGAATCACGTCGGGGTCACCACTTTAGCGACTGCTTTGGTGCGGGTAGTTGTGTGCAAATTGATCGATGGCGAGGTATTTACAAACTTAACTTTATTACACTACATATATACACAATATACAATACAATACACATATATACACAAACAGAATTATAATTTAAATGTGTTGTCACCCGGAGCCAATGTACTCAAAACGGGGAGTCCAAGACCAAGACCTTTTCCAAGAGCCCTTTGGTCACCCACCCCTAATCGTGGTAGGGGATAGGTAGGAAATATTTGGAAAAATTAAAGCGCATCTATAAAAAGGTAATAAAAATAAAGTTAAATAAATTACTTTGGGTAAAGAAACCGAAGAGTTAAGTAAGCAATAGTAAATGATGTTTACCGATGTTAGGAAACTCCAATGTTTTACAAGGCTCCAGGTAACAAACACACGATCTATGCAATATACTATTTAAAACCTACTACTTGAAAACTTTAAACATAAGTACTGAATAATAATAATTCGAAATACATAGCAATCAATTAATAAAAATTATTATAAAAATCACTTAAATTGTACTATGACAGACAAGAGTGGGAAATCCAGTCCCCACAGTATAAATAATGTACAAGAGAGGGCCCAGTATAGAACCCTGTGGTACTCCTCTTTTTATATAAGGTTATTAGACCGTATTTTTTCCCCGTTTAAATCTTTATCACACACACATTGATATCTATTTTCAAGATAAGTTTGAAATTTTTTTAAGGATATTCCCCTTATTCCGTAGTTTTCCAGCTTACTTAAAAGGATTTGATGGTCCACTAAATCAAATGCTTTAGATATATCTAGACATAATAAAAATGTTTCTGTATTTAAATTTTGTGAACTAATTACGGAACATAGAGCAGTAATAATATTGTGTTTATCGATAAATTGAATAACTCTGTGATATATCACTTTTTCAAAAACATTGCTAAAATTATTTAATAACGCTATTGGTCTATATTTAATAATTTCATTTTCCTTACCTTTTTTATAAATAGCTTTTATCTCAGCATGTTTTAACTTATCAGGAAAAATACCTGTACTTAAGGTGCAATTTATAATGTAAGACAGGGGTTCTGATATTTCAGTCGCTATAATATATATTATGCTTAATTATTTTTATTATCATTTCATCTATACCTGTAGATTTTTAATTTCAATGCCAGTTGTCGGAAACATAAATATACTATTTTTATTATTATTATTCAAATTACCCTCAAAGAAGAAAGGGCCAATTATTTTGTCATTTAGTATTACCCACCAAACTTTAATTTTTTGTGAATCTTTGCATTTATGACGAATACCGGATTCTGACCAGTGACGGCAATTCAAGTCAAAATTCCCCAAAATCACTCCATTTGTAGTAAATTATGGCGCGCCGTTTGATTATTCAGGAATTATTTATTTCTCCATTGAATTTCACATATCTCTAAAATATTTAAATATATCAAATGAAAACTTTAATTTATTGCATTAAAAATATCATAGGACAAATTAATAAATCGAAATGTTAAAGTGATATTTTTAATTCGTTGAATAACAAATATCATAGGACAAAATTATAATTGAATTAACAATTCCATAAGAGAAATTTATAATTCGAATTAGAAATATCATGGCAGAAATTTTTAAATGAATTAAAAATATCATAGGAGAAATTTATAATTCTAATTAAATATCATGGCAGAAATTTTTGAATGAATTAAAAATATCATGGAAGATATATTTAATTCGATTTAAAAATATCATAGGAGAAATGTATTATTCAAATTAAAAATATCATAGGAGAAATTTTTAAATGAATAAAAAATATCATAGCAGATATTTTTAATTCGAATTAAAAATATCATAGGAGAAATTAATATTTCGAATTAAAAATATCATAGAAGATATTTTTAATAAAATGACAAATAAAACATATTTTTAATTCAATGTCAAATTTTTAATTCTCATTGAACTGGGTTGTAAAAAACGCACTATATGCGGTTTAGTTCATCAGAACTACTTGCAACTGTTAAGCCTCATTTATAGATTGCCATTTTTCCTTTCTTCCGTAAAAGATAACCGTAGTGCTGTTTATAGATTTCCGTACCCTAATCTATTAACAGGGTTTCGTATTGTTCGTCTTTTACGGGAGGAAGGGGCTTTAAGGCAGATTTAAATATTGCCTTCCTTCCATAGTACCATGCTTCCTTCCTTTCTCCCGTAAAATATGAACAATACGAAAACTGTAGTACTATTTATAGATTCCGTACCTACCCTAATTTATAAACATCACTACGGTTTTTGTATTGTTCATCTTTTACGGAAGGAAGGAAGGAAGGAAGGTAATATTTAAATCAGGCTTTAAGCTTCCGATATCAATGAGCGCAGTCCTGTAATAAATTTATTAATACCTGTTTCTTGTTATTAGCATTATTATTAATTATACATATTTTTTTAACCGGTAAATCAAATATATTAACCATCTTGTGAAAATTAACTACATTTAATTTTTGACAGATGAATAATTTTTTTCCGGCGTATTTACAAACTGGTAAAGATATTTGAACTACCGGTTACACAAATATTTATAATTAAAATAAATGCACTAATAATGCTAATGTGTGATAATAATTATAATAATAAGATAGGTTAATAGGTATCTATGTACCGATTAATAAATTTATAGCAGGAGTTTGTTCATATTTGAAGCTCAACAGTTGCCAGTTAGCGGCACCTGTAGTTCGAATGCACTAACACCGCATATAGCATATAGTTCAGTAAGAATGAAAATATGACATTACTTAAAAATATGCTTTATTTTATTAAGTAATCAAATAATTATTATCTTCTATGATATTTTTAATTCGAATTATACATTTCTCCTATGATATTTTTAATTCGAATTATTAATTTCTCCTATGGTAATTTTAATTCATTTCAAAATTTCTCCCATGATATTTTTAAATAGAATTACAAATATCTCCTATGATATTTTTAATTCGAATTAAAAATATCTCATTTGATATTTTTAATTTGAATTATAAATTTCTCCTATGATATTTTTAATTCGAATTAAAAATATCTGCTATGATATTTTTTATTCATTTCAAAATTTCTCCTATAATATTTTTAATTTGAATAATACATTTCTCCTATGATATTTTTAATTCGAATTAAATATATCTCCTATGATATTTTTAATTCGAATTATACATTTCTCTCATATTTTTTTAATTTGTTTAAGAATTTTTACCATAATATGTTTAATTTAAATTATAAATTTCTCCTATGATGTTGCTAATTCGAATTCTAAATTTATAACATGATATTTTTTATTCAAGGAATTAAAAATATCACTTTAACATTAAAATTTACCGCATTTTTTAATTTGTTCTATGATATTTTTAATGCAATGAATTAAATTTTTGACTTGGTATCTTTTATTTATAAATAAATATCACATTTGCAACTTTAATTTGGGATTTCTGAAATTGATTTAGAGATATCTGAAATTAATTTTACATATCTGAAATTAATTTCACATATCTGAAATTGATTTAGAGATATCTGAAATTAATTTTACATATCTGAAATTGATTTAGAGATATGTGAAATTCAATGGAGAAATAAATAATTCCTGAATAAAAAATCAAACGGCGCGCCATAGTAAATGGGCTTTATCGATAAATAAAATTGCATTAAAAAAAATACGATTCTTTAGATATTCCCCTTGTACTACAAGGCTTGTAGCCAATAGCAAAACTCTAATCGTCAGTTCCAATGCATGCAAAAATGTTGGTTTAAAAGCCTTTTTTTAATTTTTTTTTTAGGCATCACCCAATACTTTCCCTGGAAATATTAAGGTCTAAACTAGCCATTATAGTTAATTAAATTAAACATGGAATCGCGAGATTTCGGTAACAAGAAGATGAATTATCAGTGCCGCGGCCTGCCGTTTGTTCGTACTATCGAAATACATGTATTTAATTGTGCCTGAACAATTTTTAGGCACAATTAAATACATGTATTTCGATAGCCGCTCTGTACGAACAAACAATGAACATAGAGATGATGATGGACGGGGTGATATTCCTTAGACCGCTCAACTTAGCCTGAACGGACAGTAAGTGAAACTGTCGATGATTTTTCATGGATAACTTAGGTCAATTGACTTTTAGAATAATAATGTATGAAAATGCCATGAAGAAATGTTTATTTTTAATTTAGCTACAAAATCGTTTCTACTAAAAAAAATTAATATAATTTAGTATAAGTAGGTCCGTTTTAAGGGGTGGTAAATCCAGTTGGTGTGAAATACTAGATGACAGAAACATTGACCCTTTCTTCTTTAAGGGTAATTTAAATGCGAATGGGTTTTTAAATTCTATCCAAAATTATAGGCGAAGTCGCTCAATTCCCCCAAAGAACTGGATATAGATTGTAAATTGAAAAAAATAAGTGTGGATTTTTATTAAATGTTAACAACAAGTAATTACTTGTTGGTTTTGTAATTCTTTACTTTTCAGTAAATATTATTATTATTATTATTATTATTTTAATTATAATTAATATTAATATAAAATATAATTTTGTTTAATTTGCAGCTACTTTATAAATACTTTATAATATAATAAATAAAAATCTAGAATACTTAAAAATACTTAATGGTATTTATTACATTCGAAGTTTTAAAAATATTTAGACATACAAACTAATGGTAGGATTTTAACAATAAATATATAAGAACTAAACAACTTTTATTTCATTTATTTTAATATACCTTGGCGATTTATTTATCTCTACAATAAACCTTTTATGGTAAGTAAATAAAAAAACAATAAATTTTAAATAAATAAAAAAAATAATTGCATTATTTTCTTGGTTCCAAACTAATTAAAAATCCCTCCTTTCTTCTGACTGTAAGTTGCAGGGACAACTTAAAATCTCTTTGCTTTTGATTACAAATAACTCTGTATTGACTAAGAATTTTTGCCAAAAATACTTTGACCACGAGCATGGCATATTTTGAACCTAAAATACATATAATAAATAATTCTAACTGAGATTATATTTATATATAAATAATATACCTATGCATTTTCGTACACCTTCTGAAAAGGGCAAAAAACTGTATGGTGGTCTATTTTTATCATTGTCAGAATTAAATCTTTCAGGATTAAATCTATGGGAATCATGATAATATTCTTCATTTCTGTGCAATAAAAATATTGAACACAACAAAGTAGTGCCCTTTGGAAAAACATATTGTCCTACAAAAATAAAGTGTTTTTTTATATTTTTATAGCCTTGAAAAGTTTTTAAATACCTAAATTTATGTCCTTAATAGGAACCCGCATAATGCTGTTGATTGGTGGGTATAAACGCCAAGTTTCTTTTATAACTTGTTCTAGATACACCATTTTTTGTGTATCTTCGTAATTTATATCTCTATCTGAATATCCTAGAATTTCTTCCAACTCCTTATATACTTTATTCTACAAAGTGGGAATTTTAATAAATAAAATTATAAAGATTTTTAAGAAAGCGTAAATAATTTTTTAAGTAAATTTAATAGTTTCTCTGTGAAAAAAATAATTCAAAACTATAATTTATTATCATGGAATTTAAATATAGATTTACAGCGGATGAAAAAAGTGGGTATTTAGAAATATCACTGTGCAAATGGGATAGTAGCCGTATTTGGAGCTCTTGGTATCTTAGATGCTTAACTATTTATAGGTAACATGGGCCAAAGTTAAATAGAAAAGTTTTTTTCAAAGTGTTTTCAAGCTAGGGGGCGCGCCATCCTTGGGTGGCGTGAAGTAATGTTAAGGGAGGCATAACACCACAGAAAAATAATACATAAAGCTTTTAATACTTGAATTTTCAATTTTGGAATTGGCGCGGTTAGAATGTTTTACCATTTTACCGCATAATCTGGCCAATTTACTAACATGAGGCTTTAACGTTAGCCATAGAATAAGTGGGTATCGTTATATTTAATCTGCCTGATTGGCCGAATTGGCAAATAACAACTGATAACCACGACTCAGGTTAGTGAATTAACCTGAATGTCGCGTTCGCGCATAGTATCTGTCGCAAATTACCTGTTTTAAGACTACATCGTTACATTTTTTAGTAAAAACTCTCCTTGCTTTCAAGTTTCAAAGGAAAGGGTTTTTTTGCACGAATGTTCTTACATTTGCCAAACTTAGATCTTTTAAATATTTATAGGTTCCAATAGGTATATCCAACATATCCAAGTAGGAATTTTTTTAATTTAAACTATAAACATCGAAAAAAAGCAGACATTTTTTAAATTAAAATTTAAAATTTGTCTGATATAAGTATAACTAAAATGTTCTACACACTTTCCAGTAGAAAAGTAAAGAAGGTTACTTTGTTGTTTGAGTTTTTATATGGATTAAATACTAATTTGAGTTTTTATATGCATTAAATACTTATTTAGAAATAAAAGTCAGATTATTAACTACTATAATAAAAATTATTTAATTTAGCGTTATTGGGACTGTATGTAGTCGAGGACAAATCTGCATGGGTGCACGGCATCAACGGCATATAGCACAATCTAACGCTCGTGTATTGTTGACTGTTTATAGCGCGGGGGGCTGTTTATTAGGATGGAATTATAACATTATTGTTATAATCTTCTACACTAACTAATTAGAAGTTTGTTAAGGGTAAATTTTGATTAAATGTGTTTAGACTCTAAACTTTAGAGAGAAAACAAACAGAGTGTATTACATTTTTATTACAAATGTACATAACAAAAAATACTAAATTACCAGTGGTCTTTTTCATCAGTGCGAACCAGGTCAGACTTGGAGTCTGATTATTTTCTCAAATTTATTATTAAGGGCGCAATGTAACACCAAATTAAGTTGGTCGGAAATACCTATACATAACAATTTAATTTAGTGGAGGACGTACGCGGCTTCAACAGTGTATGTATAAATTTTCGGTTTAAATTTAAATGCTTATTTTATCAGATGGCAAAGTTGACTTTAAATATAATAAATAGGTTAAATAAACAAAATAACATACATTAAATAAAAGTTCAATAAAATGCATACTAACTTGAACGTCTTGATGTATTCCTAAAAGACTTAATACGAATCCTAAAGTAACAGTAGTTGTATCTTGTCCCTAAAAATTTGAAAACATTATTTTCGTAATCAAATTAAATACTTGTAAATTATTACAGCAAACATCATTGTCATAACCTCGTCTTTAATTTCTTTTAAAGTAAATGGTTCACCATTTAATTTCGTAGCAGAAAAAAAGTTTTCCAAAAACAATACTTTTTTATTTTCATCAAATTCTGTAATCGAACTGGATTTTCTTTCATCGAATTCCTTTTTTTTGCTAAGGATTACTCTTTCGGTTAAATTATTTAGAATGTTAAGATGGTCATCTTGTTTTTTCTTTAAATTAGAAAAGTAAAAAAATATATCGGGTCTTAGCCAGAACTTGATATTCCTTGTAAACACAAATTCACCCATCCTAAAAACATAGATACTTTTAAATTGCATTTCTGAATCCCAATAATATTATTTAAATAATAGTTTAAAAAGAAACCAACCGCAAAAACTTTTCGTGATCTAAAAGCAAATTAATTGACAAAATATTATACTGCTTAAAAGTCATTTAGGGCTTTCAACAGTTTATTTTAAGTTATATGTAATACAGATTTAATATTAATACAATCAGGCCAGAATATTTTTGATATTTGCAAATTAGTTTCTTTTTGATTAGCGTCATTATATTACTTTTCAACAGATAATGAGTAATTAAAAGCTTCCTCTTCTGTTAAAATATCCCTGTGAACTCCCAAAGTTGTTCCTAACAAATTAAACATAGCACCGGTGGCCAAATATAAGTCCGTTGCAAATTCTCCTTTACCAACGTGTTTAGCAAAATTTTGGATTAAATTATCAGCATTGTCGTTAAAAATTGGCAGAAAGTCCAGTAGGTTGGTCTTGTGGAAAGTCTGCACTAATATTTTCTTATTTTGTCTAAATTTTTGACCGTCACTTATTAATATACTTTCGCCAAGCCAAGGTCTCAAAAAATTATAGGATTGTCCTTTGGGAATTTCCTTAGAGTTTCGTAGAATTGTCTGCATGTCTTCAGCATTATAAACTACGATGCACGGAACAGGTCCGAACCATACAGTGCAGATTCGTTTGCATTCTTGTTGAAAAGTCTTAACAAGATTTCCTATACCTAAAGATAGGTTACTATAGTTTATGCTTTAAAAATATTATATTACTTACTTTTTGGTCCTGCAAGTAAAATAAGAGTATGTCCAAATAAAGGTAAAGATTTCTTGCAAGGTATTGATTTTATTTTAGATAAATAAAATTTTCTTTTAATGATCATATATACTAACAAAACGGCGATAGAATAATATATAAACATTTTTGCTAAAATAAAAAAAACTAGGTAATAAAATCGGCTTGTTTTTAGGTATCTCGCGTATCAATCTTTTTAGAATAGGTACTACCAGACTAAGTTGTTTTTTTAAATAACTTTAAAAACAAATTAAGTTTGGGCTTAAACTTTTATGTAAACGTATGTACCCAGTTACTGTATTTAAGCAAGACCAGAGGCGCAAATAACGTCGAGTTTTCTATTTTATAAAAATCGAGTCTTTTATATCGTTGGCGTTTAACTTTGCAAATATGTATTTAAAAAAATAATGATTAAATGTTCATTTCGGTAAATTCAATTTTTTTATGGAATCCTAAAAATATTTTACTGAAACTACAGGATTTTAAGATGAGTTGAGATCAATATCTTGGTAAAAAAAGCATCAAAAGTAGGTTCATTTTTTTGTTTGAACTCGTGCAAATTTAAGGGATTAAAACAGCATAGCAAATTTGGAAATTTAGTTGGCAATCATTTCTATTTTATTCTTAGATTAAAAATTTTAAAATTTAATTATTGGTTATAAAATTAAAATAATATTTATCTTCTAATAGTTAATTACTAGAAAAAAATTTGTTATTTTACTGTGAAATAGTTCTTTGTTTAGATAAGTTTCACACAAGTTCATCAACATTTAATATTTTCATATGATTATTTTCTATAATTTGACAAAAGCCTTAAAACTATTTTAGCTTAAATCATAATAACTTTAAAATATTTAATTTTATAATAAAAAAAATATTACTTATCGCCAATTTAAAAAAAAATCATAATCCTAATAAAAGAAATTTGATAAACCTTTAAATTAAGGTATTGAATAGAATTACTAAAACTAAGAATGCAAATTAAACTGGCATTAATTGCCAAACTAAGTTCAAAGTTCAAATAAAAAAATAATTTTATCAATTACTAAATCGTAAATTTTTACTTACCGGTAGAAAAAAATATTTAAATGAACCTACTTTGTTCAACGAGAATATTTTAATTAAAGCATATTTTCTTATTTGTTGCAGGTTATCTACGTAAATGTAAAACTTATAACACATTATATTAAAATAATTAAATATTTTTTTCTTTTAAAATTTAATATTCTTAAGAAAAAAAAATACCCAAAAATATTTTAGTACCGAGAATAAAACCCAAGCCCACTAAATAAGAACTAAAGTCAATTCAAATCCAAGCTGGACTAAATGTAAACACAATCCTCCGAATCGACCAATAAGAGCGCTGGGTATAAATACACCGAATATGAAAAAAATCATATCTCCCTTTAAAATAAAATAACCCCTACCAAAATTTAGGTAAGTGTAGAAAAAGATTTGCTTCTTTACATATAAAAAATAAAAAGGGGTGTTTTTGTTATTTTTAAAATTGAATTTTTCAAAACTATATATATTAATGAAAAATTATTCAAATTTAAAAAAAAGGTATAATAATTAAAAATGATAATCTTTTTTCTTTAAAATAAGACATCGACCAACCCTCTAGGTCAATTAGGACCCAAGATATAAGCAAAACAATATACCTCTGATATGAAAAGTTCCAAAAATGGTACTCCCCATAAAATCCACAATTTTTATTATTTTTGCTGTCAGGTCCATTTGGGCCCATTTGAATCCTATACAGCGATTTTCGTCAAAATCAGAGGGGGTGAGGGTTCAAAACCTGCCTGATCTGACGTGACACAATATTAATCTTGGCACGTTTGAAGTCTAAAATCCCGATGTACGAGTACATACCCACTTCTTTATCTGGATCAGAAACTACTTTAATGCTGCTGCATAGTAATGCCCTCCTAATAAAGAAAGTGGGTAAACCTATACTCATACCCATTTATTTACATTCACAGCAAATAAAATAAATGATGTAGATTCCCACGTTATTTTTAATAAAACCTACCGTAACTATATACGTAACTATAACGTAGATACGTTTCTGAGCAGCTTTTATGAAGCAACCGAAATTTGCACTAATGTAGGTTTAGTAAAAAATGATCTAAAATAGACTTTCCTTTCGCTTAATTTCTGGGAGTTAATGTACAGGGAGAAAATAAATCAGTAACCATTAATGTGCAGAACACTAATCCACTGGGTGGATTTCACTTAATATAAAATCATAGATACATTGTATACAATGTCAATGCTATTACTATTACTATTTACTATATCACTATTTAAAATCATACTTTGACAACAGCAATGGTTATTTTTGTCACATCAATAAGTAGAGCCAGGAACTGTACTGCCCTACAACTCTAATACAGTATAACCAATTTAAGTTAAAAAGGACAATAGATCATTTTTATTGTTCATAACAATAAAAATGATCTGTGGTTAAATATTATTTCCAATAGTTTGAAGTCAAGAGAAAGAGTAGGAAAAAAGTAACAATTCTTTTATTCTGTACGTAGTTGCATATAATTCAATCTCAAAAACAACATTAAGCCAATATTAACTTTATTTTAATATAGGTAATATTAATTAATAATATTAAAAAATAATAATAATATATATTTATAATAATAATATATATTTATATGATCACTAGAGATGGGATTTTAGTATTATTACCTATTTGTCTACGCTAATCACAACTTTGGGTGCAATGAAATAAAATCCGTTTTAAAGAAAATAATTTCATTTGAGCCTGATTTGCGTTATGTTATCATTGATAACATAACGCAAATAGTGTGTTTATGGTTGGGATACCTATGTGAGCTAAGTTTTTATCAACCGTTAAAAATTTAATAAATACTGTTAAAATTACCATTTTTTAAAGTAACATGTATGTTTTTTTTAAACCTTGATTATTAGGGTGTGCGTTATTTACCAACTTGGTTTTTTTGTTCGCAGCGCCCCCTAAATTTTTAGTTTATGACCTAAAAGGAATTATAAAAAAATAATAACAAAAAATATTCATTTTAAACCGTGCCACAAAGACGAAACATTTTCCGTTTAAATAACATGGGGTTTCGGCAAGTTTTACATTTATTTTTTTTTCTCTGAAGCAAGTTAATATACAGCAAAAAGTGATATATATTTTTATAGGAAATTGAAGCAAGTTAAACCGTGCCACAAAGACGAAACATTTTCCGTTTAAATAACATGGGGTTTCGGCAAGTTTTACATTTATTTTTTTTTCTCTGAAGCAAGTTAATATACAGCAAAAAGTGATATATATTTTTATAGGAAATTGAACGCTGTACAAAAAAGCTCTGTTAAGATTTTTCGATAAATTCACTGGTTTAAAAGTTATTTAAGGTTAAAATTTAACTTATAGTCATTTTTTTTGATTTTTTTACTTTGACTGCAAAATTATCATTTTTTTATGAAAATAAATTGTTAATGTTTAAAAATATGTGATTTTATTGTATTATTGAAAAAGTAAAAATGATTGAAAAGAGATAAGTGAAAATTATGGACAAGGGATTCCGATAAATTAAAAATTGTTTATTACATTAAAAGAACTAGTGTTTTACTCAAACGTAGAACGATTACTTTTTTTACATAATCTTTTTATTTCTGTGAAATTTTACAAAACGCCATTTCAGTTTTAATAGGCACGAGCGAAGCTTATTAAAAACGAGTGTCTATATAAGTTTATAAAGCGAGTTGCATACTAAATATACTTTATCTACGACGAACACAAAGAAGAATTTAAAGCCAATTATATTTGTTAAACATTTATAATAAAGCTAATTTCAGCCCGTGACTAAAATTCGCAAAAGCCACTACTTATTGCCAACTTAAGTCCGTGACTAAAGCGCCATAAAGTCACAGCTCATCAATGTAGAAGTAGGTAATAGTATATTATGTATCAAGTTTTATAAACGCCATTTTAGTTACGAGTTTTATTAGGCACGAGCGAAGCTTGCGAGCGAGTGTTTAATAAAAACGAGTGTCTGGAGAAGTTTATAAAACAAGTTGCATACTATACTTTATCTACAGCTGTTGTGATTTAAATCTCCAGCGTTTAAAAAACCGAACATAATCTGGGTGGCAACTTTGACACATACATGTCAATTAGCGAAGCTGACAAGTAAAAGGCTTTTTCTTTTCTTAAACTAATTTTGTAACTATAATTCAGTTCAATATACCATATTAAAGTTTTCTGTGCTTATATAAACAATCTACAAATACTACGAACCCAACAAGTGGCGACGAGGATTCGAAGAAACAATGACAACTACAAGCATTGTATTTCAAATCGAAGTTTTCGATAATACCAAGTTCCAATGGGAAAGATGGGTAAAAAGACTGGAAGGAGCATTTCAAGTTTTTTCAGTACCAGAAAGTAACAAGTTACCCTACATTTTACATTATATGGGTGCTGAAACGTTTGATTTACTGTGTGATAAATTGGCCCCGGAGGAGCCTACAAAGAAATCATACGATGAAATAGTAAAATTGTTAAAGAATCATTACAGTCCGGCACCATTAGAAATTGCAGAAAATTTCCGGTTTCACCAAAGAAAACAGCAAGAAGGACAAACTATACAGGAATTTTTGACAGCTTTACAGAAGTTGGCCATAAATTGCAAGTTTGGCGATTACCAAAAAACAGCATTAAGAAATCAACTGGTTTTTGGGATGAGGTCAGAAAAAATACAAAACCGGCTACTGGAAACCAAGGATTTAACCCTTGATAAGGCTAATGAAATTGCAGTTAGCATGGAATTATCAGCAAAGGACACAGCACAATTACATAGAAATGTTACGACTACAAATACAATTGGTGTAGTGGGGATAAATCGTCCAAAGTACAAAAAGAATTTTAACCCTGATAGACAAAAAAATGCAGTGCAAAAGCCACACGCAAATATAAAAAACAATATCCACGTTAAATGTTACCGGTGTGGTGGTCCACACTATGCTACAAAGTGTGACAAAATAAATGTTATATGCAACTTTTGTAAAATAAAAGGACATTTACAGTCAGTATGTACAAAGAAAAATCAAAACACCAACCAGATAGAAGAAATTGTGAAGCTATCTACAAGAGAAGATACAGAGTACAGACAAAAGTTTAATACATCTTTAAGTGTTGGCGATAGGAGTGTCAATTTCGAGGTGGATAGTGGAGCTGCAGTAACCGTAATAGGTAACATACAATTTAAAATTTTGTTTCCAGGGATGACCATCCAACCTACCAAATTAAAACTTATCTCATACTGTGGTACAGAATTAAATGTTTTAGGGTTTATTAATGTAAAGGTAGTTTACAAACAAATTACATTTAATTTGAATATGTATATTGTATCAGGTGACAAATTTCCATTTCTCGTCTGTATAGCCTCGAGCAGAGACTCGATCATTTATCTTTAATTGTCGAAAAAATAAACCATTACTGTCCCTAACATTTACATCCGCGTTACTCATTGTGGGCTTAATTAAATCTAATCTAGAACTAATTTCTCTACCGAAGACTACCATTACCTACTTGGTAGAGAGTGGATTCGTCAAATAAAATTTAATTTTTGGGAGATAAATCATATTCAAAATACCGATTTAACTAGCAAAATTAATAAATTAATTTCTAAATACAATTTAGTTTTTTCTGAGGGGGTAGGAAAGATTGAAGGGATTCAATGCCGTGTAAATTTAAAAAATAATGCAAAACCTGTTTTTGCAAAGGCCCGTTCAGTGCCTTTTGCCTTGTTACAGAGGGTAGAGGCAGAAATAGAAAATTTAGTACAAGATAATATAATTACAAAAGTAGATTACTCTGATTGGGCTACGCCTATTGTACCTGTAATTAAAAGTAATGGTAAGATCCGTATTTGCGGAGATTTTAAAATAACAATAAATCCAAATTTAAAAGTAGATGAGCATCCTCTGCCTACAGTGGATGAACTGTTTTCGGCAATGGCTGGGGGCGAAAAATTCACTAAGATCGACCTCAGTAAGGCATATCTTCATTTGAAGGTTCATCCAGAGGATAGACATCTATTAACTTTAAATACTCATAAAGGTCTTTATACGTGTAATAGACTTATGTTTGGTATTGCATCTGCGCCAGCGATATGGCAAAGACAAATGGAATGATGAAATTCACTTAGAGAGACTCGAGAAAGTGTTAATGCAATTACAAAAACATAATTTACGGATTAATTTACAAAAATCAAAATTTTTAACAGATAAAATTGAGTATTGTGGTTATGTCATAAATAGAGAAGGAATTCATAAAATGCCGGCAAAAGTAGAAGCCATAAAAAATGTACCGCGGCCTATAAATAAAACTCAATTAAAATCTTTCTTGGGAATGATTAACTATTACGGGCGTTTTTTTAAAAACTTAAGTTCAATTTTAGCACCATTAAATAATTTGTTAAAAAATAATACCAAGTATGTGTGGGATAAAGATTGTGAAAATTCATTTTTAAAAGTAAAAAAAGAAATGGAATCAAATCAGTTCTTAGTTCATTTTGATTTACAATTACCAATAGTTCTAGCCACTGACGCTTCACCTTACGGTGTAGGTGCTGTGCTATCACACATATACCCGGATGGTTCGGAGCGTCCAATACAATTTGCATCCCAAACACTGTCGGATACGCAGAAAAAATATGCACAAATAGATAAGGAAGCCTACAGTATTATTTTCGGTGTAAGAAAATTTTACCAATATCTATACGGAAATAGATTTTTACTTTACACGGATCATAGACCCTTATTACAAATTTTTAGTCCAAATAAATCATTGCCAGTATTATCAGCTACACGAATGCAACATTACGATATTTTTTTATCAGCTTTTAATTATGATATTCGTTACAAAAATACCAATGATCATGAAAATGCTGATTGTCTTTCGAGATTACCTATAAAATCAGAAAAACTTTACAATTACGATGAACCTGATATTTTCGAAATAAATCAGTTACAAACACTTCCAATTACGTTTAAAAAATTAGCGGAAGAAACCAAGAAAGACCCTATTTTAAATAAATTGCTGTTAGCGTTAAAAACAGGAAAAATCTTACATAAAGACTTACGATTTAACATTGATCAGACCGAGTTTTCCTTACAACAGGGTTGTATTTTAAGGGGTTTACGTGTGGTTATACCGAAATCTTCACAAAAGCAATTCTAGATGAATTGCATTCGGCGCATTTCGGAATTTTTAAAATGAAGGGTTTAGCGCGTAGTTACTGTTGGTGGAACGGGATAGATACTGACATAGAAATCATTTCAAAAAATTGTTTCAGTTGCAACAAAATAAAAAATAATCCGGTTATATGTAGTACCTACGCATTCGTGGGAAAAAGTAGATATACCTTTTTACAGGGTGCATGTAGACTATGCAGGCCCATTTTACGGACACTATTTTCTTATTTTGGTTGATTCTTATACACGTTGGCCTGAGATTATTATTACGAAAGATATGACTGCGCAAACGACCATAAACGCTTGCCGAGAAATATTCGCTCGTTTTGGAATTCCAAAAATATTAGTAAGCGATAATGGTAGACAATTTGTATCATTTGAGTTTCAAAGTTTTCTAAAATTAAATGGCGTTAAACATTCTTTAAGTGCACCATATCATCCTGCAACAAATGGCTTAGCAGAAAGATATGTTCAAACTTTGAAAAAATCCATTAGAGCTATGACAAATAATCCATCAGATGTACAAAAAGAACTTTGCAAACTTTTGTTACAATATAGAAAAATGCCTCATAGAATTACCAATATATCTCCATCATTTTTAGTCTTCGGTAGAGAAATTAGTTCTAGATTAGATTTAATTAAGCCCACAATGAGTAACGCGGATGTAAATGTTAGGGACAGTAATGGTTTATTTTTTCGACAATTAAAGATAAATGATCGAGTCTTTGCTCGAGGCTATACAGACGAGAAATGGAAATTTGGTCATATTGAAAGCAAATTTGGTAATCTGCATTATTTGGTAAGGTTAGACGATGGTCGTCTTTGGAAAAGACATATCGACCAGATTCGCGAAATAGGAGCTGCAACTCCAAAAGAAACACCGAACATTGACACACCACATCTACCAGAAGATTGTTCTATCACTAAAGAAGAATCTGTTCCTGATGAAATTCCTGATACGACAATTCCACAAGATCATGACAGCGATGTTCGCGAAGTGCCAATAGACAATACTGTGCGCGAAACAGAGACTGTTCCAGAATCTTTACCTACGACCACTTTGCGCCGATCTAACCGTGCACGTCGTGCACCACAAAGAATGAACTTGTAAAACTTTTGTAAGTCGAGGAGGAGCTGTTGTGATTTAAATCTCCAGCGTTTAAAAAACCGAACATAATCTAGGTGGCAACTTTGACACATACATGTCAATTAGCGAAGCTGACAAGTAAAAGGCTTTTTCTTTTCTTTAATTTTGTAACTATAATTCAGTTCAATATACCATATTAAAGTTTTCTGTGCTTATATAAACAATCTACAAATACTACGAACCCAACAACGACGAACACAAAAACGAATTTAAAGCAAATTTTTATTGTTAAAAATTTGACATCTCTCAACTGTCAACGGATTTAACCTCGCTTTTTCCCAATTTATAAGAAAGATAACTTCAGCCCGTGACTAAAATGCTCAAAAGCCACTGTTGCTAACTTCAGCCCGTGACTAAAACGCCATAAAGTCACAGCTTATCAATGCGGGAGTAGATAAATACATTTAACTTATTTGAAAAGGATAATGGGTGTAACGGAAATGTCTGCATCTCATACTCAAGACAACGTATACGTTAATAAGAACTTTATTTTGTCGTAAAAATAATTGTTAAAAGAAGGAAAACTTTTTATTGTATATTATTTTATAAAATTGTATAAAATTTAGTAGAATTTTACAGAAATAAAAAGATTATGTAAAAAAGTAATCGTACTAAAATTGAGTAAAACTAGTACCAGATTCGTTTAATGTACCTAATAAAAAAAATTGAATTAATCGAAATCTCTTGTCAATAATTTTTACTTATCTCTTTTCAATAATTTTTATTTTTTCAATAATGCAATAAAATCTCATATTTTCAAAAATAAACAATTCATTTTCATAAAAATAATTATATTTTTGCAGTCAAAGTAAAAAATCGAAAAAATTACTATAAGTTTAACTTTAAAGTTAAATAACTTTTAAATCAGTGAATTTATGAAAAAATCATAAGAAAGCTTTTTTGTAGAGCGTTCAATTTCCTATAAAAATATGTGTCTCTTATTGCTGTATATTAACTTGCTCGGGAGAAAAAAAATTAAATGTAAAACTTGCCGAAACCCCATGTTATTTAAATGGAAAATGTAGTCTTGGGGCACGGTTTAATATGAATATTTTTTTTATAATTTTTTTAATAATTTTTTTAGGTCATAAACTAAAAATTTAAGGGGCGCTGCGAACAAAAAAAAACAAGTTGGTAAATAACGGACACCCTATTGATTATAATATAACTTTATGCGTATTTGCAATAATAACGCTACGTATGTAAACAGAACAATTTAATAATATTCCAATGTTAAACACTACAAAATAATGTTAATATTAAGCAAATATCAATTAACACAATTAAGATAGTCACATATCATATCCCTACAAAATTTGTAGTACAAATGGCAAAATATTAAGATATAGCAAGGGTTTTGTGCTGATTGGTCAAAATTGAGTTTCATATTTGGCTGTTTGGGGGATTAGGTAATGTTCTACGCATCAATGGTTACAACACGACAAAAGTTTTTTCACAAAAGTGGATTAATATTATTTAAAGACCCCGGTCGATGACCTTTTGTATATTTTGTATTATATGTTCTGTATTGTACTGAATATGCAATAAAAACTTTATTTATTTATCTATTTATTATTTAAAGACCTACCAATTGAGAGCATTTAAAAACAATGTTTCTTTGGGGCCGAGCATTTAATTTTCTTCTATGTTAATTTAAAGTAATTATATTTAATAGTTTTCGCTTGATGCCGCATGATGAATTTTGGAAAATATTTTTCTAATTTTTAGGGTGAAAAAAAAAAACCTGAGCGCTTCGGGGTCACCTTTGGTTTTCAATATTTTTTCCAAAAATTCTTTTATTATTAAAATTTGCATATGTTTAGTTATCATGCTAGACAATGCCCAGAATTTTTTTTGGATGGTAGGTATAAAATGCACTGTGTAGGTAAAAATATTAATATTAATAACTTTTAAGGGCCTAATTCCAAATAAGTAGTCTATAAATTGTATAAATAAATAGCTACTAAAAGCACACAATAAATTAAGAGGCAATTACATATATATTATATTATTTTTTTATAAAATAAAAGTTATTCTGTTTGTAATTTTGCCTAAACATTTATAAATATTTTAGATTTAAAATCATATTTAACATATTATGTTTTACCCATGTTAGGACTTTTTTTAAATCAACTAAATATACATTTATTTGATTTGAAAAAAATCTTGCGATATATAAGGATGAAATGATTAAATATATATTTAAGTATTTGTAATGCGAGTAAAACAAAACAAGTTGGCTTTTAATGAGCCTAACAATAAAAAACCCTCTAACCCCAGTCTCATTTAATATGTAGATTAAAATACTACTTACAGCTTAACAACACGAGTACAACTAAAAATATAAAATTAATTTAATTTTTACAATAAAATATAAAAATAATTTAAAGTGGACTCTATAAAATACAATACAATAATAAAACTTAATTTAATTTTACCAAGCTTTAAAGGTAATTTTTAATAAAATAAAAAGATTTTTACAAACATATAAATTTAAAAGTAAAAATATTTTGTTTGTAAGCAATTATTATTAATAATACATAAATTTCAAATATTTCACAATATTTTTGAAAATATTTTTAGTTTCTTCGTTTTAATGCTATTTTAAATCCATCCTTTATTTTTCGTGGTCATTGCTAAATCCAATTTAAAGTATTTTTGTTGGTCGCAAATCACTTTGGCTAAAATAACTTGCAAAATTAATAAAAACGAAAAAAAAACGCAATAAATATACATATTATTAATTTCAAGTGACTAAATTTCAAACTAAATAATACACATATTATGTTTTATATTGCAAATAAAAAAAAATGAATTTAGGCAAACGGATTTTATGGGAATCTTAAACTAGATTAGTTCGTCATAAAACATGCTGTAATTAAACTAAGAAGGGAGCTTAAATCGGCAACAGTTATTATTTCTAAATAAATTTACTTTGTAGATAGCCTTCACCTTTAGAAGGTTGAAAAGAAAATTTGATTAATTTGTTGTAATTGGCATTACTTTTGTAATGGATATCATTACCTTTATTGTAAATAGCATTACTTTTGTTGTTGATACCATTACTTTTATTGTAAAAAGCATTACTTTTGTTGTAAATGGCGTTACTATAATTTTTAGATTTAAATTTATTATTTTTTGTGTTTGCGTTTTTATTATATGCATTTATTATCTCACGCAAGTTCAAAACTTTAGAGAGTTTGTAATATTTATTTACTATTTTGTATTTTGTATGAATATTTTTTTCTTGGTAAATAAATATATTATTATTATTACTATTATTATTTTCACCTGTCACGGCATGCCGCGGCAGTCAGAAACTTAATTAACCAATTAGTTACATACTACCGTAGGCCGGGCTAAATATTTGTTTTTTTCTTAATTTTTTTAATTTTAAAAAATGTTTAAGCGGCTCCACCAGGTTGTTATTTTTTTTTTAGCGGAAGGGGTGGCAAAAGTTTCCAAATGTAGGTAAAAAAAACTAATAAATTACACATTTTTTTATAAACTGAAATTAATAGAATAATAAATGTGTAGCCAAGGGGGGCAGCTTCTCTCGCTAGAAGGGGCGAGTAAGCGTAAGTAAGGTCAGAGTGTACGCAGAAAATTGGATTTATTGTCTTTTTACAATCCAAATTTATTGCATTGATTTTTTAATGATGATAGATTTATTATGGATAAAATAATAATTTGCACAAATCTGTGGGTAAAAGGCATAAGGGGATAAGTCAAAACAAGCAATTTTTCAGTGGAGCCTTAAACGTGTTCGCATTAATTTAGGAAATATATTTATGGTTAGTGGGTATACCCTTTTGGTAGCACATGTCATATGCTACCAAAAGGGTATACCCGATAACCATAAATATATTTCCTGAATTAATGGGAACACGTTTAAGGCACTGCTGAAAAATTGCTTTTTTTGACTTATCCCCTTATGCCTTTTACCCACAGAAATATACAATTTATTTATTAACATTAAGCGATTTATATGTACAGTGTTGCCATATGTATATACATGTATTTAATGATTAACATGAATTACATAAAGTGCTAATTCATATTTAAAATACTTGGGGCACCTCCAAAAATAATTCAAGTGTCGCCCATCTCTGTACACGCTCTTTTTACACATGCCAGAACAATTTGAACGGGTAAAATTTTTTTTTTAAATAATTGGGGTTTGTTGGGGCACCTGAAGGGGAAACTTTTTCCACCCCTGCCATTATTAAGAAAAAACACATGTTCAATATGTGGTACTCTCTAAAAATGAATTAGTCAAAAATGACTAATTGTCATAGCGAAAAAGCAGCCACTAATAATTCTCGTCAAAAGCAATTTCATTTTTAGATAGTACCTCATCCAATTTTTGTTAAAAGTATGTGATCAACCAATCTGTGACCTTGCAGTAAGTGCCTTAATAGCAGAGCTGGGCACGAGTAATAAAAAAGTATTCGTAAAATTTTAAGTACGAATATTTACTCGTAAGTACTTTATTCGTAAGTACATTTATATATTTTATATACTCGTATACTTTTGAAAAAAATGTTAGTTAATATAATTGATTATTCTTTATACATTATACATACTGAGCTATAAAAATACAAATACAAATTTATAAAATTATTTATTTTAAACATTAGGTTCATAAAATAATAAAAAAAAATAACAATTCCTAAATGGTTTATAATTTTACCTATATACTTCTTATAAAACCTATAGGCTATAGGCTATAATATATTATATTATACTATATATTTAAATAATAATAATAAACGTCTTTATTGAAATAAGGAAATACACTATTTCAAATGGCGGGATTTGAATTTAAACATTAAAAATGTAACAATTCATTCTTACATTCAACCAAAAAAATATCGGATATTTATATAAATATCATGATATTTGCGAACCTTAGGGTTTGCAAATATAAATCACTCGATTTATATTGGATATTTATTATGGATATACATCGGAAATTTATATAAATATCATGATAATTTCGAACCCTGTATAAAACAGACTTCCAAACAAAATATTTTGACGCTTACGATATTTTGGGTGAAACCATTAAACCAATGGGATCTTGTAATCCGAATTCCTGAATAACAGTTCCTATAATACCAATAGGTAGTTAGCACTTGGTTTATAATCGTTTACAGTTTTTAAATTAACAACGAAAGTTATCGCTCCTAAATCTATTGATATATATATATATTGATTTTTATTTTCATTTTATATTATAATGTTATTGCATTAAATAATAATTTGATTTATTTAATAACGTTACTATAGTATGTATAATATGTATACATTTAACGCAATAAATTCTTTCACATTTAGGCAAAATGTTTCCCTATTTTCGTTTAATAGTACTTAATTGAGCAAATAACAATTTAGATTGCTTCAATTTTAACAGCATAGTAGTTAGATTTTTTTATGTGTACATTGAATTTGCTTTGTACGATTAATAAGTATTTTAAATGAAAAATACTTATGAGTAAAAAAGTTTTAGTATTTTTTTACTCGTAATTGAAATACGAGTAAAAGTACTCAGTACTTGGCCAGCTCTGCTTAATAGTCAACAACCTTTTATGTAGAATTCTGCATTATTTATCAAACATACGCACAAGAAACATTTCCGACGTTGCCGCTACTTATTATTATTACCTATAAAATTATAAAAAATTGATTTATAGTTTATTTTATAGACTGTAATGTAGCTGTCAGATCGGTTTTATTCCTTACATTTGAACTGTATCATTTTCTTAAGTAGATTCCTGCTTACTTGAATAGAAATTGCGTACCTAATCAAAGATGTCCAAAGACCACGCAGGAACTCAAGATTAAAATCGACTAAGGATTTGCTCACTGTGTTTTGAGAAAATAAAGTAATGAATATGCTATCGCCATCGTAACAAAACTATTACTTTTAATAATCAGCTGTCAAATGCGAATTTAACAAACGAGTGTTTTGGAGAAAGAGGCCGAAAAATGTTAAAAATATCGGGAAAACGATTTGTGCTGTTGGGTGTTTTTCGAGAGGAAATCCTGAGTTTAGTTTTTACCGGTTTTCCAATAAATAGTGAAAATCCAAATAAAGAAATAAATTGCATACAGTCCCTGTAAATATAAATTATACCTATTATATACAAGATAAAAATCGACTAAGGATTTGCTCACTGTGTTTTGAGAAAATAAAGTAATGAATATGCTATCGCCATCGTAACAAAACTATTACTTTTAATAATCAGCTGTCAAATGCGAATTTAACAAACGAGTGTTTTGGAGAAAGAGGCCGAAAAATGTTAAAAATATCGGGAAAACGATTTGTGCTGTTGGGTGTTTTTCGAGAGGAAATCCTGAGTTTAGTTTTTACCGGTTTTCCAATAAATAGTGAAAATCCAAATAAAGAAATAAATTGCATACAGTCCCTGTAAATATAAATTATACCTATTATATACAATAAATACACCTTTTAGTAATGATTTACGTGAAAATTGTAAACATTTCAATTCAGTAAAAATCATAAAACAAATAAGTCGTCTAAATTCAAACAGGATTTAGCATTATTAAAAGGATTCATTGAGAAAGTCTCCACTCAACGGTAAAAGACCAAAAACGTTTATTATATCATATATAATATAATGTTGCCATGAATTCGTAATATTTTAAAATGCAGTTGTCGGTGTTTTTTAGAAGACTCAAATTTATAAATGTTTGATTTTTAGGATATGTTTGCACAACTATTATTTTTTGTTATATTTCTTAAAAATTTCTTTAATAAAGTTACAGTGAGTTATGAACTCAGTTATCTGGTAGATAATTTCCATGGATACCATTGTTCAACAACAACAACGATCGATATGGAATTTAACTGTCAGATAGACAAACTGGAACTTAACCACAGATTGATAACCCGGCTCTTAGGTGTGCAATTAAAACTTTTCAAACAAAATTTGTCGAGTAGGACTTCTGCCTTTCTCTCTTTTATGATCTGTGTAGTAGTATCTTACGAAGGGATTGCAACGTGGGCTGCTTAAAATGTATAAAAGCGTTTTAAAGCTCATTCACATCCACTTAATACGCGTAACTTAACTTAACGTACGTGATAGACATAAGTTGAAATGCATTGAAACCAATACAGCTGTTTACATTCGTAGAAAACTTATTACACGTATCTTAACGTATCCAAAAGTTGGGTCCGACTCAATACGTTTCTTACGTGAGCCAATCACATGTCCAGTAAAACGATATAGCGCTATCTTGTTGTTTCACTTTTATAGATAGAGCCAATCACATGCCCAGTAAAACGATATAGCGCTATCTTGTTGTTTCACTTTTATAGATAGATAGGCAACCCAGTCTACATCCATGTCTACATTGCGTGTGCTTGTATATTGCGTTCTTTGCGTGTATTAAGTTAATGTAAACAGACAACTTAACAGACGTAAGTTTCTTAAGTTAAGTTACGCATATTAAGTGGATGTGAATGAGCTTTTAAGCTTTAAATGTATTGTTGTATTGACAATTCTTGAATTCTTACAATGCTATCGAGCGCCACCAGATGGCGCGCGCGTCGCGAAAACTCGATGCTTCTTTATTGTATAAGATACAGGAAAACTTAAAAAAGAAGTAGCAAATCTTTTTGATTACGATGTCCACGATAATTGTTTACCGCTTGATCTGTGTAGTAGTATCTTACCATGAAATTGCAACGTGGGCTGCTTAAAATTTATAAAGCTGCCTATAATTCATAAAGAATAATAAAGGGGTTTTAGAGTAAGATTTTTTTTACAGTTGTTGCAAAAATTGTGGCCAACACTGTATATATATAATATAAGTATTTTAATAAATGAATGCATGCATAGTCGAAATACTACTCGTATTTATCTATCTATTTCAACAGTTTTACATCATAGCATAAGCTTATCTCTATAAAAACATATTAATTTTTATTTTTATGGTATCAAATAAAAAACAATAAAAAATAAATTAATTAAAAAATTTATTTGCATTATTTTCTTGGATCTAAACTTATTAAAAATCCCTCTTTTCTTCTGACAGTAAGTTGTAGGGATAACTTAAAATCTTTTTGCTTTTGATTACAAATTACTTTATATCTTCTAAGAATTTTTGCTAAAAACACCTTAACCACGAGCATGGCATAGTTGGAACCTAAAATGCATACAAAAATAATCTTAACATAGATAATAATTAAATATTATTACCTATGCATTTTCGTACGCCTTCTGAAAAAGGCAGAAAACTGTATGGTGGTCTAGTTTTATCGTTTTCAGAATTAAATCTTTCAGGAATAAATCTATTGGAATTAGGATAATAGTCCTCATTTCTGTGCAATAAAAATAATGAACATAACAACGGAGTACCCTTTGGGAAAATATATTGCCCTACAAACAATAAACAATAATAATTTTGTAATAATTCTAAAAAGTTTTAAATACCTAAATTTATATCCTTTATAGGGACCCTCATAAAGCCATTGATTGGTGGAAATAAACGCCAAGTTTCCTTAATAACTTGTCCTAGATACACCATTTTTTGTATATCTTCGTAATTTATATCTCTATCTGAGAGTCCTAAAATTTCTTCTAACTCCTTATACAGTTTGTCCTACAATGCGTGGGTATTTTAATAAATAAAATTATTAAGAGCTATTTTTAACAAAAAAGTTTCTAATAGATATCCCAAAGAAGATAGTTAGTGCCTATTTTTAGGGAAAATATTTTTTATACTGTTGGATTTAAAAAAATAGATCTAACGTAATCCTGTTATAGGGCCCTGAGCCAATTGGATAGAAGTACCTATAGGAAAGTTTATTTTATTTATTTATGTATATATATTAGGGTGTCCCTTATTTTTTATTTTTTTTCAGGCATACCCTCTAATTATATTTATTACGTGTTTATTAGGGTTCGCAATCTCGAAGAGGAAATATAATCCCGGGATTATGATATCGATATTTAACAATCCCGGGAATACCGGGATTTCGAGATTGATATTAAAAACTAAAAGAAAACATAGAAAGCATAATTATTAATTTTATTAATAAAAGACAATTTTAACCAAAAAATTATTCCTGTGTTCAGCGGCTAAACCAATACCGCAGAAAAATTAGTTCATTAAGGGTACATCCCCAAGTCGGGATATAATTTTTGTAGATAGGATTTCTGCTGCCGAAAACGCCCTTTTTAAATCCACACTAGTGGGGACATTAAGAAATCATATTTCAGCTTGAGGAATGCATCCCTGCTTCCCCCATTTTCAAAAAGCGACATTTCTTTTTTTAGAGTTGATGTTACCAAATCGGTTTGAGGGTGCATTTTTATTGGGTCCATTGCGTTATTTGTCAATGATTTCTTAGTTTTAATTTGAGGATGGAGCAGTAGCATGGCTGAAAGAGTAATTTCATCCTCGTCATCGTCTTCTTGAAAATAAACATTTGGTTTTTTTGTAAACGTTTTCAAGCATTTCCCTAATAATTTTTTTGTTTAGAATATTGAACAGAGCATCTGATTCCTTATCATTGGGATTGTGCAAATAGGGGATAATACCTGAGCAATAAGTTCTGCGCTGAGAAATCCTTACCCTTAGGGCTTCATATAAGTTGGCACTTACGGAAGTGTTAACTTCTTAAACTTGTTTCAACATAAATTTAAATAATAAAAATACCGGGATCATGATTTGTGATCCCGGTATTTTCGGTATTGAAAAACCGACGAGATCCCGGTATTTTCGGTTTTGGGATTTCGGGATTGCGAACCCTAGTGTTTATATACTCCCAGTAAAAATTTCAGCTCATTCTATAAACGGGAACCCGTGCCGACTTGCATCTGAACCCTCCGTTAGCCAACGTTAGGCGCGCGGTATTTTGTAACACGGTTGGTCGCGAGGTCTTCGATCGTAAGTCATTTTGTGTTTGTTATTATGTGACCCTTATATTATAAATTATTGACAAATGTTAAAATATAGTTTTATTTATGTGTATACTTTGATAAAAATGTATATTTTCACAGAGAGTAGCTAGTTACCCGGAAGGGTCTAGTGAATAGGCTAAACTTTGAAATTGATAAACTTAATGGGTTTTACTCTAAATAACTAAAAGAGTCTATTGTGAGAGATGACTACCGAAAACTTATTGAAGTGTCTGAAATATTTTTGGGAGGACATTAAGAAAAGAAATGCTTATAAAAAGCTGAAATTTCATATAACAGTATATTTTAGCAATACTAATTAGTATTCTTCTTCTTCTTCTTCTATACTTTTTATTCTCTCTTTCGAGAGAATTAGACTTGAGCCGATTAGGCTCTTACTGCCCAGTTACTAGTTTTAACGTCCAATGCTTTCCGAAGAACCAAAAACCATTGGACAAAGCTTGACTATCGGACACACACGTGGACACAAATAGGTTATATAACCTTAAAATTTATAAATTTATATAAATTCCTCTTATCCCTTATACAAGGACCAATCGAGGAATATTATCAAGAAACAGGAATATTTCTATTCCGGGAATCCAATTTTGTTCCCCCTAGCTCGAAGAGTCATCTATATTTCACACTTTTCATTAAGCGGTCCGTAACCTAGCACGAACAAAATCGAACCCCACTAATTAGTATATTAATATATTTAAGGGATAAAATCAACTAAATTTTTCTTTGGTTATTTTTTTAATGGTCATTCAGATATAATAAAAAAAAGAGTTCCGGGTAATTAGTTTTACGGCCTATTCACCCGACACTTCCGGGTAACTAGCCACTTCCTGTAAAAATATTCAATTTTATTAAAGTATACACATAAATAAAACTATATTTTAACATTTTTTAATAATTTATAATATAAGGGTCACATAATAACAAACACAAAATGACTTACGATCGAAGACCTAGCGGCCAACCGTGTTACAAAATACCGCGCGCCTAACGTTGGCTAATGGAGGGTTCAGATGCAAGTCGGCACGTGTTCCCGTTTAAAGAATGAGAATGAGAAATTTTTACTGGGAGTATATAAACAAGTAATAAATATAATTTATACGCATATATATGCGTAAAAAAAATAAAAATAAGGGACACCCTAATATATATATATATATATATATATATATATATATATATATATACATAAATAAAATAAACTTTCCGGCGACACCTTCTTTCTCTAGCGCCATTATTAACTTTTAAAAAAAGTAATCAGACTTTATCATTTTACTAGTATGGGTAGTGTTGCACAAATAGTAACTTTATATTATTTAAATCTCGTTTTACCTAAATACTTATACGTATACTTTATCAAACGTTGATACAATATACAATATGTTTATCCCTTTCAAATAAAAAGACTTATCATTTTTGGAAACAAATCGTTTTCTGCCATTCCTTTGAAAACATTAAAAGGCACTGGGGGCTAAACCTGAAGAATAAGGCGAATAAGGGATCCATTTGGATAAGGCTTAAACAACACAAAACACTTTCGAAATGTTTACAGGGAAGCGTTTCTCGCCAAGTGTGAGCAAACAAGCACCCATTTGTGCGTACTTACCCAAGTAATTATTCAAAATCAAACCGGTGAGCAATATGATATAGGTAACCATGGCTTCACGATATCATTCATTTTTTTCTACAATCTGCCAACACGTGTACCGATTTATATGCCTTTAGTCCTCAAGAGCAGCAAGAAACTATTTATTTTAGATAATTTTTAAATTAGTTTTTATGGGTAGTACCTTAATTTAATTTTAAACACCAAACAAATCAATACCTACGTAATCAAAGTTCCCTTGTACTCGGTTTGGGAAGCATCGTGGCATTTGTTGTTGTTCTTTTTCTATAGTTGTTGTGTTTTTGTCACAGATCATAAAGGTTTTTGTTCCAAAATTTATGGCCTTACTTTATTTTTAATAAACATTTTTTATATATGAATCAATCCAAATGAAAACACCAAAAATGAATTTAAAAGTGCGCTGCATGATTTTTTATTTTAATGAAGAAATTTGAGGATGATCTTTTAGGTATCATATATGACAAACCGTTGCCGTTTTAATTTTTAGTTGTTTTACTTTTAATCGGCACCCTTTAGAAACCTGAAATCGTGTCATTTTCTTACTCTCTTATAAGAGGCTAAAACTTTTTTTATGTGGCAATTATTGAAATGATTGTAATTTTATTTTACTGCCTACTAAGTATACTTACTAGGCAGTAAAACATATATGTTTTCAATATTAATTATTATCATCTAATTAGTTCATCTCATAAAAGAATGGTAAAACACTAAGGATTTGCAAATTTTTGTGATTTTTGTCTTGCTCCTGTGCCTATTTTACTAAATCTAGAAAGGTGCTTTTTTCAGGTATCAAGTACTTATACAATAGAAAACGTAACTATTATTTTATATTTCTATAGACTATCATTTTCTTTATTAAAAAAATTATTGAAACTTGATAATTATCATAATTAGCCAATTTTGTTATTTTTATCCATGTAAAAGTTATAATATTTTTTTAAATGCCCGTTAAGAAGCGATTATGTTATTTTTATTTATAATTTAAAATTTGGATGGCTTTGACTTTGTCAATTCATGTTTGGTAGAGAAATGTCAGAACTGTCAAAAATATTTCATAAATATTATTTGTGCGTATTTATTTTGTGATTTCAAAAAGTTTGACGGAGTGTTCGAGATTCATGAATTTAATTGCAATTAAAAATACAAGAACATATCATAATTTTGTACCTCTTTCTCATATATAGAAGTACAAAAATATTCAAGTTCTGAGATTGTTTCCAAAATGTCGGATTTTTTAAATTTACTGGTGGAAAAATAGTATCTATATTGTTTTATAAGGAGTATAAGCAGGACTTTAGTGGCGAGACTGAATGTTTGAGGCCAGAACGTAGTGTACCTAATCCCGCTCCCTGCGGAAGATCTGCATGGTACAAGTAGTGACATTTCAGCATCCTGACGATCTCCTGTTTACAGAATGGAGTTTAACTGGCTTTTTATTTTTATAGGGCAAGCTTGGTCCAGGTGAAAGCAGCTTAGGTACTAACCTAAGCTAAATAATTAACAATAATTTGTTGTCTGCAAGAATTAAAAACGACAAAAGAAATTTGTTATTTAAAAAGTTATTTTTATCTTAGAAACAGAAAGTTGGTGACTAATCTTAAATAAGTCAAAATTATACTATTTAAGTGGTAATAACTATTTTAAAGTAAAAACAACTATTTTGTGCTGCAGCACAACTTGAAAACCTTACTAAGAATTATTTCCAAAACACGATAACTGCAGGCTAACCAAAGTAAGTATCTGCCAATTTTTTCTCAAGTAAAACGCAGCATCCATTTACAGATGTTGTGTAAACACATTGCTTATACTTTATCCACCAGATTCCACTCTCGAAGTACGTTTCCGACTGCATTTGATGTACTCCTAATAACTTTTCATTTCCATCTGCTGAAACCAGTACTGGTAAACGTTCTACTTTAGTTGAGCAGTGGTAATCAGGAAGAATTTTACCATCCCAATGAACGAAAACTAAACCTTCACAAGAAAAACTTTTTTTGATATCTTTTCTTCCTTTCATGTTTTCGTCTCCGGCAAATAGTGCTATCGCAATCGGCACTATAAGCCTTAGAACTTCACGGTCTGAGACATTGTCCCTATCCAAAGCACTTATGACATTTAAACTGTAAAGTGTAGTTTTTAGTTGCTTAGGGAAAGGTGCGGGATTAGCTGATTGAACTAGTTTTTTGTCCGGAATGTAGGGCCTATAACATTTTATCTAACCAGTGAAAAGATGGCATAATGGTTTTTTTAAATAAATTTAAAAAAACTGAAATTTCTTAGCTAATGAGCACTCCCTTCTAATACACCTAGAGGCCTAAAATTTTGGAGGTAAAAAAATTGGGGGGTGAGAGAATCTGTAAAATCAATTTCACTTTTTTGGACCACCCTAATATACAATTGTATACGATTGGATATAATTATATACAAGTGTATGTTTATGATAATATACAACTATATACAATAATTGTATATGATAATATACAAGTATAATTCGTTCGTTTAAATATACTTAGTATATACAGTTGTATACGATTGGATATAATTATATACAAGTGTATGTCATTGTATACTATTTTAAATGTGTTATATAATTTTGTATATAATTCTTTATGATTATATCCAATTATATAAGGACAGATACAAATTTTGTATATAATCGTATCCAATCTTAAACAATTGTATATGATTTTATACAATTCTATCCAAATATTTTTTATTGGGTCGGCATAGTATGTGTAGCTGTTTTGTCCTTCTCCTGACAAAACCTACATGTGGCCTCATTCGCCAGTCATAGGCGCTACATGTTTGACACAACCCCTTGCTTGCAGAATTTTCGCATTTTTTGCATTTTCTTAAAGAGAACATTTTAAGTTTTCGTTCATTAGCCCACAAATTGTATGACATTAAGTGCAATGTGCATACACAAGGTCACTTTGTTTTGGATGCCTACTTTCTTAAAATGAAATAGTCAAAATTTCAATATTTGAATTAGTAACAGCATTGTATATTAATAATTAAATATATTTACGAAACACTACTACGCAACATGTTGTGTGGATTATAATACTATTCTCCAAGTATTAAATACCATGTATGATGGGCCCGAAGGGGGAGATTCATTTATGTTTTTTCATATTATATTTATGTTAACTTATATAAGTCCGTTCACATATTACGACCCGCGATTTGTGACCCTTTTTGACCTCCTAACCTCACCTCAAATTATGTCCAAATGTAAATAATTTTATTCCACAATATAGTCCTATCCAATTCTAACGCTCACCTACAATTGTATAAAACTATATAATATATATTATACAATTGTATAAAGTCATATTCAATTGCATATAACTCTATAGACTCATACATAAACCTATAGGAAAGCATAATCATATACAATCGGATATAATCGTACCCTGCTTAAAATACCGCCCACTGACCACTACTCCAGCGTAGACGGTAACAACAGGCCTTTTACCTTGCCACCAGAGTACCTCACAAAAGGCACCAATAGATAGCCTGTTTCGGTCTTCTGGACCTCAATGGTGCTGGGCAGCCATGTGGTGTGGAGCACACATGGGTGGCTACCATCCGTTGGATGGTAGATGTAGATGAAGCTGATTACCTTGCGCTCACCACTGTCGTATCCTTTATAGCGGCGTGGCAGTGTGCTTCGAAGTGTGCTCCACAAAACATAGCTGCCCATGGGCGCCGCTACATAGGGGCAGGGGGGGCCCGGGCCCCCCCCTGGAAATTCATACCCAGAAATTCCGGTACTCCATAATTTGACGGTAAGTGCTGATCGTTATCATTTGTTCATTATTTTTTAGATAAATTAGATTTTTTATCTTAGATAATTTAAGATTTGTGCCGTCTTAATGAACACTATTGTTGTTACAGTTGTAAAATGGATGAAATGCCTGGCTGTTCAAAGAAATCAGAAGAACAGTTTACTGATTCCGTCCATAATCCTATGGCGAAGAAACCAGAAGCCACAGATGATTATGTTCATATTCCAAAGATCTTCGATTTAATCTTATATACGTGCAATCAGGTTCATATCAATTTTGATTTGGAATCCAAGGGGTTTTAGCTTAAATAAAACTTAAAAATTGAAATAATCCGGAAACTGTTCTTGGAAAATTAATGAAATAAATATTAAAAAAATAGAGGATTTATTTATGAATTCAGGATTTAAATCCAGATAACGTAATGGATTTATGATTGAAGATTTAGATCCAGTTTATGGTGTGGATTTATGGATTTAGATTTAAATCCTTTTTGCCGGATCTTGCCCATCCCTGAGTAAGACGCTCTTGGCTGACATATTTCTATATACGAACTATATATGTTGAAAAAGTCGACTATAAATAGATTTCTTCATAAGCCTAGTGAATTGATAAACAGATGGCGCTAATATATTGTGTCAAATTTACAAATATACATACAGGGTGTCCCAAAAGCCAACGATATCCTTTGAAGGACTGATAGGTCAGCTCATGACTAATCAGAATATCAAAACATGACCCTGGTAAAAAATCATTAGTTTTTAAGATATTGGCATTTTTATGAATTTTGTGAAACTTGACACAAAAACCCTGAATAGGACTGCTATTAATTACAATTCAAAATTAAATTAATAGCAGATTTTGTAGCTGTAGCACTCGAAAAACTAATCTAAAGTGTCAAGTTTTACAAAATTCATAAAATGTCGAAAACTAACGATTTTACTAAGGTCATATTTTGATTTTCTGCTTTGTCATGAGTGGACATATCAGTCCTCCAAAGGATCTCGTTGACTTTTGGGACACCCTGTATAAAGATGATATTTTATTTGACTTAAGTTTAATGTAAACTTCTACAGTACAACTTGATTATAAATACCATCTATCAAAATTGTAAAAAACTTTAAGGCCCCCCCTAGACGAATTCCTTCCGGCGCCCATGTAGCTGCCCCTTGAAATAAAAGCACGGGTGCTATAGCTATAGGTTTTCAACCTTAACGGTATACCGTTAAGGTTGAAAACCTGATACATAATGCTACATTAGACAGATCAAGTATAGACATATTTCTTTTTGGTAGTTTTTGTTTGAATTCGAATTTTATTTTCTTTATCAAGACGCGGTCCGGAGGGCGTAGTCAACTAAATATAATAAATAATTAAACTAAACTAAATATTTTTTTAAAGAAGGATTAAATAAAATGCATACTAACTTGAACTTCTTGATGTATTCCTAAAAGACTTAATGAAAACCCTAAAGTAACAGTTGTTGTATCTTGTCCCTAAAATTACCAAAATATTATTTTCTTTATCAAATTAAATAGTTTTAAATTCTTACAGCAAACATCATTGTCATAACCTCGTCTTTAATCTCTTTTAAAGTAAATCCTTCACCATTTAATTTTGTAGCAGAAAAAAAGTTTTCCAAAAACAATACGTTATTATTTTTATCAAATTTTGTAACCGAACTGGATTTTCTTTCATCGAATTCCTTCTTTTTGCCAAGGATTACTCTGTCGGTTAAATTATTTAGAATGTTAAGATGGTGATCCTGTCTTTTCTTTAAATTGGAAAAGTAAAAAAATATATCGGGTTTTAGCCAAAACTTAATGTGTCTTGTATACAAAAATTCACCCATCCTAAAACATCATACTTTTTAAATGGCATTTCTTAATTCAAACAATATTATATAAATTATAGTTTAAAAAGAAACAAACCGACAATAACTGTTTGTGATTTAAAAATAAGTTATTTCTAAAACTACACTTTGCAGTAGGTACTGCTTAAAAGTTTGTTGTCACTTAGGGCAACAGAATATTTTAAATTGGTTTTAGACCCTTGATTATTTTTAAGCAATATTTAAATTTATGTTGATACATTAAATTTTGATATTTGGAAATTGGTTTCTTTTTCATTAGCGTCATTACTTCTCAACAGATAATGAGTAATTAAAAGCTTCCTCTTCTGTTAAAATATCCCTGTGAACTCCCAAAGTTGTTCCTAACAAATTAAACATAGCACCGGTAGCCAAATATAAGTCGGCTGCAAACTCTCCTTTACCAACGTGTTTTGCAAAATTTTGTATCAAATTTTCAGCGTTATTGTTAAAAATTGGCAGAAAGTCCAGTAGGTTGCTCTTGTGGAAAGTTTGCACCAATATTTTCTTATTTTGTCTAAATTTTTGACCGTCACTTATTAAAATGCTTTCGCCCAGCCAAGGTTTTAAAAAATTATAGGATTGTCCTTTGGGAATTTCCTTGGAGTTTCGGAGGATTGTTTGAATGTCTTCTGCATTATAAACAACAATGTATGGAATCAGCCCGAACCATACAATGCAGATTCGTTTGCATTCTTTCTGAATAGTTTTAATAAACCTTCCTATACCTAAGATAAAGATTAGTAGTATGCTTTAAAATATTATTTAGGTACTTACTTTTTGATCCTGCAAGTAAAATAAAAGTATGTCCCAATATAGGTAAAGATTTTGTGGAAGGTATTGATTTTATTTTGGATAGATAAAATCTTCTTTTGATGAACAGATATGCTAACAAAGCAGCAATAAAATAGTATATTAACATTTTTTCTGTAATTGTAAAATTCTTCGTTTAGGTAAATTTTTAAAACTCGACTTTTATGACAATAGGAAAATAGTTTTTTATCAAGAAGTGATAATAGCTAATGGCTAGCTTTGGTAATTGTTTTTAACGCAATTATATGTATATGCTTATGGTTACGTTAAGTACTGGGAAAAATATTTAAAATAATAAATAGAACCTAATAGAATATGTGATTTATTACAAAATTTGTATGTGTAATTTAAGTAAAGGAAGCAGAGCTGGCCAAGTACTCGAATACTTTTACTCGTATTTCAATCACCAGTAAAGAAGTACTTACGAGTACTTTTTTACTCATAAGTATTTTTCATTTGAAATACTTATTACTCGTACTAGCAAACCAAATTCAACGAACTTGTAAAAAATACTCGTGGAATTCACCAGTAATATATAAGTGTATTTTCGTTTATTATATCGATGATTTTTTTCCAAAATATCGCAATTATCAAAATATTTTGTATATACAGGGCGGGAAAGAACTTTTCGGCAAAATCCAAAAACACGTCAAGTTTGTCAGGGGGACAACTTTTGACACAAAAGCAAAGCAAAATCTTCCATCCCCTTAGTGGAGGTGTTATCCAAATTTTTTCAAATAGGAATGGGGGTTAAATTACACCTTATTTAAAAGGGTTTTTGATTCCCTATACATTGCTGTTTAGTTTTAGAAAATCGATCGACACGTTTAGAAATTATATATATGTTCCAAATAACTGTCATAGTGCCTTAATTTACGGACAAGGTTATAATATGCAAAACTCTTTTTGTTAAAACTTAAACCAGTGTACCAAGCCTCCATCGGTATTACAAAAATACAAGCAGATGCTAGCAAGACATCCGACGTTATCGAAAACCCTCAACCCCTTCTCGTTCCATACAACTGTTGTACTCATGTTCCAGACAATATAGAACTCCCTAAATTAGAACCTTTAAAAATCAATAACTTAAATATGGAAGAATCGGAAATTGCCAACCACAAACTTCAACAATATTCAAGAGATTTGGATAATCTTATTAATCAACCTTTCGTCGAGAAAAATATATCATGGTTCACTTATTTGACTATGGCTCTGATAGTCGCATACGTAACAATAAAATAGTTTACAAAATTTAAAACAACAAGAAAAACGATATCCGAAACGATATCAAACACCATCAAAAGACGACCAGACATCGAATCCACCGATAACTTCTGTGAAATCCAACTTAGCGAAAAAGTTGCTGCATATATGCTATATATGCTATAGCATCAACTTTTCAAAAATAAGGGAAGCTGTTATATGTAATAAAATGATAATACCATAGACTTCACGAGAGTCATATTTCGTTATCCAATCGGAGAAGATGGTATGGAATTCTCTGGGAAATGCAACTCTTCATTTATTCAACGATGAGAACCCTGAGACAACACGTACAACATATTTTAATAACTTATAAACAGATCTGTCAGAAAAAAGTATCTTAGTTACTTTAGAGTAACTTAGTTACTGTATCTTAGTTCCTTTATTTTTTAACAAAAAGTATCTAGTATCTTAGATACTTTTTAAAAGGAACTGTATCTTGTAACTTAAAAAAAGTATCTTAGATACCGAAAAGTATCTTAGATACCAAAAAGTAACTTGGATACCAAAAAGTAACTTAGATACCAAAAACTAGAGTAACTTAGTTACTGTATCTTAGTTCCTTTATTTTTTAACAAAAAGTATCTAGTATCTTAGATACTTTTTAAAAGGAACTGTATCTTGTAACTTAAAAAAAGTATCTTAGATACCGAAAAGTATCTTAGATACCAAAAAGTAACTTAGATACAAAAAAGTAACTTAGTAGTAAGTAAGAAAAGTTCCTTTAGTCAAGTTGTTCGAAACGGCCGCGGCCATCGAATTCGAATAACTTAAGTTATTATAATAAGTATACTTGCGACTTCAGCGACTGGCGCCAATCGACTGGCGGCGATTTTTGTTGTACCTACTTAATTTTTATTCACCTATACTTCTTTTATAATCTGTGACTTCGCCACCCGCTCTGTAGAAGGGTGTTTCCGTTCGTTGCGACTTGAATTTATAGTGGTAAGTCTGAAATAAGTTAGGTTAGGTAAGTACTTGCACTTGCTTCTTTATGATGTACTGATGTAGGATATTGGTTGTTACATTGTACCGTACATTCTATAATGTTCAATGTATGTTTTCCATTTTAAATTAAAAAAAAAATGTTAAAAAAGATTAAATGAAAAGTGTGAGATAATTTTTTTATTTTTATAATTAAGTGGTGTTTAATTAACGATTTTATCTCTTTTTTTTTAAGATATTTTAAAAGTGCCTAAGTTAGACACTTTTTGCATTAGACCCTTCAATGGTTTTAATCAACTAGATTTTATTGAAAAAAATTGTTAAAAAAGTAAGCTTATTTGAAAAATCAGGGTGGGGTTGGAACGAATTTTTGTTGGGCGGTTTATACGAAACTTATTACATAATATACAAAGTAACTAAAAAAGTATCTTATTAAGTATCTTAAAAAGTAACTTAAGATACGTATTTAAGTTCCTTTTTTTAAAGAGTAACTAGATACCCAAAGTAACTTCGGATACTTTTTCAAAAAGTAACTTATCTTGTATCTAGATACTTTTTAAAAGTATCTTTGACAGCTCTGCTTATAAATAGGAATGTATTTGCTTTGTTAGTTAAGTATTATACATAGTTTTGTAACATTAAGTACCCATTTCTTTGCGACTCACCCCTGTAAAATCTTTATTTATTGTGCGATTTTAACCGGATTTGTTTTAAAGTGTAGATCTTGATAAACTGTATTTTTGGAGCAAAAAAATTCCCTTGATGTACTTTATTATATTTTTTATATCATTTATTTTCTTTTCATTACATGGTGGCCCAGTTCTTTTTTCTTCGATAATTTTTCCTGATGTAGACATATAAAACTCACCACGCAGACATGCAAACTTTCTATTATTAATTTTTCATAGTTCTTGATTTTTCCTACGTCTTGTGTCATTTTCTCTACGCAGATGATAACATTGTTGTATTTTACACTTAAGCAGCATAAAATACCAACTGACAGCTTTCATGAGCATGACCACCTTAAACTTTTAGTAGGTATATAATGTCCATAATCAACAACAACATTTATGGGTCCAGGACTTGTACTGTTCTTATTTTCAATGCTTCACAGTTAGCTCTGAAAAACACCTTAACAAGCCGATTTTAAAAATGTTCTTCTACTTCTTCGATGCTGCATCGAATTTAAATAAAATGGCTATTTCAGATTAAACAGTTTCAAATCAAACGGGTAAGAGAGTGGATGTGTGAGTTCGAGTGCTCTTAGTTCCTATCCACAATAAAATTCTTAAAGAAACATAAATATTATATACAGTGTAGTCGAGTAAAGTGCGGTGCGAAACAGTGCTACTATTTTGGGTTAATACATACCTGTACAGGTGAAATCAGGGTACATATTCTCCAAAGAGTTAATAGAAACATTAAATAATTCCTCAAAAGGCAATCTTTCAACGGTGAATACAGGGGTGAGGTCCGTGAGGACACGGAAGTAATAAAGTGACAGGGGACAGGTCAAGGAATCATCTATTTAAAGAAAAAGGAGTCTAACCAAGAGTGGGATCATCACCTGCAGATTTTGATAAGTATCATTGCATGACCTAATACGCAAATCTGTAACAAAAACCTGGCAACAATTAATCATTACCGATAACAGAGTAGGAGTGTAAAAAAACCAAAACAAGTAAGAACGTCACAATATTATATTATTGTATTATATATATTATATAATATACGCATAAACGTACAGGCCAGCCACAAATTAAAGCTTTAAAAGATAACGAAAGTAAATAAACAGTATCTTAATAAACAAAACGACCACGTTAAAGTCTAACGTAAACAAACCATCTATTAAAGCACACGTTACACGCCTGCCGTTTAATTTAGGGCCGTATTTCAAATTTTAATACGATACACCACAGGGCCGGCTTTATCTATTTTGTATATTAATATTTATATTTTTAAATTAAATTGGAAAAAAGTAAGAATGCAAAGATATAAATTAAATAATAATAAACGGTATAAACACTAATTAAACAATTAAATAAATAAAGAATATACAAGGTCGATAGTCGGTACTCGGCATGAGGGGTTGAATATCCACGAAGGCAGAGGGCACATACGGCGGGTCGTGGCCACAGGGCCGCATCCCAATTTCTTACACTTCAGGGCCGGCTTTATCTATTTTGTATATTAATATTTATATTTTTAAATTAAATTTGGAAAAAAAGTAAGAATGCAAAGATATAAATTAAATGTAAACGGTAATTTAACAATAAAACAAATAAAGAATATACAAGGTTGGTAGCCGGTACTCGGCATGAGGAATATCCACGAAGGCAGAGGGCACTTACGGCGGGAAAACAATTCTAAAGAGGTTACCAGGAACCGGAAACAGACTAGGACAGGAAACCAACAAGGACAGGTTCTAGCAGCGTACTAACACCCCGACCCCCATTCATGAATCCCAATTGAATGGGGTTATTACTAAAGCCCCGGTTGAGGAGGATTTCGGATTGTACTTAGTTTTGGGTCAGTTCAATGTCCTCCAAAAACCATTTTTTACCCTCCTTGTCCCGCTCTCCACTAGCCTATACTGGACGTATGGCCCGACCCGGCGACAAAAATCAGGGAATGGCCTTAACCATCGACACTGTCATCCACGACCTCCTAGGGTAAATCTACCAGCCGGCGTAAAAACTTCGGATCCAACAAACACAGGTAATGCTGTGCAGTGGCGGGATACGTAGGAGAACGGAAAGGGGGTAAAATAACCCTGGGAGGTTAGTGTAAGGTAATGTCGATGGGGCCTGCCATACGTTCCCATACTCATACCCACAATCATATTTTTTACATATACTTTAATAGCGTACAACTCTTCGTCATTAAATAACGATCTCTCCTAATTAATTTACCTACCTGAGTGTATAAAATGTTTTGAATATTGATAAAAACACCCAAATTATATGAAATATGTTTATCTGCTTTTCATGTTATTTTATTCACTTATGATTTGTATAGCATTCTTGTGATTATGACCCATATGACTTTGTTTTAAAACAATTGATTTGTATATTATTTTTATTTGAACTGTGTAAGTCGCCAGGGTTTATATGGTGCCTTTTCCGTCTGCTCTGACTCAACCATTTGTCTTTGCTTAAATTAAATCAGGGGTTTCAAATCAAATTTTTGTGTTTTTATTAAACCTGACGATTGGTCAGTCACCAATTTCAAAATAAAGTTATTATCAATGTACGTAAAAACACAACGTAGAGTCCTAATTTTTAAAATTTTTAAAAAGTAAGTAAATTAACTAGATGAATCATCTAAGATGATCACGAATATGCCATAAGTATTTCAGTATACTTAAAGAATCGGGTTAAATAAAAACACATGTCAAATAAAAATCTTTTTCTCTTAATGAGCACTGATTGCTTTACTGACCACTTATTTGTCCAATGGCAGGCCGTGCCAAAATACGGTCGAATAAAATGCATAATGTAGCGCTAGAAGCAGAACTTGAAAATGTTCTGTGGTCGTCTTATGGTCAATAAGACGACCACTTGCGTATTAATTAATTTTATTTTTGTATTATTAATAAATAAAAGAGATATTTACGTATTATTAGGTTAAGTATTTTTTAACTTTACAAACTTATTTAAATTAAAATGAACCACTTTGTCACTAGTTTACAAAATTTTGCAAAACAATAGATAATGTAGGTAATGAATGACATAAATAAATAATTTACTTACCTGTTTTTTTATTTTACATTTAAAATTTTTTTGAAATTTACTTTTTAGTGTCTTAATGTATCATTCAATTTCAAAAATAACGTTTATATTAATTTTGTTTGACAATAAAGCACATTCTTAAAATTTTTAGAAAACCTATACGACATAAATAAGCCTGTGTACAAAAATTTTAAAAACATGAAACTTTGTCACTTTTTACGCGAAAGCATAAGTGACCGTGGATAATAAGTTTTTTATTGTAATGCTAAATTAGATGGCATCAATAAAGCCAAAGAAAGTTTGTGTTAAAATTTTGCTAATTAATTTTATAAAAATTACACCATATTGTTGCGGGTAAAACAATTATTAAGTATGTGGAACTTTTAAAATTTAATTTGTATCAATTTTTAATTGCAAAGTTGCGTAAGGTTACGTCCAATATTTTGCCTACTGTCAGAACGCTAAGTTGGTTTTACTTTCCGGGTCCTCATTTGGTCTCAATTTTAATTTTAAATAATTTGTTATAGCAATAGCAATTTTAAAAATTAAAGTAATTATAATTTATTATAATAAAGTAATTATAATTTATTTCATAAAAATACATTAATTAATACAACTCTTAAATAGAACTACCATTAATTCTGATTAATTTAATTTTAAATAAAATTTTCATTTAAATATACTTAACCTAAAATAATTTTAAAAGTCTTTTGTGTGGAACTTGATACTGAATAATTTTAAGAAATATTAAAACAATCATCACTCAAAAGTTTTGTTGTGTTTTTCTAATTCTTTTGTTTCTTTTTCGTTGATTTTTTGGTCTTCGTTATCACTCATCTGTTCATTTTCTTCAAGAGAAAGCTGAACAATGGGTTCTGCACTATTTTTAGGAGTTTCGACAATTGCTTCATCAACTGTAGGCATGGAATCCATAGCGTGTAGATCAGTTTTTACAGTTGGATCAACTAAATCGCGGGCTTGTTTAATACTATAATCTGTCAACTGTTCGGCTCTAGCAAGGGTAGGTTGAATAAAGTTTTCTACCATATTAGTAACGGATTCAACAGTTGGTTTAACAGCTTTTTCAGAGTCTGGAGCAGTCTGAACAGCTGAATCGACCTGATTATGGACTTGTTGAACCTCTGGTTTAACCTGAAAATTAAATATAATAAAACATCATTGTTCACGGCCAAAAATATTGTCATTTAATAATTATCTAACTTTTGATTAATTTTTCACACCATTAGACAAAAGTTATTATCTATTATTTCAAACATTAAGTGTTTAGTTTGTGCATTCACTTAATTATAGTTTTTATGTGCATGAAAGTACAAATGCAAATTAATGCAATTAAAAAAAGTCACCTATGATATATAATATAATTTATTTCATAAAATTAACAATTATTAATCAAAATATCTTTAAATAGCATTTGTTTTTTTCTCTTATCCATTTTCTAATATTATATACTACATACAAAGTTAAACTTAAAACAAACATTTAAATATAAAATATTAATTTTGAACAGTCTTGTGTGTGGCACTCATTTAATAATCGCATGAATTATTAAATTTTTAACAATAAAATAATAAATCATTCTGATGATGATTCAGAAGACATTTTATTTCTTACATCTTGGCATTCCTGGCACTCTTGGCATTCCGAGTTGTCACCTAAAAATTAAACAAAAAATAAAACACAATCAAATTTAAAACATTCTAAATTCATACCTTCATTGGAGTGGCCTCTGTGCAAATATTCATTGACTTTTTGTTTTCCGTAATCTTTTAACTGTTGAGCTTTTTCAAGTGTGGGTTGAACGAAAGGATCTACCATTTGTCTGGCAGCGTCGACAGTGGGTTGAACAGCTGCAACCATTGGTTCTACAGTGTGAAGGGCAGCTTGATAAGCTGGATCAACTAGATCGCGGGCTTGTTGAATTCTTGGTTCAACCTAGAACAAATATTTTTTTAGAAACAATTTTTAGTTTTAAGTTTGATGGATTTTAGTTTTTGACTGATATATAAATGTTTATAAAGCTAAGCTGTGTTTGGATTTCTTAGTACTCTCAATAACATATTCAAGGACTCTCAATAACATATTCAAGGAATATTTATTTTAATTATAGTCTATTAAATAAAATATGAGAGTGATTTGTACACTACTACAACTCATGTAGTAGTCATTTTTTATAGGACTTACCATTCCCTTGGCTTGTTCAGCATAAGCGTAAGCAGTTTCCATTGCAGGGGTCACGTATTCCTTGGTGGAATTGTAGATCTGTAAAAGAATCTAAATAAGGGCATAATTTAATATAAAAATGAACATGAATGATAATAATGCGATATTGGGTAAGAACATGAGTAAGAATTTAGTCGTTACCTCTGCTGGTGGCAATTTGACTGCAGGCACTTTAGTTTCGACATAGTCCAATCCGGAGCACAGAATTCCGTCGACAGTTTTGATTGGTCCTTCGAGGTTGCTCAAAACTGGATTGGCGTATGGTTTGCCTTTTTCCACGATGCTCTGGACAGTTGTTTCAGCTGAGTTAAGGGTCCATTGGGTTAAACCATTGTAATCCTAAAATTTATTTTAAATTTTAGATTGTAAAAATTGTAAAACCTTAATTTAAAAATCCATTTAATTTTTTCTTTTATTTAAAAAAAAAATACATAAAAATTAAGGGTCTAATATTATAACCATCAGAGTAACACCATTCGAGTCTCATTTTCATAAATTAAATGTATGTACCTAATAATATGGGCAATAATATAAGATATAATATTTTTTTAAAAATTTGGAAAATGTGATGGAATTTATAAATAAAAATACTTGACTTTGCTGTGTTTAATATTAGACCCCTAAAATGTAATAAAAAAATTATTTATATTCTTTTTTAATCAGGCCAATGTGATCCCACTATAAACATAGATGGGAGAATATCGAGATCGTTGGGCGTTTTAGCCAAATCATGTGAAGTGAAGCAATAAAAAAATTAAATGTTGGGGACCCCACTATAGTATTGTACTATTTGAGGCCATTATATGCAAAACTCTCTCTTTACTATTTGTTTTTTTTTCAATTTATTAATAGGCATGATTTATAAATATAATAATCGTTAATATAAATCAACTATAGTTTTTCAGAAAATAAAAATTGTTTTTTGCAAATAGAGAATTTTGAAAAGAAAAAGGTAAACACATTGAAATTAAACGTTAATTTATTAACCAACTTGAAACTTTTAAAAGAGTTTTTGGAACACAAACAAAAAATAGTATGCAAACAAAAAAAACTTACATTAGTTTACGTGTTGACACACGTCTTTATCATCTTTACTTTTTTTTAAGTTGTAGAAGGCTAATTCTGGTAGTTTTAGCCAATCTTTGCAATACTGTTTAACCAGCAAACGCATAATGGAAGTTTTATCCCCTTTAAGTTTCTAAGCGGAACTTCAACTGGCAAATAACCGATAACTCTTTAACCGATTTTATTTAGCAAAGAAGCAGTTTTAAAACGTTTTAAAGGTGGCAATACATTCCTTATAAAAAATCTGATGAAATTAGCGAAAAAAGTGAATTTTGATTATTTTGTCGATTAGAGACTTTTGCTTATTTATAGTTTACTCAAATTGACTAAAAAACTAATTTTCTAGTTATTTTATATGTTTACATTTGTTTTTGTTGTAATTACACGTGTCTTAAAAAAATCGCGAATCAACAAGTTTTTATAATCATGCCTATATAATTTAATGTTCAAAAATTAATCTATAATATAATATAGATATTATGATTAAATAAAAGTAAAATAATTATATTAAAAAAATTATTAAAAATTATTTTAGTTGCAAGTTCTTTAAAATTTTTTTAATAAAAAATATAAACGCTACATGAGGCCCCTAGAGGCCAAGGGATAAAAGTGAAAATGGAATTAAGTAAAGGAATATATGTACATCTAGGTAGTAAAAGGGATATAACTACTTACCAGTAAAGCTTGAAAAACATTAATAAAACAGGGTTATAAGTTTAAACATCATTATCTCAAATAAAATGTACTTGTACCCCTAATATTTAATTAATTAATTAATTATTTTTTATAATAAAAAGAATGCCTAAGTGTATTTGTGCTTTTGTTCTTTGACGCAGGAACGGATGGATCGGAAAATAACATTGGCTACTTTTTTTGTCTTTTTATAGTTAACTATAACAAACTCTGCCATTGGATTGGTTTAATGTTGAAATGACCACTTATTTATCCTTTTAACCCCAAAATTATTTTAAAACGTCAATTATTAACCTTTTTAAGCTCGTATTTAATGGGCAACCCATTAGTTTATTTTGTTTATTAAAAATATTTATATATCTTACCTTCACTTTTTCGTATAAATTGGTGGCGGTTTGAATTGAGGACTCAACCGCAGGGAATTTGGTAATCCTGTTTACAGAGTGCAAGCAGGTTGGTCCTGTTAATTCGTTATGATTTGCTTTGTCGGCTGCCATACTTCTGAAATAAGACACTAACATTAATTTATTTTACGTTGCATTTCGACAATTCTAGAATCGCGTTATACGCGATTAATTGTTATGAACTGACAATTAGATCGCTATTCAAGCATTTTAATTAAAATAACACGATTTATTTAGTTAACTTACTTTTTTATTGAATATGTCTATACTGTAAAACGGTTTTAAGTGTACTGATCTTACTACTACAATGAATTGCAGTTGATAAAGAAAAAAGTACTCATTTATAAAAACGATAACGAAACAAATGACATTGATGTGTTTTACAAAGGTCAAAACGAAATTTGATTCAATTATTTATGATTACAAGCTACATAGTTTTGTATATACAAAAACTCAGTTTTGAAACAGTGGAACTGTGGTTTTAATATATTTAATAAGCTAATAAAATATACTGCGCGTCAAAATTAACGCATAAGAAGTAAAAAAAAATCCAACTCTAAAACGCCTTTATCAATCTTTATAAAATGTTGTATAAAAATACTTCAAATTATATCTCAGTTTACGTGTTCAAGGGTTTTTCGAGAAAATATCCTTAAAGCCCTTTTATTTAATAATAAAAAATGCTCGAAAAAAAACTTTTATAGGGAAATTTATTTTTAAGTAAATGAAAAATATGTTGTGAAAGACCATATTTTTGTTAGTATACCCTGAAAATTTTGTACAAATCAACAGTAACGAGAATACAGCGCCTCAAAGTCGTCAAAAATGACCACTTTTCAGCAAAATAATAAAAAAGGGGTCATTTTTACCAACTTTGAAGCGCTGTATCTTCGTTAGGTACTGTTCGTTTCAGGGTATACTAACGAAAATACGGTCTTTAATAGCATATTTTTTATTTACTTATTATTAAGTTATTTTTCGAACGTTTTTTTAATTATTAAATAAAATGGCTTTAAAAATATTTTCTCGAAAAACCCTCGAACACGTAAAGATATAAGTTGAAGTATTTTTATACAAAATTTTATAAAGATTGGTAAGAGCGTTTTAGAGGTAGAATTTCTTTACTTATTATGCGTTAATTTTGACGGACAGTGTAAAAGATAAGAAATAACTTAAAGATAAATGATCTTAAAAATAATTATTATCATGCATTTATATGATGCCGTTATATGTTGATGTGTCTATTAATAAATGCAACCCGATTTTTTTATTATTGTTATCAGGAAATTTCTTAAATAAAGATACAAGTTCATTAATTTTTTAAGTGAAACTTCTTTGCGGACGGGGTAAATAGTGTTTTAAAATTATCGGAAAAATTAAGCCGGCGAAAAAATAACGCATTTTTTTAGAAAAAAATTTACAACTTTCCGAGTTTTTAGTAACATTTCCTGTTGGATTTATTTTCCCATATTTTTATTTTTATTTCGGGGAAAAACATTTTTTTTTCGTTTTTTTACTGCAAGGTGCGGAAAAAAAGTACTTTTTTGAAAAAATTGGATTTAAAAAAAGTTATGAACACATAAAGCATATTTATAAATAACATAAAAACAGGGTTTTTTCCCAATTTTTCCAATTTTTTCAATTTTTTGACGTTTTAAACCGCTAGGCGTAAATCAAGTTAAAACCAAAGAACATGCAATTATCTAAGGCGCACTTAGAGAAAATCATATTCGTAAATTACCGGTGTCAAAATGACAGGTGTCAACATGACCGATGTCATAAGGAATTAGCCGATTGTTTCTACTTTCTAGAATCGAATGTTACAATTTCTGATGTAACTGATGAAAATAATATATATACATAAATTAAATAAATACAATGCACTAAAAATGTTGAATTCTTCAAGAAAACCTAAACAATATAACCTGCATAATGATTATAGATTAAATAAAAACAAAACACGAATTAGCTGCATCTGCAATCGGTTTTAGTCGGAAGCTGATAAAACTTTCGAAAATGCCGACTATAATGCTGCCGTGCTTAATGAAAACGCCGTAACCAACAATTGTGCGATTTTTGTTTTACGGCATTTTCTACTAGAAAAATTCATCCTGCGTCTATCCCCGGTACTCAAAAAACCGTATCTATATATATACGGTTTTTTGAGTACCGGGGATAGACGCAGGATGAATTGTTCTAGTAGAAAATGCCGTAAAACAAAAATCGCACAATTGTTGGTTACGGCGTTTTCATTAAGCACGGCAGAATGAGTGCCGAAAATACAAACTTCTGTGAATTTACAAAATGAGGTTCCGAATTTACTTTCGAATCTTTAACTGAACTGAACTGAACATGAATTTATTCTACAGTGACCTGTAATTTTACATTTTCTTTGCTGATTTTTTCTAAACGCGATAGATAGAACCACTCTTGCTTTGTAATTTCAATGTATTTTTATGATTGTACGGCGGTGTATAATATTTTGAATTTTGAACTACGTACAAAAATGAAGTATTATATGCTTATGAGTATTATACTTAGAAAATTTTCATACGCTTAAAAAAAGTATATTTTATTCTTTGTAACTTATTACTAAGATACCGACCGGGATTGGGACTTTTTATCGCGGAATTTTCGGGATCGGATTTTTACGGGATCCCGAGACCCCGGGATTTTGGGATCCCGGGATTGACACCCCTAGTACCTATATATTTTAGGTAAAATATCTATTATTTATTCTTATTTTATAAAATTAAAATTATACCCATACAGCACAAGATGTCCAATGGACGTTTGGATGTACAACGGCCGTCCACTGGACGTCCAATGGATATATGTGCTGTGTGGGTAATAAATAAATTTTTTTAAACATGGACCTGGAACTTGCTAATATAATATTAGTAATATTGGTAATGTTGGTTTTTATGCCTTGCCTTTTCTTGGGTCTAAAGTGCATATTTTGTTATAAAATTATATCATTTAGTTGTTGTCATATCCTAATGAAAAATAAAAAAAATACAAATTCAAATATTAAATAAAATAAAAAAAAGTGTTAAATGATTGTTATTTTTTTGTTTTATGCAAAAGTGTAAAAATTAACTATCTCACTCACAGGCTTTTCTTATATAAAATAAAATTATTAATATATATATATATATATATATATATATATATATATATATATATATATATATATATATATACATATATATATATATATATATATATATATATATAACTACATACAATTTTGAAAATAAACGATTTTGTAAATAGTTTTTTTTAAATAGCACAAATGCTACAAAATTAATATTTTGTCTTATGGACAAGCATTTAGTAATTTTAGACAACAATGTAGATATTTTATTGGTCCAACATTCTTTAAAACGAAATATTTTCATCAAAAGTATATTCAAACTTTTATTTTTGGTTTATAATCAAAATCTAGAAGTAAATATATACACTGAGAAAACAGTTTGTTTTTTATAAAGCAGTTTTATTTATATATAATAAATGCTTTATTGCATATAGGGTTAATAAACATCCCATTTAAATGTAATAAAGCGTTTGTTTTTGTATGTTTCTTAATAAATAATATATTTATTTTTTACTACGATCTTAAAATATTAATAATTAAAATACATTTATTAAAAGTAAAAAAATTATTTATTTAAAACAAATTTATACCATATTGCATAAAAATAAAACCTGTTAATAATAAACAAATTTAAAGCAATAAAAATTGAATATTTATTTATTGTAAAACAATGAATTTGTTAATAAATAACAAATTTTAAATAATAAAAAATGTTTCAATATTTATAATAATAATGTATATAGTTGTTCTTCTAAATACGCCAATGTTATTTGTGTTTCCTGCCTTTAAGATCGGTCATTTGATTTTGTACAAAATGACTATTCAATTTCATGACTTAAAGTTGGTTCGTTTAAAGGGTTTGCTAATTAACGTTTGGAGTATGGACAACATTGGTTGGCCATCTTCATTTATTGTAAACAGCAGGTTGGTAGGAATCTTCTGTTAAAAAAACAACTGACGCCTCTTCTATTCTAAAATAAAAATTTGGAAATAAACAAAAAAATATATATAGCGAAGATCTCTTTAACTAAGAATATCACAACAGAATGTAATCATTGCAATGATGCATTAAAAATCACATTTTAGTTGCTACTTTGGAAGTTTGAACCTGATGGTAAATATTCCGTCATAAAGCTTTTCATTTATTAAAATCATTGTTAACATTTTAAAGAAGAAAAAAACTGTTATAAATTACCTTTACAATTGGACACAACATCACTTAAACCGAGATCGATAAGAAAGTCCTTTAAATCCATTTTTTACAGGTACTTCACTACTTCACAATATAAAACTAAAACTAATGATGCTTACGCGAGGGCGTGAAATAAGTAAATAACTTATTTTAGGGCATATTTAGCAAATTTTACAAAATATATTTATTAATAAAAAATGATTTATTATTTTTTACTTAACACAGCTTTATTGTAAACAAAACGTGTAACATTTAATAAAGAAAACATATTCAACAATAAACATGTATTTCTTACAAATGCATTATTTATTAATTAAAATTGTATCATTTGTTTTATGGAAGTTGGACAAAATATATTTATTTATTTAAAAATATGATTTATTTTTAATTAATAGATATATCTATATATGTTTTAAATGTATTAATCCGTTTGGTTTTTATAAAGAAATATTTATTTCTTTTAAGCAAACTCATTAAAACAATTGGCATATTAAATAAAAATATATTAATTTTGCCGTATTGAAATAATAAACAAATATTTGTTATTCAGAAACAATATTTTTTAATTATAACTGAAAACTACCAAATATATGATTTGTTTATTATAATAGTATGATTTCTCTCAGTGTATATTTTGTACGCTTCGAAGCGTAACTTATTACTGTTACTTATATATAAATTACATTTAAAAGAATAATCTATTAGACCACAACAATATAATAATAAGTAATGTTATCGTTTGTACAACTATAGTTTACAGGTCAAGTATATTTTTATCTCATAATTACCTACTAACAAATAAAATTATCGTAAATTGATAAATATATAAATACCTAATTACCCAACTATTTTAATTTTATATGGCTTTTAAGCGTTACATATACAATATTTTCTATAATAATATTTTGGGTTTTATCAGTAAAATTTGGTTTGGGAAATATTCGTTGCTCAATACTAGTTTTGAGCATTTTTTTTCTCGAAAAATGCCCAAATTCGGTTATTGAGAGTAATATATCGAGAAAAAAATTCCCTTAAATTTTCAGCCCTCAAATAATAATTTAATAGATAGATATGCTATTATTTTTCGAGAAAAAAAATGCTCAAAACTGGTATTGATCAACGAATATTTCCCAAACCAAATTTTACTGATAAAACTCAAAATATTATTATAGAAAATATTGTATATGTAACGCTTAAAAGCCATATAAAATTAAAATTTCTGGTTTGGTAAATATTCGTTGCTCAATACCTACTGTAGTTTAGTAAAATATGTAAGCTAATAACTTTTTTGAATCTTTTAATATCTACATTTTACGTGCTGGCAGCTTATTTTTTAGATATATTAAATTTAAAATTAAAATATCCTAAAATTTATGCTAAAATTAAAAAAGGTAACATAACGTAAAAAATAAATGCTTCGTAAAATCATTTAAAATGCCAGTGTCGTGCATTTTTTTTAAACGTTAATAACCTTTTACAAAAACGATGCAAGATTGTGCACGTATAAGGTTTTGAAATATTTATTTGTAAGTAATTAAATGTGTGGTCACTTTTACAAATAAGATTAATAACTATGTATTTTTTCTAATTACTAGTATATTCTCCAGTATATTAGGTATTATACTAATACTAATATGATAATAATAGAGATATAGTATTACACTCAAGATAATGCGCATTATTAACTCGAATGACTTACATATGTAAGTCATTCGAGTTAATAATGCGCATTATCTTGAGTGTAATACTATTGGGAGATATAAAAAGAAATTAAAAAGTGAGGTTAGATCATTTGACAGATGTCAGATTTTATTTGGTATACCAGGGGTGACTATGATGTTTTTGGAATTGCCGATTGGTCCAAATCACAGTGAATAATGAAATCGACTAATCACGGAAATAATGAGTTTATTATTTCCGTTGCTAAGCAGGGCGATTATAATGGTTTTCCTCTTATAGGGAAACCCATAAATAATGTTAATATTATACAATAAAGTAGAAAAAAATAATTAAAAAGTATATAGGTACATTAGTATTATAAAATTTACTTTGTACCTATTATCTTGTATATGTTGGCATATATTTTTTTACAAACCCCCTTTTTATATTGGTATATATATATATATTAATATATTTATTAAACAGCATATTATAATAAATTATAAATAACTGAATTTTATTTTTTTTAAACTTAGATAGTTAAATTTTAATATAACAAAATTAAATGAATGAATTAAAATTAATATTTAGTAAAACTTTATTAAAATAATAATAAAATACCTACACTTACCAGGTTTATTACTTAAAAACTTAAAAACTTTGTTAGCAATAGATAGAATAGACGTTACTACCACGTTAAAAATAAAATATAATGTTTTATAGTAACTCACTTGTTTTGTGGTGGGGGATATAGACTTTACCAGAAATCTCCTGACTCACTTGTCACCGAACACATGAACCGACTGTACTATAGTTATAACGTAAGCTGGGGGCAAAGTCCTGCACTATGCTTATGTGTTTCGTGTTTATAGGGAGATACCTACATCATTCGAGTGCAATAGAATTTCCTGTACTGTGTAACATATAACAAATATGCTATAAAGTTCTTACGAATTAAAACTCATTCATAAATCAAATATCGGTATCGAGTAGTAAATATGAAGCCAATGTGATTACCTCCGGAGTTGTTTCTTTCTAGACATCCTGTATAAATCCAATATAATATATAATCCAAGGTTTAAACTATAAACAATATAATTTATTTTTAATCGATCTATAATTTAAACGTTATTGTTGTCAACACTCGTTCCTAAAAATAATTTATATCAATCGGGCTAGGAAGTAAAAATTCATTATTTATATCTGTTTACTACCAAGCCAATCAAAAAATTCGACTTCTGCCAGATCTACCTAAACTCACTTTCTACTCAGGGCCGTTCCTGGCGAGCGTGCAGTGCACGCACGCACGCAGGCGCAACACTTTGGGGGCGCAAAATCTAAGGGTCTATCAGTACTTTGTAACGATAACCTTTCTTGCAATAAACAAATTCCTAAACATACATAGGATAAAAGTTAACGCCTTTCTTTGCGTCGGCCGCATTAAAGCCTCATGGCGCTCTTTTTTTCGGCCGCTATAAAGCGCCTTTTAAAGCTCTAATATTGGCGGCTTAATTTTTTTATATGAGTATCAAAATAAAAGGAGAGAAATTGTAATATTTTAGTTTTTGTTTGATAGTTGCAGTTGACGGTAGCAAAGTTTAACAGTAGTCTACACAGTGCATGACTTTGTAACGAGCTTACGTCACTAAAAACCAGTTGTAGTTATATTTTTATATAGTTTTCTTTAGGGTATTTTTATTACTAAATATTTTTTGTGATTTTGTTTGTTTTGGTTGGTAAGTCAATAAATATTTTTATCTAATTTTGAGGTTTTTCCGTGAATATTGATAAACATTATAAATTTCCTGCCTAACAACGTGAATAATGAACTCATTATTCACGTTGTTAGGAAATAGTGATTGGCCGATTTTAATATTCACTGTGATTTGAACCAATCTGGTTTTAAATTGGAAGAAGGCGACTATAATAACATTTAACATTGGTAAAAAGCGAGGTCAACCACTTGACAGATGTTGAATTTAATTTATTTAATTTTGAAAATCATTTAATTATCTTCTTATTGTAGTAGATAAAGTATAGTATCACACTTAGAGATTATGCGCATTATCTCTCGTATAATAATATACTATTTATAGTTAATTTCAGCAGTTTTTTTTTTACATTTTTAATTACATATTGCCAGTTTGTCGCAAAATATATATTTTTTAAATTTTAAATATAAAAGGGGCGCACCGAAGAATGCTGCACGTAGGCGCCAGACACCCCAGGAACGGGCCTGTTTCTACTTTTAATAATTATTATTATAATTGTACTTTTTATTATTAAACAAATAAAATTCTGCCTTGAAGATAAAAGGTTATATGTTATTTGGACAAAAAGTGTCTGACTCACTTCTTGATCTAATGACATAAATAATTATTAAAAAATGAAATAATATGGGTATTCCCAAAGAACAAGGGTTTCGAAAAGAAATTAGTAGAACTTTTTTCCTAACTAAGTTTGTTGTAGTGATGTCCATGATGTCTCGTCTCGCAGCCTCCAGTCTCGTCTCGTTTCGCTTCTCTTGCAAGCAGTGTTTCCAGATTTAGGCCTAAAAATCTTTTTATGAGTCAGAAAGCGCTTGGAGAAATAAACCTAATAATTAAAATCAAGGGCCTACCTTGTTAGGGAATTTTAGGCCTAAATCTGGCAACACTGCTTGAAAGTATCAAAATCTCGTCATGCATTATCTTGTTCCTGTCCAGTACGGTCAAATTGAGGGTACGTCACCAGTTAAGGGTTATTAAAATTAATTAATTAATATGTTTAGTTAGCATTTTTAATTCCTTACAAAAATTGTAATTCTGTAAAAGTTATTCTCTGTTTGCATCTCATATTGTACGTTACTCTGCCATATAGTTGTAAAATAAAATTTTGTCTTTTATAATAAAAAGTGTTTTTTATTAAGTAATAAACTTAACTTATATTATTCCGTCAACTGTGTTTGTTTATAAGTTTATTTATTCTGAATGAAATCACCATAAAAAGTAAATATGGACCAAATTGGCGGTCTGTCAGGGGAGTTAGGTGAGGCAGTGCCTTCCCATGCAGAATTAAAGATAAGTTAATAATTAAAATGTAAAATTTATTATTTGGATTACATAGATTATCAAATATTCAATAAATTGAATTGATTTTATACGACGCGCTAAAATTAGGACGAAACGTTGCCCCTGCCTCACCAAAACAAAATGTAACGGGCCGCCACTGTTACCAATATTCGGCATACTTTGTAAGACGAGCTATTTAATGTGTTACAAAATAAAGTGTTTTTTAAGTTATCGTTATTAAAGTGTAATAAACATTTAGTTATTGTACTGTACTACAGTATAGAGTGGACAACATTGGTGTCAAATTGTTTGTTACAAAGCTATTGGCGAAATGGCGTGAGTGTAATTATGGCTTAATAAAGATGTCAAATTCCCAGAAATGCAGCCATACTAGTGTATATCAACACCACGAGGTGGACCAAAAAATATATGTGGGGGTCTTATGGTGGATCTTGGGTTAACGAAAGAACATTACACCACGATGAAAATTAGCAGAGGCAAAAAAGAAGTGTTATCCTGCAAACATCAAAGTAACTGAAAACGAAGCCAAGGTTCCACTGCTTGATTTGATTATTCATAAATCACAACGTTTGGCACAAGTACAGGCTGATGTAATTTTGCAGAATATGTCGGAGAACTGTGACACCATCGAAGTCTACTACAAATGGGGCCTGGATGGCAGCGGTGGACACAGTATATACAAACAAAATTTCGCAAGTTATTCGGATTCCAACATAATATTGTGTACAATTGTGCCTCTACAAATGTCTCAATTTAATGGAAACAACCAAAAAATATATTGGAAGACCTCGACACCGTCTTTGACAAGGTATTGCCGCCCAATTGGATTTAAAATAAAAAAGAAAATGCCTAAAATGTTAAAAAAATGTATAACGGAATAAAAATACAAATATTGGAAATGAAGACAACATTGATCGTCTTAGGAAATGGAGAAATTAAATTTAAACATTTCCCCATTTGTACGATGCTGGACGGAAAGATTTAATATATTATAATATATAATATTTTGACTGATACTGCAGTTCGCAAGCGTGAAATATTTGCAAAGAAAAGGATTTGAACAATTTGGAGAAACAAAAAAGCAAAGTGTGTGCTGAAGACAGCTACAATTTGTAGCCTACAAATATAGTGTTTTTGTACTACATGGACATCTTAGATGCTTGATACTTATTACATATAGCATATAGTAAGTAAGTTTATTCGTGCTAAAGATTACAAAAGAGTATTTACACATGTCAAACAAGATTACAAACAATATGTAAGGTGTATGCTGGGAAATCAAAGCATTTAAGTAAAAAAGTTTTAAAATGTATGTTTACAAAATGTATAAAAATTTACAATTTAAAATGGAGTTAAAATGAAAAATGTTCAGGAAAATCCAAGAACACCAAACATACAACACAAAAATATATAATATTATATATTTTTATATATACATTAGCAAAAAAAAAAATAAAAAATCATGAAATCATTTAAAAGGTACTGGTCAAAGCTTCAAAAAGCTTTCAAGAGAAGGTAATGTTTGATTCTAGATTTAAAAATTGTACGTAAGGGGGCAGGCGTTAAAAAAACGAATGCAAAAGTAGTTTGTTCTAGTCCGTCACTTTCTTAGGTCCTAAGACTTAGGAGAGTATGATAAATATTGCTCGCGTTACTGGTGCTATAGGAGTGAAAGTTCTGGTGGGTTCTTAAGTTACCTAGGTTTATGTTTATGTGGAGCAGACATTCCAGTATGAAAATACAAGGAAACATCAGAATGCGAAGCGAGACAAAACTCCCTCTGCAGTCGTCCCTGTACCCCAGCCCGCCAACAATTCGCACCGCCCTCCTCTGCAACCCGAAAATCCTATCCCGTGAGGAACTGTGCCCCAAAGCCAAAATACCATAAGATAAACAAGATTGGATTACTGAAAAGTAAACCATACGTAAATTGAAACTAAAGCAGTGGCAAGCAAGGGGTGAAGAAGCAAAAGCACGAGTAAATGAAAGAAAACGCAAAATAGCGACTCGGTTTTATAAGGAAATGGACCTTGTTGTTGATCAGGTAAAACAAGGTGGAGGCAACAGCAATGATGAAAACACAGCACGACATTTTTTTTTAAATCCTTTTGTCGTTTCCCAAATAACTGGAACTAATCAAGAACTGATGGAAAAAATTAGCTATTAGGTATACTTTTCATCATTTCTTGTGGACACTATATTAGCGAGAACAAATTTAAAAAGTATTGCTTTAAAACAGCACAAATGGCTATTTCTCTTCATAGTAGGGATAAAATGAGTGCCAGTGTTCACAAATTATTAATACATGCTGATATTATACAATCTTTACCTAGGTCAGCTGTCAAAGGATGTGATTAAGGTAGGTCATAAAGACTATAAAAAAATTAGACAATATTACTCCGGAAAAACAAGAATTAACACTGATACGGACATATTTAACTGGATGATGGTGTCCTCTGACCCTATTGTGACAAATATGCGCAAAAAACAGAAGAAACATAAAACACAATTTTTTTTAAGTATGTTAAGACTTCCTATGGTGATGATGAGAAAGATAATGAAAAATTAGAAGTGTGATATTGATTGGAAGGATGATATGGATTTTGATGTAAAATAATAATTTTCTAGAAATTATACCTTATGTACCTACCTAATTTATTAATTTGAATTTTCTTTTTATTAGCCAAATTAACCTATTTTTTTTAAAGATAAGGATTAACCCTCATAAGGATTTCTGATCATAATTTATATAATATTACATAAAATCCTATTTAATATTTTTGGCGCGCTAATTTAGACATTCGGTCTTATGTGCAACGGTAACCTACATAACTTAAACCAAACTGCTTTGGCATTTTATTGGGCATGATTTGATCGTTTATTGTTGGTCATCGCGATTGCACAAGAAACCTATGAGTATAAAGTCGAATCTTTTACATTTATTGGCAAAACATTGGCCATGTTTTGATCTGATATGGCTCTCTGGTTTTATAACTGGGAGGACTAAATTCCATTTAATGATACTAATTTCCTTATTGTACCTATTCATGATAAAGTCATAATATAACACCAATATATAATGTTGGTCTTTAAAATCTACCAGACAAAGTACCTACTACTAACTTAGGGTTGCCATATTCTGTCCAAAAATTTTGTATCAATTTACCTTAATTATAAAACTGTAACAAATGATATAATGTATGTATTATATATATACGATGTATATAATGTATACAATGTATGATTGCAATGCAAATTGTAAATTTGAAGTTTCCTATTGTGTAGGTTCAATTCTTTCTTATGAATATTACCAGTAATGGGTCAAGAAAGTTTCTTGAAAATTGAATGTTTTCCTATTTATTGTTGATTATTTGCAATTCTGTGGGTAAAAGGCATAAGGGGATAAGTCAAAAAAAACAATTAGTCAATAGAGCCTTAAACGTATTCGCACTAATTCAGGAAATATATTTATGTTTAGCGGGTATACGCTTTTGTTAGCATATGACATGTGCTAACAAAAGGGTATACCCGCTAACCATAAATATGTTTCCTGAATTAATGCGAATACGTTTAAGGCTCTACTGAAAAATTGCTTTTTTTGACTTATCCCCTTATGCCTTTTACCCACAGAATTAAGGTAACTCACACAAAATGTCCCGGTTTTTTTTTTTACAAATTATGAGAAGTATATACTAAATCTGTACCTCAGAGGTAAATTGTACCAAGTTCAATATGATCGAAAACGAGATATTTCTAAAAAAAAATCACTTAGGACTGCGTTATCTATAGATAGTCACAAGTCACAAGTATACTAGTCATGACTTGGAAGTAATCATATATTAATATTTAAAAACTACTGCTAGAATTTCATGATGATCAGTTATTAAATGTAAGAACTAGAAATGATTATCTGAGTTATTTGGCTCCTCCTGAACAATTTACATTATGTGACTTTACCTCTGAGGTACAGAAATACATAAGACATAATAATGCTTGTGAAAATCCCTAATGAGTCAATCCAAATGAAAACACCAAAAATGAATTTAAAAGTGCGCTGCATGATTTTTTATTTTAATGAAAAAATTTGAGGATGATCTTTTAGGTATCATATGAAGAACCGTTGCCGTTTTAATTTTTAGTTGCTTTATTTTTAATCGGCACCCTTTAGAAACCTGAAATCGTGTCATTTTCTTACTCTCTTATAAGAGGCTAAAACTTTTTTTCTGTGGCAAGTATTGAAATGATTATAATTTTATTTTACTCCCTAGAAAGTATGTTTTCAATATTAATTATTATTATCTAATTAGTTCATGTCATAAAAGAATGGTAAACCACTAAAGATTTGTAATAATTTGCCAATTTTTGTGATTTTTGTCTGGCTCCTGTGCCTATTCTGCTAAATCTTTCAGGTATCAAGTACTTATACTATGGAAAACGTAATAAACGGGCATTAAAAAAAATTAATATATCTTTTAAAGGAATAAAAATAACAAAACAAGACGAACTGGACTGAAAGTTTCAGATTTTTATTTTTTCCTCAACATAATGATTTCTGAGGGCAAAATTGACTAATTTTAAGAATTATCAAGTTTCAATAATTTTTTTAATAAAGAAAATGATAGTCTAGAAACTTAAAATAATAGTACTTGATACCTGAAAAAAAATAACTTTTTAAATTTAGTAGAATAGGCACAGGAGCCAGACAAAAATCACAAAAATTGGCAAATTATCATGAACCTTTAGTGGTTTACCATTCTTTTATGATATTAACTAATTGGATAATAATAATTTATATCGAAAACACACTTACTGAAAATCATTTCAATATTTGTCGCAGAAAAAAGTTCTGGCCCACTATAAGAGAGTAAGAAATTGACACGATTTCAGATTTCTAAAGGGTGCCGATTAAAAGTAAAGAATCCAAAAATTAAAACGGCAACGGATTTTCATATTTGATACCTAAAAGATCATCCTCAATTTTTTTTATCAAAATAAAAAATGAAGCAGCGCACCCCATTTGGTGTTTTTATTTGGAATGACTCTAATATCAAAAACCGTTTTACTTTTCTTTTTACATCGTCCTAGATTTTAGATTATTTAAGCATACCTGCGACGATGTAAAATTGAAAAGCATATTCCATAAAAATTGTGGCAGCACATTCCCCTCGAGTGAAAAGTTATGCATAATCCATGGATTAAGGATTTTCAGGACCATGCACGTTTTAGACCTATCGTGTGCCCCCGTTCTTTATTTTAATTTTTATATTTGCCAACATTTTGACAATAATTTCAAATTAAAATTTATATTGAGATACATTTTGATCGTAAATTACAAATCCATGCTCGGTTTAGCTGTATCAGGTCTAAAAAAGTTTTTCCTATTGGCAATCCGATCGGGGGACACACTGTACATAATATGTATATTATACTGGTATAGGTATTATAATTTGTAAAATATTATATTTTACCTCTTGTCACAAGAGTCTTGTGCTAACATTTCCCTGTTTTTTATTTCGTGAATATCATGAATTATACTCAATAAAAAACAATTATTAAAAAACACTTATCCTAAATTATTAAAAAAAAAACATCAGGGAAACGTGTTCCTTTTGATCAATTGACCTTAAGTTTTGCAAGAAAAATTTTTTTAAATTTGGAACCGATTTTTTTTTTATTTATAATGGGATGCTCCAAAAACTTAAAATCAAATTTCTTTGAATTTTGACCTGATCTACTAACAAAAGTTAAGTTTACGTGTCCGAGCGTTTAGCTGTAATATTTTCACCTTCCTGCAGTATAATTAATCACAGAATTACAAGTACATAATATCTAATCTATAACTAACCTAGGTTACAGCTGTAGCATTGTTGTTAAAGTGTATTTCCACATTTATCCTGATAAATTTTTCTCTAAAAAATATTATAAATAGTAAAAAATTATTATTCATTATGCTAACGGACGTTTTCAATAAAAATGAAATGTGTTGCCAAAGTTGTTAAAAAAATCGCCCATCTATATCGTAATGAGATATTATAAGACTTATATATATGCATGTCATAATGTTGCTTATTATGATAGTCTAGTAAAAAAAGTTATAATAGAATGGTTATATTTAGTATTAGAAGTATTAGGTTATATTTGCTATAGGCTATAGCAAATATAGCCTATAGCCAAATAATATACTGAGTAAAAAAAAATCTTGGCAATTTAAAAATTAATTTAAAGTCTAAGAAGAATATTTTTATTTTATATAAGTGGCACATTTAAAAGAAATGTTGGAATGACTTAATTCCCAAGTCGGAAATCCCAACAGATATTGTATAAACAAGTTTTTTGTACCATCTATAGGTCACGGCCGGGAACACGCTCAACGCTTTTTTGCTTATTACGTTGTTGTAAAAATTTGTATATACATATCCTATATATATATATATATATATATATATATACTATATGCTCAAAATCACCTAATATTGATAAGCCGAGTTTTGGAATGCACCTCCTCATATATTATTATATTATTATCACAATTAATTTGAATTCAATTTAATTAATTTTTTGGAGTTTTTATGTTAACATAAAAACTCCAAAAAATTACCCACTATAAAATAAAAATAATAATAAAAACAGTGCTTTTCCTGAGGTTTCCCAACGTTGCATTCCCATCTTGCTGACTAATCTCTTTAAAAATAATGTTATTTTGGCAAAGATGAATTGCTTTTTGTTCATTAAATTGGTACTTGTCTCAAAGTAATCTAATGTTACAATAATTATACAAGTATACTTTAGTGGTATTGCAATAGTTAATATATTTAATTAAAATCTTATTTGAGTTTTTCATTGAAAAATTATATGGATTTTCAAATTCATTTCATTTAATTTTAGAACAATCCTTTATTTAATAAAATATATTTTTTATTCTTTGTTTAAATAAAAAATATTAAAGTAAATATTGAAAGAATGAAAATAAACATTAAGCAAATACTTTAATTAATAATAAAGTATTGTTTTACCAAGTAAATTATTATTGGGTCAAATATAAAATTATAAGTATAGAACTCAGTGGCGTAGCTAGCCTCGACCCAGACCGCAATCAATCTTCCCAATGCTCCAGGAATATTCCCTGCTTATCTGGAATGATCCGGCACATTTCCGAAGCGTTCTTTGTAAATATGTCTGAAACTATCCTTAAGAATCCTTTAGGAATATTCTCTGTTTAATTAAAGGCTACACAACATTTAAGTAAATGTGAAAATTATTATTACCCATATTACCCCATGAAGGTTCGAAAATATTCCAGGAATATGCCCTATCATCTAGAAATAATCCGGTTCATTCTAGGAATATTTATTGGGAATATTCCATGGAATGACCGTCTAAAACTTCCAAGCACCATCTAAGAACATTCCCAGTGAATATTCATTGCCAATGAATCATTGGGAATATTTCATAGAATGATCCTGTACAACTTCCAAGCAACATCTTGGAACATTCCCAGTGAATGTTCTTTATATTTAAAAAACAATAAATAATTTTCTTTCTACAAATTGGATATATTCCAGGAATATGCGCTATCGTCTAGGAATAATCCGCTTCATTATAGGAATATTAATTGGGAATATTCCATAGAATGATCCTCTAAAACTTCCAAACACCATCTAAGAACATTCCCAGTGAATTTTCATTAGTTTAGTTGTGTAGACTTTAGTTGGAACGTGGAACTTGAAATAATACTTTTATATCTGATTCCAACTTTTATTATTAAAAGTTTTAATTACAGCAAAATTAACAAACTGTTTTATTTATTATTTTTTACTATGACAATATAAAATAAGAACTACTTGATATTTATAAAATACAAAATAAGATTTAATTGTCAAAACCCAACACTCCCCCTCAATTTAACATCTTCATATTTTTATTATTCTTGAATTCCCATATTCGTACGCAGCTTAACAAATTGAGTCTTCGGAATTGGCTTAGTGAGTATATCAGCCAGTTGATCTTTAGTGTTGATATATACCACTTTTATTAACTTCTTCTCGTGGAAATCCCAAACAAAATTGTATTTTATGTCGACGTGTTTAAGTCGCTTGTGTTCCCATTTTGAAAGTAGGTGAATACAGGACTGATTATCTTCATAAATTGTAGGTGGAATTTTGCTTCTGATATTGAGGTCAACCAGCAGATTTTTTAACCATGTCAGCTCTGTTGCTGCTGTCGCCAAAGCAATGTATTCAGCTTCTGTACTCGAAAGGGATTGCGCGTCCATTTCTTCTTTTACAGCCTGCATCCATTCCTCCTTGTCTATACGGGTTGCAATATCCTCAAAATTCTTTGGTACATCTTCTACGAAAGTTTCTGCGTGCATTGCCAAAATAGCATAGTCTTCAAGATAGGTTGGCAATCGTTTTTTTCTTTTTGATTTTCGAAATTGTTTTTGTTGTTGGTCTTCTAAAATTTCTGTTTTCTTTGAATTTTCGCGTTCGGAAATTTCTTCATATTCTTGTTGTTGGTCTTCTAAAATTTCTGTTTTCTTTGTATTTTCGCTTTCTGCAATTTCTTCATATTCTCTTTCTTCTCCTTTATCCTCTTCCTTCTCTGGTATTTGTTGAAGTACGATATCACCTTCTTTGTTTGAGACTTCGTCATCTTTGTTGTGAATCCATTCCTCGCTGCTTAAACCATCAAAAGAGAACCGAGATTCGTCAAAAATCGCATCTCTGCCAAAAATGATTTTTCGATCTTCTGGGTTCCAAAATTTATATCCATTTGAGCAATATCCTATAAAGAAACATTTAATTGACCTTGAGTCAAATTTTCTTTGTAGAATTTGTTTGGGAATTTTCAGATAGGCGATACATCCAAAAATCTTCAACTTATTAACATTGAGTTTGTCGCCGAACCAAAATGCAGCCGGAATTTTGCCATTCAGAGTCGTAGTCGGACTCCTGTTAATTAAATAGACCGCAGTTGGAACCGCCTCTGACCAAAATGTTTTTCCGAGTTTGCAGTTCAATAGCATGCACCTAGCTTTGTCTAAAATGGTGCGATTCATTCTCTCCGCAACTCCATTTTGCTCTGGAGTGTATCTAATTGTGAATTCGAACTGTACTCCGCAATTCTCAAAAAATTCTTTGATTTCTTTCGAAATATATTCTCTTCCATTATCACATCTGAACCGGCTTATTTTCATGTTAAAATGAGCAGTCGCCATTGCTTGAAAAATCTTAAAAAAATGTAAAACTTCACTTTTAGAATTCAAATTGTAACTCGCAGTAAAATGTGTGTAGTCATCAATAAAGGTAAGTACATATTTCTTCAAATCATGAGAAATGGGATTAATGGGGCCAATGAGATCGCTATGCACTAACTGCAGTGGTCTTGTTGCTCGTTGTCTCTCTTGATTGTGTGGCTGAGCAGGTTGTTTTCCTTCAATGCATACTGGACATAATTTCTTCGTTTCTTTTGAAAAATCAATCTTCATTCCACTGGTTTGACTCTGCATCTTCTTAACATCCATAAAATTCAAATGTCCCATCCTTTTGTGCCAAAGTTGATATTCTTCATTTTTCGTGATTAGATTAGCAACAACAGCTTTTCTAAAATTCAGTTCATAAAGTTGTATTTCATTTCTGATAGCAATTGCGATAATTTGGTCTTCTTTCATTATTAAACCACGACCATTTTCAAAAATTATACGAAATCCATTCATTTCGAGCTTTCTTACCGACAGCAAATTGTAATGAAGTTTTGGTACAGACAGAATATCTTTTACCGTTATCGTATTTTCCTTTCCATTTACTATACTTGTGAGTTGAATTTCCCCGGTAAGTTTGGCCTCTAGGAATGATCCAGATTTTGCGACTTTAATTTTCACTGGTGCGTCAAGTTTCTTTGTTTTGGATAGCCTAACGGATTCGCTTATTAAATGTTCCGTTGCTCCCGAGTCGAGGAACCATTTTACTTTGTCGCTTGTGTGATTGCCTGTCAAGGCTGAAAAACAATAATTGCTGTCGTTTTCTGGTGCTGTCGCAGCGCCTGCACTCTGAGAATTTTTATTTTTCATGTCATATGCCCTTTTTCTGCATTCGCTATAACGATGACCTCGTCTCTTACAATAGTTGCAACTAAAAGGGAACCTTTGCGATAAACTTCCTTGTACTTGCTTTTGACCAGGTCTCGGATACATTTTCTGCTGCGTGGCGAAAGCCGTCGATGACGGAAGTTCTCCGCCGCTAGTATTTGTCAGATCATTCTTTTTATTTTCTTCATCTAATAATCTGTTTTTGACAAACGCGACAGTTAAACTTTCTATTGACAAAGTTTCAATAGCTGTTACCACATTGTCATATTCGGGGGGCATTGTCAGCAAAAGATGACAGACAATATCAATTTCTTCCAATTTTCCACCCGTTGATCGCAAATTTCTAACCATTTTATCAAATTTCAAAAAATGATTACCAAGAGTATCATTTTTCGCATCGAATTTCAAACTTAGAAGGGACTTACGAGTAAGCAATTGACTAGCAATTCCTTTTCGTTGAAACGTATTCTCAAGCGTACTCCACAAATCAAATGCTGAGATTTTATCCTTGGCATACTCCAGATGACTATCGGTGATCCGCTGAATGATTTGTGATTTGCATTTTCGGTCCTTTTTTTCGTGTTCGGCCAATTGCTGTTGTTTTGCTGTTCGTTGATGTTCGCTGTCACTTTCGAGGAACTTAACTTTTTCTTTGTATGCTTCGGTTACATATTGCAGTAAATCCTTTTCGTACAATAGGGTTTCAATTCGGAACTTCCAATTATCAAAATTTGAGCCGTCAAACAATGAGATTCTGTATTTTTCTGTTTCTTCTGCCATTGTTCTGTTTTTTTAATTGAATTAAAATTAAATTTTTATTTGCCGCGTAGCCCTGGGCCCATAACCTGTAGACTTTAGTTGGAATGTGGAACTTGAAATAATACTTTTATATCTGATTCCAACTTTTATTATTAAAAGTTTTAATTACAGCAAAATTAACAAACTGTTTTATTTATTATTTTTTACTATGACAATATAAAATAAGAACTACTTGATATTTATAAAATACAAAATAAGATTTAATTGTCAAAACCCAACAAGTTGCAATACATCTCACCGTTGCTTACGCACGCTTGATAACTATATAATATATATATATTATACCGATAGGTTAATAATATCAGTTGAAGATGTGTGTCTGTGATGTTTATAAACTTTAAACAGGTTTTTTCCAATACTTTTTCCTGTAATTCTTTAACCAAAATTAAAAAATCCAAAGTCACAGTCGATAGAGCCTGCAAACATTTACAAAATCCTCCACACGACAACACCTTCAGAATCACCTTGGTGAGAAAGTTGAGCCATCTCGCTAATAGACTAATTGGGTTGGATGCTGACGTTCGTCACAACATCGACGCGGTTGATGCCTGCCCCTGATGTCGCGACGCCAGGACTGCACCACCGGCCTACTCTACATTCCATTTTTTTTGTTTGTAATAAAATGTAATGCAAAATATCTTTGGCAACAAGGCATCTATGCCCATTTTAATTTGTATTGACAAGGAAAATAAACTATTTTTGATTTGATTTGATTTGATGTTTATAAACAATGATTAGAGTGGGACTGATCTACCTAATCATTAAGTTAAGTTAAGTTCCTGGATATAAGGGCTAGGAGTAATCCCCAAATTATATTACATTCTCCCAACAATACTTAAGTTTTATGCATGCCGCTACATGGAATATTCTTTTTATGATGACTGGGTTAACCAAAAAGCGGACATTTGATTACGCCAGTAATATTCCTGGGAATATTCTCCTAACAATACTTAAGTCTTATGCATGCCGCTACATGGCATATTCTTTTTATGATGACTGGGTTAACCAAAAAGCGGATATTTGATTACGCCGGGAATATTCTGGTACGCTTGGAATAATCCTGGGAATATTCCTGACATGTGCAGGGAATGGGATTTTGCGGTCTGGGGAGGGGGCCCCGTATTAAAAATATGGTGGGGCCCTCACACGAAAAAAGCTGCTGGCAAAAAAATTTCTGGGTGTCACGCCCAAAGTATATTTTGAGCAAACAAAAAAAATTTTTAGGGTATCATTTTTTTGCATTTACCAATTTTTTTAAATTAAATAAATATTACATGTATACATAGCTTTTTATGTACAGGCAAATTTTAAAATTTCAACATCTTTTAAAAGGTTTATATTTTAAAATAAAGGCAAGTGTCATTTGAAATAATTGTAACGCTAATAATTATTTCCAGATTGCTATTAATATAACCTATGATAATAACACGCAAAGCAGACTAAGATGCGGCGCGTATTATGCGCAGACTGCGCCGCAGACAATGCATAGCGGAAAGGTGCGGGCAGAAACAATTCGTATGAGTTCACGGCCTCGTTGGAACAGGAGGGTATTCAGGAAAACTTTAATTCAATAAATCGATGTATAAACATCTAAATAATAAAATTATTTATTTATTTAATTTCATGTCTCAATTTTTTTTACATGTTTTTTGCTTACGCATGTCGAAGCCAATCGAGGCCCCCCCTAGCCGGGGGACCCGTATCATTGATACGGCTGATACCGCGGTAGCTACGCTACGGTAGCTATTTTTGGATATAGAAATGTATTTTTTTCTTGTATCTCTGATCATAGCATCGCACGGCATAGCGTGCCTAAAAAATGTCGACCCCGCATAGGTCGGGTGCAAAGGTGTTAAAATCGGTGTCTTTATCTATTTTGGCGAGCAGACCTACGGTGATCGGCAATGAAGCGTTAAGTCTGCACTTTATAGTGTGCAGACTTACTTTCCCAATTGTATTTCAAAACGCTTTAAAAATAGGGGAAGTGGCCTATGATGGCCCCCTTAAGAACAATATTTTGTAACAATTTTGGGTTTAAATCGTTTCTATTATGATATTACTTTAATGATATTTGTTTAAAAAAATAAAGATCTACATAAATTTACATGATATTGAAAGGAACTAATAATTTTTTCGCAAAGTAGTCATCATAGGAACATGGTAGCCTATGATAGCCCTATTAATAATCCATATTTCCCTATGATGGACACCTAGGTAAAAAAATATAAAACAACAATTATTATATTGTGTTTTATTGTTTTTGAGTAACAAATAAAACTAATAAATAATAACTAATAAATATTTATTATTCAAATAAGTAACACAAATGTTTTTATAAAAATAATCAGAACTCTAACATTAAAACAAACTTTTTAAATATTTAAAGTAGATAAATATCTAAATTTAAATACAAATGTCCCATTTTAAATTCTTTATTTTAGCAGGAACACCAGCGCATTCACTGTAACACCAACCAATACAAACGGGCTGGATCGGAGTGGTAATTACCAATTTTAATGGGTGGTAATTACCAATTTAAAAAAATAATTATTATTATTAACACAAAGAAAAATCCAGAAAAATATCAAAGAAAGGAAAATTAGGAATAACATATTAACAATACTTCTAACATTGCTGAAAAAAAGAAGAATGTCGTAAAAAAATTAAGAAAAAAGGAGCTAAAACAGCAAAAAAGAACATAAATATAAATATTTTATAAAATAGTGATGAAGAAATTTTTCAGTATGAGTTTGACTATAATGGAAGTGAGGTTGCTGGCTTATATTGCAACCATAGAGTTATATTTTGTTTTTACTTATGAATGTTTAATAAACAATTTTAAACAAGGGCATCTTTTAATACCATCAAACCCATATGGTTATGAGGTAAATAAACGTAAAAATAAAATAAAAAAACGTTTAGTCTAAAGATTTTTTATAAAATTGTAAATTGTTGATATACTTTTTATTAAAGATAATATACTGGTCTTCCCTACTTAAAGTAAATTTAAATTAAGCTGTAATATTAATACAATTTATATTTGAATGCAATAATTTCGCCTATAAATACCAAAACCCAAAAACCATAGAGATTTAGAAGCATTAGCAATTCTGTGGTAAAAGTAAATTTTCTACTTTTCAAATTTTTATTTTTCTGTTCGTAGTTATTTTTATTTAGGAATGGTCGACTAAGAACGAACTCCTTCTCGTATTGCATAATTTTGTTTATTATATTTAAGTACGGTGAGTTTTTTTGAAAGATGTAAAATTGAAATCCGTATGTAACTGCTTCATCCAAAATATAAAAGTAAGGATCACCGTCGGGTCCAAAAACAGTGTCCTGGTAATATTCTGCCATGTCCTGTCGCATTAAATAATAATTGTTTGGAGTAACCTCTTGGCCAGTAAAAGTATTGTCTGCAACCAATAAAGGTTCAAGTTCTAGTTCTTCAGGAACCAACTTTTTGTAGTACGGTAAAACTCTTATAGTTACATTTAATGATACTATTTCTCTTATAGTATTTAATTTGGATTTATATTTTGGCGCTAAAAGGCTACTAGACAAAGTACTACTAAACACATTAGACATAATAAGGCTTGTAATAATCCATAATCCTAAAAACCATTTTAGTTTTCCATTTATATGGTCCAATTGTGGCACGCTAGATTGAAATAATATTCTCCAAGCGGTCAAAACAGTATGTTCACACTTCATAAGTTTAAGGACTACCACAACACACATGAATACGATCATGATTCCCAAACAAAAATAATAATTTTCTTCGTTCCAAAAATATTCAAAATTTACAGCATCTGTACGTGGTATTAGCAATACCAATTTGTCCATGGCAGTTGGTAAGCTAATATCAAAATTATTAATTCGGTTGGTTCTAAAATGACTAACAATTACTATATCACCCACTCCATGTTTAATATTATCAAAAGCCGTGTCAAAAAAATCACACTCTAATAAATGCACTGAAGCATTTAACATTTTTACGTATGTAAGATATATTCCGTAATCTGTACCTTTCCATTGGTTCCCAACTTTAAACAAACTTGGTTTGTAATTAAAAAGAATTGCGTTTAAAGGATGCAAATTAAAATTCAAGTTTGTTTTGGTAAAATATTCTCCTACTTCATTTACTTTAAGGTTGATTACTTTGTTATCGGCAAACATATTGTATGTATAAATATGAAAATCCTCGTAACCTATTATTACAATAAATTTAATTAAATTATATGACCATAAAAACTTCATAAAATTAGCCACTGGAAAATCTTTGGGTGTCTCTGAAATAATAAATATAGTTTTTTGCCTGGGATTCCAAATCGTTGTGCTAAGCAGTGTAGACAATGTTTTGTTGATATCATCAGGTTTATCCAAAAAAGCAAAAGCAAAATTTATTAATGGCCAATAAGTCCCATTCAGTTTGTTTAATTGCTTATCAAGCACCATATAAGGACATACGTTTTCATTGTTGAATCTATAAGAATTTCTTCCTACGTATAAGCACATGTTCCAGTCTGTAAATGATGAACGGATTGAACTAAAAATTGAACCAAGTTTTGTTCTCATATGATTAATTGGCAAAAGTTTAGTAAATGTATATTTGGCAAAATAAACAAGAACAATAAAAGTTACTAGTTTTTTGGCAGACATTTTAAGACGATTAAATATGTGCTTTAATAATCTAATGGTTTTGCATCAAAGGTGTGTGTTTGGACATTATTTCTTTATTTTTATTAAGTTCAAAGTTTAATCATTAAAAAAATATTATAGGGTAATGTTGGTGGAAAAGTAAATTACCTCAATTAATATTTTATAAAAACATTAGGGCAGCATAATTGTAAACACATTCAGGCGCGTAGGCAGAAAAAAATTTCGGTGGGGGGGAGTGTTGGTAAAATATAAGAATAAAATAAAATTATTAGGTTATTAGGATTTCTAAAAAATTTCAAATCACAACTGTTTCTCACATTTCGGGGGGTTCAAACCCCCCAAAAGCCTAGGCTCTAAAAACAAAATTAAAGTTATTTTTAAAATTTTATTGCAATTTAAAAAAATATTCATAATTGAAATATTCTGTAAGCTTTGTAAACATTTTATTTCCATTAACCAAAATGGTACTTTTATTGCTATTACGATCAACTCTTATTTAGCTATTAGTTTATTAATGCAAAACGGTTTGGCGACATTTAAATAAAGCCACAGCTGTATCTTCTGGATGGGTTTTTTCTTTAATGCAGTTGGACATTAGTTTTTGGACTTGGTCTTCGTCATAGTATTTTTCAAAATTTTTCTTTGTTTCGTGTACATCGAATTTTCCTTCTTCATTCAGCCAACCTAACAAAAATATAGCACTTAGTTTCTATAATACCTATAGAAAATATTTTAGGAATTACAATTATAAAAGTATTAGTAAACTTGGTAAAGCAATTTATTATTACTTATATGATTAAAAAAAATAATGTACCTTTAAAAGTTTACAATAAATCATGCCTCTAAATGCACACATTTTGAATAATTAATTAATTAACTTATTATTAAGTTTTTTTACGATATCTAAAGCGCTATCGATTTCTAAAGCGCTATCGATTTCCACATTATTTTCTTGCAAATACCAAGAATATCCTTGAAATATTTGGTACATAAAATTACTCTCTAATAATAAATTAGTCAAAATGACTAGTATAGTAACTGTATACCTACAGTTAATAGTGGCTGCTTTTTTAATTATACCATGCACAAAGGACTCTGTGATACCAAGGTTAACCATGGGGGATATCATGGTATCCCCAACATTTATAGCCAATTCTTATGTAAAATTATGAAAGTAGAGCAGTTTTATCTCAAAAGTCAATTCTATATTATATGGAAAATTGACTATATCTCAAAAATTGTTTTACTTTTATAATTTTTGACGACATTTTCGGATTCAGGAGACAATTTTAAATGAAAATTGACTGCTAAATGTTCGGGATAAAATGTTCGGGATAAAATTGACGAGAATTAATATTGGCTGTTTTTTTGCTATGACAATTAGTTATTTTTGACATTTTTAGAGAGTAGGCTTTGGTACAAAAATCGACTTGCCCAAGCGCTGTTCAAATTCAAACGGAGACATGTTTCCTTCAGCCAAAAGGATAAATGTTTTTGAAGAAAATTCTGTAGCATGTAATCTTTAAAAATTTTCTTAATTGCCACAACGCGCTGTGACTGATTTTAAAAGTTCCAACACGAATTTCGGGTTGTGAATGATTTAAAGATGCCACAACGCGTTGTTGTCGTTTTTGTACTCATTGATTATTTTTGGTATTTAAGCCTTATAGTGTCGGAAATTTCGTAATTCGTAGTCAACAAGCAAAAAAAAATAGACAAGGCGATTATTTTACAGTAAAACTTACTGTGTGTTGTATATTATATTTTCCTGGCTTAATATTTATTTAAATTTAAAAATGTTTAGTACCCATCATGGGCGTCGCCAAGGGGATAGAGAGTAATTAAGAAAATATTTTAACATTTTTTTCGACGGATCAACCATTTTGGGTAAAAAAGTATTTAAATTCATCTAATGAAACGAATTTTTAAATCGGCTTAAAAGCCGATTAATTATTTTTTTAATGTCAAAAAACTATTGACCGGTCATTTTGTTTTAATTCGATGATGATTATATTTTAGTAATTTTACTATTCAATTTGTGTTTTTTGTTTGCCAAATTTTCAAGGAACAGCAACTTCCCCCAAATTTCGGTTTCCGGTAAATGGACAAAATTGGACAAAAAAATCGAAAAAAAAAACTTGGAGAAATCCACCATTCTCGATCTATTATCTTGCCACTCTCCTGGTCCATTGGCTGGCGACGCCCTTGGTGGCAGTTTTTAAGTTTTTGCGAAAGACAAGACAAGACCTCGAAATAAATTGCAAAAAAAATCTAAAAAATCTACAAATCTACAAATTCTACAAAAATCGACTATTGGTAATAAATTGGTTGCACTCGCTGAATTGACAAAGCTTTTTGAACAGCCAATCGGTGAATCCGGGGGAAATTTCTGTATTGCTTAGTAATTATAATAAAAAACAATGTGCAAAACTGCAGCGTTTTCGACATTCTTCGTGATTCACCTATGTCTAAAAAGTTTTACAGCATAATAAAATCCAAATCTTTATCCTGAACATAACAACATTATGTTATGTTTAGGATAAATAAACTGTATGATACATTATGTATATATTTATACATGTAATACGGATGATTATTGATATTACAAACATTTTGTAAAAAATACATTGTTTTTTTCAATGATGGCGGTTCTTACAAAAAAATCCCTAGTCCAAATTGTTATTTACGTATACTTATATTTTATATTAATATTTTGAGGCAGTAATCGTTAATTTAGCAAGATAATATATACGACATCAAAAAGATAGATATGTTTATGACAAATCATTAGGTTCAAATATCACAGGTTGATAAGTTTTTAAGATATGATTGTTTTAAATTAAAAATAATTAACAATAGATTTTTGGACTATGGATGTTTTGTAGGAAGCGCTTCAATTAAATTGAATTAACAAAATAATAAATACTCCAGTTTCATTTTTGTTTACTCTAGAAACTTATTACGTTTGGTAAAGGGCCCACCATCAACTGGCCTCAGGGCCCACACCAACCCAAATACGGCCCTTACATTATGTTAAAGGTGCTTATAGAACTTAAAATAGGATTCGGGTTTTGTTCTTCGAGCCGGTCGCTTGCTTTATGGAAACAGTTTGAAATATAAATATATAAATATAAGTAACTTGGGACTTGTGACGCTGGTATCAAATAAACCAAATCTACATCAGGTTGAGTAAGTTTCAAGGAATTTCCACAACGGATGGTTGAAATAAATATATATGGAAATAAGTTTGCCCACAGCCATTGGCCTTGTAATGCATGGATGCAATAAAATGAGAATATTGATTCAATTCTTGATATATTTAAAGAAATAAGAGAATTATTGATAAAAAAAGAATTTTATATGGATGTTTGTAAAAGGCACAGTGTGATAATTGTTAACAATTTCTATGGTAATATGGAATAAATGACTTAATTCAAAATAATAACCCTTAAGTCAAGACAACGAGAATTCAATTTAAGTAGCTATTTTTAAATGTTTATAATAATTTTATGGTATTACTGATAATTATTACTCTATATTAATCTATTGTAGATACAGATGAGAATAAATCACTTTGTGAAGAATTTACAACGGTTTATTTTACAAACAACATAAAATATAAACATCTTTTAGTATACAGTAGACAATGACATACTAAGGGAGGGTTTTTTATATACATAGATGGGAAACTTCTAAAGTTTAGAATCCAAACGCAAATAGATTTAAACTCTGTTAAATTAGATAAAAAGTTGAAGCTGAAAATTGAATTTTTCTTAAACTGTTAAATTACTTAAAAGTTGTGTCTTTGATGCTCATATTAAAAAGAGGTTTAGGATTTATTTTTATTGGTTTTTGAAATATTATGAATTTTTTTTTAAATAAAGCGATTTTAAGAAAAATGCAATTTTCAGTTTAAACTTTTTATAGGATCCTGTCCATAGCCGTTTCCGAAGTTTCCGAATACATGTTCATTAAAAAGTGGTCACTTTGTATAATGTATCAGATAATGAATTATATTTTATTGGCTTTTATTATTACCAGGTTTTCAAAATTTTTGTCAAACAAAACATGTTGCCTACACTTAGGAGAATTGATAAATGTGGCGTAATAAAACAATATTTCGATGGGAGCAATAAAATTTAATTGTTTGCAAAGCGGCACAACTAATCTCTAATCAGCCACATAAATAATACCGATCCTCGTTTGTCTTTCGGTTGATACAACGCTGTGGCTCCCGTCCCGAGGCAGGATTTAAGTTCAGCCCCGAGTAACGTCATAATTTTAAGATTTCTTATGTTACGATAAAACTAAAACAAATTAACCAAACCAACCCAACATTTTTTAACAAAGGAACAACAAATTTATAAAATAAAAAAAAAAAGTTCGACAACTTCTAGTAGTATCGAACCCGGTAACACTCCTATGCCAAGCGACCGCCCTACCATCTGAGCCATCCAGCTTAACATTAATTTTATAACTCTCGAGGAATAAAAATGTGTGACGTCAGTCGGGATTGAAGTTAAGTCCCGCCTCGGGACGGGAGCCACATCGTTGATACAACGTGGTCGGGGATTCACCTGACAAAGACATCAGAGTCCACTACGCACGCGACAAATGTTGGCAAACAAAATGACAATTCTTTAATGTTTAACGGTTCCGAAAAGCTTTACCGTGTCGGTGGAAAATTAAAGGAGTTTTTGATCTGCCGATGCGTGAACACCTTTTAAAAAGAAAATGCCACTGTTAAAAATTTATCAGAAAAATATATGAAAAATCTCACTTACCCAAATTAAAAGATAACTAAAAAGATTAAATCTTTTCTAAAATAAAGACTTAAATCTTTTTTTTTAGACTTTCTATTTCTGAAAAAATATTAAGTAAAACTTTATTTTAATTACTTAAATTTTAAGTCTTAATTAAGCTTTCGAGGAATGACTTAAAATCAAATGACTTAAGTAATTAAAATTATTTAAATAAAAAAAACTATTTAAGTTTTCTGAAAGCTTGCAGCTCTGATTAAGTCAACATCTGTTTAGCAAATTTTGGTATTAAGTCACTTAAGTATTAAGTCCATTATCAAAGCCATACAGTATTAAGTCCATTTTATTTTTAAAGGTAACAATATCAAGCGCACCAATAAAATTTTGGGGCACAGATATACAATTGGGTCTTCTATTTTACTCATTTTTTGGGAGTAATATTTAATAATTTAAATAATAAAGTTCAACGTATAGTCTTTGTTTATGGTTAAACAATAGAACAGAAAAACAATAGAATCATAGAAAGGATAAGAGTGCACTCTGCATGCATCGAAATTAAAATCAAAACAATACAGCCAGCCTCTAATCCCCACTACGCTGGACTATTGAGGTAGACAAAAACAATTTTGTCTATCAGTCGGGAATTTATAAAAGGGACCGGTAAACAAGTTCAAATTTAAGAAAACTAGCGTTGGAAAAATTCTAGTTCGACTTCGACAAGAGAGATAAAAATATATGTTAAATGAGAAAAAAATCAGTGTTCACAAAAAATTCTACTTAGTGAATATATCCAGTCTGGGAGGTTCGGGTCGTGAAAATTTTACTGTAACTTAATATGTAACAATATGAAACAAATTGTATTTACCTAATTTTTTGGAATAACACAACAAATGAGTTCCAAGTTTTGGGTTATCGATCCATTCTCCATTTCTTGCTTTGTTCAAAAGGTCTTTAGTTTCCTTATCTTCTCCGCATTCACTGTGCCATTTTTTGAGCTGTTCTATCTCTTCATTTGTCCTTTTCTTTGCCTTTAAAATATTATTTATTTAATTAAAAAAAAACTACCAAAAATATTAGTTATTCATACATACCATAACAACAATGGCTAAGGCCATTAATATAAACATAGCTGACTTCATAATATGTACTTTGTTAGATACAAACTTAATAATAGTAGGATTAAATGTTTTGCTTTTATAGATAAATGCAAATTTAAGTAAATAAAATATTCTTAGAATTAATAAAAGTAATTCACACATTAAGGGGAATAACAAACTATTGCATTAATGTAAATAACACATATAATAAAATAAATAAAATAATTTAAATCATTATCCCTGTATCTTATACTTTTGTCAGTTTGGCATTGTTTATGAAATTTGTTTTAAATAAGAGTCAAAATTATTTTTCCAAATTTTCAATGGCTTTTGCTCATGCAGCTCTGGTCAAAACAAAAATTCCAAATGAAGACCTTTTGGACAAATTTTTTCCCTGTCGAAAAGTGGCAAAAGTCCAAAAAATGATTCAAAAACCTGAAAAAGACGCCATAGAACTTTTTAGGCCTCCTTCGGGGTATTGTTTGGACTATAACATTTCACAAACATACGCAAAATTTGATGTGGGTGACAAAAAGGTTTCTGTCAGGCAAACCACTGCTACGTATGTTACAGCAAAAAAGCCTAAAATTAAAAGAAAAGTTTCATATTCGCACAGCAGACCTCCTTGTTATGAGTACCAAAATGAAATAATAAACAGAAAAATTGATAAACAGCAGGAATTTTTGAAAGCCCACGTTTTTGATGCACAAAGGGAAAAGCAACAAGGAAGAAAAAAGAAATGTAAGTAAACAAACAAAAACATAACAAAAAATAAGATATTTAATAGATTAAAACATAGGCCCTAATCGTTCTAAATGAGTATGATATGAGAGTCGTGTAACCCCATTGCCTCATCTTTCCCAAGCCTCGCAAGTTTATCAATTACCCTATGCCGCTTTTGTTTCGTTTAGTACTGTAGCCTATTTTGGTCTCGAGAGCGACATGCCAATAGTTTGTGGTAACCCCTACCGGGTTTGCCGCGCCGTTGCTATACGCCCAGTAGGATCATAAACAAGGTAGGGATGGAGTGGATAGACATTTAAGTATTTAGGGGCAATTAAGCCGACTCAAATTTGTGTACGAAGCGGAAATTTCGCTGCGGAATTGTCCTTGACCGAGACGTTAGTATTACTTTAAACATTTGGGATTACTGTTTGCAGTTGGGGCGTAGTTAGTTCGCTGTGGGGGCCTATCTTTTCTAGTCATTGTCTACGTCTTGTCCTTCCCTGGCGAAAATTAAATGTGAAAAAAGTGTGCAAAATTATTTGAGAACAATGTGCAGAGGGTGGGAAATGGAACATGAAACAATGTGCAAAACCAAAAATTTACAAGTGTGAATAATCACTGGACAATGTTCTAAAGGGAACTCCTTTTGATATTTCACATTGTTTGCACACTGTTTCTTGCCACCTTCTGTTGTTTTTGGTGACCTCTAAAGTCTTTTAAATTTATTTAATCAATAAATAAATATCCTAATAATAATATTAATACTAACCTAATAAAAAGGTTCTTTTCAAAAAATTTAAAAAAAAAACCCACAATGTAGGTTTAACATTCCTATCATGTATTTTATTAAGAAAAATACCGGAACTGTCAACTCCACGACGGGGATTGCCGAGAAGCGATACATAAGATGATATCTACCTTTTCCTTTAAATAAATGTTTTACCACAACACAAGCGAGATATATTTAAAATGTTCTTAAACAGTTGAGTGATCGCTAAAACTGTACAAACAATGTGCTATAAAAAGGTGTAATATAAGCGTGATAAATGAGAAATAATAAAGCGTGTGTATAAAATATGACATGCGTAAGATAGACTGAAGCTTTGCAAAATTGTCTTTAAACAATGTACTAAAACTGTGCAAACAATGTTCAAAAAAATAATTTAATATATGCGACAAGTGACAAATAAAAAGCGTGATGTCAATGTGCATAAAGAGTGAAAAAACTAAATTATTTCAAAAAGTGTGAAATTACCACAAAATAGCGTCTATGCGCATTGTTATAAAGACTTGCACTCTAAATACACACTTATTGCACACTTTTCGTGCACGCTTTATTTTCGCCAGGGTTACTTGTCCGTGTCCATGTCGGATTGTTCCTTCCCTTTCAACTGACTTTGAAATAGATTCTTCGTCCATGTCGAAATGTTCAAAATAAGCAGTTTAAGGAAGATTCAACTACTCATTCCAAGTACTGACTTAAAAGAAGATTTAGCCATACTCGGCCAGTCGTTCTTTTAATAGTCCAAAAAACATAGGAAACAGCTATACACAAATTATTTACCCCACTTTGCGAAGGCTGTTAACTTGTCTTCAGTATTCCCAATCACGTCGGGTTTTTCAAATATGTAGCTGACTTTAAGGAAGATTCAACTGCTTACAACATACTTAGTCAGTCGTTATTTTACGAATTTAAAAATATAGGAAATAGATATAAATAAATTATTTTACCCCACTGTGCGTAATCCATTAACTTCTCATCAGTATGTGTTTTTTTACCATGCCTGCGTTTTATTGCGTTTTAAGGCGACTGTTTGCTTAGTGTTTGTATCGCCTACTTAGGCTACTTTAGCCTGAATTTTTCGTTTGGTACTTGAGCTATTTGAGCTTTGCTGCTAGTTTGAAATTGTTTTGTACCGATTTAAATAATTTACGTTTGCTGTCCTGTGGGGTTATTACTTGTCTGTTTTATTGTTTTCGTCGCTGGATTGGATGCGTTGATGTAGCTTAACCCCTTCTAAAGGGGATAGAAACTGCAAGATTACTTATTAGTAAAGAAGGCAAAGTTAATTATGCGGTCTTAGGCTATGTTACTTATCGTTTATTGCTACGATCCACTTGACCCTTTCCTGTTTTGGCTCCTTAGGAAGTCAGGTACCTACATTGAAGATTTCTTAATACACTGAACTTTAATGTCTCTTTAGACTTTTATTATGATTCGATACACTTTAGAAGCATTCGAGTGCACGTCTGTCCTCTACGAGGTCACAAGTCGTTCATAATGTTTGAAATAATATTTTTGAAGATAAGCAAATTCTTTATAAAAAATTAAAATGTACATGCCTGTTATGGAAAAACTGTTAAAATTGTTTAGATCGATGTTCGGGTTATAATGAAGAGCTCAAACTTAAGGAAGGAGTTTTCTATTGGAAGTAAAAAATGTTTGTCAAAGTGCAAATCAAGTAAACAACTTAACTATGGTTTCGCGTAAAAATCGAACAAATTTTGGACATTTGTTTGCAAGAAGAATTGAATATATTTTTTTAACCTTGTTTCTACATCTAAATGGTGCATTTTTTTCAAAACAAAAATTTTATCTATTGACCGCTGTGGTTTTCAGGCCTTAAGTCACTCTACTGTGTTAAAAATAGATAAATTGCGATATTTTGTAATAACATTTTTATTTAAAAACGTATCGATTTGAAATTAAGATAAAATATAGACAACTTAATACCAATAAATCCACGTAATATTTTTTTATATTTTAACATACAGGGGGCGCTGGGGACAATTTAATTTAAAATTTTACCAATTTTTAAGCGTTAAAAAATCGAAGAAGCAACGTTTTATAATTTTGACAATATCACGTTAAAGTACTGATAATTAACTATTATTTGATATATAAACTTCTACATGCAAATTATGTTTCTACGAGATACATCATTTTTAAGTTCAAAGGGCATAATACTAACGTGTTTTACAAAGTATATATTCTTTTATCTAGTTTTATAAGATAATGTATTATTTATTACATATTATTTATTATATATTACATATAATATATTTTTTATAACATTTATTTTAAAAAATCGCCATAACTTTTATTTATAAATTTAAAATTTTTTCAAGTTTACTAATTTTGATAATAGTAGGCAATATAAACTTTTCTCTATGGTAACCTACCATTGTAAGCATGAAAGATAATATGACAGTTGCAAATGACTGATTGCGTTTCAATTTATTAGTGTAGGTACTATACTCTCTAAAAATGAATTAGTCAAAAATGACTAATTTAATAGTTATTAGTTGCTGCTTTTTCACTTGTACCATGGTTAACCATGGAATACCATGGTATCCCAAAATTTAACAGCCAATTCTTATGTAAAATTGTCCCCTGAATCCGAAAACACCGTCAAAAATTTGAAAGTGGAGCAGTTTTTGAGATATAGTCAATTCCATATTAAATGGAAAATTGACTATATCTCGAAAACTGTTTTTTAACTTTTGAGGACATTTTCGGCTTCAGGGGACAATTGTACATAAGAATTGGCTGTTAAATTTTGGGATAACATGGTATTCCATGGTTAACCATGGTACAAGTGAAAAGGCAGCCACTAGTGTAAACTTGAGTAAACTCAAAACATTAATTTATTAAAATAAATAAACTAAATAATAATTATAGACAGTGTCAGCAAGTTAAAAATTATAACCTACTTTAATTTTATTTTTTCCCCACAACCAAGCTTTAATTTATTTTTGTGCTCGATAAGCAAGCTTCAATTTTAATTCCAAACTGAGGAATGTAATATTTACCCAATAAATAAATTAGAAAAGACTTTATTTTTTATGTTGCGATCGGCTATTTTTATATATGTATTTTTTATTCAGTTGTTTTAGTAATTAGTTATTTTGCATTTCTTTATATTTAATATAATGCTATACAGGGTGTTTCTGGAGAAACGCAAACGATATGGATTTCAAATAGAAAATTCGTCGTATTATAATAACTGTCGTAAAGTTAAAATTTCAGAGACATTTAACAATTTCTAATATTTTCAAAACTTTTGTATCAACAAACCTGTGAAATTCTACATGTGGGTTAATGTGACAGTATCCATGGTTACGACTTAATCTGTCATTGTTTAAAATTAATTAAAATATTTTATAGAAAAATTAATAACTCGAAAAATATTGACTTTAGGTATAGGATATGGTATAGCCATTTTACTCAGAGTTTTGTGGAATTCATAAATGTAAAAATATATAAGGTGTCCTGTTTAAAATAACAAAGTTAAAGACATTTCCGGTAAATATGAAGTATTATTTTGTTCAAAATAATTTAGGAAAAAAGTCTAAATCGAATAATTTACGCTATTAAAATTTATTAATTAATTAAAATTTAAATCGATGTCTTTAGCAATTCCCTAGAAACTTCTAATGGACTACCTACGTGAAACACCCTGTATATTAAATGTCATTTATGTGTTATGCTATACTTAATTATTAATAAAAGATACAAGAAATTTGTATAAAAATTTTACATTGTACTAAACTAAAAATTTATGAATACTGCTCATTCAAAACTGATCCTGGCCACAGAAACATCATTTGCATAAAAAAGTTAATATATCAAATAATAGTCAAATATATATTTATATAACATATGTTACGTGTTATACTCAAATGTTACGTGTTATACTCAAATTTATAAAACAAAGTTGCTTCTTCGATTATTTACCCTTTAAAAATTGTTAAATTTTAATTTAAATTATCACCAGCGCCCCCTGTATGTTAAAATCTAAACAAATTTAGTAAGATCTACATTTTGTCCAAATTTCAAATCGATACGTTTTAAAATAAAAAAGTTATTTAAAAAAATGAAAAGTGGTCAATGGACGAGATTTTTTTGTTGAAAAAAGTACTGCATTTAGATGTAGAAATAAGGTAAAAAAGTTTAAATCGATTTCTTGAACCCTTGCAAATCGACCGTTCGAACCTTTCGCGAAACTGTAGTTAATACTTTTAAATTAAGCAAACCGCACTGTTACCTAATAAATACTAGATTCCTAATTTTTAGCTGATAATAGGCATGCAATTCTACAAGAAATGGCAGGGCCAGAGTGGTTCCAGGAACTCTCTCCAAAACAATTAGTACTTTTGGAAACTTTAAGAAAATGTATTGAGTATGATTTGCTCTGTAATTCAATAGAAAGGTGCAAACATTTTGTGGCAAAATTAGGTTTGGTGCTTCGACCAAATCCTAAATGCATTGAAAAGGCTTTGAAATTGAGTTGTGGCGTGCCCGAGGAGTTTTTGTTGCAGCTTTATAATTTTATTAATCCTAAAAGGACTCAGTATTCTATTAATGATAGGTAAGATTTTTAGAGCATTTTATAATATTTTTTATTTTTTAAAGTCCCTGGACATGTTTGTCCTAGGGGGTTTGTCTGCGTATTACGGTGTGGCGATTTAGTCGTTAAAATATTTCACTTAAATTTCTTAAAATGATTTAAAAAAATTATAGCATGGCAAAAAATACTAACCGAATCCTTTCCCATAATTATTTTGAGTCAGGGAACCCATTAAAAAATTGCCTAGGAATTTCGTACCCGTAAAAACACACAAAAAAGTTGTTTAAAGGTACCTTAATCGGAGTGGAAAAAGTGCTACGAAAACTCGTACCAAAAAAACACAACCACATGTTGTTTGAATAGGAAATTTTCGAGACTTATTACAATAAGCCCCTTATAATACTTACACTTACTTTAAATTTAATTCTAAAATGTACGATATTTAATATATTTTTTAGGTTGTTAATTTCATCAGTTGTTCATTTATCAATGGAAAATACTTTGAGGGAATTACACGTTCGAATACCCTCACCACCTAAAAAATCAGAACTAGAAAAGCCACCACGAAAAAATAGTAAAAATCCTTTACGAACAAAACGAACAATTCCTAAATCACCATATTTGGAAAGGGTAGTTTTTAAAATGACACCAAAAAAACATTGCCGCATAAAAAGGATATTTAGACCATACATACCATACTTTAACTATATTCCAAACATGGTAAATAATTTATTTATAATAGTTTCAAAAGTTATGCATCACCCATCGTATTCATATAGAATTATTTCTTTATGCAACTTAAGTTTTGAAGCTATGTGGATAAAATAATTTTAATTCATATTTTAGAGGAAGGATATTAAAAACAATACAGATATATTTGAAATTAAAATTGATGATATTAAAGGTATTTATAAGAAAGTGTTATAGATAAGACAGAAACCAGACTATAATATTACTTTTATGGTTTTTGACGAGATGACCTTAAAATTGTTCCATAAGAATTTTTGAGAAATTCTTTTATGGTTTTTGACGAGATGACCTTAAAATTGTTCCATAAGAATTTTTGAGAAATTCTTACCTAAAACAGAAAAACCGCTTTTACTAGGTTTAGAGTTGTTTACATTACGAGGCTTTTTTTCTCCATCCAAATATTTAATTATGTTAAGTTTTTCCTATCAAAACCATTTAATTATTTAACCTCTCAGAGATATCTTTAGTTGAAAAGTATTAAATCCCTAGGCACTACAAAAATTACCTCATAAAATTTCTTTAAATCCTAATGTTATGGAGCAATTCTGCTTTCAGCTCGTCAAAAAGTGTTTGTCTGGTTTCTGGTTTAGAGGTCGTTTTAATTTTGGACTGTAATAAATTCTTATGCTAAAATAATTTGTTTGTAAGATGAAAAAGAATTGGAATTAATTGAGGAAACAAAGGTAGCTCAAGTTACTTACAATGAAACAAATCAGATCGAAAAAGGCGTTAACCTATTAAAACCATCAATTTACGTTCCGGAATTACTTTGTAATACTGAGGGAGCAGAGGATAAAGATAACAAAGTCAACAAAAAAGATGTAAAGCACAAAAAAAAAATAAAAAAACCCAAAAAATTTAAATCCAAGTCTAAGAAAGGTTTGTTTAAAGTTTTATTATAAAAGGAAACATAAAAAAGGACCGGTAATTTAAGATCTGTTAATAAATAATCCATTTTAATTTACCCACCCATATAAAGGCAAAACTTTAGATAAATCACTCCATATAACAAAAGCAAGAGCTGATTTAGCAAAATAAATATTTTTTTAAATCAGCACCTGATATATCCACTTAAATGATCTTAAACCACCGTATTTTATAGTATTAATGTTATGTTTAATTTAAAGATATAGATAACAATGGCTCGGTTAAAGGAAAATCCACCAGTCGAAAAAGGAAATCTCTTGAAAAGAGAGCGGACGATACCTTGTTTAAAGATGCCCTTAATCAATGTAATACACTAAATACTGAAGAAACGGAAATTAAGGAAATAATATCAGAGGGTAATAAAGCTATTTAAATTTAATCTACATTATACAGTGTTGGCCAACACAAATTATTTAATTTAATAATACAATGTTTGCCAACAAAACATTGAAGCATAACATCAAATTTTCAGAAAAAAAGGAAATTCCCTGCTGGACCAAACCACCAGATTTAAAATACCCCGACAAATGTTTATGCTACATGCCCAACACAAGTGCATCACCTGTAATAGGAGGAGGCAAATTGACTCCAAGCGGTCACATGATACCAGTTATACAGGGTATACGAGAAAATAAATGCGAATGTCTGAATCATTACAATAAAGAAATAGAAAAATGGGAGAAGGAAAAGGTCTTGGCCAAAACAAGATTAAACATAAAAAGTCAAGATAGTAAACTTATGGTAGTGGGTGTGGTTTGCACTCCGGAAGGACCTATTTATATACTGGGAGGTGTTGTTAATCCTACTTATAACAGAGAAGGTTTTACTCTAGAAGATTTTCGCAAAGAATTGGCCACTTTTGATGTAAAAAATTTTGACGATGTGAAGGATAAAGTGCCTGAGAACGCTATTGTAAAAAAACCTAAGGAACCTTGCGAAAGACAATGCGATTGTAAAAACGAAAGCAAAAAGTTTATCGATAGACAGTGTAAATGTGAGCAATGCCAAGCGACTGACAGGAGAAAAAATCCGTTCTTTGTAAGTGGTGGAACACTAGAAACGTCCGAAGGAATTGTACCTATTATAAGCGGGGTTTGTATAAGAAGATGTAAGTGTTTGGATGAATATAATAAAAGGATAGAGGAGTTTGAGTATAGTAAAGCTATGAAATTGGCTAAAAGGGCGTTAAGAGAACAAAAAGAAGTAAAACATGTTATTGGAGGGGTTTCAATTACAAAAGAAGGTATTACAAAATTTCAATTTTAGTTGTCAAAAATGTTTTATTTAAAAATAACATTTTTTTGAAAATTATTTGGATATTGGAAATGGAAGGTTTATTTTAGTAATTTGTACGATATTTTTATAGATGGCACTTAATAATGAAAGACAATTTCGGAAAAAATTTCGATGAATCTTTGGCATAACCCAGGCAACACAGGGTCGTAGAAATCACGTAGAATCGTCGACGAATTGGGTCGAATTTGGTCGAAGTTACATTTCAACCATTTATCGACGTCTCAAAATTCACCAAAACACGACCAATTATTAACTTAGGTCGATGATAACCAATAAATGACGTCATTATCACGTGAACAGATGACGAAATTTTTAAGAAAATACCTATGAAAACAAACAAAAAGTTTTGGAATATTTTTAAAAACAAAAATTATTATTTTTATTTAATTTACGTTATTTCGACGGAGAATCAACGTGCAATATTTTATTAAAATAATTTTAAACATTATTTGGTTTTAAAGATAGATTAATAATTATTGATCAATGGATTTTTTAAAACAAATTCGCGATTTTATCACAAAATAAGAAATTAACATGTTAATGCAGTTGACAATCACAATTTTAATTTTAGTAAAATTATTTATCTACAGTGTTGCCAGATGTTTTATAATTTTCTTTTTTAAAATAGTAAAATTTAAATAATAATCGATAATTGTAACATAATTTAATCCGCCGCGTAGTTTTGCTTGTTTTTATACAATTTTTGTTTTGATAATTTTATATAATTTTCTGTAAATTTGATCATTTTGTCAACCCTCTTCGATAATATTAATTTTTACACCTGGCAACCCTGTTTCTCTTTGGCCTTGGGTAAGTTGGCACTACTTACAAAGCGAGGGAACGTTTATTCCTAAAAAACAATATGGTTGATTCAAGCGTCCAACTTTTATAATCTGTGGCATTTATACACAGAACAAACCATTTATACTGACAATACAATTCATTAATATTAGAACCAATAAAATGCCAGTATTCCATAGTGACGTATTTTATCACAGCGGCAATAATTTTTATCATCTTGTTTACACGTTACTAAGAATTTTGACACTTTTTTTGATTTAACATCTGTTGTCATTTAAATTCTGTATTTGATATATATCAATGAAATAATGAATTATAAACTCTAAAAGATCGATGGGTTGGTGTAAACGATAATGAAATTAAGGTAAGTTTGAATAAATAAGGTTTATTAAAGTCTTTTTCTTACTACCTCGACTCAAAATACGTTGTTTTGTCCCCCATTTCACGGCAGAAAGTTTACGTTTCTTGCATTGGTCAAGCTATACGCGCACACTCTAATAGCGGGAGTAAAAATTTTTTAGTCGTGTGCTTAACATTCAAATTTCGTACTGCCAACATGAGAAACACAAAAATATGTCAGTTTTAAACCATAATTTTGCAATTATAACAACAAATAAACAATTTATGTTTTTACTTTTTTACTTTTTATGTTGTTTTAAGTGTTTAATGGTACTTTTATTTGTTATAAAGTAGTAATTTGTTAATTAAAATACAACCTTTTATTTTTACTGTATTGGCACCGCTGAATTACCATGACAACGCTACAGTTTGATTGATTTTGAATGTAAACGTCAGAATTAAATTAAACGTCAGATTTTAATTTTGACAGTTTTTTTTTATACATTTAATTTTTTCCCGTATTTTCTGCAGGGTAGCAAGAAAAATAGTATACACTTCACGGGCAGAAAGTGTGAGAGCCCTGAACTGCGCGCCATGATGCCGTCGGCTTCGCCTCGGGCATCATGGCGCGCAGTGCAGGAATCTCACACTTTCTGCCCTTGTAGTGTAATATACTATTTATATTTTAAAGCACATTTTAATTTTAAATGTCAATCTGACAAATTTTTTAATTCCTAAAATTCATTATATTTTCTCACTAAATATAACTCGTGGTATGATTAATAATCGAAGATATTTACTCATTGAAACCGAAGCAGCACATTTCACTCGTCCTGCGGACTCGTGAAATCTGCAGCTCGGTTTCAATTCGAAAATATCATCGATGATAATCATACCACTTGTTATATTATGGGTGATAATACTTTGGCTGTGTCAGGTAGGTCAATTTTTGTTTGTTTATTAATGTTTTAATTACTCAGTATATTCCGTAACGAAGTCATAACACCTAAATGAAGTACTTACATAAGCTCCTAAAATATTGACCTGTCATCTGTCTTAAAATTTAATGTGTTTGATTTTTTAATAAATGTTTTGAGCAACTTAAAACATGTTTTATTAATTATTAAACCAAAAGCCCTTTATGCACTGGTAAAAATAATTATTTATTCTTATATCCGATATTTTAATGCCAGATATATGCCAGATATATGTATGTGTTTCTACAAAGATTAACTTACAATTTTTTTTTTGATATTCTACTTTTTTACATACATTTATTTTGATTATTAATTATTTACTAAATATATATCTACTATAGTAGTATATATATACTATATATAGTAGGGTTTACCAATTTATTTCTTAAAATTTAAAAGTACCACTAAAAATTTTTTGTTTTTTTAATTTTGACAAAATCACATTTCGCATTGAAATATCTGATATCAGTATCGGTAATTATTTTTATGTGTATGACCTAATCATATATTATTCAAGAAATATTACGTGATTATTCACGTCAAATTACGTAAATAATTACGTAATATTACGTAATTTTACACGTGAAATCGCTGTGACATATTGTCGTCAATTTTACGACGATAAGACGTGTCTAAGTTGGTGACTTCGACGTCACCGTAGACGTAAATTAAACGTGATATTCACGTCACTGTGTTGCCTGGGAAGTGACCGAAGGACCTTTATCTTTATTAGTGTAAACTTTAATAAAAAACCATACAAAGCAATCTAAAAATTAATAAAAATCCATACAAAGAAATCTAAATACGTTAGATCACGGGACCCTGGCGACCAGTTAATGTTTCGTAAAACCTGACCTGACATTTATCCTTATTAATGTAAACTTTAATAAAAAAACATACAAAGCAATCTAAAAATTAATACAAATCCATACAAAGAAATCTAAATACGTTAGATCACGGGACCCTGGCGACCAGTTAATGTTTCGTAAAACCTGACCTGTCATTTATCCTTATTAAAGTTTACATTAATATATTAATGTAAACTTTAATAAAAAACCATACAAAGCAATCTAAACACCCTTAAATAAATGTATTTACAGTTTTTTTAAATTTATTTTAGGTCCTGTTTTTAATATAACGGGTATTAAACCTAAGTTAGAATGTAAATGCAAAGACATATACTTTAATAAGCTTGAAGAGTCCAATCAAAGACAATCAAACTATGTGGACGATAATTTTTTTGTAAGTTTGGAAAACCCACCACCTAAACCTAAAATCGTATCCAACGAATGCAGAGTTTGTAGAAAACATTACGAAAACTTTGTTCAAAAACAATGCAATTGTGCCAAATGTATAGCCAAACGAAATATGGAAACAGGAACGATGATTTATTCAGGTATACCCTTTTCTAAAAATCTTGGGGAAAAAAATTCCCCAGACGCACATTTTTTGGACACATTTATGCTAGTTTTTGCATGGGTACATATTGTACTTGCAATGTACACATTCGCGTTATTTACGAAACCCAGTTAACCCACTTTATTATTATTTTCAATTACCAAACCAGATAAATTATCATAGCAGAGAAACGTATAGACCACTATATTTATTGTATTAAAAAAATAATAATGCATTTTGAATACATATTTAAACTAATTTAAGGTACTTCGGTTGATCCATGCGGTAGAATCATACCAATTGTAGGTGGCATGAAGCAACCAACTTGTTCGTGTTTTAAAGAATATCAAGAAAGAATCAAAGAGTACGAATATGCTTTATGTGGAAGGGACAAGATTAGGGAATTAAGAAAACAAAATTTAATCATAAATGGAATTTTACAAGGGAAAGATTGCCCTGAATATGTATTGGGTGGAGTATATCAAGGAAAAGATAGGTAGGTACATTTTTAATTCTTCCAATATATTTTTTCTCTTAGGTATATCAAATCATATTATTGGTTTTTACTTTAGTATGTACAAGCCAAAATCAAAAAGTTCCAGTAATGATTTCTTGAAGAGGATAAAATATATTGGAAGGATTCAAAAATTTTATGAGATTAGATTAGATTAAAATAACTGTCTTGAATGATAAAATATTTGGTATGTCTTAATTTAGGGTCTTAGCTGTAAATGGTCCTGAAACTAGTTTTGACCTTACCATAGCATCTAACAGTCTGTAGTCCAGTGGTGTATGGCTATTGTTTCAGCCTAATATACCGTGGCCAGCTTGCTCAGGTACAGCTAAGCTCGTCCTAGGACTGCGGATACTCATTCCATTTCCAGAGTCGGTCTTACATTAAGAATATATACAGCCCGTTCAGAGTAAAACCGAATATAGTGAAACCTATCGGGCGTGGCCTCGCCTCCCTCCAACGCGCGTCACAGTAGCTTGTGTGATAAACGACATCTCGAAAGGTCGAGCAGGTAAGACGACCTTGAAAATTAAATGATAATAATGCAAAAAATCTCATTAACATTCGCTTAGCTACTGTGTCGCGCGTTGGAGGGAGGCGAGGCAACGCCCGATACGTTTCCCTATATTCGGTTTTACTCTGAACGGGCTGTATATACATATATACAGAATACCAGGTCAGATCTTTAAGGGTGAGCCTTTATTCCATGCGTCTCTCTGGTACTAAGGTAGCAAAGGTTTTTTTTAAGTTGCTGACTGAGCTGGCAAATGGCAGGCTTAGTATACTGGTTCTAACCTCAGTTTGCTGATCACCTTCTGTTATGTGATCCGTGTAGTTGACTAATTTGTTTGTGTCCCTGTAATGTACTGTACCGTGCTGTTTCCTATATGAAAATGTAAAGCGTGTCATACATCTTGTAGCCGTTGAGAAAGCCTGTTTTAGGAAGTGTTCAATGACTTTTACTACTGTTTGGTTTTGACCACCAGACCACTGACCCAAATGTTACCATAGGTCTTACCACTTCTGTGTAAAGCCATGAAGCCATTCTGTTTTTACAACATTAACTTCTGCACCTTCTGCAGATGGCAGATTTACGTGCAATGGTATTTAGGTGAGGTTTACACGTTATATTTTTATCGAAAACGAATCCTACCAGTGGCGGCCCCCCCCGCCAATTTTTTTCAGGATACTTATACATGTGGCAATAAAATCTGAAAATTCTGGAATTTTATCCAAGATGCTAAATTGTATAAAATCTCGGTTATGACTATAGATTTTATAATAATAATAATAATAATAATAATAATAATAATAATAATAATAATAATAATAATAATAATAATAATAATACAAATAACGTAATTTGCTAATTGCCTAAAGTATAAAACTTTACCATCGCTGAAATGTATCTTGTGCTAGTGAAGCTATTAGTGGATAGATCGAGGAATAAAAAGTTTAAGGGAGCAATGTGAAATTGCCAAAACGGCAATGTTTTTGTTTTAAAAATATATCTATAGTGGTCGCGGGGAATGTTTATAATTGCGTCATAAATGTCGAATGTCAAAAACTGATTTCTCGTATAAAAAACGTGAAATGTTAGGTTAGGTGATCAGTAGCGTATCATTTTCAAGGGGTCACAATAACAATTAAACTTCGTAGACAAATAATCTTGTCTAAGCTACGCATTAATTAATTAATTAATGCCCCTGGTTTTTTGATTTACCTGTATTAATATTGTACAATAATTGTGAAGGAACCGATGCCCCTGACAAAGCATTCCTATGCAACTGTCTCGATCACTGTAAACCGTAACCACGTGGGGACAATTTATTAACAGAAACGATTTAGGTGGAAAAACATATTTATTTATATAATGAAGGTGTTTATTTTCTCAAAATTGTTTATAATTTTTATATTGTAATGTACACTATGTATTTTATTGTCAATAATTTATTTATCTAAATACTGTCGTCAAAGTCATTATCCTCGTCGAAACTGTCGTCTCCGAGGTGGATGATTAGTTCCGAAACTTCGTCCATTTTTCCGCTGGAACCACTCCTCAGTAAGGCTAAGTGTCTGGTTCAAAATATCCAGCACTTTGTTGTCGCTATAGCTCTTACCTCTTGGATACAATTTAATGGACCCCCATGCTCCAGTTCCTTAAGTTAAACACAAAGCACTGCTGTTTCCCTTCTAACCGATTTCCGGACATTCTGATCAGAATCGTACCGATTTTTGCTAAAATCGAATACTGAAACACTAATTTCATTATAAAAATACCTTATTTGATGCAAAAAAACTTAAAAATATAGGAATATATAAAAGTCAAGGTCAACTACAAATATTAAATGTCGATGAAAAACGCCGCTGAGCACGTCACAAAAACCTAACCTCTCCAACCACAAATTAATGCGCTCTGTCCTTGTTTAACACACGATGCGTGAGCGTGACATCGGACTCACGTTTGTCTTAGATCCGAGTAATTGTGCCCTAACCTAGCGGTTCCTTGGATTACATACGAAAAAGAAAACAACAAACATTCCCCGCGACGACTTTAGCAACTTATTATTAATTGCGTGAATAAATTATTAGAAAACTCATTTTAATTTTTTTTTCAAAATTTTTCCGTCATGAATCATGATCTATAATTTTTTGGGTAGATAACTTAACGAAACCATCTGGATTTAAAAAAAATAGCTCATTTCTTTGTTTATACTATAAACTTTATGGTGATAATTTTATCAGTCAACACATCGGGAAACAGCACCCTATCTGCATTAAATGAAGCCAATGGTCGTTTCTTCAGCTTTTAAATTTAATTTAGTTACATCATACAGGGATGGTTGTTATAAATTAGGAAATATTCTCTAATAAGAATGGTTTACACCCTTCAATTTATAACGTGGCATTTAAATGGGATCTCAGATCGAGAAATTCAAAGATTATTTCCAAATATGTTCCCAAATAGACCCTTACCAGCAAGGGCAACAATTCAAAATGTTGTAAATAATTTTTTAACATTCGGCAGTGTTAATAGGGTTCATAATAGGGAACCGCAAGCAAGGCCAGTAAATGAAGAACGCGAATTACGGGACACTTTAATTTGTGCAAGCATCGAACAAGATCCAACCCAGTCAACCAGACAAGTTGCCGAACAGTTCGATCTATCACGGTCTATGGTAGGCAAAATTTTAAGATAGCATGGGTATCACCCATACAAATTAAAGAGGAGTAATGAGCTATTTCCTGATGATCCATACCGTCGCATTGAATTTTGCGAAACCGTTATAGAAATGGCGAACCGGGATATAAATTTCACACGAAATATCCTTTTTACCGATGAGTCTTCATTTTTTATACATGGTAGACATAATTCCATGAACCATCGGTATTGGTCCAGGACGAATCCTCATCAGCATTATGCTGCCAATACTCAACGACCACAAAAATTGTTTGGTGTGGAATGCTGGGAGACCATGTTATAGGTCCATTTTTTATAGATGGTACCTTAAATGGTCAAAAGTATCTTGAACTGCTGCAAAATGAAATTGTTCCCGCAGTTCGTGCTCTGCCTGTGCCTTTTGAGTCAGTATGGTTTCAACAGGATGGATGTCCCGCACATAATACCCTATTGGTAAGAGAATATTTGCAAGACACTTTTGCAGACCGCATAATAAGTGGTCACGGAAATATTCTCTGGCCAGCAAGATCACCGGACTTGGCTCCGTGCGATTTTTTTATGTGGGGATATGCCAAATCCAAAATATACGGATTCCAGCATATCAGGGCAAATACCCTTGATGAATTAAGAGAATTAATAATTAATACATTAAGGAATATCAGACCTGAGATGCTGTCAAATGTACGACAAAATTTTTATAATAGGTTAACCTATTGTACAGCAGCATTTGGGGGCCTATTTGAACATTTACTTTGATTTATTTATTTTTTTATTTAAATATTTTAGAACACCATTTTTGTTTGAACATTTACTTTATTTATTTTTTTATTTAAATATTTTAGAATACCATTTTTGTTTAAACATTTACTTTAATTTATTTTTTTAAACATTTTAGAATACCATTTTTGTTTAAGAATATTTGTTTTTTTATTACAAGAATACCATGGTTTATTTTCCACATTTTCGAAAAAAATTCAATAAGTATTCGTTTTTGTAAACAAAATCATAGTTAAATTTTAAAGAAAATTTAAAACTCCTCCGTCCGCACTCCAACGTGGACCGAATAATACTGAAATTATTTCGAGACTCGATTGCGAAATTTGCGTCAAGGTTATCTAGTAGTGGGATTGTAAAGCAGTTAGAGGAGGGAAAGTAAAACATTGGCGGACGTTTAATTGTTTTGATTTATTCGTTTTAAAATCTTGTACTGCACGCTTATGGCAGAGGGGAAATAAGTATTTTGTTATCCTATTCGTTCAACAATGGTTGTTTGTCTCTCTTATTTATACGTTTATCTCACTTATTCGTACGTTTTATATAGCATGCATCTTTGTTTATTAAACGGCCTAAAAGCCCATTATTATCCCTGTATATGCTATAACTATAGCCAGGGCCGGATTAAGAAAATGTGTCGCCCTAGGCTAATAATAAAATATAATTATAGGTCATGTTAGAACCTACGTTTTTAATATAACACAATTCATGTTAGCCGACCGGGGGTTGGGCAAAAGGGTTAATTTGCCCCGTAGAATTTGCTTTAGTAGTAAAGAAAAATTATAATAAAATAAATACAAAAATAATTTATTTTTGGATATAAAAACAAAAAAATAAATAACTTAATTTTTTCAATTTTTAAAATAACCTAAAAAAGAATTTGACTTGAACCAAATGTACAGGACAAAATTTTTTTTTCTACTTCTATTATGGAATATGACCGTTCTAATATCACTTTTATCTATGGAATGACATATATTCCGTAAAGTGTTACAGAATTAAATATTCTATCATCTGATGACAGAATAAACACTCGTGGCGACATCTCTGTTTTTAATATCTAACCAATTTTAGACCGATCCAACCTCACTTTCTTCCAATTAAATTATTTATCTATGGTATTTTTTGGAAACGTAGAAAAAGTATAGTCTGAAACACGTTTGGAATTGCATATTCCCCTCTCATGAAACCGTCAAACTCGCCTTCGGCTCGTGTGACAAACTTTTCACTCGAGCGGAATATGCTGTATTCCAAACTTGTTACAGAATATACTATTCTTGCTTAAAAAGAAAAAAAAGTCAACGCAGTTGCCTAGTAGATTATAAGACTGCGGACCATGGAAATACTATTGATTTGATATATGTCAAATAGTGACAGACTTGTTCCTTATTGCCGAAAGTTTGTACAATGGCAATTAAAAGGCCAGTGTAAGGAAACAAAGAATATGTTTTGACTAAATGTAGTTAAAACTAAGAGTACAATTCTGAAATTAAATCATATTTTTTTTAACTTGCTGTCTTCTTCTATGCATTGCTGCAATCTGTTCCTGAAAGCGAGGAAAACACGTCTTAGTAGATCTTCGTTTACGGGAATTAATCTTCTTCCGAATCCTATCTTTTAGCTCAAGATTTTTTTGCGAACGGGAATCCCGACAGAAATCTGGAATCGTTAAGTCAGGCGATCATGCGGGCCAAGCAATGTCGCCAAACCTTGAAATTAAACGACCCAGAAACATACGCTGTAGAACACCAATGCTTTGTATAGCTGTAGCTCCGTCTTGTTTAAACCATACTTTATCTTGGTCTATTCTTTGGAGCTCCGCAGACACAAATGTTTCCAGCATCTCAACGTACAGAGCTGAATTGACTATAACTGCGCGGTTGTTTCTTCAAAGAAGTATGGCTCGATTACACCAAAAGTAGGCACTCAACACCACAGCGTTACTTTTTGGTCATGAAGTGGTCTCTCATGAATTTCTCTTGGGTTGTGTTCGGCCCAATAGCGAAAGTTTTGTGTGTTGATGCTGAAATAAATAAATATATAAATATCTTTATCCACGACTACCTTATAATATATACTTTATAAATGAGGTTTCTAAAGCAAAATGATAGTCATATTTCACAGAGTGAATAATAGCAGTGAATAATCATTATTCACTGGTCTAGAGTTCCTATAGGACACACGATATAGATTGTATCTGGCAAGCACTTATTAGTTCGTCTTAGCAATTATAGCCAGGCACTTTCATTAGCTAACTTTATACCAATCATAAAAGTCTTGTAAAAGTATTACTTTAATATGTTTTTTTAATGCAATTAAATAAAAATTTAATATTAAGTAGACTATTTCAAGTAAGTAAGCCATTGACATGACATGACAAGCTTAGCAAAATTGCTGTCAATTTGAAACGTCATAACTTCGATCCAGCACACGATTTTTGTTATAAATTATTATTAAGCTTAAATTATACATAAAAAATCAAAGCGTGAAAGATGAAGAGATGTTACGCACTCAACAAAACATCATAGAAGTCACTTTTCGAAATACAAATTACCTAATAAATCACATTCATTGGAAATAAAATACTGCATAATCTATAAATAATAGAATTATCAAGTAGGTAGTAAGCCATGTAATCAACTGACAACTAATAATTATTTGAAACGTCAAATTTTAACGACGCGGTGGTGCAATAATAATTCCTGTTAAAATTATAATTTGCTTTCAAAAATACGTTAACAATGGAAATTGATAGTGAGGAAGAGATATTGTGTACTCCACCGGAGATAACAGAAGCTGCAAAAATCACTTCCCTGAATTTGTTGCCTGAGAAATCCCGAAATTTGTACGTATCTGTGTACAACACCTTTATGGACTGGAGAGCGACCAAGAAAATTAATTCATTCTTAGAGTCAGTTTTACTGGTACATTTTACGGAATTAGCATCCACAAATATTACAATTAATATAAATAAATAATTTTAAAAATAGTCACAGGCATCTTTAATTTTTGGGTTTGTTAATGTCAAATAGGTTATAATAAATGTAAATTTTTTTGCATTAAAATCCGTTTAAAGTCAATAGTAGTCGTGGACAAAGCATAGTATTCTACTCACATATAATGAGCTATTATTCACTCAGGTTAATTATGCCACTCGCTACGCTCGTGACATAAACTTAACCTTCGTGAATAATAGGCCTCATTATATGCTCGTATAATAATATACTATTATTGACGGAATACCATTATTTACACACAAAAAACTGAAGATTACAGTTTATTGGTTATTTACTGAAAAGTATTGCCAAAGAAATCTAGATTTAAGTTATTTGCATTTTTACATATCCTATTTAAGGGTGCATTAAAACCATATTTTGTGCTGTGGTGACAAATATAAAAGAGGTTATTATTTCTAATTTGAGGAACTTTAAGGTAGTTGTCATGGTACAATATTGTCAAAATTTTTTAGATTATACCAGTGGCGGCTCGTCAGGGTAGGCCTCTGAGGCCGCGCCTCACCCTTAAAATGAAGGAACGAACGACTTTTTGTTTTTATATTTTTGCCTAAGTGTATTTTTACAACAGTTCTACCCAATAAAAAGTAAAAAACTAATCAATCATACTAAGCGTAAATAAAAATCCAGGCGCAAAGCGCGTCAAGTTAACGTGCATCGTTGAGAGTCGCTTGGACAGAGGCGAAATTTTCACAGCCTCGGAAGCTCCCATTTACCTCTTGAAAGCGAAAATGACTCACCAACAAAAATATCGCCGTAAGTTCGCGAATAAACACCGTAGATGAGGCGAAATTTAGTTAGCTTGACTTGTTCTGATTGGTGGTTTTATCACATGACCGATGATAATCGCTTGTGGGGGTCCGTTTATGGTGGGATGCCAGCGTTTGTAGAGCACGTTATTGTTTTGATTCAGATTAAATTATTTAAAACTTTTGGCTGATCTTTTATAGTTTTTGTCTCGATTAGTAAAATTTCTTATTTAATTATTGTAGGGAAACACTAAGTTAGATTTAGCAGTTTTTATTAAGCAAATTTTATATTTTGAAATAATAGATTGCATAATTCTTCAATTAGAGACGCGGTTTGAAAATTTAGAATTACTTTCAAATCTCACTGCAGACCCACAATTTTACGACCAAATAATAGATAAATTTGCAATCTTAAAAGATAGACGTATAGTATTTTATATTTTTTAATACTTAGGTAGGGGTCGACTTTTTAGTTTTATTTTTATTTTTTGATTAATTTATTTATTTTTAACTTTTTTAAGACTATATTTTAAGTTTAAGATTAAAACTAGTCTTTGATGTGATATTTTGTTTATTTTGTATTTTAGAGTATATTTTTTGGTTTAGTAGGGCTATCGGCTCCATTTTAAAAAAGGTCAACGCGTCGCAGAATATTACCTCCCGGGTGACGTGGAAATTTATTCGTATTTAGACAAAATTAACCTTATGTAGCCTCACCCTCCTGTAGACCCACGAGCCGCCACTGGATTATACGCACCGTAAAAGTATACGAGCTAAGTGATTAATAATTTTTTCGCAAGACTGTACCCTGCAGGGTCTCTATGGGTCTCCATGGAGACGTTACCTTTACGTAATACTTTCAAATATTTTCAAGTTTTAATCCGGCAAAGTCGCTTATGCTCAACCAATAGATATATTAGAGACTGAATCAGTGTGTTTGAATTTACTGCGGAAATAATATCTATACTCGCGTACAGCGTTGCCAAGTTGTTTTTATCTGACACTAGTGATGTATACTTTTTACAAATTGTTGAACTCTAAACGGTTATTTATAAACAATTGGACGGTCAAAAATTTTTAATAATTTTTTTTTTAAACTCAGCAAAATGATATTAAAAGACTGTTAGTTTTTTGAAAGCTTCTGACAGTTAGTTTTTTTTATAACTAAGAAACTTGTACAGAACCACAGAAAGCGTATACAATCCATGTTAATTATCCAATTTTTAATTGAATTTATCTCGGTTTATAGACGGTCAATTGACTTTAAATTTTAAGGATAATTGTATTGTCATGTCCTTAATAAGTATACAAAAATTTTCTGATTGTATGCTTACAGCACGACAACTACCTTAAAACCAATTCTGCTGGAAGTTGTTATTAAGAATTTCTGCATTGTTGTTCATTGTCTCTAAAAATTATGTGCAGAAATTGAGTCGATTGACTTTATCAATGGGATTAAGCCTCTGGACTGTCTGTATCTTGTACGGATGGAGTTTTAAATCCAGATGTAACATTAATCCTAAACTTAGGTCTGAAATGTGTGAGTGCCGAACTACAGAACGTCGTGGACTGCGCTCAAACGCTTCTCTGACTCTCCCAATATTTTCTTTTGTACGAACTGTACGAGTTCCACCGGCAAATTTTGATTTTACACTGCCTCTTTAGTTAAAATTTCTTAGCCATCTCAAAATGGCATTTCTTGATGGGACTTTAGCGCGCATTAGCAAATTATATTCACGACGAAAGCGTCTCTGCGTTTGTACAAAGGACTGGCTCAGATCCGTTGATTAACCGGCCAATCTGTCATATACCAAATCAATAGTATTTCCATAGCAGCCTTTTCAAAACCGTTCAATTTTGCCGGACCCTGTAGAAGCAGAAGAAGTTAATAAAATAAATTTTGAAAATATTATTGACTCCTTTTCCGATTTTAAATGCAATAAAATAAAATTGTAAATCGTCGTATGTCACTTTTAGGCCTTTCGAGATATTTAGCCCAAATATTCCGATTTTTTATTATTTTTTCGGGTTGTTTTTTTCCTGCAGAAAGGCGTCACGTTATGATAGATAATACAACTTTTTTCTTCCTTGATTTTCCTTCGTTTCGATATGATTTTTAAGAGAAGGATCGAATTCTGCAATTGGTTCTAATGCTCCCATATATTTCCGTTGTTTTTCTAAAAGCTAATCCACAGGAGGTTAAAAATTTGACCACAGAAACAGTTCGCCCAAGTACATTTATCCAAAAAGTTTTTTCGATAAATTGTTTGAGTCTCGGTATCTATTCGGCTAAAATATTTGACCGTTTGATTAGTGGTGTTCACTTAAATTTTCATTCTTCCAATCATAAAATCCCATTATGAAAGAAGAATTACTGTTACGGTTAAATAATTTTAATTTAAGTAATATATGTTACCATTAAATTCTGAATATAAATCCATTGTCTACGTGCAACTTCTTTATTACCTATGTGTATTTTTAAAAAATATTTTTTTGAGACATAACAACTTTGTGTACAGTACATTTTCAAAGTCCATTCTTGAAATGTCTTGAATTAACGGATTTTTTATTATTGAGGTTTCATTGACAAGCCATTTAGCGTGTCTTTGTCTTCTCTAAAATCATCTTTTTTATCTTCATTTTCCTGAAACCGTCGATTTTGGGTAATTTACCAATTGCTTTCAGTTTTTCTGGCTTTTGTTTCCGTTTTTAGATCTTTTTAAGATATTGTCTAGCTCTATCAGTCATTATTTCTTTTACAAAAATAATATAAACCTCACGAGAAAAAAACAAACATCACACTAAGCCACACAAAAAATTATGTGCGTATACCGTACCTACGTAAGTAATTAAAAGAAAAAAACGCGATAACCCGGCACCCCCGACAGTATATTGCAACAAAACCAATTTTAAACTTTATCGGGTCGCCGAATAAACAACAAACACTTTTTTTTTCTGATGGTAACGCAGACACTTGTCCGAGCGTAAACGTTTGGTACAATATATTTATAATTAATATATACATATAGTTTTATTTTTGAAATAAGATTATTTTTATTAAACGCAATTAGGATTTTAAACAAGGAGGTCAAAGGGGCCTATTCTAAATCCTACGTATGTATTTAGCCTCTGCACAGAGAGGCTTAAATTTGAAAATGGCTTTAGGATCTTAAGTACTTGAGAGACAGTGTCGATGGTTAAGACCCCTCCAGGAATTTTGTCGCCGAGAAGGGGCTATACGCCCGATTAGGCTAGTGGAGTTTGGGACAAGGAGGGAAAACCTTCTGGTTTTTGGGGACGATAGACTGACCCGTAACTAAGTACAATCCGAAATCCCCATAGACCAGGGATTTAGTAACATAAATGGGGGTTGGTTGGTTAATACTCTGTTACTGTTGTGTATGCTTCTTGAGGTAACAGGATCCTGTTCATCTGCTTCCGTTTCTGCTGAAAATTCAGAAATCGCTATACACAAATTGTTTGCCCCACTGTGCGAAAACCGTTTTTCGTAATGCCGTTCATTCCAAGCACTGACTTTAAAGAAGTTTCAGCCTTTTAAAAGTCGTTATTTGTTAACCTAAAAAGAGTTATAAACGGATATATTCTAATTAATTTACCCCACTATGCGAAGATTATTATACTTGTCAAAATATTTTCCTTGTTATGTGTGGGTGTTTATTTTTAGTTTGATCTTTTAGTTTGTTTGCCTTCGCGTAATTTATTGCTTTTAGGCGACTTTAGGTTACCTAAGTTTTTAAATGTCGCCTGCATAACTGCAATGTTTTTTTAATAATTACATTCTTAAAAACTACAAGCTTGTTTTTTGTGAGCTGCGAAATGTCGTGCAGATTGGAATATAGTACTTATCCCTTTTATTTGCCGTCCCCATGGCGCTCAGGTCCAGGACCTGATCGTGATTTTTTGTTTTTGTCTCCTACTCTGGTCATGTACGTTTTTGCCAGCACTTGTTTGGCACTTAGCACTTTTTCGCACAGTATTTTCACTTGAAATACTTATTGAACCCGAGCGGTTTTTTGTTTTTATTCTTTATGTCTCTCATTGTAGGTCTACGTTTTTAAGTCGAGCGCTCACTCACACGACTTTTCAGTAAGAAATCTCAGGCGCAACTGGCTTTATAATAATAAATTAATAGACTTTATCATTGCTTAATAAAATATTTATAAACCAAGACTACCAACAAAAATAATTGAGTACCAATATAGTATAATATCTACACGTTCATTACTAATTACACTATAATTCATTTTAAGATAAATATTAAAAATACATTTTCTTGACGTCGTCGTTATCTTCGTCGGATCGCTGCTTCGTGCTCCTGGCTGTTAGTGGTTCCACTATCTCAACGAGCAAACTAAGTTTCAATATGTATAAAATGCACAGCAAAAATGAAAAGAACATGATCCAGCCATGTGGACTTGACAATACAAATTTTAAATTTTCCTGGATAACTGCTCTCTTTAATACTTTTTGATGTTATTCATATCTTTAAAAGCGTAATTGCATAACCTACTTTGCCGTTTATCATCGTTATCACACAAATATAAGAAACTACAATTTTGGATCACCTAACCTATCGGTCGTAGTTTAGAAATTTGATTTTTTATATAATATAGAGACCGCATATGATGCGGTCTCCTGTATCGTCAATTATCTCGTTTATTTTTTGAATTTGAAGCGTATACAGGTGTACAAAATCAAGTTGACGATTGAGGGGGATTTTTCCCAATAGTTTTTCCAGAACTCTGTTGTGAATGTTATCACTACTCCTCTCAGTGAAGGTCGATTTAGTCCTGTTAGTGCTCTTGATGTAGTGTTACTCCTTTTTTTAACTGCTAGGTTTAGTAATTTAAGATGGTGCAACGATTTTTGTTGAGAAAAAAGTCCTCATAACGTAACCCCAAATATAGCGGAAAACTGTTTTTTTTTCCTTTAAGACTAGAACGTCATCATTGATGAGGTTCTAGTCTTAACTGACTCATCAGATGTGATGGGGCATCTAAGCTTAAACTTGAAATCAATTCAACGCATCAAACACCTTTTAATATATAGCCTTGTTTCTTGTTTAAAAATTCTTTTGGACTAGACCGGCCTGGGTAATTCTTTTATAACATTTTATTTTAGATTTTGCTCAAGTGATGATTCAACAGAATTTTTTATATCCCAGGAAGATAAACAAATAATGGAAGTTTGCAAATGTAAGGATGCTTTACAAAAATTTTTCTCGAAAAAATGCAGGTGCAAAAAATGTATAGAGACCAGAAAAAGGAAAAAAATGATGCCTGACATATCTGAGAAAAGCATTAAAAGTGAAACTGTTTCTAGTGATGATTGCTTTAAGTTTAAGCCCAAAACCACAGAAGAAGACTGTTTTAAATATAAAGGCGATGTAGATGAAAATACTGAAGATAATAATAATTATACTAACAATTATTTTACTGATTATAATAATTATAATACCAATTATAATAATTATCATAGTGGTTCATTTGGAGGAAGCAATGCCGATTACTCTTTGGAAGGTTCATTTAAAAAAGAAAGCACTGAAGATTTTTACGAGGAAAAAAAATGTCCATGTCTATTAAACTATGTGGAAAAACTTCAATTTTACGAAGAATATAAGAAACGAATGGCGGCCATGATGAAAATAAAATCGCAAAGTGACAAATACGTTCTTGGCGGTGTCGTCAACACTAAAAACGGACCAGTCTATTTGATCTCAGGTATACGTAAAGAACCCGATTGCAAATGTGCAAAAGTAATTAAAAAACAACTGGAAAATAAACAAATGGTTGCCATAATGCCGAATAAACCAGGCGGGAGAGTGACCTACACGATTTCCGGTGTAAAAGAGACACCAAACGGAAACGTTTTTATTCTATCCGAAGCGAAGGATATTCAGGAGTGTCCCTGCATGGAAATGTTCAGGAAATTTGAGGCTGCACACACTTTTTGTTCGGATTTCTACGATAAATACTTAAATCAAATGGAGGATAATATAAAGGACTACCTATTGGAGTTGGATCATCAAAGGGAAATATACAGAGAGGAAAAGGAAATCGAAAGGATAGACGGAAATATACAACAAATAAACTTCTTTGTAGATGAATGCAAGAAGCTTATAAAAGATAACGAGTTATTTATGAAGCCTGAGGATGTCATACCGCCATTACCTTTTGAAGTTAATGCGGATTGTTTATATCCAAAAATTGTAGAGGTTGAAGATGATGTGGAGGAGGAACCAGTAAATACAAGACAATCTTCATCAAGTTCTAGAAAAAGAAAATCTTCGGAAGTAAGGACATCACAAGATTTCGAGGTAAAACATAAAAAGTCTAAATCAGAGAAAACCAACCCACAAGATAATAAAAAGCTCGAATCGGAGGATAGTAGACTATCTAGCTCAAAAAAAGATAAAAATTCAGAGGGTTTCAATAAAAGACGAAAGAGCCCTGCAGAGCTAGAAGGAAAAGAAAGAAAAATGTCGATTAATCCTAACTCCAAGTTAAAGAGATTTTTTATATCAAAGAATTTTCCAAAGGACCCAGTGGAGCAAATGAAACTACTTAAGGTTTACCTACATTCTATTTTGGAAGTATTTATATACTAAGTTAAACTAAATTTGCTTTTTTAGGATGCCTTGGAAACCTTAGCAGAGGACGGTTTTTACATAGCTAAATTGCCGGATTGTCATAAATTACCACATTTTAAATTATGGCTGGATTTAAGATCAGGAAAAACATGGACCCCCAAAGACTCATGTAAGATTTACATTGTGGCCTTTTGCGTTTAAATCATTATTTACAGGGATTATTGAATATTTGACACAGACAAAATATTTTCTTAAAAAGTTACCTATACACAGTAAAAAATTTTGCTCGTGTAAATTTTTTAGTGTAGGGGTAAAAATATTAGAGTTGATTTGTAATTGTAAAAGTTACACTACAAAATACACTAGGTAGCATTTAGTGCTTATTAACTTTATTAAACACATTTAAAGAATATGAACATTATTCATTGGTACATTCACACTATTTATTATTAAAATAAATCAAAAGGGTAGAAAAACTTAATGCGAGTGTTTATTACCCCTTAATATGTTAAATAGTGACAAAATGTACACTACAGTGCATGCCAATTTCTTTGTCTGTTTTGATGTTACTAAGAGCTCTTTTTTCTTTACACTACTAGTGCACATTGTACCACAATTAAAGTTAAATTACACCAATATTGGCAAAATAGACTAAAAAATGCGTTTTAAAATGTTTGGTTGGTACCTATCTACCTACGCAGTGCATATCCGAAGATACCGCGTTGTGGAAGTGTGGCATTTTTGTTAAGTTAGATTTTAATTATGGTGAATCCATAAGGGGACATTCTTATTTTTTGGTAAGTCCTTTTTCTTTAAGCCTTAATACTCAATAAATACCAATATGTTAAAAGGATGTCCATACCCGACCTATATTATATATCAATAATTTACGTAGGTCGGGTACTTGTAACATTAATAATATAAATACATACACACTTTATTTACTTTTTATTTCCAAGCGTAATGGTTGTTATATTAATTAGGTTAACCTATACCTACATTTTTATTAATATTATGGAAAATTTGTACACGTGTGGTAAATCCCCGACATACAGCCGCCTGACGCATCTCTACCAATGGGATCACCCATTTTTTATAACAGAAAAATGGATTACTGATGAATTCTCAAGATAATTCATTGCTTACAAGTTGACAGCCAGTAAAACATTGCATTGAACCATGAAGCCAGCCATACGACTCAAATATTAAATTATATTTTAAAAGGCACCGATTTTGATAATTGTCATAGGTTTTTGTTCAAAATAAATGTTTCTTTTTATTTACATTTTTGTTTTATTCACTATCGCCAATAGGTTTTACTCAAATAATAGTGTTAATTTGCACTAAAAGATTAAAAGTACTTACCTCTCTAAAATTAGAATCTTTCCAAAGTAGTGTTAATTTACACTGATCAAAAGTGGGATTTTACCCAGGAAGTGCAGAAGTACACACTTTTTAATACAGTGTAAAATTACTTTATCCTTAGTGCTATAGTGTTAAATCATACTTCCTTACTTGGGGAAAATTACACTACAAATTAACAATTATTGTAGTGTTATAAAACAACACTATTTAGTGTGGACCTGTGTGAACTCTAATTAGTATTGCTTAGAGTTGTTTTTTTACTGTGTAAGAAAATATTTTATCCCGATCTTGACCTGGTGAGAGACTGGAACCATTCTTCAAAGAAAGGATATACTGAAACGTTTTGTGTCTGAGTATGATTATGTGACCTTATTATTAATTTTTCGTGGGTTTATCTGTGCCATGCGAATTAATCTATGCCATTTCTCTGCGAGTAAAGGATTTTTAGTAACAATTTGTTTAAATAAATTAGTATTTCAATTTCAAGTTATTTATTTATTAAATAAATACTTATTTGTTCAAACATAGAAAGTCTGTTTTCTATCAAATTATTATTAAAAAACCTTAATTCGCATGGCACAGATAACCCCACGATAAATAAATAATAAGGTCACATAATCATAATCAGACACAAAGCATTTCAGTAAATACTTTTTTTCAAGGGTGGTTCAAGTCTCCACCAGGTATTTGTAATAAATAAAAAAGATAAATGGTCGGTATCGGTAATTCGAGAAAAATTTAAAAAAAAATGTACTTGCATATTAAAACATAGTTTTTCATTCCGAACAACTTTTCATATTAGTTTTCGATATTAGTCACAAATAAAGGTACTTTAGTCTTGAACCAAATTCATATTTTTTGTCAAACCTTGTATATGACTGAAAAAATTTGATATCTTATTTTAGGTTTTAGAACATGCAGAACTTTTTATAAAGAATAACTTTTCTTCATAAAATTAATATTAAGAAAGTTTCCCATATGTAGCCAACTTAAGTTTTTTTTACTACACTAAACTTAACCAATTACTGTTCGTTTTAAAACGTCTTTATGGCATAATATTGAACGTGTGAGGGCCCCTTTAGACCCACACATTCAACTAAATATTGCAACCCCCGCTATTTAAAATTAGTTAGCGTGCGTAAGCAGCCGTGAGATGTATCGTTTATGCCGCGACAGGACGTTTTCCGGCAGATTTCGGTTGATATGTGACCAAACGGTAACCGGGGTCACAGATATGTCACAAAGTATCATTATATGTATAATCTTTTTTATTTGAAGAGCTACAATGTCGGTTAATTTGGACAAATGTTGTGAAATAGCAAGACTACTAAAATCGAATTTATAAACTCGGAAAATATTTGCGGTTCTTAAATAATTTAAAAAAAACTGAAAACCTGTCAAACCAAAAATCATTTTAACTTTGTATTCCTGTAAATTTTGAAAAAAAGTGTTTACATTTATTCACATTTTTATCCAGTTTGTGATTTTTTTCGCCTGTTAGATTTTAAGATACCACCACCATCTTTTGTTTTTCCTATGACCGCCATAATGGAATTTTACAGGGATAGAAATAAAATTAACGATGTATCAAACTATGGCGTCTATTATAAAAACAAAAGATAGTGATCGTAACTCAAAAGCCGGATTTATAGTTCTAAAAAGTAGGAGTAGCAGTAGCAGTAAGCCAGTGTTACCAATATAATAATAAAATAAAATGTCTTCATAAATGTCTGCAATGTGATTGTCTGGAGTAGGAGTAGCAGCAAGAAAAATTAAAAAATTGGCCATCTATTACGCCAACGACCTTGGTTGCTACTGAACGCGACTCCATCCATTCACATTGCAGCATTTATATTATTATATTGGCAAAACTGGCTTACTATAAATCCGGCTAAAACAGAAATTGGATGAAAATGTAGAATAAAGAGTATAATTACATGTAAAAATTTCTTTGTTTCAAAATTCTCAGGAATAACAAAGTTATAACAATTTTTGATTTTAAAATGTTTTAGTTTTTTTTTAATATTATGAGTACTGCTGGCTTTTCCCAATTTATAAATTCATATAGGCTTGTGGTTATGCAACTTTAATCTAATGTAACCAACATTGCAGTGGCGGCTGTTGGATTTTGGGTATACCGATATCTCAATTATTAGATATGGGACCCATACCAAATTTATATGGGTTTATAATGACATTAAATAAACAAGTTCTGCGCAAGCAGAATTTAAATTGAAGTTTGCGAAAAAAGATAACTTTTTGCTCGGCCCCATGGCGCCCCCAATAAATATAATATAAATTTAATTGGTGCAATTTATTATTTACCATAGTTTATCGACAAATTTCGTTTAAAAAATCCAAATTAAACAGATTTTATACCATTTTAAATTTTTAATATTTCTTTTTAAAGAAATAATAAAAATTTAAAATGATATAAAATCTGTATGATTTGGATTTTTTAAATAAAATAAAGGCAATATTAACAAAACACTTAAGCACGACCAAACTCTCAGGGAGTGCGTAACCGAATGCCTCCAACCAAACGTATTTACAATTTATCATATTAACAATTAATCATACAAAAGCGTTATATAATAATGCTTGACACATCCAGAACGCATATTCGATATTTCTTACAGTCGTCCACGCTACTGTACCCGCGTCCTCGAGGGTTTCTCATTGTGGGGTTGTCACCTAAAGGCAAAAACAGAATTAACTTTGTGGTATCCTGGGTAACAATAACACACGCATAGGTATATAATAGTTTATTCAATTCACCACAACAATTCAACCCTAACTTATAGACACTAAACTCTAGATAAACTCAATAAGTAACAACGATAACAGGTACTACCACTCTGCTCGGTGCCTGATCAATTACGAACTAATAATAATATTCCGTTATAAAAAAGTAAGGAAGTTATGTAATAATTAATCCTCGGTGACGCGCTGCCACATTCCGTCCCTTTTTTTAAGCTTCAACGGGCTCACAGCTTCCCGGGTACTTGCGCCTCCATCGATAACTTCCGCTGGTGTCGTGGGGTTTCCTGGTTCTTCCATCGGCCTCTGAAAAGTAGAACTTGGGTCTTTCCTGGTTTGTTCATCCGAGTCCTCTATAGGGATTTTCTTTACATGGCTGATGTGACGACGAATAGTTTTTCCTTCCCCTACCATCACTAATTCATTTCCACTTTTTTGAGTCACGGAATATTCTGCTTTTCCGAACCTTGACATTAACTTGTGGGCCGGTGTCATATTCTGCACCACAACTTTGGATCCAATTGTGATGCTGTCTTCTTTAGCTTGACGTCTGGAATCCTATCTTTCTTTTCCTTTATGTTTGCTTAATATGTCTGCATCTCGCGCCTCCTGGTCTATTTCCTCTCCCACGATATCTACTATGGAGGGGATCTTATCTCGTATCATCCTGTTAAACAACAATTCTGACGGTGACTTTCCCGTTGTACCATGAGGTGTTACATTGTACATCATTATAAATTTTTGCACTTCCATTTTGTAATCTTGCTTGTTGTTATAAGCTATTTGTAACCTCTTCAGAATGGACCTATTCATATTTTCTACTTCCCCATTAGCTTGCGGCCAGTAAGGAGGGGTGTGAATCAGTTTAATGTTTTTTTCCCAGCAATACTGCTTGAATTCGTTGCTTGTAAATTGTCTTCCGTTATCGGTTCTGATAGATCTCGGAATCCCAAAACGCGAGATAAGTTGTGTTAGACATTTTATGATCGTTGTTGATGTTGTCGTTCTCAAAAATTGTATGTCTTGGAAGCGGGAGTAGTAGTCGATTACAACCAACACCAACTCTTGGTTTGGCAATGGGCCCAGTAAATCCATGGCTATACATTGCCATGGTCCCTCCGGGAATTTATGTCGATTCATTGCCGGTGGCTTTTCTGGCTGTCCTACTAAAATGCAGTCTTTGCACTTTTTAACGAACTGCTCCACCTCGCGGTCAATTTGCGGCCACCAAACTTTTGCCCTTAACCGCCTCTTCATCACGCTTGCTCCTGGGTGGCCTTCGTGGGCCAGCTCAAGTACCTGGGCTCTCTTAGATGCTGGAACTACAATCCTGTTATTTCGTAGTAGGATGGGTCCTAAGTTTGAAAGTTCCAGACGGAACGGGAAATAAACGTTTTTATCAGTAGCATCCCATGAATTCGTTTCGATTTTAGTAACTGCATATGACAATTCTGGATCTATTGTACTTCCTGTAGATATCTCCGTGATGGACATTTATTCTCTATTATTGTGCAGATATGGTTGTCACTTTCCCTGTCGAATGTTTTAATATTTCCTATTTTGCAAAGCCTGGAGAACGAGTCTGTTAAACTTTCCTGGTCGATAGATTACTTTAAATTTGAATGCTTGAAGTCGTAGGACCCATCGTTCAATTATTGCCGGTGGTCTCGAAGTGGGTTTAAAAATCGCTTCGAGTGGTTTATGATCCGTGACGAGTTCAAACTCTAATCCTGCCAGATAGTAATAGAAACGCTCCACTGCCCAAACCAGACTTAAACTTTCCTTTTCCGTTTGGGAGTAACGACGTTCCGTATCGGAAAGGCCCTTACTGGCGAAAGAGATTACTTTGGGTAGGTCTCCATCGAATTGAAGCAGCACTGCTCCCAGCGCTACCGGACTTGCATCAGCTATAAGTCGAGTTCGTTTAGACGGGTCAAAATAACTGAGAGTGGGAGGTCTTGACAATGCCTGCTTTAACTTTTCAAAATTTTGTTGGTGTTTCTGTAGCCAGTCAAATTTCGTTTCACGCCTAGTGAGTTGTCTAAGTGGCTCTGTCAACGTTCCCAGATCCGGTATAAACTTTCCAAGGTAGTTTACTAGCCCTAAGAAACTACGCATCTCTTCTTTGGAGTTTGGTGGTCGGAACTCTAGGATCGCCTTTATTTTGTTCTTGTCTGCGTCGACTCCCTTATAAGACAACTAGTGCCCAAGGAAATCCTATTCCTGTACTTTCTTCAAACATTTATTTTTATCTAGACGCACATTATTTTCTTGGAATACCTCAAGAGTCTTCTTTAAACACGAGTCATGTTCTTCTTTTGTGTTCCCATAAACGATAATGTCGTCCAAGTAGTTCATGCAATTCTTACACGGTGCTAGGATGTTCTCAAAAACACGCTTTTCTGGAGCCGACGCGTCACCAAACATTAATCTTTTATAACGAAACATTCCTTTATGCGTGATAAATGTTGTTATCGGTCGACTATCTACATCCAGTTCCAGTTGGTGGTATGCCAATCTAAATCTAATCTCGAAAAATACTTGGCGTGCTTAATTCGTGTAATCATCGAATCAAACGTTGGAAGGGGGTAGTTTTCGCGCAAAATAGCTTGGTTCGCCCTCCGCATGTCCAAACCAATCCTAATTTCACCATTTGATAAATAGGTGATAACGATTGATGAAATCCAAGGGCTGTATGCTTCCACTGATTCAATAATGTCTTTTTCTATGGCTTCGTTTAGTTTTTGTTCAACCAATGCCTCCACTGCGATAGGTACCCTCCGCAAAGGTTGTTGGACAGGTTTTACAGATTCATCAATCGACAATTTAACTATAACGTTGCGAATTTTTGGGAATGGCTGTATCTTTGTAACCCGATTAACTCCTAAACCTAGTTTTAATACTCCTAATCTCTGCGCTATTTTTTTTGCCAAGATGGATATCTCGCCCTGATTTACTACTACGAATGACGTAATCACTTCATTTTTATCGTCTGTCATGACGGTGGTTTGGAATTGATGCCGGATTACCAACAGTTTTCCGACAGCGTAGGGTCTAAGGGATTTTCCTGTGTTCGACTCGAGGTTCCAAATCGAGGCTTGATTTTTCTTCATAGAATCCCAGTCGTTTCCATTAATAATGTTTATTTTGGAGCCGGAGTCGATTAATAGTGTTACAGGTACACCCCCAACATGGCATTTAATTAATTCATCCTGGTTTTTACATGTTTGGTTTTGAATACTTCTATCTAATTTGAAACACTCGAAATCCTTGAATTCCTCTTCGGAATTATCCCCTTGAGTCGATGTTCCTGCCCCCAAATAATTTACGCGAGATCCCGAACCGTTTCTCTTCCGTTTATAATTTGTATGTTTCGGATTAAACGAATGTGGTCTTTTACTGGTTTTTGTTCTGCATTTGTTTACAAAATGACCATTACGTTCACATCTGTGGCACTTCGAGTTTCTTGTAGGGCACTTTTCGTCTGTCCCTAGATGGTTAGTTCCTCCACATCTATAACAGCTTGTGCTAGTTTGAGTCTTTGTCAATATTCTGTTTACTGATGTGGATGGCACTGCGGTATCGTCAGCTTTCATTTCCTTAGACTGGTCCCTTACTTTCTCGTGGATTTGGCACATGTCTACTATCTCAGATAAAGAGCGTTCTTTCTCTAAGAGTTTTCTCTTTAATTCTACTGGGGCCCAGTCATCAATCAGCTTGTCTTTTATATTTATTTCACTTGCTTCCTCACGGGTATTTCCAAATGAACATTTTGCTGCCTGTTGCCTCAATTTCAGCAGAAACTGATTTACAGTTTTTCCCTCCCCGGGGTTTAGGTTCTTGAATGTGTGCCGTTCGAACGTTGAATTTTGCACTGGAGAAAAATGCTTTGTCAACGCGTCTACTAGGATTTGGTAAATATCGCCCTCGTCTGCTACAGCACCTGGGATATTAAACGCTACTTCCTGTAACTGTGCTCCTCCGATATGTAATAGTTTGTTCCTCCTTTTTGTTTTGTCAGTTATGTCCTCCGAGTCTAAGTATAACTGGAAAGAACGTATCCATTTTTGCCACTCGTTTCTGATATTTGCCTTTCCAATTGACTCGCACAAGAACGGTCTAAGTCCCGATGAGTCACCAAATATAATGCCAGGATATTGTCCCTGCGACGAAAACTCTAATATAGTATTCGGATTTAAATCGGTTCTTTATTTATATTTCTCCTTGGTTAAAACATTCTGCCCCAAATAATGTGTAACTAAATTACAGCTGATTGTAATTGCACTTGCGTTCTTTATGAAACAATGACATTCCGTTACTTCCTGTCTCCACAATTTAATGCGAATTTATCACACCAAATCTGAAACTCTGTGTATCACAATTTAATGCGATCTTGTTACAGTTTAAAGCAACTCTCTGTATATCACAATTTAATGCGAACCTGATGCAATTTAATGCACCACCTTGTGTATCACAATTTAATGCGATCTTATTACAATTAAATGCAACAGTTCATTGCAACTCCCTGTATATCACAATTTAATGCGATCTTATTACACTTTAAAGCAGAAGTTGCATTACAACTCTCTGTATATCACAATTTAATGCGAACTTGGTGCAATTTAATGCAAAAAACATTGTGTATCACAATTTAATGCAATCTTATTACAATTTAATGTAAAAAGTTGCATTGCAACTCCCTGTATATCACAATTTAATGCGATCTTATTACCATTTAATGTAAAAAGTTGCATTGCAACTCCCTGTATATATCACAATTGTGATTGTTGAACTTGTTACAATTTAATGCTCAGCGTAGTTTGTTACCACATTACTTTGGTAGCCGTTTAAAACGTGTTCGCCAAATGGGTAATTTAAAAAAAATAATTTACCTCAGTCGCCATTTGTGGTATCCTGGGTAACAATAACACACGGATAGGTTATAATAGTTTATTCAATTCACCACAACAATTCACCCCTAACTTATAGACACTAAACTCTAGATAAACTCAATAAGTAACAACGATAACAGGTACTACCACTCTGCTCGGTGCCTGATCAATTACTGACTAATAATAATATTCCGTTATAACAAAGTAAGGAAGTTATGTAATAATTAATCCTCGGTGACGCGCTGCCACAAACTTCCCTCTCATTACCCATTGATTCCCTCGTTAAGCATCTACATTTGTCACTTGAGAGTCGAAGCTTCCTTGGACATCATTGTCATCACTTAAATCTGTGCGATACGGTTTTAACTTGTCCACAGCGTGGATATATTTTCTTTGAGATCTTTGAGACCCTGGGAGGTCTTCGACATCTGTCATGTTCCAACACTTTTGTTACGAGATAAGGCCCACTATATTTGGGTAATAGCTTTTTACTGCGTCCATCGTTTGACACAATGTCTTTCCGCAATAGAACCTGTTGCCCTACTTCGTAAACGATAGGTCTACATCGTCGTGAATCATACTTATTCTTTTAATATTCTTGAGACTTACGTATATTTGCATCGGCACTTTTCCGAGCTGCTTCAATATCAAACGGTTGGTCATTGCAACTAACGAAATTACTTAAAAATGCATCACTCATGATGCAGCACTCAAATAGGCGCCATTCAGCTTATAGGCAAACCGTTACGGTTATAACAATAATTTTTTTATTTAATATCATCGATCCTCCTTGCGAAATCTATGTAGACCCATGCTTAAAAAATTTGTGCAAAAAAATACAATTAAAAAAGTATATCGTGCGGCAGTGTAAATATTTAAAATACATCATTGACTGCTCAAACATAATTTTACATTTTAAATTATCATTTTGTATTCGTTTACTCGCATCTACTAGGTATAAACGCATACGGCAGTGTAGTAGCTATTCGATGGCTAGACCCGCACGCATTCAAATATGAAAAACTTCCCTTCTACATGTCGGGCCCACTCTAAATTTTTTTTTTATTCAAAGGTAATGTAATAAACTTCGATTTTATGCTATTTAAAAAAAAAATAAAAAATACACATTGCCTCAAAAAATGCAAAATTTTGCAAAATTTCAAAAAAAAATTGCAATTTTTTTTTGTTGCAAAAACGGTATAGCCCATTGAAAAGTACGGAAAAAATCATTTAAGGTGATTAAACTGAAATATTTAATAAAGCGATGAACAGAAGTTATGAATTTTTAAATAAAAAGCGATTTCACCAAAAAGTAATAAATCGATAAATTTCAATAATCCATAACTCTTGAATGAACAATCCTAGAGCAAAAAAATTGTATGCTATGATTCTTCGTTATAAGAACAACAAATAAGTAAAGTTTAAACAAAATCGTTGACAAACATTTTTTCACCTGGTACACTTGGCAAATTTTGCCCCATCTATAGGTTTCGTAATCTTCTCGATTGAGTGTAATACCCTGCTGAAAAAAACTGATCGAAACTCGATCTTTTTTTATCATATTTAATCATGGTCCAGAAAATTCTCGATCCTTTTTTATCATATTTAATGAGGTTCTAGAAATTCTCGATCCTTTTTTATCATTTTCGATCAGATTTCGCAGTCGATCCTATTTGATCATGAAAACACGATTGAGTTTTGATAACATATTATCGAAACTCGATCGTGTTTTCATGATCAAATATGATCGACTACTAGGTTCTTGAAATTCTCGATCCTTTTTTATCATTCTCGATCAGATTTCAAAGTCGATCCTATTTGATTATAAAAACACGATCGAGTTTCGATCCTTTTTCGAACATTTTTGATAAGGTTTTCGTGGTCAAAAAGGATCGTTTCGATCCTGTTTTCATGATCAAATAGGATCGAAACTCGATCCTTTTTCGATCATTTTCCATAATTAATTCTAAAATAAAAGGTACAATTTTCAAAACATGAAAACTTTATTTGGCACTTTCAAAAAGATCGGATGACAACGATGATGATGATGAAATTCGTAATTATAATTACATTTCCTTATTATAAGAAAAAGTAGTATTATGTACTACTTTTCATGCGCTACCTTATGATGATTAATTAATGATACGAGGTATTGCGCCTAGGCCATCGATATATTTAAATTAAAAAAAGTTCCAATAAAATAAAATCTTGACATACTTGTCTAGGGAAATCTAGGGATTTTTTTGTAAAAAATCTGGGGAAATAAAAAAATATCATCTGGCAACCAGACAGTAATGTGTCTATAATCTGTGCACGTGCTTGTCATCACAGATTATAAAACATGTTGTTTAGTGTTTTTTGTTATCGATTTTACGGTTTTACTGTGGGTTTTTCTATACTATAATAATAAAAAATTCTATAAAAAGTACTGATTGCCATCAAACAAAAAAAACTTATGATTCCCGAGGTTGCGGCAATTTTTTATGAATTTTGTTTTTTCGGCCCCTGAAAAGTAAGGTTATGTATACAAATTTTACTATGAATTTATTTGTTATAGGTAAATTTAAAGACAGCAAGATAGCAAGATGTCAATTAATTTAACCGCTGATGGACCATGTGCTTTTGTTAAATTTTGCGACACGGGGCACAAAAAAAGGGTGTTGCTGTCGGAAATTTCAAATTTAGATGCAAAAACTTTATCTCGAAACAAGAAATACTTTATTGAACGTGAGGGAGCAACTGCGCAATGAGTTGTTTCTTTTTTTGCAAGTAAATAATTAATTTTTAGTCTTGATTATTGCAAATTGTATATAGTTATACAGGGTGATTCAGTTTTAACCTACCAGGGGAAAATGTTCCTCCCATTATCCTGATTCAGAAAAATATCACACATTAAGTTGACAAAGAAAAAACGTTTTTTCGTCATATCTTCTATGAAAATGATAAAAATTAATCATAATTTTGTATACATACCTTTCATATGAAAGCCCTATTTTTGAAAATAAAAATTGTTAAAATTTGATACAACATGTTGCATTGGCGTGCAATGGGGCCACATCAAAATATAAAGAAAAAAGGTACGCCACAATATATGAGCTAAAGCAAAACGAAAATACAAATCCAAAAAAAAAATTAGAAAAATCGCCGAAGGAAAAAAGGTATGAATGAAAATTTGCAAGATTATTTTGCAAAAGTTAAAAAGACAATATTAAAATATATATTCCCCTAAAGGGACACTTTTTTTTGTTTTAGAAAAAGGATAAAAATTTCATCACCATCGTCATCCGATATTTTTGAAAACGAAAATGTCCAATAAATTTTTCATGTTTTGTAAATTGTATCTTTTATTTTAGAATTAATAATGGAAACCTTATGAAAAATGATCGAAAAAGGATCGAGTTTCAATCCTGTTTTCGTGATCAAAAAGGATATCGAACCTCGATCCTATTTAATCATGGAAACAGGATCGAAACTCGATCCTTTTTGATCACGAAAACAGGATCGAAACTCGATCCTTTTTCGATCATTTTTCATAAGGTTTCCATAATAAGTATTATATACAACTTTTCATACTCTTACCTTATGACAGTAGTCTGAAAAGAGAGACCCAAAAATGACTTATCCCCTTATTCCCCGAAACCACGGAATTATTGTTGTGAATATTATTTTATAAAATATATGACTGTTATTATTATAATTACGAATTTCATCATCATCGTCGTCGTCATCCGATTTTTTTGAAATACAAAGTGCCCAATAAAGTTTTCAAGTTTTGTAAATTGTATCTTTTATTTTAGAATTAATTATGGAAACCTTATGAAAAATGATCGAAAAAGGATCGAGTTTCGATCCTGTTTTCGTGATCAAAAAGGATCGAAACTCAAAACAAAGAAATTGGCAAGCACTGTAGTGTACATTTTGTCGCTATTTAACACATTAAGGGGTAATAAACACAGTTTTTCTACCCTTTTGATTTATTTTAATAATAAATAGTGTGAATGTACCAATGAATAATGTTCATATTCTTTAAATGTGCACATTTAAAGAATGTTTAATAAAGTTATTGTAGTGTGTAGTATTTTGTAGTGTTACTTTTACACTTACAAATCAACTCTAACTTTTTACCCCTACACTAAAAAATTTACACGAGCAAAATTTTTTACTGTGTGGAGGCCAATAAGTGCATGTGATGATAAGCATAAATCGTTTAAATCGACTCACTCAAACATAGCCTTTTTAAACCATGAAATGGCTGAAAATAGTGATTTTTCGAAAACATGAATTTTTATTATATTTTTTTGAACTCTTAGCCAATATTATTTGAAAATGTTTTCATTGCTTTTATATAGAGTAAGGAAGGTCTTTGGTAACAAAATCCATTTTAAAAATTTTGCTGGCAAGTTGTTCTAAGAATATATGAATTTATAAAATTAGACAATTTTGCCAAAAAATTGCATTTTTAAAAAAATTCACAAAGACCATTTAGGGCATCAATAACTAAATGTGTCCTATATAGTTTAAAAGAGAAATATTTTCTTAACAATTAACAGTTTGTTTAATTTCGATAGCTTTATTAGCAAAATAAGTACAATTTTTTAAAGTTAGGTCTTCACAGTAACTTTTGCATAGCCCTGTATAAATAAGTAAAGGGGGAAAAAAGAAAAGGTGAGTTTTTTTTTACTTCTTGGGTCCTTGTCTATTTAGAGTTAAAAAATAAATAAAATTAGAGGATATAAGGTGCACTCATTGGTGGCCAATACATGGAATTACCCACTACAAATATTTGGAAACATTTAATAAAAAGTAAAAATAAAAATTATAGTAAACTTAAAAACTCAACATAATAAAGAAGTATATTATTATTATATATATACCTTGGTTTAATATGGTTCTATCTGCCATTATCTCAAAAATAAAATTTTTAAATAAAAAGGTTCTATGTACAATATAGAAATCTTTTTATGCAAAAATAACATTTTCGAGAAAATGGCTGATAGAACCATGTTAAACCAAGGTAGCAATATATAACTACATAGGACATAAATAAGTAATTACTAGCTATTAATATCTAAATAGCTAACAACAAACTTAAAAAAATTTTTTTAATAATTAAGCAAAAGTAAAAAATAAAAATTTTGGAAAAAACCCAACATAACTTGTTTATAATATACACCAGTGGAAAAAATTAAAGGATCAAAAATTTATTTCAAGTTTTTAGCGATTTTTCAAATGACTGTATTTTTGTTAAAAATGGCCGTTTTGTTTTTAATTTTCTGTCTACGGACTGCATTATTTTTTTTAACTAAACCACCATATGGATCGGATAGGTTGTTTATCCAGCTTTATTTTGTTTTTTTGTAGACTATTTTTCGCTGAGCTATCGGGCTTTAAATGAAAAAGGATCATTTGAATTTGAATTTAAATTGAATTTTTTTTGCAATTTTGTAAAAAAAAATCATAACTTTAAATGCTGTTTGGTATAAAAATGTAAAAAAAGTGGAGATAATTTTTTTTCATTTTATTAGAGATTATGAGCGTTTGAAAGTAAAAATAACGTGAAATTGAATCGAATACGATTGAATTTTTGAAAAAATGAAATCACGTTTTTTTCAATTTCAATTTCAATTCTTTATTCGTGTTAAGAACAAAAAGTTTACACAAGTCAAAATACAAAGTACAAAATATATATGTAAATAAATTACATTTAAAATTTAAACATTAAAACACAAAAATAAATATTTAGATATACCTAGTACAAGCATGGACAGACTAATTACTACATATTTTGTTTCATTAATGAAACAAAAAAACGGCTGGATGGATCGAATTGAAACTTAAGTTACCTAAAAAACACTAGCAATTACTAGTGTTTTTTGGGTATACTATAAAAGGCATACTTAACATTACGTCACCCTAATATAACAAGGTTGTATGTTAAAAAAAAACGAAAACTTTAAGTCTATGTTTCAACAGGATTATACGTGGCCTACGATTCACATCCCACTTAAAAATAATTCTATAGAATGTATATTCTATGTATACATATATACAGAGTTATTTTCAAGTTGTATGTCAAGGGTGGATTACATAAATCCTTGTAGAAGCATAAACTCAAATTTTTCGGTTTTTTAACATACAACCTTGTTATATTAGGGTGACGATTAGTCGTTTTTTAATATTCTCCATTCCGCGTGTGATTTTCCCAAAAACCTCCAAACCCCATTTTTTCAAGATTTTTCAAAATCATGTTACGAATGGAAAAAAATTGTTTTGAAAAAACATTAGCCGAACCTTGTAGGGCATTCATTCAAGTTTCTAAAACCGACCTTTTTGTGCGACTATTGGTTTCTGAGATATCGATGATCAAAGGAAAAATGATCCATTTTCATTCAAAGCCCGATAGCACAGCGAGAAATGGTCGTATCAAGGCCTACAAAAATCAAATTAAAGCTGGATAAACAACCTATCCGATCCATATGGTGGTTTAGTTAAAAAAAAATAATGCATGTCCGTACGCAGAATATAAAAAACAAAAAAAAATTAAAGTTTTTTCTTCACGATATTGATTAGGATTGCGCGATACTTGTTGCTTGGTAAACATTTTCGTCTTAAGGTCCAAAAACACGCGAGTGCGGCTTTCTTTTAAGATCTAAGAAAGCCGTACTTCTATTAAAACTCATAATAAACATACAAAAATTGTAGGCAAATAATTTACAGCTGTGCGGTACTCGAGTACAATTGTACTTAAGTACTCAAACACTGTACTCCAAGTACTTTCAGTGTACTCGGTACTCAGTCCCGAGTACTTTAATTTGAATGTATTTATACTTGTACTGATACATTTAAGATTGCAAAAATGTACTCGAGTACTTTCCCGTGTACTCGAGTACATTCCCGTGTACTCGAGTACTTTCCCGTGTACTCGAGTACTTTTACGTGTCCTCGAGTACATCCAAAGTATGCAATGAGTACATTTTTATGCAGTGAGGTTGGCGTGGACATATATGTGCAAATATGTGCGTGGGTGTTGAAAATTTGGCAATACTGCTCAGACTTGTCAAATTACGGACATGCTGCCTGAGGCAGCATCAGCCAGCTTGACTCACACGACAGCCTTAAAACAGCCTCAATCAATAAATAAAAAGATACAAAAAAGAGCATTGAACAAAAGGTTTTTACTTATGTATGAAATGTAATTTTGTTTATATTTTGGTAGAAATAAGGTTACAATATTCCTCAAAAAGATAATTAAAAAATAAAGCTAAGGCAAAGTGAAACATGATACTAGCCGGCCTTGATAATTAACATAAAGCGAAATATCAATATTTGATGAAGGCAATAGGCCGGCTAGTGTTTAGTTTTGCACTAGTGATTCTAAATTTATTTCTTATTAATAATAATAATAATAATAATAATAATAATAATAATAATTTATTTGCAGTAACTGTAAAAATATACATCAATGATATTCGCCCTATTTCTCTAACATTTTTCCCAATATTTCATAACTAAAGTGTACTCGGTACTTTGTACTCGTATGGGTACTCGATTACAACGGTACTGTACTTGTACTTGGTACTCGAGTACTTTTATATAAGAGTACTTGTATTCAGTACTCGAGTACTTTTTCATTGTACTCGGAACAGCTCATTGATTTATTTGAAATAAATCATGTAGTGGCAATTTTTGTTTGATTTTTTTAATGGCCGTAGAAAAAGTAAAAAACTGGCTTTCCCTTAAACGGCCGCCCCAAAAAATGGCCGTCCCAGGCGGTCCCCCAGTTGCCCGGGTGCTTAAGACGGCCCTGCTCTTTGATAAAGGCATGCCCAATATCGTCAAAAAAGTAATTAAATTACTTTTCTAACGCTATCCACTTCGTTTTAATCGGATAAAAAATGGCATAGTTACAGTTTAAATTTCATGAAATTAGCTAAAAATACACCCATGCAAAATAAAATCTTAAAAAATTTGCCTGGTATTTGTTGAAAGTTTATCAAACGTAACCCCGATTAAAACAAATTTGATACCTTTGGACGAGTACAGCTGAATGGCCCAATTGAGAAAAAAATACGTTTGTTATTCGTGTTCAGCACACCCAAATTACGTTAAAAACATGCATAAAAAATTCTATCTTTCTAAAGTTAAAATTTGTTATCTAGTGTAAAAATAAAAACAGAGGGATATCTAGGAGATGGTAGTTAAGTAATAACATGAATGTCCTTGCAACCAAATATTATACTTAGGTATATAATATATACTATATATATATATATATATATATATATATATATTCGTATACGAATTTGCGCCTTTTATGCGAATTCATATGAATAATACTATATAGTATTATCATTAATTATTATTATTACCCGGACAACAATCGGGATTTCCTGGTGAAGTAATGATGATATCACAACGTGATTTTTTTTCACGCTGTGATATCCTGAGTGCATACACATGCTTCATCACAGTGATATCATGTAGAACTCACGGTGTGATATTTGCAAAATTTGCGCATGCGTATATACGCCCTGCGAACTGCGAATTTAAAACATAGTTTGTTATTCACATTACACCCTTATAATTTATAAAACGTTGTTTGAATATCACGAATGTTGTCCGGGTTCAATTAAAAAAGATATTCCAATGTTTAACAAAACGTGAATGTTTTGTTAAACATTGGAATATCTTTTTTAATTGAACCCGGACAACATTCTTGATATTCATACGAACATCATGTCGTGATTTTCACAAATTTCATACTGATATCATACGGAAGTCACCGCGTGATAAATGAAAATCATACGAACGTCACGTCGTGATTTTCACAAATTTTATTCATACGGACATCATCCGGATGTCACTGCGTGAGAAATGAAAATCATGTCGTGATTTTTTATGCGTTTTGCGTGTTTGCGATTGACCAATGGCCTAAAAAATCACGACATGATTTTTTATGCCATCGGTGCACCGACATGTTTGGATATTTATTTTTGCGCCACATTCGTACATTGAAAGAAAAAGTATGTTAACAATTGAATTACCAGTTTTTGCGGTCAAATACATTTAATATTTTCTTGGATGTAAATTAACTAATAATTTTAATCCAAAAAAATATTCAATGTATTTAACCACTCAAAAACTGTTGATTCAATATATATGTAAGTATACTTTTTCTCTCAATGTACGAATGTGGCGCAAAAATACGACATGATTTTTTATGCCATCGGTGTTTGGTCATAAAAAATCACGAAATGATTTTTTATGCCATCGGTGTTTGGATATTCATTTTTGCGACACATTCGTACATTAAAAGAAAAAGTATGTTAACAATTGAATCAACAGTTTAACATTCAATATTTTCTTGGATTTAAATTAATTAATTAGTTAGTTAACTATATATAGTTAATTTAAATCCAAGAAAATATTAAATGTATTTAACCGCAAAAATGTTCATTCAACATAATTTTTCTCTTAGTGTACAAACGTAGCGCAAAAATGATTATCCAAACACCGTTGGCATAAAAAATCACGACATGATTTTTTGTGCCATCGGTCAATCGCAAACAGCGATGGCATAAAAAAACACGACATGATTTTCATTTCTCACGCAGTGACATCCGGATGATGTCCGTATGAATAAAATTTGTGAAAATCACGACGTGACGTTCGTATGATTTTTATTTATCACTCGGTGACTTCCGTATGATATCAGTATGAATAAAATTTGTGAAAATCACGACATGATGTTCGTATGAATATCACGATCGAATGTTGTCCGGGTATTATTATTATCAATCAATTGCCGGTAACGGTCTTAACTATTTTATTTTTAAATGATATCATAAATATTTAAAAAATAATTACCTATCTACTAAATTTAATTAATTTTAGTGAACTATTGGAGCCGCACAAAATCACTTACAAATCTTCACATAGAATATTGCTACGATTTAAATGAAATAAGCGTACCATTATCAAAGCAACAGCTAAAAGAAGCCACTTGGAGAAATTCACAATATTATAAAGCATTAGTATGTCAATTCAATGATATTATTATAATTATTATAATCAATATTCATATTTAGATTGCGAAACTACAAAATGAATTCTACAGAAAAACTAAACAAAGCATTATAAATAATTCAAGAGAATTTTATCCAGCACTGTTCTTGTACGAATTTTATTCGGAAAGAATCCGAAACACATTTTTTGCATTTACCCCAGCTAAGGAAGAAGAAGTTTTTCCTTATAGAATTGTTCAAATGCACGAATTTTTTAAAAAGAACAAATAAATTATTAAAATAAGACTTGTATTATTATTAGTATTAAAAAATATTTCTGTAATTTCAGTTTTGTGTCTTTACTCATAGATGGCAGTAGTCAAGAACTGTCAATATATTTAACATGGAGCCATGAATTTTAGGTTGGGGTTTTTGTAAATCTTGATTTTGGTGTCATAAAAATGGAGTTGCGTGATATTTATTACAATAAAAACCTATACGTAGAGACGGTAAGTTAATTTTTTTGAGATAACTAAAGTTCCATGAACGTTTAATAATAATTATTTTAAAGGCATCTGGCAACAAAGTATGTCGAGAGACTGTGTTATGTGGCTCCCAGAATATAATTCTGCAAGGCAAAGTTATTGTCCAATCGGAAGCAATAATAAGAGGTGATTTAGCCAATGTTAAAACAGGAAGATACTGTATTATTAGCAAAGAAGCAGTATTAAGACCACCTTACAAAAAATTCAGTAAAGGGTAAATAAACCCTTTGCTCTGTCTAAAGTAAATTATTATTATATATATTTTCATTTTAGTGTAGCATTTTTTCCATTGAACATGGGTGATCATGTATTTGTTGGAGAGAGGTCTGTAGTAAATGCATCTTCAGTTGGGTCTTATGTTTACATTGGAAAAAACTGTGTTATTGTAATAATTAACAAAAAATATTATTAAACAATTTAAATATTTCATATTTTAGGGGCGTAGATGCACACTTAAGGATTGCTGTGTGATTGAAGATAATACAATTTTAGCCCCTGAGACTGTAGTTCCCCCCTTTTCAAGAATTGGGGGCTCACCAGGGGTACAAATAGGTGATTTACCTGAATGCCAAGCAGATCTTATGGTTGATTTCACTAGGGGTTATTATCAACATTTTCAACCTGCAAAATTGGTTTAAACCCAGATTTAATATACATTATTAATATTTAGCTTTAATTTTTATATTTAGGTAGTATTTATTTAATAAACTGCTTTTTAAAAATAACTTGTTTGTATAAAATGCTTCAACAGTTTTAATAAAAAGTATTTCTGATAGTTTTTATGTTGTAGGTATATAGGGACTTTTTATTTGGGACTTTTACAAAATAGTACATAACACCCCATGTAGTGTGGTTTTTTGGATATACAGGGTGTTTCATAATATATGCGCAGGACTTCAAGATGTGATAGCTCATCCAAAAAGATGAAAAAAGTCGCTATTAAGTTACGCTCTAAAATGCACAATTTTCGAGATACAGGGTGTTGAAATTTTAGAAAAAAAATTCGTTTTTTTCGAATATCTCCGGAACCGTTTATCGTACAAAAAACAGCTTTTGTAAGCATTTTCTACTCAAAATAAGCTATGTTTTGTGCTAGAAAAAAGTTTTTTTTCCTCATAATTGGTGGAGATTTTGAAGGGGTAGCGGGTGTTTTTCTGCTCAACTTCTACGCCCCTGAAAAAACTACGGTTTTGAGAGGCCCATTCGAACCGCCAATGTTTTCTACACAAAAAAGGTACTCCTGGTCATAAGCTCTAAAGTTGACCGTTTTCGAGAAAAATCAACTTTTATGTTTAAAAACATGGTCAATTTAAAAAAAATATATTTTTTTTTACTAATTAAACAAAATTTATTTTAACGTTAGGACAAAATAAAAAATGATTTAAAAGTTGTCTTTGCTTAATTCTCCAAACCGTAAAGGTAACGCATTTCGCACATTTCAGCATTTGAGTAAAAAATCATTTTTTATTTTTTTTTTAATTTTGCAATTATCGTTTGGTTTTGTTACTTTTTCTAACGTTAAAATAAATTTTGTTTAATTGAAATAAAAATTTTTTTTCAAAAAATTGACCATGTTTTTAAACATAAAAGTTGATTTTTCTCGAAAACGGTCAGCTTTAGAGCTTATGACCAAGAGTACCTTTTTTCTGTAGAAAACATTGGCGGTTCGAATGGGCCTCTCAAGACCGTACTTTTTTCGGGGGCGTTGAAGTTGAGGAGAAAAACACCCGCTACCCCTTCAAAATCTCCACCAATTATGAGTAAAAAAAAATTTTTTCTGGCACAAAACATAGCTTATTATCAGTAGAAAATGCTTACAAAAGCTGTTTTTTGTACGATAAACGGTTCCAGAGATAATCTAAAAAACGATTTTTTTTCTAAAATTTCAATACCCTGTATCTCGAAAATTGTGCATTTTAGAGGGTAAGTTAATAGCGACTTTTTTCATCTTTTTGGATGAGCTATCACATCCTGAAGTCCTGCGCATATATTATGAAACACCCTGTATAGTTGTTTTTTACATTATTAGCTTTAGGCATAGAAAAAGAAAAACTTATTTCTTGGTACATAACTTAACATAAGTACCAAGAATGGCGCTAGTAAGCATATAACAAATTAAGATCTAAACTCGGCGATTCTAAAAGAGACTCTGATTCTAAATGAGCTGTGTTGATTGTATTCATGGAAATACAATAAATCGTTTATTATAGTTTATAACAGTTAACCATTCATTCATTTATAATAATTTATAAATGAATGGTTAACTGAAAACTTGGTCTAACTAACAAATTTAGGACCTTTAGTATATACAGGGTGTCCGGGAAAAGGAGGTCAATCCGTTAACCATATATTCCTTGAGTTAAAACAATAAGACTTTCATAATACCATTTTTCAATTTAGAGCTTCATGTCCGATATACAGGGCGACAAAGTTTGAAATTTAAAACTGATTTTTTTTAATAATTCGAGTACTTAATTGATAAGATATTAAGTTTAAATTTGGTACACTACTTCAACATAAATAGTTACATTTTTTGAGACCAACAAAACAAAAAACAATTGCCAAATAATCAAAATAGGGGGGTCCAGTACTCACTGACTCCCCCTATTTTTTAGTATACGTGCGCCAATGACTTCCAAACGGTATTTTTTCAGGTAATCATTTATTGTTAAAAAAAATTTGTCTCTTATAAAATTTTGATAAAATGATTTTTGTTTTAGAGATAATTTGTAACGTATGGGTCAGTCCATATCAAATCAACCAAAGGTTCTTCCCCCACCATCTCGGATTTTGATAATTTTTGGTAAATTTGTTTACCTCACTAAAAAACTCAAAAATCCCATATATGAATTTTTTTCGATAGGTGGTTTTTGTTTTATTGATTTTTGAAAATCAAAAAATTCCGATAAATTTGGGTCTTGCAAGTACTTACAAAAATAGCTCGTAAACTATTAAAAGTAGAAAGGTGAGTGATGGCTTATTTTTAAGGCCTATTAGAGACCTTTTTTATGATATATCACAGGACCTAAATTTTTTCAAAAAAAAAAATAAATTTCGAAACTTTGATATGGACTGACCCATACTTTACAAATTATCTCTAAAATAAATCATTTTATCAAAATTTTATAAGAGAACAATAAATGATTACCTGAAAAAATACCGTTTGGAAGTCATTGGCGCATGTACTAAAAAATAGGGGGAGTCAGTGGGTACTGGACCCCCCTATTTTGATTATTTGACAATTGTTTTGTTGGTCTCAAAAAATGTAACTATTTATGTTGAAGTAGTGTACCGAATTTAAACTTAATATCTTATCAATTACTCGAATTATTTAAAAAAATCAGTTTTAAATTTCAAACTTTGTCGCCCTGTATATCGAACATGAAGCTCTAAATTGAAAAATGGTATTATGAAAGTCTTATTATTTTAACTTAAGGAATATATGGTTAACGGATTGACCTACTTTTCCCGGACACCCTGTATAGCATAGGTACCTATATATATATATATATATATTATAATATATTACCCGGACAACAATCGGGATTTCCTGGTGAAGTCATGATGATATCACAACGTGATTTTTTTTTATCACGCTGTGATATCCTGAGTGCATACACATGCTTCATCACAGTGATATCATGTAGAACTCACGGTGTGATATTAAGATAAATTCATACTAAATTAAGCAACTTTTTGACAGAATTTGGTAACGCTGCAGTAACGCCATTTTAAAGTTACTCCATTTAAGGACACTTTAATTGTTAGGTGCATAACTTAAAATGTATATAAATTCCAATGGAATTATTCCATTGTATTTAACCCAACAAAGGGACCGTCCATAAATCTCGGGACGTTAAAAATGGTCAAAATTGAGCCTCCTTATATACCTAAGTAACCCCTGAAGGGGTTTTTAACTTAACTTACGGCAATTTATACCGCGCTACCTAATATCAGCTTAAAACTTAAAAAACATATCAATCAAATCATATTTTTGAAAAGTAGTTGCGGTGAGCACCATTTCTCAAAAAAACAATTTACCAATCAATCTATAATTTTAAAGTGATGTTCCTAATTACAATTCTGTGGGTAAAAGGCATAAGGGGATAAGTCAAAAAAAGCAATTTTTCGGTAGAGACTTAAACGTGTTCGTATTAATTCAGGAAATATATTTATGGTTAGCGAGCATACCCTTTTGCTAGCATATGACATGTGCTGGCAAAAGGATAAACCCGCTAACCATAAATGTATTTCCTAAATTAATGCGAACACGTTTAAGGCACTACTAAAAAATTGATTGTTTTGACTTATCCCCTTATGCCTTTTACCCACAGAATTAATAGCTCTACCTCGCGAACGAAGGGATCGAATCATGGGAAAATCATCGCTATTTACGTAAAAAAATGTTTCGCAACAGCAAGGTAATTCTATAGTCTATAGAGGTATAGTGCCTGCAGTGTAAGTTGGCATTGTAGTACCTACCTATATCCTAGTTGTTTTTTTTTAATTCAGTTGAACCCAACAAATTCATATATTACATGGACACTCTTCAAAGGTAGATACTAACGTTAACCCTAATCCTTAATTTTCTCCAGATTAAAGGTAAATAACCCCTTAATAAATAATATTTTATGGCTTTCTAAACAAACTATTATTAATAATTTATTAAACTTGATGTTAACTCTCCCAAAAAAATGCTATAAAATATAAACATTGGCACATGTTTCCTGTATACACAAAAAGGTTTTGGTATATAGCTGAAATTATAATTTAAGGATAATTAAAAAAATAACTAAATAACTTATAAAATATATTTAAAGGTCATTTATTCTTGGTTTGCGTCAACATTTTCAGTTTGGAGACCTTTGAATGTAGCTACGGGCACATATGTCACAAGAGTGTATAGTTTGTTCACTGAATCTTCATCGTCGTTTCTCCTGCGAGACAAACGTACTCTTACGCGGAAAGGAACATTTCTAAAACAAACAAAAAACTCTTATTAAACTGTACAAAGGTGAACATGATTAAAAAACTAATAAATACTGTAAGAATGTTTAGGAGGCAATAGATTTAAACTAAGATATAACTTTTCCTACTTTACAACCACTCTGTAATTTTACTTTTTATAAAGAGTAACTTTTTTTTATAAAATTAATAGTACCTAAAATAGTATTCCATATCATCCCAATTATTACATAAGGGTGTATCTTATATTTAAGTTAAAATGATCTCTAAAATTGTTAAATAATTTAACAATTTTAGAGAGCATTTTAAATATTTAAAGTTTTTAGCAAATTTAAATTATATTGGACTAATAGGTAGTACATCCAGAAATATAGAGATAGAGATATAGAGATATATATGTCTCTGAGTACATCTACTGTAATACCTAGTTTTCCAAAAAATAATTAAATTGGCTAAAAAATTGCAATCCTGAAAATGCACTGTAAAATTGTTAAATATGAGATATGCCCTTGTGCGATAATTGGGCAAATATGTATAAGAAAACTAAGGCGGTCACATTATATATTACACATTTTGTTTGTGTTTCACATAGGTACATCTATAGATACCATTATAGTATTTATTAGGGCTGTACAATTTAGCCAGCTAAAAAAGTTAGCTAAGTTAATTATGATCTGCTGATCAGCTTAGCTAATTTAACCGGTTAACTAAATTAGCTTAGCTAATTAGGTGGCAGCTTAATTGGTTAATCTAGCTTAGCTCAGCTAATTAGCTTAGCTAAGCTAGATTAACTGCTTATGCTGCCAGCTAATTAGCTAAGCTAATTTAGTTAACCAGTAATATTAGCTAAGCTTATCAGTTAGCTAGCTAATTAACTTAGCTAACTTTTTTAGCAGGCTTTACTGGCTAAATTATACAGCCCTAGTATTTATGGATATACATAAGTATAACAAAAATAAAATGATAATTTTACAGCATTTCAATCAAAAATTTAGATTGTTCTAAACTTCAAAACTTAAATATCTTTTAAATTTTACCTGATACAGCTAAACTGAGGATCTACAACCAAAAATTAAGTTTACATGTCCAAGCTGTGATATTTCAAAAGGTGAAAATTAACCTAGTGTCATTAACGTTTTAATATTTAAGATTATTTTGTTATACATGTCTTTATCATATGGGTATTGAAAAACAGCAACAAAAATTGGAGAGGTATTAGCTGGCCATACACAGGCGTTATTTCGCGCGGTTTATCGTGGCGTGTTGGGATGTAGCGGTTAGTAAGCACGAAAGAACGGCATGGCAAAAAAAGCGTCATGTTCCATACACTTGATAAAGTATTCAAATGATTTAGCAAGTGATTGCCCGTGGTATATCAGTTTCAAAGGAAAAATCGTATGTGAGTGGGCAAAAAGTGTCATTTATCGAGTTGTTTGAAACTGCATGTGCTCATGTACAAATTTTCAACGTGAAATTTTGCCAAGCACGCGGAATGTGGAGTGTGGACACTCCACACTCCAGAGGAAAGCACGTCTGAAATCCCTTCCCGTTATATCATTGCGCGCGGCGATACTCACTCACGTACATGATTTTCCATATGCAGATAACACGATAAACCGCGCGCAATAACGTCTGTGTATGGCCAGCTATTGGAGAGTAAAAATTGTCATTTGGATTAAGCATGCATGCAAATGTTTTGATACTAGGTAACATATTTAACAGCATCATAAACCTCACAATAAATACAAAAATAACAATTAGACTTAATTTTTAAAACTAATGAGCTGGCCAAATAGCTGGAATCCGCTAAAGGCCAAAACTTTTTAAGAAGAATTTTTAAAACTAATGGTGGATTTATGCAGCACAAATTAACCACGGTGGATTTTTAGGGTCAATTTTCGGATCATCAGGCAACCACGGTTTTTTTTCATAAATCGATTATATGCCTGTTATAGACAAAAAATACCAAAAATAAAAAAAATCTCTCGGTTTTTTTGTTTTTTATTAAGAAAAATATAATATAAATGGGTCTAATTTTACTTTATTGGTTATTTTGCATAAGGTATCAATTTTATCGAAATTCTGTTTTAACAGTGATATAGAACATTAAATTTTCTACAAAAAAGGTTATAAGCATTTTCTTTGTAATATATATACTTTAGGAGTAATATCCATACAAAGTTATAAATTTTTTAAAAATCGCATTTGCTGGTTCTTGTAATTGGAATTACATTGACACATAAAAGTGGATAAAGTTTCTACATTATAAAGTAATTTTTTATATATTTTTTATTGTAGAGTGGAAATTAGAAAGGGCCTAAGTGCCAAAAATAAAGTTTTGAGATAATCGAAAAAAACTAAATACATCCCTCGACATACTCGACCGGCTAGCCGCGGCTGTAAATTGTAATTTTGGCAATTAGAATTTTTCATAGGTTGCAAAGCATGGCACAGAGAACCTTTTTATGTAAAAAAGCCTTTTCTTATTTCCTCTCTTCAATTATACAGGGTGGTCCAGGATTAATCTGAAAAATTGTAATAATCGATAGAGTCTGAAAAAACAATAAAAACAAACCCAAAAACATTTTTCAAAAATACTCACCAACACACTAATAGCCCTTCAAAGGCAAAAAACGTTTTTTTAAAATAACTTTTAAACCATTAAACCGATTCTGCTTAAATTTTGTGTATATTTTGTATAATTTGCCTATAGGCAAATTTTTTTACAAAAGGCCCAGCGGCGGAGATTTTGGGGGGGGTTTTCCCTTTTTACCCCCATATTTCGACACCACTGGATTTTATTGGAAAATCATCAGATTTCTTATTCAATTTAGAAGCAAAACTTGTGTGTTAAATTTTCATAAGATCAGTGGTTTCGGAGATATTTGACTTTAAAATTTCAAAATCACCGAGTACACGGAATTTTATCATAATTTATTTTAAATCGGTAACTTGGTAATAATTATGCCACTTTATCAGTTTAGCAACATCGAATAATCACCCTATTGAAAGCGATTACTCCATTATTTCATTGGTAAATTTTTATTGGTCCAATACAATCATTCAGAAAAAAAATCATTTTTATTACTAAAATAATAACAAAAGTTCCGTGTACACAGTGTTTTTGAAATTTTAAACTGAAATATCTCCGAAAACACTGATCTGATAAAAAATTAACATAAAAGTTTTGCTTTTACATTGAAAAAGGATAAAAATAAATGATTTTCTGATGATTTTCTAATAAAATCCAGTGGCGTCGACGGAAGCTTAACCTATAGGTGTATACACAAAATTTGAGAAGAATCGGTTTAATGGTTTAAAAATTATTTTAAAGGACTATATCTCCGTTAGTATGCATTTAAAAAAAATGTTTTTGGGATTGTTTGTATTGTTTATTCACGCTCTATCGATCATTAAAATTTTTCAGATTAATCTTGGACCACCCTGTATATAATAATACTTAGAATTAATAATATTTAATTAAGTCGAAAAAACGTAATGTATAATACAATTTTAAAAATAACTTTTCTTATTTTAATAAGTAATTTAACTTAATTTTTTGGTTCTTACCACTTAAAATCTTGAAAAACTTGTTTTTCAGGTTTTGACGTTTACATTTTGCTTGGGTAACTATGATTAAAAATTAAATATAGTATCACATTGTTTAAAAAGTAGATTATTTATTTCTTTTTACTGAATTTTTTTTAATTCTATGCTTCTTTTATCGATTTTTTCTTAGTCATAAAGTATTACAATCGAAAAAGAGATCAATTTTTAAAAACTTATCTGCAGAAAGGCCGACCAACAAATTTTTTTCCCAAGTTAAATAAAAAAAATTAAGCAAATCATTTGTTTAGAAAAACTACGTTTAAAAATTACAGGAAAGCAAATATGGTAATAACCTTTTTTGTAGAAAATTTTTTATTCTATATCTTTGTTAAAACAGAATTTTGATAAAATTGATACTTTTTGCAAAATAACCAAACGAAGTGGCTATTTATACGTCCGACGTATACAAAATTTGGTATACGTCTTGAACTTTCATTGTTGAGTTTGGGTTGGTTTCGCTCACTGTCAATCAACTTAAATGGGCAAAAGTGAGCGAAACCAACCCAAACCAACCCAAACTCAACAACCCAACCCAACCGACCCCGCCCCATTGGCCCCCCCCGCCCAATTTTTCAACGAAGGAATATTCATATAATTACATATTATATTATATAACTGTAGCAAAATGAATATTAATGTAAAATTAAATAATAATCCTTTTCGCTATAAAAATAAAAATAAAAAAAAAGCTGTTGGCGCCAAGAATCGAACCTGGTATCTCTCGCATACAAAGCGGGCGCTCTTCCATCGGAGCTACCGAGCTTATTGAATAATTCCTTTTGTTTTGAAAATAATACCAGTAGCCAATGAAAGCACAAGACGTATACCAAATTTTGTATACGTCGGACGTATAAATAGCCAGTTTGATAACCAAAAAAGTAAAATTAGATCCATTTATATTATATTTTTCTTAATAAATAACAAAAAAACCGAGATATTTTTTTAATTTTTGGTAATTTTTGTCTATAATAGGCATATAATCGATTTATGAAAAAAAACCGTGGTTGCCTGATGATCCGAAAATTGACCCTAAAAATCCACCGTGTAACATTTAAGTTAAATTTAACATTAAAAAGTTAACTTGAGCTTAATATAATGGAAGCTTTTATGCAACACATTTTCATTAAATTAACATTTAATTGACCCATAAACCATAACTCGACATAAAAATTGTCAAAGTAAAAACTTTAGTTCACAAACATAAACAAGTTTTAGTTTTTACTGACCTGATTCCTTTGGACCACAGACTCTTGTTAAGTCTGGTGTCGATCCTTACATCAGGGGTTCCCATCTGCTTTTCGGCAAACTTGCGGATTTCCTTGATAGCGCGAGGGGCCCTTTTCTTGAATCCAATACCGTGTAACCTTTTGTGAAGGTTGATTGTGAATTCGCGGGTGACGACTTCGGTCATTGCTGACCTGGTCTTCTTTTCAGACTTTGTCTTGGCCATTTTTATGCTGAAATAAATAAATACTGTTTAGTGCATAACCTAACTTCACAACACACAAGTCAAAATTCTTCCAAACTTTAAAGAACTAAAAAAATACAAATGTAAATCGCTTGCCAGGCACACCAATGATAATTTTCCACTCATAATTGCAACAAATTATATTTTATTTGGCCGATGATTAAAGATTTATTTTAGAAAAACACGAAAACCCACCTTCAAGCACTACCGACGATACGAAAGAGGTCGGTAAATTTTTGCAGTTTCTTTGACAGCTTGATCGGTACCAAAACCTGTAATTTGTTTCTTTTAAGGTATATAGACGGCGCTTCAGTTGACACTAGAATCTAGTGACTAGATTTGACAGATGTCAACATAGGTGTGTTGGCGATACCAACATAAATTTCCCAATAAAATACCGACGTGTTTATTTTAATAATTACGATATTTTCGTGTAATAAAAAGCCATGTAAGCCTAAATATACCTGATAAATCCTCATTATTTAATTTTTTGTATTTTAGGTAACAGAAGCATTCCATGTACAAAGAATTGAATTATTAATTTTTAACACCAGTATCTTTACAAAAAGGTGTTATAAAGCAGTAAATCATGTCGTCTTCTGCAATTTACATATTAGACATTAAAGGAAAGGTGTTGATATCTAGAAATTATAGGGGTGACATGGATTTGGGGGTTATTGAAAAATTTATGCCACTGCTTTTGGAAAAAGAGGAAGAAGGCCTATTAACACCAATTTTACAAACTGCTAACTGTACATTTGCCTATATTAAAACAAACAATCTATTTATTGTGAGTACCACCAAGAAAAATGCCAATATTGCATTGGTTTTTGTGTTTTTACACAAAATTGTCCATGTTATGACTGAGTATTTTAAAGAGTTAGAGGAGGAAAGTATTAGAGATAATTTTGTTGTGATTTACGAATTATTAGATGAGCTAATTGATTTTGGTTACCCTCAAACCACTGATAGTAAGATTTTACAAGAATATATAACACAGGAAGGTCATAAGTTGGAAATACAGCCTCGTATACCTGTAGCAGTTACTAATGCTGTGTCTTGGAGATCAGAGGGAATTAAATACCGCAAAAATGAGGTCTTTTTGGATGTGATTGAATCAGTAAATTTACTGGCAAATTCAAATGGCAATGTACTTAGAAGTGAGATTGTTGGGGCTATTAAAATGAGGGTATACTTGTCAGGTATGCCTGAATTAAGATTAGGATTAAATGATAAGGTTCTTTTTGAATCAACTGGCAGGGGTAAATCTAAGTCTGTAGAATTGGAAGACACAAAATTCCATCAATGTGTAAGATTATCTAGATTTGAAATTGATAGGACCATCTCCTTCATCCCTCCAGATGGTGAGTTTGAGTTGATGAGCTACAGGTTAAATACCCATGTTAAACCTTTAATCTGGATTGAGTCGGTTATTGAACGACATGCTCACAGCAGAGTTGAGTATATGATTAAGGCAAAATCTCAGTTTAAAAGGAGATCAACTGCAAATAATGTAGAAATTATCATTCCTGTGCCACAAGATGCAGATTCACCTAAATTCAAGACAACTATTGGAAGTGTTAAGTATGCCCCTGAACAAAATGCCATAACTTGGTCCATTAAATCATTCCCAGGTGGTAAGGAATACTTGATGAGGGCCCACTTTGGACTGCCTAGTGTTGAATGTGAAGATACAGAAGGAAAACCACCCATTCAAGTCAAATTTGAGATACCATATTTTACTACTTCAGGCATTCAAGTGAGATATTTAAAGATTATTGAAAAATCTGGATACCAGGCTCTGCCTTGGGTGAGGTATATTACGCAAAACGGTGATTATCAACTTAGAACCAACTAAGCACGTTTTTATTGATTTTTAACGGTATTATTAATTTACCGAGGCAACTAACTCTACATGGTTAAATAATGCAGACTTAGTTCCATTTTTAGACTACCACTTAAGTACACTTTATACAGCTTATACATATTTAAAAACTAATTTTTTCAAAATTCTATTTTTTTTGTACAGATTGACCATATGTTAATGTTTACTTCTAATAGTTTTTGTTATTAGCAATATTAAGCATCAAAATGTATTTTATTAAATAAAAACCTATTACAAAATATACAGCTTTTATTTATTTTTTTGGTAACTTATGGACTAATTATATGAAGTGATTATATAAACTTAAATAAAATATGATATAAAAATAGAAAACATGCATGATATACAGGGTGTCCCAGGAGTCGCGCTCCACCTTAATAGTGTATGATCTTTGGTACTACTAAGTAGTCTTGTAAGTATGCAATGTTGCAATTTAAAAAATATCTCCCGTTTCTTTTTAAATAGCAAAGATAATTTTTTTTAACAATTTTGTGGGATTCCTGTGGGCCTGTAGATCATACACCTTTAAGGTAGTGCGCGACTTCTGGTACACCTTGTATATTAAATTATGGTAAAAAGTGCCCAATAAATACCCAAAAATAAGTCAAAATTTAATTCAGTTTTAAGATGATTTTCAATAATTTTTTTGGTTATTTTTTTAATTAACAATATGAAATTTTTGTCTTCTTATTTGATGTAAAAATATAACAATCTATTGACTAGACAATTCTAAATCTTTTTGGAATAACATATGTTTCAGTTACACTACCTAAATATACACAAAAATAATTTCAGATTATTCTTCAATTCTGGGGTTCTGCGTTTTATTGTTTGATTGCCTTGGGCCTACAGTCCCATAATTGACAATCAGTTCGTCACACTCGTCTTGGTAAATTGTATCTGGCTCACTTATAGTGGTCCTCGGTGAAACCAAACCGGCATATTCGTCATTACCCCTCGGTATTGTGTACATGCTTCGGCCTCTAAATCGACGACTTATCGAACTACCTATAAATTTAAAAATAATTAGTGATGTAAAAAAAACATTTTTTTCAAATAACAAAAAATATTTTAAAAACACTTTTTTTTAAAACATAGCATTGTTTATTACAAATTAAAGTATCATTAAAAACTAAACAGTGTTTAGTAAACACAACATAAAAAGGAAATAAGTAATTTGTTGCTTAAATGGCAAAATTAATGTTTAAAATTGTCATATTTTTGTGTTTCTTAAGTTGGCAGCACCACAATCCACACAATTTGTTGTGTGGATTGTGGGCAGCACAAAATATGAAATGACAATTTTAAAAAGTGTTAAAAATGCTTTTTTTTAAGATTTAAAAAAAAATGGCATATGAAAACTATTATAATTTAAAAATTAACTTTAAAGTTAATAACTCCACTTCCCTTTTTTGCACTTGTACCCTTTTGCTTTTTACTCCTTCTATATAAATAAACGATCAACGTAAAATTAAAATTATCTCATCTGTACAAACGATTTCAGCATAATCACACGTGGCTTTTTTATACTCAAAATCTTGAACTTGGTATGGTGCGCATATGTAAATTGATTTAAAAGAGACTTTGTTAAGAGGGTTAACTGATAAGTTATCAGTTATAACTTACCAACAATCCCCAAATGTTCAGAGATATCTCTTTGGACGTCACTTATATCCCACATGGCTAAAAAGGCCCCACAACAATTTTGTGTCCTATAATCAGGTCTAGCATATGGTTCATATGAGAAACTATAATGATGTGCTATAGCTGCCAAACACATCTCAATGCAAATTAAGAAATCCTTGAAAAATACAAACAATTAATTTAAATAATATTTATCATTAACAAAAAAAATACCTGCAACCTAGTTGATAAACCTAATCCATCATCAGTTTTACCACTTGTTGATATAGCCCCAGAATAAACCAATAAGTCAATCATTACGCCTTGGCTAAAAAAGTAAAATAGTAAAAAAAAACAAAATAAATTATATTTAACTTACAAAAAAGAAAAGAATACTACAGCCTTTATGCACAAAAATTTGGGTAATGGCCTCATAGGCCTCAGTTCAGCAATATTGGCCTTGTAAAACATAACCAAACAATACATTGCCACAAATTGTGACATATTATTTACAGCTAATAAATACGGAAAGGCCACAGTGCCTTTAAATTGTCCATCTCCATATACATCTAAAGTTTTGCAAAGACTAAAAAAATATGTTGGGTTTATGGCGATTCCCAGATAGCAAACGTGAATACGAAATCACGCGTGAGTGAATAATGTGTGCTATATGATTTCACACGTGAAGTCTTGAACTCGTAATTCACACGTGAGTAGATTATGAATTCATATTATAGTCTCGTGTGATTTAATCGATTTTATTTTAAAATACATGGATTGCATGATTAAAAACTGCACGTTTAAATATAAATAGAATATTAATATTCTAATATCAAAACATTACCTGACGCGCGAATTTTGGAATTATTATTTTAGTAACATTTTTAAAATTCGCACAGCTCCATTGCGCAATTATATAATATATTAAGTTATAAGTAGTTATATTATATAATTATATATTATAATATATTATTATAATTATATATATTATAGTAATATATATAATTACATAATATATATTGGTTTAAGAGGTCACAATTATATGTTATAGGTACATTAATAATTAATATATGTATATTATATATTAATTAATTAATTAGTTAACCTTAAGGTTATAATTGTAATGTATAACCTATAATTGAGGAGCAATCAACCAAAACCAGATAAATCCATTTTGACTTCTTGAATGATTCATATTTCTTTTAGTCGGATAAATCAATTGGAAAAGTGAATTTCAAGATAAACTTATTATAATAATATACTTATATATTATATACTAATATTAATATTAATATATAATATAATAATTATTATATAATATTAATATTATGATCATATCATATTATGATAACAAGTTTAGCTTGAAATAGATATTTCCAATGGATTTATCTAAACAAAAGAAATAGGAACCATTCAAAAAGTCGAAATGGATTTATCTGGTTTAGTCTGATTGCTTCTCAATTATGGCCTTTTAAACCAAGTTTTTGTGTATTTTTTTTAAGATGTTAAAATAAATATTTCGACAGATTAAATTATTTTGAAAAATGAAATCCATATTCTAAAAGCGCATGCGCAAAAAATAAAAAGTTCACGGGTGATGGCAAATTGGGCATCAATTGAGGACTCATCTGTCGCGTTATATGAATTCACGCGTGAATTTAATTTTCACGCGTGAATTCGTAGTGAATTCATAGTGAATTCATTTTGCTATCTGGGTTTTTTAATAGAATGGATAACTTACAATGATATAGCTGTTGTTAAAGGTCTTACAACAGTATATTGCAAAATACCATGTTTGCAAATATGGACGAATTCCCTAAAAAAAATTTATGGTTTTTTGAAACTTTCCAGGACATTTATAAGGAATATTTAACTAGAAAGTTTTCTATTTTCATCAGAAATTATATATATATATATATATATATATGTATATATATTAGGGTGGCATTTATAAGGAATATTTAACTAGAAAGTTTTCTATTTTCATCAGAAATTATATATATATATATATATATATATATATATATATATATATATATATATATATATATATATATATATGTATATATATTAGGGTGTCTCTTGTGAAAATATGTTGGTTTGTTATGTTTTAAGAGCCCTGTCAAAAGATCAGCTCCATTAAAAAAAAATTTGGGGTCGCTCAAGGTTTTTAAAAATTTCCAAAATCGTCAAAAATTGGATTTTTTTTATTTTAATTTTTTTTCTCGTTCCGATAGTATTTTTTAATTTAAAAATAATAATGATTCTGAAAATTTTAAATGGATATTTTCATTTCTAAAGGTCGCTCAAGATTTTTTTAACTTTCAAAGTAGAGTATTTTGAATGTTTTCGAGCGACCTCTGAAAATAAATATCAACGAACTTTTAGCGACCTCAAATCAAAAATTGATTTGAAATTTACAGAATTTTTATTATTTTCAACCAAAAAAATAATATCGAGACGAGAAAAAAAATTAAAATAAAACAAAAATTCAATTTTTGACGATTTTGAAAATTTAAAAAAATCTTGAGCGACCCCTAATTTTTTTTTAATCGAGCTGATATTTTGACAGGGCTCTTACAGCATTATACAGCATTATAAACTAACATATTTTTGCAAGAGACGAGAAAAAAAATATATTCTTTTTTTTTTTGGGCCACCCTAATATATATATATATATTTCTAGTTTAAAAAATATTGCCTTTTCGTAATTTGTTACAATCTAAACGTACTGAAGAAGACGCACCTCTGACGAGAATTTTTTCCTAATTACATTCAAAAATTTGTACATTTCTTATACGTTTTCAATTAAAAAAGTGGCTCAGTCTTGAACTGTGAAGAAAATTGACTTCTTTCTTCACGGGTTACTGCCAAATGAGACAAAGAGATTTTATTTTTCTCCACGGTAGTATTTATTATTAGTATGACGATTATACGGTGGTTTATTGTTTTTTTAAATTAATGACATTTGTCATCAATTCTGTGTTTAAGGTAATTGCACAAAATTGTACTAAATTCCGTAATAAAATTAGAAATTGTATAGTGTTCAACTCTTGAGAAATGGCCATTTGCATTCGGAAAAATTACTTCACTCGCCTTCGGCTTGTTTGTGGATTTTGTGGTTTACAATGTATAGGTATACCTATAGGTACTATAAAACGATTTTTTTTAATATAAAATTATTAAAAAGCAAAAATACATACAAACGGTGTGAGTAAGAACATTATAAAACTTATAGAAAATATTATTATGAGCCTGACTGAAAACCTCAAAATTTATAGTCTGCATTTTGAAATACAAGGGTGGGTTGTACCAGTAAGACAAAATATACGGATTCAAGGCAACATAATATTATTATAATAAACAATTTGTGTCTTTTACTATTTTAAAATACTCAAATATACAAAAATGTAATTTAGTTATTTTTTGATAAAAATGTTGATGTATGTTTTAATAACTTTAAGATTTTTATAAATTCAAATGGATTAATAGTGAATGAAATAAAAACTGTATATATGCAGTTTAGCTTAATGAATAAAAACAACCCAAAAGTGAATCTTAAAATAAACAATGTACCCATTCAAAAAGTGACTTTCTATAAATACCTTGGATTAACAATTGATCAAAACTTGACTTTCAATGAACATATTGGTGAAATATATAACAAACTTAGTGGCTTAGTTGGTGCGCTTAGACGTGTAAATGAATATTTGACGGAGAGTTGCAGATTCCTTATATATAACTCATATATTAAATCAGTCTTAAGTTATCTCATAGCAATATGGTCAAATACATCCCAACGAAATCTAAACCGAATGCAAAGACTGCAAAATAAAGCGCTAAAAGCAATTTTTAATCTACCGTATGATACACCAACTAAAGACCTTTATAAAATAATTCCGGTAATAAATATTAAACAGTTAATTAGTTTCGAATTGTGCAAATTAGTATATAAGATAAAAAACAAAGACATTAAAACAAGTGCAAGCTTGAACATAAACTCGGATTTTCACAACTATGAAACTAGAGGAGCACAAAACCTCAGAACAGTCAGAGTTAGGACCAAAAAGGCTTCTGGATCAACAATACAACAGGGTGTTAAAATCTTCAATGATCTACCAAACTCCATTAAATCCTTGTATAAATATGAAAAATTTATAAAAACATTGAAAAAGTACATCAAGGACAATTTATAATTATTATACTGTTATTCAATTTATAAATCTATTTTTTCTTTATTGTAATGATTACTCTACGTTAACAGCTATTACAAGTTGATTTGTAGTTTCAATTTAATAAATAAATAAAAAATAAATTTTTAAAAAATTATTTTAAATTAACCAATCTAAAAAATAAAACTTCCAGTATAAAGAATATCCCTTTATAAAAACCCTTAATTTTTTTAGAATATTAACTTAGTAGACATAGTATTATGACATATACATACATTGAATGTATATGCACAATCATGATTGTGCAATGATCCAAATTAATCAATTAAGTTTTTAAGCATTTCTAAATGCTGTTCAGACAAAGTATTATGACATATACATTAGGGTGGTCCTTAATAAGGTTATTTTCAAATTTCTTTGCTCCCAGAGGCTCAAATGCTTCCAAATTAATAAAAAAAAATTCCCTTAAAATTTGAGCTCTTAATATTAACTCTAAGATAGTGCGCATTCCAATCTAAGTTTCCTATGGAAATAACATAGGAAAAATTACTTTTGTTGTTTAAAATTTTATAACTTGGGAACTAATGAATTAAAAATTATAAATCATATATATTTTTATAGAGAATTTAACGCTCTACAAAAAAGGTCTCCTATAATTTTTCCATTAGTCTATCTGTTTAAAAGTTATTCAACGTAAAAGTTTAATTTTCATATTATTATTAATATTATCAAGGCTTTTTTATGAGGCGCCGTTTGTGTCAAAATTAAAAGTGCTAAATAAACTTATTTTGTTTTATAAATAATTAATTATATGCTTTACCAAATAATTTTTTTATAAAATTATTTTTTTATAAAATATTTTTTTTTAAATATTTTTTTTGTAAAAAATTTTATAAAATTATTTTTTTATAAAATAATTTTGTAAAAATCCGAAAACCCGAACGCCCCTCCCCAGATACAATTTTATGACGGACTGGGCTTTTGTTTGACGCAATTTGGGGAAACGATTGAAAATAATAATTTATTATTTTTATTCATTAATTCATTAATTTTTTTATCCACATTTATTTTGATTTTTAGTTTTTAACAAGAATTCTTTATGTTTAAACGTTTTTTATAAGAAAGCACTTGTTAAAAACTAAAATAAATAAATAAAATAATTCTCTTGAAAACAAATTAACATAAATAAATCAATTCTCTTAAAACAAAACTAAAAATCAAAAAAAATAATTTTATAAAAAAGAATTATTTTATAAAAAAAAATTTTTTTACAAAATTATTTTATAAAAAAATAATTTTATAAAATTTTTTACAAAAAAAAAATTAAAAAAAAAATATTTTATAAAAAAATAATTTTATAAAAAAATTATTTGGTAAAGCATATAATTAATTATTTATAAAACAAAATAAGTTTATTTAGCACTTTCAATTTTGACACAAACGGCGCCTCATAAAAAAGCCTTGATAATATTAATAATAATATGAAAATTAAACTTTGGCGTTGAATAACTTTTAAACCAATAGACTAATGGAAAAATTATAAGAGACCTTTTTTGTAGAGCGTTAAATTCTCTATAAAAATATTTATGATTTATAATTTTTAATTTATTCGTTCTCAAGTTATAGAATTATAAACAACAAAAGTAATTTTTCCTATGTTATTTCCATAGGAAACTTAGATTGGAATGCGCACTATCTTAGAGTTAATATTAAGAGCTCAAATTTTCAGGGAATTTTTTTTATCAATTTGGAAGTATTTGAGCCCCTGGGAGCAAAGAAATTTGAAAATAACCTAGTTAAGGACCACCCTAATATACATACATTTTATGTATATGCACAATCATTAAATCATTTAAGTTTTTAAGCATTTCTAAATGCTGTTATTTTAAAAAAATTTCATATTAAAAAAAACTTGACTAACCATTCTATAAATGATTATTTTATCTGAAAAATCAACTGTATACAGGGTGTCCTAAATGTCACGCACCACCTTGAATAAGCATCAACATAACAAAAAAAAAACAACTTTGTTGTATGCAAACTCCAGCCCAAACCCACCCGACCCACAGAAAGAACACAAAACTAACATGTCTATTGCGGGAAATGACTGCCCAACAGAATTTGACCTTTTTGAAACCTCAATTAACCTTTTCCAGAAAATTTCAGAAAAAAATAAATCAAAATTAATCAAAGCTATCAATAATACAAACCTAAACGACACAACCTTGTACAAGATGTTCCCAAACCAAACTTTTAACCCTATAATCAATAAAATTAAAATCCTTCAATGGAACATGAGAAGTCATGGCTCCAACCAGGTCAGACAGCACACAACTCTAACTTTGAAATTATTAAAATTTACCGAAATGACGGTTATGCAGGTATAAGTACACTGATAAAAAGTAATATCCCATACTCTATAATCATTCCCCAACCCAAACAGGAAAGACGTTAGCTACATTACTATCAAAACGGGTAATATCAATATAACTAATGTACACGCAAGCCCAACTTACAGATTCAATAGGGAAATACTTGAAATCCGCAACAATGACCTGGAGGGAGCCATGTTTCTCTTAGGGGACTTTAATGCACACCACCAATCATGGGGGTAGTCAAAGAGCAAATCAAAACGGAAACATAATCGCTGACTTCATCAACGACAATTACCTAGTAATACTAAATGATGGCACCGCAACAAGACTAACAAAACCGGGAAACAACCCCAGCCCCATAGACTTATCGATTGTATCCGCGGCAGCCAGCCCCTATACCAACTAGAAAAAATTCCAGACAACGGCTCCAGCGACCACTACCCCATACTAGTTACATACGGCACAGACAACAACACACAATCCAACCAAATACCAAAATTTTCAAGAAACTATAAAAAAAGCAGACTGGGAAGGGTACAAACAAAACTTTCTGGAGGAATTTGAAAAACTCAATGACACAAACATAACATACGAGAGGTTGGAACATATTGTGCAGTGCAACTAGTGCAGATATACATATACCCAGGAAAAAGCCAACAGAAACAGTAAGGCCATGGTGGGACTAATCAAAACGAGAAGGACCACAATTAAAAATTGCATACAAAATTCGAACCTAAAAAACTTTATTGAAACCAAAAGAATAATGGCAAAAACTAAGCGAGACCTTAAAAGATTAAAAAAAAAACAAAAATTCTGTTGCACACTCAACAGAGAATCAGATATTTAATATGTATGGAACATGCTAAAAAAAAACCTACCTGAAAACGCGCTTAACTCCCTCATCAATATATTCAACGAGTGCATATCAAAAAATCCCAGACAACTGGCATAAACCAATTGTAGTACCAATACTTAAAAAGAACAAACCGACAAATGACCTTAAAAGCTTTAGACACCCTTACACCCGTGCTGCTCAGACTGTTAGAGAGCCTGTTAAAGCTTAAAATAGAATGGTTCCTAGAGAATAAATTAACTTTCAGCCCCTTCCAAACGGGATTCAGAAAAAACATGGGGATAATAGATAACGTCACATACCTCACAACCCATGTTGCCTTCTGCAAAAACCAAACAGTAATAGCGGTCTTACTGGACATTCAAGCATAGCTATATTATATACATGAAGTAAGGAGTTGGACATACCAATTCACTACAGTAGTAACTGTAACTTAATATACAACATTATAATAGGTCTTTACCGGTCAGAGATAACCAGGGTATACTACATGGGAGAGAAAAAACAAACTATGGACTGGGACAAGGATCCCCAATTAGCTCCCTACTCTTCAAAATATATACAAGATCGATCTTTGAATGTGTTGATGAGGGAGTGAGCCTGCTAACTTTCGCAGACGATATTCTACTGTCTATTAGGGGTACCAACACCACAATAATGACAAACAAACTAAACAAAGTCCTAGACAATATACACAACTGGTTAACTGGAAACAAACTTCTGGCAACCGATAAATGCGAGGGAATTTGGTTCACAAAAGGAAAAAAAATAGTACACCGGCAATATAAATAAACAACATAAAGATTAACATAAAGGAGAGAGTAAGATACCTGGGGGTACATTTCGACAATCACCTAACGTGGAAATACCAAATTGAGCAAACTAGCAATAAAGCTCAAAGTCGTAGGAAGCTGACCCGGCAACCCTACATATGGCATTCAATGGCCTTGTAAAGTCACACCTCGATTTTGGAAGTTTTTTAATAGTCATTCCCAGTAAATCACAACTCAACAAGCTAGATATATTACACCATCAAGCTTTAAGAACTATCACAGGGTGCATGAAGTCAACCCCCAAATGCCATTAAAATACAGAGGAAAATGGATCGCATCCAAATTCATAGCCAAAATGGCAGGTTACACCTCTTATCCAATCCTAGACAACCTAGAAAGAATCAGTCGCCTCTGCGTAGATAACCACCTCACCAATTCAAAAATTACTTACCTTGCAGGGATATATCAACAAATTAAAAACCTAGCAACATTTGTTCGCCGAAGCAACCTCTTGCCGTGCTTTGAATTCGATCTCAAGCTGCAAGCCAGCAAACTACCGGTAATAAACCTCAGTCTCAGTAAAAATGAGCCCCACACTAACACAATATTCCTCAATAAAATAGATAAATATAATAATACCCATACTATAGTATATACAGATGCCTCAAAAATAAAAAATAAAGCCAGTTTCGGTGTATACAGTCAGAATCTAACTATAAAATCTGCAGCATGACTACCAGATAGTACCCAAATATGCACGGCAGAGGTTGCGGCGGTGAACAAAGCAGTAAGTGAGATGGCGTTGAGGGGAGTGGACAGGGGAGTCATCTTGTCTGACTGACTCAGTGCCATAACAAAAATTACAACGCCCAATTATAATGCAAAAAATGCTACTAAATCTAAAAGAGTGCAAACTAGCGTGGCTATAGCCGTGTATACACTTAACAACCCACTAAACATTAATTTGAGCTCATCTGAAATAATACCATCAATAAAAAGGGTATCCTAAAAAGCTGGGGCTCCGACTTTAACAATATATCAAAAACGAGAGGAAGGTTCTATGCTAGGGTGCAGGGGGATTCCCCGTTGTCCGGTTTTTCACAAAACTACCATTTATTAGCCGAAGGCATATGGCCACCATAATCAAGCTTATTTTCAGTTATCCATGTAGAAAAGGATAGTCAAATACATCGCTGGCACTTAAAACCTTTCCATTATCATTAGGCATTGCATATAGACCTTTTCTACATGTTTACTGAAAATATTTAAATTGGCACTTAGACCTTTGTAGCTTATGCTTTTTAAGTCTGGTAAAATGGCATTTAAAAATCGTTATAACTTCGTTATTCCTGGCAATTTTGAAATAAAGTATGTTTCTCATGTAAACCTATTATAATAGTAATATAATAATTATAGATACATTTATCCACATTCTCATTCAATTTGTGATTTTTTTTTCACCACCATCTTTTGTTTTTTCTATGGCCGTCATATTGAAAATTTACATGGTTAAATGGAAAAAAAAATCAAGGAATTCAATGATGTATCAAACTCACTACATAAGTTATAATGGCCATTATAAAAACAAAAAAGATGGTGATGGTAATTCAAAATGTAGTAACGCATCTAAAGTTTTGGGATTTTTTTCATACGTGAATTGAAGAGGTGGCACAGGAGGCTAGAGAGCGCTTCCAGCGCGCGGAAATTCAAAATAAGAAAGTGTTTTTTTAGACAAAATTTAGGGAATTTTGAATGAATAAATGAATGAAAAATGAAACAACTTTAAATCACCTTTAAATCTGTTGAATTTTTATCAGGTAACCAGTCAAAGTTTAAGAATTATAATTACTTGCTTCGTGTTGGTAAATTAGGCGTAAAGGTATTGCTTCTCTTACAATGTTTATTACTAATTTATTCTTACTTTGAATTAATTACTTTTCCCACCACAGCGGTAGGCTAGAGAGCGCTTCCAGCGTGTCAAAATTCAAAATGAGTAAGTGCTTTAGTTTCAAATTTCTTAAAAACATGGTAACATTAAAAGTAATACATTTAAAATATCCTATGGAATACCGTAAGGATCCATCTTGGGGCCACTTTTTAATGTATATAAATTCTCTCACAAACCTCAATCTCAGAGGACGGGTAACACTTTACGCCGACGATACCAAATTGGTTTACTTCTGTGATTCTACTGATGACGTGAAACAATCCATAACTAATGATATGAATCTCATAAGCCAATGGCTAAAATCTCACAAACTAACCTTAAATATCGAAAAATCATCATTTATGTGGATTGAAATACTGTGAACATAACGAGTAATCAGGAAATATATACTAAAAGAAAGTAAAATAATAAAGTTTTTAGGTTTATTAATAGATAACCAATTGGATTGGGCTGCCACATAGAATTCATAAGAGGTAAACTAATGGGACCAGTATCTATACTAAAAAGACTAGTTACACTGTACCGGGTGACTACTTAAGATCCATTTATTATGCATTGGTGCACTCACACTTGCAAAACCCAAACATCATTTGGTCAAGGGCAACAAAAAAATCTAAGCCCATAAAAATTCTTCAAAATAGATCAATTAAAAACCAGACAGACAATATCCTACAATTGACTTATACAACAACCATAGATGACCGAAAACTATAAAATTTATAAAATTTATAAAATTTATTCTCTCAACAACATTTACAAACTTCAAATAAATTTGTTTATATATCAAGTTTTAAATCATTGTAGATACCTAGTCTAACTTAACTTTCACCCTAGGATCTAACATACATGAGCACAACACTAGGGCCAGAGCAAATATAGTCGGTACATTTTGTAGATCTTGATATGGTGTAAACTCTGTTTTTTTAAGGAGTAACAAATTATAACTTGCTTCCCAATAACCTTAAATAAAAAAACCTCACGTTTTGCACGTTCACTTAAGGACTTCTTGGGCTATATATAGAATATGTATTGTTTTTCTTCGAGTTAAAAATTAGCCTAACTGTGTTAATTGTCTCAGTGATATACCTATATGTGTTCATTAGATTTTCAGTTATAGGATAAGATCCAAACAATCAAATTTTTTATATATTTTTTCTATTTGTTAACTAAATTGAAAACAAAAATTGTAAAGGAGGAACCTCCATAGATTTCCTGTAATTAGCATAACCTTGTAGGACGGCTTTCGAAACGAAAATATCTTCAAAACAAATCTATCGGACAATAGCTGAATGCGTACAAGGAATACCTTGTTTTAACTTACCAAAAAGTGGACGACCCAAAGTTCTAAGTGAAAACAGATTGGTTGAAAGCGCAAGACATAAAGTGGGTACATATTATCGAAAACTGGCAAGGAATTTTATGTATTAAGTGCCACTATACAAAGAAAACTTAAAATATCGCAAAAGACGGAAATACCCAAAATACAGGAAAAATCAACTACAGAGAATAAAAAAATAACAACTTGATCAGGATTTTAAGTTATTATAAAGATAAATTTCATGAAATTATTATTAAAATAAAAAGGTCTCAAATAAATTTTCGAAAGGGAAACTTCTACAACTTTTACGATAGAAACTCAAATTTGTATAAATTTTCTTAAAACTCAAAAATTAAATTGTAATTTTTTGAATTATTCATCAAAAACTGTTAACATTAGTATGCATTTAAGTTTGACGATGAATATCTTTTAAACGCTTAATTTAATTGACAAATCATAAGAGACCATTTTTGTAGAGCAGTTAATTTCCTACAAAACTATGAGTTGCGCGATTCATAAAAATTTTTTGTAAGCGAGTTATAAAATTCATAAGCAAAACAGAAATTTCTCTTAAAATAATTAAACTTGAACCTTCGATATCTTTTTAACGGTGAGGTTTACGAAAAAATTGTAAGAGACCTTTTTTGTAGAGCGTTCGATTTCCTACAAGAATATGAGGAAAGTTATTTTTTAACGAACAGTTGTCGAAGAGATATAAATTTTTGTTTCTAATACTGAGGAAAAAATGGAAAATTGTAAAGCGAAGGACCTTGTTATCAAAATTAAGAGCTCATGTTTGGTGAGAATTCTCTAGAGGTTTCTAGTAACCGATTTTTCAGAGTACAAAGTAAAAAAAAAATAGTCGGTTTTTTTGACCCACCCTACTGTATATACAATATATTAAACTTAAGTATAATATATATTATATAGTTCTACTTCATTGCCAAAATTATGCAAAGTTGGTTTAACCATTTTGCTACTAATGGGTCATATACGCCCAAAAAAACGGGTTAAAATTTTTTGAAATAATTTTTTTTAATTATAAGTAGGTATAATGGAATGGGGTTAACATTGTAAATAATTTATTGTAACAAAATAATGTTAGGGGCCTATTTTTTAGACCTACATACATTTGGGACATATACATACATATGTCCCACTTGTATGAATTCAAGGGACATATATAATACATATCCCAGCAGTATAATGAAAAAATGTATCAGGTTATTTCATCATTGCAAAGAATGCAACTTTTGCCTCTATGACCAAGTAGCTGGAATTCCCTTTTACGACTGGGACAGTATATCATTACATTTAGAATGTATTTATATATGTAGGTACCACTAGTATTTTTTAAAACTTGGGTGGGACAAATATGAACCAAAGGTAATTTTTTAATACAAAAAAGTTGTAGCAAAGGGTTAAATTGGAAAAGTAAGTCTGATAATATAATTTGATCATCTTTTGTACCTGCACTGATTATATCTAATATTATAGTAAAAATTATTACCTTCCCATTTCCCAATCCGGCAGACAGCATAATGGAAAAATATGTTTAACCTGTGGTTTTAATTCTAAACTAGCCTCCAAATCCATTTCCATGTTTAGGTAATTGAGAAGGTATTTCATAAAATTATATATCACATAAGCTTCATAGCATTCTCTTAAACTATCTACATATACTGAGTGTTTTGGGTAAATTAAACCCAGCCACTGTAAAAAGTTACATGAAAAACATAAAGTAAAAATTAAATACAAAAATACTAACAGCATTTATGGCATAAATTGGAACCATCCATAATACCCTAAAAAAATTAAAATCATTAATCAAACAGATAAAAAACTGGCAAGGTCTTGTAATTGATAACTCTTTATATAAAAAGTATTTTTAACCTACCTTATAACATGTTTTTGTAATCTTGGCTTGGTGTAATTGATCACATGTAAAATAATTTCCCATAATGAAAGTGGTATGGCAATCCATACAAATATACCAGCCACCAAAATTTCCTGGTCCCTTTTGGTGAAGCCCTCTTTCAATGAATTCACCAAAAAGAGCGGCACAAAAACAAGCGCTGCTACGGCATAACACAAAATTGCCAAAGGTCGTATCCACAATTTCCAACTAGATAGGCATGTTATTATTGCATCCAGACACATTTTTAACAAATAACATAGTTTCTGAGCTCGTTTCGCTCGAATCACAACATTCAGTTACGTTTTGACTTTTAGGACGTTTTCACCAATCAAAAACAGCTGATAAAAAACGTTTTGACATTTCAGATTGCTGTATACAGTTTTCTGTTTTATAATCTTGTTTTATAGCAGTGTTGCCGTTTGTGGATATTTTACCCGAATTTTCCTCATGTTTATGATACAATTGAATACGTCAATGCAGAAACTGAATATGTCCTACCTATCTAGTTTTGAGATAAATAAGAAAAACTGAACAGAAAGTGGACATGTTCTGGACATATTCAGTTTCTCTACTATATAATAACGCCTTTGTATAATCTAGATTACCGTGACATGTGAAATTTCTACGCCATTCGATCGGGCACCCTTTACTTATAGTAAATCCATGTTTAACTCAATATCCCTAAAAAGTGGACATATTCAGTTTCTGCATTGACCTATTCAATTATAGAATAAAGGAAAGGAGGACTCTGTATAATTTATACAGTATAAACAGTTCTAGTAAAATTAGGTAACTTTAAGATTTCTTTAATGCAGTACAAATCCTAAATTTGTTGGGTTTGGTTTTGGTTTAACCAAAACCAAACCCAACAAATATAGTTAAACGATAATTAACCAAAACCTATATAAATATATAAATATCCAAACACCGATGGCATAAAAAATCACGACATGGTTTTTTATGCTATCGGTGTTTGGGCATAAAAAATCACAACATGATTTTTTATGCCATCGCTGCACCGACATGTTTGGATATTTATATATTATATCCCGGACAACAATCGGGATTTCCTGGTGAAGTCATGATGATATCACAACGTGATTTTTTTTATCACGCTGTGATATCCTGAGTGCATACACATGCTTCATCACAGTGATATATATCATGTAGAACTCACGGTGTGATATTTGCAAAGTTTGCACATGCGTATGAGCCCTGCGAACTGCGAATTTAAAACCTAGTTTAGCACATGATTTTTTATGCCATCGCACAGTGTGTGAAATTAATGATCTAGCTAGACAAAACCTTAATGACATAAAAAATTATAAATTTTCTCTGTAAACGGGGAATTTGGGTTCACTGAATCCAAATCTGACATCCAAAATGCAGAAATTAAATTCGTTCATTACGAAATGGCCGGCGCCTTGCAATAAAAAATAAACTTTCGGTTTCGTCGAAAATTGGTCAACTTTCGTTTTTCCAAAGAAACACCCTGTATATTTTTGTATATTTGAAATCTGGAGAAAATTTTGAATCTGATAGATGCACATTCGCTACCATTTTGCAATTGACCTTAAAGTTTTATTTTTTAATCCAGAAAACTTCAATTTGAAGAATCAATTATTTTTACCATCTAAATTTGCAATTAAATGCATAAATAGTAAATGTTGCAGATCAATTGTTTTTTTTTAATTAACTCAACTTTTTTAAATACCATACAAATGTTTTTAAAAATCCATATGTTTTTCCCAATCAAAACCCACCAATTTCATAAAAAGTTGTTTAGTGTTTTCCACTAAAATTACACTTATGTAAAACTTAAATTACAACAAAAATTAAGATCATTTTAAAAATCCCGCGATAGTGTAAGTACCCAAGCAGCATTTTAGGTTTAAATAACTACAAATTTACTACTAAGTCAACTTTAAAGTATTTTTTACGGTTAACCAAAACGGTTTTATAACGGTAGATACGAAAAATTACCAAATTTGGGGAATGGTTTATTTCGTTATTTTACCTACATAGGTAATAACCGTTTTATCTACTAAGAGAATAACGTAATAAAAACAATATAAATACCACAAATTTACGTAAAAATAACGCTATAATTACTAACTGTTTGCTCTCTCTCTTTCTTAAACATTGACATTCGTAATTTCTTTGTTCTTTTAATTTATATTTTACAAAATGGTACTTACAAAGTAATAAAGGCCACCCTAGAGTAAAATTAAAAATTATATCCAACTTAAATTGTCAAAACTAATAATATTTTGCATTAAAACTCAAACGCACATTATTTTATTGATAAAAATACGCACGATACATCTTAAAAATTATATGCCCTCTAAATATTCTACGGTTTTAAGAAAAATTATTGCTTGGGTAAAAATTCAACAAAAGTTAAAACCTACAAAATTTTATAAAATCTTTTAAAAATTATTTAGTTTTAATCATTTTTTAATAACTAAAACTTTTCTTATTACGTTTTAGAAAAATATTTATGAAAAAAATATTATATAAATGTTTAGTTAAGTAATGGATGCCATCTTGAAAAAAATGTTCCCTTAAAGTTTTATTTTTTACTTTAAGCTTATTTTTCCTTGTTTAGTCAATATTAATAGTATTTATTACCACTAATAACCCTAAAAAATACCAGGCGAATAGGAATTATTTACGGTTATAAAGTGGTCTTAATATCGTAAAATTATGACTTATGAGTAACATTTACCATTAAGTAAAAATTCTGATGTTAAAATTACCGTTAAATTATCCTTTAGGTGAAATACACTTATAAGTAATTTTCTTTCGTAAAAATTACGTCCCTCATAATACTTTAAAGTGTTGAGACTTAAGGGTTATTAAAATAGGAAAAAATAACATAAATATAACTTATTAAATAACTTTAAAGATAGTTTTACTTCAAAGTAAATTTTTAAGGTAAATTTAACAAAATATTCACTTAAATTAAGTAATATTGCCTTAAAGCTCTACGCTTTTACTAAAAATGCTGCTTGGGTATTGAATTCAAAATTTTCTCCTGATTTGAAATATACAAAAATATGCAGAGTATTTTATTGAGAAAACGAAAGTTGGCATTATTTCCGGGGAAACCGGATACCGGGTGGTATCCATTGAAGGTTAAAATAATTATAAATTAACTCTTTAGTATTACTCCCAAATTTCAACTATATTCCAAAATTTACTAGTGGAGAAGGAGTGCGTCGGTTTTTGGTTACACCCTGTAGAACAGGCAAATTGGGGCAATAAATAAAGGCACATCAGTAATCTGTAGACGTTATAAAACAAAACAAATATTGATAGTGCACCCGATATTGCTCGATTACCATACTTCTTGCTTAATAAATATTGTCCATATTTAATAACACCAAGTGAATTTCTATATCTATAGCCTGTTACTGATTATTGATATTATAAATCCCTAATAATAAAAAATAAGTAATATATACCTAGATCCATAGCTGCACAGTTCAAAATTTGATTTAACTCATAGATAATAAATCATATAGATACGCCACTGTCACATATTTGACGCTCCTTGTTACGCACACTCGGCCCGCTATGCCGCTAGCAGAAATGTTTTTCTTAAGCGTCCGCCCGAGTCCCACCGCCTGACGAGTCCTGGTGATTCCCGCCTGCGCATTTCATAGCCCAATTGACAGTTATTCTGTCATTCTGGTTATTCCTAACCCAAGAAGTTTTTCGTTTACAAAGTTTTTGTTATTTTATTACAAAGTTTTTGTTGTTTTATTAGTAATTATGGATAAAGATGGAATTCAAGAGGTAAGTGTTATGTTAAACAATTTAATATTGAATTCTTTATCGTAAGAAGTTAATATGCTTTTAAATATTTAACATTCTTGCAGACAGAAACTTTATTTATATCAATATAAACTAAGTAATTATAGGTATTCCCTTCATAAATTAAATACTTGTGTTCTTCTTATGTTAATATCTATGACAAAACTATCATATAAAAAGCATATATAAGGTATACCTACCTATTGTATTTACAGATGTTGCCCCTAACTTTTCCCACAACTATAACAACGGTGAATGATATTGGACAGAATTTAAGTTTTGAAATCAAAGTCGAATGTGAAGCAAAAGATTTTGAAACCTGGTTAAAAGAGTTTGAAAATATAACTAAAACAAATTACACGGTGTGTATGCAATATATAATATAATCAATATGTTTAACAAAAGTATACAATTACATATATATATATGTATATATACATACACAGTAATATCAACATGTTAAATTATATTTTCTAATTTTGTAGATTAGAAATAAGTCCTGTAAGGGGCAGTTATATGAGAGAAGTATATATGCTACCTGTCATCATAACACATATGGAAAGTTGCCTGATAAAGAAAATTTTAAATATGGGTCAAAAAATACACAATGTCCTGCAAAGATTCAAATGAAAAAAACAAGGCCTTTGTTGGATTGCCTTAATACATATACTTTGATTACAGTTCGATTTAACCATAATCATCCAATTCTGGCTGCTGATTCATTAAGGTTTCGAAAGCCATCTAAAATAGTTGAAGAAAAGTTCTTAAAACTTTTTCAGAGTGGACATACCCCAGCTTCAAGCATTCAAGCTCATAATTTAGACATAATTTTAGAAAACCCAGATGGTTATGAAGTAATTCTTTCGGACAATAGTTTGAGTCCAAACTATCAATGGGTCTATCGTCTTCACAAAAAAGTAGCAAATTCTAATTATGGAAGCAGCAGTTTAAGTAACATTAAACAAGCAGACCTAATTAAAAAATTAGCTTTAGAAAAGGACTGCTGTTGTAAAATTGTTGAAGATGGGGATCAGGTAGGTATCTATTTTACTTTGATAATTTTATTCTCAACTTCATAAAAAGATATATATCTCAATAAAATTCTAATAAGTATTAAAGGAGTTGTGGGAACATTTTAAATATTTAATTTTACCAAATGATTTTTTAAGTCAACATTTTACAGGTAGCCATTGTATTGGTCACTAAAATGATGCTACGTATTTCTTTAATGCCTGAATTAGGAGAATCTTGCTTTATAGATTCTAGTGGAGGTGTAGATCGAGATGGCACTAGATTTTTTATATTGCTAGGAAGATGTCATGCAGGTGGTGTACCTTTGGCAGTTGTGCTGGCAACTTCTGAAAATCAGAATATATTGGCTGGTGCTTTTAAGGCCATACAGGTAATGAAAAAAATTAACATCTAAAGTTGCTTTATAACAATACTTTAATTTTAAGGAATTACTTCCCAAATTGGCTTTTGGAGGAAGGTCTAATTTAATTGGTCCTTTAACATTTATGACTGATGATTGTACAGCGGAAAGAAATGCTCTGAGACAAGTCTGGCCCAAAGCTGCTGTCTTACTTTGCACCTTTCATGTGCTACAGGTAAACTAGTCAAAGGTTTAAGGAAGGTATTACTATCTATTGTTTAAGGCACTGTGGAGATGGTTGTTTGATAAAAAGCATGCTATTGAGTTAAATGATCGTAGTCACCTGCTTAATTTATTTAAAGTAATTATGTGTGCACCTACTGAGGAACAATTGGAAAATCTTTACCAGGGTTTATTAAATGACACTTGTGCAAAAAAGTATCCTAATTATTTGAAACATATAGAGTCATATGTGAACCGTCGAACTGAATGGGCCTTATGTTATAGGAATAAATTGCTAGTTCGAGGAAATAATACGAATAACATCTGCGAATCAGCTATGATGATAATGAAAGACTATATACTTCAAAGAGTAAAAGCATACAATATTGTTCAGGTATATTATGTGAATTAAATACCTCAAGGTTTAAAATTATGATTGTATTACTTTTTTGTAGGTTGCAGATTTTGTTATAAGTCGTTTAGATCTATATTTTGAGCAAAAAATACTTAAAGTTGCATTCAATAGATTAACAAGCACTTCACTTTGCAAATTGGCATTTCTGGATAATAATGTTGAATTTGCAAAAGACAAAATTATTAAGGTTTGCTAAAATTGTTTTTTTTTATAATAGATAGTATAATCCATAATGCCATTTTATAGGTAGAGAACAACATCTATTCTGTTCCTAGTGAAAAAAGTAGCAACAAGAGGTATTCTGTTAATATGGACCTTGCTCATTGTGAATGTCCTATAGGAAATGATGGCAGACTTTGTAAACACCAAGTAGCTGTTGCTAAGTTTATGAATGTAACCAACCAAAATATAATGCCTTTAAATGATCCAAAACAAAAACAATATTTATATTACATTGCAACTGGCAAGGAAATGGAAGAAGAATTTTTTCATTCATTAAGGACACAGATTAAGGTATAATTTAACAATTACACAATTTTTATTCATATTTAATAATTTTAGCAAGAAGGCAGTTGTAAAAAATTGACAATTTCTGCTAGTAAATCAGGAAACATGGATAATAGTTATATTTCAAATGATGAAAGCAATCAAAATATACTTGACAATACTTGTTTTGGTGATGATGATGACATGCAAGTGGATATTGTTGATGAAATTCCAAAACAAGAGGCCCAAATGGTAATTTTTTATACATATCTATGTATCTGTGTATTACAGTGTGTTGAAGACAAAAAAACAATTATTTTTTCAGACAATACTAGAAGCTGAAGAAAATTTAAAAAATATTTTTAATGATTTGCTGAACAAATCAAAAGAAAAGCCAGATATTTATTTGCCAGCTATACAAGCCTTTTCAAACAAATATAGATCTGGGTGTGTATCTGCAATCAAATATGAAATTTAATACTCACTATAATACAATAGTAAATAAGGCATTTAGGGTACTTGGATTTATACTTAGAAATTCAAAATTTTTTAAACACATTTCATCCATTATTAAATTATACAATGCAATAGTAAGGCCTCATCTTGAATATGCATGTATTATCTGGTCACCTACAGCAGAAGTTAACATTGATCTCATTGAAAAAGTACAAAAAAGATTTCTTAGATATTTATATGTAAGGAAATATAATATTTATCCATATATGGTATCATATGTGTCTATGTTAAAAGATTTTAATTTTAATACTCTTGCAAAAAGAAGAAATATGCAAGCTGTTTTGTTTGTTTTTTATATTGTAAATAATTTAAAGTATAAAGATCTGTTTATTATAAATAATATTAAAATCTCAGTGCCAAAAATTAATTTAAGGATAAAGAATAAAAGACTGTTTTCTATAAATAAAAAAGACTGTTCGCCGCTTAATTTTATGTTGGTACAGTGCAATAATTTAATTGATAATTGTAATATTGACTTTTTTAATACAAGTGTTAGGGAAATCCAAACATTTTTTAATTGTGATTTTTTGTAGTTTTAGTTTTTAGATTTAGTTTATATAGGATATAACTTAGGGTATAGGCACTCTTACATGTAACAACAATTTTATATTGTGTTTGTTTGAGAATAAATAAATAAATAAATAAATAAATAAATAAATAAATACAAACAAATAAAGACAGATGCTAATTTAATTTCATCACTATATTGTTTTGGTAAAGGATTAAATGGTATCTTCCTTAATAATTATTTATTTAAAAAGGTTATCAAATCTTTTGTTCTTTTTAGAGAGCACTTCTTCAACTAATGTATATACAGTTAAAAGAAGAGGAAAAAAAATTCGTGTTCAGCCTACATCTGTCTCTCGTCGACGTAATCTACATTTAGGAAGAGGAACGTCTTCCTCAATTAATATTGGGCGACCACGTAAACATAAAGAATTACAAGAACATAAATATGCAAGTCATCGTCAACTAAGTAAAGCACCCCACAGTTTAGCTAGTTGTGTTACTAATAATATCAGTATTGGTCGTTAAAAAAATAGGCATTAGAAAGGTAAATTTTTTAATGATATTTTTTAATATGTTTTTTTTTATTTGAAGTATTTGAGAATGTCGAATCACAATGGTCGCATTTGAACCGTACACCTTCATGTATATTAAAATGAGCCTTTAAATCTGCAGGACATATAAATTGTTTGATACATTTTGGACAAGAAATCAGCCGTTCTTTGTTGTGGACAAAACGTTGGTGTTTCTGAATCCCTTCTGGAGTTTTGAAGAGTTTTTGGCAAGTTGGGCATTCTAAGTTCATACTTCCACATGTTTTGCTGTGGAATCTTAGACGGCATGCAGCTTTAAAATTCCGACCACAAATGCTGCATAAATGCTAAAATAAATAAAAGCATTACGAAAAACGTTCAAAAACAGGCAAATGAAATTACTACCACCAAAAATTTTTTTTTGATAATTTTACTTATTTATTATTTTTTTGCACCAAATTTATATTTTTGTTTTGTTATTAATTGTCTAATTCACCTTGGCCAAAAAATCTAATTAATTTGTAATTTTGATCAATACATAATATGTATATTATACATATTATGTATCAATAAATAATATAATATTATTCCCTATTGAAAATAACATACAATAAGTGTTTAGTGGTTTTACTTCCTTTTGTTATCCTTTTTATTTTGTGAATACCTGAACATACCATATACTTGTACAGCCAATAATATATTATCTAATTATTTACAAAAAAAATATTGTTTAATTTTAATATGACCCATTTACCTTAAAATTTGTATTTCATAAGTGATTACTCAAAGCAACTAAATGTAGACCAATGTTTATATAATATATATAATATCCTATAGATATAAATATAAAAAGTGGATATTATTTTCAAGAATTAAATGGCCAGGATAGTACATACATGTACTATCCTGTATAGTTTCGATAAAAAGCATACATTTCTTATAACTACCAAAAACCATTCACCTTTTCTTTGCAATAATTAAGTTGCAAACTGTATATATACACTTTGCAACTTAATTATAAAGATTAAAGCAGTTTTCTTAAAAAATATGATTTTTTTATCAGTTTAAAAAACAAACAATATTTTTATTAAGAAAACAGCTGTAATCTTTCTGTTTAAACAGCTAATATATATTGTAGCATAAATTTTGAGACAACCAAGATAAAAAATATAGACCACCCTAAACCATAAGTACCGAAAAATTATTCTTCACACCAAAAATGGCAACAAAATTAAATTACCTTTCTCTGAGTTTTAATTCTTTTTCCTAGAAAATATAAAACATTAATATTCTGAACATACAAAATTTTAAAATATATTATATTATATATATATATATATATATTTCCTATTTATAAAAACTTACTTGAGGTCCATTATGCAGAGTGGTTTTAACAGTCGCAGAGTTGCTCGCACATAGGACTCTGTATTCCTGACAACAAAATAAATAAATTTATTACTTATAATCCAGGGTTATGTCAAAGGTTTATTTAAATAAGTTAAATTATTACAGAACCACTTACTTTTTTTTTCTTTTCTTCTAATTCATGCCATGTTTTAGCTGCTTTCACTGATTTTTCACTAAAAGTGAGATACTTGTTTTCTGTTTTCTAAAATTTAGAATATATATTTTTTAAATAGGTCGTGTAAATGAAAACCATGTCAAGTGCATTTTTACATTTGGGTAGATTTACTTTAGATTTAAATATTATTTAAGTAACTACATACTTTTCTTTTATTATACCACAATTGGATTGTAATTATACCTACTTGTGAAAAATCCGAAAAATATACAGCATAACAGTTTTTTTTCTTCGATTCCATTATATCAAAATTAATAAAAAACAAGCAAACACTTCTTAAAGTTTTCTTTGGTTAGGAATTGGGCTACGAAATGCGCAAACGCAAATCGCTAGGACTCGTCAGGCGGTGGGACTCGGGCGGACGCTTAAGAAAAACATTTCTGCATGCCGCTAGTGTACCCGCCTGACATTTATTGGTTTTAGGTTATGGTTTTAATTTAGGTTATCCTGTCAAATTTTGACAGTCAAAATAGTAGAAAATAAAAGGCCTGATAGTTTATTTAAATTGTTTATTTGAAAAGCAAAAATAAATGTATTATATTTTAAATTATTCAAGGTATTTACTAAACTAAACTAATTAACAATATAATAATGTATTCAAGTGAATCTTATTAATTAAAGAACACAAATCAGTATAAAGTAATAATATTATGTACCACATTTGTGTAAGTACCTTGTTTTAATAAAATAGTTATAATTGAATAATACAATACAACCTTGTTATCATTGTGAAAAGTATGCATCATAACTTGACTGTTAGAGCAGCCCACAGCACAGCACAACACCATGTTAATGTTCAAATAATGTAGCAATATATAAAAAATAGAGTACACAGATAACGATAAATCGCAATTATAAAAGTTTTTAAGCGTACAGAACAAACCAAATAAACACAATATGAATTTACAAAACTTTACAAAATTTATCAAACTGAAGTTTGTTGATTTCGTTACCAAGCAACCGTCAAGATTGACCGCCGCTCCTGCCACATGCAACTCGAGTGTAAACTAAAACCAAAGTCGACTAGACAAAAATGTGGATTTTGTTTGTTTAAGGCGAGTGCACAGGGCATGATTTAACTTGACACAATGTCAAAATCAAACCACCTTTTTGCAAGGCATACACGGCTAAGTATGTTTATAAAAAAATGATACGCCCGGAACTGGCGCCTGCATAGTGCTAAATACACTGTTGCAGTACGCTCTAAGTAATGGAAATCATAACAGGAAGAACTGAAGAAGCTTATTTAATAAAATTTGTCTTTATTTCAGGTTGTTTTTAAATTAGGTTTTGTCTAGCTAGATAATTAATTTAACACACTGTGCATCGGTGCACCGACATGTTTGGATATTTATTTTTGCGACACATTCGTACATTGTGAGAAAAAGTATGTTAACAATTGAATTAACCCACTGGGAAAGAAACCTTACAAAATATTGCTGCAATGTTCGCCGACTTTACAAATAAAATATTTCCTGTGCTACTTGCATTAACATAAATTAAATGTTACATTTGAAATATTGCATATAATAATTTCCAACAACCTTAAATTTGAAACATTATTTAAAGATTCACATGTAAAGTTTTTACAATGTTATATTTGTAACATATAGCATAAAATATTGCATAAAAGTTTTTAAACATTACAATTATAATATTGCAGACATAACTTTCTTTCAATGTTTCAATTGAAATATTAACACAACTTTCAAATGAAAAATATTTGCAACTTTACTTTAAATATACAATAGAAACATTTATTTTGGAATGTTTGGGAATATTTTTGAAACATTGCAATTATAATATTACATTGATAAGTTTTGGGCAATGTTTTATCCGAAATATTACATTAAGATGATTTTTGCAATGTTACTTTTTATAAACAATATAAACATTTAATTTGCAAGATTTTTGGAACATTGCAATTATAATATTACATTGATAAGTTTTGGACAATGTTTCATCCGAAATATTGCATTAGATAATTTTTACCATGTTGTTTGCAGACTGACTTGCCGATGCATCTCGCCGTTGTCCTGGTCATTTATATCTTTATAAGTGAACAAAGCCGAGCTTGATGCGTGTCTCCCGTCACCGGCTGCCTGACACTGATGAGACCCAACAGGTCGAAACAGTCTGTCTGTCAGTGTTGGTGGGTTGGGTGGGTAATACCCACTGGGTATGGTGCATTAGTAAATGGACCATACCATTCGGAAAACGCGCTTCGAGCTCCTCGGCTCGGTGGCGAAACGGGAAGGCATTTCAGTCTTTGTAATATTGGTTGCCTACTTCTGGGGTAACGTAGAAAACCTATTTATATATATATATATATATATATATATATATATATATATATATATATATATATATATCCGGATTATAGGCCTCTAGCTTACGGATAAATAATTATAATTAATTATTATTATAATATTTCATATTAATTTAATTGCAATCTTCCTGTAATGTGGCAGGAACCTTACATTAACAAAAATAACATTTAGTAACATTGCAATTAATACATTTAAGCAACATTTAATTTGTAAATGTAATGTTTCTGAAACATAAGGCTTTGTTGCAATGTTCCTGCAACATTGCCACAAGGATTTTTGTAACATTACACCCCAGACAGCAATATGACGTCTTAATTAAGTCTGCATAAGCTCTATTTTATGATTTGGACGTCAAATACAACATCAGAAAGAAGTTTTTAAGAAGTTCTTAAGACTTCGAATGCGCCACCTATTGATCTTATCAAGACTTCTCAAAAAAGAACTCTTGAGGAACCCTTTTCTTTGACTTCGCAATAAAGCATTTTAAAGAGTCCTTTTGTATAAACTTATAAAAAGACTTCTTTAGAATTTTCCGTTTTGGATATAGAAGTACTACTAGGGCACTGATGAAGAAATTGCATACTGGATCGTTGCTTATTTTGACATGTCAAGTTTATTTTATTAATTTGTTAAATTGATTTTATTAAAATCATTTTAATAATTTGCTCGTATTCGCTTATTTTAGGAATTGAGATTACTTCGTCTCACTTTTGTTTAAATTCAAGCGTGCTCTTCACCGGCACCGATAGACGGCCTGTTTCGCTCTTTTGGAGCTCGTCAGTATCGGGTAGCCGTTTACCTAGGTCTAAGACCGACTGGTATGGAGCACGCTCTAAATTCTACTTCGCCGCTTCTTATATCAAACACAAGCAGTTACAGCGGTGAGAAGAAAGTAATCGCATTAAAATGTCATAAATGTGACGTCTCCATGTTGACTTCTAAAAGAGTTAATAGTATGATTTCAATTGGAAGTAAGAAAAAAGAATACTCTGTAAGCTCAAAATAAATTGTTCAAAAAGAGGTCAAGAAAAGATCTTCATTTGTACGTAAAAAAATTGACTTCTTATTTATGAGTTCATTAACAGCTCAGAATTCTGAGCTCATAAAAAGGAGCTGTTTAAGACGTCATTTTAGAACTTCTACACGAAGTTGTTTAAAAGACTTCATACTGAAATCTTTCTGATTTGGATGCTGACTGGGACCTAACAAATGTAATGTTGCAGGAACCTTACATTAACAACATTAAGCAACATTTTATTTGTAAATGTAATGTTCCTGAGCCGGACATAAGGCTTTGTTGCAATGTTCCTGCAACATTGCCACAAGAATTTTTGTAACATTACACCTAACAAATGTAACGTTCAGTAACATTGTAGAAATATTATTTTTCATAGTGGGAACAGTTTTTGCGGTTAAATACATTTAATATTTTCTTGGAAGTAAATTAACTATTAATTTAAATCCAAAAAAATATTGAATGTTTTTAACTACAAAAACTGTTGATTCAATATGCCTATATGTAGGTATACTTTTTCTCTCAATGTACAAATGTGGCGCAAACATAAATATCCAAACACCGATGGCATAAAAAATTACGATATGATTTTTATGCCATCGGTGTTTGGTCATAAAAAATCACGACATGATTTTTTATGCCATCGGTGTTTGGATATTCATTTTTGCGACACATTCGTATATTGAAAGAAAAAGTATGTTAACAATTGAATCAACAGTTTAGCATTCAATATTTTCTTGTATTTAAATTAACTATATATAGTTAATTTAAATCCAAGAAAATATTAAATTAAACGTGGCGCAAAAATGATTATCCAAACACCGTTGGCATAAAAAATCACGACATGATTTTTTGTGCCATAAAAAATTACGACATGATTTTTTGTGCCATCGGTCAATCGCAAACAGCGATGGCATAAAAAATCACGACATGATTTTCATTTCTCACGCAGTGACATCCGGATGATGTCCGTATGAATAAAATTTGTGAAAATCACGACGTGACGTTCGTATGATTTTCATTTATCATGCGGTGACTTCCGTATGATATCAGTATGAATAAAATTTGTGAAAATCACGACGTGATGTTCGTATGAATATCACGAATGTTGTCCGGGATGTATACTGAATCAAGAGATTTTGTGGTTAAATATATTTAATTTTTTTTTGGATTTAAATTAATAGTTAATTTACATCCAAGAAAATATTAAATGTATTTAACTGTAAAAACTGATAATTCAATTGTTAACAATGTACGAATGTGGCGCAAAAATAAATATCCAAACATGTCGGTGCACCGCCCAGATAGCACAAGATGTCCTGAGGACATCCGATTTAAATCCTTTACAGGCGGTCGCGATCAGAAAACCGATGGATGTCCTGAGGCCTAGGCCCATGGACATCCTGAGGCCTAGGCCTCAGTACGTCCATCGGTTTTCTGCCTGCGACGATAGTTGAAGATACAAGTTGATTTATCGCCCTTTATAGTTAAAGGGTCTAAGTGAAAAAAAAATACACCTTGTTTTTTATTAAAAATACTCCTTAATCAAGCACGATAAAAGATTTAAAAAAAAAGTTGTCCATTTTTTAAGGGTATATATAATATATTATATAGACCCTTTATCCATTTAAGTGGAATTGTGTCTTTAGTTGTCAAGTATTTTTAGCAATTGCAATTTCATATATCTCTAACTTATTTAAAAATATCTAGTAAATACTTTAAAATTAATTATTTCTTTGCATTAAAAATATCATTACAAATTAAAAAAAATATATTGTTAAAGTGATATTTTTAATTTGTTGAATAAAAAATATCATTGGCCTAATTAATAATTTGAATTAATAATATTATATGAGAAATGTATAATACGAATTAAAAATATCATTAAAGAAATGTCCACTTTAACATTTAAATTATTTAATTTTTTCCTATAATATTTTTAATGCAATAAATTGTAAGAGTTTATTTCAAATTTACCGCCAAATAAACAGTTGGTATTGGAAGTAACCAGTTTAGTGACTTTAAGTTGGCAGTCTAAAATCCGCCATGTTAGCATTGTTCATAAAACAGCGTGTGCTGTTTTTAGTTAGCTCCCTGTTTAGTTAAATTTCTATGTATTTAAATAGGTAGGTATATGATATAAGTGAAAAACAACTTTTATTATATGGAAAAACCCCTACAAAATGGTATGTGAAATTCAATAGAGAAATAAATAAAAATGGTATTATGAAATTCCTTTTCCCGGACACCCTGTATATATATGTACATATATATATATATATATATATATATATATATATATATATATATATATATATATATATATATATATATGTATATATATATTAGTGTGTGTGTGTATTACAAAACACTTGTTAACACTGTATTACATTTCCCTATTATAATAAATCTATGTCCTAATTCGGTCCTCATATGTCCCGAATTGGACAGCTTGGGGTCAAATACAGACGTCCTGAGGACATCTGAAATAGAGGTCTAAAACAATCGATAGTTGGCACTATCGATATTATTTGATATTTGGTCACTTTACTATCGATAACTATCGATAGTTTTCGATAGTGAGAGTAAATTATAAAAAAACATAATTTAAAAATAAAAGCAAAGTACTTTTATTCAAAAATCACATTACAAATTTTACAAACTGCCAGAAACTTACAAATTTTACAAACTGCAAACCTATAAAATCCCACAAACTTACCTTTTTTCTTTTTTGTCTCGGACCCAGATCGAGTTCCATTTCTTACAAATTTTTTAAAACACTTTGGTGAACTCTTTAGAAAAAGCATATATCTAAATTGATTTATTATCTATGATTGTTAAAAAAACTTTTTCTACAACTAAGCGAAAAGTACAAATTTGTGCTTCCAAAAGAAAGTGCAAAGTTGCACTTTTACGAGGAGCGAGCGACAAAGTTACTTTGTCAATGTTCTCGCTCAGAGCGGCAATGTATCACTGCGCTCTTAATACACAAATATATTATTTTAATAGCAACTAAAGTTAGGGGCACACTCACATTACACTCATTCTGTCAAATAATTGCACTATGTTTTAAATTCCGATGTCTTGTTTTGAAATTTGGCGCCAAAATTCAAAACAAGACATCGGAATTTAAAACAGTGCAATTATTTGACAGAATGAGTGTAATGTGAGTGTGCCCCTAACTTTAGTTGCTATTTTAAGATTAAGATTTTCGTGAAAGCTTTAATAGTGGGCTAAAAGTTAAAGCGTTATTAAACTATCGGAAACTATCGCGATAGTTTTAAAAACTATCGATATTATTCGATATTTAAAACTATCGATATTTATCGATAGTGCTATCGATAGTTTTAGACCTCTAATCTGAAACAGTCTATTTCGGAAGTCTGTGGACGTACCTACTACGAACGTACTTTTGCAGACCCCGGACATCCTGAGGACGTTCGGGTTGTCCTGGGTGGAAGTCCTACGAACGTCCTACGAACGTACTTGTGCTATCTGGGCGATGGCATAAAAAATCATGTCGTGATTTTTTATGCCATCGGTGTTTGGATATTTATTTTTGCGCCACATTCGTACATTGAGACAAAGTATACCAACATATATCAACAGTTTTTGTGGTTAAATACATTCAATATTTTCTTGGATTTAAGTTAACTATATATAGTTCATTTAAATCCAAGAAAATATTAAATGTATTTAACCTCATAAACTGTTGATTCAACATAATTTTTCTCTTAGTGTACGAACGTGGCGCAAAAATGATTATCCAAACACCGTTGGCATAAAAAATCACGACATGATTTTTTGTGCCATCGGTCAATCGCAAACAGCGATGGCATAAAAAATCACGACATGATTTTCATTTCTCACACAGTGACATCCGGATGATGTCCGTATGAATAAAATTTGTGAAAATCACGACGTGACGTTCGTATGATTTTCATTTATCACGCGGCGACTTCCGTATGATATCAGTATGAATAAAATTTGTGAAAATCACGACATGATGTTCGTATGGATATCACGAATGTTGTCCGGGATTGTTACGTTGCAACGACATGTCGTTACATAAATGCATTATAATTGTTGTTATGTTACTACTTACTTTTTAATAGTATATTCTGTAACAAGTTTGGAATACAGCATATTCCGCTCGAGTGAAGAGTTTGTCACACGAGCCGAAGGCGAGTTTGACGGTTTCACGAGAGCGGTATATGCAATTCCAAACGTGTTTCAGACGAGGGGGAAACCACCTCCAAAAAATATGTACACGTATTGCGGAAATCCCATGATTTCGGAATGATTGCGGTGATTTCGGAGAAATCTTTATAAATTGTTGCGATTTCGGAGGATTGCGACCGAAATCCCATGATTTCGGAATGATTGCGGAGAATTCTTTATAAATTGTTGCGATTTCGGAGGATTGCGACCGAAATCCCATGATTTCGGAATGATTGCGGTGATTTCGGAGAATTCTTTATAAATTGTTGCGATTTTGGAGGATTGCGACATGAAATTAGTGATTGCAGGGCTGCAATGGGATTGTGAGACGATTTCCGTTGGGTAGGGTTGAATTGTAGACATGATTGCTAGCTTGATTCGGTAATTAATTTGTGCAAAAAGAGTCTATATGACGTCCATGTCGCAAGATGTTATAATGTGACTCGGACAATCCCCTCTAATTGTACAAAATCTACCTACCTTATTTTTTAAGCATAAAGGTATTGAGTTTCTTAAACTCACTAAAGCAAAAAAAGGAAGGAAAAAGTCAGTTAGCAAGTCTAGAAAAACCATTATACTGTTTAAATATTTTTATTATTTTAATTTTAACCTTTTAAGTAGTTTTATAAAAGTAAACATTAGGGTGGAACAAAAAATGAATATTTTTAAAATTGAATAGGGGCTACATTAGACTGGGCCAAAAAAATCAACTATTTTTTTTTGAAAAGTATATCGAAAATATGGTTTGGGGTGACAAAAAAAATATTGTGAAAATTTGAGTCCATAATATTAATATTAAGAGGTCTATCATCGCAGTTTTAATTTTTTTTTTCCTCAGCAAGTTTTTGTCCCAGAACTCCCAACCCAAACCTTTGAGTTTAACAAAATTTACTCGAAAAAATTTTTTGAAGAAAATTGAATGCTCTACAAAAAAGGTAAAAACGAAATTTTCTGTCAGATGAACCGTTTCCTTAAAATCATGCCTTAAAAATTGTTATAGTTTTACATTTTGATCTTTTAACTTTGGAATTTTGTATTTCACTACTCGATTCGTAAACATCCTGAGGAACTTCCATTTTCTAATAAAAAAATAAATAAATCGACGTTAATAGAAATCATAACTTGGTGTCAAAATTTAATGTAGGTGGGTACTTTTTTTGCAGCTCATTTTTTTATGTCGTCATTTAGTAATTAATTCTAATTATCGAAATGTCCTGTTTATTTGTTTTTGGCGTTTAAAAAAAAATATTCACGGCTATTAATTAGAAGAAGCATGTTGATTTTTTTCAAAAACCTTTCTTTAAACGAAAGAAAATCAGTGTTAGAACCTCTCAAAAATATATGAGGTATATCTGCGCACATTCCATACCACTGGTAATTTTTAGTATTACTCTGTAGAATACGAATTAAGAAGGCTATGGCAAATTTGACACCGGGATCTTTTGTTTCGTGAAAAAAATAGGACATTGAAGTAAAAACCGCAAAACTCTTATCTCTGATAATAACTTCCCTACCCTCCAAAAAGTGTCAAAAATGGGACCAACTGAAAAATAGTCGAATTTTTTTTCTTTGGACTAATTCATTTTTATTTTAGTTAAACAGTCGCCAGAATAAAAACCGACATAAAAACACCGCTAAAGTAAAAAAAAAACAAAAAACGGGTCTGGTGCGCCGATAATTAGACTTAATTTTTGTTGACGTTGCGTAGTGATGTCGCGAAACGAGAAAAGAAGAGAAGTGTTTCTTTTGTCTCGTCTCGTACAGGGAGAGAAAATGGGTCCACGTCTCGACGAGAATACTCTTCTCTCGAAGTAGCTATAAAATTAAAACACAAAAAAATATTTTGGATAAAATTGGTACAAAACTTTTTTCTGTTGAAATAAAAAAAATTGTGTAAAAGTAAAACTTTTTACGCCGAAAGTGCACCTTACTACTGCGCATAGGTACGGTAATCTAGTAACTACTGCGCATAGGTACAGTCATCTGGTAACCACTGCGCATAAGTACAGTCATCTAGTATTTATTGCGCACAGATATCTGCCATTTTGAATCCGCAATTTTGTTAAAAAAAAATTATATAAAACTCATAATCAGCTACCCCAAAAATATCTTTATACAAAATTTCATCCAAATCGTTAAAGCTGAACGACAAATGTCCGCCATATTAGATCAGCCATTTTGTTTTTAAAAAAATGGATACCAAATTCCTAATGAGTGACCTCAAAAACCACATACACACAAAACCAACCATTGGCTCTTAACTGTTTTAGTGTCTGTTTAGTGATTGTTTAAGCAGTTACTAAACATCATTATTCTATTCATTAATTTTATTAATGTCAATAATTTATAAAAAAATGCACATACACATACTTGTCAATAATTGAAAAACCAAACCAAAAAACAAAGTGTCAAAATTTTGTCACTTAGACGCTTTATTCACTAGTGTCTTCAATTAATTTATTCATCAATAACATATTTTTCTCAAATCTTATATTTAAAAACATTTGCGATTACTTTAAAATTTAAAACAAGTAGGTATTTTTAATGTGTTATACAGAATTACTATTTCAGGAAATTTATATTAACGGCGGCAAATAAATCAAAGGTGCACAGTACGTACATGCGTGGTGATATGGAATTCTACCGTACCTTCATTTGCAAGTTATACATAGGGAAAATACATTGTAGGTGGAACAGACAAGTCGAAGTCGGCGCGGTCAGCGCGAAACGAAAATGTTCCCAGAAATTATTTTGACGAGTGGACTAACATGCGACAGTAGACTAACATGCGACGTAACAGGTGACCTTGTTTACTGGCGATTAAAATTTTATTACGTCCAAATAATTTCTGAGAACTTTTTCGCTTTGCGCTGACTTCAACTTGTTTGGTCCACCAATGTATTTTCCCTATGTATAGCTTGCGGTATATCTATATTAAATAAATATCTGTTTGATTTTAAGTACCGGAAAAATCGAGAGAGATTCTCGTTTCGATGGAATCCCTAACGGGGATAGATAGATTAGTATCTAACTTTGATATGTACTAACCAGTCTTACCACATGTGCTGAATGATTCAGCCTAAATCGCAAAATTCACAAACACTATAAACAATTGTTTTTTAAGGTTTTTAAGGTAGGTACCAACGTATACCTTCCGCCAATCTTATGCAAATGGCTGCAGAGCGCAGGCGTTGCCGATTTATACCCCCATCATCGTCGAATTCAATCGATTGCGGGATTGCAAGTATAGGATTTCCGCGATTGCGGGATTGCAGATAGGGATTTCGGCGATTGCGGGATTGCGGGTAGGGATTTCGGCGATTGCGAAGTGACTGCGGGATTGCGGGTAAGGATTTCGGCGATTGCGAGTGATTTCGGGCCAAATGTACACGTATTGCGGAAGGTGGTTTCCCCCTCGGTTTCAGACTATACTTTTTCTACGTTTCCAAAAAATACCATAGAAAAATAATTTAATTAGAAGAAAGTGAGGTTGGATCGGTCTAAAATTTGTTAGATATTAAAAACAGAGATGTCGCCATGAGTGGTTATTCTGTCATCGGATGATAGAATATTTCATTCTGTAACACTTTACGGAATATATGTCATTCCATAGATAAAAGTGATATTAGAACGTTCAAATTCCGTAATAGGAGTAGAAAAAGTAACATTCTTACATAAACCTACGTTTCAAATGTTAAACTAGCTTTAGAATTAATTTGACAGCTCACCGGCATTGAGAATTTTAAAAATACATAGACTTGATAGTATCAAGTTGATACAAAATAATATTTAAAATTTTGTAAGCACTCGGCAAACAGTCGGCCGGCTAGCTTGTGCTTACTGGGTAGGTTAAATTGTTAAATATCTCTTAAATTATTAACTTTAAAGAGAGAAATAGCGTAGGTAATATAATTTAATTTAACTTAAAAGTAATTTAATTTACTTTACTTTACTTAACTTTAATTTAATAGTCAGTCTCGTCCCAGCACTTAACTGAGTAGGGCGCTTGTTAGCTTAGTCAGAGCTTAAAACGTACAACGTGAAAACCATAACCAACAAATAATCTTCCATAGTACAAACAATTATAGTGTAACAAATACAGTGAGTACAGACTACTCTACGGTCAAGAATGAGTTAAGTGCTAAGTGATAAGGAAGAGTGAAGTGACAAGTGCAAACTAACATAGTGAAACGGTCAAAAGAGTTAAGTGATAAGAAAGAGTTAAGTGACAAGTGTCAGCGTCTGAGCGGTCGCACCACCTGTCAACAGGACGATTTTCAAACAAGGGAGGAATAGGCCACCTGCAAAAAATTGATAAGTATCCTCAACTCATCTGCATGACCTAACACATAATTTGCAAATTAAACAAGACAAGGCACATTGCCTAATCCCTACAAAAAAAACAATAAACATCGGTAACAATAAATACATTAGAAAGTCAATACTAACCAAATAAACAATCTTCCCAACCAGCCTACCGCGGCCCACACACCAAAGCTGAGCAGGGCAATTAAGCTGTCAACAAAACAATCCAAGTCTAACAAAATCGAGACCAAATAATATTTGGCACTTGGAACCACAGACCTACAAACAAAATTTGTTTGTTGGTCTGTGCTTAGAACATAAATAACACTAATAAATTAAGAAAACATAAACAAAGTAAAAAAAAAGCACTCTAATCAAATTAACAAGACCAGTTGGGAGCAACTAAGCAACAATAAAAATAAAATAAAAAAACAACTGACACACTTTACCAAGTGCAGGAACTATCTGACCAGGACACGGACAATGACAATAACGAACAAGACGAAGACCTCGACTAGGAAACTATACCCCTGCAGCGAAATAACAACTCCCCAACTCCAAATAGTAATCCCAAATGTTTGGAGTAATACTAATCGACTGGTCTAGGGGGATTCCGCGTCGTACTTAGTTTTAAGTCGGCGTAATTGTCCCCCAAAAACCAACAAATGTCTATCCCTCCCGTCCCTCCTCCTCTATACCATACTGAGCGTATAGCATCGGCTCGGCGAACCCGAGAATGGCTATTATAAATTCGCCTGTCGCTCTCGAGCCCCAAATAGGGGACAGTACGGAACGCATTGAACATTCGCACCCAGCAAACACGGGTGAAGCCGTGCAGTTGCTGGGGGCGAACAAGAATCGGCGTAAGTAAACATAGGCCTGTACGGGGTCCGGGAGTGAAGATGCAATGGGGCTGGTTATACGTCTCTTATAATACTCATACTCAACTTTAAAGAGGGTGCTTACTTCATGTATCTAAAACTTAAAGTTTGTATGTTCTGTGGTTTTAGATATATATACTATATATTATTAAAACCGTTTACTCAAAATAGGTTAGATTAGAACAAAATAACCTTGAATCAATGTTTTAGGATTCCAAAAATTCCACCCCCATATTTGCAAATCTAATAACAAAAAAGTTATACGCTAAAGAAGTATCGGGTTTTCGCAACACGCGCGCCATCTGGTGGACTTCGATAGCATTGCGTAAATTTAAGAATTGTCAACAATACATTTAAAGCACAGATTATACCCCTGCTTAAAATACCCCATAGAGACCTATACAAAATAATCTATCGGGCGCTACCGGATTCAATATGTGCATTTGTCCATGGTTTTTTCCGGATACGGCCCGATAGAAAATGTATAGAAACTTACCTATAAGCACACCATAACTTTTACATTTTTCCTATAGAGACCGATAGCAAATAACTCAATGAAGGATATATAGGGATATCCCTATAGAGCAACCACAAAACATTTGAAAAAATTGTATTAATACCTATGGGGTTCTATGGGGAAAACTAGTTTCTACATTTATGTATATTTTCCCCATTGATACCAATAGCAAATAAATCAATGGTGAATATCCCTATAGAACAACCATTAATCCCAACTATGGGTCCTATACATACCGATACACCCTATAAAAAACCATACATTCCGATACAAATATCTATCGGTTTGAACATGGTCTCTATGGGGTATTTTAAGCAGGGATATAATTTTTTAATAAATAGTTGTTTTTTCACAAAAGAGAGGAAGGCAGAAGTCTTACTCGACAAATTGCATTCAATTGCACAGCTAACGCACGTTATTTGTGTTTTACGTTGCAAGGAAAAAATTAAAAAACTTTTTTAGTACTCGATTTCGATTGATTATTCCTCATATTATTGATTAAGAAACTCAACGCTTAAATGCTTGTATAGTTACGTTAGTGTGTGTTTTTTATCTAAGGGATCATGGTGAATTATTGTGTTTTTAATTGTAAATAAAATTCAAGAACTAAATCGTTGCATTTTCATGTTTTGCCAAAGGATCCAATTCGGTAAGTACATTTGTTGGTGCAGAATTAACTAATGATAACTTTACCTAATATAATTTATATTTAAGTTTTGACATTTTTAAGAAATTAGCAAAAAATAATTTTTGCACAAACATATCCTTAAAATTAACCATTTTTATATTTGAGGTCTTAAACAACAAAATATACCTACGAATTCATGGCAACATAATATTATAAATAAATACTTTATTGCCCAACAGTTATAAACCAGTTACAGGACAAATATCGATGGTTATTTGACAAAACCTGAGGTGGATAATAGCCATAACCTTAAGGTTTAAATATTTAAGAAATCGGCGGTTTACTGCCTCCAACTGCTTTATATACACATTATATATAGGTGAACATATTAATAAACAATACTCCAATTTTGTTCGAACCAGAGAACAACATAAAGCCCTAAGACATTTACAACTTGTAATGCTTGTTAAATTTCTGATTATAAAGCCTAACATTCTTGAAGATTCGTTATATATGAAAAGAAAATGAGAGACTCGTGTCAAATAAACCTCCCAAATCCCTCATATTAATAACTCTGTCCAAAGTACTGTTATCAATCTTATAATTAAACAAAATTGGAGTTTTTTTGGTTGTGATGCTCATAACTTTACATTTACTGATATTTAGATTCAACCGATTTGACCTACACCACTCTTCAATTCTATAAACTTCACCTTGTAAAAATGAACAACTATTAATGTCATTAACAACTGCGAAAATCTTCAAGTCATCAACGCTTTTAATAATGCTAAATGCTGTTTCTGATAACATCTGCTTTTGTCCGCATAGCTATACCCGCGAACAACCGGCGGGTTGTGTTTTATGTCGGGTTGTGCACCCCCGCAATCACCTGCAATCATCTGTTTTTAACCGTCTTCAATGTGTTTCGTTTGTATCTGAATTTTTCCGGGATCATCTGCAAACGTCTGCTTAAGTCTGCATTTTTTTCGTCTATTTTTGTCGGGTTTTATATGCAAACGTCTGGTTTTATCCGCGAGCATATGCTTTTATTTCACCAGCCAATATCTGCTTTTATCCGCCAACATCTGCTTTTATCCGCCAACATCTGCTTTTATCCGCAAACATCTGCAATCACCCGCGAACATTTGCTTTTATTCGCGAACATTTACAATCATCCGCGAACATCTGATTTTATCCGCAAGCATTTGCAATCACCCGCGAACAACTCCTTTTATCCGCGAACATCTGAAATCACCCGCGAACATCTGCTTAAACTTAAAATTTGCAGGGATTCCTATAAAAAAACGATGTGGCTCCCGTCCCGAGGCGGGACTTAACTTCGATCCCGACTGACGTCACATACTGTAAATCCGGTTTTATTCCCCGAGCTTTTAAAATTGGTGTCAAGCTGGATGGCTCAGATATCTCGCATGTCAAGCGAAGCCTACCATATGGTAGGGCGGTCGCTTGGCATGCGGGAGGTACCGGGTTCGATTCTACTAGAAGTTGTCAAACTTTTTTTATTTTTTTATTTTATAAATTTGTTGTTTCTTTGTTAAAAAGTGTTGGGTTGTGTTGGGTAGGGTTGGGTTGGGTTGGTTGGTTTGTTTTAGTTTTAGTTTTATTGTAACATAACAAATCTTTAAATTATGACGTCAATCGGGACTAAACTTAAGTCCCGCCTCGGGACGGGAGCCACAGCGTAATATTTAATATATCGATGTGGCTCCCGTCCCTAGGCGGGACTTAACTTCGATCCCGGCTGACGTCACACACTGTAAATCCGTTTTTATTCCCCGAGCTTTTAAAATTGATGTCAAGCTGGATGGGCCGTCGCTTGGCATGCGAGAGGTACCGGGTTCGATTCTACTAGAAGTTGTCAAAGTTTTTTTTATTTTTTTTATTTTATAAATTTGTTGTTTATTTGTTAAAAAGTGTTGGGTTGTGTTGGGTAGGGTTGGTTTTAGTTTTATTGTAACATAACAAATCTTAAAATTATGACGTCAATCGGGACTGAACTTAAGTCCCTCCTCGGGACATGTTTTCATGTCTGCTGGTGTTTGTCACCACTAGCCGACATGGAAAAAATCGTTTTGCCGACGTCGAACCACCTTAATAGGACCGATTAAAGTTTTTAGGTCCAAAATATATACATACGTAAAGGGCCGCAAAGGCACACGAACAAGTATTAAGAATGAACGCACGTTGATGTACGCGCGTTGATGTTCGCCAGTGTGTAGAGAAATCTTCTGTTAGAAGACCGACGCACATGTTTACTGTTCCTGCTTAAATTCATCAACGCACGTACATCAACGCGCGCACATATAGTTTAAGACTTTTTCAGTGTCTGGCATAAATTATTTATTTGTTTTGCATTAATTTTTATAGTTTAAACAATTGCTATGAGCATGGCTGATTTAAGATGTTTTTCGAAAGATTTCATCACAGAGTTTATTGAATTATCTTTATTATATTTTTTATGTTTGTGGAAAACAAAGTCACAGGAATATATGAAACCAGAAACTTGAAGCTTGTAAAGTACTTAAACTACTACTAAAGCCTTTGCTCTAGTTTTCGAAGAGAAACAAAAAAGCCTTGGGTCTAGACTGACATGTGTGTAGTAGGGTGCTTCAAAAAATAAAATTTAATTTTTTTTCGGTCCTACCCTCTTAAATGTTTCTATTTAATATAAAAAAAATCCTCACCAAATATATATAAACTCTAAGAGGTCGCTGTTTTTATTTTAGTTTCCCATTTAATTAACATGGGAAAAAATAATTTTAGTTTTGTAATTTTATACCTCTGCCTCAAAGTAACTTATGGCAATGATCATTGTCATTGTCATGTCATTTGAGATGGTAAGAGCGAAAAAAAAATTAAATTGAGTCAAGCCACGTCAAGTGGGACCAGAAAATTTCACGAAATCACCGATTTTAAAAATAATCACATTATTGTGTAGTAGGCATGACTCATATGTCACAGTAAAAAAATTGTTTAAAAATTCGTTTTTTTGGTAATGTTATTAAAGTCTCTCTGGGACCACTCTGTATAATTGAATTAAATTTTACACACTATTCTAGCAATGTTTAGACTATTGATTGATCATTTAATTAAGGTAAATTTGTTTAATAAAATAATTTTGCATACATTTATTATAAACAATTGAAATTTTGTAAGTGTTCTTCACACTAAAAAAAAATTAATCTTGTATCATAATATGAGGCAAACGTTCCCGTTTAATAAAATGTACTCAAAAATTTGTCCTTCATATGTCATTCCGGAGATATTAAATTTTTTGTACCGCTATGCGCTTGATCAGTACGCAGCGCGCTTCGTTAACTACGGTTTCGCGAAAGGATCGAACAGTCGATTTGCAAGGGTTCAAGAAATCGATTGAAACTTTTTTACCGTATTTCTACATCTAAATGCAGTACTCTTTTCAAAAAAAAAAATCTCGTTCATTGACAACTTTGTTTTTTTTTCTTCACTGTGTTAAAAGTGAAAGAAGAAATTCATTTTTTTAATAACTTTTTTATTTTAAAACATATCGATAAGAAATTTGGACAAAATGTAGATCTTACTAATGACAATTAATCCATGAAAAAATTTTGTTTGGATTTTAACGTACTGGGGGCGCTGGTAATAATTTAATTTAAAATAACAATTTTTAAATAAAGTAAGTAAAGTAAATATTTAAAGAAGCAACTTTGTTTAATAAATTTGAGTATAACACGTTGAAGTATTAATATTTGACTATTATTTGATACATTAACTTTTTTATGCAAATGATGTTTCTGTTGCCAGGATCAGTTTTGAATTAGCAGTAGCAGTATTCATAAATGTTTAGTTTAGTACATTTTGTCATTTTTATACAAATATTGTTGTATCTTTTATTAATAATTAATAATAACACATAAATGACGTTTAATATACAGGGTGTTTCAAGTACGTAGTCCGTTAGAAGTTTTTACTGAATCGCAAAAGACATCGACTTAAAATTTTAATAGGGTAAATTATTCGATTTAGACTTTTTTCCTAAATTATTTTGAACAAAATAATACTTCCTGTTTTATGGGAAATGTCGTTAACTTTGTTATTTTAGACAGGACACGTCTTACATTTTTTAATTCTTTATAAAATTCTGAGTAAAATGGATATACCTATGGGCATTCCACGTTACTCGGTAATTTTTGTCCCGCCCGTCACAATTAAAAATTGTGAGTAAAAACCACAAGTTATAAAATTAATATTTTATAATATTATTTTTATTGTGCTTATATTATATACAGGGTGTTAGGTAAACATGCGGCAAAAATTTAAGGGGTTATTCCTTGACCTATTCTAAGAACATTTTGTTCTATGATGATTTCAAAAAAACCCCTTTGTTTCGAAGATACAGGGTGAACAAAATTTGAGACAACCATATTCGATATTTGTTGAAATCATTAGGTAAACATGCGGCAAAAATTCAAGGGGTTATTCCTTGACCTATTCTAAGAACATTTTGTTCTATGATGATTTCAAAAAAACCCCTTTGTTTCGAAGATACAGGGTGAATAAAATTTGAGACAACCATATTCGATATTTGTTGAAATCATTAGGTAAACATGCGGCAAAAATTTAAGGGGTTATTCCTTGACCTATTCTAAGAACATTTTGTTCTATGATGATTTCAAAAAAACCCCTTTGTTTCGAAGATACAGGGTGAACAAAATTTGAGACAACCATATTCGATATTTGTTGAAATCATTAGGTAAACATGCGGCAAAAATTCAAGGGGTTATTCCTTGGCCTATTCTAAGAACATTTTGTCCTATGATGATTTCTGAAAAACCCCTTTGTTTCGAAGATACAGGGTGAACAAAATTTGAGACAACCATATTCGATATTTGTTGAAATCATTAGGTAAACATGTGGCAAAAATTCAAGGGGTTATTCCTTGGCCTATTCTAAGAACATTTTGTCCTATGATGATTTCTGAAAAACCCCTTTGTTTCGAAGATACAGGGTGAACAAAATTTGAGGCAACCATATTCGATATTAAATATCAAACAAATTTTGTTGAAATCATTAATCTAAATAAAAGTATGGCGGACGCTAATGAGTTGTCTGTTTGACGTTTATTTAATAGTGAAATCCTCTACCATGAATCACTATCCGAACGCCCATATGGCTGACATGCATTTCATGTATGGACTTGCTGATGGCAATTCATTAAAAGCTAGACGATTGTACATTGAACGGTTTCCTGAACGTAATATCCCCGATCGAAAAATCTTCGAAAACATTCATAGACGTCTTCGTGAAACAGGCACATTGAAACGAAATGGAGGGCCAGGAAGAATAATGACAGTAAGAACGGTACAACTGGAACAGAATGTGCTGGACATGATAGAGGAAAATCCAAGTAGCTCTACGCGAAAAATTGCCAATATTTTGAATGTAAGTCATTGGACAGTTTGTAAAATTCTTAAGGACAATTTATTGTATCCATACCACATTCAACGTGTTCAGGCACTACTACCTGCTGATTATCGTCCACGTATTGCGTTATGTCAATGGCTTTTGCAAACATTAGTCCTAATCCCTCAATTCCTGACACAGATTCTTTTTACCGATGAAGCCAGTTTCTCAAGAAATGCAATAAGAAATTTTCATAACAACCATGTGTGGGCAGATGAAAATCCGCATGAGGTATGTGAAGATCGATTTCAACATCAGTTCTCCTTGAATGTTTGGGTTGGAATCGTTGGTGACTCTCTAATTGGACCGGTATTTCTACCAGCAAGACTTACTGGCCAGATATATCGCAACTTTTTGGAAGAAACACTGCCAGAGTTTCTGCAGGATGTACCATTGGCGACAAGAATTGCAATGTGGTTTATGCACGATGGTGCACCACCACATTTCAGTTTGGTTGCTCGTGATTTTTTAACAGCAACATACGGAGATCGCTGGATTGGTCGAGGTGGGCCACACGCATGGCCTGCTAGATCCCCAGACTTAAACCCCCTGGATTATTTCTTATGGGGCTATCTAAAGTCATTAGTTTACGCTACTCCAGTGGAGAATTTGGACGAATTGCGAAATCGGATAATTGCTGGGTGTAACTCAATTAGAAATAATCCTGGTGTGTTTGACAGAGTTCGGCACTCAATGACTCGAAGATTGAATGCTTGTATTCAGGCTGGTGGAAGTCATTTCGAACATTTATTGTAGATTAAGCAACTTTACATGTACTTTTTGATAATAAAATGTTGTTTCTGTAGCAAATTTTGTTCACCCTGTATCTTCAAAACAAAGGGGTTTTTCAGAAATCATCATAGGACAAAATGTTCTTAGAATAGGCCAAGAAATAACCCCTTGAATTTTTGCCGCATGTTTACCTAATGATTTCAACAAATATCGAATATGGTTGCCTCAAATTTTGTTCACCCTGTATCTTCGAAACAAAGGGGTTTTTTTGAAATCATCATAGAACAAAATATTCTTAGAATAGGTCAAGGAATAACCCCTTAAATTTTTGCCCCATGTTTACCTAATGATTTCAACAAATATCGAATATGGTTGTCTCAAATTTTATTCACCCTGTATCTTCGAAACAAAGGGGTTTTTTTGAAATCATCATAGAACAAAATGTTCTTAGAATAGGTCAAGGAATAACCCCTTAAATTTTTGCCGCATGTTTACCTAACACCCTGTATATTATAAGCATAATAAAACAATATTTTTAAATAAATTTTATAACGTGTAGTTTTTACTCACAATTTTTAATTGTGACGGGCGGGACAATAATCCTTGAGTAACGTGGAATGACCCCTATACCTAAAGTCAATATTTTTCGAGTTATCAAATAAAATATTTTAATTAATTTTAAACAATGACAGATTAAGTGGTGACCATGGATACTGTCACATTAACCCACATGTAGAATTAAACAGGTTTTTTATACAAAATAGAAATTGTTAAATGTCTCTGAAATTTTAACTTTAGGAAACAGTTATTATAATACCAATCAAAAGATTCTTTAATTTTTTATTTGATTATGTTATAAAACATGCAGGGTTTTACATTTATAATAAAAACGTTATTATTGTTTGAAGTTGCCTAATTTCAAATTGTTTTTCTCAAGCTATTTGTTGAAAAACCTTTAAAAAATTAAATAATTTAAACAATGTTTTAATATTTCAAAAGTTTCAACCCTATAAATTACATAATTAAATATATTTATATAATAAATAAAATTAATCTTAAAAACTATTGACTTTAGGTAAAGTCTAAATCAAATTGTATACGCTATTAAAATTTCAAATGCATATCGTTTGCGTTTCTCCAGAAACACCCTGTATAGCATTATATTAAATATAAAAAAATGCAAAATAACTAACGATTTTTGCCATTAATAAGGTCTACATTTTATCTTAAATAAAAATGTTATTACAAAATATCGAAATTTATCTAATTTTAACAGAGTAGACTCTACTCAGTAGAGTGACTTAAGCCCTGAAAACCACAGCGGTCAATGGATAGAATTTTTGTTTTTTGAAAAAAATGCAACATTTAAATGTAGAAACAAGGTTAAAAAATATATTCAATTCTGGTATCACTTGCAAACAAAATTTAATTAATGTCCAAAATGTATTCGATTTTTACGCGAAACCTTGGTTAAAACCTTAGAGTTACTCTAAGGTTAAAACGTTAGAACGGACAAGCTAGCAGTGAGGCGCGATGCGTACTGATCAAGCGCACACAAAAAATTTAATATCTCCGGAATGACATATAAAAGACAAATTTTTGAGTACATCTTATTAAACGAAAACGTTTGCCGCATATTGTGACACAAGATTAATTTTTTTTCAGCGTGAAGAACACATAAAAAATTTCAATTGTTTATAATAAATGTATGCAAAATTCTTTTATTTAAACAAATATACCTTAATTAAATGATCATTCTATAGTCGAAACATTGCTACAATAGTGTGTAAAATTTAATTCAATTATACAGGGTGGTCCCAGAGATTCTATTTTTCAATTTTACTGAGCTCTCGTTAAAAAAAATTAAGAAAACATAGGTTTTTATTTAAATAAGAAGGACAAAGTTATATTTTAAAATTTGCAGCTATTGCAAATTAAAATATGCAAATCATGAACCCTGGTTTTATAGAACTAACTGTAGTTTTCTGAATAAAAAAAATACCAATTTTATTGAAATGTTAAGTAATTAATTATTTTAATGTTATACCTATAACTATATTCATTTCATTTGAATCTTACATAGATTATCTATCTATGATAGATATAGATATGTACAGGGTGGTCCACGTAAGGTGACCCATATAGGTACTTATCTCAGAAACTACTGGAGTCACAAAAAAATTGTAAGAAACAAATATTCACGAAGTAAAAAATATTTTTAAAATATTATATTTTCATTTATACAGGGTGTTCGGTTTTCCTTGGGACGATACCAACTTTCTTATTTTCAATGGAACACCCTGTATTTTTTGCATTTTTGGATTCTACGCACTCTTTTAGGTATACTTTGTAAATATATTAATTAAGAAAATGTTAATACTTTTTGAGTAAAATTAAGATTTATTAAAATTTCTCTAAATGTAGACACTCGCTAAAAGTTAAAAATAATCAACTAAAAGTTATTATTTTTTATATTATGTAGTATCCATCTCTTTAATAATAAGTAAGCTATAAGTTAATTATTATATTTTTTGGAAAATATCATACAGGGTGTTTTCTATGTCCCGTTGAAAATAGCGATTTTAAAAGTTTAAAATCTTGTTTTTCTTCAATGGAACACCCTATATATTTTTGCATAATTGGATAGAATAATGAAAATTTAACCAAGGTAATTGGTATAGGACATATATATATATAAAATGAAAGGTAATTACTTATACTTAATGAAAATTTAACTAAGGTAATTGAAAAAAAGCTACTAATTGTGAAAAATGCGAATATTTTTTTTCTGTTAGGTTTAGGTATAGGACATATATATATAAAATGAAAGGTAATTACTTATTCTATCCAATTATGCAAAAATATATAGGGTGTTCCATTGAATAAAAACAAGATTTTAAACTTTTAAAATCGCTATTTTCAACGGGACATAGAAAACACCCTGTATGATATTTTCCAAAAAATATAATAATTAACTTATAGCTTACTTATTATTAAAGAGATGGATACTACATAATATAAAAAATAATAACTTTTAGTTGGTTATTTTTAACTTTTAGCGAGTGTCTACATTTAGAGAAATTTTAATAAATCTTATAAGATTATAATTTTACTCAAAAAGTATTAACATTTTCTTATTTAATATATTTACAAAGTATACCTAAAAGAGTGGAAAGAATCCAAAAAATGCAAAAAAATACAGAGTGTTCCATTGAAAATAAGAAAGTTGGTATCGTTCCAAGGAAAACCGAACACCCTGTATAAATGAAAATATAATATTTTAAAAATATTTTTTACTTCGTGAATATTTGTTCCTTACAAATTTTTTGTGACTCCAGTAGTTTCTGAAATAAGTATATGGGTCACCTTACGTTTTAATGACATTATACAAAATGATGGATTATTTTAATTTAAAGCTAAAATTGAAGGCCTAAGGGAAAAAAAGGGAATTTTACAAAAATTAAATGTCTAAAATACCAAATATTATAACTTAAACTGTAAAAGTTATTTTATTAACTTTTTAAATTTAAGTTATAATATTTGGTCATTTCGAGGCTATGGTATTGAAGAAAACTTAAGATTTTGCCAAATTTTGGCTTATCACTTTCTTTTCCAGAGGTCTCTAATCACACCATCTTTTTTTTTTTTAATTATTGGAGATTGTAAACTTACGGTTCGTTTTTTATTGAGACTCAGGAAACGTCGCAGTTAGATACATTGACTTAAACAATTTAAACTGGTGGAAAATATATTTATGGTTGTGTTAAAATTCCATTTTGAGTTTAATTTTTAACTATTTTCTACAACATTCTTGCTAAAAAATCTTGATATTATTATTTTGTCTTTAACTGGTTAAATATTAATGAAAACTGTGAACTGAACAATATTTGTTAAATAATTTATTAGTAAAATCATAGAATATTAATAATAATTATTACTTTTTCCTTCTTAGTTAAAATGAAAACCTATATTTTCTTGAAAAACTTTTAACGAGAGCTATAGAGTAGGTACCTAAAAAATGCCTAATTAAATTAAAACATTGTTATTGTAATAGTAAGTTTTTTATAAATATGTTAAGCTTTTCCTAAGTCTGTTAAAAAAATTAATTCGCACATAGAAGTTATTGCTAAACCATCGACGATATTTTAATTTGATTGTTTTATTTTTTTTAATAAATTAGAAAAAAAAATATTTGGAGTTTTAATAAAATATTCTTGAAAATATTAATGTGTGTGTAAGAGAAAGAGAGAGAGTGAAAGAATCGTTAAACCATTTTTTTCTCTGTTAGACCGAGCTCACGTCTCACGGAACCGTGCGCCGCGGTGTAGCTACGCGTAGGCTTGGATCTGTAGCGACGATTTCACATGCATTTCTTTACAAAAAAATTCATAACTTCTACAGTTTTTGAGTCCCTTCCAAAAATAAGTATTCAAAATTTGCGGAGAATTTAGGGCTATCATCATGATTTTATTTAAATTTAAGATAGCGTCAAAAATATGTTTATATGATTTTTTCGAAATTTTTTGTCTTTCGGGTTTTTAAATAATCGAACAATAAGAAAAGTGACATTATTTTTTGTTTATTATGTAAAACCTACAAAAATGCATAAAAGAGGTTGAAATTTTATATTTCTCCATTACTTTAGTTCCTTTATCGACCCTAAAAATTTCAAGCAAATCGGAAACATGAAGTCTTACTCTTGGCCGATTTGGCGTGGACTGACCCATATATTTAAACTTAAAAGTAAATAAAATTTTAATAAATATAATTTTTATTCCATTCTAGGACATTAAGGCTGGTACAAAAAGTGCACCACTGTGTAGTGGGTACTCATCATATGCAATTGACCGGGGTGACCATTGCCGGAACCCCTCTCCCGGTTGCCGGGCTTAAATCACTCCCATTTTTTTTAAACTAATTTCTATGGCTGAAAATTTGTATATTTATTATTTAATACGTCACATTAAAGAATATATAGGGTGGCCTTGATTTTTATTGCTGGAAAAAGTTGCCACCCACATTTAAAACCAAGCGGGCGTGACCCCTGACAAATTGTTCGCCAGCCACTTCATCGCGATTTCGTTGGAAAAATTATGAAAAATAATCAAGTAGTCAGACAAAGGGGGCATTTGTCTTACTATAGGCATCCTGTCCTCCAGTGATGTAATGTATCTAGATACTTGATCTATCTATATATACATTTTATGTATCTAGATACGTATCGAGATACTTAAAAAAGCAAAATTTTGGCCACAATTCATTTATTCATTCAACAACAACAAAAATTCACCACCCAATTTTATCAGAAACTGCGTCATTATAAAACACGTAAAAATATTTTATTAACGAAAAAAAGGTACAACTTTTTAAGATAATAAAAGCCCCTTCCCAGGGCCGATTTATCCATTAGGCAAGAAAGGCAGCTGCCTAGGGCGGCAGGCTGATGAAGGGCGGCAAAATTTTTAATGAAAATATTATCCGAAAATGTAAAAAATTAATCTTAAATACGCTGTAATTCTCTAATATATTTATGGTTAGCGACAATACAATTCATTAATATTAGAACCAATAAAATGCCAGTATTCCATAGTGACGTATTTTATCACAGCGGCAATAATTTTTATCATCTTGTTTACACGTTACTAAGAATTTTGACACTTTTTTTGATTTAACATCTGTTGTCATTTAAATTCTGTATTTGATATATGGGGCAAAATTTGCCAAGTGTACCAGGTGAAAAAAATTTTGTCACCGATTTTGTTTAAACTTTACTTATTTGTTGTTCTTATAACGAAGAATCATAGCATAAAATTTTTTTGCTCTAGGATTGTTCATTCAAGAGTTATGGATTATTGAAATTTATCGATTTTTTACTTTTTGGTGAAATCGCTTTTTATTTAAAAATTCATAACTTCTGTTCATCTCTTTATTAAATATTTCAATTTAACCACCTTAAATGATTTTTTCCGTACTTTTCAATGGGCTATACCGTTTTTGCAAAAAAATAAAAATTGCAATTTTTTTTTGAAATTTTGCAAAATTTTGCATTTTTTGAAACATTGTGTATTTTTTAATTTTTTTTAAAATAGCATAAAATCCAAGTTTATTATGTTACCTTTGAATAAAAAAAAAATTTAGAGTGGGCCCGACATGTAGAAGGGAAGTTTTTCATATTTGAATGCCGCACGGTCTACCCATCGAATAGCTACTACACTGCTGTATGCGTTTATACCTAGTAGATGCGAGTAAACGAATACAAAATGATAATTTAAAATGTAAAATTATGTTTGAGTATACTGATAGTACATTGACTATAGTCAATGATGTATTTTAAATATTTACACTGCCGCACGATATAGTTTTTTAACTTTATTTTTTTGCACAAATTGTTTAAGCATGGGTCTACATAGATTTTTTTTAAAATAGCATAAAATCCAAGTTTATTATGTTACCTTTGAATAAAAAAAAAATTTAGAGTGGGCCCGACATGTAGAAGGGAAGTTTTTCATATTTGAATGCCGCACGGTCTACCCATCGAATAGCTACTACACTGCCGTATGCGTTTATACCTAGTAGATGCGAGTAAACGAATACAAAATGATAATTTAAAATGTAAAATTATGTTTGAGTATACTGATAGTACATTGACTATAGTCAATGATGTATTTTAAATATTTACACTGCCGCACGATATAGTTTTTAACTGTATTTTTTTGCACAAATTGTTTAAGCATGGGTCTACATAGATTTCGCAAGGAGGATCGATGATATTAAATAAAAAATTTATTGTTATAACCGTAACGGCTTGCCTATAAGCTGAATGGCGACGGTTATAACAATACATTTTTTATTTAATATCATCGACCCTCCTTGCGAAATCTATGTAGACCCATGCTGAAACAATTTGTGCAAAAAAATACAGTTAAAAACTATATCGTGCGGCAGTGTAAATATTTAAAATACATCATTGACTATAGTCAATGTACTATCAGTATACTCAAACATAATTTTACATTTTAAATTATCATTTTCTCACGGAACCGTGCGCCGCGGTGTAGCTACGCGTAGGCTTGGATCTGTAGCGACGATTTCACATGCATTTCTTTACAAAAAAATTCATAACTTCTACAGTTTTTGAGTCCCTTCCAAAAATAAGTATTCAAAATTTGCGGAGAATTTAGGGCTATCATCATGATTTTATTTAAATTTAAGATAGCGTCAAAAATATGTTTATATGATTTTTTCGAAATTTTTTGTCTTTCGGGTTTTTAAATAATCGAACAATAAGAAAAGTGACATTATTTTTTGTTTATTATGTAAAACCTACAAAAATGCATAAAAGAGGTTGAAATTTTATATTTCTCCATTACTTTAGTTCCTTTATCGACCCTAAAAATTTCAAGCAAATCGGAAACATGAAGTCTTACTCTTGGCCGATTTGGCGTGGACTGACCCATATATTTAAACTTAAAAGTAAATAAAATTTTAATAAATATAATTTTTATTCCATTCTAGGACATTAAGGCTGGTACAAAAAGTGCACCACTGTGTAGTGGGTACTCATCATATGCAATTGACCGGGGTGACCATTGCCGGAACCCCTCTCCCGGTTGCCGGGCTTAAATCACTCCCATTTTTTTTAAACTAATTTCTATGGCTGAAAATTTGTATATTTATTATTTAATACGTCACATTAAAGAATATATAGGGTGGCCTTGATTTTTATTGCTGGAAAAAGTTGCCACCCACATTTAAAACCAAGCGGGCGTGACCCCTGACAAATTGTTCGCCAGCCACTTCATCGCGATTTCGTTGGAAAAATTATGAAAAATAATCAAGTAGTCAGACAAAGGGGGCATTTGTCTTACTATAGGCATCCTGTCCTCCAGTGATGTAATGTATCTAGATACTTGATCTATCTATATATACATTTTATGTATCTAGATACGTATCGAGATACTTAAAAAAGCAAAATTTTGGCCACAATTCATTTATTCATTCAACAACAACAAAAATTCACCACCCAATTTTATCAGAAACTGCGTCATTATAAAACACGTAAAAATATTTTATTAACGAAAAAAAGGTACAACTTTTTAAGATAATAAAAGCCCATTCCCAGGGCCGATTTATCCATTAGGCAAGAAAGGCAGCTGCCTAGGGCGGCAGGCTGATGAAGGGCGGCAAAATTTTTAATGAAAATATTATCCGAAAATGTAAAAAATTAATCTTAAATACGCTGTAATTCTCTAATATATTTATGGTTAGCGACAATACAATTCATTAATATTAGAACCAATAAAATGCCAGTATTCCATAGTGACGTATTTTATCACAGCGGCAATAATTTTTATCATCTTGTTTACACGTTACTAAGAATTTTGACACTTTTTTTGATTTAACATCTGTTGTCATTTAAATTCTGTATTTGATATATGGGGCAAAATTTGCCAAGTGTACCAGGTGAAAAAAATTTTGTCACCGATTTTGTTTAAACTTTACTTATTTGTTGTTCTTATAACGAAGAATCATAGCATAAAATTTTTTTGCTCTAGGATTGTTCATTCAAGAGTTATGGATTATTGAAATTTATCGATTTTTTACTTTTTGGTGAAATCGCTTTTTATTTAAAAATTCATAACTTCTGTTCATCTCTTTATTAAATATTTCAATTTAACCACCTTAAATGATTTTTTCCGTACTTTTCAATGGGCTATACCGTTTTTGCAAAAAAATAAAAATTGCAATTTTTTTTTGAAATTTTGCAAAATTTTGCATTTTTTGAAACATTGTGTATTTTTTAATTTTTTTTAAAATAGCATAAAATCCAAGTTTATTATGTTACCTTTGAATAAAAAAAAAATTTAGAGTGGGCCCGACATGTAGAAGGGAAGTTTTTCATATTTGAATGCCGCACGGTCTACCCATCGAATAGCTACTACACTGCTGTATGCGTTTATACCTAGTAGATGCGAGTAAACGAATACAAAATGATAATTTAAAATGTAAAATTATGTTTGAGTATACTGATAGTACATTGACTATAGTCAATGATGTATTTTAAATATTTACACTGCCGCACGATATAGTTTTTTAACTTTATTTTTTTGCACAAATTGTTTAAGCATGGGTCTACATAGATTTTTTTTAAAATAGCATAAAATCCAAGTTTATTATGTTACCTTTGAATAAAAAAAAAATTTAGAGTGGGCCCGACATGTAGAAGGGAAGTTTTTCATATTTGAATGCCGCACGGTCTACCCATCGAATAGCTACTACACTGCCGTATGCGTTTATACCTAGTAGATGCGAGTAAACGAATACAAAATGATAATTTAAAATGTAAAATTATGTTTGAGTATACTGATAGTACATTGACTATAGTCAATGATGTATTTTAAATATTTACACTGCCGCACGATATAGTTTTTAACTGTATTTTTTTGCACAAATTGTTTAAGCATGGGTCTACATAGATTTCGCAAGGAGGATCGATGATATTAAATAAAAAATTTATTGTTATAACCGTAACGGCTTGCCTATAAGCTGAATGGCGACGGTTATAACAATACATTTTTTATTTAATATCATCGACCCTCCTTGCGAAATCTATGTAGACCCATGCTGAAACAATTTGTGCAAAAAAATACAGTTTATATACAAAAGTGCTCTTTTAGTTCCACCCTTACTTCTTAAGAAGTCCCATAAGCCAACTGAATGACTTGTGCGGGTTAGGGGTAGGAACGGACCGCGGGCTTAAAGTCCCCTCCGAAGGACTAATATACAATAAAAAAACTATATCGTGCGGCAGTGTAAATATTTAAAATACATTATTGACTACTCAAACATAATTTTACATTTTAAATTATCATTTTGTATTCGTTTACTCGCATCTACTAGGTTTAAACGCATAAGGCAGTGTAGTAGCTATTCGATGGCTAGACCCGCACGCATTCAAATATGAAAAACTTCCCTTCTACATGTCGGGCCCACTCTAAATTTTTTTTTTATTCAAAGGTAACATAATAAACTTGGATTTTAGGCTATTTTAAAAAAAATTAAAAAATACACATTGTTTCAAAAAATGCAAAATTTTGCAAAATTTCAAAAAAAAATTGCAATTTTTATTTTTTTGCAAAAACGGTATAGCCCATTGAAAAGTACGGAAAAAATCATTTAAGGTGGTTAAATTGAAATATTTAATAAAGAGATGAACAGAAGTTATGAATTGTTAAATAAAAAGCGATTTCACCAAAAAGTAAAAAATCGATAAATTTCAATAATCCATAACTCTTGAATGAACAATCCTAGAGCAAAAAAAATTTATGCTATGATTCTTCGTTATAAGAACAACAAATAAGTAAAGTTTAAACAAAATCGGTGACAACATTTTTTTCACCTGGTACACTTGGCAAATTTTGCCCCATATATCAATAAAATAATGAATTATAAACTCTAAAAGATCGATGGGTTGGTGTAAACGATAATGAAATTAAGGTAAGTTTGAATAAATAAGGTTTATTAAAGTGTTTTTATATTTTAAAGCACATTTTAATTTTAAATGTCAATCTGACAAATTTTTTAATTCCTAAAATTCATTATATTTTCTCACTAAATATAACTCGTGGTATGATTAATAATCGAAGATATTTACTCATTGAAACCGAAGCAGCACATTTCACTCGTCCTGCGGACTCGTGAAATCTGCAGCTCGGTTTCAATTCGAAAATATCATCGATGATAATCATACCACTTGTTATATTATGGGTGAGCATACCCTTTTGCTAGCATATGACATGTGCTGGCAAAAGGATATACCCGCTAACCATAAATGTATTTCCTAAATTAATGCAAACACGTTTAAGGCACTACTAAAAAATTGATTGTTTTGATTTATCCCCTTATGCCTTTTACCCACAGAATTACTACTCTGATTGGGCTGATTTGTTTACCAAACGACTGCCTTTTGGGCGAACGCAGCAAACAATACAGTTAAAACATGATACAACCAACAAAAGATACAATCTCTAGCAGTCGTGGTCAATACAACTGCGATATTTGAATAGCTATCGGTGTCAGCCTTACTTACTTAAAATTGTATGTAATAATAATGCAATAATAATAAGATAAAATGAAAATCGAAACATTTCACGTTATCATCGATGTACTCCTGGCCCCAGGAGTCCTGGGAGATCTAAAAAGACGCTTAGTTGCTTACCAACGTATTTATGAGCGATTTTATGTACTAACAAATTTGTGTAACTTGGAAAATGAATCAATAGTTAAAGAAGGAGAAAAGTTAATAAACATTTACGAAAATTATTTAGATACTTCGTTTATTCAAGAATGCATTCATTTAAAAGCGCTTTTATAAAAAAAACAATAAATCTCCTTTGGAAATATTTAAGAAATGGATTAAATATTTAAGAAATGAATTAAAAGAAACATTCCCCAATAGCATGTCGAATTTACTTGCTTCATCTGAAAGATCATTTTCAAAACTGTCAAGGATTAAAAACAATTTTAGATCGACCATGAAGCAAGAACGTCTAAATGCCCTTTCCATTTTGTCTTTGGAATGCTATGTCACAAAAAATATAAGTTATGATGAAATTATTAACAATTTTTCCCAAGACAAGAAAAAAACCCTTTTAAATATTTTATTTTTTATTTAGAATTATTATTTGTCTTTGTATTTGTATATTTTTATTACCACTAATCAGTGTTAAAAAGTTGTTTTTAGAGTTGAAGATCTTTTAAAATAAAAATTTTTACTTGTTCTTTTATTAGTGGAAGGGGGCGGCAAAAAAATGTGCCTAGGGTACCAATTTGCCTTAACGCGGCCCTGCCCCTTCCATCTGACAGATCTTAAATTAGGCTATAATAAATTCTATGGTTAACCAAAATAAAGATATACTCCCGCACTAGGAGCAGATCTTTTTATTACTTAATTTCCAAAATCGGATGAGAATTACCAAAATATAGGTATTATTATTATAGGTATTAATATTATTTAAGTCAATTATTTGTCGGGCAAACTGCCCAAAGGATTACTTGAACTGGGATATCTCGTAATTTTTTGTTTGGGAATTTAAATGAAATTCATCCGGCAACACTGTTTACAGATATATGCTTTATAATTTTATATATAAATTGTCTGTAAATTAAAAATAAATTGGCCTATTTAGGTTTTCACGTTAATTTTAATGATTATATGGAAGTGAATATTACTAAAGTTTCATTCAACCAAATGATTACCTAACTGTTCAGTTATTTTATTATTATTTCCACATAAAAATAAAAATAGTATCAATTGCTTTTTCTACGATGATCGATGGTGATTGAAGAAGCCATAAAACGTTTCTATGATGGTCGCTTTAATAATAAAATTTACAACAATAAAATCGTTATAAACAAATTGTTTGATAAGTAAAACCACGAGCATGCGTATTCTGTCCGTTTTCGTGTTAATATTTTATTTGAACGTGTACCCGTGCATTGTTTTGATGCCAATAAAGATTGTTTCGGTTTTGTTTACAATCAGCAGCTGATTTTGACAGATACACAAAACAATCGATGCATTTAAGCGTGTAAATAATCAGCAGAGCAATTTTAACCTTGGAGATGAATTCAGTGACAGCAGTGGTAAGTAGAAAAAATGAGGATTAATTAAGTTATTTTGTTTAATCGATTTATTTTCGGCCCCTTTGTTGATATCGTCGTCACAGATCGTCGTTGTGTTGCATCGACGATTTTATTGGTCAAGTGTGTTAGAACCCTACTTGATTAACATTATAGGTAATATTTTAACATACATACATACAGTGACAGATCTACGATTTTATTGATAAAGTTTTCCTATTTTGTTGAATTTGTTGACCTTAGACTAAAAATGTTACTATATTAGGTACATGACCAAATAATTTAAAAAAATGGACCAAAGAATAAATACGTATATTGCAAAGAAAATATACCTATTATTAATCTTAAATTAAACAGTAAAAATATCAAAATTAAAACCTCTGCAGAGGATCTTGCAAAATAGAACCCCGAACTCTTTAGTATGTTATCCCGGCGCATTCGCCAAAATTATAAATAATAAAAAATGCTTTAAAACGAATTTTTTTATAAAAAAAATGGCACCATCTTATTATATATAATTATATTATTGACGTAGGTATACAACAGGAAATACTAATAATAGGTATTTATCAACTAAATTATGCGTTTATAAGCAAATTTTAGTCAATTTTAGCAATATTTAAATATCAAACCATATCATAAAAGATCAATATTTATAGAACATGTAGAGTTGCCAGATGTTCGATTTTCTTTGTGTCTGTCCGGCAAAGAAAATGTTGATAAACCTCTCAAAAGATTCAGTTAATCCCGGCGCATTCACCATTTAAAAAAGTAAATTAAAATATTTTTTATTATATACAATTATATATATGAATTATAATATGAATAGTTTTCTATTAATATTATAATTTATTGTTTTGGGTTGTGTTTTTTAGATAAAAAGCGTAGGTCCAAAATTAGTTCCATTTTTTAAAACAGTTGCAATTTACTTTGTAATCTTCATACCAGCTGATAAACCATCCATTTTTGGAGCCTTGTTGAAATGTTTACCGATTCTGAGTTTGATGCTTTTTGTTCTACTTCATGGAATGTCCTTTGGAGATGAGTAAGTTAAGTGTTGAAAAGCGACTTTTTCATGCGAATGTTTAAGTTGCTCAAGAGGCCGTGAGGCCGAGTGTGCAATAACACGAGCTTGAAGAAAGCTTTTTTCACAAGTGAAATACAATGTTTTTTCTACTACCCTTTTATTTTTTATTATTTTTAAATACAAAAACAAATAATCAAATAAAAACGTGTTTGACAGCTGTTAATGAAAAGATTAATTTTCTAAGCAACGATGCCATTACGAAATGTGACTTTTACATGGTGGTCGTAGAAAAAATCTTTTATGATTTTCCAAATAGATTTCTGAAATTAAAGTATTATCAAATAATAATTATTTTTAAGGCCGTGCCGGAAACAATTCAGTTTAATTCAATATTTTAAAAAAGTGTGTTGGAGGTATGAAATGTGTATTTATAATACATATGGAGAAGCAGACTTCCGAAATGCGTTTTGTCCAAAAATTCAACTGAGAAAAAGATGGCTTTTTATTATCCTACATTATAAACCTGTCTAGTCCTATATAAGTTGCCATGGACATTCAAAACACGTTTTGTCCTTTTCTACGGCGTGTTGCCAGATCCCAATTAGCACAAGTTAGCCGGCCCCATACGCACCGAATACGTTTGGCCGAACTGGCCGCGTTCGGCCCGGAACACGTATAAGATTTTGCATGTAGACCGGGCATGTCCGCCTGGCCGAATCTCGGCTATGTTTACTTAGCCGAGTGTCGGTAGAAACCCAATCTCAGTAGACCGGCTGGGGCAAGCCGAACCGCTTATGCCGTATTCTAGCCGACTTCGTTTAGAACATGGCCAAACGGTACCAGGGTAACATAACGCGGGCCATAGTAGGGCCGGCTAGGGGCAAGCTAAACCGCCGGTCAACCGTCTATGCCGAGCCGTGGCCGAGTGTGCTTACTGGGATACAGTACAATAATAATAGGTACCGGAAAAGTACTGAAATTGGAGAAGCAAGTACGTAAATTAGGGATGAAGTGGACAGCTGTTTACAATTTAAAAGCGGCTTTGACATCATTAAATAATTTTTTTACTATAAAATACCATAAAGTCTCTGTTATATCCAAACAAACTAAGTTTTGTCCGCTTTAGAAAATCAAAGAGCATTTAAGAATAATATTAATACTAAATGCTCTTTATTTATAATCTTTTTTTAGATTTCTGAAATGCTGAAGAAATAAACCTTTTTGAGGTTAAGTTATTAAAAGAGGACTCCTTTTTCAAATCTACTGGCATCTTAAATTCTGCTCCAAATTTATCAGTTACTGAAGTGAACATCAGACTTGTGTTTCCTAAAAATTATGCAGTTTGTACAAAACGTATTTTGGAAGTCTGCTGCTCATATTATGTACCTATTTAATAAAACACCATTTTTCAGTGCCACTTTATATTATTTTAAAAATTTAGGGAAAAAAAGTTGTGGAGGTGCCAATTATAATTATAATTATATTAATAATTATCAATCCCAGTACCTCTCGCATGCTAAGTGAGCTACTATCTGAGCCTCGCCATGGCGAGGCACTTAATACTAATATTAAAACCGGATTTTGTTTAATATAATTCAATTTTAATCATATATTCTTAATCAATTTATTATGATACATATTATTATAATATATTATTATAATATATTGCAAATATTTTAAATTATAAATCTAATTTATAATTTATTTTATTAAAAATTATATTTACGTTGTATTAAATCCTATTAAAGTTATCCTTCAAAAATATTTAAAAAAAAATAGTACATTATAGACCAGGCGGAGAAAGCACATAGGTATATGATCGCCGAGCATACATTTCACTGCCGTGTTTTATATACTATTTTAGCTTTATTTCTGAGTTTATTAATAATTTGTCTTTTGAACTAGTCTTTCTATATAGGTAGTCTATTTATTATTGTACGCTTGAAAAAAAAACTAAATTTCTGTTCTTTTTATACCGGGTGGTTAGTCAAATAAAAATTTGATCTAATTTTGCTTGAGCACTTATAATTAATTGTTCTAAAACATAATTTAATAAATAATATTTAGTGTATTTAGTGTGTCCGTTATTATTGGAGCCATAGAGCCGGTTAAATTAGAAAATTGTTGGTAAAAACCGAAGACAATTGAACGTCGGGTTTACAAAATAAAAAAAAATATTTTTGAAATGGAAAACCCTGTATATTTTTACAAATTTTAAAAGATAATTTAATTTTTAGTTAGAATGGTAGCAATGGTAAGCAGATAACTTTGGACATGGTGTATAAGGGTTTAAAAATTGAATTTCATTTTTTAAGAATATTTATTATGAAAAAAAGTTTTTCTGCCATTACGGAATATGGCCGTTCTAATATCACATTTATATATGGAATGACATATATTCCGTAAAGTGTTACAGAATGAAATATTCTATCATCTGATAGAATAAACACTGGTGGCATCATCTCTGTTTCTAATATCTAACAAATTATATACCAATCCAACCTCACTTTCTCCCAATTAAATTATTTGTCTATGGTATTTTTTGGAAACGTAGAAAAAGTATAGTATGAAACATGTTTGGAATTGCATATTGCCCTCTCGTGAAACCGTCAAACTCGCCTTCGGCTCGTGTGACCAAGTTTTCACTCGAGCGGAATATGCCGTATTCCAAACTTGTTACAGAATATACTGCCGTGCTTAATGAAAACGCCGTAACCAACAATTTTGCGATTTTTGGTTTACGGCATTTTCTACTAGAAAAATTCATCCTGCGTCTATCCCCGGTACTCAAAAAACCGTATATATATAGATACGGTTTTTTGAGTACCGGGGATAGACGCAGGATGAATTTTTCTAGTAGAAAATGCCGTAAACCAAAAATCGCAAAATTGTTGGTTACGGCGTTTTCATTAAGCAAGGCAGTATACTATTCTAATGAAGTATTTAAAATAAAAAGTTTTCTAAAAATAGCAAAGTTACCTGTTAATGTCAGCAAGATAAAAGCTTCCTTGCTTATTTTGCTTTTCTCATTACTAAAAATATAGTAAAATTTATTGTTGTGTTTATTGTGTATTTAATATAATATATATATATATATATATATATATATATATAATTTAAAATAAAGTCCTAAACAGGAAGCAAAATTTGACCATAATAATTTTATTTGACAAAGTACCTTTATTTTTCGGCTAAAAAAATAAACTGTACCATCCTGTATATATATATATATTATTTTTTATTATGTAATATTATTTTAATTTGAAGAGCTACAAGGTCGGTTATAATTGAGAAAATATATAGGTGCCTACCAAAGCCTACTAAAGTAAATTGGAAAATTAAAAAAAAAACTGCGGTTCTCGAAATATTAAAAAAAAACTAAAAACCTGTCTAAACCAAAAATCATTATAACTTCGTTGTTTTTGGAAATTTTAAAGAAAAGTAAGTTTTACATTCTTCTAAATTTTCATCCAATTATTTTCTCTATTATATTTTAAGTTAAAATCACCATCTTTTCTTTGTATAATGGCCGCCATAACTTATGTAGTAAGTTTGATATATCGTTTCTTGATTTTTGCCTAGTCAACCATGTTAAAAAAAGTGGTGGTAACTCAAAATCTAGTTGACGAAAAAAATCACCCATTGGATCAAAATTTAGATAAATGTATGTTTACATATCAAACTTACTTTTTCAATATTCTCAGAAACAACGATTTTTGGTTTTGACAATTTTTTTTTAAATTATTTAATAAACGCAGTTTTTTAATTTTCAAATGACATTTTAATAGACTTATGCGTTGTAAAGAAATTAAAGGTGATGCAAATAGTAGGAAAAGCATAAGGGAAGTTGTACGCGAATTTCCCACAGTTCAGCGGGTTATGAAGGACGTTCATTTAACGCGAGTGCAGCACCTGCAGCCTGAAGATAATCCCGCTAGAGTGGAATTCTGTAGTGGTTACTAGAGATTTTGGCTCTGGGGTACAGAACTACTTTGATTTTTACTTTAAAACTGAAGTATGACATTCCTTTTTGAAAGGTTAGTAAACACAGTCGGCCAAAATATTTTTAAAAGTTTTAAGACAACAAAGTTCTGTCGGCTCCTAGCAATGTTTAAAGCTCCTACGTTTAACCTAGGTATTTGCTGTCCATTTTTTGCTCTCATTCGATTACACTATTACCCAATTTTTTTTTATTTTTAAATTTGGCATCTTCATTGCTATCAGCCCGCCCCCATTTTTCTCTGGCGCGAGTTCTGGGATACCCTGTACATATATTTAATCAAATACTTTAACCAAGGATCATTTGTCATATAGCTATGAGTTCCAATTTAACTAAAGAGTCAATCCAAATGAAAACACCAAAAATGAATTTAAAAGTGCGCTGCATGATTTTTTATTGTAATGAAAAAAATTGAGGAAGATCTTTTAGGTGTCAAATATGAAAATCCGTTGCCGTTTTAATTTTTTGTTGCTTTACTTTTATTTGGCACCCCTTAGAAGTCTGAAATAGTGTCAATTTCTTACTCTCTTATAGTGGGCCAGAACTTTTTTTCTGTGACAAATATTGAAATAATTTTAATTTTGTTTTACTGTCCAGTAAGTGTGTTTTCGATATAAATTATTATTATCCAATTAGTTAATCTCATAAAAGAATGGTAAACCACTAAAAATTCATGATAATTTGCCAATTTTTGTGATTTTTGTCTGGCTCCTGTGCCTATTCTACTGAATTTAGAAGGTTCATTTTTTTCAGGTATAAAGTACTTATACAATAGAAAACGTAACTATTATTTTAAGTTTCTAGACTACCAATTTCTTTATTAAAAAAATTATTGAAAATTGATAATTCTCAAAATTAGCCAATTTTGCCCTCAGAAATCATTATGTTGAGGAAAAAATAAAAATCTGAAACTTTTAGGAAATGAAGTCCCCACCTTCATCTTTTCAGTCCAGTTAGTCTTGTTTTGTTATTTTTATTCCTTTAAAAGTTATATTAATTTTTTTAATGCCCGTTTAGTAGCGATATTGTTAGTTTTATTTATAATTTAAAATTTAGATGGCTTTGACTTTGTTAATTCATGTTTGTTAGAGAAATGTCAAACTGTCAAAAATATTTCATAAATTTTATTTGTGCGTATTTAAGTTGTGATTTCAAAAAGTTTGCAAGTGTAATAAATGACGGAGTGTTCGAGATTCATGAATTTAATTGCAATTAAAAATGCAAGGACATATCATAATTTTGTACCTCTTTCTTATAGAAAATATTTAAGTTCTGAGAAGTTTTAAATTGTTAAAAATAAGCAAAAACCAAAAAATATTCTAAATAAACCCCTTTATTATAACATGTTTTATTTTAACCAGTTACCTAAAAATTAAAATTTAAAGAAGTATTTACAGATTGTGTAAATTTTTTCCAACACAAACATTTAAAATACATACATTTAACTTTTTACTACTTAGTGCCTTACTAAAGGAAACAAAATAATGGAACAAGACTAACTTGGTTTAAATTGTGAAAGAAACCGACAAAAAACTGCTTAACGCATTTTTTATACGTTTAAATTAACTCTTTATTAATTTCACTTATTATACTTAACGATATAAACCATAAGGATCTTGAATATATTTTTTATCTTCTTTAAACACCAATTAGCCAATTAAATACTTCATTATAATGTATATAATATATAATCATATATATATATATATATATATATATATATATATATATGATTTTTCAATACATAAAATATAACATAACTACCAAAAATATCAGAACTGTCAAAAATATTTCATAATTATTATTTGTGGTATTCCTTTGGTGATTTTAAAAGTTTTATATATAACATAATATGACATATTATGTTATATACAAAATTTACCAAAAAAATACGCACAAATAATATTTATGAAATATTTTTGACAGTTCTGACACTTCTCCACCAAACATGAAAGCCATCTAAATTTTAAATTATAAATAAAACCAACAATATCGCTACTAAACGGGCATTAAAAAAATTAATATATCTTTTAAAGGAATAAAAATAACAAAACAAGACTAACTGGACTGAAAAGATAAAGGTGGGGACTACATTTCCTGAAAGTTTCAGATTTTTATTTTTTCCTCAACATAATGATTTCTGAGGGCAAAATTGGCTAATTTTGAGAATTATTAATTTTCAATAATTTTTTTAATAAAGAAATTGATAGTCTAGAAACTTAAAATAATAGTTACGTTTTCTATTATATAAGTACTTTATACCTGAAAAAAATGAACCTTCTAATTTCAGTAGAATAGGCACAGGAGCCAGACAAAAATCACAAAAATTGGCAAATTATCATGAATCTTTAGTGGTTTACCATTCTTTTATGAGATTAACTAATTGGATAATAATAATTTATATCGAAAACACACTTACTGGACAGTAAAACAAAATTAAAATTATTTCAATATTTGTCACAGAAAAAAAGTTCTGGCCCACTATAAGAGAGTAAGAAATTGACACTATTTCAGACTTCTAAGGGGTGCCAAATAAAAGTAAAGCAACAAAAAATTAAAACGGCAACGGATTTTCATATTTGACACCTAAAAGATGATCCTCAAATTTTTTCATCAAAATAAAAAATCACGCAGCGCACCCCATTTGGTGTTTTTATTTGGAATGACTCTAAAACAATAAATTATATAGGTACATTAGGCTCAAAATTTCTCAAGTGTGCCACTTAAAAATTGATGGTCTCATTTTTGATCGGTTAATACGGTTTTCAATCGGTTTAGGGGTAAAAATAACTTTCCTAAAATATTTTTGCAAAAAATCGATTTTTACAATACTTATTAATAATTACATTTTTTGTGGATGTTTTTTTCAAAAATTGATTACTTCCGAACGGTTCATCAAAACTTAACATTTTTTATATCAAAATTTTTTTTGAAAAATATACTTTACGAAAAAAAATTTGTTAATGGGGGCCACCTTTAAAAAAAAAAAAACTATTTTTTTAAACAATTGAAAATTAATAAAACTTCTCCGCCTGCGATGCCTTTTTTTCACAGTTTATCTGATTTTACAATCCCTTCAAAAAATGTTGGTGAAAAAAAGATATTATTTTACAATAGGTAAAAAGTTATAAATTTTTTTGTGACCGCGCTTCGACCGAGCGCTGGAGTCTAGAGATCGGAGCACGTTCAGACGCGCTGTCATCGTACGTAGTTTTCTGTCAAATAAGCTCGATAATGCCTACACCAAAATCTTGTTGTAATCCCTTGCAAAAAAAAAATCACGGACGAGTGCGGACAAATATTTCCCTGATAACTGAGAAATACGATACAAAATTTGTTGAATTTGTCGGAAAATACTTGTGCGCGTCATGTAAAACCAAAATGTACGATACAAGTGATCTGGTACACGCAAAAGTTGAAACAACAAGTGATTCCGATTCAATCTACGAAGTAGAAAATGATATTTCGCGAGACAGTTCTTTTGTCCATCAACATGAAATAGAAAAAGAAAAAATCATCGGTATTGTGCAAGAGATCACTAAATCATCTAATAAGAGATTAAAACTTGACATTTCGGATGATAATAGAAGAAATTAAATGGAAATGACAGAGAAAATCGAGTTAAAATTGAGAAGTGAAATTCCTGAAAACAACGACCATAGTGAAAAATGGGTAAAATACTTGAAAGAAGCAATTTTGAGACAACCATTAAAATCTGAGAGAATTTTCCTCTTAACAACAATGCCAGTTCAGTGGAGCGTTTGTCAAACTGCAAAAGTATTTGGTGTTTCTCGTCGTTTAGCAGCTCGAGCAAGAAAATTACGATTAACTGAAGGATTTGCATCCCGCGTGAATTCAAAAACTGGAAATCCCTTAGACGTATCGATAGTGAAAGAAGTCAAAAATTTCTATTTATCGGATGAAATTAGTCGTGTTTTGCCTGGAAAAAAAGATTCGAAGTCAGTTGTCATTGACGGGAAACGTCAGCATGTCACGGTGAGTTGTGTTCGACTATTTCCCTCGTCTTAATTTCCACCAATCACAAACGCGCAATTTTGAATTACTAATGGTTTCTAGGTGGAAAAACTGTATGACAGCACCTGTCAGCAGTTTTTTCGAGTTTACCCGCGGCAAAACTTGACAGATGTTGTCACCTTGAAATAGTCTTGTCAAATACCATTCGGGCGTATAATTTTTCCTGTGAAAAAAATCGAAAAAACACAATGGAAAGTACTATTTTTTAACAAAATGCATTCGTGCAGATGCAAAAATCCACGTCTTCGATTCGGATTTTTGTTACCACAAGCACTCATGCTTCTTGTTAAAATATTAATTAGCAACGGGTTTTTTCGATTTTATTCGGAAAAATTAGATGCCCTTATGATATTACTTACGATAATGTAAGGTTTTTTTTTAAATTCTTAAAATATTTCAATACCGTATTGAAACCATTGCAGAAACGATTGATAATGGGCAACCTTGATGAATTGCAGACTTTCCAGACGTGCAAATATCTCTCGCGAAATTCCGGATGACCAAGGGGGGTAAATTTTGACCCCAATGTATATTTTTCTTGAATAAACTCTTAAATACTTTTAATTTTTAACTGATAATTTTTTTATTTGACTATATTATTATGCCAAGTATCTTTATATTTTGCATAAAAAAAATTTACAAATAGTTCTCATTAAAAAAGTATTCTTAAAATAAATATGGTATTAACAGAATATTTAGAAGATCCTGAAGATGCAGAGCCAGCTGAAAATCCCAAGAAACTTGATCAATGTAAAATTTGCTGTCGATCTTCCGACAGAAAGTTTACAACGAAATGCGATAAAAAAAGCATTTTGTCTGCAAGGAACATTCGAAGATTAAAAAACATACTATGTAATAACTGTGGTTACTAGTGCATTTTTTTACAAATTTCATTGCTTCCTTTATTAGGTTTAGACTAATATTTTTACTTTTTTGGTTTAGTTGGAATAAAAATCTGTTGTAACAATGTTTGTTTTCATTATTTAATATAAAATATAACATTAAAATAATGAAAGCATGTTTTCGTTTACTAAAATCAGGAGGGGTAATTTTTAACCCCCCTTGGTCATCCATGTATAAAAAAGAGGTTGGTCATCCGAAGGTTAAGACCGCCCCAATGCATATTAGTTGGAGCAAAGGGTACTCACAATGTTTGCGTTTGCAAAACTCACCAAAATGTGAGATTAAAAATACAAGCCGTGAGACAAGAGTTTATGAAGAATAAGATAGACTACCCAACATCATATCGCGATTGGCTTCAGAAAATCGTTTGCGAAAATCCGCAATCGGAATGTTATCTTTTGGAGTGCAAAAAATGCCCCGGTACAAAACTAATTTTACGAGAAATCCAATCAATTTTGATGGATCAGAATATCAAAAAAATTTCATTTCACCAGTGGATCTCGACTGATAGGTAAACATTTTTTACTTCCTATTTGCAAAAATAATTATAGGGACTCGCTAACAGTTTGTACATGCACAACCTTTTTTACAGATGTCAATTTTCAGTGGTCACAGAATCAAGAAAAGTTTTTTTGGAAAACCTTGCAAAAGATTTGTTGGTGCTTTTGAAACATGATTTTATAGCAACATCCCAGGCAAAATATTTGGCGAAACTTAAAAATACCATAGGCGAAGGCGAATTTATTGTTACTGAAGATTTTTCAGAAAATTATACAAAATGAAATTCAGTCACAACATTGGTGCAAAGATCAAATCACGATTCATGTTTTTGTTGTCTATTACAAGGAAAACAATGTTTTGCATAATAAGAATTTCGTAATTTTTTCGGAAAATCTGCAGCACGATTCAGTAGCTGTACAACGGAAAACTGATTTCTCATTTAAAGGAAAAATTCGGCAAAAGAATATTTTATTTTTCGGATGGGGCAGCGTCACAATATAAAAATAAGTACAATTTTTTAAATTTGATTAATCATAAAAAAGATTTCGGAATCGATGCAGAGTGGCACTTTTTTGCTACGTCCCACGGCAAAGGTGCTTGTGATGGAATAGGAGGTACCGTCAAAAGACACGCGTATTTTACAAGTTTGCAAAAAGATACGGATTTATTATTAACATCTCCTGAGCGATTGTTCAAGTGGGCAAAACAATTTTTCAAAAAAATTCATTTTCATCTTTGTACCAATGAAGAGCATGAAACGCATATATCTATAGAGAATTCTTAAAATCACGATTCTTGAATGTAAAAACGATAAGTCAAACATGTTCGTTTCATTGTTACCAGCCTTCAAAAAACAAATTATTGTGCAGAATATTTTCCGGTCAAACAAAAGCAATTACGATAACTTATACATGAAACTGTTCTTTTTTGTATTAACGTTCGATTAAGCAGTCCAATTTTTCTTAAGAAAATTGTTTTTTTTTAATTTTGCAAATAAACAATGTTGAAGAAATCATGGATTTTTTCTATAAAATAAAAAATTGTTTTGTAGCTCCTTATGGCAGAAAATCACGAATATCACGAGAGTTTTAAGTCGCACGATAGCTGAGCGCGCGCGCATCTGAACGTGCTCTTCCAGCGCTAGAGGTCGGAGCGCGCGAGGTTACAAAATCATTTATAACTTTTGACCTATTAAAAAATAATAACTTTTTTTTCGTAATTTTCGTAAGGGATTGTAAAATCAGAAAAAATGTGAAAAACATTCCTGGCAGGCGGAGAAGTTTTATTAATTTTCAATTGTTTAAAAAAAAAAGTTTTTTTATGTTTTTCTAAAGGTTTGCCACTAACAACAAATTTTTTATCCTAAAGTATATTTTTCAACGAAAATTTTGATATAAAAAATGTTAAGTTTTGATAAACCGTTCGGGAGTAATCAATTTTTGAAAAAAACATCCACAAAAAACCTAATTATCAATAAGTATTGTAAAAATCGATTTTTTGCAAAAATATTTTAGGGCAGTTGTTTTTACCCCTAAACCGATTGAAAACCATATTAATTGATGAAAAATTAGACCATCAATTTTTAAGTGGCACACTTGAGAAATTTTGAGCCATTAATTAAGTAAGTCCCTTAAAAAAAATATATTGAACCAATTCAAAACTCTATTTTGGCAAAACTTTTTTCCGATTTTAATTGAATTTACAAAATTTTGTAGATTTTTTATCTATTTTATTGTGGTAAAAATTTGGAAATGGAAATTAAAAGAACCGCGCGTGTCAAAATTTATATTCGAGATGAAAATAAATTAAAGAATAGTTTTGGTCAAACATCTCGAAAAGAAACTAACCGACTTTAAAAACCAATACACCAAAATGTAGGGATTTGAAATGCCTGTAAAATGAGCTCACTGTTCCCTTTAAAATTGTATACAATATATAGAGGTTACCATCACTCCCGCTCAGGGGTTGGTGTTTGGTTAAAAATATAAAAATAAATTGTCCCCCAAAATTAAAAGTAGGGGGAGCGGTTTTTTTTTTATGTAGCACCTGAGAAAACCTTGGTGAAAACTTTCCATTGGCCCACCCTGTATGTATGAATATGTAACTTGAACTCATTTTAATCAGGTACTTTTAAATAGGTACCTAATTTGGATTACCCAAACAGTTCAACATGGAGGAAGTTGACTGTAATACTAAAAATGAACATGACATAAGCATAAAATAACTGAGGGTAATGAGGAAATCACCAGAGTTCGTGTGGCCTGACCTGAAGGGTGTTATTTTTGTTCCCAGGGTTTTTTTATAAACTCTTAAGACTCATATAAGCGAAAATGACCGTAATAAATTTTGACACGCGCGGTTGTTTGAAGTGCAATTTTGGACATTTTTAATTGATTGCATTGAAATTTTAACACAATAAAGTAGATTAATAAAGCTACTGAATTTTGTAAATTTTATTAAAATCGGACAAAAATTGTTTTCAAAACAGAACTTGAATTTTTACTAAAAAAGCGAAATAAAATCTCTTTTTTAATAAAAATTGGGGACTAACTAATAAGGGACTAATAGGGGACTAAAGTTATAACTTTATAAATCTGTACCTCAGAGGTAAAGTGTATTAAGTCACATAATATAAATTGTTCAGGAGGAGCCAAGGAAGTGTTAAAACTCAGATAATCAATTCTAGTTCTTACATTTAATAACTAATCATCATGACATTCTAACATTAGTTTTTAATCTCATTTTTGATTGTACTGAGGTATAATATTATATATACATATATACATATGTATATTGAGGTATGGGTATAATTTATTTTTTTCAGTTAAATTTGGACTCAAAGCTTTATGTCATAAAGTTTATGAGCTATGATCCTTGGTTAAGGAATTTGATTAAATAAATTTATATACGAATTTTAATGTTTGCATGTCTAAAAAAACGGTTTTTTACAATATCTCGAAAACAAACGCTAATTGATGTTTGAAATTATCGCATCCAATTACCCTAGCAAAGTTGTTAGTTATCTTGTGGCAAAATGGCTGTTGACCATGTTATTAATTTTAATTTACTAAAACTTATCTCACAACCTGCAGTAAGGAAAGTACAATTTATATATTATGCGCAATTCAATACACCACATATTTGGAAAAGCATCTTTTAAATTATTTACGTAAATCATTTGCAAAATGCTGAGAGCATTAACAATATTTTGGAGAAGATTTGAGAAATTTAAAAATTTGTCCTAAAACCTAACCAGTTCCTAGCAAAAATCCTAAGGCTAGATCAACACCATGTTTTCAAAAGCGCCTATACTATAGATTTAAAATTTTCGGATAAACTAATTGCCCAAAAACAACGGGGTTTTCCGAGAAAAATGTCAAAAACGAATATTTTGGGAAAAATTTATATATAAAACAACCTTTTAATTATTAGTATTAGGATTTCTCAATATTTATTTAAACCAAAGAATAATGTTTTATTTATTTATAACTTTTGATTAGTTTTTCTTAGTACTTAGTATTGTTTATATAAACCAAAGAATGTTTTATTTTTTAGTTAGTGCTTTTGATTAGTTTTTATAATTGGTTTATAAAGGCTCATTTTATATTTTATAGGATACTGTTTACTGTTAGATACCAGCCTAACCAACCTAATCTTCCACTTGACGTGAGAAAGTAAAACTTAAAAATTTAAAAATGTTTTTAAAAAAGTAATATTTTAAAGCATTGGGCGTTGTGTTTTTGCCAGAACCGGGCGGCGAACTAACTTAAACCGGCACTGCATACATATACATATTCTTTATTAAATAAATAAATAAAACTTAAGTACTTAGATAGCATAACCCCTGCAAATTTACATTACTGGTTGTAAAACATGTCAATTGCAGGTGAGACTTCATAGTTTTTAATCATCTATAGATGTATACATATGGTAGAAATAACTTTGATATTAGTTAAATTGTATAATTATTTTAAAATAATGTTTTGATTCTGGTTCTATGATAATGCTTTTCGTTTTATCTTGCAATTTAAAATAGGATCTACTTAACTTTTTTTATTTTTGTTTTAAATGTATCTTTTAATAATAAATGACCACTTAAGGTATAAGTATAATGTACTAATATAATAATATTATAATATTATTATATTATATATAATTATATACATATATAATATAATATATATGGGGAATTCCACGTGAATTCCACGTGAATTCGACATGAAAAAAACCCTTGCCATTTCGAAATTCCATGGCAATTTTTCCATGGGTTCCCTGACTCAAAATAAAAATTCAATTTTAATTTTAGCATGGTTTGTCAATTGTTTTTGGTTCATCATTTTTCTTATCTTGAAACAAGCTATTTGAAATAAATATTTTTGATGCTGTGGCATATCGGCACACTATGATTTTTTTCTTCGAAAACTAAAAATCCATTTTCTACACTGTATTTTTTTTAATTTTTATTTTTTTTGTTATTAATCTTTAATCGAATACAAGTTTTTTATCTATATTAGATCGTGGCTATCGAAAAATTAATAATCGAAATCGAAATTATTAAAATTTAAAATTCCTAAAAAAATATTGATTTTTCGATAGCCACAATCTAATATAGATAAAAAAACTTGTATTCGCTTAAAGATTAAAAACAAACAAAAAATTAAAATTAAAAAAAAAATACAAACAGAGTAGAAAATGGATTTTTAGTTTTCGAAGATAAAAATCATAGTGCACCGATATGCCACAGCATCAAAAATATTTATTTCAAATAGCTTGTTTCAAGACACGGAAAATGATTGGTCGTTCGTCGAACTCGCTTAATTGGAACCAAAAGCTGGCCATACACAGACGTTATTGCGCGCGGTTTATCGTGTTATCTGCAAAAACATATGGAAAATCATGTACGTGAGTGAGTATCGCCGCGCGAAATGATAGAACGGGAAGGGATTTCAGACGTGCTTTTCTCTGGAGTGTGGCGTGTCCACACGCCACATTCCGCGTCACGGTTTACCTTTGCTTGGCAAAATTTCACGTTGAAAATTTGTACATGATCACATGCAGTTTCAAACGACTCGATAAATGACACTTTTTGCCCACTCACATACGATTTTTCCTTTGAAACTGATATACCACGGGCAATCACTTGCTAAATCATTTGAATACTTTATCAAGTGTATGGAACATGACGCTTTTTTGCCATGCCGTTCTTTCGTGCATACTAACCGCTACATCCCAACACGCCACGATAAACTGCGCGAAATAACGCCTGTGTATGGCCAGCTAAAGTTATGATCGATGACATATTGGCAAAATCGTTATAATAATGAAAATTTAAAAAATCATATCTCCAAAAACAATTGACAAACCGTGATAAAATTAAAATAGAATTTTTATTTTGTGTCAGGAAACCCATGGAAAAATTGCCATGGAATTTCGAAATGGCAAGGGTTTTTTTTCGTGTTGAATTAACGTGGAATTCCCCATATACATACATGGTGAGTTTTAAGTTGACGCCTTCCTTTTAACAGCTTATAGAAATCAGATAGAAAAATAAATATTTTAAGTAATTTTTTTAACAAAACTACAAAATAAGAGAGTTGTAGCCCTTGAAGGGCTGCCCTTCCAAGTTTAATTAAATTTTGAGCCAGTCCTGGCTATTGTTAACAAAAAACATAACCATAAAAATAAAAATAACAAAATAAACAATGCAAAATGTCATCTATGACAAGAAACATAACCATTTAAATTAAAATGTCATTATTTACTTAAGTTTTTTTGTGCCTTAATAATTGTTAAAAATGGTTTATAATTATAGCAATAATGAATTAGTGTACGCCAATCGTTTTGTTGACATGATTTATCCGCCTCAGGTATTTTTAAACTATTTCTGTAGGCATTGCTAAATGTGTCATTTTGGTTTAAATGGTTGTGTTTGTTGTCATAGATGACATTTTGCAATATTTATTTTATTTTTATGGTTATGTTTTTTGTTAAAAATAGCCAGGACCGGCTCAAAATTTAATTAAACTTTGAAGGGCTATAACTTTCTTATTTTTGAGTTTTGATAAAAAAGTTACTTAAAATATTTATTTGTCTATCTGATTTCTACACGCTGTTAAAAGGAACGCGTCAACTTAAAACTCAACCTGTATATATAATATAAAAATTATTTAAATTAATAAAATCAAGTACTCGAATAGATACAAAATATTTTACTAGGTACCTAGTAAAATATTTTGTATCTATTCGAGTACTTGATTTTATTAATTTTAATAATTATTGCGGTCTAGGGTTCAAATATTAATTATTTTATTTATCTGAATATTTTAATCTAATAATATTCATAGGTTGCTTTCGTAAACATTTGTTTTAATTGATGAATTGAATAATTAGGGCTGTACAATTTAGCCGGTTAGCCGGCTAAAAAAGTTAGCTAAGTTAATTAATTAGCTAGCCAACTGATCAGCTTAGCTAATTTAACCGGTTAACTAAATTAGCTTAGCTAATTAGCTGGCGGCTTAACCGGTTAATCTAGCTTAGCTCAGCTAATTAGCTAAAGGCTAACTCATTGGTGGCTACTAAATGGAATTACCCCGTTACAAAATGACCTAAAACTGTTACAAAATTTCTTAACAGAGTCCTAAAACAATTGTTTACAAATATTGTTTAGGACTTTTGATTTTGCTTTATTAAGTTAAAACATTATAGCCAGTTATAACAATTTTAAGACAGTTTAAAGACTTTTCAGTCAGTTTCTGTTTTTTAATACAGTTTTAGTTAGTGATGCCGCGAGACGAGGGTCTCTCGTCTCGTCTCGTTTCTCTCGTGGTAAAAGTAGTTATGAGTGAGTGTGTGAGTGTATGAGTTGGGTTGGGTTGGGTTAGGTTCCAGCGCTTGAGAAGGTGCGACGCGTGTGGGAAGGCTCTTAAAACGTAAATGTTTAAAGATTGAAACCAACAATAATTTTTAAAAAGTGCAAACTAATAAAGTGAAACAAACAATTTTCATAGAGTGCAAGCTAGAGTGGTGTAGCGGTCATTGAGGAGTGAAGTGTTAAGTGATATGAATGAGTTAAGTGCCACCTGTCATTGGACGCTTTTCACTGGACAGACAAAGGAGGTCAAACAAGAGAGGAGGTGACCATCCGCAAAAAATTGATAAGTTACCTTAAGAATATGCATGACCTAATACAAAATCTGCAATTTAAATACGGCAGATATCTTTAAAACATATCGTCACGTCACATATATTCACGAAGTGGCGTATATGAAGATTTAAGTTATGCAAAAAAGCAATTTTTTGAAATAAAAGTTTAGCATACTAAACACTTATTCCAGAAATTTGCTTTTTTGCATAACACAAATCTTCCGATACGGGTGTTTGAAGTTTTGTGTTATGCAAAAAAAACCAATTTTCTGGGATAAACGTTTAAAATGCTAAACGTTTATTTCAGAAAATTGCTTTTTTGTATAACTTAAATCTTCATATACGCCATTTCGTGAATTTGGGGACGACATGAAAGGCACACGGAGTAGGGCAATAAATCTGTCAACAACAAGTGCGTAATGCAATCCCAAACGAAACCAAAAATAAACACTAGACTCACAGAATAAACTAACATTAATCATAATAACCCTAACACAGAAAAAAAAAGCCCAATAATCAAACTCTACTAGATTTGTAATCATTAGATAACAGAATAATTTGTTTAACTAATAAATAAATGCAATACCACAAAACGTGCTTGGGACAAATTTATTAAAAACAACTGACACACTTTACCAAGTGCAGGAACTATCTGACCAGGACACGGACAATGACAATAACGAACAAGACAAAGACCTCGACTAGGAAACTACACCCCTGCAGCGAAATAACAACTCCCCAACTCCAAATAGTAATCCCAAATGTTTGGAGTAATACTAATCGACTGGTCTAGGGGGATTCCGCGTCGTACTTAGTTTTAAGTCGGCGTAATTGTCCCCCAAAAACCAACACCCTCCCGTCCCTCCTCCTATACCCCACTGAGCGTATAGCATAGGCTCGGCGAACCCGAGAATAATGGCTATTAAAACTATTCGCCGTGCAGTTGCTGGGGAAGAACAAAAATCGGCGTAAGTAAACATAGGCCTGTACGGGGTTCGAAAGTCAAGAGGAAATGGGGCTGGTTATACGTCTCTTATACTCATACTCATAATGTTAAATTTAACTTAAATGTTAATTTGTGCTGCATAAATAAAAATTCTTCTTAAAAAGTTTTGGCCTTTAGCGGATTCCAGCTATTTCGAGAGTCAAGAGGAAATGGGGTTATACGTCTCTTATACTCATACTCATAATGTTAAATTTAACTTAAATGTTAATTTGTGCTGCATAAATAAAAATTCTTCTTAAAAAGTTTTGGCCTTTAGCGGATTCCATCTATTTGGCCAGCTCATTAGTTTTAAAAATTGTATGTATGAATACAAAAATTATTTGGAATGAAATACAAATTCGTTTATATTTTTTTCTATAGAAGTTTAAACTGGAATTAAAAAAAAATGTGTGCCAAGACCACACTGATAAAGTAAGACTTTTTACGCCGAAAATGTCGTGCATTTGAATCAAATGGTTGAATCTATGTGGAGTAGTTACATCTAGTATATATAAGCACAGTAGTTTTGATCCATCCATCTGAAAACTACTGTATCCGTCATTTTGAATTCCTAATTTTGTTTTTTTTAAAGGGTTATCAAATTCTTAATCAGAGACCCCATAAATATCTGAATACTAAATCTTACCCAAACCATTACCGGAAAAATCAAGGCAACGAGAGAGATCGAGAGAAACGAGAAATTCTCGAGCGAGAGAGGGCATTCTCTCGTCTCGTCTCGAGCCTTCTTTCGAGAGAAAATCGCCCTCTCGTCTCGTCAAGACGAGACGAGACGATATTCTTGAATCTCTCGTATCGGCGGCATCACTAGTTTTAGCCTAAAACTTTTAGATCATTTCCAGATTTAAAATAAAACAATTTTTTTTCAAAATTTATTATTAAATTACTAACATAGAGCCGATTAGGTTTTAAATGAACTATTCTGGAATTCATGATCAAAAATTTTCAAACACGTTTTTTAAGGTTTTAAACATTCCGGCGCTTTGATTGCAAAATCGCGATTATGATTATATGGGACACCCTTAGTAAATGTTTTTAATATACGTTTTAGATATAAATACTCGAGAAGGATACTCCTAGGACTATTTTTTTGTTGCCTAGGCGATGCATTTTTAATATGGCCCAATTATTTTGAAGTTGGCATGCTATGCTTTGCGATTGGCCATGTTCACTATATTTTTGCATTCGATTTTAAACCTCTTAATCTTAGATTAGGAGCTGTGGTTGGCAGTACTGGAGCCTTAGGTAAAAAATCGCATTTAAAATAAAATATTTATACATGTTTTTATAAATTTTAGCTATATCTTATTTACTGCCTGGATTAAACGGTGTTCTAGCAATTTGTGTGCCAATATACACTACAATCATTACTGTAATGACTTGGAGAAGCATTGCAAGAGTTCAATTTTTTGAGGTAAATATCAGAATAACTTTTTTAAGTATGCCTATGACCCCTATTAATTGACAGGTTTTTTTATAGTTTCCCACTAAATATTTGAATTTTTATCTCCCGGAAAAAAATTTTATATATATTTTTTTTAAATTTTTTAAATTATTTATTTATATTTAAGTTAAATAACGAAAACATGAACATAAAAAATATATAATAACCATAGGATTATATTTGTAAACTACTTTTTACGGGGTCAAGTAAAAAGAAATAGAAAAAATATCACATGTATTTATAACATTTAAAACTTTCGATCAAATGGGTCGAAGAAGGTGTTTCAAAAAAATCGACTTTTTCTTTTTCTTCAAATGGTCAGCAAATTCTTTCAGAGGATGTCAAAACAAAGACCTCGTTAAAATTTGAGCTTTTAATTTGAACATTTAAAGGTCGCGGATCGCAATTTTCTATTTCCCATTTAAATAACACAGGAATTTTTTTTTAACTTTGGAATTTTATACGTCTATATCGAATCAACTTATGGCAAGGAACATCTTAGATTTTTATAGTAAATTTAACGCTCTATAAAAAATGTCTCTTATAATTTTTCTATAGAATCAACTTATGGCAAGGAACATCTTAGATTTTTATAGTAAATTTAACGCTCTATAAAAAATGTCTCTTATAATTTTTCTATAAAAAAAAAAAAAGTTGAAAAAACGAGAAAATTCGATGGAAATCAAACTTTGGCCTCGAATAACTCTGGAAGAAATCAATTTATATATAAATTGATTTCTTCCAGAGTTATTCGAGGCCAAAGTTTGATTTCCATCGAATTTTCTCGTTTTTTCAACTTTTAGCATCATGTAGTAAAAAAATCACATATTTATATCTGAAAGATAGGAATTTATATCTGAAAGATAGGAATTCACTTAAGTGTTGTAAAAAAAAACAAAAAAACAAAAAACGTCACTTTTTTCCAAAGCCTTCTACAAAGTTTTAATGAAAATATGAGATGTGTATAATATGCAGAGTAATTTATATATAAATGCATTTTTCTCGAAAATGGTGCATCTGAGCAATTCAAATTAAGAGTATCTATTTTTCGTAAAAACTATAAATTCTCATAATTTCATAAAAAAAATTAAATTATTAACCCAGAAAAAAGTTGGGGCTATTTTTGTAACTTTGCCCCCTCCAAATGTTACGCCTATGATTAAATTTTAACAGTTTTGATCATAGATCTAGATTCAGCATGTCAAAATTACCAAAGTACCGAAAATTCATTTGTTCATGTTCAACCCTCTAGGAATAGTTTTAAAAAAATTATCCTCTTAGACTTCTATTCAGGGGGCCGTAGCTCCTTTAGGGAGCATTTTTTGATACATGTTTATTAAACAAAAAAAGTGTTATTTTTATACGAATAATGCACTGTTTAAGTTTGGCCCTCTAATTTCGGGACACCCGTATAATGATAATTGTACCATAAATGTTAAAAAAACGCGAAAATTCGATGGAAATCAAACTTTGGCCTCGAATAACTCTGGAAGGAATCAATTTATAGAAAAATGATAGGAGACCTTTTTTGTAGAGCGTTAAATTACTATGAAAATCTAAGATGATCCTTGACATAAGTTGATTCGATTCAGACGTATAAAATTTCAAAGTTAAAAAAAAAAATTCCCATGTTATTTAAATGGGAAATCCGAGACCTCTAAATCTTCAAATTAAAAGCTCAAATTTTGACGAGGTCTTTGTGTTGACATCCTTTGAAAGAATTTGCCGACCATTTGAAGAAAAAGAAAAAGTCGATTTTTTTTAAACACCCTAATATATGTATATATATATGTCATTAATTTCTTAGTTTTAAAATTATTTACTTAATTTTAAGGATTTGTGGACATGGAGCAAGCTTTGCAGTTGTGTTGGAGCGATATTTTTTGCAGTGTCCGATACTATTCTAGCCATTGATAAGTTTAGACATAACTTTGAATATGCCCAGGTAAGATTTTTAAGTATAAGAGGAATTTTACAAAAACCGGAATATTTTATTGTCCATTTCAAATGGGTATATACGGATATTGGCACATTAATATTATTATTTATTTTAATTAAAGGTTAAACACCACGGATGGACACAAAAACCCATTTTTGGATACAACATTTTTAAGTACTTATAATTTATAAAGGTACTACAAAGAGAAATATGTTTCCATTTCATTTTTTAAATATATGGATAGGAATTCGACACAGACAGTGTACAACTGATATTTATTCAATTATATCTAAAAATAATTAAAAATCAATGTATAGTAATTTCATACGCCTCAAATATTTATAAGAAAAAGTAAAGATTGGCCGCGCTTCCGCGTATAATGCCTAAACATACAGGGTGTCCCAGAACTCGCGCCACAGAGAAAAAGGGAACGTACCGAAAGTAATTTGAAACACATATTTAAAAATTCAAATTGTCCAACGCAAAGGATAAGGGAGATAAGAATAAAAAACGATAGCAAATCCCAATAGATCACCACAGGGAATTCTTTAAATTGCTAGGATACTTAGGTTGCATTGTTGATAATAAAAAATATGTAAAATATTTGGTCCACTGGAATCCAATTCATTGTAACACTGCTGTCAATCTTTACTCCTGTCATTAATATTATATTAGGTTATAAATTAAGTTATTATTGACAATGCTGTCAATCTTTACTTTTGTCATTAATATTGTATTAGGTAATAAATTAAGTTATTATAAATAATGTTTTCCTTGATGATTATAACGAAATGATAACTACCTATTTATGGGGAGCGTGGGCGCAAAAAAAGCTAAATAAAGTACAACTGGTTTGATTTTTTACTTTAAAACATTGGCGTTCTGAAGTATCAGTCATAGATTAATAACCTCATTTTTTGAAAGCTTTTGACAACTTAGTAAATACAGTTGGCCAAAAGATTTTTAAATGTTTTTAAGACAACAATGTTCTATCGTCTCCTAGCAATTTTTAAAGCTCCTACGTTTAACCTAGGCGAGATCTCTCGGTATTGGCTGCCGCTTTTTTGCTCTCATTCGATTACACTATTACCTAGAAATTTTTTATTTTTAAATTTGGCATCTCCATTGCTATCGGCACGCCCCCTTTTTCTCTATGGCGCGAGTTCTGGGACACCCTGTATATACAATGTATATATATATTATACATATTATACATGTATAATAATAATACATTGTAAGTTTATCTATACATGAATAATATAAGGTAAACGTCCCAATTATCGGCACCTTAAGGATTCTTAATGCGATTCTAAAAGTTTACTTGAACTAGGAGCTAGAAAGAGGTGCTTTATTTTATAATAATGTATAACTTTAGATGTTAGATGAATATTTATATTTATAAAAAATACATATTTCCCGGATACTAGATGCACTTATTATCGGCACCTTAAAATTTATGCATGCCCTAGTTTTCGGCACATGTGATACCCAATTATCGTCACAGCATAAATTGGCCAAAAATGATGGTTTACTGTTTTATTTATTTTAAATGCCATAAACCAAATAATAAAAAAACGTTAAATATCATCTGCTATTTATTTGAAAAAAGTGTTTAACCAGTTACAAAATATACCTAGAAATTCATCTTCGTCTTCCTCTGTTATACCAATGCATTCTTCGTGATAATATTTCAGACAGGATGAATAAAGACGCATGTCCAGCTTCTGTCATATAACGAATAGAATACCAAGATTCCTCCATAGATTTTGATATAGTAGGTTGGTTGTTGACAGTTTCTGAATATTTATTTTTAGTAACTTTTTCCGTCATGTAAGCTGCTTGTCTTGGCCTTTCTTTTTCTCAAACATTGGGAAACATCCTGCATAGGTTTTTTTCTTTTGTTTTCCTATTTCCTTTTTTCTTTTGTTTTCCTATTTACTTTTTTTTTGTCCTTTCTTCCTGTCGTTTTTTTAAAGCTCTTCTTCGTGTTGTTTCTTTTCTTCTTCTTTTTTATAGTATTGCTTCCATTGAAAAGAAGTTGCTACCGCGGGGACCTTTTCATTTGGTTTGCTTTTAAGGGTTTCTGTTTTAACTACGGGCCAAAATAATGTTTTTTTGAATAGTGTAGGAATGGAGAAAGATTCTGTCAATTCAATTTTATCAGAACAGACTGTTCAATCCTATTTGGTTGCAATATTTAATTCTGATAATGGGGAACGGTGTTGGATGAAATGGTTTTGGCTATTTTGTTCAAATTCATCAACTTTTATATCCACAGGGGGCAAATCAAGCATACTTATAGCTATGTCAGCAGCATCTGAATTTATAATGTCGATTAGTTTGGTAAGTATTAAGTGGATGTGAATGAGCTTTTAAAGCTCATTCACATCCACTTAATACGCGTAACTTAACTTAACGTACGAGAGAGACGTAAGTTGAAATACATTGAAACCAATGCAGCTGTTTACATTCGTAGAAAACTTATCACACGTAACTTAACGTATCCAAAAGTTGGGTCCGGCTCAATACGTTTCTTACGTGAGCCAATCACATGCCCAGTAAAACGATATAGCGCTATCTTGTTGTTTCACTTTTATAGATAGAGCCAATCACATTCCCAGTAAAACGATATAGCGCTATCTTGTTGTTTCACTTTTATAGATAGATAGGCAACCCAGTCTACATCGATGTCTACATTGCACGTGCTTGTATATTACGTTCTTTGCGTGTATTAAGTTAATGTAAACAGACCACTTAACAGACGTAGGTTTCTTAAGTTAAGTTAAGTTAAGTTACGCCTATTAAGTGGATGTGAATGAGCTTTAAGGGTGGGTTGTACCAGTCCGAGTTAACCCTAGATTATTTTTAATCCGCGATTAAGTGCTAAAATGCGTTGTACGAAGGTTAATCGAAGATTAACCGATGATTAACATAAAGATTATCGGTGAAATTTAACTCGCCAATTTTGGCAAGAGAAAATGCGGTTTCATCGCAATTAAATACTCGATTAGCATCAAAAGTTATTTCAAAATTCTAAATAAGTTCCGACTTCTTTAAACCATTGATTAATTCGACTTTCACTGAGACTCATGCCAGATTTTGAGAGATTCTTGCAGTTATCCTTGGATGCCACTTTCGACCAGGTCTTCCATCTTTAAAGTTATTGAGCCTTTTTAGTTCTTTAAGGAGCAGCTGTACACTGTCTAGTAATTGAGTTTTTGATGCAGGAGAGCCACAATCTAAGATTCTAAATAGGCGTTTTAAAGGGCATTCCTGCTTTAATAGCATCAATAGCTTCATTTAAAGTTTCCTTTGAATACCTACTGAATTCGCTTTTTTTCATTTTATTCTTACTTTAGTCTGAAAAAAATTGAGTTCCATTTACCGGCACCTACATGCTTCTATTATCGACATACTTTTTAAGAATAAATTTAAACAAGAAAATGGGGTGCCGAAAATTGGCCCTGTATATTCTTATTAATAATTGTATACAATGACAAAACAAGTACAGTTTGAGTTAAACATGCAAACTAAAATAGACCTAAATATATTGTAATGCGCATAACCGATTATCGGCACGTCTGCCGATAATTAGCTGAATTATTAATTTTAACACCCATTATCGGCACCCATGAAATAAATAAAACCATGTTATTTAAAAGGTTTACGATAAAAAAAATAAAAATATGTAACATTGAAAAATTTAATACAGTTTTCGTAAAAAACCCTGAACATTAGAAACAACAAGTTAAAACTTACCTGGATCCAGTGGCGTATTTAGGGGGGGTCCGCCGGGTCCGGACCCCCCCGGGCGCACATATTTTATTATTTTTATTACAAAAAAAGTTAAAAAAAATAAAAACCTCAAGACTGTCAACGTACTTTATTATTTATTAAAATTATTTAACCATAAAATCATTAAAATCAAAAATCAACTACTTACGTATTAAAGAGAAAGAGGTGGTTTGGCAACCCTGTAGGTATATCGTTCCTACCTCTTTCTCGTGTCGTTATGATCGAGGCGTAGAGATGAGCGATATTTCACGAACTGTGATTTTTTCACTGATATTTAAAAATCACGAATAACGACTGCTACTTACATCTGTTAATTAGCGTGATCTGTGATTTTTCACTGCACTTTAGAGATAAGCGATATTTCACGAATTGTGTTTTTTTCACTGAAATTAAAAAGTATTAAACAACGATAAAACCGTGAGTTGGTATTTATCACAATAATCTTTTTCACTGATATTAAAAAGTATTAAATGATAAAACCGTGAATTGCTATTTATCACAATAATTTAACATATTTATTATCATACCAAGTATTTTCGGCCGCAGGCAAATCTGTCATTACTGGCCTAATCATAAAAATTGAACGAAAAAATTGGAAATAGTTTAAATAGGGTTTTAAATGCCCGTAAGTATCAGGATAGCATAAAGTCGAATAGGTCTGACTCAGACTGCTTTTCCTTTTTCTATGGTACCAACTGTTTAAACCTAAAAACTATAAACATTTAAAATGTAGACAAAGCAAACATTTGAAAAAGCAATTATGGAGTTTAGGGATCTCAACTTACGTTTTTAAGTAATCAATTTTTATGTAAACGTAAGCAACAAAATATTACAAATAAAGCTGTTTTTATTAAAAATAGTTTCATTTATGTGTTGAAATAAAAATAAATACAAAAAAAATTAATATTTACCACGGTTAAATTGAACGAACACAATATAACGAGGTATAATGCGATTTCATCAATATCAGTTTAAAACCTGTGATCACGTCACGTTTAAAAATCACTGATATAAAAAAATCACAGTAACGAATATCAGTGTGACTTAAAAATCACGGTATCGCTCATCTCTATCGAGGCGCGAACAGAAATAGAACTATACCATGAATAGATAGCGCGTGCGTGAAAAAGAGTGGCGTCTCTTTCCTTATTATAATAAAGAAAAAGATGCCGCTCTTTTTCACGCACGCGCTATCCATTCATTGAATAGGTCTATTGTTGTGATGCATGATAGTATCATGATGATACTTGTATCATGGTTGTGATGTAAATTACAAATAGATTGGTAAAGAATTAAATTCAGTTAGCGCACAGAGTAATGTGACGTCAAGTTAACGTGCATCGTTGAGAGTCGCTTGGTTTTGATTCAGATTAAATTATTTAAAACTTTTGGCTGATCTTTTATAGTTTTTGTCTCGATTAGTAAAATTTCTTATTTAATTATTGTAGAGAACACACTAAGGTAGATTTAGCAGTTTTTATTAAGCAAATTTTATATTTTGAAATAATAGATTGCATAATTCTTCAATTAGAGACGCGGTTTGAAAATTTAGAATTACTTTTAAATCTCACTGCAGACCGACAATTTTACGACCAAATAATAGATAAATTTTCAATATTAAAAGATAGACGTATAGTATTTTATATTTTTTAATACTTAGGTAGGGGTCGACTTTTTAGTTTTATTTTTATTTTTTGATTAATTTATTTATTTTTAACTTTTTTAAGACAATATTTTTAAGTTTAAGATTAAAACTAGTCTTTGATGTGATATTTTGTTTGTTTTGTTTTTTAGAGTTTATTTTTTGGTTTAGTAGTGCTATCGGCTCCATTTTAAAAAAGGTCAACGCGTCGCAGAATAATACCTCCCGGGTGACGTGGAAATTTATTCGTATTTAGACAAAATTAACCTTATGTACCCAAGCAGCATTTTTGGTTCCAAAAACCATTGCCAAAGTGGTGATAACTTTAAATTAGTTAAGTATACTAAACAGCTACTTTAATTTTTACTTAAAAGTAATTCTAACTTTTAAATAGCAATATTTTGTAACAGAAACTTAATTTTTCCTTAAATTGTTACTATAAAGTAATAAACATTTAAGTAAAACTTGGTTGCCCCCAAGAAGACTTTGCAACTTTAAAAAAGATGTTATAAGTAAAAAAAACTTTCAAGTAAATTTAATTTGTAGCAGTTACTTTCGGTTGCTACCTAAAGATTACATCCCAGACTGCAATGAAGGTTCGAAAATATTCCAGGAATATTCCCTATCGCCTAGGAATAATCCGCTTCATTCTAGGAATATTCATTGGGAATATTCCTAGAATGATCCTCTAAAACTTCCAAGCATCATCTAAGAATATTCCCAGTGAATATTCATTACTTTAGTTGCAATACCTCTCACCGTTGCTTACGCACGCTTAATAACTATATATACCGATAGGTTAATAATATTAGTTGGAGATGTGCGTCTGTGATGGCACAGCCAAACAATGATTAGAGTGGGACTGATCTACTCAGTAACTCAATAATGGCTATACTTAAGTTAAGTTCCTGGGTATAAGAGGCAATAAGGGCTGGGAATAATCCCCAAATTATATCAAAGAATATTCCCCTAACAATCCTTGAGTCTTCTGCAGGCAGATATATGGAATATTCTTTTTATGATGCCTGGATTAACCAAAAAGCGGACATTTGATTATGCCAGGAATATTCCTGGGAATATTCTGGGACGATTGGAATATTCCTGGGAATATTCCTGACATGTGCAGGGAATGTGATTTTGCGGTCTGGGATTATAATTATTTTTACTTTGTAGTCCCTTTGCAAGTTAAAATCTCGAAACTGGAACATGAGTTAAAAACTACAAAGTTAATAACTTAAAAGTTATTATTTTAGTATTTGGAACGTTTATGGTACTAACCAAAACAACCGTAAAGTGGAAAAAAACTTTAAAGTAGCGAAAACTACTTCAAAGGAAAATGCTTCTTATCGGCCATTTTTTACTGTACAATACCACGTGGTAATGTAAATAATAAATTATTTTAATTGTTTGTAAATGGTTGTTTACTTTTTAATAAATAGAAATATTGTTGGTAATAGACGGTATTAATAATTAAATAAAAAAAATAATAATAAATATTAAGATTTTTTTATTTATAAACATTACTAAATAAATAATTTGTTTATACTTAAATATTGATGAAGCGCATTTATTTTACAAAAACTAAATTCATAAGTTCAACAGTAAAATTTAAAGGGTTTATAAATCTACCTGTCTAATTAAACATTATATTGTTATTCTGGAAGTTATAAACTACCAGTACATATTTAATAAACGACGACATTGAAAAGCCAAGTCCGTAGTGGTTCCATTTAAAAAAGGAGGGATAGTATAATCTAATATAAGTTTGACAAAGACAGTTAATATAGAAGTAAAAACAAATAATAAAAGTAATTATAACGCTCTAGCAACGATATTGGAACGTTCTAGTAACGTAGCAGCTACGTCCCAAATAGTAGCAGGGTTGGTAGCTAGTGACATATTTGCTACCTTTTTGGAACTCAATAATTGTTCCCCACTTTAGTCGTAACGTAGTAATGAAAGAGTAATATAAAGAGACCGGCGACTGTCGCAAAACACTTTGAAGTTTCTTCAATAGTCCCATATACGTAACAAATACTTAAATTGTTGCTTGGGTAGCCTCACCCTCCTGTACACCCACGAGCCGCCACTGGGGCAGGATTATAGATAAAGGATATGAAGTGCAGCCTAAATAAATACAATTTGTAGTGTCCGTCCTAAGCTTAGGTTTCGGCTAAAGATGCCACCTTCATCCTAAGCAGACTTTCTATAAATTCCCAAACTTCCTTTAATGTTTGGCTGAAGCTATGTTAAATTTTTTATATGTCAATATGATGTTATTAAATAAATGTATTTAATTAAATCATACACCTTTGGCTTCGGCCGAAGGTATTAAAATAACCGAACATCGACAAACTCACCTTCGCAAACTTTCGAAGACTAACAATTTGTAAAGTGTAACCACCGAACAAACACATAGAAGTTTCACTCTTAAATAAATGCGAGCCCTCCCGGGGAAATGTTATGATTAAATATTTTTTTTAACTGATACAAATCAAGAAGCCTCGGGATAACAAAATGTTTATTGAAAACAAATAACTATAGTGACATTATGTCAATATGTCTTGTTAAGTAAGTAAAAATGCCGACAGAGAAAGACAAATATTTAAAAAATAATTTAAATATTTCAGAAACGGTTGAATTTAGGTATATGGTATGTTATATGAATTATGCTTAGAATTTTACAAGGAATCGAAAAATAAATTCATATATAGGGTGATCCATTAAGAAAAAATAAACTTTTTGTTTTTCCCTGTATATTTTTGTAAATTTTTTGGTACACTTAAAATAAAAAAGTTAAAGGGGGCGACATTATAGGGGATCACCCTGTACATAGACCTTCGATTTTAAATAACCTCACATAAAAAATCAGGTGGCGTTAAATCAGGAGATCGAGCCGGCCATTCAGTAGGACCACGCCTACTAATCCACCTATTTGGATAAGTCCATCAAGCAAGCCACTGTCTAACATTCCTAAAATAATTTGCGGGCACTCCTTGTTGAAATATTACTTCCATGTCAAAATTCGTCAGGATTAGCTCGAATCATTGGATGAATTTGTGTTTCAAGCATGCTTAACTACAAGATGCCTGTTAAATTTTCTTCCAAAAAGATGTCCTACAATATGGTTTCGCAGGTTTCCCCCCTATACATTGACTTTTTGTGGGTAGGTACTGGGTATGACCTTCACGAAAAACATGTGCACATGTTAATCCATACATTTATTATAATCAATGTATGGATATTATTATTGACGACGGAACCTATTTCTATTTATTTGACTTCTGAGATTGATTTTCCACCTGATCCTTTCTGCCTACTCACACTTTCAGTTGTTTGAAATTTAGTCACTTACTTCCGTAGATATTTTCTGCAAATAGAGTTCTGGATACCTTGGTGCAAATCAGTGGCGGATAGTGGATTTTGGGTATACCGATATCTCAGTTAGTAGACATATGACCCACACCAAACTTATATGAGTTTATAATGATATTAAATAGATAGGTTTTGCGCAAGTAGAATGTAAATTAAAGTTTTCGAAAAAAAAATTGTTTTTTCAGTGCGTCTGCCACCCCTAATTAAGTTTATTCAAATTAAAGTCGTGCAATTCATAATTCACTAAAGTTTATCGACAAATTTCAAAATTTATTTAAAAAATCCAAAACTTACAAATTTTAGGTTTACTATTTTTAATTTTTTTAAATTTTAGTTAAAAGAATAATAAAAATTTAAAATGGTATAAAATCTGTTATTTTTAGATACTTGTCTATTTAATGTCATTATAAACTCATATAAGATTGGTGTGGGTCCCATGTCTACTAAGATATCGGTATACCCAAAATCCACAATCCGCCACTGATGTATATTACGTCCAACTTCAACATAAATAAAACATTGCTTCTGTTTTTTCTGCCAACGGGCGAGCGCTAACCATTTTCCAACGAAATAAAAAGTAAAATTGCAGGCACAAGTAATAAATATTGTTACACTTAAGAGTACAATTATTTTATAAACAGCCTTAAAAATACACTGGTTTTTTACAAAACAAAAAACTGTAAAAAAATTAAATGGTGATAATTCATACCGCCAGGGCCGAATTTACCAAGAACATTTTTTAATTCAAAAAACTCAAATGCTCAATTACTTAGCAACCTTCACATTTTAATAATTTAAATAGCATCAAATAGAAAATCGAAACACCTGATTCAAAAATACAACCAGTCACTGACCAACGAAGAACATATGCAGTATATTCTTAAGGAAAATTTTGCTAATTAAAGAACTGCAAGAAGGAAAATGCAAGAGTAAATAATTCTTGAAAGTACCACCATAGAATTGACAATGTCATTATGATACTGCCGAACGGGGAATTCAAAAATACACCCAGTCACTGACCAAGGACGAAGAACAGATGCAGTATATTCTTTGCCTAGTCGCAAATCACCGGAAACAGTTTACTGAGCCATAAAAACCATCCGTTATCTCGTAGTTTTTAATTTTAGTGTTTTATATTATTGATTGTTATACGACAAAATATTATAAATAATTTAATGTTTTTACTAATATACCTAATTAAAACTTTTATTTTTTGAACCACCTTAATATGTATATTTTTTTGTTCTAATATACAATAGATGTATTTTTTATGAAGCATAGTATAGCACCATTTTCGGAAAAAAAGTTTTTCGGTTTAAACAATTGTTATTTCTATTTTTTTTTTAGGTTTTGGTTATGCCGACTTATTATGCAGCTCAATTGGGTATTGCTTTAAGCGTTGTGGATTCAAAATCTTCCAAGATAAATTAAAAACTAATCCGATGGATTTATTTTGAATTTATGTATTCTAATACCAAAAAATAGTTCCTACATATACCGGAATTAAATTTTAATCTCTTTACATTTAGACTGATTTTTGTTTAATTGTTATTTAGGTAATTTTACTAATATTGTATCACCCAATTTTTTAGCGACCTAAAGGTTGTCTATATTTTTTAAGTAATATAACACAGTGCAACAGCAAAAAAAAGATGGGGTTCTGAAAGTGGTTTTCGTTTCTCCTATCCAAAGAATGCCTTTTTGCGTTTACAGAATGTTTAGATTGATTCAGGTTTTTTTTTAATATCTATTTTAAGTTTTATTAATTTTGGAACCCGAAAAACCGTTATTTATTAATTTAAACCAAAACAAAAAAATTATGGGGTTCTGAAAGTGGTTTTCGTTTCTCCTATCCAAATAATGCCTTTTGGCGTTTACAGAATGTTTAGATTGATTAAGTTTTTTTTAATATCGATTTTAAGTTTTATTAATTTTGGAACCCGAAAAACCGTTATTTATTAATTTAAACCAAACCAAAAAAAATGATGGAGTTCTGAAAATAGTTTTCGTTTCTCCTATCCAAAGAATGCCTTTTTGCATTTACATAATGTTTAGATTGATTCAGGTTTTTTTTAATATCGATATTAAGTTTTATTAATCTTGGAACCCGAAAACCCGTTATTTATTAATTTAAACCAATTAATTGGTAAGAAATTGTTGTCATAACAATAAATTAAAAAGAAATAATAAAAAATAAAACAAAAATTAAAAATGGGGGTAAACATGTCACTAAAAGTACATTTGCTCCATGCACATCTTGACCTGTTCGAATCAGAATAACATCAAACCATAATGGAAATGGAAAATCGTTGTAGAGGAAAGAGGTTTGATTCGATGTTTAGTTGGTGTATGGCAATGGAAATTTTGGCATAAAATTATAAATAAAATTTGGTATAGCTATTTGTTAAAAAGAATATGTTTTTAATAATTAATATAATAATAATAATAATAATAATAATTATCATAATTATTATTATGGTAGAAGCGAAAGTTCTAAGAAATTGCACTACAACATATTAAATCCTGAAAAAGGTTCAATTTTTAAAAAAAATTGCATTTTATTGTTCTTATTATTTTTTTATTTAATTATTTTTTTCTTTATTTGATTGTTATTACTTTATAAAACAATATACAAAACCAATAATTATCTTTTATGTACTAGTTATATATTATTTTATGATATTTCTGGATCTAGAATTACTTAAACTTTAAATTGATATTAAAAAAAAACAGAATCAATCTAAACATTCTGTAAACGCTATAATTCATGATTTTGATTGTAGAAACCAAAAATACTTTCAGAACCCCATCATCTTAATTTTTTTCCGAAAATGTTGCACAGTGTAATTTGGTGTAAAGTTTAAATGGAGTTTAACACTAGTTTGATTTTTAAATAGTAGGCTACCCAACTTTAATAATTTTCATTTTAATAATATTTTAAAATTATGGCAAAAACTGTACAACGTATTTTTAAATCAAGTGAATTTAAATTCAACAATTCAAATAAGGTTTTAATTAAAAAAAAAAAAAATCAACGTAGTAGGGAAATTATAAAAACAAATAAATTATCATATCGTAAAAATAACATAAACAAACTACGTACACGTGTGTATACGCCTTAGATAAAATAATTATTTAAGTTTAAAAAAATTATTTTGTTTTGGTAATTTGTATAACCAACTCCGTAGGTATTAATAGTCGAAAGTAAAGTAAACAAATATAATATGAATTTGCTAGTTTTATTGTTTATTTCAAAAATTATTTTAAATCGTTAAAATGTGTGCAAAAACTGTACAATGCATTTTTAAATTAAGCGAATTTAAATTCAACCATTCAAATAAAGTTTAATTAAAAAAAATTCAACAAATAAAAGTTATAAAAACAAATAAATTATCATATCGTAACAATAACATAAACAAACTACGCACACGTGTGTATACGCCTTAAATAAAATAAGTTTTAAAATTTTTTTTTGTTTTGGTAATTTTTATAACCTATTAATAGTCGAAAGTAAATTAAACAAAATGAATTTGCTAGTTTAATTGTTTATTTCGAAAATAATTTTGACCCTGTTTGATATGTTAAATCAGGACATAAAACCCTAAAAATATTTATTTAATGTATTTATTATAATAAATAACAAAAATGTATTTATTATAATAAATAACAAAAATTAAATGAATTTATTTATTATAAATATAAATATTATTAACATTATTAAAATAAAAATACCTGCCTATATTATATTCAATGTTAGAAATGATATTCTTTAAATGAAGTTTTTCAATGATATACATGATATACCTACTGGAATTCCTAGAAGTTGTATTATTGTTAGTGCCAAAAACATTTAAAAAAATAGTGCATTTATAAATTAGGTATGTCTGTATTTTAGAGATCTCTAAAAAGCAAAGGTACTAATTAAAATTAGTAGTGCTTAGAATGTCTTCCTGAAAAGTGTTTTTGGGTTTAAAACTGCACTTTAGATCTGTGATGTTTAGATTAGATGGACATTGTAAATCGTGTAAAATAAAATATTCGCAAAAAAAATGTTTTTATTTTCTTATAAGAACCCTTATGTCCAGTTGTACAATTAGAGTTTAGCTTTCACTTACATTTAACCTAAGCTTAAGCTATTGTTAAAAGTTATAACTCATAACAATTGTTACCAACCAATAAAACATCGATTAAAGTTAAACTGCAACTGAACTTGAATTGTACAATCACCCCTTAAAGTTAAAAGTACAAAATATGCAAAATATTTGTCAAATCGACTAATCGTGTTCGATTATTTCCGTTCACAGTTTTATTAAAGATATTAGTTATGTGCATGTACAAATAAAAGCTGCAGTCAAATGTCTAGCCAGAAAAAATCGTTAAATTACGGCTTTAGATTGATTTATGTAACTTTTATTAAGTAAATTTTATTTAAAAAAAAAACATACCATAGTATCAATTTTTTTTCGACTGTATACAGTCGAAAAAAAATTGATCGTGTTCATTTTTTTGCATAAATCGTTTGGTGAAAAATTATTGGGCAACATTTTTTTAGTAGCAAAAAAAGTTTTTAAATAAAAAATGTAGGGGGCATTGTTTCCTACAATTTAAAAAGTAACTGGCGCTAGTGTACCCAAATAATCGTTTATCGCTTATTAATATCATAAAAGAGAAAATTTTGCCTGCAAAAAATTTCGATTGTTATAAGAGTTTGTTGCTTTACAATTTCGTGAATGAAATTTACGACAAAACCATGAGCCGTCAGGCATGAACGAAATTGCCAATAAGCAACAAACTTAAATAAAACAGGAGAAATATAGTGACTAAATTTTTTTAGCTAGAATGATACCTATTCAAGAAGTCTACCTATTTCACTGGACAAAAAAGCCAAACCTTATGCATCATTTTTGCAGTGGTATTCCATATGGATTTAACAGAAGATTCTTTATAGTCTTCGCTATGGAACGCCGTATTTTATCATTTAATCAAAAAACTTTAAAGTAACCAAAAAATTCAACAAACTTGTAAATTCGCGTTATTTCATTGTTTGAAATTCATGCTAGATGCAAAATTTTAAAGTAAAAAATTCGCTTTATTTCAATGTTTGAATTAAACTGATTGGTAAAGAAAATTATCCAGTAATTTTAATGTTTGAAATTAACAGCGTCAATTTCAATTAATAGCATACACTTACGGTATTTCACTGAATGGAATGCACAATTACAATAATTGGAATTTAGTCCAGGAAACAAAGATTGTAGAAGGAAAACTCGATGGTAGTCGGGTTTTATTTTTTTTAATGTAGAGGCAGGGGTGCTGATAATGAATCAAGAATATTCCCCAAAAATTTCTTTCCGCGTCCCCTAATTTCATCCCCCGAAAGGGGAGTATTTTGCTTTTTGGCTCATAACTCGCTAACCGTCCATTTGACCTCTAATACTTTTGATTATGTGCTAAATAAGGCACACGTTCAACCCCATTGCGCACCTATATGATGTGCCCTTTTGCTATGCGCAGTGTGCAAAGTTGAGCTTTGCTTTCAAAATCACTTTTTTGTTTTTTTTATTACTTATAGCTAGAGATGTAAAAAAACGGTTTTTTTCAGATGTGAAAAAAAACATGAACAAAATTAGAAAAAAAAACGGTTTTTTTTTGTTTTTTTTTTCAAATCCGCTACAATAAAGTCTAAAAGTCTAAAATTCTGTCAATAAATAACATCAATCTTAAAAAATGGAGTTATTTTTCAAAATGAAATTTTATGTAAAATGTTTATTAATAATAAAGTGAAATGTTGAATATATTACATTTTTCATTATTGAAAATTTTGACCGAGACTAAAAAATCTGATTTCTTATTATTTGGTAGTTTCCACATAAGAAGCCAATAGCAATGTAAAACTTCTACACTAATAGAAAAAATTAAAGGATTTCTTTTTTGGTCCACGGAATGTTCTGACTTAACCACCAATGAATAAATGTCCCACGAAAATTTGCTATTGTTTTTTTGAAGAAAAAATTCCATACTCTACTTGAATTTGAAAAATCATGAAACAAGTGCTTTTGGTAGCCTTTTGAAAAATCAAGCGCTGAATCAAAAATATTATAGGTAGTTACTTTTTTTAGGACAAAATCAATACAAGCGCGGCCCTTATTGGTCAATTCGGTGGTGGTGGCGCGTGCATAGCGCGAGACTGTATTTACATTTACTAAATGTCATTTAGTGACTAATTTTAGTCCATGAACTGGACTGGAAACATAAAAAATTAGGCAAATGGGACTAATCTTGAAAAAAACCTAAAATATAAAAAAACCATTTGAAAAAAACAATAAAAGAAAACCTGAAAGAAAAAAAAATTGACCGTTTTTTTAAGTTGCATCTCTACTTAAAGCCCAATTTTAAAAGTAATCGATCCCAACATTACGGTAATAATTTTTCAAAAGTTACTTCTTTTCAATGTACAGGGGGTTCTTTTTTCAAAAAACCCATTTTTTATTTCCCAAACGGCTTTAATGAGCCAGTTCGTTCTACCAGTGGCGGCTGGTGGATTTTGGGCACACCCATATCTCAGTTATTAGACATGGAACCCACATCAAATTTTATGAGTTTACAATGACATTAATAATAATTGTAATAATAATAATAATACCTTTATTTCTGAGGACACATAGATACATGTATAGAAAACGGCAAAAACATAATTATAGTAAGTATACAAAATATACCAAAATAAATGAATGCAATGAGCACACAATCACCAATACAATCTAATTATTAAAAACACATTAAAAGCTTGAACAAGTTAGACAGAAAAATATTCACTTAATGTATAAAAACACTTATCCAATACAAATTTCTTTAGCTGTTTTTTAAAACTAAAGAGCAAATTAACATTTTTGATGTCTATTGGTAATTTGTTAAAAATATTAAGACCAATATGATTGGGGGAATTTTTTCCTTTCTTAAGCCTAGAAAAAGGAACCCTAAAATCCATATACCTACGATATATAGGTATATGCTAAAATCACATTTTTGCCTTGTGTTTATTGGATGTACATCCTGATTTTTTATAAAAGTATTCTTATTAACAAATACATACACACACATTTCATAAATAAATAAACAAGGTAAAGTTAAAATTTTGTAATCTTTAAACAAGTCACGACAGGAATAATCACAAGGAACTAACTCCATGGAGTCAGAAGAGAGTGATTTGGTGTATAGCTGGATCCAGCTATACACCAAATCACTCTCTTCTGACAAACAAAAACATTAGAATGTAAGGTTGAGTTAGTTAGATAGACAAGTTCTGCGCAAGCAGAATTTAAATTAAAGTTTGCAAAAAAAGTTAGTTTTTAAGTGTGCCCCCCAGCCTCATGCCCCCCCAATTTAAGATAATGCAAATTAAAGTGGTACAATATTTAATTCACTGAAGTTTATCGACAAATTTCTAATTTTATAAAAAAATTTCAAGAATTACAGGTTTTATACTATTTTAATTTTTTATTATTTCCTTTACTAAATTTAATAAAAAATAGAAATGGTATAAAATCTGTAATACTTGAAATTTTTTAATAAAATTTGAAATTTGTCGATAAACTTTAGTGAATTAAATATTGTACCACTTTAATTTGAATTATCTTAATTTTGGGGGGCACACTTAAAAACTAACTTTTTTCGAAAATTTCAATTTGAATTCTGCTTGCGCAGAACTTGTCTATATAATGTCATTGTAAACTCATATAAATTTGATGTGGGTCCCATGTCTAATAACTAGGGATGGGATTTTAGTTATTTTACCTTTTTTAAACCGATGTAACTATTTAAAAACCAATAATGCCAAAATGTGTTATAAAAGATTTTCTTTTATATTAACCCAACTTGTTTTCACCTTTTTTACCTTTTTTGGAGGATTTTGCTTTAAACTACCTTTTTTATACTATTGTTACCTATTTTTTAACTTGTTTTCACCTTTTTTACCTTTTTTGGAGGTTTTTGCTTTAAACTACCTTTTTATACTTTTGTTACATATTTTTTAATTTGTCAGTTTATTTTCACCTATTTGTTACCTATTTTTACTTATTTTATTTTTTGTGTTCTTTTTAAACTTTGCGCCAATATTTTATCCAGGGCGTGCAACTCAACGATATAAAAATTTTTCTTATGGTCACAGACTGTAACAGTAACTTTCTTTACAATTACCTTCTTTGTAGTGAGCTTATGTTCTGTTATAGAACTTATGTGTAGTGAGTGTCACTCAGTGAAACACAACATTGTGGGTATGTTCTGTGTTTGGGTATGCGGCTAAACAAAATTATAAACGAAACTTAAATGTTTGTGTTTTTTTTTTACCTAAAATACTGTTTTTTTTTAACCTAAAATGCTTTTTTAGTACCTTTTTAGTTACCTATTTTTCAGTTTTTAGTACCTAAATATCCCATCTTTACTAATAACTGAGATATAGGTGTGTCCAAAATCCACCAGCCGCGACTGCGTTCTACCCTAGATTTTTAGATACACTTATCCTCGTAACGAATGCGTAGTTTTTTTAAATTATTTTCATTGCAAGTGCCCCACAAAAATTAAAGTTTTGAAAAAAGAACCCCCTGTACATTGAAAAGCAGTAACTTTTGAAAAAAGTCTAGTACTTTAAAAAATCTTCCATTCGGTTATGTTTGATTACCGTAAGGTTTGGGATCGATTACTTTTAAAATTGGGCTATAATAAAAAAAACAAAAAAGTGATTTTGAAAGCAACGCACAACTTTGCACACTGCGCATAGCAAAAGGGCACATCATATAGGTGCACAATGGGGTTTAACGTGTGCCTTTTTAGTACATAATCAAAAGTAAAAAGAGGTCAAATTCTGAAAAAATGCACGGTTAGGGAGTTATGAGCCAAAAATAAAAAAATGAAATTAGGGGACGCGTCCGGACACGGAAAGAAATTTTTGTGGAATATTATTGATTCATTATCAGCACCCCTGACTCTACATACCATCGAGTTTTCCTTCTACAATCTTTGTTTCCTGGACTAATTAACCATTTGAAATTTTAATAAATAAAAAAAATTGTGCGTATTTCCTTTATTTAAAATAAGCAAGTTAAATTCCATTCATTGAAATTGTGCAATCCATTCAATGAAATTCCGAATTGCATTTAAAAAAATTTCATTCTACGAAATTGTACATTTTTGACAAAAAGTGATCCTAAACTAACAATTTTCATTTCCAAAAGTTTTTTGCTGGGTCATCATGACAAATATACTCTTTTTTGTTAGTGGTTAAAAAAAATGTATAGCAATTTTAAATGTTATTTATTATCAAAATAAAAAGTTCTCTTGCAAAATACAATAATGATAGATAAAATGAAAATTATTGGCACGAGTGCTATTGACGTCAAATTCTATTTTTTAGTTTCAAGTATATTGTAGTTTAAGTTACAAAAGATAAAACATTTTAACATGCAGAACAAGTTTTAAAGATTAAACAATGTGTGATAAATAGAGACCGGATTTTACGCAACATAAAATTACTGAAAAATGCAAGATATGTACGTATTGTACCTACTCATAATAATAAAAGAAGGAATGCCCCTATTTGTTTTTATAAATTTTTTATGAAGTACGTCGACGTATGATCACACATTTTTTGGGGATTTTAGACCCCCTCCTCATAACAAACAAAAACTTTTAATTAAACCTGTTTTATTTATATTTAATGGGGTTTAAGTAATAGATTATTACATTTTAACTCTACTTTAATTTAACTAAAACCTGGTACAAGATAAATTTAATCTTATTTCCATATCAGGTGCCTGTATCTTGTATAAACCCCACAGTTATACGTGTGACGTACCTACTATATAAAAAATCTTAAACCAAAATTAGTAGTCGTATTTTTTTGAAATATCAAAATACGTTTGTTTTTGCATTTAACCATGTAGGTCCCCAAAATAAGAAATATATATCACAATTGTGATATATATTTGTTATTCACAATTATATTACAGTTATATCACAATTTGGAATGCAAAAATAGCGGAAATCAGCAGGTTTTTAGTAAAATAAGCTAAAATCGTTAAAAATTGTCAAAATATGCATTTGCTATAATCCGGTCACTATAGTGATAAACTTTTACCCTTTTGGTTTTGCTAAACCAATGGAAAATTCTTTCTATTTTCCAATCAATGTGGAAGTCAGGGGGGCATTCAGGGCGCCTTCCTGACAGGCAAAACTTTCTCCCTTGAAGAGAATCTAAAACTAAATTAAAATTTAATATATTTTTAATATAGGTAGCAGTTTAAGAAATAATTGTCTTTTTGCACAATAACTCCGGGAGTTAAACTCCCTAAAACTGAAATAAGAATATGGGTCATTTCACGCCAAATCGACCACTTTTAAACTGGACCCGTTTGTCTGAAATTTACTAACACACTAAAAACGTTTCTGTAATTTTGTTAAAATTTTTCTACCCACTTAAAAGTTTGTGCTTTTTTTTAAAAAGCCTAGGTACCTATAGTAATATATTACTTTTTCAAAACAGAAATCGATAAGTTTTTTTTAATTATTTTTTTCAGAAAAAAACATAAAATTAACGTTTTTTTCAAGAAAAAATTTAATGAATTCCCCCAATTCTATAGTGGATCAACTTTTAATTCAATTTTTTATATTTATTTTACTATGAAAAGAAAGTTAAGAGAAATGTTGACCCACCATAGAACTTGCGGCACTAAAGTAGGATAAAGTAAAGCCATAAAAGTGAAAAACATTTTATAGAATAGGACTTTTTTGTATTTTATCTAAAAATTTTAAACTTTTATAAATAAAATTTCAGTCAAATCAAAAGTTGCCGATTTGGCGTAAAATGCCCCATAATATATTATACATAAATGCTCGTAGGTATTAGTTTTAATATTAAAGTCTGGTTACCTATAAAGACCAATGGTCAGCAGAAACACTTTGGCAACGGCCCTTTTTCCAATCATTTCCATTAATTACACTTTTTTAAATCCAACGTCATTTTAAAAGATTATTTATTTTAAGTGAACAAACTTGTTTACCTACTCAATTCTTTAATTTGTTCTCATTTTGCTTTCTTTCACAGTTTTGTTTTAGATACAACGTTGAAACATACGATAATAATATTATTATGTCACAGGGGGTCATTTAATCTAATGTCAATAGTTAAGGGTCAAGTACTGCAATCAATGCCATTTCTTATTTTGTACATTTTCTATAAACAAATTACACACCATTTAAAGAAGTCTATCTTTTTGCCTTCAATTGTTACATTTACGGATTTAAAAAATTGGGTATAGGACCTATACTATAGGTAGGTACCTATAGGTACCTACATTTAATTATTACTAATCTAATTAGTCTTACTTTTATCACAAATAGGTATCAAACCTGCATTAAACTAAACTTGTTTTTAAAAAGCCAAATATTAACAAAGCCAAGCCTCCAAAATTTTGACCTTGAATTTTCTAGAAATAGGGTGTGTCATCTTTACCTGAAGTCCTAAATATTGACCCAGGAAATAGTATTAAATTTTCATAGATATGTAAATACCACTTGTTGCAGATAACTATAGTTATCTGCAACAAGTGGTATATAGGTAACCAATATACCTATTAACAAATAGATATTAATGCTATGGTTGATATTCATTTAAATGGTTGCAGTTATTTGTTGTATGAGATATAGGTACCTACCTATGTGATTAGGTATTTGTGTTCTTCGTAGGTATGTAATTTAAGAAAACCTAACATAAAAGTACTAAGATAAAGTACCGTAAAACGGGGTTAAACGATCATTAATAACGATTAAAACAAATAACTTATCTCTTCGATAAATAAATCGTAATCCACTTGCTTCCTTTTACACTTTCCAGAAATAAGAACATGACCCATAAAATAACTTAAAAAAAGGGCACAAAAAAAGGGTAACGGTGTCAACAAAGGGACCAGAAATGTTTTGTGGAATGACAGTTAAAGAATTGCCAACCTTACCTTTTGAAATTCGGGCCGGTGATTGGCCGAACGAGGACCACACCACTGCGTCAGACCAATGTGACGCGAATAACGTCACGGTCCCCACCACTACCAGCACATGCTTATCCAAATTGTTTTTATAGAATTTCCGCAGTCGTCATTTAAACGCAGAAGTGAAAGGTTAACCTAATTGAACTGTGAATATACGACGATCTGTGATAGTTGTATTGTGTTTTGACATTTTATCTTAATTTAAAAAGCGTACTACTTATATTGTTGTTGATTTTGTGGCGAATAAAAGATGAATTTATCATTTGCTGGTTGTGGATTTTTGGGAATTTATCATGTTGGAGTCGCGTCCTGTTTTCGGAAATATGCCCCCCATTTGTTGTTAAATAAAATTAGCGGGGCCAGTGCGGGGGCTATTGCTGCTTGTGCTTTATTATGCGACCTGTCATTAGGTAAGAAACTATTTTTTTTATGAAATAATGAATACCTATAGGTATAGGTGAAAATTTGCAAATACCTACCTACCTATGTAAGTTACGATACCGTAGGTAGGTATAGCAAATTTAATGAAACTAAAAAGTTATAGGCTATAATGAACGTTTTTTAGAATAACATTTTTATTTAATAATTCTTTCTACTACCTATCGTAGCCCATATATCACGTAGAAATCACCTGTTGTCATTAGACCATTGATTAAACATAATAATTTTATTAATAGGTACCGTTTATTCTTGTTTATTTTTTTTAAGTACCTACTTAATTAAGATCCCATTCCTGGGATTAAATTCTTTGTAATTTATTTACTTAGATTCTAGAAAGTGTAGGTATACCTACACTTTCTAGAATCTAAGTAAATAAATTACTATATATGCTGTAAACGGTACTTGCCTTTAAATTTCTCTACTGCAAAGGAAGTTTCATTTAATTTTGTACCTAACTAGGCATTTAAACAATTTTTTACTCTTAATTAAGTTTAAACTTCTTATTTTTATTTTTATTTTATTTTTTATTAAAATGCTCAGTTTTAAATAAAATTATAACTATAGGTAGCTACCTAGGTGTGTTACCTAATTAAAAGCTTAATATTAAGCAAATTTTACAGGAAATGATAAAAAATCTTGTAAATATTTTGGTGTTTCGCAATATTGCTATTTAGTAATTTAAAATATTGTTAATAAATATACATTTATAACTATAAAATTTATGTATTTATTTATTTAAGTATTTTTATATACATACATAGGTACAAACATTAAAAACTATTAGGTACTTTTATTGGTACCTAAAGAACAAACAAGTTTCGTACATGATAAGGTCGATTCCCACGTGAGAATTTTGCACAATAGGTAACCGCCTATGTATTATCAAAATTTATATTTTTTAATAATACCTACCTATTGTGCAAAATTAGCACAATTTTTAATAACCTTTTTAAGGGGATCTCAACTAATTTTTTATCATTGAATTATCATGTGGGAATAGAACCTTATCCTGTAATAAATTTGTGCTTGTTCTATACCAACACACTTAACTTTTAATTAAATAATTTAATTTAAAAGTTAATTGATTATTAATCTATTATTAGAATATAAATGCGTCATTTTACAATATAATATAATAATGACGTTTTTGAAATACACTTTACACTGGAGATGCACGCCACCCTCCCGACGTAATATTTACCACATAATATTAATTTTAAATGGCATGCAATGAAAAACAATTTTATGTATTAAATTTAAATTTTCGTCAAAAAATAACAGTCCCTTAAAACACAGCTGACACAAATTTGATCAAAATTTATACAAACCGTTAGATATTGGTATTGTGCGGTGTCCGCTTATTTTTACAAAATTTGTTTCGCATATTTGTCTAAAATTTGTGAATAAAGAAAGCAAGTAGTGCCATTATTTAATCTGACAATAAAAGAAAACCTTTTTTCTAAAATGGACTAATGTTGAGAGGAAAAAAGATTTAAAAAAAAGTATTTTGGTACCGGTAACGAACCCTATTCTCGTGGGTGAGAGCCAGATATCTTAACCACCAGACCATACAGGATAATATTATTTTAAATAAAGCTCAGGCGAGCTTGAAGTGCCTTAGCACAATTCTGCGCGCGCGTCCGTGGCCAAAACCACAGTGATCGAGAACCACAGTGGCATCTTTACCGCAAGGATGATTTCACCATACATTTATTTAACCTTTATGTACAGGGTGTCCCGCTTAAAGTTGAACCCCCATTATTTTTCTTATTCCTAGTATAGTTTTTTCGGTCAAAAACCTTTCTTGAATAATTTTTTATAAATATTTAGAATATGAGATTGGATTTTATTTATCTAAAAAATACAAGGCTGAACAAAAAAAAAATTTTTAGTAGAAAAGACATTTATTTATTTTCTACTTAGTATTTTTGCCCTATGAACAATAAGCAATTGCTTAAGCCATGATTTTCATGCTACCAAGTTTATGTCCGTGCTGCCAAATTTCTGTTGTAAAAAAAATATTTTTTAAAACAAAATTGTGATATCTGATAAAAAATGGCAAATCATGGCTCACTTTTTGTTTAATTCTTCTCTAGATCTACTGGTAAGCGAGTGTTTTTGCGCTTATTATATATATTTTTAAATTCACCTTAAAACAGTATATTAGACTGTAAAAATATATATATTTATTTATTTATATATAGGGCATTCCTTTGAAAAAAATATCCCTGTATTGTCGATGAAGAAGATCTGATCTTATATTCAAAAAAATCATGAAAAGTTTTTAACCGACAAAAATATTTTGAGAATAAAAAAACTTATGGGGGATCACTTAAAGTGTGACGTCCTTATGCTTTTTTCCAGCATACGATAATTTGCCACTATGTCGAGCCAATCAGATTGCGGCAACAATGGTGGGGCGTGGCGCGTGTAAAGCCAGATTTAAAATGTGAATTGTTTTATCATATGCTGCATTTGGATTCTTTACTTTCTTAAAACGTTGAAGAACGTAAGATAATAGGTAGTTATTTGTTTTACAAGTGTTAAAAAGCGACTTTTTCGTGCGAGTGTTTAAGTTATTTATTTTTTATTTTATTTATTTATTTATTCGTATCCAACAGGCCCAGGGCCCAATAACAGGATTACGTTTTTATACATTTTATTTTTATTTTCACTCCAACTTCGGAACTATCTTAAATAATATCCATATCCATTTCCATATAATAAGTACCCATATAATATGTTTTCATCTATATTAGAATAATTCTTATTATCTTCTGATTTTTACAAACAATTTTGCTTTAACTTTGACATTGTTGTCAGGCCGAGTGTGCATTAACACGAGCTTGAAGAAAGCTTTTCTTACAAGTGAAACACAATATTTTTTCTCCGACCCTTTTATTTTTTATTATATTCAAATAAAACAAAATAACCTAAAAACGTGTTTGACAGCTGTTAAAATTACTTTCATCTTATTCTTTTAATTTTTAAGGCATAAGTTCTAAAAATCAATAAACTTACAAACACAATTAATTGTGTTCTAATTTAGAACTTCTAAATGATATTTAGACATACATATACAAATACAATACAAATTTTGAAACGAATGTCACGATGCTGTCAATTTCTTTTCATACAGACCTGTCACTTTACATTCGTGTTTTGCCTTGCCAATGAAAAGATTCATTTTTTAAGCAACGATGCCAATACGAAATGTGACTTTTACATAGTGGTCGCAGAAAATAGTATATTATGTATCAAGTTTGATAAACGCCATTTTATACACGAATTTAATGAGTGTATAGAAAAGTTTATATACGAGGTGCATACTATACTTTTTCTACGACAAATACTTATTATTAACTTAAAATGATTTAAATAAAAAATTTGTATAGAGCGCCATCTATGAAACAACAGGGGAAACTGTCAAATGTCACACATGTTACATTTTATAAACACAATTATCTATAAAGGTTATAAATCGAAATGTATTTTGAAAATTGACAGTTTTTCACCGTGAAAGTAAAGGAAATGTTTTATGAGGACTTAACAGTAGAGTCCGTGCCCGAATTTAAGTTATAGTTTACTGCCGGCGAAATTAAAAGGTCAGTACAATGTTCATATAAACTTTTCAAATATTGGCGTTGAGAAACTATTTAATATTTTTGTATTTTTGTATTGAGATAATAAAATAATTTTCACATTTAGTATTATTTTACAAGAAATGCACTTTATTTTAACGATTGTATGACATTTGACAACTGTCAACTAACTTAAAACTAACTTCAGCCCGTGACTAAAAACCTGTTGCTAACTTCAGCCCGTGACTAAAGCTCCGTAAAGCCACAACTTGTCAATAAGTATTTAAAAGGTCACTTAGTGTCATGGAAACATGTACGATAAAGGGCGTTTTAAAGGTGGGAGTAGAAAAATAGCTTTTCTGTTTATACAGGGTGTTTTTATTCAAAATGGGCAATGTAAGGTTGTAGATAACACTATTTTCAAATAAATATTTTAACTTTTATTTTTAAATTGACCACCTTCTATTGTTTTTTCATAAAACTTTTTATCTTCGCTGGTTCATATTTTTATTAAAAATGTTTAATAAAAATTGTAGATATTAAACTGACAATTCCAAAAACATTACTATTTTATAGGTCAATTCTGGGTTCTCTCGTAAAATTTCTGTAAATTCGTAAATCTATAGCTTACGATGATCTGTAACTATAATGCTTATAGAATCGTAAAAGTGGCAATTCTGGGATGTTATCTGTAAATGTCTAATTTAAAGTAGTATAAACGAACTACTGCAACTTCACGCCTATTTACTTACGATCAAAATAACCTATATTTTTATATGTACTATTTGGTTTATCCACAGTTTATCGGTTTTCATTTATGTATCAGCATATAATATAATACAAAAAGTAAGAAATTTAAACTGGTTGAGGAATAAAATAAGGTTAGATAATTTTACATTTAAAAGAACATATAATATAGGTATAATGAATAAAATTGTTAGTGCTTTGAGTGAAGAAGTCAATCAATTGTTAGTGGTAACGCAAAAGCAACAAAGAGAAAAAGATAAAAAAACACCACTCCTCAACAGTTGAACGATATTTGGATGCAATGGATGGAGATTATCCATTGGGCCAACCATGGCAGGATAAATTTGAACAAGGAGCAGAAAATAAAAAAAAAAACATTTTGAGCCTATTAAAAACTATTTAGAAAATTATATAAAGCTGAAAGAAGAACAATTAGGATTTGAAATGAAAAAAATTAAATTTTTAAATCCAAATTTTGATATTTGACCTATTAATTTTTGACTAATTAGAATATTTATTTATTTTGTTGTTTATTTCCTTCTTGGCCGATTAGGCTGTGGATTATTTTTTTTAAGAATAGGTATTATTTTATTTTATTTTCATACCTATGTAAAATAAAAATATAAAGTTTTTGTATTAATACAATTATTGTTTTATTTAGTCAAAATTGAAATTATTTCTAATGTAGTTGGCCCAGGCTGCTTGTCCCAATTGATAAATATTACCATAATCATATCCACATTGACATTATTAAAAATATTCATGTTTTTAATCTTTAAAATAGCTTTACATAACCTAACAAAAACAAACTGTAACTAGCAACGATTGGGAAACACCCGATCGTAAATATTTACGATTCTATAAGATTTTCTGTAAGCTACAGGAAGCGCAGAATTGCAAATTGTCTATAAGCTTATAGAAAGTTACAGATTTGCTTATAGGTAGATGCTTACAGATGTGCGCAGAATTGACCTATTAAGTCCATGTCTGACGGTGCAATTTCTCGCGGCGACTTTGTTGCGGCGACTAGTTGCAGCGACTTTCTCGCCTCTAGGGTGTTCACACGGTGCAACCAAACTGACGTTATTTTCTACTAGGATTGCCAACATAACCGAAAATTACTTAGTTGAAAAATAAAAATACCTAAACAAATTTAATGTTTATTTAAATCGATTTTGTTTTTCTTTTAAAGTTATAAGTATTTTGTGGTGTAAAAATAAAAACACTCAGATTAAAGCACACGCAAATCACATCTGTCATTCCACAGCTGATAAATATTGAGTACCAACCAAAAAATTTAGTGAAAATTCGTAAATCCCTAAAAAAGTTACTAAGTCGCGGCGATTTTATTGCATGAAAATAGAACATGTTCTATTTTGAGACAGGTTAGATCAGCTGATTAGTTGCATCGTGTGACCACCAAAAAATCGCGGCGAACTAGTCGCCGCAACAAAATCGCCGCGAGAAGTTGCACCGTCAGACATGGACTTTAAAATCCGACCAAAATTACCTTAAGTCCATGTCTGACGGTGCAACTTCTCGCGGCGATTTTGTTGCGGCGACTAGGTCGCCGCGATTTTTTGGTGGTCACACGATGCAACTAATCAGCTGATCTAACCTGTCTCAAAATAGAACATGTTCTATTTTCATGCAATAAAATCGCCGCGACTTAGTAACTTTTTTAGGGATTTACGAATTTTCACTAAATTTTTTGGTTGGTACTCAATATTTATCAGCTGTGGAATGACATATGTGATTTGCGTGTGCTTTAATCTGAGTGTTTTTATTTTTACACCACAAAATACTTATAACTTTAAAAGAAAAACAAAATCGATTTGAAATAACATTAAATTTGTTTAGGTATTTTTATTTTTCAACTAAGTAATTTTCGGTTATGTTGGCAATCCTAGTAGAAAATAACGTCAGTTTGGTTGCACCGTGTGAACACCCTAGAGGCGAGAAAGTCGCTGCAACTAGTCGCCGCAACAAAGTCGCCGCGAGAAATTGCACCGTCAGACATGGACTTTATAGAGCCTAAAACGTTAAAGTAAATATAAAAGCTTAATGAAAAATATTTACTTGAAAAAAGCGTTGGTCTTGATGAGATCTGCCGCTTCTTTTGTTGTCCATTTTGAGTAGAAACGCCCTGTACTTATAGATCATTTTCATTTTAATGTATAATAGTATTATTTTTATAATGAAATACCTATATTTGCGGATTTTTGGAAAAAGAAAAAATAAAGTGCTTATCTTTGTACTACAATTTATTTTTTAGAAACACTTTATTTTTTCTTTTTCCAAAAATCCGCAAATATAGGTATTTGATTATAAAAATAATACAGTGCACTGAATAAGTCTAATTAATTGGCCACAAAGAAGCTGAAACAGCTAAAAAACTTTATGAAGGTAAATCTCCATTAATAAAATAGTACATATGTAATTAAAATAACAAAAATACAATAATTTAAATAAAAATATTTGACACAAAATATAAAAAAAAATTAAATACATTAAAATGTAGGTACATATATTGTCTTGGTATTTCACAACATTTTTTGAATAATTGAGGAGCATCCGTGCAAAACCGGCTAAATCCATTTTAATAAAATGTTGGGAAAATGGCAAAAACTTCCCGTTTCCTGGCCTTTACAGATAAAGAAATGCATCCCGAGTTTTGTGCCCAAAAAAATGCATCTTGAGTTTTGTGCCCACAAAACTCAAAATGCATTTTTTTATCTGTAAACGCCAGGGAACGGGGACTTATTTAGTCCGAGTCCTGTGTTTTCAATAAAATTTAGTATAGGGTCGTTTTGAGGGGTGGTCAATCCAGGTCGTGCTTTTGTTTAAAAAAATCGCTAATATGAATTCTTAAAAATTTACTCTTAAAAACTGACATAGTAGGCCTTGTATTTTGTACAAATATGGCGTTTTGCTCAAAAAATACAGTTTATGAATATCTACACTTTAAAACAAATCCGGTTAAAATCGCACAATAAATAAAGATTTTACAGGGGTGATTCACAAACAAATGGGTTCCACTGTATGTTTTTTATTAATAAAAGAATCAAATTTTAAGACTATAAAAAAAGTAAGAAAACTTTTTTTATAAGCTTAAAAGTAGCAAAAACCCTTGTATACATAAAATTTCGTCATTGGCGTGTAAATATTTTAATATTTTAACCAAGGTTATAAAAGCGTACTTAGCATCCTATCTATAGGTAGACCGCAGTTACTTTGAATTGAGCAGGCACCGTATTTTAAGTTTTAACTTGTTTGTTTTCGCCTTGGACAAAATTACTCAAAAATATTTTTAGAATCACCCATAGCGGTATAACGGTCCCTGAAATATCGGTATCGGCTAAAATTTTTAAATCGGTCGATTCCTAATTTATTTTATTTGGCGTGGGTTCCATAAAAAAGGGATTTATTAAGTGTTCCATCCCGTTCCATACCAAATGAAATAAATTTAAAAAAACTTACTCATGCGATTCATTTCGACGCACTTGACAGATGTCACTGATTTGCGGAACTCCGCTGTTTCCCGAAATCCTTGGGTTCCGCAGTACCCACTTATCGCTTATGTTTGCATTCTATTAATAGAAATTATTGTGGAACTGTCACAGTTCAGAACCTTTCTTATTTCAAATAATTATTTTAATTATGTATATTACCATTTAGATAATGAATGTTCCAGATGCCAGAGTATTTATTATTCTAATTTATGTATGTATCCCAGATAGCACAAGATGTCCTGAGGATATCCGGTTTAAATCCTTTACAGACGGTCGCGACCAGAAAACCGATGGACGTCCTGAGGCCTAGGCCTATGGACGTCCTGAGTACGTCCATCGGTTTTTTGCCTGCGACAATAGTTGAAGATACAGCAGGCAAAAAACCGATGGACGTACTCAGGATGTCCATAGGCCTAGGCCTCAGGACGTCCATCGGTTTTCTGGTCGCGACCCGGGTCTAAGTGAAAAAAAATTACACCTTGTTTTTTATTAAAAATACTCCTTAATCAAGCACGATAAAAGATTTTAAAAAAAAGTTGTCAATTTTTTTTCACTTATATGTCTATAGATAGACCCTTTATCCACTTAAGTGGAATTGTGTCTTTAGTTGTCAAGTATTTTTAGCAATTGCAATTTTCCATATCTCTAACTTATTTAAAAATATCTAGTAAAATTAATTAATTCATTGCATTAAAAATATCATTACAAATTTTAAAAAATTATTTTTAATTATATTATATATATTAGGTATATTATATTTTTAATTTGTTGAATAAAAAATATCACATTGGCCAAATTAATAATTTGAATTAATAATATTATATGAGAAATGTATAATACGAATTAAAAATACCATTGGAGAAATTTCTCCACTTTAACATTTAAATTATTTAATTTGTCCTATAATATTTTTAATGCAATAAATTGTAAGAGTTTATTTCAAATTTACCGCCAAATAAACAGTTGGTATTGGAAGTAACCAGTTTAGTGACTTTAAGTTGGCAGTCTGAAATCCGCCATGTTGGCATTGTTCATAAAACAGCGTGTGCTGTTTTTAGTTAGCTCCCTGTTTAGTTAAATTTCTGTGTATTTAAATATATGATATAAGTGAAAAACAACTTTTATTATATGGAAAAACCCCTACAAAATTTAAGTTTTCACTTGATATTTTTAAATAATTTAGAGATATGAAGGTATGTGAAATTCAATGGAGAAATAAATAAAAATAGTATTATGAAAGGTTTATTGTTTTAACTTAAGGAATATATGGTTAACGGATTGACCTCCTTTTCCCGGACACCCTGTATATATATATATATATATATATATATATATATATGTGCACGCCTATCTTATTCGGCTCCATACGTTCGAAGGAGACCTGGCCTCCACCAGAAGGAATAGGAATTTACGAGTTTTTTTTATAGAAATAAATTAATAAAGTCTTTCTTTATATGAGCAACCTGAGAGGGGAAAACTTTTCTTAAAAATAAAGAAAGAATTTTTATACACATTTTTGATAAGGCTTAAGGTGAAGTCGCCTCCACACAGTAGACAATCTTTTTGCCTCCTGTGAATATATTTCCAGAGGTGCCTCGGTTGAACTTGCCTCCAGCGACGTTGCCGCACTGACCCTCACATGTATTTATATTATTTTTCATTTTAAGCCTTTTTATGTATTTTGATGATTGCGTTTATCGGTTAATTGGACTCCTCCAAAATATATTTATTTTATTAAATATATAAATACATTTATAATTTAACATTTAAGGTATGGATTGGTTCTTTTATTAATAATGCATCTAATGATGCCATTAAGTGGTAATTTGGATGTACACATTTAATTGACTTTTAAATATAAATTATATAATATATTTAGATATAAATGGTAGGTATATATAGATACATCATTTTTGTTCTTTAAAATGGGTTTTTAAACAAATATTATAAATTCACAAAAAATTGAAATTTTCGTGTACCTACTTATCTATCGTTTGCTTTGGAAAAAATTAATAATTTTTCAAAATCTACAACTAAAAAATTTTCTTTTTGCTTTTAACTAAACGATCATGTTTTAAGAATGTAATGTAGTTTAAACATTTTGCCATAAATGAAGTTTTAAGAGGATAATTAAAATAGTGCGTAATAATTGTAATAAAAACCAAATTAGAAAAAAACACTAACAGCACCTTTAATTTAAATTTAAAAATAACTACGGCATTATATATTTTTGCGTTAATTTTAATAAAACAAAAGTGTATTATGTTATTCAGTAAATGCAAGAACCATGCCTTGCAATAAAAATAATTGTAATAAATAAAATTTTAGTAAATTAAATTTAATAAATAATTTGCATCAAGGTAAAAATAGTACCCATTGATAATTATAATAAGCTAATAAGATATTATAAATAAAAACATGGTTTATTAGCTTTTTTAATATGGATTCTATAAAATGTCTGAATTATTCAAAACGTGATTGCGGATAAAAAAACCAAGCTAGTTTTATGTCCATTTATATCTGTTTTCATCCGACATATCTGATTTTACTCGGCATGTCGGTTTTTATCTGCAATTGCGGGTATAAATATTATCCGCGAACGTCGGGTTTTATCTGTTTAGTTCTATGTCTGCTTTCATCTGGTTTCATCCGCAAATACCTGTATAAGGGTTTATATCTACATTCACCCGGTTTTATCTGATTTTATCCGCAAACGTCTGCTTTATCCGATTGCACCTGCAAACATCTGCTTTTATACGCGAACATCTATTTTAATCCACAAACATCTGATTTCATCCGCAAACATCTACTTTAGTCCGCAAAACTCTAATTCATCCGATTTCACCTGCAAACATCTGCTTTTATCCGCGAAGATCTGCTTTTATCTGTGAACGTCTGCTTTAATCCGCAAACTTCTGCTTTTATCCGCAAACATCTGCATTTATCCACGAACGCCTGCTTTTATCCGCGAACATCTGCTTTTATCCGCAAACATCTGCTTTTATCCGCGAACATCTGCTTTCATACGGTTTCACCCGCAAACATGCTTTTATCTGAAAACATCTGATATTATCCGCAAACATCTGCTTTTATCGGCAAACATCTGCTTTTATCCGCAAACATCTTATTTTATAGGCAAACATCTGCTTATATCCGCAAAGATCGGCTTTTATCTTTGAACATCTGCTTTAATCCACAAACATCTGTTTTAATCCGCAAACATCTAATTTAGTCCGCAAAACTCTGATTCATCCGATTTCACCTGCAAGCATCTGCTTTTATCCACGAAGATCTGCTTTTATATGTGAACGTCTGCTTTAATCCGCAAACTTCTGCTTTTATCCGCAAACATCTGCATTTATCCGCGAACGCCTCCTTTAATCCGCAAACATCTGTTTTAATCCGCAAACATCTGATTCTATCTGCAAACATCTGCTTTTATCCGCAAACATCTGTTTTAATCTCCAAACATCTGCTTTTATCCGCAAACATCTATTTTAATCTGCAAACATCTGCTTTTATCCGCAAACAATTGATTTTATCCGCAAACATATGCTTTTATCCGCAAACATCTGATTTTACCCGCCAACATCTTCTTTTATCGGCAAACATCTGCTTTTATCCGCAAACATCTTCTTTTATCCGCAAACATCTGATTTTATCCGCAAACATCTGATTTTAATCGCAAACATCTGATTTTAATCGCAAACATCTGAATTTATCCGCAAACATCTGCATTTATCCGCAAATATCTGCTTTTATCCGCGAACATCTGCAAACATCTGCTTTTAATTGCAAACCTCTGCTTTCATCCGCGTTCGGTTTGCCTGCATTTCCTTTGTCCATTTCGGTCCTGCTTCGTACGCAAACGTCTGGTTTCATTAGCGCTTTTTGTTTTCCTTTTTCTCGTGTATACTTTAGTTTAGTTTACCTGCTTTGTCAAATTTTACTGAGCTTTAACTAACTGGTTGTTAGCCGTTCACGGCACACAACTTTATAACTCTAAAAGGAATTATTGGAATAACCCTGCTGAAAAAAACTGATCGAAAATGGATCGAGTTTAAATCTCGATCCTTTTTGATCATTTTTGATAAGGGTTTTGTCTCCTGTTTTCGTGATCAAAAAGGATCGAGTTTCGATATTTGCGGATAAATGCAGATGTTTGCGGATAAAAGCAGATATTTGCGGATAAAAGCAGATGTTTGCGTATAAAATCAGATGTTTGCAGATAAAAGCAGATGTTTTCGGATAAAAGCAGATGTTTGCCTATAAAATCAGATGTTTGCGGATAAAAGCAGATGTTTGCCGATAAAAGCAGATGTTTGCGGATAATATCAGGCGTTCGCAGATAAAAGCATGTTTGCGGGTGAAACCGTATGAAAGGAGACGTTCGCGGGTAAAAGCAGATGTTCGCATGTGATTGCAGATGTTCGCGGATAAAAGCAGTTGTTCGCGGGTGATTGCAGATGTTCGCGGGTGATTGCAGATGTTCGCGGGTGATTGCAGATGTTCGCGGATAAAAACAGTTGTTCGCGGGTAATTGCAGATGTTCGCATATGTTGGCGGGTGAAATTGGACTAGGCAGACGTTTGCGGGTAAAAGCATATGCTCGTGGATAAACCCAGACGTAAGCAGACGTTTGCAGATGATTCCGGACAAATTCAGATATAATCGAAACACAGTGAAGACGGTTAAAAACAGATGATTGCGGAGGTGCACTAACCGGACATAAAACACAACCAACCGGGTGTTCGCGGATATAGCGATGCGGACAAAAGCAGATGTTATTAGATGATATTTTTACCCGCTTTTATCCGGCTTCGACGAAGAATTTATACCCGCAATCATCTGATTTTATCCGGTTTTGACGAAGAAACCCGCAATCGTCCGTCATTTTCAGCAGGGATTGGAAATTGTAATCGCTTTAAAAATAAATTCTAAGCTTAATTTTGCGGAGCCTAATAAAGACATTTTATAGAATCCATATTAAAAAAATATGTATTTTTTTATAATTTTGTTTTGTTAGTACAGACGCGGCATTATCTCATTATCAATGGGTACTATTTTTACCTAGCTGCTCTTTAATTTTAGTATTAGTCTTTTTTTTATAAATGTGTTTTTTAATTATAATTTTTAATAATTATTTTATAAATAAACGCAGTCATTATTTATCTATGTTTTATTTATTAAAAAAAATAATAGTTTAGTATAATTTTTATTTATTTTATATATACACTTAATGTTTTGTCAAATTCAGTTTAATTTATTATTATAAATACCTAACCTATATTTTTAAAACTTCTGTATAGTGTTTATGAACACCAAATCTGCTAAAATTTCTTAGTATCTAATAAACCGTTTATTATAAAAATTTTATAATAAAATATTTCTACAGGTATTCATTTTAATGCCTTATAATAAACTATATAACTATAATTACTAATGTTAAAATTAACTAAACATTCAATTTTCTTAGTTTCTTTAAATCCACTGGTATTATTCAAAAGTGGAACGCACTCAAAATGAAAAGTCTGGCGAGGTGAAGGTTCAATTCTTTCTTTTAAAATACTATTTATATTATTTTCCTAAAAACGACAGTGCTAATCAACCGCGCTAAGCCTGAAAAACAAAATTATAATTAACCTGCAATTAGTAGATTACTTTTTACCATCTGTTATTAAATATTTAATTCATGTCTACATTACATTGATGACCACACTAACACTTTTTCTATGACTTACACTTTGTATTTGTATACCCATAGATACGTCTATTATTCTTAATAATACCTTTATTCAGGAGTCCAGTTATACCATATTCCTATATCATTATTTCATTAACGTATTAAAAATATAAGATTTCTCTGAATAAAGTACATTTACAGAAATACATACTCGTGGCATTAAATGGCCTCCGTACACTGTTGCCAAATTTCGGAGACTAGTTGATTAGAAAATATTCTGAGGTATATCAACTGGTATACTTATTTTTATATACATCTGTATATAACAGTGGCGCCCTCATCGGAAGAACGGTGAACCCGATTGTGTAACTGTAGGTGTATCCAAGTGGAATTGACCTCCAGGCTAAAATTTGCCACACGTCCTAAAATGACCTTGACTACCCATAAAGAGATACACGTGCTTACCATTTGGCCTCCGATTTTTCGAATGCGGCTCCGATTTCGGAGCCGCTTTCTTCACAAAAGTATCTATTTCGGATGTGTATTAGCCGTTTTGCATATATATATATATATATTAACAAAACACTTGTTAACACTGTATTACATTTCCCTATTATAATAAAACTATGTCCTAATTCGGTCCTCATATGTCCCGAATTGGACAGCTTGGGGTCAAATACGGACGTCCTGAGGACATCTGAAACAGTCTATTTCGGAAGTCTGTGGACGTACTACGAACGTACTTTTGCAGACCCCGGACATCCTGAGGACGTTCGGGTTGTCCTGGGTGGAAGTCCTACGAACGTACTTGTGCTATCTGGGATGTATGTATGTATGTATTTGGACAGAAAACTTTTTTAAAAGCCGTATTTTATATTTTATTAAAAAAGCAGACAATGGGATTTTTAACTAGAAAAAAATGACATTTACAAATTTGTATACTAGATTTTGCATATTTAACAAAAAAATGTCAACTTCCGTTTTTCTTTTTTTCTTATCTTAAATAATAGGTTGTAATTCAATTTTTTTTTAAATAGGTACACAATTGCTCAACTTTATTACTATAATTTTATAAATTGGCATTACGAAATAATACAATGTAGCATTAAGAAGCATACCTACATATTTAATTTTACATTAAAATTTTAGATAATTTACCAGTCATCATCATTTTGATACCTATGTAATTAAATGAATACCTACCTTTGTTGAAAATTGTTGAGTTGGGTTGGTTAGTTGGTTTGTTTGTTTTAGTTTTATCGTAACAACGTCAGGATCAAACTTAAGTTCCGCATCGGGGCTGTAGACAGCGTTTTTTAATGGTCTTTCTTTTTTCCTAAATCCTTTGAATTCATTTTATATTTTGTAAAAAAAATAAAACATACTACCTACAACACATTTTTAGGTTTCATAAGTTATGTATAATTAAATAACTTGAAAACACTTTATTTCGAAAAGGCTTGAGAACGGCAATCTTATTGTTTTAATATTACAAAGCAAGGTGTATATATAAGCTATAAAGTTCAAAATGAACATAAATAAAAAAAGTATAATTCTTAAAATTCAACGATATATTTGTTTGTTGTAAATAAACTCTTTCATTAAAAGTAACTAGCACATTATAATGTGCCAAACCATTTTTACTTAGTTTATGTATAGGGTGGTCCATTTTTGACCGATTTTTATTTTTATTACATGCGAAATTTGCAAGTTTTAACAATTATTGGTTCAACTTAAAAACTAAAAAAATTACAATACTTTTTGTTTAGTACTTTTAAAGTTATTTTAGTCTTTTAAGACTATTTCGAAAATGGAAATAAAACAAATATTTAAAGGCGTTTCAAAAATAAAAGCTTAAAATTTGTTTATAATAAAAAAGTTATGATGATTTGATTTTTGAAACAAACAGAAAATACAATCTGTCAACCTCAGATGCGTTATTTAGATTGTTTCCATAGCAACCGTTTTTGGATGTGTATTATTCCGCATCGAATTTAAAAATACACCATTTCAAGAGCACTTGAAAATGACTTTATTGTTTTATTTTTATTTATTATTTATTTGTTCATTTCTATTTGTTTCATATTACTGACTGATGATATTTTAGAGCGGGTCTAACGGTCTAATCTCGTAAACCTGTTTGTATAAACATTATTAAAGATTATTATTATTATAATTAAATCCATCCATGTACCCATGGAGCCTTCACAAGAAGTCCGAACTTCATGTATACGAAAATCTTCCTAAGATAAGAGGGGGCTGATGTTCGATTGATTGTTTGATTTGTGCCGAAACGCTACCAAAACAGCAGACGTGTTAGCACACATCGACAATCAGCGCCGCTGGTGGTGAAAAAACAAGTCTCAATTTGTGCACTTTGGTGGACAGGTTTTGTCAATTTATCCGATTAAGGTCGGACTCCTTGAGTAGGCTCCATGTTACATGGACCATGTATGTACCTCTAATTTTTAAGGTCAAAAAACTTGTCAATGCTTTGTGTTTAACAAGCTGAAACTCTTAAGAAAGTTTTTATGGAAATATTAATTTAAATAATTTAAAAGACAGTTAATTATTGTATAGGACAACAATTCAAATAAGGCAGCTCTTTTTCAGCGTCGTAGCAAGGGCCCCTGGCAATATTTTAATTTTTGCGCCCCCAAGACTTATTTTATAGATTATTATTGTCAATGCTTACTACCAAAATATACGATTATCTCTTGGGCTGTAAAAATATTTTAGATAAATCATTTGCAGTTTTACATCCTAGTCTATAAAAAAACCGTTACAACCAGACAAAAAAATCGATAACTGTTAACAGCTCTGAAGCTATATAACCTTACTTTACACTTTTAATAACTGTTCTTATAATTGTAATTACGTTTAATGTATCGTTTAACAAATAAAACTGCGCCTTGAAGACAAAATGGTGTACCTATACCATTCGGCTTCAGACTTCAAGCTCAGCATAAAAAGACTCACTCCTCATAACAATTTTTTATTGTCAAACCAACTCAATAGAATGTGACACCAACAAATGTTGTTCTATTATATATAAATTAATATTTCATTACTTAAACTTGACAGTAACGGCAACTGCATTACTTCCGAATCGGCGATGACTTTCTGTGAATGTGTTAACAACCAAAGCGGCCGGGCAGAGAGTAGGAAAACGCCAATGTTAATGTGACAAAATTTTTTTTGTTTGATATGTTTTTTAATTTTTTTATTTAGGGTTCGGTACAACTTTGTGTATTAAGTTAGGGGCGCTGTTCCTAATCTGTGGGAGCGCCTTTCGTAATCATGTTTTTTTATGTGAGTCAGCATTATGTTTTAATTTTGTGTGCCTATGCCCCAGAGGCCCGCATGCCTGGCCAGCCCCTAGCTGTGACACTGATTATCAGTCCGAAAATGGCGCAGTATAGTGCGCCCGTTATAACGCCATACCACAGGATGGTTATTGTATCTATTAAATAGGTACATGCCTAACAAAAACATTCTCCGACAAGTAGTTTTTGAGTTATTAAGGAGTTATTAAGCGTACATCCCATCATTAGCCGTTTTCTTGAAATCTATCTTATTTTTTTTACTTGTTATTAAGTTGTTATAAAGTATACATAAAAATATTATTTTTCCAGGTGATGTTACAAGTAACATTCTTAGTGTGGCAATAGAAGCAAGAAAAAAATCGCTCGGCCCCTTTCATCCGACCTTCAACGTGCACAACATCCTTCTGGATTGTCTGGAAAAGTTCCTTCCCGAAGATGCTCACCACAGAGTCAACGGCAAACTTCACATCTCCCTTACCCGCTGGTACGACGGAAAGAACGTCATAGTTTCGCAATTCGACACCAGACAGGAGCTTATACAGGCCCTGTTGGCCTCCGCATTTATTCCGCTTTTTTCGGGAATTATTCCGCCGAAATTCAAGGGGGTCAGATACGTGGACGGAGGGTGCAGCGACAATCTACCGACTTTGGACGAAAATACCATAACTGTTAGTCCGTTTTGCGGAGAGAGCGACATTTGTCCAAGAGACGATAGTTCGCAACTTTTCCATGTAAGCAATTTTTTTTTTATTATACATCTCTTAAAGTACTTTGTTCATGTCTACATAGATAGATATGGTGTGGTAGCGAGGTGAAAAGTTTTCGGTGCTTTAACTTAAACACAATAAATAAACGTAAGTCTAGGGAAGGACAGCCAAAGAAAGTTCGCAAGCTTTAAGGCCGTATTACAGCCGGCAATTCTTTCGGCAATTGCAATGAAAATTGCCATAGGCATGCGCGGTTGAGACATTTCGACGAATCTCTTGCAATTGCCGAAAATCGGTCCGGATGGATTTTTATTGCCGTTTTACGGCAATTCTGGGGTGAAATCTGGTAACTTTTATGTTACCAACCCTACTACAAATTCCCTAGAGAGACGCTGTTTGACTTAAACAGTTTAAGGTTATTTGTTTTATGATTGGCATTGTGTTCAAAGTTCTAGTATCCATTTCACTCATTAATTTTTAAATATCTCCACTAAATAACAAATAAACTTAGTGTTTACAAAATCGTATATTTTTCTTCGGTTGGTAGCACGGTAATAAACAGCAAGTTTTCTTGCCATTGCCGGCTGTAAAACAACATGCAAGACGGCCTTGAAAACTAGATGGCAAGAAAAATTGCTGCAAGAAAAATTGCTGCAAGAAGAATTGCCGGCTGTAATACGGCTTTTAGACATGCGCATTGATGAAGGGAGAAGGGACTTATCGCAGCATCTAAGTCCATTGTTGCCACATTCTTAATTTAAACAAAATATAGTGTGTGGAAGTAATGAAATATAAATTTATTTATTATCGAAAATTTTGTCTAAAATAATTATATTTTTAGAGAGAGAAAAAATTAAAAAAGCAGTGCTACATTATAATTAGTTGATTTCAAAATAAAAATACGTTTTCTATAATGAAGTATTTTTTAAAGAGAAAAAAAATTAAAAAATAGTTCGGTACCAGGAATCGAACCCGAGCCGGGAATCCTGGCTACTAGCGGAGTTGTGCTCAAGCTCCCTGAGCAACTTAAAAAACCTAATAATAAGTTAATATAAAAACACTCTGGAAATATGGGACAACGATGTATTGAGATGCTCAATTAGCCCCTCCCACAATGACGTCATAACTCTGATCTGTGACCGTCCTTTCTAGGCGAAAAAAACGCATGAAAAAAAGTTGCCCAAGAATTTTGAATATTATCCAACATTATGTTGAATTATTGATTAAGTTATAACTCTTTAAAATTTGTTAAAATATAGGTAATTATAGGGAAACAAAAAATTATCTTAGTTTTTGGCATGACCTCTTGTTTTTATAAATTACGAAATTAAAGAATATTGGACATATATAGTATTAACAGCTGTTAAGATAATATTATCAAACACTCACTTTCTATAAATTTTCTTTGTTATTTTAATATATTTACAGCCGGTTTTAAAGGTCAAAAGTTACGAAAATAAATTTTCTCGATATCTCGTAAATTATTGATTTTACGTTTATTTTGTGTATTATAAAAATTGTTCTTTATGTAAACTTACGCGAAAATCAGTTTTTCTCGATCATCTAGTAAACTATTGCTTAACGTGAATTTTGGTCCTTAAAATTTGTTCTTTATTCGTAGTTTACCTAAAAATATAGTTCTTGAGATATGAGACTGAGAAAGCGATGCATCCATTTCTTCACACTACCGCGGTATACCGTGAGCATTTTTACGTTAGGAAAAACTCGGTTTCCACGCATATACTCAACACACGGCAGTCGTCGTTTCTCATCTGTGAAAATTGACATAATTGCTAGAAAATGCTCACTGGGTGAGCAGCTAGAAAAGGGCGAGAACGGTATTTTAAAATACACTTATTAAAGTTAAAAGGTTGAAGGTTCTGCGCGTTTTTATAAACATGAAACTGTAAAAAGCTTTTATGGTCTCCTGTATACGGCTCTGGTTTGATGCCCTCGACATACCATTAAGGCCATTTTGGAAGTTAACACTGCTAAAATGGCCTTGAATCGTATTTTTTCCGGCCACATTTACCATAACAGACATTTACGATAATTTGCACTGGAACGCTCATAATTTGTCGCCCTGGGCAAATGCTGCCTTAGACAGCCTCTGCCTATGAATAAAAATGCTCTCCTATGCACAAGTAGAATAGTTTAATGATTATATATTATGTAGCTTATTATATATTTTATAAATACATCAGTTAAACATAACTTTATATAACATTTACATTTTAAGATCAATAACACTGTAGGGAGGTGAAAATATCACAGCTAAACGCTCGGACTCGTAAACTTAATTTTTGGTCGTAGATTACAAATCCGTGCTTGGTTTAGCTGTATCAGGTCAAAATTCAAAGATATTGGAAACACCCTGTATATATATAAATTTAATTTGGCTGGACTCGCACATCAGTTACAAATTTAAAAAAAAGGAAGTTATTCAAAATTTGAAGTAAATTGATCAAAAGGAACACGTGTACCTGAGGATTTTTCTTAGATAGAAATTCAAAATGTATTTTTGTTGATTTTTTTTATTGTGCATAGTTGAGGATATTATATTAAACATAATAAAAAGCATGGGAATGTTGGCACAAGAGGTGAAATATATTATTTTAAAAATTATAATAGTATATATCAGTATACAGTGTGGGATGGGATTGCCAATAGAAACAAACTTTTTTAGACAGCTAAACCGAGCACGGATTTGGAATCTACGACCAAAAATTATGTTTCTCTACGACTACTGAAGAATAGTAATATTCTAGTATAATTTTTGATCATAGAAAGGATGTTTTTCTGCAATACTGTGCGAGAATATTCCTACTCTTGTTTAAGAATGGTCACAAGTAACGACATCTCCTGGCTGTTTACTAAACGTAAAATTTTTTAAAATATTTAAATATTACTGTATTATTTATTAATTAAAAAATAATAGCAGTTGTATAATTAAGGCTTAGGCACAAAAAATTAGTTATATTTATTGTTTTTCAAATATACAAATCAAAATTATAATAAATTTGATATTAAAATGATAAACCAGTTACCTACTATACCGGCTTTGAAGTTTTGACAGATTCAAAAAGTTTAAAAAAAGACCTTTAAAATGTAGAAAAAGAATAGATGTTGACATAGATTACTTGTAAAATTAGTTGTGTAAATAACTATTTTTAATTATAATAAAGATTAAGGCATACCATTTGTTTAAATTTATTATAATTTACATTATAAAATTGTGACGGCCCAAAATGGTTTGACAATACAAAAAACTTAAATGTCAAAAACTGCTTGGTTTCTTTTCTCTGTTTAAAATTATATAAGCGTTACTATTCTTACGTAGTCGTAGAGAAAATAATGTCTGAAACACGTTTGGAATAGCATATTCCACTCTCGTAAAACCGTCACACTCGCCTTCGGCTCGTGTGTCAAATTTTTCCTCGAGCGGAATATGCTGTATTCCAAACTTGTTACAGAATGTACTATTACGTGTCCGAGCGTTTAGCTGTGATATTTCAAGAGTTTAAAATTTACCTACAGTGTAATTTGATTTGCTATTGTTTCGGTTTTGCGTAATGAATGAAACTAAGGATTTTAACAAAAACTTAAATGACGATTATAATTTATTAATGGAAATAAATGTGTTTATCTAATTATTTAACATAAATATTGACATAAATCTGCAAATGTTAAACTTTCCAACAAAGCAGATTTCTCAATAATCTTTAATCACAAAAAAATGCAATTGTTGTAAATAATTAATTTTATTTGTTTATTTACAATATTTAAAATTCCTTTTCAGATAAACATAGCCAACACAAGCATAGAACTATCAAAATACAACATGTATAGGATCATAAGGATTCTATTTCCCCCCAAACCCGAAGTTTTGTCCAATATGTGCAAACAAGGATTCGATGACGCTCTAAGATTTTTGCACAGAAACAATCTTATTAATTGCACGAGGTGTTTGGCAGTACAATCCACTTTTGTTGTGTCCGACACTGTTGAAGATAATTTAGAATACGATCCACAGTGTAAAGAATGCAAAATTCACAGACAGGTACCTAATGTATAATTATGTAACACTTATATAATTTAAATTGACGCAAAACTATTAATATTATTATGTTGTTTATAAAATTATTAATTAATGGCATCATTTTAAGCAGTTTTGCGTCGGTTTTAATTTATTAATTATTTTTTATTAATATTTTTAAATTTTAATGTTTCAAGGTTTTTAGATTTTCTGAGAAAAAACAATGTACATAAAACAATAATTTAATAATAAAGTAAATATTTTTTTATTCTTAATGATTAATTAAACCAAATTAATTAAGTATAATAACTAATTAATGAATCTTATCAACTCTAAATAAAAAGTAATTATTAGATTATATTTTAATCTTAAATATATTTTTTGTTTATTTGGTTTGAAAAATAATATTTTAATTTAATTAACTACGCGGAAATATAATAATTATAATTATTTATATATTATTTTAGGTAATTTTTTATAGTATTTATAGAAAAAGGCACAATAAAATTATATTATATCCTTACTGTGCATTTATTATATACCACGCGAAAGGAAAAGTTATTTTAAGTGTATAATAAATTATCTATCTGCCCATAAACCAACATTTTGCAAAAAATCACGTGAAACCGTTTTGTTAAACTTAAAATGGACAAAAAAGCAACAAAAAACATGTGACTAAAATTTCGCTTAGATAATTTAATTAAATTCGTGTTTTGTCTTTTTTTAATCAACAACCATTACTATGTTAATTATATTAAGTTTCCTTGAAGAATTTAACAAACCCATATTTAAATTAAATGTGAGGGTAGTTTTCAATTATCCAATTTTGTTTAAATTCAGGCAATTAACCGAAATATTAATTTTAATGTGCAGTTTTTAATTACCTACCCAATTTAAAATAGGTAATTGAAAATTTAGAAAATTTGAAAAATAAATTAACTTTTTAAACCTTATACCTAACTTAAAATATGTTTTTGTTATTTTTTTATACTTAAAATTACTCCTTGTATTCCGTGGCATGGTTTTTGTTATTTGTAGGACAGGGTGTCACAAATTTTTTGGGGCATCACTATAAAATGAATTTGAAAATATTGATATTTTTACAAAAATAAAAATAATAAAGTATTTTATTTTTTACTTCACGTCTGTCTACGATTTAATGAATGCCAGTGTATTAACTAATCAGCCATTCTACGTTACTCGGGAAATTTTGTAGCGTCCGTTACAATCAAAAATTGTGAGTAAAACTACCGTAATTAAGATGCTTATATGCTTAAGCATAATTATTACAAGCATAATAAACATGTTTGCAAGAGTAACTATTGTAATAGTATTTAATTTAATTACGGTAGCTTTTACTCACAATTTTTTATTGTAACGGACGCTACAAAAATTCCCGAGTAACGTGGAATGGCTGTAATAAAATAGCCATGTATATATAAAATTCTCACGAATAACAATCAATAAATCATTGGACATTGCTAATGCATATTTCCTAACGTTGTTGCTAAGCCAAATATAATATTTTTTACAGGAAGCCTTAGTTTCAAATATGCCAGATACGGTGCTCAGCATTTTTCAAGAAGCGATTGATACCGCAAACAAGGGTTTGATAAACTGGATGTTCAAACATCGCGGCATGAAATTGCTATCCGTTTTGAGCCTGCCCTATACACTGCCCGCCGACATTTTGTACGCTACAATCACAAAGTAAGTGACCACATTTTTATTATTAGTGCTGTACTGTTTTATGTAATGCTTAAATCTGATATTAAACGTAGTCAAAAGGGCTTAGTATTTTGAAATTTGTAAGAAGTAAGTTTTGGGTAATATTTTTTTTTGGTCAAAATAAATATAGATAGTGTTTGTTGTAACCATACAGGGTGTTTTATTGCATCATAAAATTATTAGGCATAATATCGCATGCTAATTGTTCCTGGCCAAGTTACACCCTGTTAACTTTAGGATAATTTGCTTAACTATTTTTTTATTTTAATTATATAGCTTAAATACGTAATTTGTTATGCTTTCATCTTAAGCAAACTAAGATTAGGTAATAATCATTTTATTAATTATGATGATGTTTATCTTATATAGGTACCTTATGTATTTAGAATTACTCAAAACTATATTTTTTATAAAGAATGACGCAAGGAAAAAATGTCAGAAGTGCGTAATTTGCATGATATTTTGTGATGTATTTTACTAATTGCTTGTGTAAAACTAGTTTCATGTAAAAAATAAAATGGTTTGATGATTTTAAATGTTTAAAGTTCGCGTTCAAGGTTTTTTATTGCGAATTTCGTTTGAACTACGTTATTATTCTATTACGTTTAGATAATTACAGCAATTTAAACAATGGAATTGACTCTCCTAACGTTGCTTTTTGTTCCTTTGTCGTGATAAAATATTATAGGGGCAATTTTAACACAACTTTGATTTTTTTTCTTGAAATGTAATGTTTTTAGGTCAATTTTAAATCAAATTTATTTACCATAGGTACATAAGCAATATTTACTTATTGTAAAATTGATACAGGGTGTCTCGATAAGTTTTCTTTATTAAATTAATTTTATTTGTGTAATACTGAATAAAGTATAGCTCTAAAAATAATGATTGTGGACTCTTATTATAAAACGAGTTTCAATTCATAATAATAGAGTTATTCACTTTTTTTGCACGGATTTTTCAAAAAACAGAAATTTCGCTACCAAGGTTTCAGGATAATAGTGCATTACCTGGATTTGGTACCAATAGTAGCAAAGAATTCTTCAAGAAACTCGTCGACGGGTTTTGAGACGCCTTATTGCGGTTTTTATGAAAAGAAAATCAGAAATCTTAAACTTTTCCACAAAGACAAATATTTTTAACACAAATCTTCTCGAAAAATTCTTATCCAAATGTTTGGAAAATGGTTTAATAGTATTGTGAGACTAGTGGGAGAAAGAGAAGATTGCTTAAACAAGTGAAATCTCCTCTTTTAGACAATTGTCCCACACAATATTTAGCAAACAGTTTTAACCTATCTTTTAAACAATATTAAAAAGCATTTTAAAAAGTAATAAAGTACTTTTAGTTGACAGAATAATTATTTCGTGATGTAACAAGAAACAAAAAAATCAAAGTGGTGGTAGAATGACTTTACATTGTCTCCCTACTAATGATTTTGGTGACAGATTGGGCATAGTTCCGACCATAAAAAATGGCCCAAAAGTCCTGATAAGAAAAATGACCGAATTCGATTTTACCAATGTCATTGGTTCCCAAATAGAACGAAGGTCCCTCCAATATAGAATTTACGATAACAACTTGGTTTTGTATTCGAGAACTGCATGTAATCATATAATAAGCGATAGAAGGTGATTTTGATTTTCTTATATTTTTTAATCTGAAATCAATGATTATTTTGCCTTATTAAATAAATGTTAAGGGGGTCAATTCTTTTAATTCACTGTTTATCTTTGACAAACACACGGTCAAAATAATCATTGTTTTCGAGAAATTATTGTTTTTGAACTATTTTATTGTTTAATATTCATAACTATGTAGATATGTTAATATTGACTCACGGCAAACATGTGTGGATATTTTTATTATGTTCATGAAACTATTGGATTTTAAGAATAAAATTATTTACAATTGAAATGTAGTTCAAATATGATAATTTTTGTTTATGATGCTATACTAACTTTATTGTTTTGTTTATTTAGGATATATTTCGCGTGTCGATATTTTGTCAATTTAACCTTAATGTTATCAGTAACAGCAATTACATTTAAATTATGCGACAAAAAATACATTAAATAACATACAGGGCGTTTCAATCATACTTTAAGACATTAAATTTTATAAGGTTGATCTTTTAACAATGGTACAGCATGTCAAAGTAAATTATTTTTATATTTCTTTAATATTTGGTTATTGAAATTGAATCGGTGAGTCCAAAAATTTCAATTTTGACAAGTCATTTTCCAAAATCAATTTTAAAGTTCAAAATACATTTTTGTAAGAAGATATAAATAATTTTACAGAATATATATATATATATATATATATATATATATATATATATATATATATACACACATGTCCAAAAGTTTGGAATACTTACAAATAATATATCTACGCCTATGGTAGTTTAAAAAAAACTGTTGTTAATATTTACTCTATTTTCTCTGTCTTTGAGGTTTATTTATTATTGGTCGGAGTCGTTATAAAATGGTATTTACCTATATAAAGAAAATATATATAAATTTCAATAAAAAAAGAAATATTGCAATATTCCAAACTTTTGGACATATGTGTATATATTAGGGTGTCCCAAAAAACAAGAATATTTTTTTCTTCTCGTCTCTTGTGAAAATATGTTGGTTTGTCATGTTTTAAGAGCCCTGTCAAAAGATCAGCACCATTAAAAAAATTTTAGGGGTCGCTCAAGATTTTTAAAAATTACCAAAATCGTCAAAAATTGGATTTTTTTTTATTTTAATTTTTTTTCTCGTTCCGATATTATTTTTTAATTTAAAAATAATAATGATTCTGAAAATTTCAAATCGATATTTTAATTTCTAAAGGTCGCTCAAGATTTTTTTAACTTTTAAAGTAGAGTATTTTGAATGTTTTCGAGCGACCTCTGAATATAAATATCAACGAACTTTTAGCGACCTTTAGAAATCAAAATATTGATTTGAAATTTACAGAATTTTTATTATTTTCAACCTAAAAAATAAATCGAGACGAGAAAAAGAATTAAAATAAAACAAAAATTCAATTTTTAACGATTTTGAAATTTTTTAAAAATCTTGAGCGACCCCTACAAAATTTTTAATCGAGCTGATGTTTTGAAAGGGCTCTTACAGCATGATAAACTAACATATTTTTACAAGAGACAAGAAAAAAAAATATATTCTTTTTTTTTGGGACACCCTAATATATATATATATATATATATTATAAAATAGTTAAAATATTCTTACAAAAGTGCATTTAGAACTATATAACTAAACCTGATTTTTTTAAATATTTCGTCAAAATTTTAACTTTTGGGCTTTTACTGTTCTTAATCTCACTGATTCAATTGTGGTTGGGATAAAATTTATCATATAACCCAAAAAAGTTAAGCTCTATGTTATATAGTTACATATAAATTATTATTTTGAGACAGTAATCGTTAATTTATAAAGATAATGTCCTTAAAAATAAATATTTTTATGACAAACCATTAGGTTCAAACAGCACAAGTCTATCTTTATTAATTTTTAAGATATGATTGTTTTAAATAAAAAATAATTAACAAGCACTTCAATTGTATCCCTTGGCTTCTTGGGGCCTCATTTATAAATTCGTGCATTTTAAAAACAAATAAAATAATAATACAGTATATTTAAAAAATAACAATATTAAAATATAATTATCATTATTTTATCGACAAGATTTTAGTACCGCTAATCGTTAAGGTTTAGGAATATCCAATAAAGTAATTCATTTTTACAAAAAAATAATCAAATTACATAGGCATACATAGCAAACGGAAAAATATAGAAGTGTATTGGATGACGCCACGTTTGAATGCAGTTTTCTAAACCCTCGTCACGGTATAGAGTTGTATTCGTCAGTCGAGCGTTTCAATACTCTCCACAGTATAGAGGTCTTTATTAAGGAAAAAAGCCCTTAACCATTAAATTACATTACAAATCGCGAAGTGGCAGCTAAAACTTCTACGTGGCAGCGGGAACTTTGACGTGACAAAAGAGGTGACGGCTGTTACTCTAGCGTTATACAATGGTTCCATTGGGAACTTTGCAAACAAAATTAATTTTTAGTAGCCGCTTGAGACTATGGAGTAATAAGTAATATTTTATAGTTAAACCTACTTTAAAGTTGTTTATCGTAAAATCGACCATTTGTATTATTAGATTAACGCCATTTTTTTCGATATTAATTAATAATGACAGAACAAACTTATATGGGCATAGAAAACATAAATTATTGTCACAAGCGTTAAGTTCAAAGTACCAAAACAAAAAAATATGGTTTCTTGCAAATTCAGTTATCACTATCATAACATAATTTATTTCCAAGCTAACAGTTTTAATTATCAAATTTTACAGTAAACATAACTATAGTTATAAGTTATAGCTTTTTATAGCAATTTATTACCAATTATATTTTTATTTGAAAATATTAAATAATTTAATTAATAAGTAGGTAAAATATTATGACAAGTTTTATTTTAATTATAAAAAAATAGTTACGCTTTTACAACATTGTTATGTATTATTGAAACACCCTGTATGTTTTTTTATATTTTGAAAAATATTAAAATGCGGTCATTTTTTTTAGATTAATGGTAGCTGCGCCTCAGTTGGGAAGTGGGGTATGGGAAATAAGTAAATACTTCATGGACCAAATGGGACATGTGTTGAACAAAGTGAACAAAAAGAGACAGCAAATTAGCGCCAAAATTATTTGCCAATTGGCCATTACGGAATATGGAGGAAGTAAGTTTAAAGAATTAAAACAATTATTTTAGTCTAATAAAATGTATGTTTTTTTAAGGTAAATACGATGTTGAATCTTGCCGTGAACTAGGAGGTGAAAATAAAATGAACCTCAATTTTACCCTCAACATGGACAATAGGTAATTATAACATAATCATCTCATTAATTAAACTTCTTTGGAAATTTTTCGTCCGGGATTTAAATTCATGTCTATTTTAACTACAGATATGCAATTATAAATCTTTCCGAGATTAGCCTTTGGGGGATACAATAAAACAGCAATAAAATAGTAAAAATGTAACCTTTAATTATAAGGTTTAATATGTAAACCAGTAATAAAATAAAAAATGATTTAAACCATTTGATTATATAATATAATTAAAACTATAAGAAAATAAAAGTATTTTTGAAATCTAGTAACTAATAAGCGGTTATACTTTTTCTGGCTTTGATCTCAATTATTAAGTATTTTTATTTAAGTCATTTTTATTGAACCTAAAAAAGTAATTATCTGTATGTATATACACACTTTCTTCTTTTAATGATAATGAACAAAGTAATACAAAGTTCAAAATTTATTATTTATTATGACTCAACTTTTAATGATAAACTATCAAACTTAAATACAATACCTTTATCAAATTATCAAAAAGATTAAATTAACACCGCTCAACATTATATCTGATCTTAGAGTTATATTTTTATTTAAAAAAAAATGTGTAATCTTACAAAAAGATATAGAAGTGAAACTTTTTTATTTACAAGCATACCAGGAAAGGGGTTAGAAAATAATTTTAAACTCGTACTTTCGTTATATTCACCCTCCAGGCACGAAACAATAGACTTATAATAACTTAAGTAGGTATGTATTTGTGTATTGTAATCTGTCTAAATATGTAACACTGCATCTATTGTACTCCAGATTTGTGGTGGATGTGTGAAGCATAAAAGTTTTATAGCTAATTGACCAATACCGTACCACGTGACTTTCACCCGCAAAATATTTATTCTGGTGAATTGGTAAAATGAATAATATATGTAGTATAGGCTTTGGTATTGTCGTTCAAACCAAAACTTATCTAAACCTTGAGTTATAAATCCTAGTTGTAGAGTTTTGTCGGCCGATATTAATAAGTTTTTAATAACAATTTTTGAGAGCGCTACAGCGTTTTAAAAACCACAAGATTCAAAGCGCTTCGATGTCCTTGAAGAGAATCGTGACGTCACGATGTTATAAAAGATGTGTCAGGAATTACAAATGAGGTTATGTTCCATATTTTTTAAATATTTAAATCGTTTGAAAGTTGAGCAAAATACATATTAGAGATGCAAATTTTAAATTTTGATAATAATTGTATGATCTTTATACTAAAATACTCTGTTAATGGTTTTATAACAAGTTAACACGCTACCGAAAGAATGTATCTATTTTCCAAATCGTTTTTAAGAATAAATTAATAAAAAAATCGTTTTTTTAACGGTACGGTTGTTTTTAGTGACTCTCTATAATAAATGTAGTTTCACGGTTCGGCGTGGCGAGCCGCGGCTAGCCGTTCCGTAACCTTTTGTTAAATGTAAAATGATTTTGCCCTACCGTGCGTAAAAAAGTTTCACTTAAAAAACGATTCACTGTTGAACAAATTAAGGATAGCTTTGAGTGAATTGTCGATTCTATTAAATTTAAACAAAAATCCCCAATAACCCTAAGACTGGATGTGATTCTAATTTCTTAAACTGTTTTTAGAACTGTGTTATTAAGTTCTATAGTTTTTTGTTTTATTAAAGCTCCTCATTGGAAGCCATAAAAATGAAGAGTTTTGTGTTATTTTTAATAACACTACTGCCGTGCTTAATGAAAACGCCGTAACCAACAATTTTGCGATTTTTGTTTTACGGCATTTTCTACTAGAACAATTCATCCTGCGTCTATCCCCGGTACTTAAAAAACCGTATATATATAGATACGGTTTTTTGAGTACCGGGGATAGACGCAGGATGAATTGTTCTAGTAGAAAATGCCGTAAAACAAAAATCGCAAAATTGTTGGTTACGGCGTTTTCATTAAGCACGGCAGACTAGTCAACACGATTTTAAGGTTGGGGGACTCGGAAAAAGACAATTTTTTCGAAAAAAGTCAACCTTTGCAACCTGTATACTTTTAGAAGAATCATAGTTATTTTCGAAATTCGATTACTGGAAAAATACCCAACTGATTTTTAAAATTTTTAATCTAGGACCTATTGTACAAAATTTCCTTTTCGATATTTTTGATAACAAGGGTAATTTTTGCAGTGATCTTCCTTTAACAAAAAGCCCGCAAAGAAAAATCAAGAACATTCTTCAACGCAAACCCAGCTTAACAATAAGCAAAACTGATAACCTGGACAATGACACATTCGATCACATTCTACAAATAACATCTCAGCAAGACACGATTATGGCTTACTATTACTTGGACGAAAACAACAAAGTCAAAGTCACCGAAATATTTGACCTCACCGATTCGGATTCCACAATGGTGCAGACCAGAGAAGAGAGAACGCTGAACAGGGATCTACAATTTGAAGACGAATTTAACGAACCTTTGTGTCAACATAACCATGATTATGAATCTATGGATGATGGTGAGTAAAATTAAAAAATATAGACTGATAGCATACAAAACAAAACGTTTAATGATATATTAATTGTTAATTGTAAAATTGTTGTCATGGTTTCGACCGATATCTTCTTTTAAGGTGATTTTCTCATTCCACATCACATAAATACTATACTTTAAATGATCGCCTAAATGTTATTAAAAATTATATATAAATATATATATTGATTAAATTAGTATATGAATTCAAGAATTATAATTTTTTCCTCAGTTTCAGAATATTCCCTCGAAGATATTTTGGAAGGTGACGCGTGTAACGTGTTCTCCGACCCAGAATCGGAGTGGATGGGTCAGTGTAAAGTGGAGGAACCGGAAGACGAACAAATGCAGACTTCGAACGATTTGATGCCCGAGTCGGAACAGTCAAGTTCCACCTTAGATCCGAAATATTATCGAAAATACGATATACCGACGATTACATATGAGGATGTGGATATGTGAGAAGTTTTAGTTGTTGATTTTTTATTCTGTGATTATTTATAGATAAGGCCAAATATAAAGAAATGCAATTTTGGATTTTTAATTTGAAATTTTAACATTTCAAATAATTATCCAATTTTGTAAGATGTTAGCATTTTTTAGATTTTTTGGTACTGGTTTTAATTTTTATACAAAAATTAAGATTTTAGTTTTGATATTTTCACTTGTACAGTACAGTTAGTATTTTTTTTATTGAAAAAAATTTATAACCATAACTATAATTTCTTTTAGCAATGTGACTAATATTAATATTAGTGTTGAAAAAATTCTATAAAATATTCAAAAATTTATTGCTATAGAGTTACTCTAAGTCATTATAAATTATATTACTTACTTAGTTATTATGTAAAGTGATAAACACATACAATGTGATACTCTTAAAGAATGTATATAGAATAATATTTTTATACTATTAGTATTATGAATCCATTATTTATGAATAAGCATTATTTAATTAGTGGAAATGTTATTTATACTCCAGATATATAACTGTTTTAAACAGGTGTATTTGTTATCATAATAAATTATTTATGCAAAAAATGTGTTCTGTTTATATTTAAGTGCTTTAAAACTAATTATAATTAAATTTTAATCAATTAGATGAAGTTCTTAGAAAAAAGGTAAAAACTTAAATAATATAAATTAAAATTTTATAATATTTAAATAGTTTTAAATAAAAACCACCCTAGTGTATAATGTAAGTACAAATATAATAGATAATTAAAACTTTTATTAAAATAACTGGAAACATTTTATGAAGAGATGCATGGGCTTAAGAAAGCAAACAATTTTTACAAATTTAAAATTAAAAACCCTGATTAATTTACGGAAGGCTCCCCATCTTTCATCATGAAGTCAAAACATTTAAATTAAAATTCAGCGTAAAATTATAAAAAACCACCACAAACTAAACAACGTTGCATAAAATAACATAAACTATAAAATTCCCCAAAATAATTTTTCCAAAGGGGGTTGCAATGCTACCACAAAACAACATTTATATTATACAGGGTGTAAATATCTACATCCATGTTTATTTTTTTAATTTATACTTTTAACTTGGACCATTAAATTATATTTTGATTTACTTGTATTTATTATATTTTAATACGTTTTTTATTAACTCGCATTCTTGAGCGTTCATCTGTACAAACTTTGTAATTGATTTTAAACTAACTTCACAACCCGACGAGTCGGGAAGTTTCCGATGAGCTACTTAAAACTTTAAACATAGCTCAGATCTGGATGATAATGGGTCAGAATTTCTCAAACGGGCCACCTGAATTAGGTCAAAATTAGTTTTTGTTTGTAGATACATTTTTTTGATAGTATTTTACATCACTAACACAAATCCTAAAGGATTTTGTAAAAAAAAATTTTTCAATTGATATATTCATGATATTAAAAGTCAAAGTTTTTAATAATTAAAAAATAAAAAAAATCATTATGGCTGAACTAATTATCCGATTCCAACGATATAACTAGCGTTGGAATCTTGTTTTGACATAGATTCTTTGTTATTTTTTTCAATTGTCCTATTTTCATTTAGGTCGATTTTTTTTTGTTTTTTTTATACCAAATTCGGAAATAATTGCCTTCTGCGCCAGCTATCGACTCTAGAAAAAAAACACATATACTCCAATCATTTCTCGAAATTATGCTGCTGAGAAAAAAAATGGCCCGCAGGTTGACAAAAAGTTATTCGTCCTTTTGTGGCCGCGCGCGGTGTCAGCTCACGCTCCGAACCGTGTACGCTGTACGCGCTTGTGACGCGACGTCTTACGGTGGTCTGGAACCTGCGGGCCATTTTTTTTCTCAGCAGCATAATTTCGAAAAATGATTGGAGTATATGTGTTTTTTTTTTCGAGTCGATAGCTGGCGCAGAAGCCAATTATTTCCGAATTTGTTATAAAAAAAACAAAAAAAAATCGACCTAAATGAAAATTTTACAATTGAAAAAAATAACAAAGAATCTATGTCAAAACAAGATTCCAACGCTAGTTAAATCGTTGGAATCGGATAATTAGTTTAGCCATAATGATTTTTTTTTATTTTTTAATTACTAAAAACTTTTACTTTTAATATCATGAATATGTCAATTGAAAATTTTTTTTTTACAAAATCCTTTAGGATTTGTGTTAGTGATGTAAAATACTATGGAAAAAATGTATCTACAATCAAAAACTAATTTTGACATAATTCAGGTGGCCCGTTTGAGAAATTCTGACCCTAATACAATCTAGCAGGGCCCCCACATGGGGGGATCACTGGGTATTGAGTTTAGGGACCGGTCATGTTAAGACAGAGCTTGATCCTGACCATTTCTTAACACCATATTTATCCGCAAATTTAGGTAGCAACCCAGAACACACATTTAAAATATTGGGTTGCCTATCTAAGGTTTTGAATATTGCCAATAGAGTTAACAGAATATTGTTAACTCCTTTGGCAATATTCGAAATAGATAGGCAACCCCATATTTTTATACCATAATATAGTAAATATGCTGTTATATCTATTGGCAATATTCGAAACCTTAGATAGGCCACCTAATATTTTTCAATGTGTGATTTGAGTTATTTGTCTAATACCTTAGAAGAGAAAACAACAGGAAGGAGTCTTATTATTTTAAGCTGTACTAAAAATTGCGACGGAAGTTGCCATTTGCAACAACCCAAGTATGACTCATTTTTCTTGGACGTAACAATGCGTAAAACAAGGTCAGCAAACACAAATCCCGCATATGCAACCAACTATTCTTGAAACAAACTCAGTTAGTAAATGCTTCTTCCTGTTGTTCTTTCTTCGAAGTCTAATACTCATACGAGCCCTAACCACATAATGTTCGGACACTTCATAATTTATACAGAAATTTTTTTCGTGAATACTATCTCAAAATTATTAGAAGTTATGAAAAATTCAGCTTATTTTGGCATATACCCCTCGAAGCGATTTTTATTTTTAAAAAGTTTACCTTTTATTTTTAGCTTTTAAAAAAAGGCTAACTTTTTAACTTTTTTTTGTATGAGTAAAAAAAGTTATAAATGGACCCATTAAAAAGAGCATAAAATATTATACAAACCCTGAAAATTTGGTAAAAAATAAATAAGTTATAAAAAAGTATAAGTAATTTAAAAATGCTATTTTTAAAGAGTTTTTGCAATTTTCTTAGGAAACGGGAGATTTTGCAGATATATATATCGCTATAACTTTCTTATTATTTATACAATTTTTACCAAATTTTCAGGGTTTGTATAATATTTTATGTTCTTTTTAATGGGCCCATTTATAACTTTTTTTACTCATGCAAAAAAAGTTAAAAAGTTAGCCTTTTTTTAAAAGCTAAAAATAAAAGGTAAACTTTTTAAAAATAAAAATCGCTTCGAGGGGTATATGCCAAAATAAGCTGAATTTTTCATAACTTCTAATAATTTTGAGATAGTATTCACGAAAAAAATTTCTGTATAAATTATGAAGTGTCCGAACATTATGTGGTTAGGGCTCGTATAATGCTGGCGCAATAAGTCGAAGCGTTGCCGAGTGTATGAAACAAATCGCAAGCAAATACTGATTCTGTCTATTTTTGTTGTACAAGATCCGTTCTGCAATTGTTTGTGCGTATAAGAGCCTCTCGGGCATAAAAATCCAAGTACCATAAAAAGAGAGATGCGTATATGCCTGCACCGTTGCGCCTTCACCATTAAGTTAAAGGCCTTAACCCGTATTTAACTAGCAATATAGGAGTATTAGATACGAGTATATGATATTTACCATCCGCAATAGGAGTAGCAACCCATATCAATCGTTGAAAAATATTGGGTTTATCTATATATATCTAAGGTTTCGAATATTGTTAATAGAGTTCGCTTTTTCTCTCGAGGTTTTCTATGTCGCCAGGTATACCGTATACCTGACATACATACATACATACAAAAATTAATCAAGTGTTGAGGAAAAAAGATTTGGCTTGAGAGAGAACAGAAATGTGCTTTTGGGAGCCATACAATAACATAATTTTTTAATAAAACTAAAATGGACTTTGTCTAGGGCCCGAAAAATAAATTAGTTATAGGGCCTGAATTTAAGTATGGGGGGTTTGCAATCTAGTATACTTCATATTGAAGTTTATAGTATTTAAAAAAATATTAAAATTATTATATAACTAAAAAATAAATTAGTTATGGGGCCTGAATTTGGGTGTGGGGGGTCTGCAATGTAGTAAAAAAATTAAAAACCTAATTGTATATTATTATACGAGATATAATGCATGCTATTATCTCGAGTCGACAAACTTAAATCATCAGAGTGAATAATGCGCATAATCTCGAGTGTATTACTATACTTTATCTTAAAGTGACCAGATTCTGTCAAAAAATATAGGGTTATTTTGTATGAATTTACCTTAATTAGAAAATTGTAAATTTGACAATTTAAAACAAGATTGGTTCAAATTACAGTGAATATTGAAATCGGTCAATCACTGATGCCTAACAACGTGAATAATGAGTTTATTATTCCTGTTGTTAGGCAGTAATTAAACCTTTAATATACACTTGCGTGCATAGAAATGGGCCCACTGTAAACTTTTGACTTTAACTATATATTTTTTAGAAACTATTCATCCGATTAAAAAAAGATATATGCTGTTTTTAAGACAATTTAATATGCTTAAATATGAGTCTAAATTTATCAAGATTGATTATAGTTCTTATGCGTTAGCAACCGGTAAAGAAATAAAATGTCTTTATGTGGTGGATACAACGAGAACAACAAACTTGTCAAATATTGAAATTATTGCCTTTGCAATTAGAATTTGCACATTATTCTTTTTTCATAATTTAATTGGGTTTTAAGAGTGTTAGTTTAATGCATACTACAACGCAAAAAGCCGCCCAAGTTATTGCTTTATTCGAAAATGGACTTAGCCAGCGAGTTATTGCCCTACAACTCAGTGGCGGTTCGTCAGGGTAGGCCTCTGAGGCCGCGCCTCACCCTTAAAATGAAGGAACGAACGACTTTTTGTATTTAGATTTTTGCCTATTACAAGTGTATTTTTAAAACAGTTCTACCCAATAAAAAGTAAAAAACCAATCAATCATACTAAGCGTAAATAAAAATCCAGGCGCAAAGCGCGTCTAGGTAACGTGCATCGTTGAGAGTCGCTAGACAGAGGCGAAATTTTCACAGCCTCGGAAGCTCCCATTTACATCTAGAAAGCGAAACTGACACCAACAAAAATATCGCCGGAAGTTCGCGATTAAATACCGTAGATTCAGTCGTAGATGAGGCGAAATGTAGTTAGCTTGGCTTGTTGTGATTGGTGGTTTTATCACATGACCGATGATAATCGCTTGTGGGGGTCTGTCAGACGGACTCCGTCTATGATGGGATGCCAGCAGTGCTGCCGGTCTAGTACATTTGTACTATTTACAGTACATTTTTGCTTGAATTTTCATGAAAAGTACGAAAGTACATTTATCTAAAAATAACATGATTTACAGTACATTTTATAAAATTTTACTAAAATGGTAGGTATACATTACAGAACTCTTAAAATTTAATTTAAACGAAAAAATAGGAATTGCTTGAGCACAGAAACCTGTAATAATTTATTTACCAAAGAAATTCTTAGAAATACTACATGCCATGAATGGAAACCCCCAGTGATCTTATTTATTTTATGTTTTATATTTATAATATGGTTTAAAATTAAAAAACCAAACCAAACCCATATAGTTTAATTAATACATACTTTGTTGATTTTTTTAATTTATATTTTATTATTTATTAATTTATAAAGAGTTAAGTAAAATAATTGTTTTTATCAACCCCCCCATATTAATTACAATAATAATAATATGTTTGGTGCCAATGACCTCAGCAGTCAAAGCACCTTAATTATTAATTTAATAAATAAAAAAATGATATACAAAAAAATATTAAAAATCAATTAATTAATAAATTTGGTTATAGTACATTACAGTACATTTTCACTGACAAAAATAGTACATTCGATTAAAAGCTCGCGGCAGCACTGGATGCCAGTGTTCTCTTAGCGTTTGTAGAGTACGTTATTGTTTTGATTCTGATTAAATTATTTAAAACTTTTGGCTGATCTTTTATAGGTTTTGTCTCGATTAGTAAAATTTCTTATTTAATTATTGTAGGGAACACACTAAGGTAGATTTAACATTTTTTATTAAGCAAATTTTATATTTTGAAATAATAGATTTCATAATTCTTTAATTAGAGACGCGGTTTGAAAATTTAGAATTACTTTCAAATCTCACTGCAGACCCACAATTTTACGACCAAATAATAGATAAATTTGCAAACTTAAAAGATAGACGTATAGATTTAATATACAAAAAGTAGCTATAGTATTTTATATTTTTTAATACTTAGGTAGGGGTCGACTTTTTAGTTTTATTTTTTGATTAATTTATTTATTTTTAACTTTTTTAGGAATATATTTTTAAGTTTTAAGATTAAAACTGGTCTTTGATGTGATATTTTGTTTGTTTTGTTTTTTAGACTTTATTTTTTATTTATAATGGTTTAGTAGGGCTATCGGCGATGACCTCCATTTTAAAAAAGGTCAACGCGTCGCAGAATAATACCTCCCGGGTGACGTGAAAATTTATTTGTATTTAGACAAAATTAACCTTATGTAGCTTCACCCTCCTGTACACCCACGAGCCGCCACTGCTACAACTGGATATGATACGCGCAGCGGTTCGTAGATTCTACCAACGGTATGAGGAGACTGGATCCTTTCATAGACGACCTGGAACAGGCAGAAAACGATTTAAAACGGCTCGTGATGACCGCTTTATTGTGTCAACAACATTAAGAAATCGTCACCTTAATGCAGTTCAAGTGCAACAACAGGTCCGTGAAGTACGAAGAGTGGCTATTAGTCAGTGGACAGTAAGAAGAAGACTGCAGGAAAGTAACCTGACCCCTAGAACACCTACAATTTGTCCAAAACTTACCCCAGCTCATCGTCAAGCATGACTGCGTTTTGCACGGGATTATCTGAATTGGACATTGTAACAATGGGGGTCTGTTATGTATTCAGATGAGACCAGAATATATCTCTATGGCAGCGACCGAAGAAGAAAAGTGTACCGGAAACCAAGAGAGCGATTTGAAGAATGCTGCATTGAAGAGCGGATTGCTTATGGCGGTGGTTCCTGCATGATCTGGGGTGCAATTTCTATGGGAGCTCGAACCGACCCTGCCTTCATCAGTAGGGGCGACCGTGGTCACGGGAGAGGTTTAACAGGTGCAAGGAACATCGAGGAGTTTTTAGCAGTTCATGTGGTACCTTACGTGGACTACATTGCCGACGAATTTATTTTAATGCATGACAATGCGAGGCCGCACACTGCAAGAATCATGCAGGCTTACATTAGAGAAGTAGGTTTTCGAGTTATGGAGTGGCCAGCATGCAGTCCCGATCTAAATCCGATCGAACATTTATGGGATGAGCTAAAACGAAGAATTCGAGTTAGACTTCCTGCCCCAACCTCGATCCCAGAGCTTCTTTTTTCAGTAGAAGAGTGGCCTAATATACCAGAAGAAACAATAGCAAACTTGATTAGATCTATGCCTAATCGTATGAGAGATGTTGTTAGGGCAAGAGGGGGTCATACCCGTTATTAAAAATTAAGTGTTAATTAAGATAATTGTCAATAACCGTATTTCTTTTATAAATAAAAAAAGTTAATTTGTTTCATGCTTTGTTACACTTAAGAAGCCAAAATAAATTTAAATAAATTTAATCTTAACTTAAGGCTTATTAAGTTGTCTTTCAAACAGCATATTTCTTTTTTTGATCTGATGAATAGTTATTAAAAGAAATATAGTTAAAGTCAAAAGTTTACAGTGCACTGCAGTGGGCCGATTTCTATGATGATGACCCTGGAATATTCGGGAAGGCGCTTGCGTGGCTTGGGTCACGTAAGCATTGAATATATAAGGCACGGCGAAGCGTCGAAGAGTTAGTCAAGCTTTGGTACTCGCGACGAAATAAGGGCCAGGAAGGTAAAAAATTCTAGCGATTTAAAAGTCGATTTACAACAAAAGATTCTGGAAAATGTCAACGATTTCAAGGATGATTTGCAACAGAAAATGCTGGAAAATTATAGCGATTTACAACAGAAAATTCTGTAAAATTCTAAAAATTTAAAGGAATGTTTGGAACAGAAGATTCTAGATAATGTAAAAATTGAACGAGAAATTGGAAGTCAAATAAAAGAAATAAATAGTAAATTGACGGCTGTTAATTTATCCATGATGCTGGCGGAACCAGGAACAGTGCCGGATGGGAGCCGAGTTCGGATGAAACCACCTCAGTTCGAACCTGTAACCAGCATCCCCAAAAGATATCGAACTTGTTGCTTCCCATATACACCAGTCCAGCAGTGTTTTTGTGGATTGTTTTATTAAGGTGCGACGAAGACAATTATTAGGCCAGATATTGTCGAAATGTCCAAGATCAAATCTACCAATATGCGACTAAGTACTGCAACAAGAGATACTGCTACTGTTCGTGGAGAAGTGGACATCACGATGGTCATAGGAAACACGAAATTTAAACATTGAGCATTAGTAGCAGATATTGAAGATGAAGTTATTGTAGGCATGGACATTATGAACTCTAAAGGATTTGAACTAAACTTTGAACAAGGAATATTGAGGGTAAATGGGGAGGAAGTCGTGTTGCATCGATCGAAAGAGAAGAATATTCGTGTAATGCAAACAGAAGATGCTTTGATACCAGAACACAGCGAGATGATATTGAAGGCTTTCTTGGATTGTAAATCAGAAGATAGAAGTACAATGCTTCTGAATTGATGACAAAGAGGTCGGTCGAGGAATTGTAGTAGGGAAGACTTTAATACGTGTCGGAAAAGAAGTGCCTGTAAGAGTATTGAGTGTTAATGGTTACTCTGTGAACTTGAAGAAATTGTTTTGGGAAACTGTTCTTCGGTTTCCTCGATTATTAGAGGCATTCGTTACGGTTACTGGCAGGTTGAAATGGCACCAGAAGATAGAGAAAAGACGGAGTTTACTGAGGCTGCAGGACTGTGGCAGTTTACTGTCATGCCGTTTGGACTATTTAATGCCCCTGCAACTTTTAAAAGGCTGATGGAAATGGTTTTGAAGGGACTATCCTGGAAGACATGCTTGTGGTTGGGAAATCATTTGAGGACCATATGAGGAACCTGAAGGAAGTCTTTCAGCGCCTAAGAAGTTCTGGCCTGAAGCTAAGCCCGCAGAAATGTCACTTGTTCCAGAGGGAAGTGCAGTATTTGGGCCATGTATAGCAGTGGATAAACAGAAGGTAAAGACGGTGCGGGATTGGCCAATACCGAAGAATAAACATGATTTAAGAAGCTTTCTTGGATTATGCACCTACTACCGTCGGCACCTACCAGGATTCGCAAAGGTTGCTAAGCCTTTGATACGAGTGCCAAGAAGCCTTTAAGAACCTAAAAAACACGTTGACCAGCTCAACAGTCCTGAGTTATCCTCTTCCGGATGATGAATTTATTTTGGACACGGACGCCAGCAATGTGGGACTGCAGTCCCATGGGAGCTGTTTTGTCGCAGATTCAAAAGGAAAAAGAGAAAGTTATTGGATACTTCAGTAAAACTTTATCCAAACCAGAACGTAATTGCTGCGTTACTCGACGAGAGTTGTTGGCAGTGGTAAAATCAGTCGAAAACTTTTACAAGTACCTGTATGGAAGAAAATTCTTGCTAAGAACGAATCATGCTGCCCTAAAATTGCTTTTGCGATTCAAGAATCCTAAAGGACAGGTAGCAAGATGGATTGAGAGACTACAGGCATCAGGCTGGGACCATCCATATAGAAATGCTAACGCCTTGTTAAGAAGACCGTGCCCGGAAGACTGTAAACATTGTCTCAGGGCCGAAGAAAAGGATGTGTTTATTCGCAGGACTACACTTGTGGATGATCATTGGCAGTCCGATGAGGTTCAACAAGACCAGGAAGGGGACCCAGATTTGAAGCCCATTATCGACTGGAAGAAGAACGACCAAAAACCAACGTGGCAGGAAGTCGCCCAATACTCGCCGAATGTGAAATCATAATGGGCCCAATGGAATTCCATAATCTTAAGTGAAGGACTTCTAAAGCGCGTTCTGGAGACTCCAGGGGGGAAGACCAGAAGCAGTTAATAATCCCCAGAAACAGGATACCAGAAGTGCTACTGGAAATCCATGATACTGGAGGACATCTTGGGGTGACGAGGACTTAGGGAACGGTTTTATTGGGTTAATTGTCAACGAGATGTAAAGGAATGGTGCAAGAAGTGCGCCGTTTGCCCGGCAAGCAATGGACCCCAGAAGCGCCCAAAAGCTCCAATGTCGGCAGCCCATTTGAGAGAATCGCAATCGACGTTGCGAGTCCATTTCCGGAAACAGAATCTGGAAATAAATACATCATCGTTGCAATGGACTACTTAAGCAAGTGGGCGGAAGCGTACGCCTTGCCAAACCAGGAAGCTGCCACAGTGGCCAATGTCCTTATTAAGGAGTGTATTTGTCGCTTTGGTGTGCCAATGGAGATGCATTCAGACCAAGGCAGGAACTTTGAATCTATGTTCCAGAATGTCTATAAGATTCTTAACATTCGGAAGACGAGGAGGACCGCATTACATCCGCAGTCTGATGGAATGGTGGAACGAATGAATCGAACGATAAATCGGTACCTATCGAAGGTAGTCTCTGATCACCAAAGAACCGCTTCCTCCATCTGTTCTTGTTGGCGTACCGTTCTTATATCCACGATACAACCGGCCAGACGCCCGCCAGCATTGTTATGGGACGTGAACTTCGTCTACCTTGTGACCTGAGGTTTGGTTGCCTACTAGGGGAAGATATTGCTGGAGAAGATTACGTCAGCAAGTTGAGCGACAAAATGAGTGACATTTACAGCCGAGTTCGTTTAAACATCCAGAGTGCATGAATGAAAGAGGCATACGACATCAAGGCGGAGAATGAAGGATTTCAACCTCAGCCCTGTCGTGGCTATTCACGAAGTCATGGATCAAATAAATGACATCATCTACAGGATCAGGAAACAACCAAGAGGAAAGCCGAAAGTGATCCATTTCAACCGATTGGCTGCTTACGCTGAAAACAATGATCAAATAGACGATGCTAGAGTAAGGAGACTTAATCCGCCGGAAGACGAGTTGCCTTTTGAAGACTTCTTGTATTTATATTCGAGCGGTAAAAAAGCTCGGTATGGTGTCACACGGTTTCGGCCGATTACTCCTTGGCTCACTGTGTTGCAGAAGACTTTAGGATGTCCAGGGGAATTGCGGTTGTCTTCAAAAACAAGTTTGGACGGGTCGACCAGCTACGAAGGCAGAATCCCAAAGTTGGAGAGGTGCTTGAAATTGTGGATAATGAGCAGATACGCAACAGAGGTATCTTCTATCTGGTAACGAAGCAGCTCTCACATCAGAAGCTTAACTACCCTGACGTATGGAATGCCTTAAATAAATTGAGGGATACCCTTTTGTCCAAGAAAATCATGAACCTGGCAATACAAAAGATTGCTTGTGGAGAATAATTAGAAGAATGGTGGAAGTTATCTTCAGATTTAGTGACATACACATTCTTGTCTGTTGCCACAACCTTAAAAGAACAACCGGAAGGAAGACCGTAGGCTGCTACTTCTATAGGACGTCACAATGCAAGTTTGGATCTCTATGCAAATATCGCCATGGAGCTGCGGACCATTTTTGGAATGAAAATGTTTTAAGACGGGGGCAATGTAGCGAGTACCCTCTGGATCTCGGAATGATGGCTCATCGCCGATGAGTCAGCGCTCGAGCGATCGAGAGCGGTCCGGAGCTCGCTGGAATATTCGGGAAGGCGCTTGCGTGACTTGGGTCACGTAAGCATTGAATATATAAGGCACGGCGAAGCGTCGTAGTCTCCGACTCGTAGAGTTAGTCACGCTTTGGTACTCGCGACGAAATAAATTAAATAAACTTGTACAGTAGTGATATATATATATATAAATAATTAGTAGTTAAGTGTTTAGTTAGTTTTATAGTTTCTTACCAAGAAATTCTTAGTGTTTTAAGTGTAATTAAGTTACAAAATAAATCGTTTAGTTCGTTAATAAACCAGTGCGTGTTTTAATTCACACTGCGAACAGTAGAAACGTTACATTATGTTTTTGTGCTTCATAGAAATAACACTTATTTAATAATAATAATGTATTATATAGAAATAAGTTTTTGTTGTTATTATTGCATGCTCAAAGATACTTTACCTACGTAAGAGTATATAAAACATGGACCAGATCCAAGATCTTAAAAGCATTCAGGGCTATGATGTCTCGGTCACTAACTTGAGTCATTGGAAATATCACCAAAAGTAAAGCTACATAATTTACCATTCCACTACAATAATTATCAAAATTCCCTTACTTAACACATTTATGTACTGCTTTGGGTAACTTAATAAAAACTAAATAAAACCTATCTATATTTTATTTATATAATAAATAATTCCATCACAATAATCTTAGCCTTAAACCTACCCCAAACCCTTTGTAAATCTTATGTTGACCACATATAAAAATAACTGGACTGCCAGAATGGTAAGTACTCTCTTAAGGGATTGCAAACCATACCAACCAAAGGCAAATTATTACTCATTGCCATCAAAAAACTATTTATTTTATCTTTACTATAAGAATCATAAAAAGGTGATCTTAGCAAATACAAAAGTAAGGCCACTGTCCTTTTGGAAATTTGCAACTTTTGCTCGTTGGACAGCGAATTTAACTTGCTTTTTTTACAGGAGTTGTAAAGTTGCCAACTAAAAAAAAACAATAATTGTTAATATAAAATTATTAATGGTGTCAAGCTTTGTAAATGAATCTTTACGGGCAAGCTGCAAAGTTTGTGAGCCTAGTAAAGATTAATTGCAAAGCGTGACACGTACAAACTTTTATTTTCACCTTAAGATAAAGATTTTCAAATTTAAAATTTTAATTAATATGTTAAATGTGACATTTCATTTCATAATTTGCTTTTCTACAAGCCTGTAAAACTTTACAGGTCTTATATACAAGCCCGTAAAATATTACAGGTCTGTTCCCATAATGTATCGTTTACTTGGATACAAAAACAACAAAATTAACCTATAAAATGTCATTTACTAAGAAAGTGGAAATAAATTAACAAAGTGACTAGAAGTACACCGGGAGTATCGCCATTAAACGTACACCGGGTGGAAAAAATCCTTATTTAGCATATTTGTCAATTGTATAATATTAAATGGTCGCTCAATTTCGCGCTCAATGGGGCGGGGTCGGTTGGGTTGTTGAGTTTGGGTTGGTTTGGGTAATTCATACTGACATTTCATTAATTTTGTTGTTAATTGTATTTCAATCACTTACCTAATTAAAATTTAATCAATGTTTATACAACTTGAAAGTTAGCTTAATAATTACATAATTAATATCAAGAGTTAACCAGCTGTTTACCAACTGTTATACAACTGGGCCTTAGTGTACCAATTTAATCTCAACTAATAAATTCGAAATTTTACCATCAGCTGGTATGGAAACACGCTTGCGCACAAACCTGATGTACGTTTAATGCCCGTACTCCCGGTGTACTTCTAGTCACGGCGATAAATTAAATTATAATATAATTATATCATAAACGTTATGTTACATGGCGGGAAAGTGATTTGTAACAGCTGTGGTACTCAAAGCGGTGTTTTTTGTGTTGTATTAGTACAAGATAGAAATTCAGTATGAACCGACTAAGGACTGTTACAGTCAGCGCTGGGTCTACAGCCCCAGGCCCCGTTATTCAAAGGGGACCCTGACATCTTAGTATTTAAAAGTCAGATCATTAATACACATTATACAGGTATTTTATGTAGGTCTAGATAAAATATAAAATACCTAAAATATTTCTTATCTTTTATAAAAAACATCCCTAAATATAATTTAATCTTTGTTCCTGTTCGACAAAAGTCGATGATCAAAAGATGATTTATTTTATTATATCTTTGATAGTCGCCGATAGACCAAAGTGTGTTGCACACGGCTTCCCGGCACACTTCTAAAACAATTCTTTGACGGCTAGCCATCGCAGGATTGTTTTTGAATGGCAAAAAAGGTTTTATTTCTAAATAACATTTTATTTGATTAGTTTTATTTGCATAGTGCGTATCTGAGGTAAGTTTGTAAAGAAGTTCGGAAGAACTGCAGTTGTGTATGAACAATTGAATAATTAAAAATTTTCTAGTGGCAGAAAATACCTTAGTGGATATGCTAAACGTAAGTTCTAATCAAATTACACAATTTATTTAAATATAAATAATTTTGGAAGTAAAGTTAAAACATACCTATCATCTATAGGAGTATAATAGGTATTTTTGTTTGCATTGTTTTATATTTTGTTAGTTTTATAAGCGTAAGTTAAGCCGGCGCCACACAATCGGATATTTGACAAACACGTATTTGTACATGTATTTGCCCGAATATTTGTAATTGTTGACAAACTGAACTGTCCACATATTGTCCAAATATGTGGATCAATGCTTTGGATATTTGGCGTCTTTGATTTCTGTTTATTTACTGACTTCTATCGACAAATATGTATATTTGTCGCAAATATAAATAATTGTAGCTTTTGTGCAAATATTTGCCCATCCACATATTCGAATATTTGCCAAATATACAAATATGTGGTGCCGGGTTTCTACGCTCAAAAACTAACAAAACATATAGGTATATACGCTCAAAAATATTTAAAAAAAAAATTAAATAAAAAAATGTTGAGAAATGTTGATTTTAATAAGTTATGCTATGAAAATTCATGAATTAAATAATATCCTTGTTTCTAAAAACAATGTACACTGCGCGTCAAATTTAACGCATAATAAGTAAAAAAAACTAACTCTAAAACGCCTTTACCAGTCTTTATGAAATTTTGTATAAAAACAGTTCAACTTATATCTCATTTTACGTGTTCGAGGGTTTTTCGAGAAAATAAAACTCCTGGACCAAATTAACGCAACATCATAAATTTGCCACATTTTTTATGATATTTTTTTTAATTTATGATCCGATTTGAATGATTTTTTTTTACATTGTAGGTGTGTTCCATGACAATGTCATAATTTTCGCTATTTATGATAAAAAGTTCATTTTCGATTTATACCGGGTGTAATAAAAATGTAATGTTTTTTCCGAAAATTCTTATCACCTTGTGGAGTAGGTATACTAGCTACCGAAACATTTAGCAGTTGACATTAGACGGTAGGTCCATATTTCGCCAACATTTTCTTTTTTGGTTTACTTCATTATCTCTGTTATTAAAGGAGATACGCCGTTTTATAGCGTAACATGTTTTTATACTTTATTATTCAATACATTTATTGTTAAATGTTTTCAAATTCAAATTTATTTTCATTCTTGGAACCATACAGCTATAGAACATATCAAATTAGAAAATATAAATCTATCTACGTTAGGTACATAATAACAGTATAATAAGAATAGTATAACAATAATAGATTAGGTAAAACTAAAATGAAATAAAATAAAACTTGATCATCATGCATAATTAATTAATAGTAAACATATATTCCAGGCAAGCTACTTTCCCCAGATGGTGTCTCCCATTTAAAATCATTAATTTTATAGTAGCATTTTTCAATAAGATATTGTACAATATTTTTCTGAAATAAGTTTTTTATATATTTTACTTCTTTAAAGAATTGGAAAGCATATTAAAAAGTTTGGCCCCTCTGATAAAGGGATATTTGTCATAAGTCAGTTGAAGCCTACGGGATGGTATATGAATATTATTTTCAATTTTTGTGTGGTGACTATGAAGTAGGTTGTTGCTGCTATAGTCAGGCCGTAAACATACGTGAGAAGCACCAATATTAATACACAGGGTAGTGTTAAATGTTTTTATATGTTTGAAATAGTTCGGTACATGGGTAATTGAGGAGCATCCGTGCAAAACCGGCTATATCCAATTTAATAAAATGCTGGGAAAATGGCAAAAACTCCCCGTTTTCTGGCATTTACAGATAAAAAAAATGCATCTTGAGTTTTGAGCCCACAAAACTTAATTAAGGTGCATCTTTTTTATCTGTAAAGGCCAGTAAACGGGGAGTTTTTGCCATTTTCCCAACATTTTATTAAAATGGATATAGCCGGTTTTACACGGATGCTCCTCAATTGTACTTCACCCCCGCCACTAGTTGTGGAATAGTTAGGGTACGTTTTAGGCATTTGATAAAATAATGAACTTAATTGTTTGGTTAAATTTTGGATTGAGTTTTCCATGTAAGAGTGTTGTCTATGGAAACACCTAGAAATGAGACGCAATCAGTCTGTTCCAGGCTGGTATTATTAAGAGACACATTAACCGAGCTAACGTTTCTATTTTGAGCAGTATGAAATCGCATATAAGTTGTTTTAGAGACATTCAGGAAAAGACTGTTTGCGTTAGACCATGTTGATAGATGATTGCCAAGTCAAGGTAGTGATTGAGGTCTTTCTCGGATTTAAAAGAAATTAACAAAGAGGTATCGTCTGCATACATGACAATAAATTGTTTTATATATGCTGGAAGATCGTTAACAAAAAGTAGGAAGATGATCGGTCCCAATATGGACCCTTGCGGGACGCCCACATCCATATGGACCGGCTCTGAGCGATAATTTTTTATAGTAGTATCTGTTTTATGCTTGATTTGGACATTGTGTACGTTTACCTAGATAAGATTTTCGAGTAGCAACTCGTGTCTGTCAGTCAAATGCCCTGCTGAGATCACAAAAGATCCCAACAGAGCGCTCGCCTGCGTCAATTTTATCGAGTAGGTTACTAAGAAAAGACAGCGTCGCTGTTTGATTAGAGCGATTTTTTGTGAAACCATGTTGGGAAATGTCAATAAGCTGGTTTTTGTGTAAGAACGTAACTAACCTGTCTAGCATACAGTATTCGAAAATTTTAGAGAATGAGGGGGCAATGCTGATAGGGTATAATCCTCGACTAGTTTGCAATCGCCTTTTTTAAACACTGTTGTTACAAGACTATGTTTCAATTTGGATGGGAATAAACCCTCCAGGAATGAATTGTTTATAATGTGAATAAGAGGGGCGGATATATGCTCGGCAACTTTTTTTAATAAGAAAACTGGAACATCATCAGTGCCTGCAGACCTTTTGTTTTTGAGTTTCAATCTCAGCATGCGCTGCACTTTTTCTTGAGTAAATGGTGCAATAAACAAACTGTTCATCACATGTTTGTAATGTGATGTATCAATCTCAGTTTAGGGAATTTTATTTAATATACTTATGGGAGTTGCTTTAAAGAATGTATTAAATTCATTGGCTACAGACATAGGACCATCCACTCTGCCCAAATCTGCCTTCAGTGTGATATTATTGTGAACCCATGCTCATTAAAACCTGCCAGGCAGTTTTAGAAATGTTTCCACAATTAAAAATTCTAGATTGATAATGTTCATTTTTTGTTTTTGAGACCAGATTTGCATGTATTTTCTTTTTAGTTAAATATGTGTTTTTTAATTCTGGGAAGTGCCTTTGTAGGCTGTATAGATCTATAAGTTTGGTACTGGATTACTTAACAATCTTATTTACCCACTTATTGCTATTATTGTTGGTTTTGCTTGCGTTATGAGGAAAAGCATGCTCAAAGTAAAACGCAAAAACATTTGAGAACATATTAAATTTTTCTTCAGTGCCATGAGGAGAGTATACCTACATTCGCCCAATTTAAATTGGTGAGAGATTCACAGAATGAATTTACATTTTTCCTGGAAATGTGTCTACTTACCGAAAAGTTGAGGTTATGTTTAGAATGTTTATTTAACCCTGGAGGGGTGGTGCCGAGTCTGCGAGCGTTTTAAGATCGCGTGGGAAAAGGGCAGGGGTGCAGATTTATAAAACCGATTTTCAGTATCTTCCCAACACCACCGCAAATTTTTTTATAATCTAGTTCCTTATGTGCGTTTTAGGAAAAAAATATTTTTTTTGTTTTTTTGTGCTATACATTTTTTACTTTTGTTTACCTGTGATGTTTTATTTGTAAATTATAGCCATTTTGTATTTTTAGGTATTTTTCATTTCAAAACAATTAAACTTGTTCAAAAATGTATACATATATTAAAAATATATCCAAATAAGAGAAACAATAGCTAAAAAGAAAAATATATATAATAGTTACTGAAATTCATATTTTTTTAAATCTGTCAGACTCGGCGCAACCGATCATGTTCTGCCAGGAGGCGCCACCACTCCAGGGTTAAGGTTGTATCGAACAAAACATATGCCAGTATGAGGGAGATTAGTATATACCTGGTCAATGATGAAGCCTGCCAAAGGCGAAAATCTGGTTATATTAACTTGGGAATTGAGGTTGTATGAGGATAAAAGTACGATGTGTCAACAGATGTTGGGTTTTAAAGTTAAAATGTCAAATAAAATCCGCTATACTGATAAAAACTGTTCGGAAACTGCTTATTAAACGTTCGTTTCGTATTTTAATATTAAAAAATGAATCGTCCAAAAAATTTATCGACCGAAGAAGCAGTAAGAGCCTTAACTTTGGTGGATGAGGGCTATTCGATGTGTCTACTCTATAGCTATTCCGCCTTACAGTCCCAATTTAAATCCCATAGAGCATATTTGGGATGCTCTTAAAAGAAAAATTCGAAGTTGCAATCCCGTACCGGTCAATTGATGGATGCAGTAATTGCAGAATGGGAAGATATTCCCCAAGATACAATTAAAAATTTAATTTCCAGTATGCCGAGGCATATGAATGCAGTCATTAGAAGTAGAGTAGATCCATTAATTTTATTCTTTTTGATTTTTGTTCTTTTCATGTTTGACTCGTTTAAAAAAAAATTGTGTTTACTAAACAGATTACATGTGAGTTTACTAAACACTGTTTAGTAAACTCACATGTAATCTTAATATTAAATGTAATTAAATAAAGTAACTCGTTAATTTTTTTGTCATTTATCAAAGCGAGCAGAAATTATACAGTTATACAGATAACAAATAGTCCAAGATCTCAGAGCCCCCAGACCTACGTCATTTTAATACTGTTAATATTTTTTCTCGAGCTTTAAAGCGTCTGGGGGGTTTAGGCCCTTCGGATTGGTCTAGCTGCTTACAAAATATCCTAAAATAATCACCTAAATAATTTATAGAAAATTCAGGAGTACTACTATAACGTAGGTTCGGCCCTTTTTTCTCGTGCTTTAAAGCGTCTGGCGGAAGTTAGGCCCCCTGGAATGCGTCTGGCAATAATGAATGTTGGTTTTTAATAACATTGTGTAAAACATATATAAAAACCAGCAGTATTACTTTAACGTAGACAAATATTATTTTTTTGTATCTTTAGTGCCTGTTATCTGTAAATGGGCCACAATGTCAAGCTGGCAAGTACGCATACGTTTTTAACTTCATATTAAGACATTTATTGAAAAAAATCTATGAATCTTAGCAGTATTAAAATGACGTAGGTCTGGGGGCTCTGGGATCTTACTCTATAATGTATTTGATATAACAATGATTGTTTTAAATTATACAGTGTGAATCGGAAGGATCGCACTAAACTCTGCACTCTACACATAAAAATAATAATAAAAAACTCAACTGTTCTTATCCGATTCTTATTTCTTTTCTAGTTATAGCGAAATTAAAAAAAAAATTAAAAAATAAATTATTATCTAATGTTCTTTGAAAAACTATGGAAACAAAGTTTTTGTTTCCATAGTTATACATATTGTTTAGATTTAAAAGGCCTAACTGTCAGCGTCAGTGGTATTTTTGTAATTTTCCAGTTTAAATTTTTTTTAAATGACAAAAGTTTATTTAAATTTAGAGTATGCTAATATAGTTTTTGTTTATGGCTTTTGTAATGGCAATGCCACAGCTGCTGTAGAATAATATCGGCGACGTTTTCCACGTGAAAGGGCTCCTGACAAAAACGTGTTTATTCGAGTTTTTAACAAACTTTGCGAGACTGGAACTCTTCCAAGTGCTAAAATAACATCTGAAAAAGCTGATCGACAAACTTTAGAAGAAGTGGAAAATATTTTGGATCTAGTGGAAGAAGATGCAACGACCAGCACCAGAAGAATCGCTACTCAATTGGACATTTCACAAAAACGGGTAATACAGTGTATTAAATACACACACTTCACGAGCAAGGCTTATACCCATACAGGGGCGTGCTGGCTATATCAGACCGGCCCGGGAAATTCAGAAAAATCGGCCAACTACACACGAAAAATGGGGGGGTGAACAAAACCAAGTTAAAAAATTTCAAACATTTATTAATAATTAATAACATAAAGTATAAATTAAATTCTTGAAAAACAAACAGGCAACAAACACAACCAGACAATATTTTACACAATGCTAAAACATATAGAATTGCACTTAAAATAAAAACTAATACAAATTATCATCGCTCAGGAAACTTATAAACAATAAACAATCTCGAAAAAAGAAACAAAGCTGGCAGGCTGGCATGCATATTATGTGTAAAATAATTATGATATTTATACATAACTCAATTAAAAAAGTGTTTAATTGACCACGTGCTGCGGCATGCTGCCTACATAGCCCTCCGGCACACCGGCCCACTTAGCCCTCCGGACCACCGGGATTTCTCCCGGTGTCCCGGCGGCCCAGCACGCCCCTGTACCCATACCATTTACAAAGAGTACAGTTTCTATACCCGGAAGAATATGCTAAACGTGTGGAATTTTGTCGGTGGGTAACTAACAATCGTAGAGTTGTATCGCGTATACTTTTTACTAATACGCACAACTCTCGCGTATGGTCTGACGAAAATCCCCAAGCTATAGTCGAAACCAATTTTCAGCACAGGTTTTTAGTAAATGTGTGGTGTGCTATGATTGCTGGGTATTTAATTGGCCCTTTTATCATGGAGAATCGCCTTACAGGGGAACACTACCTTAATTTTTTAATAAATGAGTTGCCAGGATTACTAGAGAATGTCCCTTTAAACGTAAGAAGGCGAATGTACTATCAGCATGAGCCCCTGCACATTTCGCTCGTGAGGTCAAGCAACACTAGGATGAAATGTTTCCAGAGCGTTGGATTGGTCGCTGAGGTCCAATTATTTGGCCTCCAAGAAGTCCAGATCTAACACCACTAGATTTTTGTTTATGGGGTTGGTTTAAAACAGAAGTTTACAAAGTTAAAGTGAATAATCGAGAGGCACTAATTCAACGAATAATTAATATTGGCGCAGTTCTTAAAGAAAAACAAGAGTTAATAGGACAAGCAACAGGCGTTGTTCGCAGATGTAGCAGAGCATTTTTAGAACTCAATGGGGGTGTAACACCTTATAAAAAGTCATAACTATTAAACAAATGTTACCGTTTCATTTTATTTATTTTTTAATTACGCTATAACTTCAAAACAAATGACGAATAAGAACATTTGAATTTTTTAAAATTATTTTAATGTGTAGAATGCAGTCCTAGAGTTCTGTGCGATCCTTCCGATTCACCCTGTATAGTTACGCTATAAAACGGTGTATCTCCTTTAATAACAGAGATATTAAAGTAAACCAAAAAAGAAAATGTTTTCGAAGGATGGACCTACTGTCTAATGTCAACTGCTATGTTTCGGTTACTAGTATACTTCACAGGGTGATACGAATTTTCGAAAAAAAACATTACATTTTTATTACACCCGGTATAAATCAAAAATGAACTTTTTAACATAAAGAGCGAAAATTATGACATTCTCAATGAAACAACCTACAATATAAAAAAAAATAATTCAAATCGGATCATAAATTCAAAAAATGTGTCAAATTTATGATGTTGCGTTAATTTTGTCCAGGAGTTTATTTGTAAAGCCATTTTATTTAATAATACAAAAACGTTCCAAAAAAACTTTTAGGGATTTTTTTTTTAATAAATAAAAAATAAGCTGTTAAAGACCGTATTTTTGTTAGTATACCCTGAAAATTTTGTACAAATCAAACGAAAAGTAACGAAGATAAAGCGCTTCAAAGTCGGTAAAAATTACCCCTTTTTAATTATTTTGCTGAAAAGTGGTCATTTTTGACGACTTTGAAGCGCTGTATTTTCGTTACTGTTCGTTTGTTTTGCAAAACATTTTTAGGGTATACTAACAAAAAGACGGTCTTTCACAGCATATTCTTTATTTACTTCAAAAAAAAAATCCCTATAAAAGTTTTTCGAGCGTTTTTTATTATTAAATAAAAGGGGCTTTAAGAATATTTTCTCGAAAAACCCTTGAACAAACTGAGATATAAGTTAAAGTATTTTTATCCAAAATTTTATAAAGATTGGTAAAGGCGTTTTAGAGGTGGGTTTTTTACTTGTTATGCGTTAATATTGACGCGCAGTGTGGTTACTTATGGAATAAAATTCGTTATTCGATAAGAAAAGATTTGTATGAAAAACGATCTGACACGTAAACTTAAGTTTTTTAGTTCAAATCTTATAATTATAATTTTAATTCTTATTCTCCCACCATTTCCCCCCCGAGCTTAGTTACAGCACTTCACAGCAATGTTTAACATTTTATTTCATACTGTAATTTTATCAGCAATCTATTTATAAATCAAATAAAATGTTATAAATCATTTCTTTTAATGGTAAATTAACATACTATTAAGTAATATAAAAGTAAAATATTTTGTAATTTGTAAACTTTTTTTGTAATATGCGAATTGCGAAATACGAATATTCGCATTTCGCAACTCCTATTCGTATAGATGCGAACTATTTCAGGGACATTGTTTTCTTACTAGGCGATATTTGCCATGCTATTCTAGGTACTTAAATAGTAAAGTTAGTTTAAATGACTATAAAGGTAAAATAAGTAACATTAATGTACCTCAAAAAACTCTGTCCATTATAAAAAAACAAAAAAAACCTCAAACACTTATTTAAACAGTTTGAATAAAACTCAACAAAACAAACGAAATAAACATAAATGGAGTAGGTATGATAAGCAATTGCATTAATTTGCATGCAAAACGCATGCGCATCACGCAAAATTAGTCAAATTTTCGCAAAATATTGGATCAATCTCAGGATTCAAATCTTGCGAATTTGCAGGATACGTCGAAACGATTTTTCCGCCAAATATAATGCACCAATCAGACCATTTTTCGCATTTCGCAATTCGCATTTTGAATCTATATGAAATGGGCTTTATCTCATTCCAAATTTTTAATTATGCTGCTGAATATTTTGTTTTTGCTCATACATATTTAAATTAAAACAATTGTTTTAATAAAGTTCATTTGGTAGGTAGTTTTTTCTCCAGATTTTACAAAATAAAAATGTATACGTTTTTGTAATTTGCATTTAGATATTTTTTCTAGAAATATGGCAAAAAAACGATTTTATCTCTGATATTAATAAATAAGTTCAAGTAAAAAAATCGACGTTCGCAAATAAAATCTAAATTTGTATCAAAATTTAGTTAAGATAATTTTCCTAATAAAAGTATCATCTTTTTCCTAACTCATTTTTTTTTAGAAATTTTTCAAAACATTTTCTTTTAATTTCTAAAAAAATAATGAGTGGTTTAAAAAGACAATATTATTTGCGAACCTAGATATATTATTATTATTATTAGTTCTATAATAGTATTAATAATAATTAGTATTAGTATTAGTTATAATAATTGAAATACCTTGTCATGTCCATTGCAAGAGAAATTAACCAGGGTTTCCATGCCCTTGACCCAAATGTTCCCATAGATGCCAAATGCACCAATGGTTTGGCTATGTAAATTGTCTCAGCAATTATTTTTTTTCGCTTCAAAACTAAGTCTTCTGCCTCATCAACAACCTCAGCTTGTAAAGGCTTCCAATCTCTTGTTGATATGGGAGGTGAATTTTCTACCTTACGAACTACTCGTCCACTGTGTTTTAAAGTAAAAGTGGAATTTTCAAACTGCATAACATCATTAACTGGTTTGGTTCTATGTAAATTTTTTCTGTCCAATTGTGAAATCGGAGGCGTCTGTATGATTGCTTCTTTGTGATAATAAACAAGTATCAGCCTTGATATACATCTAAAAATCAAAAATATTTGTTTTTGCTGAGAGAGCAGTTTACATAAAAGTTGTTTGATTTTGTTCATATTTGGGTTTGTTACACCAAACTTTGCTAGAAATTTCTGGTGAACGACCATTATATAGTTCTTGTACGTACTGTGGATTTTCTTTTAACAACTCAAATTTTAATTATAATTTTTTTTTGATAACATTACATGATATATAGGATATGAGGCATAAATTTAATTTTGAAATATTTTAATTATTTTTGATCTTACATTTAAAAAGCATAATAAACATTATATTAATTATTTTTTTTTAAATAAGCTTAGTGTTAACTAATCGTCACCCTAATATAACAAGGTTGTATGTTAAAAAAAACCGAAAAATTTAAGTCTATGTTTCTACAGGATTATACGTGGCCTACGCTTCACATACCACTTAAAAATAATTCTATAGAATGTATATTCTATGTTTACATATATATAGAGTTATTTTCAAGTTGTATGTCAAGGGTGGATTACAAAAAACCTTGTAGAAGCATAAACTAAAATTTTTCGGTTTTTTAACATACAACCTTGTTATATTAGGGTGACGTAATGTTTATGGGTCAGAATTTCTCAAACGGGCCACCTGAATTAGGTCAAAATTAGTTTTTGTTTGTAGATACATTTTTTTGATAGTATTTTACATCACTAACACAAATCCTAAAGGATTTTGTAAAAAAAAAATTTTCAATTGACATATTCATGATATTAAAAGTCAAAGTTTTTAATAATTAAAAAATAAAAAAATTCATTATGGCTGAACTAATTATCCGATTCCAACGATATAACTAGCGTTGGAATCTTGTTTTGACATAGATTCTTTGTTATTTTTTTCAATTGTCCTATTTTCATTTAGGTCGATTTTTTTTTGTTTTTTTTATACCAAATTCGGAAATAATTGCCTTCTGCGCCAGCTATCGACTCGAGAAAAAAAACACATATACTCCAATCATTTCTCGAAATTATGCTGCTGAGAAAAAAAATGGCCCGCAGGTTGACAAAAAGTTATTCGTCCTTTTGTGGCCGCGCGCGGTGTCAGCTCTCGCTCCGAACCGTGTACGCTGTACGCGCTTGTGACGCGACGTCTTACGGTGGTCTGGAACCTGCGGGCCATTTTTTTTCTCAGCAGCATAATTTCGAAAAATGATTGGAGTATATGTGTTTTTTTTTTCGAGTCGATAGCTGGCGCAGAAGCCAATTATTTCCGAATTTGTTATAAAAAAAACAAAAAAAAATCGACCTAAATGAAAATTGTACAATTGAAAAAAATAACAAAGAATCTATGTCAAAACAAGATTCCAACGCTAGTTAAATCGTTGGAATCGGATAATTAGTTTAGCCATAATGATTTTTTTTTATTTTTTAATTACTAAAAACTTTTACTTTTAATATCAGGAATATGTCAATTGAAATTTTTTTTTTTACAAAATCCTTTAGGATTTGTGTTAGTGATGTAAAATACTATCGAAAAAATGTATCTACAATCAAAAACTAATTTTGACCTAATTCAGGTGGCCCGTTTGAGAAATTCTGACCCTTATATAATATTATTTTTCTATTATTCTGAAATAATTTACTTTTTACTTCAGGTGAATACCCAATAAGTTAAGTAGCCACGAGTCTATTTATATTTAAGCCTGGTACACTACAGCATCCAGGGGCAACCAAGCGCATTAGAGCACCCAGGTGTGGCGAATCCGTGTATAGTTTAATTCCAAGGTCAAATCTATTTAACAACGGTTTCCAGATATTCATTATGTCCACTAAAGGCTTACTAAAGCATTTAGGGTTCTGGTGCCAAATTGCATGGTCAGCTACCTTCGATTTATTGGTCTCTTTTTTTGCGTGTTGTTCCTTGATTCTTATGTCTTGCCGATATAGGACCGGCCTGACTATCTGGTATGTTGGTTTTATCTTCATTAGGTGGCTTCTTAACATGTCTCTTGGGCTGAATTATACAGTTTTGAAGTTGCATTGTCATTCTATTTTTCTTATTTTCTTCGAAATTTCTTTGACGTATGGAATTTTGAGCGTAGGATGAGGTTCTTTGTCTTCTTTGCGTGGGTTCAACCGATTTCTTTAGCTATATAGTATTTTGTCAACTAATTTTATGGGGTAGCCATTTCCGTTCAGGTCTCTTTAAAAACGCTTTTTTTCTTCTTTGAGGGTTTCTTCAGAGTGGCAGATGGAAATTGCTCTATCTATGAGGGTTCTTACTATCCGATTGTTTAAATAAACTGCGCACCACTCAATGTGTCGCGACCAAAAAGTTCGTCCTTTTGCAAAACGACATATCTTTTTTGTTTCTTGAACGATTTTATTTTGGTCTGTGATGTCTGCTAACCCCATCCTCTGACAATTCATGCTATAGATATTAAGCACACGGTTCTTCAAGTAAATTTCCTACAGGGTGATATGTAAAACGGTGAAAAATTTCAATAACTTCATCCAAGCCCCGTTTGTAAAACAATATTTTTTTTTCGTTTTTACTTTGAAATAATGAAGTATTATGTGTTACCTTAAAACGTTTTTCAAATTTTTCGAATTGGAATCTTAGCAACAAAAATGTGATTTTTTTTCCAAAAGAGTACATTTAGGGCTTTTTGGTAGGCAATATACTCAGTCTTTTTAAGAACAACAAAATAAGATGGTAAAAGATTGTTCCTTGAATAATTCTGAACAAGCGACAAGCAACAAACTTCCATTATTTTCAGAGGGGTCTAAGCAAAGACCACTTTTTCAAAATGACATTTTGATGAAAATTTGCGAAAACTAAACCTGAACAGATATTTACGTTCGTGACATGTTTTCTTTATAATTTTGACCTCCTGTTTGTGATTCAGTTGTCAAATTTAAGTTTCAGATAAAACAAAAATCATCAAGAATCAAAATTCGGAAACAATTCTCTGTTGTTAAAGGTCTTAATAAAATCCGATTGCTGTCGTGTTTCTTGCATTTTTATGATGAAAATGCCATTTGGGGATTCATTTTTTGTTCGAAATTACTGAAATTTGTTTGAGTGGTTAGGATAATGTTACATAACTTACATTTACATTGCGCAGTAGTGATAACATCATTGATAAGTACCTACCTAATTGGTAATAATGTTAAATAAAAATATTTTTGTTCATTTTTGAAAATTGTATGCTTGGATATAATCATAATCAAAACTTCAACATTCAACAGAAAAATGTAACAAACAATAACAATTAATAATACCTTTCAATATTTTGTTGGCCCTCCCCTAAGCCGTAATAATTCGTTCCCTCGACCAAGTTCCTTAGAAATTTCTGGGGTACCCCATTCTTCCTGAATAGCATTTACCAATTCATCCAAATTTTCCATGCCTCCTTCCCTCTCTTTCATCTTCAATTTTATCCTGCTACACACATGCTCAATAGGATTCATATCCGGAGACAAAGGTGGCCAATTCATTTTCTCAATATGGTGGTCCCTTAAATACTCATTTACGATATGTAAAAAAACAGTAAAAACCAGTAATCGGATTTAATTGACACATTTAACAGCCGGGAATTGTTTTCGAATCTTGATTCTTAGTGATTTTGGTTTTATCTGAAACTTAAATTTGACAACTAAATTACAATCAGGAGGTCAAAATTATTAAGAAAACATATTACGAAAGTAAATATGGGTTTATGTTTAGTTTTTGCAAACTTTCACAAAAATGTCATTTTCAAAAAGTGGTCTTAGCTTAGGCCCTCTGAAAATAATGGAAGTTTGCTGCTTGTCGCTTGTTCAGAATTATTTAAGGAACAATCTTTTACCATCTTATCTTCTTGTTCCTAAAAAGACTGAGTGTATTGCCTAAAAAAAGCCTTAAATGTACTCTTTTGAAAAAAAAATCATATTTTCGTTGCTAAGATTCCAATTCGAAAAATTTGAAAAGCGTTTCAAGGTAACACATAATACTTCATTATTTCAAAGTAAAAACGAAAAAAAAATTATTTTTTTACAAACGGGGCTTGGATAAAGTTATTGAAATTTTTCACCCTGTAGGAAATTTACTTGACCAACCGTAAGCTTCATATCTATAGCATAAATTACCAGAGGATGAGGCTAGCAGACATCACAAACCAAAATAAAATCGTTCAAGAAACAAAAAAGTTATGTCGTTTTGAAAAAGAACGAACTTTTTGGTCGCGACACATTGAGTGGTGCGCAGTTTAGTTCGAAAAGTAACTGAGATATTGTTCTGTATGCGTAGGTTTCCTGTATACTGATGTCTAAATGGCGTTATTTTTCTTAAAGCGCACGTCTAGAAAGTTGTACTCGATGTTGTATTTCTCTTTCTCCATGGTGAATCTGATTGTGTTTCTTTTTTCAAAAAATAAACTTTTCCCCTGAAGTCTTCAAGTATTAAAAACTATTAAATGTTTGTAAAAAATGTAAAATAAGGGTAAATAATAAAAGAAATTTGATGGTTATAATAATTAATCCAAAATTAAAAGAAGCCTTACAGTAAAATTTTTCGTTGTGGGTCGGTGTAATTGTCCCCCGACAACCAAAATGTCTATCCTCCCTGTTTCTAGCAACTTTGTAATCCTATAATGCGTGAAAAAAACTACGAATTCCTTGAAGCATTCTAGGAGGATTTTCTCTTTACCAATTTTTGAAAAGCATAAAACTAAGCAAGCACTTTTTTGCCTTAAGCCAATCAATCAGATTGCGCCATTTTCATTCTTCTTGTTAAGATTATTCCACCAAAATTTTTCGAAAATAGTATTAATTAATAATAAATAAATAAATAATATTAAATTCAGATTAAATGTTAATTAAAATTCTATAAATTAAATGGACAAATCAGTGTTTTAAATTTCCGAAAAAATTGAGCCGGCGGTAATAAATCGATTTTTTGTTCGAAAAAATAAAATTGACTTCTGCATTTTTCCGTATTATCCGTGGTACGAATTGGAAATTTTTTAAAATTTTCCGAATTTTTAGAAAATTTAATTTAAAAAAATTGATTTTGTTCTCGTATTACGTACAAATTGTACAATACGGACTAGGGGTCCCGGGATCCCGTAAAAACATACCGAAAATCCCAGGATATAAAGTCCCAATCCCGGGATCTTCGTAATAAGTTACAAAGAATAAAATATACTTTTTAATATTAATGCGATATAGCATTAATTTTTAATTACCTATTTTATTATTTGCCGAATAATGCGGCACAACAGTGGATATATCTAATAGTTTTGGCAATTTAGCCCTAAAATAAAAGGTTTATAAATATTTTTATATTACATATCCTTTTTTATACAAGTACCAAAAAGGTAGCTAAAAATTATAAATAAGAAAGTTAAAATAGTTCAGAAAACACTGTACATTAATGTATGTAATGAATTTAAAATGCAAAATATGGTTTTTAAAGTCTCACGTTGCATGGGTGGCTACCTAGAAATTAAACATGAATTTTAAAAACTTCTTAGATTAAATAAAAACGACAAGGTTTTTATCGCAGAGATTATACGAGCAAAGGGAGGATTCTTCTGAAGCTTTACAGCCTTCATTGGAACTCATCAAAGCCCGATTGATGAAAGAAATGTAGTTATTTGTTAATGGGGGTAGACGTGGGTATAATCTAAAACGTGCCTACAAATTCCTTAAAACCATTTTTCCAATTAGTTTAAAGTCAAAAAGGTGTTGTTTGTTTATTTATTTTAAATTGGTTTTAAAATTAAAGATTTATATTTTTTTAGGACCGATCCCAGGATCCCGCTATTATTTAACTTGGTCCCAAAAGTCCCAGGATTGAAAAAATGGCTTGGGACTATAGATAATACGGAAAAAATGTACCCAAGTCAGTTTTTCTCAAAATTTACCAATTTTACCATTATAAATTCTAGTTGTGGGTATTTCCATTGTAACAGGTGCGACTCCAACACTGCGTCAAGATACGTTAATATACAAAAATAGTATAAAAAATTAGGTATTTAACTAAAAACTTTTATAACGTCATGAATCGCGTAACGTCCGAGACCTTAGAAAATCGGCAAATGCGACCAAGTTGGATTCTAAAGTTGATACTGTAAAATTTTGGATGAAAGCATGTAGTAAATTTTTTTTGTGCAAAACTTGAATAGTAACCTTAAACAAGTACGTATTTTAAATGCACAAATATTGTATACTTTATTTTCTAAAATGTTATCAAAATGTAAAGGGCGAGACATTTAAACATTTTATTGAGTATTGAAACTCTTGCATGTTTATTCTTAATGTTAGCTTCTTAGCATCTCAATGTTATAAATTACGTCGCAATTAAAATATTTCACTTCAAACAACTTTTTCCATAAAGCGAATTTTTCCAGACTGGAAAAAAACCGGAGTCAATTAATTCAATTAAAGACTTAAATCACTGAATGAATTCATGTCAACCCTAACACCATGTATTGGTAAAAGAAAATTAGTTTGACTGAAAGTAGTTACATTTTGTTTTTTAAGTGATTTACGCATTAATTTACACTATTGTAATCTTTTGTTATCAAGATGTTAGAAAAACAGTTCACATTATAGTCCATAGTCTATGGTCCACATATTAATAACAAAAAATCACTAATTTTGTTTTGGGAGGAGATTGGATTTTTACAATTATTTTTTAAACTGCAATGAAACCTACTTGAAAACTTGCACAGCTACAATAACAAGCCATTTTCCAGCTTTGCCCCATAACTTCATAGCAGATAACTCAAAAAACACCTCGGAATATTCAACAATTGTTAACCAGACCTTTATAGTATCCCCAGAAGATGGTAAATTTATGTGCTTTGCTTTATTTAATATACTATCATTAAAGAACACCAATAAGTTAGAAAGACAGTAAACCAGCTCAGATACAACATGAGAGTTATTAATTCTCCCTAAAACAACAATTAATAGTAAAAATTCATTATTAAATTATATAAATACCTGCTATAAAGTAGCTAAGCCACTTGGCTGTAATTTCGTAATCATTTAAATGCTGTGGATTTTTTACAACCCAAGCTTTGTAAGAATTAAATAAATCGGGTAATGAGAATAATATCGAAGACATTTTGAATTTAGCCACTTAATTAGATTCACAGGAAGCGTTTCATTTATAATTGAACTTTATACATCATTAACAAGGGTGTTTCGTAATATTAATCGTGAATAATTTATAAAAGATAATTGATATCGAAAAGTTTGGTTAGGTAACTGTCAAAATATGCGTCCTGCAAACGTCAAAATATAAATATTTTTTTAATAATAGCCCTAAATAGCGAATATATATATAATAGTTTTTTAAGATTTTATATTATAAAAGCCTTATAATGCAATGAAAATGTTTAAAATCTTTGTTTTTTACTAAAAAAAATTAAAAGTAGTTCAAACAGACAAAACTAAACTTGACAACATCGAAATTAACCTTAAATTATTCAAAAAATGTTCTTTCGGTAGATATTGTCATATTATATTATTATATTATATGTTGCGGCTTTTGTTCGTAGTATTTGTTTATTATTAAAAATGAGAAACGTAGAAATTAAAGCCAGAGTTAAAAATATTGCAGATTTAGTAAGCAAAGCAGCTGAATTAAGTGGAACCAAAGCTGAAATTATAAAACAGCATGATACATTTTATAATGTTAACAATGGAAGGCTAAAATTTAGAAAATTTGAGGTAAAAAAACAATAATTATGCAGCTTATTCAAAAGATGGTAATGTGTCATGAAAAAGTTCAAAAAATTGCACTAACATTGTTATTTAACTTATTGAAAAAAAATAACTACCTGTAGAATCATTTTATTTTATTCCAAGACTTTTAACCTTAAGGCCGCATTATTCTACAGGTAAAGTTTTTTTTCAACAAGGTAAAGGTAAATTTTTCTTGAAATTGCAGTGTTTCTGCTCTTTTTGTAATATTTTTTGTGTTTACATACAAAAAACGCTAAAATATTAGAAAAAAGTGCCCTCTCATTGGCAGCCTGACAAATTAAATAGCTGCAATTTCGAGTCTGAAAAAATGGTAAAGGAAATTTGGGGTCAACCTTGGAAACAAATTATTGGAAAAAATAATTTTAGGGGCCTATTTTTCAGAACCTATTTTGGCATTTATGCATTTATATATATATATATATATATATATATATATATATATATATATATATATATATATAACCCAGCAGTATAATGAAAGAAATATATGAGGTTAATTAATCATAACTGCAAAGTATGCAACATTTGCCTCTATGACACGTTTGCTGGAATTCCCTTTTACAACTGGGACAGTATATCATTACATTAATGCATTTAGAATGTATTTTTATACCACTAGTATTTTTTTAAACCTTCGAGGGACACATGACCCAATAGTAATTTTTAAACACAAATTTCGAAAATAAAGTCATAGTGAAAGGGTAAGGCCACAAAAAAAAAATTAGTTTGATACAAACAATTTTTTGAGGTTTTTATTGTGGTCTGAGGTGCTGCGCTCTTTATGTTCTGTGATCTGTGGCGATTAATTAATTTGCAATTATTTCCTTAATAAAGCCAATATTAACAAAAATCGAGAGATAACTTTTGTTAAGACAAAATTATTTAATTTAATATTTTATACTTTTAGTGCGTTAAAACGTTTAATTTATTTTTGACTTTATACCCTTGTAATTGTAAGATTAAACATAAAAAACGTGGGGCGCGTGCAATAGATAATAGCGTTGATAGTACAAAAAAGGTTTGATTGTAATTTCCCATCAGATGAACCGTTTTTTTACAATCATGCCTTAAAAATTGGTATAGTTTTACAATTTCATCTTTTAACTTTGGAATTTTGTAATTCATGTTAAAATCAGTACTCGGAAAAAAACCGATAAATATTCTTATGGGAAATCAAATGCTCTACAAAAAAAGTCTTTTATCATTTTTGGCTAAATTCACTCCATCAAAAGTTATTCAAGGTTAAATTTGAAGTCAAAACGAAATTTTAACCTTGAATAACTTTTGATTATGTGAATTTAGCCAAAAATGTTGAGAGGCTTTTTTTGTAAGGCATTTGATTTCCCATATATGAATTACAAAATTTCAATTTAAAAGATCAAAATGTAAAACTATACCAATTTTTAAGGCATGATTTTAAGGAAACGGTTCATCTGACGGAAAATTTCACTTTGTAGAGCATTTAATTTTCTTAAAAAATATTTTCGAGTCAATTTTGTTACACTCAATGGTTTGGGAGTTCTGTGACAAAAACTTGCTAAGGAAAATAAAATTAAAATTGCGATGATAGACCTTTTAATATTAATATTATGGACTCAAACTTTCACCATAATTTTTTTTGTCACCTCAAACAATATTTTCGATATACTTTACCAAAAAAAATAGTCGATTTTTTTGGCCCAGTCTAGTATATAGTTATAATATAGTTTTTATAATTATATAAATAATATAATTCTCAGCAATTAATAACAAAATAAAATAAATAAAAATCAACTCCTGTATAAATAACACTGTGCAGTTAAAAATTCCCTATTCCATTTTATTTTGATATGAGAAATCACGTGGTCATGTATGAGTATGATCATTTTGTAAAGTTGACTGATTTTTTGCTATTTTTTAAATTTGGATATTTTGGCCAATTTTGGTCGATATTTCACTAAAATGAGCTCAAGAAACCTATTTCATATTCTGAATGGCTACCGGTGGATTTTAAAAATTTGGAAATTTTCTTAAATTTTTAATGTAAAAATTACGACTTAAATGTCTCCTAGCTTTAAAACTGGTAATTTTTTATCACTGGCCAAGTGACACTGCACAGCAAACGGAAAAATATAGAACTGTATAGGATGACTCCGCGTTTGAATATTAAATCTTAAAGTTTTATCAGAACTGTATTGAATCGTGCTTTGTTTTTATATTTTGCGGCTCTAAACCTATGCACGACTATATTTAAAGTCAAACTCAATGGTGACTTACAAGATACATTATTTTGATTTTCTATATTCAACAGAGAGGTAGAAACTCGACCCTGTCGAATGGTGCAGTCATTGATGTCTCTAGAAATTATTAAAAAAGGGTTCAGTCCAATGGTGCAGCAACTTCGGATTCCTATTCTCTTCAGAGACATAGAAACTCAAGCTTTTCGAATTTTACTGGCAATGATTTTCGTTAATGTCCCCGAGAATTATACAAAAACAGCGCAATGCAATATCGCAACGGTTTCGACTTCTCTTTACTCTACCAAGTTATAGAAACTGGAGTCTCTCTAATACTGTTTTAGTCAATATTTCTGAGAGTATAAAAAGAGGGTGTAATATTGCAAGAAGTTTCGATCTTTTGATGGATACAAGTAGTTTGAATTTTCTCATTTCTGCAAATGATTTTGTTGAAAATAGTTCCTTTGTCTGATTTTTATTTACCGTAACAACTCAGGTATGTAAAGCACAGAGGATATGATGTTAAGTATATTTATGTATTATATAAAGTACCTATATTTGTATTAAAAATTTCAGAGGTTATGTTAAAAAAATGATCGATATGCTATTAAACTTTAATAATTTAGTAATGAGGTCTGTTGGTAGACCCTGCACTATCTCCACTGGTATATGTTAGTACAGCAATATATAAATCTGGTTGATGAAAAAGTACACACCAGTGCAGGTTATTGTAGCATCTACGAACAAATGAATTAATGGCCCATTGGCAATTATTCCTTTAGGAAAAATATTCAACACAGCTTAATTAATTAAAAAAATAAAAAAAATCACAATCATGTCGTATATAGTTTTTTTTAAGCATAAAATAATTTTTATATTAATACTAGTTCAAAAGTGAAATTACGACCTCTATACTGTGGAGATTATTGAAATGCTCGACTGACGAATACAAATCTATACCGTGGGGAGATTTAGAAAACTATGTTCAAACGTGGCGTCATCCTATACACTTCTATAATTTTCCGTTTTGCTGTGTGGGTCATGTTCTACAATATACATATGTAAAATTAGCTAAATCCACCGGGAGCTATTTCCCATAGGATTAGTGCAGGGTCCTTTCACCTAAATAAAAAAGGGAAAACATATTATATTTAAAAATTAAAAAAAAAAAAAAATAGCTGGTTTCATGGGTACATTTTTGAAAAAAAAACGACTTTGTCACATTGGGCTTAGGCTATTCACGTTAAAAAAATGGTCAAAAAACCAATCAACTTTACAAAATACGTATGACCACGTGATTTCTCAAACCAGTGGAAAAAAGGTTCAAAAACTACCACAAATACCAATTGCTAATTTTGCCAGGTTCAAAGTGAATTTCGTCAATAAAATTTAAAATTTTATAAAAAATTAAAAAGAAAACGTCTGTCCAATGGATTCTCCTAGGATAAATCGGCACTGGCATAGAGTATAGCCACTCTCTACAATCCTTACTAATAATCACGGTTTGTAAAGGCTGTTTTTTTTTTAGAGGCGGAGAACTTTAAATTAAAATAAAACACAACAAAATGTTTTTAATATTCATGAAATTGGCTTTATTTGAAAGATAATTTTTGGCATTAATGTTTGAATATTATTTCGGGCATGTGGCCGCCGCGGCTGGCGCGTACAGGCGCTATCTAGAGGTCCAATTTTCATACACTCTTTGCAGTAAATTAGGCTGAATTTCGGCTATAACGCGTCGAATGATGGCTTCCAAGTGCTCAATTGTTTCTGGTTTATCGGCGTATACATGCGAATTTACATATCCCCAAAGAAAATAATCTAATGGCGTCAAATGGTTTAACAAGTCTAGTTGTTGAGCACGATGACGAATTGACACATTTGGATCATTATCAACACTACGCTGCACACCGGCAATCGCGTGTGTACGACTAGAGATGTGTCGGTCAGATCTGAACCGGCTCAGTGAACCGGGTCTTATAAGTGATCTACGTGAACCGGTTCACGAAAATTAAACGAACCGGCTCACGGGTCCGAAATTACAAAGCGGCCGCGCGCAAGCCGTTCTAAGCTCCGATTTACTGCTTCACCACTCGCAGCGAGTGACTCGCTATGCATTGAACAGCACAGCAAACGGAAAATTATAGAGGTGTATAGGATGACGCCACGTTTGAATATCGATTTCTAAATCTCCCTACGGTATAGAGTGGTATTCGTCAGTCGAGCGTTTCAATACTCTCCACAGTATAGAGGTCGTAATTTCACTTTTGAACTAGTTTTAATATAAAAATTATTTTATGCTTAAAAAAACTATATACGACATGATTGTGATTTTTTTCATTTTATTAATTAATTAAGCTGTGTTGAATATTTTTCCTAAAGGAATAATTGCCAATGGGCCATTAATTCATTTGTTCGTAGATGCTACAATAACCTGCACTGGTGTGTACTTTTTCATCAACCAGATTTAAATATTACAAAACTATACCAGTAGAGATAGTGCAGGGTCTACCAACAGACCTAATTACTAAATTATTAAAGTTTAATAGCATATCGATCATTTTTCAACATAACCTCTTAAATTTTTAATACAAATATAGGTACTTTATATAATACATAAATATACTTAACATCATATCCTCTGTGCTTTACATACCTGAGTTGTTACGGTAAATAAAAATCAGACAAAGGAACCAAAGAAAGGAACTATTTTCAACAAAATCATATGGAGAAATGAGAAAATTCATCCATCAAAAGATCAAAACTTCTTGCAATATTAGAGAGACTCCAGTTTCTATAACTTGGTAGAGTAAAGAGAAGTCGAAACCGTTGCGATATTGCATTGCGCTGTTTTTGTATAATTCTCGGGGACATTAACGAAAATCATTGCCAGTAAAATTCGAAAAGCTTGAGTTTCTATGTCTCTGAGGAGAATAGGAATCCGAAGTTGCTGCACCATTGGACTGAACCCTTTTTTAATAATTTCTAGAGACATATATGACTGCACCATTCGACAGGGTCGAGTTTCTACTCCTCTGTTGAATATAGAAAATCAAAATAATGTATCTTGTAAGACACCATTGAGTTTGACTTTAAATATAGTTGTGCATAGGTATAGAGCCGAAAAATATAAAAACAAAGCACGATTCAATACAGTTATGATAAAACTTTAAGATTTGATATTCAAACGCGGAGTCATCCTATACACTAGACTGGGCCAAAAAAATGGACTATTTTTTTTTTTGAAAAATATAACGAGAATGTCATTCAGAATGACAAAAAAAATATTTCGTGAAAATTTGAGCCCTTAATATTAATTTTAAGAGGTCTATCATCGCTATTTTTGATTTTTAGTCATAATTTGATGTTTTACGTTAGAACTGTCAAAACATTAAAGTGATAAAAATTCCTTTTCACTTATTTTTATATAAAATTAAATTCTCTACAAAAAAGGTCTGATTGAAAATTTTCGTCAGACGAGCCGTTTCCGAGTAATTGAGCTTAATAAATCGATGTGTTTTTTCGATTTGCCCTTTTTACTTAGAAATTTTGTAACTAATGAATCAATGAATATTTTAAAAGCTCACGTCGGATTCTTAAAGGAAATTTAGTGTTCTACAAAAAAGGTCTCCTAACATATTTGCCTAAATTTAATCCTTCAAAAGTTATTCACGAAGAAAAAATTGAAATTTTAAGTTTTTCTTCGATTTTAATCGTGAATAACTTTTGAAGAATTAAATTTAGGCAAAAATGTTAAGAGACCTTTTTTGTAGAACAATAAATTTCCTTTAAGAATCCGACGTGAGCTTTTAAAATATTCATTGATTCATTAGTTACAAAATTTCAAAGCAAAAAGGGCAAATCGAAAAAACACATCGATTTATTAAGCTCAATTACTCGGAAACGGCTCGTCTGACGAAAATGTTCAATCAGACCTTTTTTGTAGAGAATTTAATTTTATATAAAAATAAGTGAAAAGGAATTTTTTTCACTTTAATGTTTTAAGAGTTCTAACGTAAAACATAAAATTATGACTAAAAATCAAAAATAGCGATGATAGACCTCTTAAAATTAATATTAGGGGCTCAAATTTTCACGAAATTTTTTATTTGTCATTCTGAATGACATTCTCGATATATTTTTCAAAAAAAAAAATAGTCAATTTTTTTGGCCCAGTCTACTATACACTTCTATAATTTTTCGTTTGCTGTGAGGCCGCGCATGGCGAGCCGCTCGAGCCGTGAGCGGCGGGTCGCGAGATATCTGAACCGGCTCCCTGGAGCTAAGAACGACTCGCGCTCGCAGTACGTTTTGTTTTCTGTGATCCAGATCTGACCAAAACATCTCGATTCTTTAGGCGCGGCTCGATCATGACTGTTGTATCATGCAGCTCGCTAGTGCCTATGCCGGTCGCATCGTTCGGAACCGAACTTCTTGCGTTCTGTGGCGCGTTACTACGTTAGGCAAATTTATACTTTTGGTACTTTTTACAAACCCACAGAAATATGAGATGATTTCCCTTATGACAATGTCGTTTAAAATATATTTTTAATATTAATTAATTTAAATTGTGTAAACTTACAACATTTATGTTTTAAATATAACTTTTCATGTAAAATATTAAAATAATAAAGTTTTTATTGTTTTATAAAATTTTAATAAAATAAATAGTATGGTATAACAAAACTTTAATAAAATACAATGTAATATTTAATAGCCTTTATAATATTATTAAAATAACAATTTGTATTGCCTTATAATTTAATAAAGGCTCTTAAGTATTAAAGTGATAAACATTTTTAACATAAACTTAAAGTTTATGTGCTCAGAATGATTTCATTAAGTGTTATGTTTAATTAGTTTGAGATTCAAATGGTTCTTTTGAACCGGTTCGTTGAACCGGTTCACTTATGTGATCCAGATCTAGTGATCCGGTTCAAAAGAGTGACCCGGAACGCCCATCACTATGTACGACGTCTTACGGGATGCGTATTATTGTTAGTAAAGGAATTGCAAAAACGATTCATAGTGTATTGAATTATTTGGTTTGAAGGACGATTATGAGCACCATAAAACTCACGAAATGCCCGGTGTGTTTCCCCAATTACACCGTTTTTTTTTTCAAAATAAATATGACCATTTTGCAAACGTTGTTTCGGCACGAGTCTATTCATGATGAATTGCCCAACCAACCTAACTTCAAAACAACCGAGAATTGCGAATTTTGCCGCAAACCCGACATTTTTGATAAATTGTTTGTCTTTTTGTTTAATTGATGCAAAAATTGATATTTACCTGTTTTGACACTTAATACAAAATACAGAGTATGCTATGGACGTCAGCAGTTGACGTTTTAAACCAACACAAAAAGTATATTGTTCAACAATTGAGAAAGTTGGCTATTTCCTTTAGGATGAAATATTGCGATAAGAGCAGATAAGGCCATTTCTTAAGAGTTGAACACTATACGTTTTCCAATTTTATTAAAGATTTTAGTGCAATTTTGTTAATTTATTTTAATTAAAAGAATGAACCACAGAATAATGGTCATACCCAGATAGCAAACGTGAATACGAAATCACGCGTGAGTGAATAATGTGTGCTATATGATTTCACACGTGAAGTCTTGAACTCGTAATTCACACGTGAGTAGATTATGAATTCATATTATAGTCTCGTGTGATTTAATCGATTTTATTTTAAAATACATGGATTGCATGATTAAAAACTGCACGTTTAAATATAAATAGAATATTAATATTCTAATATCAAAACATTACCTGACGCGCGAATTTTGGAATTATTATTTTAGTAACATTTTTAAAATTCGCACAGCTCCATTGCGCAATTATATAATATATTAAGTTATAAGTAGTTATATTATATAATTATATATTATAATATATTATTATAATTATATATATTATAGTAATATATATAATTACATAATATATATTGGTTTAAGAGGTCACAATTATATGTTATAGGTACATTAATAATTAATATATGTATATTATATATTAATTAATTAATTAGTTAACCTTAAGGTTATAATTGTAATGTATAACCTATAATTGAGGAGCAATCAACCAAAACCAGATAAATCCATTTTGACTTCTTGAATGATTCATATTTCTTTTAGTCGGATAAATCAATTGGAAAAGTGAATTTCAAGATAAACTTATTATAATAATATACTTATATATTATATACTAATATTAATATTAATATATAATATAATAATTATTATATAATATTAATATTATGATCATATCATATTATGATAACAAGTTTAGCTTGAAATAGATATTTCCAATGGATTTATCTAAACAAAAGAAATAGGAACCATTCAAAAAGTCGAAATGGATTTATCTGGTTTAGTCTGATTGCTTCTCAATTATGGCCTTTTAAACCAAGTTTTTGTGTATTTTTTTTAAGATGTTAAAATAAATATTTCGACAGATTAAATTATTTTGAAAAATGAAATCCATATTCTAAAAGCGCATGCGCAAAAAATAAAAAGTTCACGGGTGATGGCAAATTGGGCATCAATTGAGGACTCATCTGTCGCGTTATATGAATTCACGCGTGAATTTAATTTTCACGCGTGAATTCGTAGTGAATTCATAGTGAATTCATTTTGCTATCTGGGTAGTAAAGATAAATACTACCGTCGAGAAAAGTATGCAACAAATTCTGACTTGAATACATACAGCATCGCATCCTTAAACTAAGTTTAAGAATTGATCGTATCTACCCTTCATTGGGATTTCCTCAAGCGTCTCTGTTAAAAAGATTTAATTTTCAGAGCTTGGAGGAACGCAGAATAAAAGCATCCTTGATGTTTTTGTTCAAACTTATAATAGTATATACTGGAGATGCCACGAATAGTTATTTGGCCGAATACCGAATATTCGGCGAGACTCTTGGCCTAAGCGCCGAATATTTGGCAGCCGAATATTGGGCAACACTCCGCGGGTTCAATTCGTTCAGTTCGGCCGAACGATTCTAAAAAACCATACTGCGAATGTGATAGGCAATCTGTGACTAAAATGCCCAAAAACCACAGAATAATTGTGTTCACAGTGGTTCATTGTACTGTAAATCTCATTATTTCAAAAGCACTACAAACAAGAAAACATAAAAAACGACCATTGACATTTTTTTGAGGTTATTTTTTTTGGAAGAAAAGTGTAATATTATCGATTACAAAATGTGTACAGACAAACTCTCAAGAAAGTGAGTTAATAAAAACCCCATTTCAGTAAAATAAGTGTTTGTAATTAAACAGCATTGGAAATCAATGTTTTTGTTTCAAAATGATTATTGTTGGCCACATTTGTCAACCTAATTATCATAATTATCATAATCACCTGTAAATTACAATTTGGAGTATACTAAATTGTATTGGCATCCAGATCTGACCTATGTTTAAGGTTTAAAGTCTCTAGTTCATTGTTAGTTTACAAAATTTGTACAAACTCTCGGAAAAGTGAGTTGAAAAACTCAGGAGATTAAAAAAAAGTTAGGAACTTAAGTTAACATATTACCACAATTACATATAATAATGCACATATTTCTAACATCCTGTATTTTAGGATGGTCATGGAGAATTAATTTATTATGAAAGACCTGATGCAGAAGGGCCAAAGATGTGTTCTTATGATAAATCCTCAGTACCTGAAAGTAGTGTAAGTTCTTTAACAACAGTCCTTGAACGAGCTCTAGGCAAAAAAAGCATCGTCAAAAAAGTAAGGCAATTATTTTTGGTAGATAAAACTAGAATACATATTGATTCCGTTGAAGACTTGGGAGATTTTATGGAACTTGAGGTACACAATAATTATAATATTTTATATTTTGTACATACAATAATTGTTTTAGGTTGTTTTAAGTCCCGAGCAGACCCCTGAAGAAGGAGAAAAAATTGCTCATGTTTTAATGGGGAAATTAGGTATTGACAAGAGTGATTTGATATCAGGAGCCTATACAGATTTGTTAAACAAATAAGTCTATTGTAAATTACATGTATATATTTTAGTTGGAATGGAAGTCTAATACAGTTAACAAATAAAATATTTACAATAATAATAATAATAATTATAATTGTATGCCCTAATACCCTCAACAATATACTTATAACAGTATGAATAACTTTTTATCTTTTGTCAGATCTTATTTTGGGTAATTTAATTACAACAAATATTACAATAGTTTAACATTAAAAAAACAATAAATATAAGATATAAATTTAAAACTATCACTTTTTAAATGATTTTTGATTTTGTAAAAAACTTAAGACCAAGTTTTATTTTGCGTTAATTATTTTATAATACAATGTTAGGTCGGATGTTGACTTCCAAATAAAGTGCTTTACTGTCCTTAGGTCCATTGAGGGGTCCAAAACCTTAAAAGTAAAGTCTTATTTAATAATAATAGGAGAACAATACACGCAGGGTGTACCAAAAGTCACGCACCACCTTAAAGATATAGAACCCCAGGAATACCAGAAAATAACACCTTTATTATTTAAAAAGATACAGGGGATATGTCTATGAGTGATACATATTTTCTTTAAATGGCAATATTGCCTAGTAATTAAGTGGTAGTTTAATTCTTAATTATCATATCAACAAACAACATGTTTGTTATCATGATAATGGGGTTGGCACAAGTTTTGTATAGCATAATTGGAATCTACGCATACGGGTTTGTCATTATTTTGTTTACGTTGCTCCAAACAATTATTTAGAACGCTACAGTGTTTTGAAAACTGTAAGTTTTAAAACGCTTCGGTGACCTTAAAGAGAGATCGTGACATCACGATGTTATAACAGATGTGTCAATAATTACGAATTAATCTAACATCTGTTTCCAGCATGGTTTTTAGGTTAAGTTTAATATTCTTTGGAGTATTTAAATTGTTTAAACATCGAGGAAAATTACATACTGTAGGTGCAAATTTAAAATTTTAATAGTACATTAGACCATGCGGAGGCAGCTTTCGCCGCCGGGTTTTATATACTATTTTTTTTTTAATTTAATTAGTAATAAAACTATGATAGTTCGAATTACTAACATTGAGTACACCCACCTACATTTTAGGCTGCTGATTTCAAAAATACCACTCGTTTTGCTCGTCTTACTTTTCGACAATTATTTAAAATTGTTTTATTCACATCACGCCTAAAGTAACCAAAAATTCAACATCCAATCTTAAATTTATTAAATCTTATCATATCAGGTCAAAAATTGGCGCCTATTCATTGAAGAAATGCCTTCAGCTTTTCAAAGAATTTATGATAATTTGCCCAAATTTCTTAGAGTCAAATTAACAAACCACCAAGTTGAGTTAAAAGTCCGAAAAATGTCCTGCTCAATCAAACTTTAAGTGGTATTTGTTGAGAAAATTCCACGAGTAAATAAATTAAGTCATTTTTGTGTCACTTTTTCTATGCAATAATACATCCATTACTGTGAAAAAATTCGCCAATTTTGCATTTCTATTCCTTTTTATCCGTCAGCAAACCGTATTTTTGACAGTTTTTAATAGGTCTAAATTGACAGGATTTCAATTGGCGAAGATAATTTTCATACCAAAACTTAATTAATGCATTTTCATGTTTTGTCAAAGGATCCAATTCGGTAAGTACATTTATTGGTGCAGAATTAACTAATGATAACTTTACCTAATATAATTTATATTTAAGTTTGGACATTTTAAAGAAATTAGTAAAAAATAATTTTTGCACAAACATAACCTTAAAATCAACCATTTTTATATTTGAGTTCTCTAAAAAACGCCGACAACTGCAAACAACAAAATATACCAACGAATTCATGGCAACATAATATTATATATAATACATAATATAATGGTATTTTACCGTTGAGTGGATACTTTCTTAATCAACGCCTTTGATAATGCTAAATGCTGTTTAAATTTACACGACTTATTTGTTTGACGATTTTTACGTTATTACGTTATAGAGACTATATGCAATTTATTTCTTCATTCAGATTAACACTGTTTATTGGAAAACCGGTAAAAACTCAACCCAGGATTTCCTCTCGAAATACACCCAACAACACAACAAATCGAGCTACGGTTTTTTTTCGATATTTTTTAACATTTTCCGGCTTTATTCTCAAAAACACTCGTTTGTAACATAAGCGTTTGACAGCTGATTATTAAAAGTTATACTTTTGTTACGATGATAACAGCCGAGTGGTGGCGCTACTAGCGATACTTCTTTAGCGTATATCTCCTCCTCATAAAACAACTTTTTTAAAAAGATTATTTAGTTACAATATATACATTGAATATAATAAGTTACCCAAGGAATTAAAGCTTCTAAATGAAGTACAATTTAAAAGAAGGTGCAAATCAATGTTATTGCTTAGCCATTTGTGAAAAATATAGAGCAGGCTTTAAGGTCATTGAAGTGTTTTGAAACTTGCGGTTTTCAAAACGCTGTGGCATGTCACTACCCCATTAGGGTTCCCCCCGTCATTTTGTGTAAATTTACATTAATTACATAAATAACTCAAATCATTTGATTAACACAGAAAATTGTAAATTTGACGTTACTTAATTATTGTTAATTGTGTCATTTTTTTAATTAAAATGAACACAAAATGTTTGGAACCCCAATTAAAATACTCACTAAAGTATTACATACAAGTCAATCTAACAAAAATGTTATGACAGGATCTACTTTGAATTGAATTTAAAATTTCAATGTTTATGCTCTTTTTAAATTATCAAGGTAATTTTTTTAAACAATATTCTGGGATTCCTGGGGTCTGTACTACACTCTGTAGATCATAAACCTTCAAGGTGGTGCACGATTTTTGAGACATAAACAACAACAAACAATATTTGGGGATTTAGCTATTTAGCCTTAGGAAAAATTGTTGATACTCGATTCTTTCCAATATATTTTATAGCATTTGTGACGCGCTCCGCGAAAAGGGACCTAAGCGTTCGAAAACGATTTATGGATTATGATCGATTAATTATTATTTATTTATTTGAAATTAAAAATATTTTGCATGTAACAAGCGTTTAATTCTTCGTTTGTGCTGCCGTCTAGCGCGCTCGCCTTTTCTTTCATTTTTCCACAAAAATTACGGCTGGGACGCTAAGGTCCCTTTTCTCGGAACGCGTCATTTTTGACTAAAGTTTATAAAAATGCATTTCGTTAAAAAAAAGTTTATTATACTTTTTTATTTTATACGTTCTATTACATTTTTTACAAAACTTGTTATTTTTGCATTATACGTCCTTGTAGGTGGGGCAGTCACTTTGAAATCTTAAATAGGATAATTAGAATTTGCCTGAAACATTTTTTTTTTCGATTTATGATAGATGGGGCTGTAATCGAAGATTTTTTTAGCTGCAATATTATTTAAATGAGTTAAATACATTTTTATAGAGCAGTATGTGTTGCTAACTAATAATTTTATTACCACGATCGCGAAATTTAAAATGCGCTAGTTCCGGATTGGTGCAATGAAGAAAGGGTGCAGGCTATTTCCCAAATTTCTGGCCATGACCTAAATTAGAAATGCAACGGATAATTGTTTGGCTAGATACCGAAATCCGGCAAGATTCTAGGCCGTATATTCGACGGGACGTGAGTATTCGTGAGTGAATGAAAGTGAAAGGCAGTTGGAAAATGTCATTGGTTAAAAAACGATCGCCGATTTGGCAATATTTTGATTTTTCTTAATTTAAAATAAATGGTGTTTATAATTATTATACGCTCATTTAATACAGCATTAATGGGGTAGTTAAATTTTTTCTGACCTATACATTTTATGGTTTTATTCAAGGCGTTTTGTAATTTTAAACATTTCTGTGAAATCGGAATTTCAATTGAGTTTACCGTTTTCGAGATATTTACAAAAAAAATCTCCTAATTACGTCACTAGGCTATTGACAACGTTGCCAGCTTTTTCTATGGTTGCCAGTGTGTTTAGTTTAAGATTCTTACGATAGATGGCGCCACGTTATAATATTTTAGTTTTTAAACCACTTGATCTATAATTTTAGTTGAGAAGAAGAAGAAATGATTTTTTACGTTTCTTTTTTTCGGGTTATGTTTTTTTTAAATTTAGATTATTGAAAATCAATGTTATTGATATGTCATTTGTAATTGATATTAGATAAGTGATTTATTTATAACGGACTCCAAACCAGAGGAATCTTGTGGAATCGTTGGTTACATTGAACATTGGAGCTTTTAAACAAATAAAGTAAGTACCTATAATTATAATCATAATTTGTCGTAAATGCATTTCATTAGTATAATGCGTAGTTCTTTATATTCTTTTAGATATATCTTGGGCTCTAAAATATTAAACAGTACTATGATACCTCGTAATAAGGAAGATAGGTACTTAATGAATTTGGTGACCATGTTTCACTCAACTGACAGTGACAGTATTTGTACATAACCTCTTCGGGTATTTTCTGACATAACCGAATGAAATCATTAACAAGACAACTTGACAACATGGTAATTTTCAACCAATAGAAATCTTAGAATGTTGGTCACATGGCGAGGTTTGTGACGTCATAAAAATTTATATTTTTTGTAAATATCTCGAAAACGGTAAACTCAATTGAAATTCTGATTTCACAGAAATGTTTAATATTACAAAACGCCTTGAATAAAACCATAAAAAGTATAGGTCAGAAAAAATTTAACTACCCCATTAAGAAATACCCTGTATATAAAGACTTTAAACGAAAAAATTGAATAGTCAATAGAACTTGCAATACAAAGAAAAGTTTACATTAACTTGTATACTTTAAAGATTTGTTTTTGAGATACACTCTGTTAAAGTTAATAAAAAAAGTATGGTCACGCCACTGCTTTTTTATGAGTTTAATATCATAATTAGATTAAGCAATTAAAAATAAACTTTTTTGTTTTTTGCATTTTTTCTCACCCAGTTTACTCACAAAAAGGAATAGGGAACAGAAATTTTATTTTTAAATATCTCGTTGGAATGCCCCAGCACCGCCTCTGGATTAACTAAATTAAATTTAATTACATTAAATTAGGCCCTTTATCCATTACTAAAATTTTTTTTTAATAACGTTACCACCTTGGATCTCGAAAACTAACACAGTATGTTAAAAATACGTTTAAGACAAAAGTGCACACTAGACATTTTTTTTCATTTTTTATTTCTAGGAGGTCAACAGATCATTTTGAGCCCAAAATTAAAATAGGTTGTAGGTCATCCCTTCGAGGAAATTTAATTTGAATTTTTTTTTACATATGTTTGAATATTTATATATTTATAAACAACCCAAATTATAACATTCCCCAATAAATTATTATTTATTTTATTTTAGCAAAAATAATTTATCAGGGTTGTATTTCACAAAACTCATTTTAAGTAAAAATATAAAAGTTGATATTTTTTGCTATTAATTTTAAACTTGTTTTTAATTAACTAATATTTACGTTATAAAGTATACTTAAATAGGTTTTAATTTTACTAAAAGTTGTCTTAGCTTGAGTAAAACCAATCTTATGAGCTAATCTGGCCCTATTGAAAACATAACATTTAACTTAAACTTGACTTAAGGGAGACTAATCTAAGCCTAACTTAAACCTATATAATGAAGACTACGATTAACTAATTGTAATTTTAACATAAAACTAATAAAAACTAAACCAAAACTTATACAAACTAAGATAACTAACTATAAACTAATCTTAAATATGCAAACTATTGTTTAGTCTTACCAAAGTTTTAATTAGTTTTAATAAAATTTATTTTTATTGTAAATCCATTCTTTGCAAGTTAAAAAAACACGTATTTCAAACAAAAATTATTAACATCGATATTTTTTACTTTTGAGGAGACCCTGATAAATTAACTTTTTTATAAAAATATTTTTTTGAATTATTAGGATTTTACTAAAGTTTACTAAAGTTTTACTAAAGTTACCTATTTTAAATTAATTGGCTTCACCACAATAAAATATACTAAAATTTCTAGACCCCTATAGGGTAATTTTAAAAACTATTTTTCCTCAAATGGATGACCTAAGACCTATTTTAATTTTTGGCTTAAAATGATCGGTTGACCTCCTAGAAACATAAAATGAAAAAAAATTAGAGTGTTCTCACTTTTGGGTTATACGTATTTTCAACGTACCGTGCTAAGCTTTAAAACACAAGTTTATTTATATTAACGGTTTTTCTTGGTTTTGCGAGTTTTATCGCGTACTAAATTTTCCCGATTAAAATTAATATAAAGGGGCTCTGCTTTATCTAACTTACAAGTCACCTGGCGGGAAGGGGATTTATTTTAATGTATTTTCTTCTGAGGAATTATTGAATTTTTGTATTTTGTATTTTTTTTCCTAAAGTGCTTATTACTCGAGATAATTGATAATTGAATTATTTACTACCCCCTCTAAAAACTTGGCAAAACATGGTACTTGCACCCGCCAGAATCGCCCGGATTTTTTTCTATGTTTAAAAATATATCAATTTTTTAAAAAACATGTTGACAATTATTTTACATTTAAAAAAAATTGGGCGCCAACCCTGCCAGGTTATCATTTTCTTACTTTACTAGTATTATGCATTATTTAAAAAACTTTATACAAAAAAAAATTCTAACCAAGGGGCTATCGATCTGGGTCCTTAAGTGCAGAATTCTGCCCACTGTTTTATATTTTTAAAACATTTATTCTTTTACCCTGTTACCCATTATAAAAAAATATGAAAATTGTTAAGACCAACTAAATATGGTAAAATAAATTTAAATTTTTTATTTAATTAAATTAATTACATTTTTGGTATTTTTTTGGAAATTACCTAAAAAATGATTTTCAGGTTTTTATTGATTCTGGTAAAAAAATATTAAATTAAAAATATTGAAAATAGGTATTAAAATAGAAAAAATATAATTTACCTGGTCATTGCAGGTCAGTTCAATTTGGTCCACACTGTACCCATTATTTGTGGGGCTATTATCTGCATCTCCTCCACCAGGGGTACTGGCAGTGCCATCTCCCAACAATTTCTCTAAAACATGTTCTGCAACTTTTCTACACTGAATAAAATCATTAGCCACCAATCGATCAGGCTAAAACAAACAAAGTTAATATCTAACGGGCGTGTTTATGGTGTCAGAGACCTTTTTCATTCTGTCTTGCTTAAGTAAGTGAGAAGGAACACTTGAATGAGGTTGTAAGTAAAATTGCACTTTTATAAATTTATTCATGCAATTTTCTTCAATATTTGAAACCACCCAATTCGGCACTGTTTCGTTTAAAAGTGCGTTTTCCGTGTCCCCACTTGTATCGCCAACTAACACCCTGTATAATGTTCTGCCACCAACTTCACTAAAAATTGTCAAAAATTAATATTTAAAATATTAATATCCATTTCTTTTAACGCTTTTTGTGTTGAAAGAGACAATATATTTGGTGACATTTTTCGGTATTTTAAATGTTTTTTATTAATTGTCTTAATTATTTGTTATTTTTATATGTAATATTATTTATATTTAATTCCTACATAAATAAGCATATAAAAAATATTCAGATATTCTACAAATTTAAAAAGATAACTGTTCTTTCAAAGTAATTCAAGTTAATCATTAAAAAAAATAATTAATTTATTACCAAGTAAGTCTTACCTTAATATAAGTGGAATATGTTTTGGAACGCTAAAATACACTCGGTTTTCTGGATTGCTTTCCACCCCTCTCCAATGCTCGAAAAGAGCTTGCAAAAGAAGTTTACCGTAGTTTACTTTTTGTTCCGGCTGATCTGGAGTGTCACGTATGCCGGCATCTTTGGCAGGAACCCAAGCAGAAAAACAGTCAACCTCGTCTTGTCCCAAATGGATTGTTAGCATCTGTAAAACGTAAAAGTAAAGAAATACAAAAAGGTGTTCCGCATAAAGAACAATATGATTTTTGTTGATATATTAATTACTACAAGATTTTTACTCAGTCACGTTCGAGTTCTCGTATAGGTCGCATCTGGCTGTGCCGCGCTCTTAAAACTTACAAACAGCAAAGCTCGCAATGATTGCTACAAAGTTCAAATAGTCTGTAGTGTGGCAACTAGTGTGTGTAGTCCACCCTTAGGTCAGGGATGTGTTCAAGATAAGGTGTAGAGTGACACCTTACGGGTGGTCGACCGCGGTCTAGCCACGCATTTAGATGCTTTTCACGTGACAAACAGAAGAGGATAACCAAGGGAAGAAAGGCCAATTTGCAATTCTCGATAAGTAACCCTAAAATCTGCATGACCTAATATTAATTGCCACCATGACAGGTACCTTGGAAAACCCTAAATGAGGCACTTTTCGCTTAAACATGAGAAAAACTAACCAAAAAAAAAATAACAAAAAATAAAATAAACATAAGGCACCAGTAACATTAAGACAATAGTAACAAAACAACAACAAATAAAACAAAACCGCCCCAACTCTTAACTCGGACATAGGAAAGCTGACTAAGGCAATACATTTATCAATAACAAACGACAAAGACTAAACCCATAAATTAAAGAAAACGGCCCAACAAAAAACGTTAAACGAAACTATTCTAACAAACACTTCAAATCCAAACAAACATTCAATTAAGAAAACATAAACAGATAATACACAAAACGAATTTTAATGGAATTGGTAATTACATTAGTATACAGAGGAAGTCAAAAATACCTCCCACCGGTAACTGTCAAATCCACCAACTGTTTAATACAAAGTTAAGATTGCAACGCGAAAGAAAACAGCTGAGACAAGACAATAACAAGTGCAGGAACAACCCGACACGGACAGAGACAATAACGGTCAAGACGTTGACCACCACCAGTAAACTAGCCCCCTGCAGCGAACTAACAACTTCCAAACTCCAAACATTAATCCCAAATGTAAAAAAAAAACAACTGACACACTTTACTAAGTGCAGGAACTATCTGACCAGGACACGGACAATGACAATAACGAACAAGACGAAGACCTCGACTAGGAAACTACTCCAACTCCAAATAGTAATCCCAAATGTTTGGAGTAATACTAATCGACTGGTCTAGGGGGATTCCGCGTCGTACTTAGTTTTAATTGCGATTTGTCTTGAAAATTGTGCTTTAAGCATATGATACCTTAATTTGTATTCTGTAAAAATATTATATTCTCTATTAATTCGTATTTAAATTTTTTTTAAATTTTAAGTATAAATTGACTCTCAATTTTGAATATCTTATAAACAAATTAAATTATGTTTATGTTGCTTAAAATTCAACTGCCTTTTAAATAAGGTGTCATTTGCTATGTAATTAGATATGTGTCGGTCGGGTCAGTGAACCGGATCTTGGAACTGATCTTCGTGAACCAGTTCACGAAAATTAAACGAACCGACACACGCAGCAGAGCCGTTCAGAACGGCCCGTTCTATAAGATCCGGTTCACTGCAGTGAGTCTATTTAGATCTACCGCGGTTCTCTATCTATCTGAACCGGTTCACATTCGGGACCAAACGCAGTACGTTTTGTATTCTGTAATCTAGATATGACCGGTATATATAGTGTCTCGGCTCGCTGATGACTGTTGTATCATACGGCTCGCTAGTGCCTAGTGCGTAGTGTAGCGCTTTACTACGTTTGGCAGATTTATACTTTTTTGTAGATTTTTTACAAAGTTACAAAAATATGAGATGATTTCCCTTTATGTCAGTCTTATTTTATTTTAAACAAATATTAAAAAAATATATATCATGTATAAATAATAATAATAATAGTAGTACTGTTAGATCTAACGAACCGACTGCTAACACTCGCGAACCAATTGGGGATATCATTAATTGCACACTAAATTCCCAGCAACTACAAATCGGTTGCAGACAATCTGTCTCGCCAAAAAAACACTCCCGACTGGCACTTATCCAAAACGGCGGCGAGAAAAATTTTAGTGTAGGGCACTCCACAAATAGACTTATTTGCTTCGAAGTTATCAAAGGTGGTCCCAATTTATGTAACCAGGGACATTAAAGACACAGCGGCGTCATACAAAAATGCATTCAGTCGAAGATGGTCATTCCCATTGGCATGGATATTCCCTCCCCTTAAGGCCTTGCCTGATTCCACAAGTCCTAAACCACCTAAATCAAGCCAAAGAGATATACATCCTAATTGCTCCAAAATGGGAACGGGTGTTTTGGTAAGCAGATCTAATGTCTCGAGCAATGGCCCCTCCGATTCCTATTCATTACATCAACATCTAATGGATGCAACAACCAAACATCCGCTTCCAAAGGCACAGCTGTTAAATTTGGAGGCTTGGAGAATACGGGGTGGTCTAGTTTAGTAGAAAATTGAAATCAGAAAGATATTAACCTACTGCAAAACTCCCGGAGGACTTATACTCTGAAAACCTATTCGGCGCCCTGGAAGAAGTGGTTATCTTGGACATCCGAGACTAAAATTCCTCTTAATAGCCAATCACCTGAACAGATAGCTAAATACCTTGCCTTTTTATACAGGAAAAAACATTTAGCACCTTCCACTATAAAATTACACAAATCAAACCCTCTGGAAAGTGAAACAACCGCAAAAAATCCATTGATAAAACATCTAATTAAGGCTATCGAAATCTCAAAACTTACACCGAAAAAGAAAGTGATCTGGAACATAAGTACTCTAGTAGAATGAATGAAAAATGAATATATTGATAAGAACAGTATATTTCCAGACGAGTAGCTTTGATTTAGCCTCGGGTCGTAGGATTCACGACCTCACTATACTTAGTATCGACGTAAACTCTATAGAGAGTGATAACAACTCTATTACCTTTTGGCCAGAATATGGGTCAAAAACAACCTGGATAAATCGACTAATTTTAGTGTTCCAGGAAAATAATACGCGCGTCTAGGAGTATTATAGCAGGATGGATTAAATCTACTTTCAAGGATGCTGGAATCTCATTCTCTCCAGGAAGTATTCGATCAGCAGTGGCATCGGCCAGTTGGAATAACAATATTCCTCTGGACACCATTCTAAAAAATGGAAACTGGCGGGTTAGCCAAAATTTCTTTAAACATTATTATAAAAAGATAGATAAGTCTGATTCTTTAACTACACAATCAGAAATAGTTAATAACATTTGTATGGATATAATATCAGCTCACAGTACACATTCTTCGTCGTCAGAAACCAAACACTTCTCATTAGGGGGTCAAGCCGACGGCACTGAGCCGAAATAAACTCGTTTTTTCCCCAGAGTGGAAAAAAAAAACCGATTATTTCGGATCATACCTAAGGCTTGACCCCCCATTGGGTCCTTGACGACAATGTTCCTAATGATAAGGTATTGAAACCCGCTCACTGCCACCACCCAGCGGCAACCGACGGGACGCGCAGTGTTGCCAATGTGAGCGACAAAGACGAGGAATGACTTTAATTCTCAAGGAATTGAATGTTCGCACCATGGAACCTACACAAGGAGCCCGAACTTAATAGGGAAAATTGACAAAACCTGTCCACTAAATTGTACAAATTAAGTCTTTTTTTTTTCACCACCAGCCGCTGATTATCGATGCGTCCGTATGACGTGAAAATAGTATCGAAAATACATGTGAAGTAATCAAGTAAGTTTTGACAATTGATTTGCAATAATGTTTTGACGTATGAATCGTTTTGTTATTTATGGCTGTACCTGGTAGGTAGATGCTAATAAATAGGTTTTGGTTGTGAAATATAAGTGATTCTTTATAATCTGTGAAGTGATTTGACGACTCTGGAGAAGCAAAATTAGATTTCCAGGTTAGAAATACACCGCTATTTAATAATTTAAATTTAATTTAAATAAAAAAGTATGTATAAAATGAGTAAACAGCATATTTCATAATTTCCACCTTTATTTGTTTATATTGAACTTTTATTTAAGCCATATACCTATAAAACTAAAAATAAATACCATATGGATTTAATATTCTGTTAGTTTTACACGATTTAACATCACACGACATTCTTTTATAGAAAAAAACACGTATTTATAAAAAACTGTACTGTGCTCTACATCAGAAAGTCCAACATGAATTCCAATGTTAAATTTGATATAAATTTATTGTAAATTAAGACCTTTATACACAAAACCAGGTACATGGGTACATTGTTTTCAGAAAGCGATAAACTGACAGTTGCATAACCTCAATTATTTGCAGAATAATAAGTGGTAGGTAGTGGCGCCATCTCTGGTTATACCCCTCTACTGTTTTGGGCCGGTAGTACACCAGCGCCCTCTTATCTTAGGAAGATTCTTGTTTACATGAAGTTCGGGATCCTTGTGTAGGCTCCATGGTTCGCACCCACGAAAAACGTAGTGTAATCTTATTAGGGGGTCAAGCCTTAGTCATGATTCGAAATAATCGTTTTTTTTCACTCTGTGGAAAAACGAGTTTATTTTTAAAACCCAGCTCCATCGGACGAGTTTTTCTTATATTTTTTGTGTTAACAAAAGACGCTGATATTCTATCACAGGGAAAAAGTAAACATAAACAAGTCCAATAAAACCGAAAATATGTTATGGTATTTCTTTTGGAATTAAATTAATACGTGCACTTCTAGGCTTCCTAAAATAGCACTTACCCCTGTTTTTAGGTCAACATTAAACCAATTTGGCACATAAACCATTTTGTGTCTGTTTTTCACCTCATCCTGGAAGTTTAATTTACCAAGATCCTCAATTTTTCTGGCCTAAAAACGACATTAAAAAACGTTTTGTAAATAGTTATTTGTGGGCGCAAAGTAAAAATATTTTGCGCACAAAATATTTCCAAATATTATAAAAGATAATTTTTAATCCCATATTAAAATTAAGAAAAGCAAATTTATCAAGGGATAATGTAAGTTTAATACATTTGATTTCCTTCTTTTCTTTAAATAATTCTAGGGCAATGCGCATACACATGGCGTAATGACATCATAAAATGATATTTTGCTTATTGAACGAAATTTGAAAAATTAAGTATTTGTAACGGTCGTAAAAAAAGTTCTACCTACCCGAAGCACGTCATAAAGCGCGACATTTTCATTGGCATCCTTGGTGAGAATATGCCTCTTGTCATTTAAAACAACAGCCTGTCGAATTGCTGCTCCGCCTGCTATGACAGACATTGGAGTGCTCGGCATTTTTACTTCTTCTTTAAAATGCTTTTCTGTGGGAAGTTTCCAACATCTTATCGATGAATTTTCGGTTGAAACCTAAATTAAAAATGTTTTTTTAATAAAAAATTAAGCGATATTTAGGGCAAATCCTAAAAAAACTTTTCCAATATTTTTAAAACAGTGACAGATATATCCCAAAATGAGATTATTTTTTTTAAATATTTCTTTTTAAAAACGTAAAAACTACTTAAAATAACATAATTTTATCAATAAAACTATTTTGCTTTTTTGTAAATATCAAAAAAAACCTTAAAAAAAACTAAGGAAAATATTATATTTTCATTGGGAAACGGACATATTTTAAGTGCAGGTAGGAACCACCGAGAGGGTTCTAAAAAACCTACATTTGATGGGTCTATCGCCCTTTATTTCAGAAATACAGGGTGATTCATCAATTTTGCTCATTTCTTTAATTGCTCATAACTTTTAAACGGCTTCGTATTTTTTTCTCAAAATTGATATACGTATTAAGGGTTGCCTACCTAACAAGTAGGTATACTAAGTTGCAAAAAATTCCAGGTCCGGCTTGGCCAAAATTTTCCAAATTCTGTGTACCCTCAAAAATCACCCTGTACATTAGAATTTTGATTTTTTTTTCTTCCTCATCTTTCGACAGAAAAGTTTATCAACAAAATTTTACGTGTGAAAGAACAAGTTTGAACAAAAAAAGAGTGTGAGGTGTTGAGATGATCTGTTTTTGTAACTTTACCTACTGCAGAATGAAAATTTCTTACTTTTAATTTATCTAGGTTCATATCTAATTAAATTCTTGCTTTTCTATTTTATAGAAAATACGAATCCAAAAAGTACAGGGCCGTTCTTCAAGTAAAAAATAAATAAATTTTCAAACGTAGTTTAATAGGAACTTCAATATTTATTATTTTTTTAAATAACAGCTAACAAAAAATAACAACACAAAACAACAACTTTTAAAAAATAGATATTTTTAATTCAAAAAAACTTATAACAATTGCTCAAAATGACCGCCGTTTTGTTCGATTCATTTTCTTGCTCTTGGAGCAATTTGATTCACCGATTTTCGAAGAAACTATGGATTATTTTTTAGATTTTCGAAAGCATTTTCTATTCTGTTAATAAGTTGTCTCTATCCATGATATCTACGCAATACACATGTGATTTTAAATATCCCCAAACATGATAATCCACAGGGTTAGGACCACCCCTGCCTATCCACCTATGAGACATTCTTTTACAAATCGTACACCTATTTTGACTTCAGGGTTTGGATTCGCATGAAAATTTTTTTACCGCTTCTATTCAGTAAATAAGCAGATAAGTGTATCAGGTTTTCTGTAAAAAATTTGTTTTTTCAGAGATATGTTGATATAAAGTACATAAAACCCATTATCTCCGGTTCTACTGATCGGATCAATTTTGTTTTTTTTTTGTTTTAAACCTTATTGAATGGGCTTTTCAAATAAATAAATTAAATTTTTTTTTTAAGTAGTTTTTCATGTTTGCCCCCTCTATAAAATAAAAGGAAAAAAATACTATTTTATGCGCTTTTTCTTTATCTACAAAACACATTTTTCAGAACAGTGGAGACTCTTTTGGATCGGAAGATATTAAACATTTTCGAGCGCGTGACAGGACTGTCAAGTGCGTAATATTCAAACGTATTAGTCCATGTGGCGGGTGACGCAAGATACATACACCTTAAGATAGGATGGTGCGCATGTTGGGCGGGGCTTAATGACGTCACTTGATGAGTGTTTTTAAATCTTTAACCTGCTTTTTAATTATATACTGCTAAAATTCTTGTTTTTGCGATGCTTTTGGATGTTAACTTGCTCTACTTTTTGTTTAACTTGTCGTTTTTGTGTTCGGTAAGGTTCGAATTACTTTTCAGCGTTCAAATTATTGTTATATAACAGATAGCACAAGATAACCCACAGACGTCCTATTTAGGTAATTCTCGGCTTAGCCAGACCGAACGGGTCTGGGACATCCATAGAACGTCAAGTCTAGACCCTGTTCGGCTTAGCCTGATTAGGCGTATTTTGGACGTCCAAAGTAAGCCAAATAAGGCTTAGCCGGACCAGGTCTATAATTGACGTTCTATGGATGTCCCAGACCCGTTCGGCCTGGCTAAGTCGAGAATTACCTAGATTGGACGTTCCTGCTCACACAGCACAGGATGTCCAAATGACGTCCATTGGACATCCTTTGGACATCTTTTACTATGTGGGTGCACCCATGGGCTATCATGCCTAAACTTTTCGTTCAAGAAATTTCGGATATGTAATAAATTGTGGGTAATATTAAATATCATGTACAAATTATATAAACCACCTATTTTTATGAGGTTTCTCTTTTGCCTTCTTTGGATGTTCGTGGGACAGCCTGAGGGTGTCACAGAGAGTCAATCAAATCGATTAGCCTTATTATAAGAAAGATTAATTTACAAAAAAATTAAGTTTATTATTGAATATAGGTAGTTTATAATACATATTCGTACTATTCGTCGGGATTTATATATTTATATTTAATTTAAAATTTCTTGTTATCACGTAAAGGTAGTAAAATCCATTATTGCATCATTTTTAAATTCAATTAAATTCTATTACCATTGATTAATAAGTTCACTACTTCTTTACTCAACGCTATTACGTTTAAATGTATAAAAACACCGTTATTATAACGTATAGTTTTAAATTTTAAACATCGGTCTTCTTCGGGTAGAACCGAACGGGTTCGTGACGACGCTTCCCATAATCCGTTGCAATGGCGTTCTTTTGCTGTGTGATGGCGTTTATGGCGGTGTTTCTACATTGTGTGTTGTGATTTCTACTAGGTATTGGCTGTTTATAGACTTGTAATAGAATAAATTCAAGTAAGTAATTAGATTAGGTTTGTTTTGACTAATAGACTGTACCACACAAACAAAATTAACGGTTGCACTGATAATTGGGCGTAAACAAATCGTGAAAACAAGGATTTAAAAAAAATATTTTATAAAAACACATTTTTATTGTTTTTACTTTCCAAGGGATTTCTTTCTATACTTTCTAAATTTTATTTTATCCACCCAAAGCCCTACATCAAAATTTTACAACTACCAAACTACAAAGTGAGGTTATCATTTTTATTGTTATCTAGAAAAGCTTTTATTTATTTAATATCTAAAAAAGCTTTTATTCCTATTTAACCGTGAATTTTTTTTATGTGGTGCTCATGAGCTCATATACCGTTCCTTCATTTGCAAGCTATACATAGCCTATGTCATAGGGAAAATACATTGTAGGTGGACCAGACAAGTTGAAGTCAGCGCAAAGCAAGGAATGTCTGAATTTCGAATTTACCGGCAGTGGACGTCCAATGGATGTCATTTGGACACTGAGACGTCCAGGGGATATCCTTTGGACGTCCTCTGGACATTTGTGCTGTAATTATAATATAGGTGAATAAAAATGTTTGGTTAAAAATTTTAGGTGTTTTAGTTTTTATTCCTGTCAGCCAAATTATGGCCAAATTTGGTCCTAGGACAGTCTTTAATAGACCATTATAGGACGGCCAAAGGACAACCAAAAGTGTCTACTTTGGAAGTCCTACGGACGTCCATTCGTGGTCTTAGGATATCCGTAGGACGTCCACTATGTCCTGGGTTGACGTCCTAAGGATATCCAGTGGACGTATGTGTGCTATCTGGGATTGCGTTAGGTTAACCTGTTAGGTTTGTTTATTATTGTTTTTGTGTTCCGTTAACTTGTTTTGTTTGTGTTTTAGATTGTATAGTGCCATTTGCATTTATTAAAATGCGGTGTGGCATATTTGGATGCAATTCGGACAACCACTCCAAGAAAAACCCCTTAAATAAAAACATTAAATTTAATCGATTCCCGAAAAAGTTTGATTTGTGGAAACAGTGTTTAAATGCCACAAAAATAATAGACAATATTTACCTTAAGACCGCTTCTGTTTCCTATAAACATTTTCTGGACAGTGACTATAAGTTTAATTTAAAACACCAACGCTTAAACTACAGCCCTAAATGTTATCAAGGACTGAAAGCATTTATTATCCATATTATAACACTTTCTTCAATATTAAGTTTAATAAAAACGCACTATGTCCAGAAATTTCTCTATTTTCTTTGATAATATTCGTGTATTCGCACGGCAACTACTCATCAAGTGACGTCATGCGCGGGACGAACCAAAACTCGTACACGGGAGCATCCAGCCCTGCGGGTGACGTGATATTTTGTATAAGAGTGCCATGATTCGACATCTTTTAATTGGTGACTTATTTGTGCAAATGTCAATTCTGCCAGTTAATAAATTTACATTAATTGGAGTTTGTATTATTTAAAATTTAATTTATTTAAAATTATTGAAAACCTTTAAAATCAGAATTAATTTACAAAAAGCGCTGGTATTTTTTTAAAACGATGTATGAGTTTACACTATCCTAAATGTGTTAGCGTTTCGAAGATGTCTGATTAGGGAGTGTCCATTAATTACGTGAGTCAATTTTAGCAATTTTTTGACCCCCTCCCCCCTTGCTGAGATGTCGTGAGATTTGGCTCAACCCCCTCCCCCTATTCTCACGTGAGATTTTAAAAAATGCTTATTTTTAATGTTTATACGTTAAACTGCTTGATTCTGTTGGATTTATTAAAAAAACATACTTTGTTAAAAATTACATATTTGCCGAGACCCCCCCTCTCCCTTACGTGAGAATTGATGAGATTTGGCTTGGCCCCCTTCCTCCCCTAAACGCCTCACGTAATTAATGGATGCCCCCTTACGGCTTGTACCGGTCACGCGCTCGAAAATATTTAATATCTTCCGATCCAAAAAAGTCTCCATTTTTCTGAAAAATTCATTTTGTAGAGTAATAAATAGTGCATAGAACAGTATTTTTTTCATTTTTTTTCATAGAGGGGGCAAACACAAAAAATCTGTTTATAAAAAAAAAATTATTATATTTCATATAATAAACAAAACACAAACTTTTTAAATATTTATCTAAAAAGACTATGTAATATGGTTTAAAATAAAAAAAAATGAAATAGATCCGATCAGTAGAACCGGAGATAATGAATTTTAAGTACAAAAGAATTCAGCATTTTTTCAAATTTTATCAAAAGTTTAAATCAATATATCTTTGGAAAAATAAATTTTCTGCAAAAATTCCGATATAGAGGTCGGCTAAATTTATGAAAAGATGCTGTAAAAAAAATCATTTTAAAAATTTGAAAAAATATGTTTTCTGTAATCCGTACGATATGTAAAAGAATGTCTCCTATTTGGAAAATTGTCATTTAAGAAATCAGTGACAGTTTGCCTGAAATGGGGAGGTGCCCCATCATGCTGGAAGTACATTCTAGCAACATCTACACCAAGTCTAAATAAATATCTCCAGTAATTCCGGACCATACATTTACCGAAAATTTGCGCTTCTCGTGTAGCCCTTGGGTTTTCCCCTGCTGTATATGGTACGGATGAAGTCTATGGTTTTTTATACGTCGTCAATCTGTAGCGTGGGGTACATTTAGCGCATTGCTTACTCGTCTGGTACTAATTTGCGGATTGTGGGTAACCATGTTCAGGATATTATTTTCCTGATTTAGGTGGCGCCTTTCGTTGTGCTCATTTAATTTTACAGTGGGAAATGTCCCATGTTCTTTAAGGTATGCGAAAACTCTGGGAAATGTCTTTGAATCCAGAGTTCTTCGATTGCGAAATCTCCTTCCATATTCTTCTTTCGCCGCCCGTGCACTACCATTACAAAACCCGTATACAAAAATAATATCAGCATAATCTCGATGAGAATTTTGGATCTGCATTACTTAATACTTTTTAATTTTATTTCCAAAAGTATTAAAAATTAAATTTGTTTGAGTTTCTATGCAAAAAAAAACAAATGAAGGGCAACGTAGATAACATTTTAATTCCAGAGCATACTGCAATTATTTATCAGCAACAATGACTATTCGCCATTCGGTGATATTTTTGCTGAACTACTAAGCAAAGGTATTATTATGTTTTTTTTTATTTAGGTTTTGAGTAAAAAAAAAGTTTTGATTGTTAGGTATTTACTTTTTTTGTTATTTAAAAAATTAAAAAATATTGAAGTTCCTATTAAACTGTTTGAAAATTTATTTATTTTTTACTTGAAAGTACGGCCCTGTACTTTTTGGATTCGTATTTTCTGTAAAATAGAAAAAGAAAGAATTTAATTAGATATGAACCTAAAAAAATAGTAAGAAATTTTAATTCTGCAGTAGGTAAAGTTACAAAAACAGATCATCTCTACACCTAGCACTCTATTTTTGTTCAAACTTGTTCTTTCACATGTAAAATTTTGTTGATAAACTTTTCTGTCGAAAGATGAGTTGTACACAGAATTTGTAAAATTTTGGCCAAGCCGGACCTGGAATTTTTTGCAAGTTGGTATACTTACTTATTAGGTAGGGGGCCCTTAATCCGTACATCAATTTTGAGAAAAAAATACGAAGCCGTTTAAAAGTTATGAGCAATTTAAGAAATGAGCAAAATTGATGAATCACCCTGTATTTCAAATAAAGGGCGATAGACCCATCAAATGCGGGTTTTTTAGAACCCTCTCGGTGATCCCTACCTGCACTTAAAATATGTCAGTTTCCCAATGAAACACCCTGTATAATAAAAAATATAATAAAAAGATCGGAATAAAAAGAAAGAAGAAATATATATAAGAATATAATAAATTAGAGATTGTTCTTACCCAAACTGAAAGTTGGTCAGCCGTAAAACACATTTTTAAAATTGGCGCTTCCTCAACACAAACCACCACGTGATTTGGTACGTTTTTCAAATCCGTCATTATAATTTTTTTGTCTCTTCCGCCGGAAATGGCGTACGTAAAACTTTCAGTTGCTAGTAAAGCCCACACCGAGTCAGAATGGACCCTTATAGTCTGAATACACCTTAAATTTAATAAAAACAAGTCAGATTAATAATTATTAATAATAATTCCACAATGAATTGTGAATAAGGGGCCGTTCATTAATTACGTGAGGTGTTTAGGGGGGGAGGGGGTCGAGCCAAACCTCACCAAATCTCACGTGGGGGGGAGGGGGGCTCTCGGCAAATATCACGTAATTTTTTTTCCGAAAGAAAGAGTGTAAAATTGCGAGAAAACTGGGTTAAATTAAGTAAACAATTATAAGCAAATTGTTTTTTTTTAATAAATCTAATGGAATCAAGCACAGATTAACTTATTTACATTAAAACCATGCATTTAAAAAAATCTCACGTGAGATTAAGGGGGGGAGAGGGGGGTCGAGCAAAATCTCACGACATCTCACCAAGGGGAGGGGGGGGGTCGAAAAATCGCCAAAATTGTCTCACGTAATTAATGAACGGCCCCTTATTCATAATAATTCCATTTTATTTTACCGAGGAAAATCAAAAATGGCAAAAACGGAAAAAATGAACAGCTGTTTTACACATTTAGGTGCCGATATAATAATAATAATAATAATAAAAATTTAACTATTACTTTTAAAATTTAATTTTAGTCTTTTAGTAAAATAAATATAAAAATTATACAGGGTGTTTCATGATATATGCGCAGGACTTCAGGATGTGATAGCTCATCCAAAAATATGAAAAAGTCCCTATTAAATTACCCTCTAAAATGCACAATTTTCGAGATACAGGGTGTTGAAATTTTAGAAAAAAAAACCTTTTTTTCGAATATCTCCGGAACCGTTTATCGTACAAAATACAGCTTTTGTAAGCATTTCTACTCATAATAAGCTATGTTTTGTGCTCATAATCAGTGGAGATTTTAAAGGGGTAGCGGGTGTTTTTCTCCTAACTTCTACGCCCCTGAAAAAAAAACACGGTTTTGAGCCCATTTGAACCGCCAATGTTTTCTACACAAAAAAAGTACTCTTGGTCATAAGCTCTTAAGTTGACCGTTTTCGAGAAAAATCAACTTATATGTTTAAAAACATGATAAATTTTTTGAAAAAAATTTTTTTTTACAAATTATTAAACAAAATTTATTTTAACGTTAGAACAAGTAACAAAACCGAACAATAATTGCAAAATTAAAAAAAAAAATGCTGAAATGTGCGAAACCTTTACGGAATGGCGAGCGGTAATTTGTCAGTATCAAGAAAGACATCCTGGTCAACAAGTACTACACCATATCTTGTTTCAACGCATTCACCAACGACTATGGGAAGATGGAAGTTTTAAAAAGAATACTGCTGATAATGGGCGGCCTATGGAAGTTGCAAATCCCCAAGTAGAAGAGGCTGTCCTCAACGAAATTGAAGAAAATCCGAAGACAAGTACCAGAAAAATTGCTAACAACTTAAACCTATATCACTCGATTGAAATTTTGAAAAGACAACTTTTGTATCCCTACCAAGATTGGCTTTTTGTAGATGGATGCAAGACAAAATAGCTCAAAATCCTCAGTTTGGAGGCGAAGTTCTGTTTACCGATGAAGCATCTTTCTCGAGAGATGGTATTTTTAATTTTCACAATAACCACATATGGGCTGAAGAAAATCCACATGAAATTTGGCCATCATCAGCAGCAATTTTCCGTGAATGTTTGGGCTGGCATCGTCGATGATCATTTGATAGGCCGACATTTTTTACCGAATAGATTAAACGATGCAGATTATCGACAATTTCTTGAAGAAGTACTGCCGAAACTGCTGGAAGTTGTACCGCTTTGTGTAAGACAGAACATGTATTTTATGCATGATGGAGCTCCAGCCCACTTTAGTTTTGTTGCTCGCCAATACTTGGACGACACATACCAAGACCGTTGGATCGGTCGAGGAGGTCCGCACCCTTGGCCCCCGCGATCTCCCGAACTTAATAGTTTAGATTTTTTCTTTTGGGGGCATCTAAAAAACCTAGTCTAAGCTACTCCAGTTGAAAATGTTGACCAATTAAGAGAAAGCATTGTTGCATCTTGCGACATAATTCGGAACACTCCGGGAATTTTCCTGCGTGTTAGACAGTCAATGCGTCGAAGAATTGCTGCGTGTATTGAAGCTAACGGTGGACATTTCCAACATTTAATTTAACTTTTGAATCTTTTTAATTTTTTTTTTTAATTTTGCAATTATCGTTTGGTTTTGTTACTTGTTCTAACTTTAAAATAAATTTTGTTAAATTAGTAAAAAAAATGTTTTTCAAAAAATTGACCATGTTTTTAAACAAAAAGTTGATTTTTCTCGAAAACGGTCAACTTTAGAGCTTATGACCTTTATTGTGTAGAAGTTGGGGAGAAAAACACCCGCTACCCCTTCAAAATCTCCACCAATTGTGAGTAAAAAAATTATTTTTTTCTGACACAAAACAGCTTATTATGAGTAGAAAATGCTTACAAAAGCTGTTTTTTGTACGATAAACGGTTCCGGAGATATTCGAAAATTAAGGTAAGTTAATAGCGACTTTTTTATCTTTTTGGATGAGCTATCACATCCTGAAGTCCTGCGCATATATTATGAAACACCCTGTATTAAGCAATAAAAATGCAAAGTAAACAAACCAAGAAAAAAATTGTAGTCCTTTCAACTAACTGTTTTATTGTTACATATTGGTAATTGTAATTATCAATTTTTTTTTATAAATCTAGGATTTTTTTTATAAAAATATGATTTAATTCTGCAGACCAAGGCAAACTTTACTAGTTATATATATTTTTAACAAACGTGTTTTTAAAGTATGAGAAAACCTAAATGTTTTTATTATTTTAATACTTAATAGTACATTATAGACCAGGCGGAAAGCACATTTTATAACCGAGGCAGTAGATTGTGTGAGAGGCAATTATAAGCTTTCGCCGCGGTATTTTATAAACTATATTTTTTCAAGCATTTAAGTTGTATTCCGAAATTATTTTTTGATGTGAACCGAGATTTTGGTTCCCCTGAAATGTCTGTCAATTGTCAAAATTTTCCTGAAACTTGGTCGTTTGATTACTTAAAAAGCGACCGCACATTTTTAACGTTAACATTTTGGTTGCTGTCAATTTTTGAACTAAAATTAGGTTATGTCTGTCTGTAAACAAATAAATAAAAACCCCGATTTTGTTATAACAATTTATATTTAATATTTAACACATTGCGTGCCACGTGTATATTTGAAAAGTATCCTAGGGGGCCATGAGCCATGAGCCTAAAACCATGATGTCGCATATAAATCATCGAAAAAAAATAGTAATTTTCCGAATTTGCTTGAACAAAATATACCAAAATATACCAAAATGTTCGTGGCAGGCCACAAATTAATAACCCATAAGATAAAGCGTGTTGTCTGTCTTGCAAATATGACAGACGTGGCCCCTCAGGAAGTAGCACTGTCTGTCACATATGTCAGATGTGGCACGTAATGTGTTAATAGCTAATTGGACAAACAAGGAGGAAGCTTCCTACATTTTAAGTTATAATCTACACCCTAGGTTGTAGATTATAACTTAAAATGTACTTATGCATTTATATTAATACATTAAATATTTGGTTTTGTAGGAAGTTGTTTTCATTGCGATAAAAGTATAGTACCTATACTTAATATATTAAAACCATTGACAATTTTGATTATAATCCCTTAGCCTTGGAATAATTGCTAAAAATATAAATTTAATTTATTACGCATTGTTTAGTATTTTGTAGCTAAATGAAAATTATTATAAATATTTTAGTATTTTTTATCAGGAACCTCTTCATCTTCACTGTAACTATCGTCCCAGTTGATAATTATATAATTATAATATTATGTATAAAAAACACCCAAAGAAAAAGTTTGGTTAGAATAACCGACAGATCAGGGTTGGGTCAGTAGAAAACCTTAGGTAATTTACCTTGGTAGAAAAGGGTAGAAAACTTGTTTTCGACTTGCGTCGAAAACCTATAGGGTTTTCTACCTACGTAAATTACCTTATTCGACCTTCTCCTTCCACTTCTCTATAATTGATAAAAATTTGCCCTCATGCCAAAAATTATGTTGGGGTCTCCCAACCAAACGCGGCCCTTTTTTTCCCACCATAATAATGTTAAAAAACTCCAAATAACTTCAAATTTATGGTAGGTGTCTGATTTTTCACAACATTTAACAAATCATAATAAACAACAAACTTGCATAACCTCACATTTTTTGATATTTGACAGTATTCTACTTTTTTACGTTTTCTACCGTCGAAAACGTCGAAAAAGGTTTTCTACATGTCGAAAACAAAAATGTAGGTAGATACCCAACCCTGCGACAGATGACCGCTTTTTGACAGCATTCCAAAATTAGTTCGTTTGTATCAACCGCTAACCGACCAAAATCGCGGTGTCGGTCATCAAAAAATAATTTCGGAACATAACTTTAATTACAATATTTTTTTAAGATTCTGTCACATCATTTTTAGGTTAGGTTCAACTGACATGATGACATTTAATGTTTATTCTTGACTTTTGAACTAGTATTAATCATGATTCCTTGTACCCAGTGTTGCCAACCTCTTTGAATATTTTATCGGTAGATTCCTTGGAAATTTTCGGTAGATGATGGTAAAATTTCGGTAGATTTAAATATATGTGAAATTTTTAGTAAAAAAACACAGGGAAGAGAAAAATATTTATTAAAAATAAAAAAATATTAATGAAATCAATAACTTAATAATGTTAACATAAGTTGAATATTTATGAAGAGAAATTTAACAAAAAATAATAAATAAAAACACAAAAAAATTAATAATATACATAAATTTTGCACAAAGTTGAATGTTCTGTACTTCTGTGTTTATTGTATCATAAAAATTTGCGATAAGTACCGGCTATTGTTCAAATAATTTGGGTAAAAACAGTTTTTACCACAAAAATTGAAATCTGCAATACCGTCTTTGTACGCCTTTTGTACAAATAATGTTGGTAAAAACATTTTTAATCACATACTTGTGAATAATGTATAATACTGTTGTCGAAGTATAATATTTTTAGCAATTTAATGTAAAAAAGTTATACTTTTGGATTATTGCAAGATTTAGATTTTCGGTAGAATATTGATGTTTATCGGTAGATCGGTAGAATTTTTCAGAATTCGGTAGATCTACCGAAAATTCGGTAGGGTTGGCAACACTGCTTGTACCTATCATGGTATTAATATACAGTCAATTCACGTACGGCCATAGAGTATAGTACGGTAGCCCAAACTAACTTAGTACATTCTGTAACAAGTTTGGAATATGGCATATTCCGCTCGAGTGAAAAGTTTGTTACACGAGCCGAAGGCGAGTTCAACGTGTGTCAGACTATATTTTTTCTACGTTTTCAAAAAATACCATAGAAAAATAATTTAATTTGGAGAAAGTGAGGTTGGATTTGTCTAAAATTTGTTAGATATTAAACACAGATGTCACCACCGGTGTTTATTCCGACATCCGATGATAAAATAATTCATTCTGTAATAGTTTAAGGAATATTTGTCATTCCACTTTCAAAATTGATATTAGAACGGTCATATTTCATAATAGGAGTATAAAATAGTATATTATTATACAAGAGATAATGCAGGCTATTATTCACGAAGATGAGGTTTGCGTCTCGAGTCGCCAGTCGAGAGACTTAAATCATCCGAGTGAATAATGCGCATAATCTCGAGTGCAATACTATATTTTATCTACTCCAATAAGTGCATAATTAAATGATTTTTAAAAGTAATTAAATAAAATCTGACATCTGTCTGTCTGTGTAATACATGTTTTTTTTATAATATAACACTGATTTTACTATCGTGGAGTTTTCAGATGTACGTAAGCATGATACAATTAAGGTGTAATAAACAAAGCGACTTAATGCGGGTTTATACAACAATTGATAATTTAGTGGACAATTTATTTCATAACTCTATTGTTAATTTAATGCATAATTTAATACATAATACATAACTTTAAAATCTGGTTTATACAATTCATTAATTTAATATATATTTTATTTTTTCAAATGACAATATTGATAATTAAAAGTGACAAATAACACAAAATCCCTTATTAAAACTGTTTCTGTGATCTGTGGGTTATTATCTTTGGGTTATTCAATAAACACTAATGGTCATATGTTCATATCATTAATTTAATTCGAATAAAATTAATGATATGAAGTTGTATAAACCCACCATTAGTGATCATAATTCACAATTTAGTGCATAAGCATAAAAGTTAAATCGTACTATCTGCTATAAAACGTTTATACGACGATTTAATCCCTAACTCACAATTTAGTGTTTATTGAATAACCTTGAAACATAAAATTTAACTTTTATGAAATAAATTATTAATAAGATTAAACAGCGCACGTGCCAACAATTTTTCTCTCTCCATTTTTTATGGTTATAATTAATAATTATTGTGTTTTGTGTTTGTGCCTTAAAAAATACTACAAAGGTCCTACAAAGCATGAGTTTTAATGAGGGATTTTGGGTTTTTTGTCACTTTTAATCATTAATATTGTCATATGAAAAAATAAAATATATATTAAATTAATGAATTGTATAAACCAGATTTTATGTCGAGGGGTCAACCACCCAAAGGGAAAACGTCCAGGGATTCCCATGTATTCCCATTATATTTTATTGTATTCCTATGGTATTCCCCCTCTAAAATGTCCAGGGATTCCCAGGTGTGGGTGACCCCTCGTTTTATGTATCATAAGAACAAAAAAAATAGTATATGTATCAAGTGTGATAAACGCCATTTTATACACAAATTTAATTTAGGCACGAGCGAGTGCTTAAATTAATAAGTGTATAGAAAAGTTTATAAACGAGTTGCATGCTATACTTTTTGTACGACAAACATCATAATTATAAAAAATAAATTTAATATTTAATTAAATTATTTGTATAGAGCGACATCTATACAAAAATTGAGTAACCAAATAAAGGGACCTGTTTTATGTTTTTAAAACAGCTGTTAATTTAATAGTGTCAGTCATATCCTTTTTCTATGTCAGAGACTCTCTATAATGGCTATGTTCCGTAATTTACTGTCAGTACTGTCGGTACTGAAAACGCATTCCGAAATCCACTTTCAGTTACTGAGCTCAGTGGTAAATACTACCCAAAATGTTATATATTTGTATTCAGCGGACGAATTTAAGAGCAATTTTTGGTATTTGGCTTATTGTTGTGGTGTCAGTGAAATTTTATATTTCCTATTCCTATATACATTTTTCGACGCGGACGACGATAACATTAAATTTTCCATATTTCTCTGCCATAAACCAAACATTATATTTCTTATAACTGTTATATTTATTATTTATTTATGTTATCTGCTGTGTCGAAAGTAAAGTTTGTCAATAGTCAGTAAATCACAAATCATAACCTTGCGTAACCATTGTCACTTTCTGCTGCTACTGAGGCGCGTTCCAATTTCACTGTGCGTCAGTACTGAATAAATTACGGAACGGTCCTTTTCCTCTACTGACAGTAAAATTACTGACAGTAATGGCAGTAAATTACGGAACACAGCCACTATAGACATATTATGTATGTATGTATGTATGTATGTATATGCTCTCTGGTGTCAGTGTCAGTGTACCAAACGCTTTTCAATCATAGATAATAGACTCCAATTAAAATGGAAATAGAAAGTGAAGATGTTTTTATGGGCACTCCACTCGAAATAACACAAGCAGCCGCATCCGCAACAAGTAGTTTACTGCCGGAAAAATCTAAGGAACTACCAGAGAGGAAAATGTACAAAACAGCCCATTGGAATAAATAAATTCCGCAACATTGCCAGTGTAGTAGCAAAATTTTTAAATTTGCCTGATCCTGATTGTCACACCGGCCATTGTTTAAGAAGATCATTAGCAACAATTTTAGTAGACTTGGGTGCAAACATAACAGCTTTAAAGCGCCATGGGGGATGGCGTTCAACAGCTGTTGCGGAGGGGTATATAGACCACTCTTTAAACAACAAAATTGAAACAGCCAATAAAATCTTAAATAGTGTTGAAAATACCAATATGCAAGAGAATACTGAGACCCGAGCTGAGACCATTGAAGTTGTTGAAAGTTTTAATTATGAAATTGAAACTGAAACCAGTAATGTGATCATAAATGAAACTGAAACCAGTAATGATAACATAAATACCATTCCAGTAAAATTAAAAGACCCGATAGTTTCTTTTTCAAATTGTGGAAATATATCTAATATAACAATAAACATAAATTTTACTAAATAATGTAAATTTGTAATCAACAATTGTGATAATAAAATAATTTTCATATTTTAGTTTTATTTCTTCAGAGCACCGTATTTTGACAATTGTGTGATATTTGACAAGCAATTGAAAAAATATATCCAATGTGACTGTATAGTATAAATTTCCGTAAGTAAACTATTTAAGGCGTATTCATGCTCACTAGGGTGATGCAAAAAATTTTTTTTTTTGAATTCTATGCGAGACCACTCGGGTTTTCAAAGAGTATCAAGAAAATAAAAATCTGTAAAAATTTGAGAGAAATCAATTAGAGGTCGCTCAACGCAATTGTTTAATTTAGAAAAATCACGCATCTCAAATGCATTGCTATAAACAAGTAGGCATATTTCATACAAATTTGAATGAAAATGGTTGAATTTTTTTTTTTTGACTCTTAATGATTAGGTATTCTAATAAATAATAATGTCCCCATTTCAAAAAATTGTTCATAATATTTAAAAAATATATATTAATTAGCAAATATAGCCTAGTTAACAAATAATTCATTAAATTTTTTTTTTGTTTCAAAATCTGTAAAAACATTGTTAATAGGTCTACAAGCAATTATTCATTCACAAAAACACTCGCCCCCATCGTTAAATATGAGAAAAAAAATAATATTTTAATTAACTACACTTCGCGTCAAATTTAACGCACCACTAAAAGTTTGTCACATTTTCAAAGTTGATTTTCTCGCGAACCGTCAAACCGAATTTGGTAATTTTTGTTTTAAAATTGAGGTTTATTCTTTGGTTATGATGCCTTTATTAAAAAATTCTTTTAAATTTAAGTTTTGAGTATATACATATATAACCGTCAAACCGAATTTAGTGATTTTTATAATAAATTGTAGGTTTATTCTTCGGTAATAATGCGTTTATTAAAATATTTGTTTAAATTAACATTTTGAGTATATATAGGGTGCAAGTGTAATAATTAGTTTTTTTTCCAGAAATTTGAAACGCCCTGTTGGTTGTACCAGCTATAACAGCATATGTCTCTTACAATCAAACTATAGCCCCATGTTCTCTTAACATTTTGTATTTTTATTCACCGGGTTATCTTTATTTTTAAATGAAATATACATTTAAAGATTAAGGTACCATGAATAGTGTACGATATATCGAGGACATTTTATTTGAGCATGTTGTCCCTTTCTCCCAGTAATAATTTTTTACTGATGCAGGATAATGCTATATAGTGCAAGAGTACTTACATGAGGTGGGTGTTAAAACTTTAGACTGGCCTGCAAATAGTCCGGATCTCAACCCCATCGAGCATTTGTGGTATAATATGGGTAGACGACTAAGAAATCATGATTCCTTGCCTGCCTCCCTTGATGACGTAGCAAATATGCTACGAGAAATATGAAATGTCATTGATCAAGACGAGATTAGACATCTGGTTTCGAGTGTGAGCCGTCGATGTGAAGCCGAAATTAGAAGTAGAGGCAGAAATACGCGATATTGATACTCTTTAATGTTGGTTTTATTGATTTTGTTAATATTTTTGTTGTTATTGTTACAATCGTTCTTTTTACATTTTTGTATTAAACCAGAGTTCTTTTATCTTTAACTGTATATTTCATTTAAGCGACCTCTAATAAAGATACGCGGTGAATCAAAAAACAAAATGTTAAGAGAAGATGTGGCTATAGTTTGATTATAAGATACATATGCTGTTATAGCTGGTACAATCCACAGGGCGTTTTAAATTTCCGGGAAAAAACTTATTATCACTCTTGTACCCTGTATATACTCAAAATGTTAATTTAAAAAAATATTTTAATAAACGCATTATTACCGAAGAATAAACCTACAATTTATTATAAAAATCACTAAATTCGGTTTGACGGTTCGCGAGAAAATCAACTTTGAAAATGTGACAAATTTTTAGTGGTGCGTTAAATTTGACGCGAAGTGAAGTTAATTAAAATATTATTTTTTTTCTCATATTTAACGATGGGGGCGAGTGTTTTTGTGAATGAATAATTGCTTGTAGACCTATTAACAATGTTTTTACAGAATTTGAAACAAAAAAAATTGAATGAATTATTTGTTAAATAAGTTATATTTGATAATTAATATATATTTTTTATATATTATGAAAATTTTTTTGAAATCGGGACATTATTTATTACAATAATCATTAAGAGTCTACCAAAAAAAAATTCAACCATTTTCATTCAAATATGTATGAAATATGCCTACTTGTTTATAGCAATGCATTTGAGATGCGTGATTTTTCTAAATTAAACAATTGCGTTGAGCGACCTCTAAATTTTAATTGATTTCTCTCAAATTTTTACAGATTTTTATTTTCTTGATACTCTTTGAAAACCCGAGTGGTCTCGCATAGAATTCAAAACAATTTTTTTTTTGCATCACCCTAATGCTCACTTAAAATAAGAAAGGATAAAAAGTTAAAACTGTGTAAAGTAATGGTTGCGTTCATTTTCATAAAAATAAGAAATAAGACTAAAGATAAATAACTTTTAACTTTGGTTCTTATTTTTGCGTATAAAACTGCGCAAAGGACAAAATTGGTATGTGAGTTGGTTTTATGGGTTTTATGTGATGGCCATGGATCCATGGTGTCAGGGCCGGCCCGACGTTTTTTGCCGTCCCGGGCGAAGATATTTTTGCCGCCCCCATTTTATTCAGCAGGAATAGGAAAAAAAGTAGTTTAACGTAATTATTTTTTACAAATTTATTATTTTTTTATAAGAGTTTTTTATGCTTTAGAATTACTAGGTAAGGCAATATACTGTTAAATATATACACATATGCATCACTTGTCAATGATTATATCCTTTATATTATTATATAGTGAAAATAGAGTCACTATTATAGTGAGTATAATTAAACAATATTTTTAAATTATAAGAATTCTTTGATTTGTTAAAATTTACTTTCGCAATATTCCGCAATAGCTCAGATTATTACATACATAATTCTTGTTAAAATATCTTATTTTTAATGTAAAAGTATACAGACCGAGTGCACCCGAACATTTTAAGTAACTTACTTCATGAATCATCTTTAAAAGAAAATTAACTCAATAATTACGTAATGAAACATTTAATTTTCTTAGTTTCTTTAAGAAACTTTCTTGACCCATTACTGGTAATATTTATAGGTTCATTTTTTTAAATTCCGTAATGAGTTTAGCGGACTGGCAAAACCGAATGCTGCTGTGATGTACGTCAGATCATTGATTTTAGACCTCTAAAAACAATGTTTAGATGTACACAACAAAAATAAAACCTCATTTTTATATATGCAATATTGTTTAATTATAGTATAATTATTATACCTGCCTACGATGGTTCTTTTTGCAAGAATTTGGAAAAGGTTGCTGCTAGTACTCGATGTTCTTTTGTTTTTATAACAAGTTCCAGAATCTTTTTTGCGTTTTTCAGACATTTTATACTTCTAATTATCAAACTACCTTAGCAATGCACTGATTTTACAAGCCCAATCGTGATATAATATTTGTCAATTATTAATTGTCAAACAAAAGTATAGAAAACTACAGGATGTGATTGAACAAACGAATGAAAGAAAGCGCCTCTTTCAAATCTTTGTAACAAAGATATTAAATTATCTAAACTGCATTTCTCGAGGGTAATTCTTAATTCTTGATTATTATTATTCTTGATTATCATTAACAAATCGTAAAAATGCCGCCCCCCCATTAAGCCGCTCTGGGCCGTTGCCCGGTTCGCCCGTACCTCGGGCCGGCCCTGCATGGTGTTGGAGATCGCGTTTAGTGTCGCTTTCGATTGTTTACGTTTATAGCCAAAATATAATCCACAATAAAATATAATTGTGTGACATTTTTTATTTCTATGTTGTCAGCATGAACGATTAATCGCGATATTTATTTCTTATTTTAAGTGAGCATGAATACGCCTTTCACGGTGCTGTTCTGAGAGGTGATTTTTGGACTTTCTGTGAAACCTAATTTTTTTTTATATTCTTGTTAATTAGGTCATAACTAAAATTTTAAGAGCAAAATAAAAAAAATTTGACGGTTTTAATTGGCTGTTTATTAAAAATATTATGCACTCTTTCAATTATCTAATTAAAACTAGCGATTTAATTTAAATATTTAATATTTGCATAACTAAAAAAAAGGTTTTTAAATTTTTTTTTTATATATTTTACTGTTTTGTTGCAATAAACGTTCAAACTTTTAATCTAACCTTTGACGTATACATTTATGTTCCCTTAATTTATATATCCTTAAAGGTTGCCAGGAAACTTAGATCTATTAAAAATTTATTTGACGTTTGAATTGTCATTTTCAGTATACGTATTCTATAATTTTTGTTTAGTTTTTTAAAGTGTTTTTTATAAACAAAAATGAAAAATTGTAGTAAAAGTTACGAAGAAATTCATGAAATTTAACTAAGGACCGGTTTATTCATCTTTAGTAAAGTTTATCGGGCCGATAACTTTCATGTCTTGGCAATATCTAGTATCCAAAGAAATTATTCGTCAAATAAATCAAAAATGAATAAATCGGCCCTAAATAAAATGTGGCACCCTTAGAATTATTGTTTAATAAATGTATACTATACATAATACACAAACGTGTATTACAACAAAACAGTAAAATATGTATAGACCTTTTTTAAGAAAATTAACTAATCTTTAATCTGATTTAAAAAGTTATGATAATATTAAATAAAATCGCAAGTTTTAATTGGAGAATTGAAAGTGTGCATACATATTTTTAATAAACATCCAATTAAAACAAAATTAACCGTCAATTTTTTTTTATTTTGCTCTTAAAATTTTATTTATAACCTAATTAACAAGAATATAAAAAAAAATTAGGTTTCACAGAAAGTCCAAAAATCACCTCTCAGAACAGCACCGTGCGGTCCTTAGTTAAATTTCATGAATTTCTTCGTAAATTTTACTACAAACTAAACAAAAATTATAGAATACGTATACTGAAAATGACAATTCAAACATCAAATAAATTTTTAATAGATCTAAGTTTCATGGCAACCTTTAAGGATATATTAATTAAGGGAACATAAATGTATATGTCAAAGGTTAGATTAAAAGTTTGAACGTTTATTGCAACAAAACAGTAAAATATATAAAAAAACTGTAAAAACCTTTTTTTTAGATATGCAAATATTAAATATTTAAATTAAATCGCTAGTTTTAATTGGATAATTGAAAGAGTGCATAATATTTTTAATAAACAGCCAATTAAAACAATTCAAACCGTCAAATTTTTTTTATTTTGCTCTTAAAATTTTAGTTATGACCTAATTAACAAGAATATAAAAAAAAATTAGGTTTCACAGAAAGTCCAAAAATCACCTCTCAGTACCGTACAGCACCGTGCTTTAATAACTTTAAATTAAGATTATTTTTTGACGTTTTTAAAAACTAATAGAAACATTGTGAACGTTTTAGCCAGGCAAAACAGTGGGAATTATTTACTTACATTATAGACCAGTGCCGAAGCCTTTAAAAATGGTAAAAAGTGAAAAAAAATTACAGTAGGATGAAACCCATTGGAAAAGGAGGAGAATAAAATAAAAAAGAAAGAAAAAATAAATTACGGGCGATCTGACTTCGGGAAGTGGGAGGGGGGGGTTTAAGGTTAAAAAATGGTTTATCTCGATTTCCGGCAAAAATACAAGTCCTATGGAAAAAACTTAAATGGCAAAGTTGTAGGTTATAAAAAGATCTACAACTTTTCTATTTACAATTTTTTCACATAACCTCAAAATTTATGTGAAAAATTCAAATAACCAAGTTTTTGGTTTTTTATTTTTTTTTCCACGAAATTTGGTGAAAACTTGCCTTTTTATGTCCCAAATACACTGTAATTTATTTGATTTGAAATATTTATTATTTCACCTTATTTTGACTTAATATCAAAAAAACACCCTAATTTTCAATCGAAAATTCTCGCGTCAAAATATCAGCTTTTTTCAAAAAGTCGGTGTGCTTTTTGTTCGTTGAAATCTCTACTTTCTGATGGTGTAAAAAAATATACATTACTATGGTAAATGTTCTCAGAAAATGCAAAAAATATTATAATGAAAAACGAAAAAAACTCGAATTCGAAAATATAAAAATACATGTAAATCATGCTATTGAATTTAGATACTTCATTCTGATTACGTTATTCATTATAATATTTTTTGTATTTTCTGAGAACATTTACCATAGTAATGTATATATTTTTTACACCATCAGAAAGTAGAGAGTTCATCGAACAAAAAGCACACCGATTTTTTGAAAAAGCTGATATTTTGACGCGAGAATTTTCGATTGAAAATTAGGGTGCTTTTTTGATATTAAGTCAAAATAAGGCGAAATAATAAATATTTCAAATCAAATAAATTACAGTGTATTTGGGACATAAAAAGGTAAGTTTTCACCAAATTTCGTGGAAAAATTTTTTTTTTTTTGAAAAAGATAAAAATAAAAAACCAAAAACTTGGTTATTTGAATTTTTCACATAAATTTTGAGGTTATGTGAAAAAATTGTAAATACAAAAGTTGTAGATCTTTTTATTACCTACAACTTTGCTATTTAACTTTTTTCCATAGGACTTGTATTTTTGCTGGAAATCGAGATAAACCATTTTTTACCCTTAAAGCCCCCCCCTCCCACTTCCCAAAGTCAGATCGCCCGTAATTTATTTTTTCTTTCTTTTTTATTATATTCTCCTCCTTTTCCAATGGGTTTCATTCTACTGTAATTTTTTTTTGTTTCAAAAATTATCGACCCTGGTCTATTATTGCTGGGACAACTTTAATTATCATCCCGGGATAATAATTAAAGTTTTTTTTAATATTTGTAATTTGATAATTGTTGGAGCATTGTCAAAAAATAATCCAACAAACTACACATGAGATACCTATGGGTAAATTGAAAATAATTCTTTAGATCTTTTTGAAAACCCCTTCGGCTCCCATGGCTATTGCTATTATTTCTATGGCTATTGCCTTGCAACAGGATTTTGAATATCTGTCAAATTATTTTCAATTTATTCTCGCTCTTTTGTAATATTAGAGCTGATAATAAAATAATTTAAAAATTTTAGTATATTTTACAAGAACGGCACTATTTTGACGTTTCTGACTTTCGACATAACCTTTACTTATAATCTGTAAAATTTGATACGCAATTGCACATATATTATTTCCGATGTGACTGTTAACATAAATTAAGCCCAGTAAACTATTGTAGATTTTGTATTGAAATGATGAAATTATATACACAACCTGTTCGATAATGGGTGTTTTAAAGGTGGGAGTAGAATATTTTACACTTAATAAGTATCAGAAATTCACATGAGACATTTTATTCTTAAAGGCCGTATTACAGCCGGCAATTCTTCTTGCAGCAATTTTTCTTGCCATTAAGTTTTCAAGGCCGTATTGCATGTTGCAATGGCAAGACAACTTGCTGTTTATTACCGTGCTACCAACCGAAGAAAAATATACGATTTTGTAAACACTAATGTTTATTTGTTATTTAGTAGAGATAGTTAAAAATTAATGAGTGAAATGGATACTAGAACTTTGAACACAATGACAATCATAAAACAAATAACCTTAAACTGTTTAACTCAAACGCGTCTCTCTAGGGAATTTGTAGTAGGGTTGGTAACATAAAAGTTACCAGATTTCACCCCAGAATTGCCGTGAAACGGCAATAAAAATCCATCCGGGCCGATTTTCGGCAATTGCAAGAGATTAGTCGAAATGTCTCTACCGCGCATGCCTACGGCAATTTTAATTGCAATTGCCAAAAGAATTGCCGGCTGTAATACGGCCTTAAAGATAAGGCGTTGAAATTTTTTTTTCAATATCTCTTCCCGATATTACCGATCTTTTTTCTAAAAAAAAAGTTGAATGAGGTTAATTTTGTTAAAAAAAAAGCGTAAGTTGAAAAATCATACAATTAAAATTAAAATTTCATATTTTTTTATGTTATACTGTTTACACCTTTTGGACTACGCACCTCAGAAAATCCATTCAGGGGTATTTTTGTAGAAAATTGAATTTCCTACAAATTGTTCTTTGACAATTTTTTTATAACTTCAACTGTTTTGTTAATAAGAACGAAAATATAACAATTTTTGAGAAAATTCGGCTTTCGAGGTCGACACCGACTAACAAAAAATGTTAGTGGGCACTTTCAAAGAGTCACTAATATACTACAAATTCTGACTAATCGCAATGAAATACCATGAAATCAAACGGAACTATATTAATTTAAATTTAAAAAATCATGATTTACTTACATATTATTTAAATGGGAAATAAACATCAATCTAAACCCAGCTAACACAGTTAGATCAGTTATATCACATTTATGGAGTTCAAAAAGAACAGTGTTACAAAACCTAGTTTTATATATTTTACATATTTGTTATATAAAATGTATTAAGAATGTAATACGGAACGCAGATAATGTAACTGCAATAAAACCCATATCTTTAAAAGTGTTAAGTTCTGTCCTTGTTCTGTCTTTGTTACCTATCAGAAATGCTTAAAACATACAAAGAACCCAGATTTATAATTGTTACAAAACTTGATTTCGTAAAAAGTTTGAAACCAGATACATAACTGCAATAAAACTAAGTTCTTAAAAAGTGCTAAGTTCTATTCTTGCTCTGTCTTTGTTTTGTATCAAAAATGTTTAAACATGCAAGGAACTCAGTTTAATAATTGTTACAAAACCTGATTTCGTAAAAAGTTTGAAACCAGATACATAACTAAAAAGGAAATATTTCAAAACTATGATATCTTATTTACATTAGGGTTTTCCTTATTTTTAACGAATATCGAATTCAAATACGATCGTATATATTCGTTTATGTTCGGTACATATATCTCAAGATTCGTTTCCGATTGGCCTTTTGCTAGATCAGTGTTGCCGCCTGCAGATATTTTATCCGAAAACTGGACGTTATCAGAGATATAACGGTTATCTCTGACGTTATGCTATGGTATATATTGAAACAGGTATTTTTGAAATAAAGGTCAGTGTACTAATACTTATAAGTATATAATATAGTATATAGTATATTATATATATTTTTATTAAAAACATCTAAATATTTCATTTTATTAGGTACAATGACTGCCAAAAAATTTCGAACGACCTGTCATTCAGTTGATTTCAAAATGCAAAACTACCTTTAGAGACAACTAACCTTACTTTCTGAAAGTTGTCAGTTTGACGTATTTCATTGTTGATTGTGTTGTTTTAAGGTTAGATTGTCTACTTTTTGAAACTGCTTGTCATCTTATCAAAAATGTCCCTAAAGGTTGGTTTGCACAGACATTTTTTTAAATGACAGAAGTTTGATGTTCGAAATTTTTTGTGCGCCATTGTACGTTTATTTTATCCTTTTACATTTTTTTTTAATTATTCTTTTTGATTAAGTTTATTTTATTTTTAATTTAAATGTTAAAATATTTATAAAAACGATTTTCTACTCTAGCCGGTAAAATTCGGTAATTTGTTATTTTTGGTCGAGAACGTTTAAGAAATTCATCCGGCAAGTAAGTAGTAAGTGACGGACGGCAAAGAAGATCTCGAGATTGCAGGTATGTTCTTATGTTCTGTGGCAGGTATCTTAGGTTATGAGCGTGACAGTGCCATTTAATAGTTTGTTCCTCGGTCTTTGTTTCGTTTTTAACTAAATGTTTTTAAAGTGTCCACACCAGGTCTAGTGCACGAATATACATATAAGTAGGTAAGGTAAGAGACAATAATGCCCAGAAAACATAAAAACACACCAATAACATCGCTGAGTTCCCGCCAAAAAAGACGAAGTTTGGCAGCTCTTAGCAAAATTACTAATAATTTTAGAACTACAAATAAAAACCAACCTCAAATAAAAAAAAATTGCAACATAATGTGACAGATACAGAAGTCTCTGTGTCTCTGTTTCTTTTAATTGTGATAACCTACAACCCTCAAGAAACTAACCCCCCGCCCACCCAACCTATGCTCAAGAAATGAAAACCAATCCCAAAATAATATTTTTTTGCAGCATCATACGACAGATATAGATGTCTCTGATAATTCCTCGGATAATTCTTCTGTTTCTCAAGATTGTTTTGTATTTTTATGTTCTCAAAGTTGTTTTTTAATCTTATTTTTTATGTTGTAAACTGATACCTGCATTGTTTATTTTTATTTGGAAAATATATGAAAATATTATTTTTATGTTGATAACTAATACATTTTTTATTTGTATAATATATGTGAATATATATAAATATATTTATGCACGATGACATTATAATATGACAATTATAACAAAAATTCATTGACGTAAACGTCTTTTTATAGCCCGCGGGCGTTATTATGACCCAGCGGGCTATAACGAAACGTCAAAAATTAAAAACAACAATGTTACACCATTTGATATATTCGAAGTAAGTTTTTTCGTATAAATATTTTGATTTTTCCGGCAGCAGGCCGCAATTTTTCGTCTTTTCAGCTGCTTCCTCAATTTTATTCATCTTTAAACTTTAAAACTGATTGATGTCAGTTGACATTATAATATGACAATTATAACAAAAATTCTTTGACGTAAACGTCTTTAAAAACAATAATATATTAAAAATAATAATATATTAATCGTGCATAAAGTTTTGTATGCATTGCTGGCATAACTGGTTTTTATGGTCCTACGACGCTTTTCTAGCCCTCGCGCTAACGTGCTCGGGCTCGAAATAGCGCCTCAGACCATAAAAACCTTATTATGCCCTTAATACATAAATAACTATTATATATATTTTTCTTTGCCTGTTTTTTTTTAATAAAAGTTTTTTATTACATTTGATTTTTGTTTTAAACCAAATATAAGCCTTATATGAGGCGTCTAAATGCAAAACTCGAGATCCAATATTGAGTTTTGCAATTAAGGATCCCCCATGCCAGCAGCAAATTCGCAATGAATAATTTGCGCCGAAATCCGCTTAATATTTTAATAAATAAATGTATTTTTTGTCAAATGCACTTAAAGTATTTAGGTAATAATTACATTCTATAAATTTTCTTCGAGTGCATGTGGCAAAATATACATTTCTATTAAAATATTGGATTTCGCTGCAAAAAATTGATTGCAAATTGCGATTGCCTTGGTGTAGAGGATCGATAAAAAAACTGTAAATTTGATAGAAAAATTACAGAAAGGACATGTAACAAGGATGGAGCGTTTTAAAGATCTGTTATGTAAATTTGACAATAATATTAAAAAAATAAATATGTAACAAGGATGGAACTTTGATAACACATGTTTTGTAAATGTGACAATATTATTAGTGTCGCATTTACAAAACATGTTCCTTTAAAATTTTGTAACATTTATATAACAGCAATGTCAGTTGAGGCGGTCATTATTTAGAACTAGTGTAGCGCTGGTTTAAAACTTGTGACAAGTTAGAGACAAAACACGGAACTCGAGTTTTGTAAATGTTTTATATTTGTTATTGATTTTGGCTACCTGGGAAGGAACCACTTAAAATTAAAATTAAGGGCTCAAATTTTCAGGGATTTTTTTTCGATAAAAGGAACAAAATTTTCATGTGTCAGCTCTCTAACTCTAAAAGCGGTTTTATATAAATACGAATATTCGCATTTCGCAACTATTTCATATAGATGCGAACTATTTTAGGGACATTCTTTTCTCACTAGGTGATATTTGCCATGGTATTTTAGGGACTTAATTTTCTCCCCAGGCGATATTTACCATACTTGATTAACATTTTCTTTTTGTTGTTTTATGGAGATTGAGATTTTGTATTTTTATTATGGATGAACAATTATACCAGAGGCAATTATACCATTGGCGACGAAGACGTGCAATTGCGCTTATTTATTGTTAAAACGAAGACAGAATTCATTAATGAATTAATGCGCATGCGCATCACGACAAATTCGTGCGATTTTCGCAAAATATTGAATCAATCTCAAGATTCCCGCCCCCCAGATTTCAAATCTTGCGAATTCGCAGGATCTGTCGAAACGTCAAAACGCTTTTCCCGCCAAATCAAATGGACCAATAAAAACATTTTTCGTATTTCGCATTTCACATCTATATGAAACCGCTTTAATGTATTAAGTTGATCTGACAATAAAAGAAAACTTTTTTTTAAATTGAGTATTCTGGTACCGGTAATCAAGGTTTTGTAAGTAGCTCAGGCGAGCTTAAAGTGCCTAAGCACAATTCCGCGCGTGCAAATTTTCAGTGCGTAAATGCTGTCCCTGCTTTCAATGCAGTGCCTTGAACAAATTTTGTGCAAACACGTGCATTCCAACGCGTTTGCATTATGTTTGCATGCAAGGTGATACACTCTATGTTAACGGTAGTAGCTGCTAGATGTTATCTTGCTGCTTCCTTGTTTTGTTTCCATAATAACAGACTTTAGATACGAGAATCGACTTATTGACAAATGCTGGCAGATTCCCGAGCGCTTTTAGAAGCACTTTATGCCTAAGCATTTATTTATTTTTTGATTTGGAAATTGGATGTAAATGGAAGTAAACAAGAGAAAAAATTTATGTTGGTTATGTTCAGAGCTGTCAAGTAATTGAATTAAAAGAATTGAAAATATAATTGAATTACTTTTCAGTAATTGAATTACTTTAATTCAATTATATTTTAAAAACCTTAAAAGTAATTGGTGCTTCAATTACTGTCTAGAAAGTAATTGTAATTGGTAATTGTTTTTAAGATATTTGAGTAATTAAATTATTTTTTAAATAATTCAATTCCTTTATAGTAATTCACTTCATTTATTGTAATTCAATTCCTTTATAGTAATTCAATTCCTTTATTGTATTTAATTACACTGCGTGACGATTTAAATAATATAACTGCAACAGAGCCAGCTGACGTTGCCAATATCTTTATTGAATACTTTTCAAAAGTAGGTGAAAATATGGCAAACTCAATTAAAAATGATCCTCTTTCCGATTATAACCCTCTTAATATGCATAGAAGCAATTTAATAAATTCTATGTTTTTAAGACCTGTAATAAAACAAGAAGTTTTGAATACAATCAATGAACTAAAATATAACACATCATGTGGAATAGACAAATTAACTACAAATACAATAAAAAACGTTAAAGAAAACATTGCAGATAAACTAGTATTTTTAATAAACCTTTCATTTAAAAAAGGATGTTTTCCCACACTTTTAAAAAATGCTATTATTACCCCAATCTTCAAAAACGGAGATCATCTTGACCCTAAAAATTATAGACCGATATCAGTTATTTCAGTAGTGGCAAAGATTTTTGAAAAGTGCATTGCTCGAAGAATTGACGAACATTTAAACAAAAATAATTTAATTGCACCAAATCAATTTGGATTTAAAAGCAAGTGTTCTACGGAGGACGCCCTATTTAATTTTACTAACAAAATTCACGATTTACTAAATAATAAACAAAAAGTAATAGCAATATTTCTAGACTTGGCTAAGGCTTTCGATAGCATATCCCATCCAATGCTACTGACTAGATTGGAACAATACGGAATCCGTGGAGTTGCTCTAAAATTATTCAAAAGCTACTTAAGTGATCGCAATTCATTTGTAAAAATTAATAATACCCTGAGTATCTCTCGTAAAATTAGGTATGGCGTCCCCCAGGGAACCGTTTTGGGTCCAAAGCTGTTTGTAATTTACATAAACGAAATGTTAAAACTGTCAATAAAAGGCGACATACTATCATATGCTGATGACACGGTTTTACTTTTTAAAGGAAATACATGGGCTGAAGCAAAAATTAAATGCGAAGAAAAGTAAAATGTTGGCTTGATAACAATTTATTAAGTCTTAATTTTTCAAAAACAAAGTTTATGTCTTTTACAAATAGCTTGGTGACCCAACCACACTTTCAGGAAATCAAATTCCATGCCACATGTAAACTAAGAGGAGATTGCCAGTGCCAAGGTTTAATTAGAAAAACTGAGTTCTTAAAGTATCTAGGTCTACATATAAACCAAAATTTAAAATGGAAAGAACATGCGCAATACATAACAACCAAATTAAAAAAAGTAGTTTATTCATTTTATAATTTAAGAGACATACTATCAAAAAAAATACTTATTATGGCATATAAATCCATGGCAGAATCAATAATATCATATGGAATTATTTTATATGGAGCAACGTATAAAAACCATTTAAAGAATATTATAGTTACCAAGAAATGGATTCTAAAAACAATACTATTTAAAAAACGTAGAACATCAACAGACGAGGTATATCGGGAAAGTAACGTTTTTAATTTTAACCAAATATATGCTTTTAATGTTGCAAAATTTATGTATAAAAACCCAATCTTAAGAAATAGTGCTCAACACCAGTACGATACCAGGCAAAAAGGTTATGTAACTCCCAGAATTTCTTCAACACTTTTTAAAAATTATATTTGGGTAACAGGTCCCAAAATTTTCAATATTCTACCCTGTACACTAAAAGAGATTCAAAACTTTAATTTATTTTGCAAAAAATTGAAAATATTCATACTTGAAAATGAACAACTCATATGTAATTTTTAAACTATTAATTAGTGTGTACAACGTTTGCACAAAAAATGCCTTTATACGATTTTTTTGTTTTCCAATTTATTATATTAATTGCGATGTATTTGTATTTATAATTGTTTATTTTTGGAATTTGTTTTGTTACTGTATAGAATCTATAGTATTTTCCTAGGAATTAGTATTAGATTATTATTATATATTGAGTTATTATATTGATTGTGATGTATTTATGTATTTATTTATTTATTATTGAAATTTATTGTTAATACACTGCCCGTCAAAATTAACGCATAATAAGTAAAAAAATTCCAACTCTAAAACTCTTTTACCAATCTTTATGAAATTTTGTATAAAAATACTTCAACTTATATCTCAGTTTACGTGTTCGAGGGTTTTTCGAGAAAATATTTTTAAAGCTCTTTTATTTAATAATTAAAAAATACGTTCGAAAAATAACTTTAAGGGATTTTTTTTAAGTAAATAAAAAATATGCTGTTAAAGACCGTATTTTTGTTAGTATACCCTGAAAATTTTCTACAAATCAAACGAACAGTAACGAAGATACAGCTCTTCAAAGTCGGTAAAAATGACCCCTTTATTATTATTTTGCTGAAAAGTGGTCATTTTTGACGACTTTGAAGCGCTTAATTTTCGTTACTGTTCGTTTGATTTGTACAAAATTTTTAAGGTATACTAACAAAAATACGGTCTTTCACAACATATCTTTTATTTACTTAAAAACAAATTTCCCTATAAAAGTTTTTTTTCGAGCATTTTTTATTAATAAATAAAAGGGCTTTAAGGATATTTTCTCGAAAAACCCTTGAACACGTAAACTGAGATATAAGTTAAAGTATTTTTATACAAAATTGTATAAAGATTGGTAAAGGCGTTTTAGAGTTGGATTTTTTTACTTGTTATGCGTTAATTTTGATGCGCAGTGTATATAGAATATGTATTGTACATACCTTAATTGAAAAATCCTGTCTTAATAAGACAGTCTTATAACTCTGGTTTTATTTCTTTATAGATTATCTCAAGAATGGAGGAGGATACACTAAGCAATAGTGAAAGTTGTTCTTTTATCGCAGACGTGTCAGATTCAGAGGATCCAACATATACACCGGAGAAGGAAAGAAAGGAAGAGAAAAAGCGATCAATTCCGGATTTTTTAAATATAAGAAACATAAAATACAAAGTTTGTTCGGACGTTACTTCTGCTTCGTCAAGTAAAGGTTCTGAGTGCAGTGATATTTGTGATATAAGGCAAAACATTCTCGATGAAAGCCTTCAACTTGCTGTTTTACAAAAATGTCCTTATTTGGATGGGAAGTTTTTTAAAGTTACTAAGTTAAATGAGTTACAAAAAAAATGTTGAAGCACAATGCCAATTATGTCTTCCAAAAACTGTAACCATTAAAGGAACATGGGGTGTGTCTACTAACTATTTAAAACATTTAAAAAAAATTCATGACAAGGAAAATGCAATGAAAGAATATGATGATTATAAATCTACTAAGAAACAAAAGAAAGAGAATAAACCAGAAAATAAAAGAAGTAATGAAGAACAAGAAGACCTGTCAATATCAAAAAAACAGCGAAAGATAACTGATAACTTCACTAAAAGAAACATAGCAAAAATTGATCAAAACGACCTTGATAGAAGGATTTTAAATTTCATAACAAATATAATGTCTGCTGTGTCTATAATTGACAATCCTTCCTTCATTGCACTCTTTAAGGGCATGGACCTTAATGTCATAAGTCGAAATACAGCTATAAAGAAAATTGGTTTACTTTTTGCCGAATTAATGACAAAAATTAAAAATGATTTGGAAAAGTTGACTACGTGTGCACGCCTGCAGACATATGGTCGGCAAAGCGCAGAAGCTTTTTTGGACTTACATGTCATTGGATTGATGAAAATTATCAACGATGTTCTGTTGCACTTCCATGTCAGCGTTTTATGGGCAGTCATACTTTCGACAAAATAGCGGAAATATTAGATGATATACATGCAAAATTTGGATTACATACTGAGAAACTGGTGGCTACAGTTACCGATAATGGCTCAAATTTTGTGAAAGAATTTGGAGGTGGTACCCTGACAAAAATTACCGATAGAGAGTGACAACGGCGATGGAGAAGTAAGTATTCTAAATGATTTTTCCTCGTTGCAATTACCCAAACATGTTAGATGTGCTAGTCACACATTAAATCTCATTGCAACTACAGATGTCAAGAACGCCATTCAAAGTGATCCAACCTTAAGAACCCGCCACACCCATTCTATATCCAAGTGTACCATACTGAAGATGGCTGGCAAGCCAAAGACCAGCGAAATTATTTTGGAAGTACTGAGGCATAATTTAAGTTATCCAGGAGCTACGCGCTGGAACTCGTTGTTTGATGCTATTAATCAAATTTTAGAAGAAAAGGACAAATTGTGCACTCTTTTTGAAAAACTTGATTAAAAAAAACAGATGTTTAAAGAATCTGAAATAGAATACCTAACTCAATATTGTATAATTTTAAAACCTTTAGCTTCTGCTTTAGACATCTTGCAAGGCGAGAAAAATGCACTTTTTGGTTTTCTATTACCATGCTTAGGGTCTCTTTTAAAAAAATTCGAAAGAATGCAATTTGAAAATTTTAAAGTTTCTAAACCAATTCTAGACGCTTGCCATGACGCTTTACTCAGAAGGTTTCAGAAGTACTTTGACTTTTCAACAAAAGAAGATAAAGATGCAACAGTTGCAACATTTACTTTGCCACAATTTAAATTAAGATGGGTCCAGAATTTTGAGCAATTTTTAAAGAAAAACGAGGACACCAATGACCAAATAACAAAAATTATATTGGACATTGCTCAGGACCAAAAGAAAATTTATACGGACAACACACTTCAAGAAGATACCAAAAAAACAAAATAAGATGATTTCTTTGAACTAGAAAATTCAACAACTGCAACAACAAAACCTACCAGTAACAATTACAAGAAAAAAGTTGAATTGGAAATTTTGCAATACCTTAATGATTCAAATACAGAAATGACTGCCCTAAATAGTTACTCTGCCATGAGATCCTTATTTTTTAAGTTAAATAGTTGCCTTCCTTCATCGGCCCCAGTAGAAAGGCTGTTTTCTTTTGCAGAAATCGTTAATGCTCCAAGGAGACATGCATTGTCTGATCTTCTCTTTGAGCAACTGGTACTTTTAAAGGCAAACTCTATTAAATATATAAAAGACATTTATTAAGATGTTATATGTAAACCATTGTTTTTGTAAAAATAAATTATTTTTAAGATTGAAATAAGTTTTATTTTATAATTAATCGGTAATGCAATTAAATACATAGGGTATTTCAATTACTTTTAACGCAAAATAAATTAATTGAATTACTAGCAAAAGCAATTGAATTTAACATTTTTTTATTTCTTTTAGGGGTAATTGATAATTGCAAGTACTTTGAAAAAACTAAAGTAATTGGAAATTTGCACAATTTTTTGGATGTTTTTAAGATTAACAGGGGCTTTTATTTAATTATTTTTTTGTTATTTAATTACTTATCGGTAATTCAATTAAATATAGTAATTCAGTTACTTTTAAGGAATTTGACGCAGATAAAGTAATTGAATTACTAGAAAAAGTAATTGAATTATTGTAATTGGATATTTTCAATTCCTTTTAGGGGTAATTGATAATTGCAAGTACTTTTGAAAAACTAAAGTAATTGGTAATTTGTATATTTTTTTGGATACCTGGTAATTGGTACTTTAATTACTTTGTAATGGTAATTGTGACATAACTTATGTTATAATCCCGCTTTTCAGTTTTGGCGCCAAATTCAAATATCAAGCACTCTTAAAAATGCTCGAGCATTTTTAAAAGCGATCAAGCACTTTTGAAAGGTTTTTGAGCCTTTATGACCAATTTTAAAAGTTCATTCCTCTAGATTTTTATTATAATTTGCTAAAAAGCATTGTTTAAATTTTTGGATGATCCAGAATCTGGCATCAAAAAATTCTAGACATTGTTCAAAACTGTTTAAGCAGCTAAAAAACAATAATAAAAAAACTAAAATTAATGCATGGTAAGAGATCTTTTTAATTAGCACAATGGTAGCACACACACACAAATAAATAAAGTACTAAAATCAAGCCTATTTAGTGCAAATTTCGTATGCAAAAAAAATGTGTGCACATTTGAAAAAAATTCCGAGCGAGTGTCAGCTTAATATTTAATCCAGCAGACTCAAGTAAAATAAAGTAAAATTTAAACGAATCCAGTGTCAGTGTTTTTTGTGTGTGCTACAATTGTTGTGCTTATTTAATAGACCCTGTATACGAATAAAATCAAGTTGTGTTTTATTGTTTTTCTTACCTTTGTAAACCAAGGTTCCAAACTTTAATTGATCCATCACTACTCCCTGAAATACAGTGTGTCCCATCGCGGGACACTACCAAAGCTTTAACATTATCTGCATGACCCTTAAGCTTAAATAATTTGGCACAGGTCCTTGGATCCCACAGTCTTAAAGCCTTCTCGGTACTCCCACTCACTATAATGCTGCCTGAGGGGTTCATAGCTAAACTATAAATGGACTCTTTGCTTCCAATCAAACTGGAAGCTAAAAAAAGTATTTATACTTGTATGCTTAAACATAATTATTTATTGTTACTTGTAACGGTATTGTTGCTTGCCGTTAGGGCAGTAAGCGTGTTAATATCCCATAAATAAATAGATTTGTCCAACCCAGCTGAGGCCACTTGCTCTCTATCTTTAGCATATGCCAATGCTTTAACGTAATCTTTGTGTGTTCGTAAAGTGGACATACAAAATCCTTTATGGGCATTCCATACTTTTACAGTAGTATCAGAACTGGCTGAAATCACTACAAAAATAATTTTTTTTAAGACAGCTAAGACAACTATAATTATTATTATTAATATGACTTTATTGCAAGAAAACATTTACATAGAAGTAAATATAAATGTGCACTCCCAGGTGAAAAAGCAATAGCAGATTTATGTTGTACGATCGGATTATTTATACATTTATATATGTATATGTATATATAAATAAAGTTGGTGTTTTCTGGACTAATCTCCAAAAAGGCTGAATTGATTTGGACTGGGCTTTCATTGGCAGGAAGAGGAGTTTTCATCCCTTACTTTTATCTCCTAGGGGGTTAAACTTGACTGACAAACAAAAACATTAAAAAATGTTGTTTAAGATTATTTATTAAGAAGAGTTCAAGGTTTTATATTAATAATAAAACAATTTCACCAAGTTTATAATAAAAATAAAATCATAAAATAAAAAACAGCATCAATATTAAACATTTTAAAATAAATTTACTTGATCACATCCAAAAAACCTTTGATTATATATAATGATTTATTTAATGTTGTCCTCAGTGGCGTAAATAGGATTTGTGGGCCCTGATACCGTAAAGGCCCCCCTGCCCTCCCATTCCTAAACTCTTACAAAAATTTGTTTTTGTTTTTGCCGGTAAATAAAAGTAAAATATAAATAAAAGTATAACATAAATAAAATATACATTATTTTTGTATGTGCGTAGATATATTACAAGTATATATAGTTTTAGGTGTTTTAAAAATTGCGCTACCTAGCCTTCGCCTCAGCAAAATCATTTATTACATGTTTTAAATCTAAATCTTTCGCATCCTTGTGTTCAATGGCCAAAAGGGAGAGATTGTGAAATCGTACTTCGTATGTAGTTTTTAATGATCTTTAGTTTACTGAACGCGCAAGCCGCTTCTTGCCCCCTGCATCTACATCGTATAAGCATAGCACACACGACACAAGCTTAAGGGACAAACTGCATAAGTAAATTTTTGGCTTTGTTGATTGCTATTTAATTGACTTTAACATTTTTTGATTATTGTGCCAGGGGCACTGATGCATTGCATCCACTTGCGGCCCTATAGTTACGCCACTGTTACTTGTATACATATTATATTCTGTATTGTTACGTTAATTGTTGTAAGTATAATATACATATTATGTATAAGATAGCTTTTTGGTAAATTAAGATTTATTATATTTATTTACAGAAAATATCCCAAAGTGGCCTATAACGGAAATGGAACGGTAGCGAGATGGAAACGGGCAAGAAACAATCGTTTTTATATATATAGACACCCACTATCCATACACAAATAACAAAAAAGAAAGCAATATCAAGGGCAAAACACTTTTCCGGACCAAGGGTTAACGAACCTTGGAATAACTACCAACAACCTTATCAAAATACACCAATTCATCTGTGTACCTGTCATTGAGTATGGGTTTCTATTATTCCTCAATTGCAAAACTCCCTCTTTAATAAACATTCAAGTTGCAAAAACATCCTTCCTAAGAAAAATTACCAAAATCTGTCATCCAAAAAATCCTCTTCATAATGACCCCAATTCTATTCTTTATGAAAAACCAGGAATAACACCAATAATGGACAGAATGCCAAACCTAGCTGCCAGATATAGAGAGAGAGAGAGAGACAAGTCCTCTGAAATTCTTTTGGAATTTTGTCTGCCAAGAGCAGAAAATGCAAGAAACGGGTATCCGCAAAAAACGTTACACGACTACATAGTAAATATTATATTATACACAGACTGTGTACTATAACACAGTGTCGAAAATTATCTGCTCACCATTCTAACTCCGTGATTATTGGAGCTACAAAGTCGGTGAAACCAGAAATACCCTGTACATTTTTACATAGTTTAAAAAAAATTAATTTAGAACAAAACATTATTATTACCCTTAACTTAAATAAACCTTAATAATCACTTGAACTTTCTGATTGTTGTTAAATTTAATTTAATTTAAATAAAGTAATAATTTGGTTATTTCAACAATCACAAAGTTCAAGTGCCTCCATGCTTAAAATACCCCATAGAGACCCTGTTCAAACCGATAGATATTAGTTTCGGAATGTATGGTTTTTCTATAGTGTGTATTGGTATGTATAGGACCCATAGCTGGGATTTATGGTTGTTTTATAGGGATATCCACCCTTGATTTATTTGCCATTGGTTTCAATGGGGAAAATACACATAAATGTAGAAATTAGTTTTTCCCCCATAGGACCCCATAGGTTTTAATAAAATTTAGTCAAATGTTTTATGGTTGCTCTATAGGGATATCCCTATATACCCTTCATTGAGTTATTTGCTATCGGTCTCAATAGGGAAAATGTAAGTTATGGTGTGATGGTTGAAATAACCAAATAATTACTTTATTTTAACAACAATCATGATTATGCAGAAAGTTCAAGTGATTATTAATGTTAATTTTCAAGTTTAGGATAGTTATGCAACAATTTTTTTTCCCAATTAAAAAACGTCATTTATGTGAATATTTCGGAAACCCTATGTTTAATTGTTTTTTGTTTTTACCATTTTAATCAGACGAAAAATTTTTACCAATTGCATTTTTTTTTATTTAACCGACTTTGTAGCTTCAATAATAACGAAGCTAGCAATGGTAAGCAGATATATTGAACTATTGATAGTTTGCTTTGAACTATCAATAGTTTATTCAAAAGTAAGTTAAATTTATTTAAATACATATATTATTAATTTTATTTAATGGCAACAATATTATGAGACAAAATAATTATGAATAATAATATTAATGTATTACAGTGACAATTATTATGTAATGAAATTAGTCGCATTTTATCCAATTAAGTTTTTGACAGATTTTTTTTACATAGATTTAAGATGTTTATGTTTCTTGTCCTAGATTTTTTATCCCAATTCCTCAAAAAAAAAATTAAAGTAGGTAGGTATAGAAAATTTAAGTTGATAGTACTATTGATATAGTACTATTGGTATATCAATAATTTCATAACAAAATAATACCTATATATTTTTTGTAAGAAAATGATAAAAACTCCCAGGCCAATTATTTTGAAAACTAAAAGTGACATTTAAATTCTGTAAACGCGTTTTTAGCCTCTATGATTGGCTTCACAACTGTGTAAAAAATTTGTTTAAATAATACAAGATGTAAGTGGCGCCACTGTGCAAAGAATTTTTTCGATGACAGGAACTTTTAAATTAATTTTTGATCAAATTATGTCCCATACAAATTTTTGATAAATCCAACATGAAAGGAGATATTTGGGGTTAAGTTTTTTTTAAATAATTTTAACTAGTATTTTAATTATAAATATTTTTAATATCCTTTAGCAGATGTTCATTTAATTCTGGTAATGATAATTTTAGTGATATAACGCTCGTGTAGCGCTAACTAGATTAAAATTATTACGTCCACTGAAATAATTGGCCTGGGAGTTTTTATTGAAACACCCTGTATATTTTTAAAATAACATTATTATAAATTTGTGATATCCTGGCTGAAGGAGGTGATATAATAAATATATACTGTGTGATCCATTTGTTTGCGACTCACCCCTGTAAAATCTTTATTTATTGTGCGAACTTGGTACTATTAAAATAAGTTTAATTTTATTTCAATGTTTTTTTCATGGATAACTTGACAGAATAAATTTTTGTAGTTATTATTGTGCATGTTTATATACTTAAAATTTTTCAATAAATAGGGTCGTTTTGAGGTGTGGAGAATCCAGTGCCATTCTTAGATTTTATTTAAAAAAATTGCTAATATGAATTAATTAAAAATTTACTCTTAAAAACTGACATAGAAGGTCTTGTATACAAATATGGTGTTTTTGCTCCAAAAATACAGTTCATCAAGATCTACACTTTAAAACAAATCCAGTTAGTCACAAACAAATGGGTCACACTGTATATAATAGGAGGTAAGTCATTGGCCCTTTAATAAGAACATTTATTAGAATTAGACAACCCCTAAAGTTTTAAATGTTCAATTTAGTTTTCAGTTTATTATCAACCCCAAGTTGGTGTCTTTAAAGTTTTACTTATTTGGAAATGTAAAGGTTACATCTTAAATTTAAGTCTAAATGCTCTTTTAGGTTTTTAAGACCTTATTAAAAATTATATAAACAGGTCTTACAGTGTCTTCCGCCACAACAAATAATTATATCGTTCACCCAGTCAGTATGGTGTTCCATCCCATTCAAATATCTTTCATGTTCGTAGACCCTTATTATAGAGTCCCTTCCAGCAGAGTAAAGTCTATCCAGAGATGGATCCAATTGAAGGGCGTTTACTCCGGAACGATGCCTTTTTTCTTCGGCCTCGCATATTACCATTGAAACCTAAAAAACACCATAAACATACTTTCTTTGAAAATGTTTTTCTGTACAAAAGACTAACCTGGACTTTCTTGCGGGTGTTTTGGTTTCCTGACTTTATGTTAGCCATTGTTTTATTATTTTTTACATCCCTTTTATGAATTTTGGCTAAATATTTGCTGTAAAGGCCGAAAAACTAGGCAAGAAAACTTGTTGACACCGATTTTTTAGGTTAGGTAAATGTCAATTTTAGGGGGTAGGGGAAAATCACAAAACTAGTTTTGTGGGGAAAATACATAATTTATGTTTTCTTAATTTAGCGAGATCAAGTTACTTATAAATATAAAATAAAATTATTATCGTTATTAGCCTTAGAATAAGTATTTAATATAAAAACAAATCAAATTACATTAGTAATTTATAATTTTATTTGTTATCTGGGTTGCCTATAGGCAGTGTTGTAACGTATCTAGTTACAAGTAACTAGATACAATATCTAGATACTTTTTATGTATCTGTTTGTGTAACTAGTTACTTATCCCAATCTACTAACTATAACTGTAACTAGTTACAAATTCTAAGTAACTAGGTGTGTTAAGATACAAAGATACATTTTTAATTAAACTGCGACTATTATTTATTAAAAAAAAATATTATAAAAAATAAGTTATTTTAAATAAAATATTATAAAAAAAATAAAAATAATAAACATGTATATTTTTGTTGTCACTTTAAAATTCCCTTTTATTTCTATTTTAAATTTTTTAAAGCAAAAAATAATTTGTATGTATCTTAAAGTATCTAGATACTTTTTGAAGGTAACTGTATCTGTAACTAGTTACTGCAATAAAATATGTATCTGTATCTAGTTACAAATTTTGGTAAGTAACTGTAACTGTAGCTAGATACTGAAAATATTGTAACTGTTACAACACTCTGCCTATAGGTTATTAGAGCAATCTATAGATTTTGAGATTTATAATTTTTTAGTTGTTTGTAACAATAAATATAAATAATATGAATAAAGAACTAAAAAAATATAGGTGAATCTAAATAAAGACTGTAATCTTATAATCTTTTTATATAGTTCTTTTATAATATGCAACAAATAACAAATATGCAATAGCTAATAATATACAATCTACACATTTTTTAAAGTAAAAAAAAAACAAAGTTATATTTATAGGTAGTTTTATTGGAAAAAAATAATATAGTTGATTAAATAAACTGGATTAAATACTGACAACAACTTTTCCTCTTAGATGCCCTTCCTCAACACACTTAAAAGCTTCTGGTAGATTTTCAAACTTAAATTCTTTATGAATTACAGGTTTAATTTGTCCTTTTTGTATTAAATTATTAATAAATCTAAACCCATCACTTGATGGCACAAAAAATCCCCATTTCCATTGTTTACCACCTTTACTTAAATTGGTTTCAAATAAAGATTTAGCACTTTCAGCAAAGCCACACAACAAACCACTTTTGTCAGTATTAACTAACAAAGGGGAATTTAAAGTTATGAATTGATCATAACTCCAATCTGATGGCACATTTTCAACTCCAAATTTGGCACAGTCCAAAATTATGTGATATTTTTCACAAGAAACATTTTTAAGGTAGTCAGGATCATTATAGTCAAAAACTACATCTGCCCCAAGGTTTTTAACCATGTCTACAGCATTTGTAGAGCAAGAACTGTACACAGTACAATTTTGTGATTTAAGTAATTGTACTGCTAAAGTTCCCACACCTCCTGACCCTCCTAAAACCAAAACCCTGAAATTATTTGTATTTTTCATACACATATTTCCAAAAAGATATAAAGCACTATAAGCTGTCATAGCAGCATAAACTATTGATGAGCTTTCTAAATGACTTAAATTATATGGCTTTTTCTGTATGTGGTATTTATCTGCAGTTATTATTTCTTTGAATGAACCCTGTTTGTTAAGAGGTATAAATCCGTAAACTTCATCACCTATTTTAAAGGTATCAACATTGTGTCCTTTGCTCACAATTGTTCCGCTAAAATCTCTACCTAAAATAAAAATGTTAATAAAATATTAATTAATATTAAATAAACTAACCAAAGGTTAAGGGAAATTCTATATTCTCTTTCCTAATTAATGATATTAACGTTTTTCCATACCCTTTCATCATCATTAAATCAATGGGATTAACTGAAGCAGCTTTAACTTCAATTTGTACATCATTGGGGCTATCAATAATTGGTACTCTTGATGACATTAGCTGTAATTCCTCTAAATCTCCATATGAATGTATTGCCCATTGTTTTATTTTATTATTTTCCTTTAGTTTTGCTGTTGTTATTGCTCTTTTGGGTAATTTTAAAAAGTTTATAGTATTTTTTAACATTTTGACAGCAGTAAGGTTATATTTTGTAGTAGTTAAATTTATTCGTTTAAATGAACTATTCATACAGTGTTGCCAGCCTTTGAGAATCAAATTTCCCACAAAGAGGGTAAAAAATTCCCTTTTTTACGAAAATTTTCCCACGAATTTTAAAAATGATAAAGTTTATTTTGGCATGGGTATTTTTGTTTTTAAGAAGAAAAATACAATATTTTGAGAAACGGAGAAATTTAAATTAAAAAAATGATAATTTTTTTTAAATCATTCATTTGATGAACTAGACATTACGAATTGCGTTTGTAAATAAAAACTAGTTTAATCTAACACTTTTTGTTTTATACAGCTCATAAAATAATACTTCACCAGCTTTTACAAAAATACTACACAGAAACACAGGCCCACTTATTGCTACAAATCGCACGGATAATTCGGTAAATCCCCGAGTATATTTCAAATTGCAAGCAGGGTTGCCGTTTTGCCAGTAATTGAATGTGGACCAGGAATTTACCAGTAAAAAACTTGAAAGTTGGAACGAAAATTTTTATGGCGTGAATTTCTGTAAAACTGTGATTCAACTTGGATCATTCAAGTGTGATGCGGAGTATATACACTGTATTTATAAATACAGTGGCGTGCAGGACGGGCCTCTCAGGGCCCGCGGTGCGGGGGGGGGGCCCGACCTTAAGGGGGCCCCGTAGAGAACCACATTGGGTGGTATAAGTGACAAAGGGGCCCCAGCTCAAAATTTGCGGGGGGGCCCCCGATCACCTTTGCACGCTACTGTATAAATACCCTGCTAAAAAATAAAATTAAAAATTAATTGCATTGTATGCAAACCAAAAGTATTCTGCCAGGAATACAACGTAAATTTTTTGCCAGTAATTTCCAGTAATAGATTTTAGTTAAGCCAGGAATGGGGCTGGGTCGGTTGGGTTGGGTTGTTGGGTTTGGGTTGGTTTCGAAGCTTCGCAATTTTTCTGTACCTAGACGTTAGTCACTGAGCTCGCAAGCGCGAGATGACTCGGTAAAGCAGCGGGACTCGGCAAGCGGGCGGACTCGGGACGTTGGTTAAGGAAAAAATATCTGCGGCCAGGATGTATCCTCATCATCAGTGACGTCACTATTAGGCCGCTGGTTTGTTGACTTTGGCTGTCCACAAACTTGATATGTTTAAGCTGTTATTTTTAAAAGAAAAAGTAGTACCTATTATAGGTATAATACTACTATAGTAAACATTTTTTGGTAATTTTTTTTTCATGAATGTTGATTGGACTTTTCTTTTCTAGTTGTTTTAGTTGAAAATTGATAAGACTTTACAATTTCCCACGAATACATGATTTTATGTTAAAATTTCCCTTTTCCCTTTGGCACTTCAAATTTCCCACGAGTTGGCAACACTGTATTCACAATCCACACAACAACCTTCGGTCATCTATGACAACAATTGTGCATACCTACTAAAAATCACTGCAACCGTTAATGCTGCAACCTTATGTTCTGTGGCTGCAACACTGCACAGTTTAACGGCGGCCATTTTTGTTGTTTACAATTCTTGTGCTTTGGGTTTGTGCTCTGTTTATACAGATTAATAATCGTTTTAAACGTTGGGTTTCTTACTCCTCTTTTGTAAGAATTAAACCTTTCAGGGCTGTCATCAAACTTTCAAATGTCAATTTTAAGGTTAATTTGTGGGTTATGGTAAATTAACCTTAAAATTGACATTTGACAGTTTTTTTTTACAAAACAGAAGTAAAATGGCTGCCCTTAGCACTTTAAGGCCTCTTAAAAGTGCCTCTGTAAATCCTGATTTATAGATTGCCTTCCTTCCTTCTTCTCTTCCTCCCGTAAAAGATGAACAATACAAAATGTGCTGTTTATAGATTCCCGTACGGTAAACTATAAATTGCACTGCGATTTTCGTATTGTTAATCTTTTACGCACATATCATATGTGCGTAAAAGATTAACAATACGAAAATCTGGACATATGTGCTTCCTGTGTGTAACTATATGCTTTTACGGAAGGAAGGAAGGAAGGAAGAAAGGCAATCTATAAATCAGGCTTAAGAAACACAACGTTTAAAACGATTATTAATCTGTATAAACAGCACAAACCCAATGCACAAGAATTGTAAACAACAAAAATGGCCGCCGTTAAACTCTGTACAGTGTTGAAGTGATTTTTATTATTTTTACTACGAGATATCTGTATACGCCAAAGGAGCGCATTCGAAAACTCGCAAGAGTGCACTCTGGATACACTCCAAGTTTACCTTGCGCGTTCGAATTCTCTGGTATATACCTATATAGAAATATGCAACTGTCAACTGTTCGAAACAGCAAGTATATGCCCAGAGTGCACTCTCGGTTGTCCAAGCTTTAGACTTGGTTAAGTTTTACCCGTCATGCGCATAGGGTACATCAAAGAATAATTTGTATTTACATTCATATAATTTATTTATATCTGTTTAAAATTCAATAAAACAAGAACGAAAAACACTAACGAAAATAACAAGAAGGTCAGGTATAATGTAAAGTCACGTGATTATATACCTATCCTTATACCATATCCAAAGTACACTCTCATTTCGAACGCACTCAAGAAGTATCGGGTTTTCGCAACGCGCGCGCCATCTGGTGGAATGCATTGCGTGAATTTAAGAATTGTCAACAATACATTTATAGCACCGATTATACATCATTTTTAAATAAATAGGTAGTTTTTTTACAAAAGAGAGGAAGGCAGAAGTCTCGACAAATTTTGTTCAATTGCACAGCTAAATCGCGCACGTTATTTGTGTTTTACGTTGCAAGGAAAAAATTAAAAAACTTTTTTAGTACTCGATTTCGATTGATTATTCCTTATATGATTGATTAAGAAACTCTACGCTTAAATGCTTATATTCCCGGACAACAATCGGGATTTCCTGGTGAAGTCATGATGATATCACAACGTGATTTTTTTATCACGCTGTGATATCCTGAGTGCATACACATGCTTTATCACAGTGATATCATGTAGAACTCACGGTGTGATATTTGCAAAATTTGCGCATGCGTATGAGCCCTGTGATCTGCGAATTTAAAACCTATAGGTTTTAAATAGCTATAGTTTGTTATTCATATTACACCGTTATAATTTATAAAACGTTGTTTGAATATCACGAATGTTGTCCGGGTTCAATTAAAAAAGATATTCCAATGTTTAACAAAACGTGAACGTTTTGTTAAACATTGTATTGTAATAATTAATTAATTAATATAATTAATTAATTAATTAACTATAGTTAATTTAATTGAAGGAAAGATTGAATGTATACATACAAATATTTAACCACAAAAACTGTTGATATGTACCTACCTATACGGCCATTCCACGCGTAACGGATGGGACAGTTGCAAGTTTTTATTTACAAAATAATATTGTTACTAATGTCAATTTTTTATAAATAGTTCTAAACAAAAGTTGTTTAACAAGGTTTTTATTTGACAAAATTATAATACCTATAGGTATCGTGGTTGTCTGTTTAATTCCTTAAAAATTAATTTTTTTTTTATTCAAAAAAAGTACTAGCAGTTAACCACGATACCTAATTTTGCCAAATAAAAACCTTGTTAAACAGCTTTTGTTTAGAACTATTTATAAAAATTTGACTTTTTCTTTCAATGTACGAATGTGTCCCATAAATGAATATCAAAACACCGATGGCATAAAAAATCATGTTGTGATTTTTTATGCCATCGGTGTTTGGATATTTATTTTTGCGCCACATTCGTACATTGGGAGAAAAAGTATACGGCCATTCCACTCTTATGGAGTCTCCAGAACGCGCTTGAGAAGTCCGTCACTTAAGATGATGGAATTCCATTGAGCCCAGTACGATTTCACATTCGGCGAATATTGGGCGACTTCCTGCCACGTTGGTTTGCGGTATATTCTTCCGGGCACGGTCTTCTTGACAAGGCGTCAGCATTTCTATGGATGGTCCCAGCCCGATATTCCATGTCAAAGTCCTGTAGTCTCTCAATCCATCTTGCTACCTGTCCTTTAAGATTCTTAAATTGAATAAGCCATTTTAGGGCAGCATGATCCGTTCTTAGCAATAAAAGTGTTCCACTGATTTAACCACTGCCAACAGGTCGCGACGAGTAACACAGTAGTTTCATTCTGGTTTGGATATAAGTCAACTGAAGTATTCAATAACTTTCTCTTTATCTTCTTGATTCTGCGACAAAACAGCTCCCAGGCTCACATTGCTGGCGTCCATGTCCAAAATAAATCCACCATCCTGGAGAGGATAACTCAGGACTGGTGAGCTGGTTAACACGTTTTTCAGGTCCTCAAAGGCTTCATGGCACTCGTCGTCCCATTGGAATCGTCTCTTTCCCTCCGTCAAACGTGTCAAAGGCTAAGCTACCTTTGCAAATCCTGGTACGTACCACCTATAGTAGGTGCATAATCCAAGACAGCTTCTTGAATCATGTTTGTTCTTCGGTATTGTCCATTCCCGCACCGTTTTCACCTTTTGTTTGTCCACTGCCACTCCTTGACTTGAAACGACATGGCCCAGATACTGCACTTCCCTCTGGAACAAGTGACATTTCTTCGGGCTAAGCTTCAGGCCGGAAATTCTTAAGCGCTGAAATGATTTTCCAACCACAATGATATCATCAAGGTACACCAAGCTTGTCTTCCAAGATAGCCCCTTTAAAACCATTTCCATGAGCCTTTTAAAAGTTGCAGGGGCATTACATAGTCCAACCCAGATAGCATTTGGACGTCCGGCCAACGTCGCATATGACAACCCGACGTCGCAGCAAAAACCTCTTTACTGATGTATTTTTAGCCATCACTACTAAAATATTTCCCAAAATTAAAAATTGACTTTCTTGTAGCAGTAAAATAGAGATTTCTGGTGTCTCTTTATTGATCTTAAAAAGCTCTTTGCCGTCGATAATAAATATTTCATTTAATATTTCACAATAACAAAATACAAATTAGTAACAGGAAAAACGTTTTTCAAAAGAATTTTTATTTGTTTTTATTAAAAACTTTGCTGCCCCAATAAATACAATTTCTTAAAATCCGTATTTCGGGTGTTTCCGCCCTATTCGGGTATTTTCGCACGCTTCGGCGTTCAAACGCGTTGTCCGAGCCTGCCGGCACATTCACTGATTGTTTGTGGACGGTACGTTGAGCTTGAAAATGAATAATAATTTAATTATTATTATTCAAATTAAAAAAGTGGCCAAGAAAATATTTTGTTTACCGTTTGTTGTGGGTGATCCGTCCTGTGACTGGCTTTTTTCTCTGGACTATAATAGCGTACAAGAAAATTCTAGAAGAGTGGGGCTTCTTCATTTTTATGGAAAATTTTGAAAGTAAGTTGACTTACCTATTTTTTAATGTAAATTATTTTCTTTTAAATAGAATTGGCAATATTAGTGTAATTTTTGAAGTACTTATTATTAGAGTAAGTAAAGGATTTATTATTATTAGAGTAAAGGAATTCCTACCACCCCTAAATTCCCGCCTTTGCGTATCTACCACTTGCCTTTACGTATCTATAACTTACCTTTCCTTCTCCAATTTAAATTGGAGAAATACAGGTATAAGTGATGGATACGTAAAGGCAAAGGCGGGCGATAGATACTTAAAAAAAAGGCGGGCGAGTTCATTAATTGCAATTGTATCCATCACTTATACCTGTATTTCTCCAATTTAAATTGGAGAAGGAAATGTAAGTTATAGATACGTAAAGGCAAGTGATAGATACGCAAAGGCGGGCGATAGACAGGTAAAAGGCAAAGGCGGGCGACAGACACGTAAAAGGCAAAGGCGGGCTAGTTCATTAATTGTAATTAAGGGGTGGTTGTTAATGGCAATTAATGGACTTGAAAACAATAACTTTGTTTTATCTCAGAACTGAATGTCTGCAAATTTCTGAGATAAAAGTTATTGTTTTCAAATTTATTTTAATTTATTTTTACTGATCAAAGGCATTTCTGGAAGAACAACTTGTATAGTGATAATTTATCGGGGGTTAATAAACAAGAGGTCAATTTTTTACCGGATAATTTTTCTTTACGAAAATCTTTTTGCCATAAAAATTAGTCGAGAATTTAGGTCATTTTTCCAATGTCCCTTAATTCGAGATTTTAATGGAAAAAACGTAGATAATTAAAAAAAAAATTATTAGGTTAAAAATTTACCTCGAGTGTATTATGGGAAGATAAATACATGAATTTAAATATTTATATATATATTTATACACCGTATATACGTATAGCTTGCAAATGAAGGTATACCGTATATAAGGTATACCTTCATTTGCAAGCTATACATAAGGAAAATACATTGTAGGTAGACCAAACAAGTCGAAGTCAGCGCGAATCGAAAACGTTCCCAAAAATTATTTTGACGCGTCGACGAGCAGGCTGACATGCGCCGTAACAGGTGACCATGTCTACTCGCATCTGGAGTGCCATTTAAATGATTAAATAATTAATAAATAATTATTTTCATTGAAATATTTTTTTAATTTTGTATGTTAGGTATCTTTTTAGTAGAAGTAGTTAATACATTATGTATTATACATATAAATAAAAAAATGTTTGTTTAATAACTTTGTTTATTTCTTTGATATTTATTAATTACCCTACACTTTAGGCTTTTTTCTTTTTTTATTGGTGCAAATATGACTTTTTTATTTTAAACCTTGGTGTTTATATAAAGCGTCTATACAGGTTACCACAAATTCAAGTGCATCTATTGGTACTGTACTGGAAATACCTACAATGTTGGGTTAATTTAAGACAAAGTTGGGCTTTTTGATGATAAATAAAATGCAGTTATGCCATTCAACATTTTAATCTTAAGTACGATATCACTATTACATGAAGAAGAAAATGACTGGAAGGATACCATTAGGTCGTAGACATACATTTTTATTTTTTAAAATCAATCCGCAAAATTTTTTATTTTAAAACGCCAGTATGGCTTAAATATAACTTTTTCACACGTTTTATCTTAGCACAGTAAATTTGTGGTACCCTGTAGCTATAGCTGCACTTGAAATCTATAGGGTGTCACCAAATAAGATATCATCATCTTGGGGATGATGTTCATGCCAAGTTTTTCCTCTATCACTTTTGCATTAGTGGTACTATTTTTGAACAAAAAAAATCATAATAATCTTGGAAGCCAGACAGTAGTAGCATTAATTCAAAAATGAGGAAAAACTACTTTGGCGTGAACTATCATCCCCTCAAGGAATAACATCTTATTTGGTGACACCTTGTATGCCAACGTACAAAATAAACAAAATAAAATTTGCTACCATTACAAAAAAAAACACTTAGGGACAAGAAATAACCTTCTTGTGCTATATAATTTGTTTTATTGCGGAAGGAGATACTTTTTTTGTTATTAAAAAAAAGATTGTTTTCTGCAGTAAATAAATGTTAAGGTACAAGAAAGATCCTTTCTGCCCCTACAATATTGTTTATTGCTGCAAAAAAGAAGCTTTTCACTATAAAAAAAATATATTTTATCCATGGTAGAAGTAATGTTTTTAGCAGCACATGTCTCTACAGAGACAGCTACGTATTTTTGTTGTCATTAAAAAACATTTCTGGCATAGCAGAAATTTGTTGTTGCCTTATTAAAAGATTTTATAGATATTTATTGGTTACTTTATAACCACACAAAGTTACTTTTTAGGCATAGAAAAATTACTTTGTAGCACAACAGAATTATTCTTTGCAAAGTAGTTTGATTACCACAGGAAAGTCTGTTCAGCAAAGTGCGTTATCCTGATATAGTAAAGTGTTTGGCTGTTCCCTATTTAAGCAAATGATTTAGTTGCTGAAATTTTAGCAAGGAACATAAAGAGATTTTCTCAGTTTTCTCTACCGCGGTATGCCACGTCTACACGACGACCTACTTACTCATATCTGCACCAAAATGGGGAATAAAAATCCTGGTCGGTACGACGTCGGACCCGACGTCGGATTAATAAAGAATTCCATACTAAATTCAACACTAGCTCCCTCTTGATTAAGATTTTGTATTTATATGAGTACGAATATTTTTACTAACAGACAAATTATTTGTCACAAATATGATGGCATCAAAGTTTGATGATCAAACGAAACAATCATGTTGACTACTGTAGTGTAACACTAATAATAATTAAAATATATTGGTGTTATACTGGGTTATACTTAAAAATTACAAACGCAGGTTACTTTACTGATGAATGTGACCAAGGTAGATCGACAAAAATTAAAGCGCCCTAAGAATTTGATAAAATAACCTCTTTTTCTGAAAATATATATATATATATATATATAATATTTTTTTGTTCAGCTACCTAGGTATCGATGTAAAAATTTACCAAAACACCATTAAATAATATGAGACATGATTTTATTCTTTATTTTAAACATTAAATGGGAAAAATTGAATATTTGTCAGTTGCAAATATGGCCGCTTAAATTATTTAGTTTTATGAGTAAATAAAAATGGAGTCGTTGGGAAACTCCTAGAGATGGGCTAAAACAACTAACCCAGTTCTTCTGAACAGGTTTCTGTAAAACGTACTTGAATATCTGTACGGTTTTTTTGGCATTACTAAAAATAATAAATTACACACAAACAAATACCTCACTTTCAAATTGAAAGTTTTAATAATAAACATTTTTGGACTACAGACCAATGTCGTCATTTGTATTACTTTGCAACGTCATACATTTGAACTACGTCTGACCATCGTTGCCGAAATCCAGTAATAGTTCCTAGATATAATTAAACGTTGGACGGACGTCGACAGTGGACAAATTTTAATACTATAATAGATATTATAGCCTCCGACGTTGTATAGTCGTCGTCTAGACGACTTTTTGCAGCTTGAGATTATAAGTCCACTTTGATTTGCACAATGACCGACGTTGGCATTGGTAAAGATTTGGTCGGCACTCGCGAAAATGTGCGAAAATGCTATTTGGGAAACGGCATGATGGTAAACCGTCACAGTCCTGCACCCACGGTAAACGCCGTCTTTTCTCTATCTTCTGATGCCATTTTAACCTGCCAGTAACCGCTCTTTAAATCCAGAGTCGAAAATATCTGCCCCCTTCTCCTCGACCCTACCTAGTTTTCCGACTGAGACGAAGTCAGCTCCATCTGGCTTACTCTACAACGACTTCGTATATGTCCCACGGATTTCCTTCTCTGGTAGATTCTCTTTAAGAACTCGCCTGATTTCTTCAATTATACTGAGTTCCTCCTCTTTCTCTTCCTCGACTCTTCTAATTCCAGGCGGGCCCCTGCAGCTCTGCCTTGCCGCCTCGAATTCCAAAGCTCGGGCCAATGCATCAACCAGTTGGCTCGGACGAGCCAACGTCAGAGCCGGTCTTGTTTCGTTGTTCCGAAGTCCATCCAAAAGGGCTTGAACCGCTAATCGTTCCATAACGGTCGTTGGCGTAGCTGGATATGCTAGCCGGACTAACCGTGCAATATCAGCCTCAAATTCTTCCAGTTGTGTCTGGTCATATCGCAGTTCCAGATGTTTTACCAACGCTTCGTAATCTGCTTGTTCATTGGGAGAAAGTGTCTGCAAAATGTCCGTTGCATCTCCGCATAAAGCAAGAGTCAATGCTGTAGCCTTTTCTTCTGGTAGCCAGCCATTTGCTATTGCTGCTTCCTCAAATTGACGGATGTAATTTGTCCAAGAACTTTTTCCATCGAACTGAGGTGGTTTCATCCGAACTCGGCTCCCCTCCTGCACTGCTCCTTGTTCCGCCAGCATCATTTGTAAATTAACAGCTGTCAATTTACTAATTATTTCTTTTATTTTGACTTTCAATTTATCATCCAATTCCATCCTTACGTCATTCAATTCAAGCCTTTCGTCTCACTGCGTTTCAATTCTCGAAAAAGTGGGCGAAATCCAAAAAATTCATGTTTTTTGGTTCAGGTAAATTGTAAGGTAGAGAGTTAATTAATATCAGGCTAAGTTGAGCGCTTTGGTGGGGGATCATGTGGCCGTTAATTCAATTAAATATCGAATCGGCGCGAGATTTTGGTAAAAAGAAGATGATTTATCAGTGCCGCGGCTTGAAGTTTGTTCGTACAGAGCGGCTACCGAAATACATGTATATAATTGTGCCTGAACATAGAGATGATGGATGGGGTGACATTCCTTAGACCGCTCAACTTAGCCTGAACGGACAGTACCTGGCTCCATCTTGTGTCAAAGGAATTTTGTATAAATTCCGTCTATTTTTGCGTTTGCGTCAGTTTAAATTTGACAGTTGTGTTCTAAGTCGAATTTCATGAGAGCGTTGCAAAAAATCAGTGATTTTCAAAAGTGAATAATTTGTGTTTGGAAAGTCTGATTTTTTTTCAGTTTGATTGAGGGTGGTCTTAAAGGTATCTAGAACTCAGTTATATATTTATTTTTCCTAAATTTAACATGCATATCGGCCTATTGCAACCAAAAAGATCAAACCGTTAAAATGCGAAATTTAAAATCGAACTTTTGCAAACATAAAGCTACAAAAAAAGTACCTCAAAGTAACCCTCTGATTAAAGTTGCATTGTATAGATTGGACCTTTGTCTATCGATAAATCCAAATTCTAGGTGCAATAAGGTGCCGCAGCTCCATAAAAAAAATGTTTCTTTGAGCGCGCGCTCTGTGTTCAGATCAGTGTTACTTTTTATTGGTTTATGCCGACTACTGCATAGTTTTATAATGCAATGCAATGCATGGTTAAAAAATTGTCGGTTTATATTAAATAACTCAAGAAGGGCTCAACCGATTTTTATAATCTTTTATTTGTTGGATTTTTTTCCGCCCCGAATAGCAGAATAACTATAGTTATTAATGTTAATATTAATATAGCTATATAGCTATTAAAATTTCGGAAAAATTTACGGAAAAAAAGACAAAATTATTCCGATTCGGGAACGGGGGTGGTACTGTCATTTTTGACACCTGTCATTTTTTATACCTGTCATTTTTGACACCTCAGTTTTGACACATATCAGTTTTGAAACCTGATCTTTGATTTGTTAAATTTAAAATCCTAAATTAAGTTTCGCTAAAAGTTAACACGACATTCATTGACTGTTAGGCGAACACGAAGTTCGCAGGGTTAGCTGATATATATATATATATATATATATATATATATATATATATATATAATATATACCCACACGGAACAATTACATCCAATGGATATCCAATGGATTTCTTTTATGGATATCCAGGATATACATAGGATATCCGGGATATCCAATGGATAACCATTGGATATATAAATGTCCGACCCTCCTGGACATAGTGTGGATATCCAATGGATACCCAGTGGATATAGTATTGTATGCAATATGGTTGTAATCTGTATTCAATATGGAGATTGTATGGATATCCAATGGATAACCATTGGATATATAAATGTCCGACCCTCCTGGACATAGTGTGGATATCCATTGGATACCCAGTGGATATAGTATTGTATGCAATATGGTTGTAATCTGTATTCAATATGGAGATTGTATGGATATCCAATGGATAACCATTGGATATATAAATGTCCGACCCTCCTGGACATAGTGTGGATATCCAATGGATACCCAGTGGATATAGTATTGTATGGAATATGGTTGTCATCTGTATTGGATATGGTGAATCAATGGATATTTACTTTTCAATAAATAACATTGGGTTTTAAAATAAAAGTCTTATTCTTTAATTTAAATATTTTTATGAAAACATAAAATAGAACAGAAAACTACATATAACTAAAGAAGTGAAGTCTCTGGCTTGACATCACTCCTCCAGCTATCATTTGCCTTTTTATCAGCCTAATCATTTAGGGCCTATTTCACCTGTCTCCTTATGATCCCCAAAATTTGGCCAATCCATCAGCCCATTTGTTACCCTCGAGCCTATGTATAGCTTGCAAATAAAGGTACGGTATATAAATGCATGCATGTATTCACCTTTAATGTTTTACCTTCAATGCTAACCGAAAGTTTATAAATTGCACTTAAATATACCAATTTAATTTAAAATTGTATTAGTTTTAGACCAATACAATTTAAAATGATAACTATGATTAGAAAATTAATAAAATATTCACTTACCACTAGAGACCTCAAACAAATAACCACAAAACACAATAACTTGGCAATAAACTTTATGACAAACATATAACAAATAGCAATGATGGCGAATGAACCTTTACAATCTGTGGAATGAAGCAAATAAACATGAAAACCCTTTGGATGTACCTAACAATCATGGCATCATATTTAACGGACGCTACCATAGAAAAAGGACGCTTCTTTATCTTCTGTGTTCGGCAGCAGTCACTGCTGAGCAGTGTTGTCAGACGTTTAAATAATTTCAGAAAGCTCATCAAAATGGCGGTTATATTATTAAATCTTTAATACTTAATTAATTAGTATACCTAGTATACCTATTTGACATAAATGTGGTGAATAATTATTTTAAATTTATTTAATTTATTTATTAAAACTTAATAAAGTACGGAAATATATTTCGTTTAGTTATTTTGCTTATAGCCGGCAACACTGAAGATTCTCAAATTCAGCGCGTGCGTAGTACTATTAAATACAATAATAAACAAAAGGGACTTTTTTAAGTAATTTTTTATTGTATTGCAGACTGTCATAGTCATATTATTAACAGAAATAATATTATTAATATATAAATATTATTATCTGGGTAAAGTGAACATTTCAAAATTAAAAATTTTGTAGCTCTTGGCAAAAAATCAATTTACCGTAAAGTTGTTTTTTTTACATATGCTAGTTTAAACCATCACAAAATCCCACATGTATACATACAAGTATATATACAAGATATCCATATCAGTTATCCACCGGATATCCAGTGGATATACATTAGATGTACAGTGGATATACTTTGGACATACATTAGTTATCCATTGGATATATATTAGAGATACTTTGTTGAAATTGGGTTAATAACGATTTAAATCATATTTATTAATCATTACTGTGGTATCTTCAAGTTCACTAATACACATAATACTTTGTTTATACATATATTTTAACATTTTTATCACAGATTATAATTACATCGAAGTGTAGCGTGTCGAGTCGCAGAGAAGAAACCTTTTTGCCTTCTGCGCATGTGCGCTTATTTGATATACAGGAAATGGACTCGGTTATTTCCTGTATGCATATATTTAAATTAAATATATCACACCTCCCTTTCTTAATTAAAATTAAATGATGTATTTTATTTTGGTAAGTATTTAGAGTAAGTTTTAATTTTTAATTTAGTTTGTAAGTATTTTTAAAATATTAATTTATTTTTAGTTTTATAAATATTTTTGTAATATTTATTTTTGTTTTATTTTTAAAATTATGTAAAACTAGGTTAAGTTTAAAATTATGTAAATAAATTAAGATTTAAGTTTACTTTTTTTTTTGTGTACATATAATTATGTAATTTGTACTATGTTATTTTACTCTAACTACCTTCCTTTCTTAAAAAAAATATTTTGGGGGTATGTTATTTTTAATTTTTAATTAATCTTAAATATTTTATTTATTTCAAGTTTTGTACTTAAATATTTCATTTTAATTAATCTTTTGATATTTAACAATTATAATAAATAAAGTTACATTATACAATAAACATTACATGTAAACTACAAAATATACATTTTTTTATTTTTTTATTTTTATAATAAACAATCTTTAAGTTTATTTGGCATTTTTATTTCTCTACCCGATCTAGTTTTAATTAAATCTGTTTTAGAAGTATTTTTAGTATTAACATTGGGAATCTGGACATTTTTACTTGTGGACGGAATCTGTCCAGAATCTATTATTTTATTTTTAGATTTATCTAAAACTTTTAAAATGTTCGGTTTATTATTTATGATATTAACAACAGAAGTTTGTTCTAAATTGTCATTTAAATTTTTATTTAAAATTATGTCAGAATTATTTATATTGTCAATGTCCAAAAGGTCATTATTATGATCTTCGCGATCAATATTGCGAATATCTTCATTTATTAGGTTATTTTGATCTGTAACTAAAACATTTTGATTGATTATTGCGTCAATTTCTGAATTTTTTTCATTTCTATGTTTTTCTAAACTATTTTGTGAAATTTTTATGGAATTTGAGACAAAATTAGGTATTTTCAAAAGTTGTTTAAAATTTTCTTGTCTTATTTTTACATGTTCTTCTTCTCTTGTCTTAAAATCTTGTTTCTCTGTGATGTCTTCACTTTTTTCTTCTTTTCTTCTTCTAGCAATTTGATCTACATGTCTTTTCCATAATAAATTGTCTCTTGTTCTGCATAAATACACTGATTTTCCTAATTTCTTCTCTATTTTTGCTTCAATCCAAAGTTTTTTATTTACCTTTCTGTAATCTCTTGCCATGACTTCTTCTTTAATCTCAAAGCTCCTTTTTCCTCCCTTTGATTCCGTTATTACTTTTTCTCTTCGTTTTTCCATATTTTCTACTGCATAATCTTCATTTTCTTCATTTACACTTGGTTTTCTCAACAAATCTAGTCTAGTTTTTAACTTTCTGCCTATCATAAGTTCTGCAGGGGTCATTTTTGTAACTGTATGTTCTGTGTTCCTAAAGCTTATTAAGAATCTTGAAATAAGTGTGTCCAATGATACTTTTTCATTTTTAGGATCCTCCAAAGCTGCTTTTAACTTGTTTTTCACAACTTTTACACAAATTTCAGCTGCACCATTTGAAGCTGGGTGATTTACGGGTGACGTTATGTGTTTAATACCATTTCTTTTATAAAAATCTAATATTTCTTGGGAAATTAGTTGTCTACCGTTATCTGAGATTACAAAATCTGGAATAGAAAATCTTGCAAACGTTGCTCTTAAATGTTTTTCAATTTCTTGACTAGATAAGTTCTTTAAAATGAATATTTCTAACCATTTACTATATGAATCCGTTAAAATTAAAAACATTTGATTTTTTATTGGTCCAAGAATATCAATGTGCACTCTTTCCATTGGTCTTCTTGCTATGGGCCATGGTGTTATAATATTTTTAATAGGGTCACTATGATTTTTAAGACATGGAACACAACTTTTTATCATATGTTCTATCTTTTCATCAATTTTTGGAAACCATACATAACTACGTGCTAAAGATTTTGTACGACAAATACCTTGGTGTGAAACATGTAGTTCTTCTAATATAATTTTCTGTAAACACTTGGGTATTATAACTCTAAATCCCCACAAAATACAACTATTTTCTATATGTAGTTCATCCCTTTTATTATAATATGGTCTTAATTCGTCATTATTTGTTTTTTTCCACCCTTTTTCTATGTTTTCAAAAACAATTTTTAAAATAGGATCTTTTAGTGTTTCTTGAGCTATTTTTTTTACAATCTAAAGGCCATTCTAAACATGTTTCTGCAAAATTTAAATAATCATTCCGTGTATATTCATTTGAAATTGTGTTAACTTTAACTGGTAATCTACTAAATGCATCTGCTACCGTATTATGTTTAGATTTTATATATTCAATTTTATAACTAAAACCTTTTATGAAAATAGCGTACCTCTGCAATCTGTCCCTGTTCCTTTGAGGAATACCTTTCTTTTCTCCAAAAATGCTTACTAATGGTTGATGATCTACTCTAATAATTATGTCTACTCCCTGGCAATATTGCTGAAACTTTTTTAATCCAAAAACCAGTGCTAACGCTTCCTTATCAATAATAGCATACGCCTCTTCATTTGGCATATATGTCCTTGATGTACATGCAATTGGTTTATCCACTCCATCTATTCGATGAAATAAAACAGCTGATATTCCGTTTAAACTGGCATCAGTGGCTAAAACTAAAGGAATATCGGGGTTAAAATGCATTAAAGCAATATCTTCCGCAATCATTTCTTTTATTTTAATAAAGGATTTTTCGCAGTCATCATTCCAACAAAAATTATTATTATTTGCCAATAATTTATAAATGGGGTGCATAATATGCGCTAAATTTTTCATAAATTTATTATAATAATTAACTAAACCACAAAATGCTCGCACTTCTGTTACATTTTGAGGTCTTGGTGCATTTTTAATAGCTGTTATCTTACTTTCAGATTTCTTTATTCCAAAACTGCCTATATCATGTCCCAAATAAGTTATCTGAGATGAAACAAAGACACATTTTTCACGTTTTAAAGTTAAACCGGCTTCACGCAATATTTTTAAAGCTTTTTTTAAATTTTCTATTAAATGTTCAAAAGTTTTACCCGATACAATGATGTCATCTATATAATTACTGATATTTTCCATACCTTTAAATAAATTTTCTATATGTTTTTGTGCAATGCCAGAAGCTGGAGTTATTCCATACGGTAATTTTGTCATTTTAAATAAACCTTTGTGCGTATTGATCACTACTAAATCTTGACTTTCATTGTCTAACTCAAATTGTAAATATGCTCTACACAAATCTAATTTTGCAAAAAACTTACCATCTCTATGGTGCATAAAAATTTCTTCTGCTCTGGGCAGAGGGTATTTAAAATCTTCTAATTGTTGATTCAATGTTAATCGAAAATCTCCACAAATTCTTATCGTATTGTCAGGTTTTAAAACACATACAATTGGAGTTGCAATTTCACTATCATTTATGGGAATTAACGTACCTTCTTTTACCATTCCTTCTAACTGTTCTTCCAGTTGTTTTATATACACCAATGGAACATTTCTATGTTTCATAAAAATTTTTTTAGCATTAGGTTTTAATTTTAATTTTATTTTAGCATGTTTATAAGTGCCTAATTTATCAGAAAAAACGTCAGAAAATTCCGCAACAAGTTTATTTTCAATTTCCTTAGCCTCAGATTCACTAACAAAACAAATATTATTGCAATTTAAACCAATATTAAAAGAATTTAAAAAATCACGTCCAAGTAAACATGGACCTCCGTTTCTAACAACGTAAAATTTAATATATTTAAATATATTATTTAAACCTACTTTTATCATAAAATAACCAATAGGTTGTATATTTTCACCTGTATAACCTTTTAAAATAATGTTGTCTTTAACAAGTTTAAATCGACCAAAATTCTGTTGATAAAATTCATAATTCATACCATTAATAGAAGCACCTGTATCTACTATCATAGAATATTCTTTATTACACATAAAAACGTTTAATTTAAAAGGATTACTATTGTTTACATGCGTATTTATATTAAAAATTTCAAAACTTTCATTGTTTACGTCAAAATTATCATTATTTAAGTAATTATGCCCTTTAAACTTTTTAATACATACTGATTCCAGATGTCCAACATTTTTACATTTCCTACAACGGTAATTTTTATATTTACAATGCGAAAAATCATGATTTGTCAAACCACAAACTCTACAAGTCTGTTTCGATTGCAATGGCTTCTTGTTGTTACTGTTTAGTTCCTTCTTCCCCTGTCTGGTGTCGCTCGTTGTCGTCCTACCTCGCTGGTGCATTTGCGCGGCGTTGCCAAACGTGTTTGTTGTAAGGTGTGTTCGATTTGTCTGATAACCGGTTGAATTGGACGTTTGTCTTCCATTGTTGTTGTATCTTCGCGCGAAATTCAAATTATGTTCATGAGTACTTACAATTTTAAGTGACTCCTTTTGAACAGCCAACTTCAACAAATCTTCTAATGATTTATTTTCAGATTCTTCACATATTCTATCAAGTATGTCGCTTTTTGTCATGCCACAAATAAATTGGTTTTTAAGAAATATTTCCAATTTATCACCAAAATTGCAATTTACAGCCAACGATCTGATTCTTGCGTACCAAGCACTTGAGTTTTCATCATTATTTTGTCTTGATTTATGGAATTTGATCCTTTCTCGAAATATTGACACTTGAGGGCTATACTGTTTCACTAATAATTGTGTTAAATGTTCATAAGTCTTTTCAGCAGGTTTTTCGGGAAAACACAAATCTCTCAAAAGTTTATAAGTATTCGTACCCACTAGACTAAGTAAAGTAGCAACTTTAATTTTCGGTTCTGTTATTTTATTTGCCGTAAAATATTGTTCTAGCTTTTCTTGATAAATAACAATATCATCATGAGTGTTGAATTCGTCAATTTTTCCAATGTTCGCCATCTTGACCTTGTCCACCAACTACGTCTTAACACTTTCAAACCAAATTGAATATTTTTCGAGGTAAATGCGTGGTCCAGTCCTTTCACTTACTTTAATAAAATCGTCGCCAATTATGTGGTATCTTCAAGTTCACTAATACACATAATACTTTGTTTATACATATATTTTAACAATTACATAAATTTATCCTATAAGGGGCTATTTTAACAAAGAAAAAAATATTTTTAATGTTTTTGTTTTTTTTTTGAACATCCAGTATGGATATCCATTGGATATCCAGTGGATATACATTAGATGTACAGTGGATATACTTTGGACATACATTAGTTATCCATTGGATATATATTAGAGATACTTTGTTGAAATTGGGTTAATAACGATTTAAATCATATTTATTAATCATTACATAAATTTATCCTATAAGGGGCTATTTTAAAAAAGAAAAAAATATTTTTAATGTTTTTGTTTTTTTTTGAACATCCAGTATGGATATCCATTGGATATCCAGTGGATATCCAGTGGATATACATTAGATGTACAGTGGATATACTTTGGACATACATTAGTTATCCATTGGATATATATTAGAGATACTTTGTTGAAGTTGGGTTAATAACGATTTAAATCATATTTATTAATCATTACATAAATTTATCCTATAAGGGGCTATTTTAAAAAAGAAAAAAATATTTTTAATGTTTTTGTTTTTTTTTTAACATCCAGTATGGATATCCATTGGATATCCAGTGGATATCCAGTGGATATACATTAGATGTACAGTGGATATACTTTGGACATACATTAGTTATACATTGGATATATATTAGAGATACTTTGTTGAAATTGGGTTAATAACGATTTAAATCATATTTATTAATCATTACATAAATTTATCCTATAAGGGGCTATTTTAAAAAAGAAAAAAATATTTTTAATGTTTTTGTTTTTTTTTGAACATCTAGTATGGATATCCATTGGATATCCAATGGATATCGTAAAAGGCATGGATGTTATATGGACATTGGGATAGCCATTGGATATCCATTGGATAGCGTGTTCTGTGTGGGTACAAGGTGTCCCTAAACTTAGTGGCATAAATTTAGGAGCAGATTAAGCAAATCAAAATAAGACGAAAATCTAAATAAATATTTTTCCTAATTACGTATGTTTAAAAGTTACAGGGTGATAAAGTGTTACTTATCATATCAGTTTTTTTAATATAACTTCTACTATGGTAGACTTGGAAAGGTGATATTTGGCGAACAGTCACTTACTACCAAAACACATATTCACACATAATTATAATTGTTTGAGTGAACACAGTGTCGTAGAAACGGGGGTTGCTTTAAGCTTATTGTCCCATAGAAACTTTGAGGTTAGGTTTTTGTAACATTTGATGCAATTTATCGATTAAACAGTTCGACTACCATTAAAAAGGTGTACCTCTCAAACTTCGATAAAATAAACCGTTTCCGAGATATTTGAGATTACAATAATGTTTTTATCGCATTATTTAAAAGGTATAGGATAACAAATTTTATTTTTTAATTGAAAAAACTAAAAAGGGCATTCCATGAGCCTCGGGACTTTTTGCCCTGACCGTCACATTAAAAAAAATGTAGATTTTTCAATTAAATTTTTTTTACCATATACCTTTAATACCTTTAATGCGATATAACAATTATTGTAATCTCGAATATCTCGAGAACGGTTAATTTTATCGAAGTTTGAGAGGTACACCTTTTTAATAGTAGCCGAACTGAGTAATCGAAAAATTGCATCAAATGGTATAAAAACCTAACCTTAAAGTTTGTATGGGACAATTAAGCAACCCCTGTTTCTACGACACTGTTTTCACTCAAACAATTGTAATTATGTGTGAATATGTGTTTTGGTAGTAAGTGACTGTTCGCAAAATATCACCTTTCCAAGTCTACCACAGTAGAAGTTATATTAAAAAAACTGATATGATAAGTAACACTTTATCACCCTGTATCTTTTAAACATACGTAATTAGGAAAAATATTTATTTAGATTTTCGTCTTATTTTGACTTGCTTAATCTGCTCCTAAATTTATGCCACTAAGTTTAGGGACACCTTGTATACAGGGTGGTCCAGGTTATAGTAGCAATAATTCACCATTCGATAGTCCATCGAAAAATAAGTCGACATGCATGGTAATTTTTTTCTCCAAAACCCCTCCTAAGGGAGATACAGCCCTTCAAAGTTGAGTTTTAAAAATCTTTTTTTTGTCATAACTCTCAGGAAATTAAAGCGTTTTTGACCAAATTTGGTACAAGTACTTATGAAATAGGTACTCGTTACCTGACGTAAGTAACTTTTGTCAAAATTGTCCAGTGACGTAGATACAGGGGGGTTGTTTCACTTTTTCCACCCCATTTTTTACGCCACTGGATATTGGTTTAAATTGACCTATTTTTCTAATTCCTTGTTCAATTTTGAGAAAAAAAGCCACTCTTGTCAAATTTTGATTTAAGGCTTTGTTTACGAGATAATTGAGTTTAAAAAAACATACAGTCCTGCAAAGTTCAGTTTTAAATATATTTTTTTTGTCATAACTCTAAATCTAAGATCGCTAAAGCGTTTTTCACCAACTTTGATACAAGTACTTATGAAGTAAATACTCGTTACTTGACCCAATTAACTTTTGTCAAAATTGTCCATTGGCGTACATACAGGGGTTCCCAGATAGCAAACGTGAATACGAAATCACGCGTGAGTGAATAATGTGTGCTATATGATTTCACACGTGAAGTCTTGAACTCGTAATTCACACGTGAGTAGATTATGAATTCATATTATAGTCTCGTGTGATTTAATCGATTTTATTTTAAAATACATTGATTGCATGATTTAAAACTGCACGTTTAAATATAAATAGAATATTAATATTCTAATATCAAAAATATTATATTAATATATTTTCATTTAATATTGTATGTCATTATAATAAATTATAATTATCTCTGGTAACACGTGTGTGACTGAAAATGTCTTATGACATGGGGAAAGGGAGGGTACCCTCCCTTTCCCCATGTCATAAGACATTTTCAGTCACAATCTTTATTTTAAATGTTTTAAAATACACAAATTAATTATTATATGTATTAATTATATAATATATTAAGTTATAAGTAGTTATATTATATAATTATATATTATAATATATATCAGTGGCGGATTGGGGATTTTGGGTATACCAATATCTCAGTTATTAGACATGGGACCCACACCAAATTTATAATAGTTTATTATGACATTAAATAGACAAGTTCGGCGCAAACAGAATTTAAATTGAAGTTTGCGAAAAAAAGTTAGTTTTTTGTGTCGCCTCACCTGGCTTCTGGCCCCCCCATTTGAGATAATTCAAATTAAAGTTGTGCAATTTATACTTCACTATAATTTATCGGTAAATTTAAAATTTTATTTGAAAAATCCAAATATTACAGATTTTATACCATATTAAATATTTTTTTATTATAATAAAATAAATAATAAAAATTTAAAATCGTATAAAATCTGTAATATTTATATTTTTTAAATAAAATTTTAAATTTGTCGATAAATTATAGTGGAGTATAAATTGCACCACTTTAATTTGAATTATCCCAAATGGGGGGGGCCAGAAGCCAGGTAAGGCGACACAAAAAACTAACTTTTTTTCGCAAACTTTAATTTAAATTCTGTTTGCGCAGAACTTGTCTATTTAATGTCATTATAAACTATTATAAATTTGGAGTGGGTCCCACGTCTAATAAGTGAGATATTGGTATACCCAAAATCCCCAATCCGCCACTGATATATATATTATTATAATTATATATATTATAGTAATATATATAATTACATAATATATATTGGTTTAAAAGGTCACAATTATATGTTATAGGTACATTAATAATTAATATATGTATATTATATATTAATTAATTAATTAGTTAACCTTAAGGTTATAATTGTAATGTATAACCTATAAATGAGGAGCAATCAACCAAAACCAGATAAATCCATTTTGACTTCTTGAATGATTCATTCATATTTCTTTTAGTCGGATAAATCAATTGGAAAAGTGAATTTCAAGATAAACTTATTATAATAATATATATATTATATACTAATATTAATATTAGTATATAATATAATAATTATTATATAATATTAATATTAATATTATGATCATATCATATTATGATAACAAGTTTAGCTTGAAATAGATATTTCCAATGGATTTATCTGAACAAAAGAAATAGGAACCATTCAAAAAGTCGAAATGGATTTATCTGGTTTAGTCTGATTGCTTCTCAATTATGGCCTTTTAAACCAAGTTTTTGTGTATTTTTTTAAGGTGTTAAAATAAATATTTCGACAGATTAAATTATTTTGAAAAATGAAATCCATATTCTAAAAGCGCATGCGCAAAAAATAAAAAGTTCACGCGTGATGGCAAATTGAGCATCAATTGAGGACTCATCTGTCGCGTTATATGAATTCACGCGTGAATTTAATTTTCACGCGTGAATTCGTAGTGAATTCATAGTGAATTCATTTTGCTATCTGGGTTGTTTCACTTTTTCCGCCCAGGATTTCACTGAAAAATAACTCGACATGCATTGTTTTATTTTCTTCAAAACTTCCTCAGAAAAGACATAAAGCCCTTCAAAATTCAATTTTAAGATTTATCTTTTCGTATAAGAATATTTGATTAAATTTGGTATTTAAAATAGGTAATCAACACTTGACGTATTTTTAGTTAAAATTATCAAGTGGCATACTACTTTTAGAAACGGATCAATGTGATAATTATTGATTATGATAATAAAAAACGATACGTACTAAATAAATCATAATAACATTTTAATAACGAATTCAAACTTATCTAACATTTACAAATAAATTAATTTAACAATTGTTCAAAATTCGAACCGTTCTGCTGTATGCACAATTGGCTACGTCTAATGATGTTCTGGTTTAAGCTTAATAGCACATTGCGATTAATTTCTGCACACGCATTCTAGATTATTTGTAGAAGCTCTTCCCTTGTGGGCACAGGTGTGAAGGGCTTTATGTCTTTTCTGAGGAAGTTTTGAAGAAAATAAAACAATGCATGTCGAGTTATTTTTCAGTGAAATCCTGGGCGGAAAAAGTGAAACAACCCCTGTATGTACGCCAATGGACAATTTTGACAAAAGTTACTTGGGTCAAGTAACGAGTATCTACTTCATAAGTACTTGTATCAAAGTTGCTGAAAAACGCTTTAGCGATCTTAGAGTTAGAGTTATGACAAAAAAAAGATATTTAAAACTGAACTTTGCAGGACTGTATGTTTTTTTTAAACTCAATTATCTCGTAAACAAAGCCTTAAATCAAAATTTGACAAGAGTGGCTTTTTTTCTCAAAATTGAACAAGGAATTAGAAAAATAGGTCAATTTAAACCAATATCCAGTGGCGTAAAAAATGGGGTGGAAAAAGTGAAACAACCCCCCTGTATCTACGTCACTGGACAATTTTGACAAAAGTTACTTACGTCAGGTAACGAGTACCTATTTCATAAGTACTTGTACTAAATTTGGTCAAAAACGCTTTTATTTCCTGAGAGTTATGACAAAAAAAAGATTTTTAAAACTCAACTTTGAAGGGCTGTATCTCCCTTAGGAGGGGTTTTGGAGAAAAAAATTACCATGCATGTCGACTTATTTTTCGATGGACTATCGAATGGTGAATTATTGCTACTATAACCTGGACCACCCTGTATATATATATATATATATATATATTAGAGTAGTTCTTATTTGGGTTGTTTTTGAAACGCTATTCTCCCAGGGGATTAAACGCTTTTAAATTGATAAAAAATAATTCTCTGAAAATTTGAGCTCTTTATACGCTAAAGAGCTAGTAGCGCCACCACTCGGCTGTTATCATCGTAACAGAAGTTGAACTTTTGATAATCAGCTGTCAAACGCGTGTGTTACGAACGAGTGTTTTTGAGAATAAAGCCGGAAAAAGTTAAAAAATTTCGAAAAAAAACCTTGGCACGATTTGTTGTGTTGTTGAGTGTATTTCGAGAGGAAATCCTGGGTTGAGTTTTTATCGGTTTTCCAATAAACAGTCTTAATCCGAATCAAACCCTGATCCGAATGAATAAATAAATTTCATACAGTCCCTGTAAATATAAATTGTATCTATTAGATACAATAAATACAAATTTTAGTAATGATTAACGTGAAAAGTGATTTATTAATCGTTAATTTACATCCAAGAAAATATTTAATGTATTTAACCACAAAAACTGTTAAATGTATTTAACCGCAAAAACTATTGATTCAACATAATTTTTCCCTTGGTGTACGAACGTGGCGCAAAAATGATTATCCAAACACCGTTGGCATGAAAAATCACGACATGATTTTTTGTGCCATCGAAGACGCCGACAACTGCATTTTAAACAATAAAATATACCTACGAATTCATGGCAACATAATATTATATATAATACATAATATAATGGTATTTTACCGTTGAGTGGAGACTTTAAAGAATTCTTAATCAACGCTTTTAATAATGCTAAATGCTGTTTAAATTTAGACGACTTATTTGTTTGACGATTTTTACTGAATCAAAATGTTTACACTTTTCACGTTAATCATTACTAAAATTTGTATTTATTGTATCTACTAGATACAATTTATATTTACAGGGACTGTATATATGAAATTTATTTATTCATTCGGATCAGGGTTTGATTCGGATTAAGACTGTTTATTGGAAAACCGATAAAAACTCAACCCAGGATTTCCTCTCAAAATACACCCAACAACACAACAAATCGTGACAAGGTTTCTTTTTCGAAATTTTTTAACATTTTCCGGCTTTATTCTCAAAAACACTCGTTTGTAACACACGCGTTTGACAGCTGATTATCAAAAGTTTAACTTTTGTTACGATGATAGCAGCCGAGTGGTGGCGCTACTAGCGATACTTCTTTAGCGTATAAAGAGCTCAAATTTTCAGAGAATTATTTTTTATCAATTTAAAAGCGTTTAAACCCCTGGGAGAATAGCGTTTCAAAAACAACCCAAATAAGAACTACTCTAATATATATATATATGTATATATACTTATATCAGCTAAGGGGCCGTTCATTAATTACGTGAGGTGTTTAGGGGGGGGAGGGGGTCGAGCCAAACCTCACCAAATCTCACGTGGGGAGGAGGGGGGCTCTCGGCAAATATCACGTAATTTTTTTTTTCCGAAAGAAAGAGTGTAAAATTGCGAGAAAACTGGGTTAAATTAAGTAAACAATTATAAGCAAATTGTTTTTTTTTAATAAATCTAATGGAATCAAGCACAGATTAACTTATTTACATTAAAACCATGCATTTTAAAAAATCTCACGTGAGATTAAGGGGGGGAGAGGGGGTCGAGCAAAATCTCACGACATCTCACCAAGGGGAGGGGGGGGGGGTCGAAAAATCGCCAAAATTGTCTCACGTAATTAATGAACGGCCCCTAACCCGGCGAACTTCGTGTTCGCCTAACAGTCAATGAATGTCGTGTTAACTTTTAGCTAAACTTAATTTAGGATTTTAAATTCAACAAATCAAAGATCAGGTTTCAAAACTGACATGTGTCAAACTGAGGTGTCAAAAATGACAGGTATAAAAAATGACAGGTGTCAAAAATGACAGTACCGCTCCCGTTCCTGAATCGGAATAATTTTGTCCTTTTTTCCGTAAATTTTTCCGAAATTTTAATAGCTATTAATATTAACATTAATATCTATAGTTATTCTGCTATTCGGGGCGGAAATAAATCCAACAAATAAAAGATAATAAAAGTCGGTTGAGCCGTTCTTGAGTTATTTAATATAACCCGACAATTTTTTAACCTTGCATTGCATTGCATTATAAAACTATGCAGTAGTCGGCATAAACCAATAAAAAGTAACACTGATCTGAACACAGAGCGCGCGCTCAAAGAAACATTTTGTTTCTGGAGCTGCGGTACCTTACTGCACCTAGAATTTGGATGTATCGATAGACAAAGGTCCAATCTATACTATGCAATTTTAATCAGAGGGTTACTTTGAGGTACTTTTTTTGTAGCTATAGCATATATGTTTGCAAAAGTTTGATTTTAAATTTCGCATTTTAACGGTTTGATCTTTTTGGTTGCAATAGGCCGATATGCATGTAAAATTTAGGAAAAATAAATATATAACTGAGTTCTAGATACCTTCAAGATCACCCTCCATCAAACTGAATAAAAATCAGACTTTCCAAACACAAATTATTCACTTTTGAAAATCACTGATTTTTTGCAGCGCTCTCATGAAATTCGACTTAGAACACAACGCAAAAATAGACGGACACAAGATGGAGCCAGGTATTAATTAACCACCTTACAATTTACCTGAACAAAAAACATGGATTTTTTAGATTTTACCCACTTTTTCGAGAATTGAAACACAGTGAGACGAATGGATTGAATTGAATGACGCAACGGACATTTTGCAGACACTTTCTCCAAATGAACAAGAAGATTAAGAAGCGTTGGTAAAACATCTGGAACTGCGATATGACCAGACACATCTGGAACATTCTCAACTTAAAAATCGCTGTCAGAAATCGAACGAGACTCTGCAAGAATTTGAGGCTAATATTGCTAATATTGTCCGGCTAGCATATCCAGCTACGCCAACGACCGTTATGGAACGATTAGCGGTTCAAGCCCTTTTGGATGGACTTCGGAACAACGAAACAAGACCGGCTCTGACGTTGGCTCGTCCGAGCCAACTGGTTGATGCATTGGCCCGAGCTTTGGAATTCGAGGCGGCAAGGCAGAGCTGCAGGAGCCCGCCTGGAATTAGAAGAGTCGAGGAAGAGAAAGAGGAAGAACTCAGTATAATTGAAGAAATCAGGCGAGTTCTTAAATAGAATCTACCAGAGAAGGAAATCCGTTGTTGGAGATGTGGAAATCTGGGACATATACGAAGTCGTTGTAGAGTAAGCCAGATGGAGCTGACTTCGTCTCAATCGGAAAACTAGGTAGGGTCGAGGAAAAGGGGGCAGATATTTTCGACTGAGTTTAAAGAGCGGTTACTGGCAGGTTAAAATGGCACCAGAAGATAGAGAAAAGACGGCGTTTACCGTGGGTGCAGGACTGTGGCAGTTTACCGTCATGCCGTTTCCCAAATAGCATTTTCGCACTCTTTCGCGACTGCCGACCAAATCTTTACCAATGCCAACGTCGGTCATTGTGCAAATCAAAGTCGTTTGTGGGCTTATAATCTCAAGTTGCAAATGTCGTCTAGACGACGACTATACAACGTCGGAGGCTATAATATCTATTATAGTATTAAAATCTGTCCACTGTCGACGTCCATCCATCGTTTAATTATATCTAGGAAATATTACTGGAGTTCGGCAACGATGGTCAGACGTGGACTTGTTTCCCTGGAAGGCAACGTTGCTATTCGGGACTCTCTTTACGTTGCGCTGTAGTTGCAAAGTAATACAAATGACGACGTTGGACTGTAGGCCAAAAATGTTTATTATTAAAACTTTCAATTTGAAAGTGAGGTTATGAATTTGTTTGTGTGTAATTTATTATTTTTAGTAATGCCAAAAAAACCGTACAGATATTCAAGTACGTTTTACAGAAACCTGTTCAGAATAGTTGTTTTAGCCCATTTCTAGGAGTTTCCCAACGACTCCATTTTTATTCACTCATAAAACTAAATAATTTAAGCGGCCATATTTGCAACTGACAAATATTCAATTTTTCCCATTTAATGTTTAAAATAAAGAATAAAATCATGTTTCATATTATTTAATGGTGTTTTGGTAAATTTTTACATAGATACCTGAACAAAAAATAGTAGATTATGTCATAAGGAGTAGAAGTGACTCTTTTTGTGGTGAGTACAGAGATTGGCGGCCGAAGCGTAGCTGAGGCAGGCAACTGTACGAAGCACAAAAAGAGCTTCTACTCCAAATAACATATACAATTTTTTTTTCAAGGGCGTAATATAAATAGGATAAGCAATAGAATTATTTTATTTACTCATAATTTATGTGGTATAAAATTTTGGCTAAAAGCATTATAAATTATTGTTAAAAACTAAAAAAACTTATAACCCTTACTTACAATGCCGATAAATATCCTAAACCATAGATAACAAAGCCTTTAACTAAAAATAAACACTGCTCTGTCAAAATGCTGCGCTTGAATTAATTTTGACGTACTGACATTTGTTTGGAGTTCCGACATTGGCGACTCGTCTATCATCATAATATTATACTAATAAACTAGTTGTTCTTTGTTTCGTTCAATTAAAATTTAATAAATAATCACTAAATATTCCGTGCGATTATAATTAATATAATTAATACATCGTGATTGCTTTGTATGAAATGCTAAATTAATTTTATTATTTGACGTCTATTGAGACACCTATGGATTTACTTCTATCCCTAGGCTTTTTTGAGTTTTTTGTCTGCCGCTAATGAAAAAGACACACTTCAACTATCTACAAGGTTGTATAGAGATAGTTGAAGTACGTCTTTTTCATTAGCGGCAGACAAAAAACTCAAAAAAGCCTAGGGATAGAAGTAAATCCATAGGTGACTCAATAGACGTCAAATAATAAAATTAATTTAGCATTTCATACAAAGCAATCACGATGTATTAATTATATTAATTATAATCGCACGGAATATTTAGTGATTATTTATTAAATTTTAATTGAACGAAATAAAGAACAACTAGTTTATTAGTATAATATTATGATGATAGACGAGTCGCCAATGTCGGAACTCCAAACAAATGTCAGTACGTCAAAATTAATTCAAGCGCAGCATTTTGACAGAGCAGTGTTTATTTTTAGTTTAGGATATTTATCGGCATTGTAAGTAAGGGTTATAAGTTTTTTTAGTTTTTATCAATAATTTGTAATGCTTTTAGCCAAAATTTTATACCACATGAGTTATAAGTAAATAAAATAATTCTATTGCTTATCCTATTTATATTACGCCCTTGAAAAAAAAATTGTATATGTTATTTGGAGTAGAAGCTCTTTTTGTGCTTCGTACAGTTGCCTGCCTCAGCTACGCTTCGGCCGTCAATCTCTGTACTCACCACAAAAAGAGCCACTTCTACTCCTTATGACATAATCTACTATTTTATATATATTTTTTCAAAAAAAAAGGTTATTTTATCAAATTCTTAGGGCGCTTTAATTTTTGTCGATCTACCTCAGTCACATTCATCAGTAAAGTAAACCTGCGTTTGTAATTTTTAAGTATAACCCAGTATAACACCAATATATTTTAATTAGTATTAGTGTTACACTACAGTAGGCGACATGATCGTTTCGTTTGATCATCAAACTTTGATCCCATCATATTTGTGACAAATAATTGGTCTGTTAGTAAAAATATTCGTACTCATATAATTATAAAATCTTAATCAAGAGGGAGCTAGTGTTGAATTTAGTATGGAATTCTTTATTAATCCGACGTCGGGTCCAACGTCGTACCGACCAGGATTTTTATTCCCCATTTTGGTGCAGATATGATTAAGTACGTCGTCGTGTAGACGTTGCATACCGACGTCGGGTTGTCATATGCGACGTTGGCCGGATGTCCAAATGCTATCTGGGTTGGACTATGTAATGCCTCTGCAACTTTTAAAAGGCTCATGGATATGGTTTTAAAGGAGCTATCTTGGAAGACAAGCTTGGTGTACCTTGATGATATCATTTTGGTTGGAAAATCATTTCAGCGCTTAAGAATTTCCGGCATGAAGCTTAGCCCGAAGAAATGTCACTTGTTCCAGAGGGAAGTGCAGTATCTGGGCCATGTCGTTTCAAGTCAAGGAGTGGCAGTGGACAAACAAAAGGTGAAAACGGTGCGGGAATGGACAATACCGAAGAACAAACATGATTCAAGAAGCTGTCTTGGATTATGCACCTTAGGGTGTGCCAAAAAAACTCGATATTTTTTTTTTCTTGCTCTCCACCCAAAATATCGTAGAATATGTCCAAACAAATATTCTGTTAAAAGCAGAGCTCATAATTTCAATTTTAAGAGGTCCCTCATCGAATCTGAAGTTTTGCCGCTTAAATAACACAGAAAACTGACTTTTTTACCTTATTTATTCTTGCAACCTAGGAAGAATTTTTTTTTTCATAAAATCCATGACTAATTCTTACAAAGCATTAAATTTGGACAAAATAATCTTATTAAGCCGAATTTCTATTTTCATTATTTGATTTTTTGCAGAGCTTTAAATTTAAAGTTAATAATACAAAAATGATGACTTTATACGCCTGTAACTTTTAGAATATTGACGATACAAAAAATTCGCCTTAAACTTTTTTGTGGTCCATCAGACAAGCTAAAAAATTGCCATTTAACTTTTTCGTCTAACTTCAATAGTTTAGCTGAAAAAGGCAAAAAACGTAAAATTTTAAATTTAAAGCTCTGTAAAAAATCAAATAATGAAAATAGAAATTTGGCTTAATAAGATTTTTTCCTCCAAATTTAATGCTTTGTAAGATTTGGTCATGGATTTTATGAAAAAAAAATTTCTTCCTAGGTTGCAAGAATAAATAAGGTAAAAAAGACAGTTTTCTGTGCTATTTAAGCGGCAAAACTTCAGATTCGATGAGGGACCTCTTAAAATTGAAATTATGAGCTCCGCTTTTAACAGAATATTTGTTTGGACATATTCTACGATATTTTGGGTGGAGAGCAAGAAAAAAAAATATCGAGTTTTTTTGGCACACCCTAATGCACCTACTATAGTTGGTACGTACCAGGATTTGCAAAGGTAGCTTAGCCTTTGACACGTTTGACGGAGGGAGAGAGACGATTCCAATGGGACGACGAGTGTCATGAAGCCTTTAAGGACCTGAAAAACGTGTTAACCAGCTCACCAGTCCTGAGTTATCCTCTCCAGGATGGTGGATTTATTTTGGACATGGACGCCAGCTGTTTTGTCGCAGAATCAAGGAGATAAAGAGAAAGTTATTGAATACTTCAGTTAAACTATATCCAAACCAGAATGAAATTACTGTTACTCGTCGCGATCTGTTGGCAGTGGTAAAATCAGTGGAACACTTTTACAAGTACCTGTATGGAAGAAAATTCTTGCTAAGAACGGATCATGTGGCCCTAAAATGGCTTTTTCAATTCAAGAATCCTAAAGGACAGGTAGCAAGATGGATTGAGAGACTACAGGAGTTCGACTTTGACATGGAACATCGGGCTGGGACCATCCATAGAAATGCTGACGCCTTGTCAAGAAGACCGTGCCCGAAAGATTGTAATTATTGCCTCAGGGCCGAAGAAAAGGATGAGTTTGTTCGCAGGACTACACTTGTGGATGATCATTGACAGTCCGATGAGGTTCAATAAGACCAGAAAGGGGATCCAGATTTGAAGTCCATCATCGACTGGAAGAAGAACGACCGCAAACCAATGTGGCAGGAAGTCGCCCAATATTCGCCGAATGTGAAATCGTACTGGGCTCAATGGAATTCCATCATCTTAAGTGACGGACTTCTCAAGCGCGTTCTGGAGACTCCATAAAAGGGGAGAAGACCGGAAACATTTAATAATCCCCAGAAACAGGATACCAGAAGTGCTGCAGGAAATCCATGATGGAACTACTGGAGGACATTTTGGGGTGGCGAGGACGCTTGGAAGAGTTAGGGAACGGTTTTATTGGGTCAATTGTCAACGAGAATTAAAGGAATGGCGCAAGAAGTGCGCCGTTTGCGCGGCAAGCAATGGACCCCAGAAGCGCTCAAAAGCTCCAATGCGCTAGTACAATATGGGCAGCCCATTTGAGAGAATTGCAATCGACGTGGAGGATCCATTTCCGGAAACAGAATCTGGAAGTAAATACATCATCGTTGTAATGGACTACTTCAGCAAGTGGGCGGAAGCGTACTCCTTGCCAAACCAGAAAGCTGCCACTGTGGCCGATGCCCTTTTTAAGGAGTGGATTTGTCGTTTTGGTGCCAATGGAGATGCATTCAGACCAATGCAGGAACTTTGAATCTATATTGTTTCAGAATGTCTGTAAGATTTTTAACATTCGGAAGACAAGGACGACCGCATTACATCCGCAGTCTGATGGAATGGTGGAACGAATGAATCGAACGATAAATCGGTACCTGTCGAAGGTAGTCTCTGATTACCAAAGAGATTGGGACCGCTTCCTCCATCTGTTCCTGTTGGCGTACCGTTCTTCTATCCACGATACAACCGGCCAGACACCCGCTAGCATTGTTATGGGACGTGAACTTCGTCTAGGTTTGGTTGCCTACCAGGGGCAGATTTTGCTGGAGAAGATTACTTCAGCAATTTACGTAGGAAAATGAGCGACATTTACAGCCGAGTTCGTTTAAACATCCAGAGTGCCAGTGATAGAATGAAAGAAGCATGCGACATCAAGGCGGAGAATGGAGGACCTGGAGACCTAGTTTGGTTATACAACCCTCAGCGCTGTCGTGGTTATTCACCGAAGCTGCAGACTTCTTGGGAAGGACCATACGAAGTCATGGATCGAATAAATGACATTTTTGGTTTTTGGTCAATGATGACCAAATTAACAATGATAGAGTAAGACGGGTTAAACCACTGGAAGAAGAGTTGCCTTTTGAGCGGTAAAAAAGCTCGGTATGGTGTCACTCGAGAAGAACAACAAGATCTGTTCACGGTTTCGGCCGATTACTCCTTGTCTTACTGTGTTGCAGAAGACCGTAGGATGTCCAGGGGAATAGCGGTTGTCTTCAAAAACAAGTTTGGACAGGTCGACGAGCTACGAAGGCAGAATCCCAAAGTTGGAGAGGTGCTTGAAATTGTGGATAATGAGCAGATGGGCAACAGAAGTATCTTCTATCTGGTAACGAAGCAGCTCTCCCATCAGAAGCCAAACTACCGTAACGTATGGATTGCCTTAAATAAACTGAGGGATTCCCTTTTGTCCAAGGACATCATGAACCTGGCGATACCAAAGATTGCTTGTGGACGGTTTAGACTGGAGAATAATTGGAAGTATGGTGGAAGTTATCTTTAGATTTAGTGGAATACACATTCTTGTCTGTTGCCACAACCCTAAAAGAACAACCGGAAGGAAGACAGTAGACTGCTACTTCTATAGGACGTCACAATGCAAGTTTGGATCTTTATGCAAATATCGCCATGGAGCTGAGGACCATTTTTGGGACGAAAATGTTTTAAGACGGGGGCAATGTAGCGAGTACCCCTCTGGATCTCAGAATGATGACTCATCGCCGGTGAGTCAGCGCTCGAGCGCTTAAGCGATCGAAAGCACACCGGAGCTGGAATGTTCGGGCAGGCGCTTGCTTGACTAGTGTCACATATATGTATACGCACTGTTTATATAAGGCTCAGCAAACCGACGTAGAGTCAGTCAAGCTTTGGTACTCGCGAAGAAATAAAATAAATATACGTGCAAATTGTACACGGATAAAACAAAATAGTAACCATTGATGCGCAGAACAGTAATACACTTATTTTCAATTCAAAGTAATAATTAATGTGCAGAATATTCCTGTTGTCAAAGTAATCCGTGATGTTTTATTATAAATTGTATGATTTTAAATGGTAGACTGACAACATTGCTTATTAAGTTGAGTAGTGTTCTGCGCATTAATGAGTAATGTTTTGTGATCAATGGTTACTGTTTTATTTTCTCTGTGTACGCTTATTTACAAAAACATTTTGAATATGAAAATTATAAATTTTTTTATGGTATTATAATATTTTTACAAGATATATTTGTCAGTTGTTTTATATTTTTTCAAATCATAATGTAGCGAGTACCAGTGGCGGATTGTGGATTTTTTGTATACCAATATCTTAGTTAGTAGACATGGGACCCACATCAAACTTATATGAGATTATAATGACATTAAATGGACAAGTTCTGCGCAAGCAGAATTTAAATTGAAGTTAGCGAAAAAAAGTTAGTTTTTCAGCGCGACTTACGTGAGTCTGGTACCAGCCCCCTGCCACCCCTAATTAAGATTATTCAAATTAAAGTGGTGCAATTCATAATTCACCAAAGTTTATCGACAAACACATAAAATGATATTTTGGATTTTATAATGGCATTTTTAGCAAGAGCAAGAATTTGGCAACGTTGTATTTTGACCACGATAGTCAAAAGGCATTTATTATAGACATATTAATATGTAGATGGTTTTAATAATTAACCATTTTGTTTGTTGTCTCTATTATACCAATTGAGGGGCTCGGTGCAAGAACCGGGTATTTTCTGCTAAATTGAGTTAGGTATACACCCTTCAGTATTCCGCATCGTTCGGTGCACAAACCGTGTAGTTCCACGTTAGCTATAACTAAATATATCAGATACAGAAGAAATAAAAATTAATGACATTGAATAAAATAATTTTTAACAAGGTTTTTCTTGTCTCCTGAACATTTTCCGAATATCTACCCGGTTCTTGCACCGAGCCCCACAATTGTTTTGGCTTTGTCTTTTGATATTTTTGTAGTGGCTTTTACATAACATGAATATTATAAAATTTAATATAACCTAAATTTAATTTAGTTTACAATTCGTATCATACATGATCATATTAATATATCATATATTTTAAATCCCCCACTTATGAACTAACTATGCGCATAATGTAGATAATAGGCCAAATCGACAAACAAGGTCAAATAATTTGTATATAAGTAGGTATGGCGCCACTTGAGACCACCCCCTCCACTTTTTTCCGACCCACTAAGCCCCGCCCACTTTACCCCCTCCCCACTTTTTTCCGACCCGCTAAGCCCCGCCCACTTTTGGACAGATCACACGGACTCGGAATTTCGCCCCCATGGGGGCCCCTTTTAGGGTGCCCGGGGGCCTCTCCCCCTTTGGACGGCCTGCGCTGGAAATCATGGGGGCCCCGGCCTATCTAAAATATCGGTCGTCTGAATAATAGATACCCAGTGGCCACACCTCTGAGCTCCAGCGTTTAAACCGCGAGCTGCCCCTGCGTAACATTGCATCATTTTATCGCCTATCCAACTGTTTTGGGGGTGCGCGTAATAATAATTGTTTAAAACATTAAAATAACAACGCCAAAAATGCCATAAGATCGCCAAAGGTCAAATTCACCTTTTCCCACCAAGGTCGCTCGGTCGCCGTCAGTTGGCCGCTATCAGCCGGCCACCCTCAGGGATTGAACCCGAGACCCTCTGCACCAGAGTCGGAAGCGCTACTGCTGAGCTACCGTTCGGAATTGATAACAGGCGCCTAGAGATGCTATAAAAAATGATCGGCCAGCACGTCATTAGAGGATATTAGATATATTTAAAATTTATAAAAAGAGATAAAATATTTAATAACTAATGTATAAAAACTATAAAATAATTAATATAAAATACTGTTTAAAATTGTTATTAAACTTTTGCGGTGCGCGCTGATAAGAAAAAACTATTTCCCAAAGTAATGTATGTAAAACTATGAAATAATTGCAAATTTTAAATATCTCACACTAAATTAATTTTATTTTTCCGAGAGGATTTTTAAAATATTTATTTGAATAAATAACACATATTCATTTTTTATTTAATTAATATAATTTAAAGATTTTCAAATAAAAAATATTACAATACAATATTGATATCAAACTTTCTGGTTTTATCTAGAATTTGAAACGGAAATGAGGTTTCCGCTTAATAAACAAAAAATATGTAATATTATAACGCAATGGGTGGTGGTTAGATATAAATAGTAAAACAGAAAGAAATAATTTACATTTCGATTTTTTCTCCCTAAACGGTTGTGCCAATTTTTGTTTTTTATTGTGTAATTTGACCTTTGAATTGTTTTTCCCTATAGACTGAGTTTTTATTGTGTGTGCGTGTGTGTGTGTGCATATATTGGGTAAGTAATTTTTATTTTTAGTAATTATCATCCAAACAACCATTTATTTAATAGTAAAAAGTAACAAAAGCTATTATTCTACATCCTAACAGTTTTGTATTACTTGAGCTTATTTTTAAATTAATTTAGAAATTCTCATGCAATAAAACAGAGATAAAATATAATTAAAATATTGTTTCTCTAAATTCTTAAAATTGTCTTGTAGTTAAAAACAGAGATAAAATATAACAAGTATACTTTCTCCAAACTCCTACAATTGTTTATTAGTAAAAACAGAGATAAAATATAACAAGTATACTTTTTCCAAACTCCTACAATTGTTTATTAGTAAAAACAGAGATAAAATCTTGTTTTTATAATATTTTATTCCTAAAAATTGTCCAGGTAGCTTAAAGAATTACCTAAAGAGATAAAATACAATTAAAATAATTTTCTCTAATGTAAATAAATATGCTAAGGATAGTAATTTTAATTATAAACATTGAAAAAAATATTGTTTCCTTATTATTTAGATTTTTAATATTGCTTGGGGTGTTTTAAAAAATGAATTTCTGGTGCAATAAAACAGTTATAAATATAATAAGTATACTTTCTCTAAATTCTTAAAATTGTTTAGTAGTTAAAAACAGAGATAAAATCTTGTTTTTATAATATTATATTCCTAAAAATTGTCCAGGCAGTTTAAAATATAATTAAAATATTTTTCTCTTATGTTAATAAATATGCCGAGTATAGTAATTTTATTTATAAACATTGAAAAAAATATAATTAAAATATTGTTTCCTTATTATTTAGATTTTTAATATTGCTTTAGGTGTTTAAAAATAAAATATTATTTAGTTCACATTCAACGTGATTTGCATAGGTACCCATTTAGTAAAATACTTTTAAAATTTTAGGAAAATTATCAGAATTTCGAAATGTTTTTATTAAATATATTCTCAGACCGGATTTCGACCAAAATGTAAAGGGACATGAAACTACAGCAGAACCTGGTAAGATTTGTTGAGAAAAATGTTTGTTTAATCTATTAGTCTATTAGTTTTGTTTACACGTTTGGTAAAATACTTATTTTTATAATTTTAGAACAGTCAACAGAAGTTTACCCCAGAAGGACAACCCCACACAAATTACTCTGGAGAAGAAGGATATTGGTAATCAAACTTAGTAACAATCACTTTACACTAGAATAAAGGGATTGGACATCTTCCTTAGACTCGTTTAAGAAAAATCATCAAGAACTCATGCGTGGAAATAACACTTTAGAAATTGGGCGTTGGCCGATGTAAGTCAAAACTAATTTATTTATTTACATGTATTCAATAGGCTTAAGGTAATTGTAGCTCCATATACAGGGTGGTATGCACTACAGTTGATTAATCATATCATGGGTCGAAACGAGTTTACAGCTTTAGTTGTAATACAGAATCGAGTAAATAATACACATTTTGTTATATTTTTACAATTACAAATAAATAAAAAACTCCTATAAAAACTATTAACCTAATTATAATTGAAATTCTTAAACCCTTATCTAAAGAAAATAGTGATGACGTCATTAGAGGATATTGCGTAATATTATACAATATTATTTCGTTATTATAATAAATTATAAAATTTATTTAAATAAATCAAAATATGTGTTAAAATCATACAAAGAAATAAAATCCTTAAGTGTAAAAAGAAATTGTAAATACAATAATTTAAATATATTAAATTATATAAAATTATTTTACGATAAATTGTTGTGATTTAAATAACCCTTATCAAATTAAATTTAAATCATTAAGGTTTAGAACTAAAGGAAAAGGTTACTCATTTAGCTACAAGTTTTCTTTTAAACATATCGCTTGATGTATACAAGACATAAACAATACACATATAAGACATGTGCAAGATACATACATCACGTGTACAAGACATGTACATGTGGTGTACAAGACATGTACACCACATGTACAAGACATGTATACCACATGTACAGCACATGTACAGCACATGTACAAGACATGTACACCACATGTACAGCACATGTACAGCACATGTACACGACATGTACAGCACATGTACATCAGTTTAAATAGGACTACATAAGGCTCTTACATCCATTAGCTTACATCATGTCGTGTAAACAACGTATTTCTGAACTTGGCAAAGCTGTTAGACAAAAGTATAATGACTTGAAGAGAATGGAAGATGATAATAAAAAGCGACTGGAAAACGTGTTCAGGCCTATTACAGAACCGCTGAAACAAATTGTACAATCGTCCAATGAAAAACACTCTGATCATCAAGACCAAGCTGCTGTAGCCGTACCTGCTACACAATACACGGAAACACCAAATGGTGTAAGCATATACTCCTGCAATAACACAGATACTGCTTATGGCCCTGAATTGAAAAATGGTCTGTGGTTGCTGGGTAATACACCTCTAAATTTTGATGATAACCATATAGTTGTGGGCGAGAAAAAATTTAATAGTAGTGAAGGTCTACGACAACTGCTATTTTGTAAAAATCCCGGAAGTTTTAGTGTGAATGATGCGCAAATATACAAACAGATATTAGAGATGACAGGGGTTCACAGAGATTCTGTGGGCCGTTTGAGGGCTAAAGCGTGTAAAGAAAAATTTAATACAGTCATTAAACCTCTATTTAAAAAGAAACGTGGAAGGTATGGAAACATTACGTCAAGAAAGCAAGGCCTAGATTCTACTACTAAAAACAATAGTGAATCCCATGAAAATATCAAAAACATTACTACACCTAGATACAATATTCTTCATAATTGGACTGATCCAAACATGCTTGTTAAGCGTTTAAAATTTTAAAAAACTTGAAATGTTAAATAATTTAAATTTTAGTTATTATCATAATCTTTTAAAAAGAAACGTGGAAGGTTTGGAAACATTACGTCAAGAAAGCACGGCCTAGATTGTACTACCAAAAACAATAATAAATCCCATGAAAATATCAAAAACATTACTACACCAAGATACAATATTCTTCATAATTGGACTAACATATGGACATGCTTGTTATGCATTTAAAACAGATACATGAAGAAGATCGGGAATTTCAAGAAATAATTGCCGAGCTTAAACGAACTGGATATATTGAATAATAACCTTATAGAAAAAATGTAATTTAAAATATTATCAGGCAAATAAATAATATAAAAAAGAAATTTGTTTTTATTTTACCTTACCTTACCTTATTTTAACTTCCTGTACCTTTTCAGCTAAGTCTTTTCGGTTTTTATTTTACAATCTCAAAGTCTAATTAAAATATTTTCAATATTAAATATTACTTTTTGCTATTAAAGAAATCGCAGTTGGGGTAGAATAATAATAACCAAAATCGCAAATAACATCAGTACAACTAAAACTTTTTCTGTGGCGTGATATTTCATATAACCATACAAAGTAAGTTATTTATTTAATATTATTTATCTTAATTAATAATAATTTATTAATCACAGAATTACAACAGAAAATGGTAAATTTGACAAGTCAAAAAGATAAATTAAATGTATATCAAACATGACACGTTTATACTTTTAAAAAACAATAGAGACTATCTTTTCCTTAAATTCTTCTATGGTGTAACAGCATGGAGACTGCAAAAAGATTTTATGATTTTTTAAATTCATTAATGGGTTATTCTCTTAAACCATTTGGCAAATTATTATAGAGGTAAATTTCTACGAAGTAAGGAGACTTTTTATATTGTGCATGCCAATGGGGATTTTTTCTTTTAGATCTGGTGCTGTAGTGACACTTATTTTTATTCATTAGTTCCATTTTATTGTTATGTATCAGACAAAGAAGTTTGTATATATAGACACTTATAAAAGTTAAAATAAAATAACATCTACAAGAAACTAGTTTCTTCCGATTAAAAATAACCCTAATGGCATATTTTTGCAAGATAAAAATTCTATTACTATTTTTAGCAAGACCCCAGGATAAAATATTAAAACTTAAAATACTATAAATGTTTGCAAAATACACATTAAGAAGAGCTGAAATATTTAATTTGTCCCTTAGGCTATATAATTGATAGATGGATTTTTTTTAGTTTCATAGTTATATAATCAATGTGTTCATCCTATGTAAAGGATTTATCTATTATCATTCCCCAAAATTTGGAGGAATTCGAGATGTTAAAAAGTTGATTATTTTTTACATTAATATAGTTTATTAGACAAAAAATCTGGATACAGAGTATCGAATGCTCTAGACAAGTCAAAAAATATTCCTACTACTATATTACTTTCATCTATTTTTTTATTTATATGTTGTGTGAATTCTGTAGTTTTTCCAATATTTTTGATATGGAGCTAAGAAGTGAAATTGGTCTGAAGTTTTCAATATTTTGTTGGTGTCCTGATTTAGGCACAGGGATCATTACAGATAATTTGAGTTTTTCTGGAAAACTACCAAGATAGTACATCGAGTGATTTAATAATTGTGCAAACGCAGGAGACACAATTTCAGCAGTTTTTTAAACAGAATTATATCCAAGTCATCATATCCCCCGTAGATACTCATAATAGTTGTGTAAACTTCGTGTTCCGTAAAAGGAAAAATAAAAATACTTTTACAAGTCTCCTCAGGCTAAGTACAGACGTTGGATAAATTGTCATTAAAATAATCACTAAGTTTTACCTTCACCACAAAAGAAAATTTGAGGCCCCAAAGTAAGCAGCAACTTCTTTTTGGTTTTACACTAGCTTATTGTTTATGTTTAAAATAATTTGTTTGCTTGTTTTGGAGGGATTTTTTGAGTATTGAATCTTATTCCTTGTATGGTTCATTTTAAATAGTTTATCTCTTTATCCAAAAGGCGCTTTTCCGTTTTGTATTTCCTATTTAGTTCCGGAAACTGTTTTCTAAGATAATTAAGGTCTTTAAGCTTTTCAGTTTTTTTCAATTAAAGAGTTACTGAATTTAATTTTTGTATCGTTTTGTTTGATTTTTTATTTATTTTGGTAAAGCCACTCCTATACAATAAGTTAAGTGATTATAAAAAAAAATACTAAACATATTATTTATATCATCATTAATAAGAAATGAATTAAAAAATCTAAATCATTGAATAGGTTACAAAATAATTGAACCGATTCAGAGGAAAAAATTTCTATTGCTAACATTTTTTATCTTATCCTCACAATTGTTACTATTATCTTTGTTATTTTAATCAAAAGGTACTAGTTGACCCATGTGATCGGAAAAACCTAGATCCTTATTGACACAGATAAGACTACATTTATTAATGTTTTATAATACAAAATCAATACCTGACCCAAATTTCTTACCATTAATATACCAAACTTTAGTTTCTTCCTCAAATAATGATATAAGATTAAATACCCCAACTAAATCCAATAAAATTGTCAAGTTAGTACTTTTCACCAAATTATTTATGTTAAAATCCCCACAAACAAATATAGCAGAAATTTTTTTACAAACACTTACTAATATTTTTGACGATTGATCAATGAATAATTTATACCTTTTACTTTTAGTATGTAATTTTTAACTGAAGTTAATGCCCTGGCAGTCGTTATAATCAACCTATCAACAAATTTTAATTAATAATTTATATATCAATTTGGTTATGCCTTTATTTTAGGCTAAACTAATATATTTAAACATGGCACACTACTTATCAGTTTTTAGTTTTACAGTAATTTTAGGCTCGTTTTACAATAATTTTAAGGATTTCGTATCTTGAAGAGTTTTTTTATTTTTATAACTTATAAATAATTGTACGTAGTATTAACCGCAGACCGCTGACGTCACACCTTCTTATCAGTATTTTTAAAATAATTTTACAATATTATTATATAATATTTTTAATAATTTTAAATGATTTATTTTAAGGGATTCATAATGTTAGTTAGGCGTTATTAAATATTTATATTATTACAATTTTTATTGCGAGCCGAGTTATTTTTCTTTTAAAATTGTTAGTAAATGTGATAGATGATTTTTCTGCGTTGCTTATAAAGCTGTAATAATTTTGCGTAATATTGCATCATGACGTCGCGAGCCTCTTATTAGTATTTAGCAGGTAGTGGGGAGAGGGTAAAAATAATAAATTATTTTTATCGCCAGTCGAGCAGCTCGACTCGAGCTTTTTTTTTATCGTTGACCTTCTTTGGAGCTGGATGAGTGCTGCCATAATTTCTGGTAGATGTGTGTTTTAGGCGGTCGACTTCCGTACACGCCGGTACCCTTACGAAGGGGGAGTACCAACCCTGGCATCCGTGAGACCGAACTTGCAAAGTGGGCCGTTGTCATTTAAGGGTTAGGTATATACAGTGTACGTTGTTGTTGCCTGATGGCTATCAAAGAACCGACCATTAAGGTGTACGCCGGTACCCTTTACGAAGGGGGAGTACCAACCCCTACATCTGTGAGACCGAACATGCAAAGTGGGCCGTTGTCATTTAAGGGGATAGGTATATACAGTACACTAGCACACATACTCACCACATAACATAAAATTTATTATAAATTGTTCTTTTTGATATACTTATATCATTGACTACTCACCGCTTATATGAATTTAAAAACAAAAGTTTGGAAACTTCAATTCGTTGTGGAATATCCGGCTTTTTGTAGAATATTAAGCGGCATTTGGGCTCGAAATTTTTTATTTTAATGATTTTTAGATAATTCTTTGTTTTGCAGTTATTGAAAATATACACTTTATAGGCGTGTGTTCTATATTTTGAAATAATCTTAATTGAATATTTTTAGCGCAAAATCAACCATGGTGCGCATGCGCTTATTATAGTTACTCGATTTTAATATTTAAATAAAATTAATTATCGCGTTTTTGGAAAACAGAACTACCTAATTTAGGGTTATGAAATTATTGGAACGAGATAAAATATTGTATATCTTACTCTCTTATCTAATAAATATAAAATTTTTCAGTTCGTATCTAATATTGTATATCTTTCTCTCTTATCTAATAAAGTATTAAGATATCCTATTCAACGCCTTACGGCTCAAGAAAAAAGGCTGTTATTATTATTCTTGTATTGTCATTTTTAATAATTTACCTAGGAATATTCAAATGATCACCAAAAATGTCTAGTTATAAAAACATGTTTTTGACCGCCTAATTAACATAGAACCTTATAATTTGTCTGATTACCTAGAGTATAAATGTTGTAAAAGTTTGGGGTGTTTTAGATAGACAATAATAGAGTATTATTGTATTACGCAATATCCTCTAATGATGTCATCACTATTTTCTTTAGGGAAATATAATAATAAAAATATTTATTAGAAATCTTTATTGATATAAATTATAATTTATTAATAATTTATCACATAAAATATCTATAATACAAAAATCTTATAAAACTACATATATTGTATTTTAAAGATCATCCCTTGTGCGTTTAAAACCGTATGGCTGAGAGGAATGATCTGCATAAAATTTTCTTTTCAGAGAGTTTGGCCGATATATCTTAGTTTCCTCCCTTGTTACCACCTCATGCTCTTTTGTTCGTCTAATGGCTTTTGTTACGATTTTAACTGGCTCGGAATCAGTTAAAATCATTTCCTTTATGGAGTCAAAGTTCACTAGTAGCGACGCGTTATAATTTAGACAGATTCCCTTGACTTTACACACCACCTTTTCTTCTTTTTCGGCAGTGGAGTAAACTTTGTAGGCGTAGTTTTTTGGACCACCGCTAACAAATTCTTTAATGTAGCTCCCTGGACCATAAGACTTTAATTCATCTGTCATATCTCCGATAAAATGACCTGTTGAGGGTTCAAACTCCATATCTTTATGAGTAAAGATAACGGAGTCTGTGTCGTAATACAACACCCTGTCGCCCAACTCTTCCAAATAACTATAGAGTTTAAGTCGTGCTTGAGCTGTGGTATACGCTGCCAGACAAACATTTACCGTAGATATGGGTTCGTAACTTTCCTCTTTAAACGAGTAATTAACTACCAAAGATTCTTCGCTGATTGGTAAAACAGAATTCACGTATATGGATGGATTAGTCATCATATTAAAGAACTCTTCGGGGTTATTCACAATCCTGGTCTTTGGCTGATTTTCTTGCTGGCCCAGTTTCCCCCAGAAACTGTTTAGCATAAACTTGGCCAAACATCTAAGCCCGGGGTTATTTAAAATTGCATCGAATTCTAGTTTAATGCCCTCGCGATTGAAAAATTCTTCGATGTACTTGCTCTTTTGCTCATCGGATGCACTATTTCCGGGCCACCCTGAAGACTCTTGCTTAATTTTAATGAATTTATTCATCATTTCAACGAATAATCCCCCTGTTTTTCGATCAATGTCGTACTGTTCCACCCTGTATTTCCACACTTCATCGATCTTCAATATTTCATACCCCTTTTCTAGGGCTTTTAACACCTCATCAATTACCCAGGTACCCGATAGCGCGCGGTCTTCTTCGGTATGTTGGCATTCCTCGTGGCTTAGGTTTTGTCCGCAGGTACGACAGAGAACAAACATCAATTTATTGTTCATTTTTGTTGGTAAAACAGGGTGATACAAATTTCGTGGTGGTAAAACAGTGCATTTTATTATTCCGTCTGTTTCCTGCAAATTTATAGATTTGCATTGATCGCCAACAAAAACTTCTGGGTGACCAACGGGGTACTTGCCGTATTTACATACCCAAGGGTAAAGGGAGCAAACGTCCAGGTATTTAATTTTTTCAACCCCTTTGGTCTTATAATATGTCCTGCAATTTCCAGTACGACCCCCGTAAAAAGCATCTCGCGGGTTTAGAGGCGAGTGGGATAATAACGGATTATTTTCGACATATTTTCCTATTTCGGGGTTCTCGCGCATTTCCCGTCGGAAATCACACTCCCATTTTTCAATGACGTCATACCGTGCTGCTTTAAGTCTCTCGATTTTTGCCACTGTGGATTCGTACCGGAAATTCATTGATTCTGTAGGATCATCTGATAGAGGCTCGTCGCGCTGGTGCTTAAAACATCTGGGGCATCCGTGATAATAGCATCCTTGAAACTCGAAAACTTGATTTTCGCAAAATCCATCAACCTTTAACCCTGATAAAATTGCCTCTTGCCCTCTGCCTGCGTGTTGTATGGTGATTTTCCTCTGATTTTCTTCCCATACCAGCCATTTCAGCGCTATCATAGACTGGTTGTCTGTCATTCTATAACCACCCTTAGGAATAATACCAATTGTGTTTGGCTTAAGAAAATTTCTCCTAAACACTTTATTGCAGGCTGAGGCAATGGTGCAGGCGTTGGTAAAGGGGCAAACATTGGTGGTTGTTATCATCTGTTCTCGAAATTTTAGACAGGCTCCTGTTAGAATTTCTACATCGGAAACACAGTAATCGATGAACTCTTTTTGAAAATCAAACTGGTCGCACTTATGATCCTCATACCATTTTAAAAATTCCTCTCGTGCCTCTGGTTTCATCGTGTCAGGGCTGTAATATTCGACCTGGGGTAGGAGCCCGACATACGATTGGTTTTCCAAGGTGTTAAATAAATGGGGAAAAAATCCCTTCTTTAGTTCCTTTAATCCAAATGCTTTAGGGAGAGCTGAGAGAGGCATGGGAAAATAATTAAGGGAATCTAAAAATTTGATGTTTTGTAGTTGCATCAATATAATTTTGGTTCCTCTCATAATTAACTCAGGGGTTAGGTCAGTTTTCTTCAGTATGTGGCTTAGAATAAATTGATGGTCGAAAGCCTGACCGTTGTGCGCCAGCACAACAATGTCTTTGAATTTTTTTCTGATTTCTAAAAGGTGAATCATGAAGTTGGCAATGGGGTTTGCACCACGAACTTTTTGCAGTCTTAAGCCACATTTTTTACAAATAATATCTGATGTTTTTATGCATACATCACAGCATTGTTTGAAAACACACAAATTCGGCTCGTGTTCCAGGTCGTCACCGTTGAGTTTTTCCTGTCTAGTCTCCAGGTCGTAGAAAACAAAAAGTACATCCTTTGTTTTTGGCTTTCCTGTATCTGGCTGCATGAAGCATAAATGCCCTTGTGGCTGGTGTTTTTGGCAAATTTTACAAAAAATTTCCCCGCATTTATGCTCTCTATTAGCCTTTATAGTTTTTAGGCAGTTGGGGCAGAGTCGAACTTGTTGGCAAAGAGAGCCCTCTGTACCAACTTCTATATGGTTATCATAACATGATTGGTTTTTAAATGTGCGAAGGCAGTCAGCACATTTAACCTTAATCCCTACTTTACATGGTGGAGACCTCTGGCATGCCGGACAAGATTTGGAACATCTGTGCTTGTTTTTGTGATCGTGGGGGATATGGCATTCCTCGCAAAAATAATGACAGCAGAAGGTGGCTGTTAGTGACGTTACAACGTTGAAATGCCCCTGGTGGTGAATTAAATTAATTCTTTTCTTTTCCTCGGGCCCCGAAAAAATTATGTCTCGGCCCTTGGTACCGTATTTGTAAACTACTATCCTATAGTCTGTTAAATACTGTTGGAGTTGATGGAGCTCGGGAATACCAGCCCCCTCTTCAGGTATCCTTACATTTGCTTTTTCTATCAATTGTTGGGTTCTCACAGTCTGCACTTTTCCAATATCCCTGCGCACTTTAACACAGTCAAGGTCTTTGTCTACGTAAGCCATGGCCACGACAAGAGCTCGAGGTAGACATAAATTGTCATTATTTTTAATAGCGATTATCCCCTGACGCTTAGCGCACTCTTCATCAAAAGTGTTGTAGTTTTTACCTCTCCCTTTTCCTGCTGGCATTCTAACGGAAGTAACCCCCAAACAGAATGTTTCAGTATTTAGGCCCATGGAGTTGGATTGGTAGATGCTGGATATAACACCCCAAACATCCTCTAGTGTAACAACTTCTGCCGGTTGAAAACGCACCCACCCTTGGCCCCTAGACAAGTCTTTACAGCCAAAATTAAAAGCTACTTGATCCTTCGGTAAAAGATTTTCTGTGGCTTTCTTGATGACATCGCCAATGGCATTTTTCACCCATGCCACAGGTTCCTCCCTTGAAGGCGGGTCTCGCAACTTAAACTCCAGTGTACGACCTTGAAGATTGAAGCGTCGAACATTTTTTGAAAAATCTTTAACAATAATAAATTTTTCCATTTTTAAATTATCTGAGCGATAAAAAGCAGTTATCAATTTGAGACGACGGATAACGACTGATAACTTGTGGGTGTTATCGCTACTTTTTATACCTGCGATAACGTTCAGTCTTCCGTCCGACAATTTCGAAAACCAAAAAAGGCCCCCGGGTCGGCTATATCCCTGTGTTAAAAGTGTTCGTCTTTCAATGCATTGACCGCAAAAGCGATAAAAATACGATACTATTTTAATATTTTAATTTATTTATCCGCCAATTTATATTAGTAATTCTTTTTGTTTGTTCGTCTTTCAATGCATTAACCGAAAAAGTAAATTATATTTCATACATTATAAATTGAAAATCATTTTTATTGTACTTAATATTTACCTACTTAAAATAATATAATATTTATTTTCTGACATTGTTTAAACTAGAATCTTTTATAATAACAACCATAATTAAGTTCTACCTAACTAATCTACATATATATATATTTATCAAATCCCTTTCGATAACGTTCGTTGATGAAAATCTTTTATAATAGCTAAACAACCATATTAAAAATTCTTAAATTCGATCTAATTAATTTAAATTAAATTTACAGGGAGTGCAGTTTACGATTTTAATTGTTTTTCGGTAACCTTAAAATAGGCGTTCAAGGTGACAATACCACAATTTGGCCTTGAACGCCTTATCAGAGATGAGGCACCTAAATTTAAATAATTAATAATTATTTAAATATAGCTTTTATCTCTTTTTATAAATTTTAAATATATCTAATATCCTCTAATGACGTGCTGGCCGATCATTTTTTATAGCATCTCTAGGCGCCTGTTATCAATTCCGAACGGTAGCTCAGCAGGTAGCGCTTCCGACTCTGGTGCAGAGGGTCTCGGGTTCAATCCCTGAGGGTGGCCGGCTGATAGCGGCCAACTGACGGCGACCGAGCGACCTTGGTGGGAAAAGGTGAATTTGACCTTTGGCGATCTTATGGCATTTTTGGCGTTGTTATTTTAATGTTTTAAACAATTATTATTACGCGCACCCCCAAAACAGTTGGATAGGCGATAAAATGATGCAATGTTACGCAGGGGCAGCTCGCGGTTTAAACGCTGGAGCTCAGAGGTGTGGCCACTGGGTATCTATTATTCAGACGACCGATATTTTAGATAGGCCGGGGCCCCCATGATTTCCAGCGCAGGCCGTCCAAAGGGGGAGAGGCCCCCGGGCACCCTAAAAGGGGCCCCCATGGGGGCGAAATTCCGAGTCCGTGTGATCTGTCCAAAAGTGGGCGGGGCTTAGCGGGTCGGAAAAAAGTGGGGAGGGGGTAAAGTGGGCGGGGCTTAGTGGGTCGGAAAAAAGTGGAGGGGGTGGTCTCAAGTGGCGCCATACCTACTTATATATTTGTATAATTAATTAATAAAAAATAAGTTTATTTTGCACTTTTCATGTTGACACAAACGGCGCCTCATACTTTAGTGTTAACACATAAAAATAATTCCTGAATAAAAAATAAAACAGCTCTCTATACAGTTGCGAATAAAATAAATTAAACCTCGTTTTCTTTGTTATGGGATAATCTAGTGAAAATTCAAGTGAAGTTATTTGTAAATATATATTTTAATTTTCAATATTTTCTATTTAGTTAAAGGATTTTTTATTTATTTAAATATTATGGATTCCATTTATTACCCAATAAACACTTTGTTTGTTTTACTTATAGGTACAGGTCTTTATTAAAACACATTGCTTTTTATTTTTCCTTGTAAATTTATGAATGTTTTAGTATTACATTTCACGATAATATATTAATTAATGTAATCGAAAAGTATTTATTATTGTGGATTAGAGGTGGTTTGTTTATATTTATTGGGTCGGATATTCCACGTTATTCGGAAATTTTTTTCCCGACCTTTAGAAATTGTATTGTGTAAGGATAACAATTTCTGATTATCGTGGAATATCCTTATCTAATAAATATATAACTACCACATTTAATCCACCATAATAGATACCTACTTCACTTAAAAATTGTTTAAATAAACACTATAGAATATCCTATATCAGAAACTTTAGCTTGCCACATTTGTACCTTTAATCTGCCATATCAGAACCTTTAGCGCGCCATATTACAAAATGGAATGCTTCTTGTGTGCCTTTACATGCCCATTAAAGGTGAAAGCGACATAATATGCACAGTTCTATTAGAGTAAGCCTTTATATGGCCTTTAGTTCATTAAATGCACTTGCCCTTATACAAGGTGTCCCGTTATTTTCAAATTTTGAGAGCATAAAGTAGACTTATTTTCAGGAAGAAAACCCGCAAAACTTGTATATCAATTTTTATTTGTTTCAAAGTTACAGGCCTTTGAATTATTGGCAAATAATAATTAAACATAATTCATTCTTAAAGTAAATAAAAAATGATTTTATTTAAGAAAAGGTCAATTAATATTATTTTTAAAATGTGCACAGGTCGTAAGAGCTGACCTCGCGCAGTCTTGACTTTGACTAAACAAACGTTTTCATCTTTTTCAGGTAGCAATTCTATAACTTTCCTCAGTGCCAGTCCATCCTCTTCTCTTGATCATTGCCCACCAGGACAGAGCTGTGCGGTACTCGAGTACAAGTACTAAAACACTGTACTGTAAGTTCTTTCAGTTTACCTACTCGGTACTCAGTCCCGAGTACTTTCATTTGAATGTACTTATACTTGTACTTGATATACATTAATACATGTACTTGATATATATTAATACATATACATATATAATTAAAATTGCAAACTACTCGAGTACTTTCCCGTGTACTCGAGTACTTCCAAAGTATGCAATAAATACACTTTTATGCGGTGAGGTTGGCACATATGTGCGTGAGTGTTGAAAATTTGAAGTCCGGCAACACTGCTCAGACTTGTCAAATTACGGACATGCTACCTGGCAGCCTACCTCACACGACAGCCTTAAGGCAGCCTTAATCAATAAATAATATTTTGGTTGCTGCGGACTTTGGAAGTCCGGTTATAATTTTTTGACAGACAAATTGTAAGTTAACATGATTTGCAATGGGCGACGGCCATATTGTAAAACCTTTCCGGACTTCCAAAGACACGTTCAATATATCACTTGAGCTCTTTTTTGTGTCTTTTTATTCAATGGCCTCAATCCACACAACCTTCTAAATATATCTCGGTTCGCCTTTTTATTCTTTATAATTCTTGTGTTGCGAGTTTCTGTATAAAAATATACTGATTATCGTTGTTTATTGGTTTTGCCTTTTGTTAATAGGTATATTAATATTAAATAGAACATTGTTTTTATTAAATAGAAATTCATATTGTCAAAAAGGTATATCTAACTTAGATTCTCCCATCATTTCATAAAATGGTACTTTGTAATCGTATGAGTACTCGAGTACAACGGTACTGTACTTGTATTTGATACTCGAGTAATATTATATAACGTCTAAGAGCTGTGTAGACAATATTTTCACCAATATTACTAAATATGATGCGACAACAATAAACTAGTTTAGATAAACTAGTTTAGATGTGATAGCTATCACATCTCCGATCACTTAGGTCAAATAATAAAACTCACCATAAATAACAAGATAAAGACTGAACAAGTAAGAAGACTGTACACCAACACAGCCAATGAAGAGTTTAGAGCCCAATTGTTCCAACAGGACTGGAGTGATGTGTTTGTGTCTAGTGAATGTGATGTTGAAAATCAATGGTCAAAATTTATTAATGTGTTTGTCCCCATATTTAACCAATGTTTTCCGAGAAAAAATGTTAAGCCAAAGAAAACACCACAAAGTGTAAATCAAGAAATTCAACTCTGTAAAAATAGAGTAGATGTGTTATATGTACTAAAAAACTGTAATATTAGATATAAGGATATTTATAAAGGGAATATAATAGCCTACTTTTAAGAGCCACACAAGACAAGTATTCTAGTCAAATATATGAGTCAGATAATAAATCCAAAACAGCTTGGAACATCATCAATAAAATAAAAGGAAAAAACATATCAAACTCTGTTGATATTCCTGGGGAACCTGAAAGGGCAGCTAACAATCTAAATGACTTTGTGGCCAATGCTGCACCTAACTTGTTACAAAATTTAGAAATGACTGAATATACCTGTGATATAAACAATAACTGTGATTCAATGTATATAAAACCTGTAGATGTACAGAAAGTTTTCAATATTTTATCAAACCTTAAGAATAAATATAGCTGCGGGACTGACGAAGTACCCTGCTCTGTTTTAAAATATTGCTATTTAGAATTACCCATTGTGTTATAAAATTAATAACTATTTAAAGTATGGCATATTCCCTAAATCATTAAAAACAACCCTAATTAAACCCATATTCAAGAAAGGTGATCGTAATCTGTTAGAAAATTACAGACCCATTAGTGTATTGTCCTCGAGGAACAAACACTTTACTAAATGATCATTTAGTAAAGTGTTTGAGTCAACTATGTGTAGTAGAATTTTAGGCTTTTTTAATCATTTTAATTTGTTTAGTTCACCAGCTTGGATACCTAAAGGGACATTCGATTGAAATTGCAGTGCTTGAATTCTCGCAAAATATTCTTGAAGCTTTTGAAAGGCGGGAGTGTGCACTTGGTATCTTTTTAGATTTATCTAAGGCATATGACTGCCTAGACCATAACATCTTGCTTCAGAAGCTTGATAGATATGGTGTGAGAGGAAGTGCACTGAAATGGATTTCATCGTACCTCGCTGATCGAACACAATTAGTTGAAATTAGTAAACAAAACTGCAAATATTTGTCAGCTAAAATTAATGTTAAATTAGGTATCCCTCAGGGGAGTGTAATAGGTCCTTTACTGTTTGTGATATTTTTAAATGATATAATAAAATACGTGAAATGTGACATTGTGGGTTATGCAGATGAGACCAACCTACTAAAAACATCAAAAAACATTAATGATCTCCTAATATGCAGTAACAATCTATTGGAAAAGGCAAGCAAATGGTTCATAAACAATCGCCTAATTCTAAATGAGAACAAAACAATTTGTTTTAAAACAAAACTGTCAACTGTGATAAAACCAGATAATATAATTTTAAATAATTGTGTATTGCCAATATCAAGTGCAAAATTTTTAGGTTTGCACATCGATGAAAACCTAGATTGGTGCAAGCACACCCAAGAACTAACAAAGAAACTGAATAAAAACCATCACAGTATTAGTTTTAAAAAAGTATGTAGATTTTAATGTTTAAAAGACAGTATATTTTTCCAACTACCAATCCCTACTTAGATATAGTATCATATTCTGGGGCCAATGCACCAATATACAATCTATCTTTGTTGCACAAAAAAGTTGTTTAAGAACCTTGCTTGGTCTTAAATATGGAGAGTCATTAAGAGGGTTGTTTAGAACATATAGAATTTTAACTGTGGTAGGACTTTATGTATATGAAATTTAAATGTATATTTTTAAAAATAAAAATATATTTGCAGAACTAAAAATGAATTCAAAGCGCACCTTATCTTTAAAATATCCTAAACATGTTTTAACAATATTTGAAAAGGGCTGTTTTTACTCTTGTGTTGTGATGTATAATAGTTTACCAAAGTATATACAATCAATGTCTAAACTATCTAGTTTTAAAAGTGCTATCGTTAATTACTTGGTAGAGTTAGAACCATATGTTTTAACAGATTATTTAGGGTACAATAACCATGCTTAATTGTCCATTACTTATGTTCGACTATATTTCGCTCTAATTGTATTTCTTGTATCTAGACTTATTTCGGAAATAAACACTATTATTATTATAAGAGTACTTGTATTTAGTACTCGAGTACTTTTTTATTGTACTCGGAACAGCTCTGCACCAGGATAACCTATCCTATGGCAAATTGTCGATTGAGACGTCGATTTTGTATTATTCTTTACTGCCCCAAATATTCACTGCAAAACCTGAGTCTCAGTTTTTTCCTCAATCCTTGCATATATAGGCGCGGCCAAATCTGTATGGGTGCACGTCATTAACGACATGTGACGTCATCGTTAAGGTATATTCATACATGCCCAGGCAAAATCCAACGCTCGTTTATTGTTGGCTGCCTATGGTTGGTTGGCTATGGGCTGTTTAATAAACAGTGTTTATATTAAGATAGACATAACATAATTGTTATAATCTTTTACATTAACTAATTAGGCAAATTTTTATTAAATGTGCTTGGAGAAACAAACAAAGTTTATTACATTTTTATTACATAATAATATTATGTTATACAATCTAGGTACATCACATACATGTGTACCGTACATGTTATATAATATATTATGAAAACACAAAAAAGACAAATTATTATAAACAAACTAAATTACTGGTCGTCCTCGTCGTCAGAGCGACCCAGGTCAGATTCGGAGTCTGATTCTTCCCCCAAATGTATTAATAAGGGCGCAATGTCCTCACAATCCAACATCTGTTCGCGTTGACACCATTCAGCGATCAGTTGTTCGGTGTGGTCGACGCTCTTACTCCACATTTGCGGCGTGATGTGGTCAAGAGCCTCCTGCCACATCGCCAAAGACTTGTCCCCTACCACTGCCGTCTCTTCCTATATGTTTATTGTATTAGATTTTAGTTATGCCCCAAACCAGCTCGATTGGGTTAAAGATACAATCGTAATTTGGGAGCCGCAGTACCTGGTGCCTGTAGCGGTTCACCAGCTAATCGACCTTAAAAACTTTCGGTGGCTTGTGTCTGTAATTATGATCAAATTAATTAAAAAATAAGGCCCTTTTTACCAGCACGTACACCGTTGAAAACCTGTTAATGAGTTCCAACAGTTGGATTTTTAATATTGTGGGTTCAAACGGGATTCCCTTTTCAGTTAGCCACTGCTGTAATTCAGCCTTTCGCCAAATACTGCTCGGGAGTGGTAGCTGGCGTTATCCATCACAATGATGGATGGTTCTTTTAGCAGCTGTAAAAGTTGGTACTCGAATCACTTCAGAAAATTTGCCTCGTTCATGTCACCATGATAATCCCCGGTTTTGGATTTCGAGGCGAATATGAGCTGCAACCCTTCGTTGAACCCGGCTCGGCTGCCGGCATGCAGAACGATATGCCTGCAAGCAATTATGGTTAGGTTGACCGCATGTTCATGTTCTACGTTCTTACCGTGGTCCATCGACCTTTAATTGGCGAACACTTTTGTGGCTGAGATCCTGCCAGGAGAACCTTGTGTTCGTTCCGTTCTCAAAAATCCACGTTTCGTCAAGAAATAGAAACTGCAGAGGGCGGTCTGAGCTTCGGTTGGTTATGTATGACTTGAGGAATTTGGTCCGTAATAGCGCTATCCGGGGCAGCTCCATCAGTCGCCGTGTGTCGTCCCTCTTGAAACGGATGACCTAACAATGCCCTCAAACAGATAGCGTTCCCTTAAGCGGGCCAGCAATGTCTGCAGTGTAATGTGCTGCTCTAAAAATGTCTCATAGAATGCAATTGGTATAACACAAGGAGAATAACACACTGTTAGCATGCATGTCATAAATCACATTTCTGATCTCGACAGCTTGGCTATCGATGATGTTGGTTATCGTTTGGCACCGTTTCGTTTTCATTGGCCCTACCAACGGTTCTCCAGCCGCGACCATGCTCGCTATCTTACTGACTGTGTTTAATAAACACTGTTTATAGAAATTTGAATGCCCAGGCTGCACGCTTTAAACATTAAGAACAGCGTAAACAATGTCATTAATAATAACAAATGATAATATTTAGCTTACCTCGCGAGCCCATTTCTGGCATTTTCTTTATCACAAAATGCCACCACGACCGCGATTAGCAAGTAACATTGTTTACACAAGTGGTGTGCCATTGGTATAATATGATAATCACAAATTATAGACAAACGGAACTCACGCACAAAACGTCAAAATAACAAAAAAAACGTCAAAGATAAAATAACGCCGACCCATCAATAATATTTAATGGTGCGCGCCTGCCTTAATCTATTAGCAACTGGCAGAAATAAAAATTACTAAGTAAATGGTTTAATTTCATAATTTTGTAAAAAAACGTTTAAAAACAGGGAATTTGTAAGTTCTTTGTAAACAATAAGCAAATGAATAAAAAAAATGTATAATACTTTAGAATTACTTCTTTAAAAACAGTAACTTTAAAGTTCAAAGGTGGTAATGGTGACGTCATTAAACCGCATTAATGACGTGCACCCATACAGATTTGGCTGCGCCTATATACAACTTTCTTGCAAAGTTTTTCCGAGTCCGATGAAACATACGTTATTGGTCTAGAGTTAATTACCTCCTCACAATCACACAATATAGGTTCAGGTTCAGGTTCAGGTTCTCATAATTTAATGAAGCTCTTCCCAACACATTTGTTAAAATCTGTTTCATTATTCCAATAAGTCTTTCCCAAACTCCTCCCCACCATGATGCTGTTGTCGTATTAAAACACCATTGTATTCTTTCCGTAGCACAGCCAGCTACCAGTTTTTCCTACTCCAATCGAGAAAACGTATTGTGGGTACCGACGAAATTTGTCTCAATATCACTGTAGATAATCCGTAGACAATCTTGTCTCGCGATAAATCGTCGAAGTGCTTTCATAAAGTTGACCATGGACAATGCAGAACATAACTCGAGGTGCGCACCGCTCGATACACGGCACAAGTGAATAAACAGATGCAAGTCTTTTCTCCAGATTTTAGAAACAGGACCTCCCAGTAACTTCAAACACAGCCGCATCCCTTACTCGACTAGAAGTGGAGGCAGTTATAATAATAATAATAATAATAATAATAATAATAAAACTTTATTGCCATTAAATCTTATAGAACAAAAGACATTAGCAGTGTCAAACATATACAAATTAAGTAAAAGTTACAAATATATAAAAACATTAAGATTAATTAAAATAATTTTTAAAACATTAAACAACTAAATTAAATAAATAAATATGGGAAAAAGGCTAACAAACAAATTCTGTAAATATAGTGCCCTATAAATAAAAATATAAATATATAAATATATAAATGAGTAATATTCATTTTCAATCAATAATATTTTCAATTTGCTTTTAAATAAAAAATAATCATTTAATGATCTTATATCATTTGGGAGAGCATTAAATGCTTTAATAGCATTGTATTCTGGTGATTTTTTATAATACTCGTGTCTATGTACGGGTAATCTTAAATTGTCTCTATTTCTTGTTATCATGTTATTATAAATTTCATGGTTTCTTGTAAAGAGTTTAAGATTACTCTTAACAAACAACACCAGCTTGTATATATACAAAGATGGAACTGTAAGTATTCCCAAATTCCTAAAATAGGTTCGACATGAAGTTCGCAGAGTTAATTGAGCAATACATCTAATTATTTTCTTTTGAATTTTAAATATTTTATCAATATGTTTAGTGCCTCCACAGAACAGGATTGAATATTCAATTAATGAGTAGTAAAAAATTCTTAGAGAACTTGTTGAAACTTGATCCCGCAAAAATCTTATTAAGTAAGTTGATGAATTTAACTTTGAAATTAATTGTCTAATATGTACATCCCACCTAATGTTGAAATCGAATGTAACACCCAAAAATTTAACTGATTCTACTTGACAAATTGATTTGTTATTTAATCTTACGTGTAAGGATTCCAGTATTTGTGATTTAGAAAACAATAATAAATTTGTTTTGGATCCGTTCAATTTTAGATTGTTCTCATTGCAAAATGCAGTAATTCCAGAGGTAATATCATTTAATACAGTTGAACAACTTGCCATTGATGATTCGGTTACCAGACATGAGGTATCATCAGCAAATTAAAATAAATTTGAAATACTTAGATGTTCATACAGATTATTCATGTACAAAACAAATAACAAAGGTCCCAAAATAGATCCTTGAGGAACTCCCTGCGTCATTATTTTGCCGCTAGAATAAATTGTCTGTTTTATATTATTGGTTAAACTTGGAATGGCTACAAATTGGGAACGATTTGTCAAGAATGACTCAATCAAATTATTTATTACCTCTAACTCCATACATATCCAATTTTTCTAGTAATATGGAATGCTTTACGGTATCAAATGCCAAATCGAAATATAGGCAAGCAACTTTTTTATTTTTGTCCAATGCCGAAATTATTTGAATTGGTAAATTATATATAGCTTGTTCAGTTGATTTTTTTTCAAAAAGCCAAACTGGCACCTATTTATAATGTTGTTAGAATTTATAAAGGTTATTAATCTATCATAAATAATTTTTTCTATGATTTTAGAAAAACAAGAAGTAATAGAAATACCTCGGTAATTATCAAGATTTTGCCTATCGCCTTTCTTAAATACAGGGATGGTTTTATTAATTTTTAATTTTTCTGGAAATACTCCAGTCAAAAAACAACTATTTACTATGTAATAATAGAGGTATTTCACATACAATCTCTTTCAAAACAGTTATAGGCACCTCATCGATACCTGTTGATTTCTTGTTTGGCAAGTTCTTTATGATTTTAATAACCTCGTGGGGATTAGTTGGCAACAAAAAAATACTATTGTTATTATTATTTATTTTATGTTCTGGATTAAAATTTAACTGACTTTGTTGCAAAGAAAACTGTTCACTAAACATACTTGCAATAATTTTTGAATCACTTACAATTTCATTATGTTCATTTTTTATTTTAAATTCATTAAAATTGTTTTTGTTTTTAAAATTAATACTTTTATTATAAATTTGCCAAGTAGCCTTAGATTTATTTGTCGAGTTTAATATAAAATTTTCATTAAGTTGAATTTTATATTCCCGTATGTATTTTTTTAAAAATTTTCTTTCGGTTTTATATAGTTTTAAAATATCTTGATCGTTCGTGTTTAGATATAATTTATAAAGGTCATGTATATTATTGGACCATTCTTTGGCCTCAAGGGGTATCCAACATTTATTATTGCAATTGTATATTCGTTTTTTTTTTGTTTTGGGGAATGCACTGTCAAAGTAATGCCAAAATATTTCAAAAAATGTGTCATACTTACAGTTCGTATCAGTATTATTATATACTTTATTCCAATTTTCAAGTTTTATTGAATTTACAAATCTCTTTATATTATTCTTATTAAAAGTTCTTGATATTTGGAACTTTGCACTGTCCCCAATTGAGTAAGAATCCATCAATAATAATGATATTGGCAAATGATCAGATATGGAATAGTTTAATACAGAACAATTTAATCTATTTTTTGTTATATTACTAAAAATATTATCAATTTTTGTGTTTAATCTTGTATTTGAAGTAACCAAGGCATTCAAACCATAGGACGCAAGAATATTTACAATTTGACTAGCAATGGAATTTTCTAGGTCAGTATTATTAAAGTTAACATTGAAATCACCACATAAAATTATAAAATAGTTTTTATCCAATAATAAATTAAGTAAGTCCTCCAAAGAGTTAATAAAAATATTAATATCCCCAAGAGATCTATAAAAATTAATTAAAACACAATATGTATCAAGGTACTTAAATTTTAAGCTACAATATTCAAAATCTTTTTCAATTTTTGGATAATTCAAAGTAAAGTTTTCAATAATAAAATCATGTCTTATGTATATAGCAACCCCTCCACATTTATTTAAAGAGCGGCAATAATAGTTAGCTAAATTATAATTTTGTAGGCAATAGATTAGTATTTCATCTTCTCTAAGCCAGTGTTCCTGCACCGCAAAAATTGAAGGAGAAATATCGCTTAAAAATATATCAAGTTCATTTATTTTATTTCTAATGCATTGGCAATTTAGGCTTATTAATGATAATTTGAAAGAGGATATGTTTTTAATTTGTTTGATTGGACTCTGGTTTACGAAAAAATATATTTTTTTTTATTAAAAGACCTTTTGGCCAATTATTAGGCTTGTAAATTTCATCTAAAAGTTCAGGATCCACGCTAACCTTAAAACTTTCACTCTTGGAGTTTTTCCACTTGGGAAGAATGTCAACAGTAAACTCATTTTTAGGAAAACGTTTAACCAGATATTCTTTTAGTTGATTTGTTGTTGTACCGGGTGAAGCACGGCCCACGTAGATCCAAGTTCTTCTTGGGACTGCTGTAAGACCGCTCTGCTTGTCATCGGAATTAGTATCGGTGACCATCGTACCCTGGCCGAATACTCGCTTTACTTGTTGTTTGGTTTTTAAATTTGATTCCGTCGCGTTATTAATTAAATCTGTTTTTTCAGTTGCTGGTTTGTTTTTGTTTACTTTTTTTTACTTTAGGTTTATCAACCTTATTTTCTGCTGTCTTTGTTGAATTAGTGGAATATTCCACTGGCACATTGTTTATATTTAGATTTTTTGAATTATCACTTGTAGCAATGTTATGACTTTTTGGCGCTAACATATGAATTAGTTGAATATTAGATTCACGAAGCACAGTCACTTCACTTCTTAAAGACTCGATAGTTTCATGTAAAGTTTGCACCTCCGATTTTATAATTTTACACAGTAGTGTCTTTATCTCGTCGTTTTGCAATAAATTCACCATGGTGATCACTAAGGTCCTGTGACGAATTTGATCTAAGTCTCGTCATTTCACAAAAAATTTTAATAATTTTAGATTTTAACGTATTTTTGATGTAGAGCTATATATCGAATGTGTATGTATGTATTACTTGAAGAATGTGTATGTTCTGCTCTAAACGGTTATCTATTGTGATGAGCACACACAACGCATCGGGAAATTACTGATTTGATTTCTCTTCGACCACCCAAGATCCAGTAATTTTTCCGCGAGCAATCAGCCCTCGGGGGATATTAAGTTTCTTACTACTGTATGTACAACTTCTCACTCGAGATTTTAAACGTATAACTCCAAATTTTGATTTCTTATTCCGAAAACGATTCCCTCTGAATAATCTTAAAGACAAACGTTCTGGCTTCCTCAAACTCCTGAAATATAATATCTACATACCTCTTATCATTCTTATTTTTGAAATTAAATTTAAATCGATTTATCCAGGCATCCGAATCGTCTTTGTAATTTTTGAAAAATAAGTAAGGTGCCATTCTTCTCCGTCATTTGTAGCTTTAGTATTGATCAAAGATATCACCCTTTCTTCATCTTCCGGTTTATTTCAAATTCATTAAAATCCGGGGTCTCTCTTAATGACCAACTCTCCGGTTTGTTGTATAGCCAATTGGGACCCTCCCACCAGCCGGATTATTAACTCCAGCCTGGAGTCTCCAGGTACATAACTCCACGAATCTCGGTCGGTCACTGAACATATTTCTGTCACACGATTATACACGAATGGTCGCCCATTCCACTTCTTTGCGGATCCAAGCCAAAACTGTTGAAGAGTCACTAGAAATTCCCTGTCCTTCTCATGAACATTTATTTGCAAAAATGCCTGCTAAATATCTGCAGTTATCCCGACTCTTTCTTTTCGGAATTTCAACAAAATCTCCGGTATGATCGCTATTATATTTAAACCCTTTTCCAAGCATTGGTTCAGGGAAGTTCTACCTTTTCCCTCGATAAAATATAAAAAAAACGGTCTGATTTTTGTAGTACTCCCCTCCTTGATAACAGATACTTTCTCAATTATCCCATCTTTAAACCATTGCTCGAACACCAACAGCACATAACTTCTCAGCACATAACTTTTTTATAAGTATTGCACAATCGTTTATGCGCCATGGCATAATTGGTAGGTAAAGGCGGATGTCCTTCTATCCAAGGCAACCTTACTTCATATCGACCTTCATCATAGACTCCTATATTTTCATTAAAGAAATCTTTCGCAGCTTGCGCACGATTCTCTTCAGAAATCTGCTCTACTGGGTCTTTTATACCCAGAGCATCCAACTCCCAAATTAGTTATGGAGCATCCTTAAAAAATAGAGACATTGCAGTCATGGTAGTACTCCAATCATATCCTATTACTGGATTACCCATAAGAGTCGTCTCCACAGGCACTAATCCACATTCGTTTTATGCCTCCTACTTGTGTATAGTTTTCCGGCGATATCTGATCCAATAAGCAGTTCAACTGGCCCTAATATTTGTATGTCTGACAGCAGTATATTAATATATCTCAACTCCTCAGACCATGGTCCAGAAAACACCGGTGGCACCTCCATACAAATAACTGGTTGAGATAGTGCCTCAAATATCTCTTTAAAAGCTTTATATCTGACCTCAGTATTTAACAGTAATGCGCCTTTTTCAACACGAGCCCTTCAAATAAACACTAAATTAACTTTATTTCTCGTTTGGAAGAATAGCCCAGCTCCAACGCCGTTTGTCAATATATAGGTATGTTGCGATCCTGTATCGATCAGTGGTCTTATTGATTTAAACCCATTGGGCCCATGTGCTTTCACACGTAATGTTTATAAAAATACATGAGTTTTCAACCCAGAATTGTTGGTGCAAGTAACCAACGTACCAACAGTCCTATTTTTGCTGCTGAATGTAGCTTTGCTGTTTTCCTAAAACTTGTGTTCGGTCCTGTTAGAACACATTATCGCCTCGTGCTGCCACAAATTGACTCAATTTGACTCTACATCTCTTTAAAACATGCCCAATTTTTAAACATGAAACAAGCATTTTTTTCACTAGGGTACTTTTACGTTGCTCCAGCGTCATATCTCGTGCCTTGAAACATTTGATACTTTCATGTTTTACGTCGCAAAAAAAACATTTGACTCACAATTGATCAAACCTATTGCAGTTGGAATTCCAAATTCCTGTTTTCGCTTTAATCTGGAATCAGATAATTGACTACGACTTTTGCAAAGGTTAACATTCTGTAGTCCAAAACGTTCAGTTGTCAAACTTCTTTGCTCGTTTTCTTCCTCGTTCAGTAAAAATGACATCAGATTCTTTAACCGAACCTCCAAAGTTGAATCTCCCACATCAAGTATCTCTGTAGAACACGAACGAGAATCCACTCCCGTATTGCCAAAGGACGATCTTTGCCAGACTCGTATCAATTTCTCTGGAAGGCATGATTTATTCAGTGGAAAAAGCATGACCGCACACTTATTTGACGTTATGCCCAACGACTCCAAAGCTCGCAAGTTCAATTCTATCATATAAAAACGATAGATCCTTTTTGTGGTTTGAAACTGCATTGTTTATTATCAACTTTAAAAGTTATTTTATTAAAACCTCTAAAATCAATAATTTTTTGGTAATTTTTCCCAACTACAGAAAAGCTATCAACAAGCTGCCTAGACCTACTGCCAGGTACAGTGCCTTGAACCAAATACTCTCTTTTGTCATTAGAATCTATGCTCTCATCATTATTCACCTTCTGACTTCCAAAAATGGCATCCAGTTCTTAACATTACCATCAAATGTTTTAAATATTATAGCAGGCAGCTTAGCTTAAATCTTCGTTGTCCTACACTAGCACACGATTTAATGTCTACTTTGGCTAAATATATGTCCTCATCAGCTACACATGTAAAGACAGACTCATATATTTACATTGTTAATCCAAATATTTTCTTTTATATTCCACGGAATTATCACACTCTGTTCCAATGTCGTTTTCAGAGACCTCAGACTCCAGCATAAGCTTTAAAATTTCTGAATTAATTAGTATCAATTGATCGTATTTACCTTGCATAAGTTTCATTGATACTTTGCATCCTCTTGTCGCTTGCTCATCCCGCTCTTCGCTTACAAACAATAAACTGTCCAACTCATTGGCATTCTTGGTAAACAGCGTGTGAAGAACTCGCCTGTGTTTTTTTTTCTGCTTCAAAATCGACATAACTTTGCAGAAAACCACTTGTGTTGTGTGTCCTTTATGCGCGACGTTAACCGAGTATTTCTAGCTGGTTGTACGCCAAATCTTGACCAACAAGATTTTCAAATACAACGTTTGTTTTGAACCCCGAGTTTTGACACAATGTTTTCCTTTTTTTTTAGCACTGCCAGTTCTGTCACGGTTGCCAATATGTTGTGCCGAGTCCAAATAAACAATCTGTTTAAATAAACCCAGGCGGTTCGTAGAATAAAACGCAATCTACGTTTGGATCTCACGCTTTATTCAGTAAGTGCTATGAATAACGTTGTAAATTAAACCCATAACACATTAATCTATATATGTTTCTTTTCCCAAAATTACTTCCTAAAAACTGTAATTATTAAAAAAAAACACCCGTTTTTACTGTCTAGACATTTCCACTTAAAAAAACTAATTATGTCAACTGTCTTTTAAATCAAAACAAATACAAAAAATAAAAATGTTACAGCGGTTCCCCACAATAATTGTAAACAACATAAAAATGGCCGCCGTTCGAGTCTGTGCAGTGTTGCAGACTGCAACTTGCAGTGATTTTTAGTATGCGCGAAACGAGATTGTGAGACAAGCTTTCACTGAAGTTAGAAGTCCGATTTACCCAGCATAAATTTATATTTGCAGGGATCACGATATTATTGTCTTGCCGTGGCCCTATTCAGGCAAGTATTTGTGTATTTTATCTGTAATATACACAATTTCCGGTAATTTTTAACAAAGTATGTTTTTTAATAAATCCAACAGAATCAAGCAGTTTAACGTATAAACATTAAAAATAAGCATTTTTTAAAATCTCACGTGAGATTAGGGGGAGGGGGTTGAGCCAAATCTCACGACATCTCAGCAAGGGGGGAGGGGGTCAAAAAATCGCTAAAATTGACTCACGTAATTAATGGACACCCCCTAATCAGACATCTTCGAAACGCTAACACAATTAGGATAGTGTAAACTCATACATCGTTTTAAAAAAATACCAGCGCTTTTCGTAAATTAATTCTGATTTTAAAGGTTTTCAATAATTTTAAATAAATTAAATTTTAAATAATACAAACTCCAATTATTGAGTAAATTTATTAACTGGCAGAATTGACATTTGCACAAATAAGTCACCAATTAAAAGATGTCGAATCATGGCACTCTTATACAAAATATCACGTCACCCACCACATGCACTAATACGTTTGAATATTACGCGCTTGACAGTCCTGTCACGCGCTCGAAAATGTTTAATATCTTCCGATCCAAAAGAGTCTCCACTGTTCTGAAAAATGTATTTTGTAGATAAAGAAAAAGCGCATAAAATAGTATTTTTTTCCTTTTATTTTATAGAGGGGGCAAACATGAAAAACTAGTTTAAAAAATTAATCTGTTATTAACTCCTTATAATTAAAAAAAAAAATTTAATTTATTTATTTAAAAAGCCTATTCAATAAGGTTTAAAACAAAAAAAAACAAAATCGATCCGATCAGTAGAACCGGAGATAATGGGTTTTATGTAGAAGAGAATTCATCGTTTTATCGCAATTCATAAAAACTTTATATCAACATATCTCTGAAAAAACAAATTTTTTACAGAAAACCTGATACACGTATCTGCTTATTTACTGAATAGAAGCGGTAAAAAAATTTTCATGCGAATCCAAACCCTGAAGTCAAAATAGGTGTAGGATTTGTAAAAGAATGTCTCATATCTGAAGAGTCAACCGGTGTCACTTGGTGAAGTACTTAAGGCCATAACCAGCCTAGGTACAACACATATCATACCTATATGTCAATTGTCATCACCATCAAGTTAATGGAACTCTAACAGACCATTTTTGCAAACAAAAAAATATTGACTGTATTCAAAGCACTTTACAGTAAATTAAAGATTTGAACCCTTGTGGGAAGTATCCCTGCTTAAAATACCCCATAGAGACCCTGTTCAAACCGATAGATATTTGTATCGGGATGTATGGTGTTTCTATAGGGTGTATCGGTTTGTATAGGACCCATAGTTGAGATTTATGGTTGTTCTATAGGGATATCCACCATTGATTTATTTGCTATCGGTTTCAATGGGGAAAATACACATAAATGTAGAAATTAGTTTTTTCCCTATAGGACCCCATAGGTTTTAATAAAATTTTGTCAAATGTTTTATGGTTGTTCTATAGGGATATCCCTATATATCCTTCATTGAGTTATTTTCTATCGGTCTCAATAGGGAAAATGTAAAAGTTATGGTGTGCCTATAGGTAATTTCCTATATATTTTCTATCGGGCTGTATCCGGAAAAAACCTTGGACAAATGCACATATTGAAACCGGTAGCGCCCTATAGAATATTTTGTATAGGTCTCTATGGGGTATTTTAAGCAGGGATAGACTATATTTAATGTTGTGATAAATGAATGCCTGTTGATGGTATTTAGCACGTGAATGGTTTTAGAAAGCATTGGTGTAAAAAACAAAAAAGGTATAAGCAGGGCATCGATCCCGCCTGCTAAGCGAGCACTCTGCTACCTAAGCTAAGAAGGGTCGCTGGTAAAATTAAAGGCTCTCGCAAATAATTGGAATTGAGTGAGTATGGGTATGTGTATAAGAGTCGTATAACCAGCTCCATTGCCTCATCTCTCCCGAGCCTTGCACAAGCCTCCATTAGCGTACGCCGATTTTGCTGGGTGCGAATGTCCACCGCGTCCGGTACTGTACCATATTTGGGTGTCGAGAGCGACATGCAAATAGTTTGAATAGCCTCTCCCGGATTCGCCAGGCCGTTGCTATACGCCCATTAGGAACAAAAGGAAATGGAACCGGGGGGACAGACATTTTGGTTTTTAGGGGACAAATACGCCGACTCAAATCTATGTACGACGTGAAATCCCCCTAGACCGGGAAATTAGTATTACTTAAGTCCATGTCTGACGGTGCAATTTCTCGCGGCGACTTTGTTGCGGCGACTTGTTGCAGCGACTTTCTCGCCTCTAGGGTGTTCACACGGTGCAACCAAACTGACGTTATTTTCTACTAGAATTGCCAACATAACCGAAAATTACTTAGTTGAAAAATAAAAATACCTAAACAAATTTAATGTTTATTTAAATCGGTTTTGTTTTTAGTTATAAGTATTTTGTGGTGTAAAAATATATATTTATTTTTTAATTTATAATTTGTCTCGTAACCTAGAATTAATATTTTAGTGGATTCCCTATCCCACGTAAATCCCTGAGAGCCTATTTGGTTCATTATCACAATTTGTAAATAAATAAAAACACTCAGATTAAAGCACACGCAAATCACATCTGTCATTTCACATCTGATAAATATTGAGTACCAACCAAAAAATTTAGTGAAAATTCGTAAATCCCTAAAAAAGCGGCGATTTTATTGCATGAAAATATAACATGTTCTATTTTAGGATAGGTTAGATCAGCTGATTAGTTGCATCGTGTGACCACCAAAAAATCGCAGCGACCTAGTCGCCGCAACAAAGTCGCCGCGAGAAATTGCACCGTCAGACATGGACTTTACATTTGGGATTAATATTTAATAAGTTGGGGAGTTGTTAGTTAGCTGTAGGGATTTGTTTTCCCTGTCACCCTGTCTACTGAAGACGTCCGCGAGGCGGCTAGTGTTGTTTCCATTCCTACCCAATAGCCGTTTTTGTCCTAGTCATTTAAGCACATTATACAGTTATACTGTTGTTTAAGTACGCATTGGTTTATCCGTCTTTGTTTTTTAAGTTTTCATAACGACTGCTGAGTTCGAATATTACATTTTGGATGTAGGGTCTATAGGTTTCTAGGTTCCTATCTTTATTTATGTCTCGGTTAGTTAACACACTTTTGTTTATTGGACTTACTTGTTGATTGATTTATTTGTCTTGGTCAGTAGAGGTGGAGAACTATCGATAGTGCTGAGTTACGATTAATCGATAGTGCGATTCTAACACCATCGATAATATCGATAGTACTATCGATAGTTTTAAATTTAATATTGGGGGAATAATAAACAAAAATAAATCACAGGTCGAGTATCACGAACACTATATAGATAACTATTTCGCACAGCAAATGTCATGTAGTCGGTAAAAAAGGTTGCTTTCTTAATTAAAATTTAGTGACTTTCTACTTATTTTTTTAATATTTTTTATTTTTAATTATATTTAATATGATATATTAAAATTAGAAACTTTAAGGCGATGAATTTTTAGCGGGCGATTTTCGGTGACTATCGTTCAAATTCCTCTGACTATCGATAGATGGCGATAGTGGTTAAACTATCGATAGTCCGATAGTTGCCATCGATAGTTCTCCACCTCTATTGGTCAGCTGTAATCTCGGACACGTTAACTTAATTTTTTGTTATAGATTATCAATCCTTGCTTGGTTTAGCTGTATCGGGTCAAAATTCAAAGATATTTAATTTTTAAGTTTTGAAGCATCCCATTAAGAAACACAGTGTATAAATTTAAAAAACAATTATTGGGCTGCCCCCTCACATTGGTTCCAAATTAAAAAAAACAAATTCTTTCATAATTTGAGGTTAATTGGCCAAAAGAAAGACGTGTCCCTGAGTGTTTTTTTAGATAATTTGGGAAATTCGAAGTGTTTTTTTGCTGATTATTTTTTAATTGAGTATATTATATTATTTTATATTACACGAAATAAAAAGTGTAGGAATGTTGGCACAAGAGGTAACATATATTATTTTACAAATTATAATATACCAGTATACAGTCCCCGGTCGGATTGCCAATAGAAAAAACTTGTTTAGCCTGATACAGCTAAACCAAGCACGGATTTGTAATCTACGACCAAAAATTATGTTTACGTGTCCGAGCGTTTAACTGTGATATTTCAAAAGTTGAAAATTGACCTAAAATGTTACTCTTTGTTTTACATTGTTTTTTTTTAATTTTTATACTAGGGTTATGTTGTTTGTAGATGATGGCCATTTCCACTCTTAATTAGCCTCATTTGTTCTTCACATGGAATGCTTTCTATTGTCAGGTGGTTCATTCGCCAGGTATGCTGTCACTTATCACTTCACACTCTATTAGTTCCGTGACCGTAAGGTAGCCTTTAATTCACTGTAGATACAATGCTTTATAGTTTATATGCACTGTAGGAGTAGTTAATTGTGGGATGTACAATTTTGTTTTTAAGCGATGTCTCGGTTACTATAAATATTAATTTTAGGTAATTGCGGCCAACTTTTTATAGATAACCCGGCAGCAATGTATGTTAAATAATGTATTTGTATATACATATAATAATTATTAAATATCTGTACAAAATTTCAACAGTGTATTTTTGTAAATTAAAAGTTTTTTACCGGTTATTGCATTTCTTAAAATCGCATGACGATTATTTATTTATTTTCAATAAAATTATTATAAAAAAGCGGTGTGCGCCTCCCGTATATGACGTCACTTTCGTCTCGTGTCGTTTTTTCTATGTTTACTCCCCATCCTTCCACTTAATCACTCAAGTATCTAGCTACAATATTAATTTTTACATTGCCCAAATACCTCCACGTAAAACAATGAATAACATTCATCAGCATGAGATTTAAACGCTTGACTCAGGTGTAGACATCAGAATATACATCAACTTTGGGTCAAAATCAAAGTCTTTGACTGTGAGGTATTAAAAAACTTGATCCATTGAGAACATACATCAACTTTGACTGCAAATACTTTAGAGAGGTATTGAGAAACTTGACCCGTTAAGAAGTATTAAGCAACTTGAATTTCCTATATCGAAGTCCTATTAATCACAAAATATTAAAATATAGAATAAATAATATTTATCAGCACAAGATTTGAATATTTGACTCAGGTATAAAATCAAAACATCAGAACATGAACTTTGAGTTAAAGTCTTTGAATGTGAAAACTTGAGAAGTTTTTACCATCTTAAATTACCTATATCGGATTCCTTTTTATCAGAAAATATTCAAAGGTAAACACGTCTACAAAGTATAAGAGCAGAAAAGTATTCGGACACATGAGCTGCGAATAGAGGTCAAATCTTGAATAGAACCATATTCAGGTCCATAGAACTTGAATTCGGCCAATATTTTTTTTATTTGCAGTAATTGAGGAGCGAAATGTTTTTTGTATTTTATATAAAACGCCCAAGTAGCAGAACTGCTAACGTTAAATTAGAGTTTTGCAAACACATAATTCTAATTTTTAATGGCCCAATACACTTCCATGCCTTAATGATGGCATTTTTAGCCAAAGCTATTCTCCAGTAAACTGGGCCTTTACAGGAACGTTAAAAGACCCATATTGGACTCATAAAAGACCCATATTGGACTCCAACCATTGAACCATTGAAGTGCCAAATGTTTTCTGTAGAAAACTTACATCCATTGGTTAACGCCAGTGGCGTAAAAAAACGGCCCCGTATTGCAGGGGCGCCTAAAGGTAGTCCTGGAGATAATTTTTTTCACACACGTTCCATACGTTTAGTACCAAAGGTCGTCCGTAAATCTCATTTTATAAATCTCCAGTATCCTTCTTTGTATGGGTATCTTTTTTATTTAGGGAGCTAAAGGGTGGCTTAAATTTAAAGTTGCATAATTAAGTATATTAAAATGATATTTATAAATTTAAAAAAATCGGTTATCAAATAAATTGAAAAAACTGTTAACTTGTCAAAACCAAAAATCATTATTATAATTTCGTTATTCCTGGGAATTTTGAAAAGTGTATTTTACACATTATACTGTAGCAAGTACGGCTCTGGATCTCGGAATGATGACTCATCGCCGATGAGTCATCGCCGGTGACTCAGCGCTCGAATAATCGAGAGTGTGAAGCTCGCTGGAATGTTCCAGAAGACGTAGGCGCTGTAATATATAAGGAACGTTGAGCTTTGGTACTCGCGAAGAAATAAATAAATATAAGTGCAAATAAATAAACTAGTAATGATATAAATAATTAGTAGTTAAGTGTTTAGTTAGTTTTATAGTGTTTTAAGTGGTAAACGGAAAAAAAGCCCCTGGAAAAAAAACCATGGAAAAAAAACCCCCGGAAAAAAAAACCCCGGAAAAAAAACCCCTAGGAAAATAAACCTACAGGAAAAAATACCCCCTTACAATTTTTTTCGGAATTTTTTAACAATTTCTTTATATTTTTTTTAACTTTTTTAGATTTTTTTTACAATTTTTTTTACAATTTTTAGCATTTTTGGGCATTGATTTTTGCAATTTTTTTTTTATTTTTGCCAATTTCGGGGATTTTTACTCAATGGGGCGGGGGGGGGCAATGGGGCGGGGTCGGTAGGGTTGTGTTGTTGAGTTTGGGTTGATTTGGGTTGGTTTCGCTCATTTTTGCGGTATTTTTACAATTTTTGCATTTTTTATGTGACACTCGTCAAACCGGGATTTATTTTTTGGCTTTTTTTTCCTTGGGTTTTTTTTCCTAGGGGTTTTTTTTCCTAGGGGTTTTTTTTCCGGGGGTTTTTTTTCCGGGGGTTTTTTTTTCGTGGTTTTTTTTCCAGGGGTATTATTTCCTAGATTCGTTTTAAGTGTAGTTAAGTAATTAAATAAATAGTTTAGTTCGTTAATTAATCAGTGCGTGTTTAATTCACACTACGAACAGTTAAAAAACGTTACAATTGGTGTCAGAAGTGCGGTTAGTGTGAAACTTCGCGAAAATGGTTTCGTTAATGGACTTAAAAGTGTCGGACCTTAAGCGAGAGCTAGAAGAAAGGGAATGTGATACAACTGGGAAAAAGAATGTGTTGCAGCAGCGGCTTCGAGAAGCGTAGGAACAGGAAGGTGAAAATCCAGATACGTATTTATTTGAAGGTTCATGTGATATGCATTTATTGTTGCAAAATTTAAAAAGCGATTTTTTTCAACAGGAAATGTTAGAAAATTCTGGCGATGTACAACAGAAAATGTTGGAAAATTCTAACGAGTTACAACAGGAAATGTTAGAAAATGTCAACGATTTAAAGGATGATTTGCAACAGAAAATGGTGGAAAATTCTAGCGATTTGAAAATCGATTTACAACAGAAGATTCTGGAAAATGTCAACGAATTAAAGGACGATTTGCAACAGAAAATGCTGGAAAATTCTAACGATTTTCAACAGAAAATGCTAGAAAATTCTAAAAACCTAAAAGAATATTTAGAAGGGAAGATTCTAGAAAATGTCAATGAATTAGAAGAGAAAGTTGACGATGTAAGGATGGAATTAAATAACGTAAGGATGGAATTGGATACGAGAGAAGAAAAATTGAACGAGAAATTGGAGGTCAAAATTAGAGAAATAAATAGTAAACTGAAAGCTGTAAATTTACCTATGATGCTGACGGAACCAGGAGTAGTGCAGGAGGGAAGCCGAGTACGGATGAAACCACCTAAGTTCGATGGAAAAACTTCTTGGACCAACTACATCCGTCAGTTTGAGGCAGCAGCAAAAGCAAATGGCTGGCTACCGGAAGAAAAAGCTACAGCATTGACTCTTGCTTTACGCGGAGATGCAACCGACATCTTGCAGACACTTTCTCCCAACGTACAAGAAGATTGCGAAGCGTTGGTTAAACATCTGGAATTGCGATATGGCCAGACACATCTGGAACATGTGTACCATTCCCAACTAAAGAATCGCTGCCAGAAATCTAACGAGACTTTGCGAGAATTTGAGGCTGATATTGCACGCTTGGTGCGGCTAGCATATCCAGCTACTCCAACGACCGTTATGGAACGATTAGCGGTTCAAGCCTTTTTGGATGGACTTCGGGACAATGAAACACGACAGGCTCTGACATTGGCTCGTCCGAGCCAACTGGTTGATGCATTGGCTCGAGCTTTGGAATTCGAGGCGGCAAAGCAGAGCTGCAGTAGCCAGCCTAGAATAAGGAGAGTCAAGGAAAAGAAAGAGGAGGAACCCAGTATAATTGAAGCAATCAGGCGAGTTTTTAAAGAAAATCTACCAGAGAAGAAGGAAATCCGATGTTGGAGATGTGGAAAGCTAGGACATATACGAAGTCGTTGCAGAAAAAGCCAGGAGGCGCCGACTTCATCTCAGTCGGAAAACTAGATAGGGTCGAGGAAAAGGGGCTACCGTCGACCTGTAACCAGCATGCCCCAGAGGATATCGAACGTGTCGCATCTCTTCTACACCAGTCCAGCAGTGTTTTTGTGGATGGTTTAATTAATGGAAAATTACATGTGCTGCTGCTGGATACAGGTGCGACGAAGACAATTATTAGGCCAGATATTGTCGAAATGTCCAAGATCAAATCTACTAATCGGCGACTACGTACTGCAACAGGAGAAACCGCTACTGTTCGTAGAGAAGTGGACATCACGATGGTCATAGGAAACACGAAATTTAAACATCGAGCATTAGTTGCAGATATTGAAGATGAAGTTATTATAGGCATGGACATTATGAACTCAATAGGATTTGAACTGAACTTTAAGCAAAGAATATTGAGAGTAAATGGAGAGGAAGTCGTGTTGCATCGATCTAAAGAAAAGAATATTCGTGTAATGCTAACAGAAGATGCTTTAATAACGGAAAACAGCGAGATGATATTGAAGGCTTTCTTGGATTGTAAATCAGAAGATGGAAGTATAATGCTTCTGGAGCCGAGAATTGATGACAAAGAGGCCGGTCGAGGAATTGTAGTAGGGAAGACTTTAATACGCATCGAAAAAGAAGTGCCTGTAAGAGTATTGAATGTTAATGGTTACTCTGTGAACTTGAAGAAAGGAATCGTTTTGGGAAACTGTTCTTCAGGCATTCGTGAGTCAGCAGTTCCGGCCAAGAAAGTTAGCAATAAATTGACGAATCTTCTTTCGACTTCTTCAAAGGATTTGAAACCCAATGAAAGGATAAAGCTGAAAGAGCTGATTCACAATTATCAGGATGTCTTTGACGACGGACAAGGAAAGAAGGGTAGGACAAGAATTGTCCAGCATAAAATTAACACCGGTGATGCACAGCCCATTCGACAGTTGGCAAGAAGGCTACCACTTGCCAAGCGAGAGGAAGCTGATAAAATTGTGCAAGAAATGGAGAAGGAAGGGGTGATCGAACCATCCAACAGCCCATGGTCTTCCCCAGTGGTGTTAGTTAAGAAAAAGGATGGATCAACTCGATTTTGCGTCGATTTTCGTCAGCTGAACAACGTGACGAAGAAGGACAGCTACCCTCTACCTAGGATCGATGACACCCTGGACACATTGGCTGGATCGCAGATATTTTCAACTTTGGATTTAAAGAGCGGTTATTGGCAAGTTGAAATGGCACCAGAAGATAGAGAGAAGACGGCGTTTACTGTGGGTGCAGGACTGTGGCAGTTTACTGTCATGCCGTTTGGACTATGTAATGCCCCTGCAACTTTTGAAATGTTCATGGAAATGGTTTTGAAGGGACTATCCTGGAAGACTTGCTTGGTGTACCTTGACGACATCATTGTGGTTGGGAAATCATTTGAAGACCATATGAAGAACCTGAAGGAAGTCTTTCAGCGCTTAAGAAGTTCCGGCCTGAAGCTAAGCCCGAAGAAATGTCACTTGTTCCAGAGGGAAGTGCAGTATTTGGGCCATGTTGTTTCGAGTCAAGGAGTGGCAGTGGACAAACAGAAGGTGAAGACGGTGCGGGAATGGCCAATACCGAAGAACAAACATGACTTAAGAAGTTTCCTTGGATTATGCACCTACTACCGTCGGTACGTACCAGGATTCGCAAAGGTTGCTAAGCCTTTGACACGTTTAACAGAGGGAGAAAGACGATTCCAATGGGACGACGAATGCCAGGAAGCCTTTAAGACAGGAGTTCGACTTTGACACAGAACATCGGGCTGGGACCATCCATGGAAATGCTGACGCCTTATCGAGAAGACCGTGCCCGGAAGACTGTAAACATTGTCTCAGGGCCGAAGAAAAGGATGTGTTTGTTCGCAGGACTACAATCGTTGATGATCATTGGCAATCCGCTGAGGTTCAACAAGACCAAGAAAGGGACCCGGATTTGAAGATTATCATCGATTGGAAGAAGAATGACCGTAAACCAACGTGGCAGGAAGTCGCCCAATATTCGCCTAATGTGAAATCGTACTGGGCCCAATGGAATTCCATCACCTTAAGCGACGGGCTTCTAAAGCGCGTTCTGGAGATGCCAGATGGGGGGGAAGATCGGAAGCAGATAATAATCCCCAGAAACAGGATACCACAAGTGCTGCAGGAAATCCATGATGGAACTACTGGAGGACATCTTGGGGTGACCAGGACGCTCGGAAGACTTAGGGAACGGTTTTATTGGGTCAACAGCCAACGAGATGTGAAGGAATGGTGCAAAAAGTGCGCCGTTTGCGCGGCAAGCAATGGACCCCAGAAGCGCCCAAAAGCCCCAATGCGACAGTACAATGTGGGCAGCCCATTTGAGAGAATTGCAATCGACGTGGCGGGTCCATTTCCAGAAACAGAATCTGGAAATAAATACATCATCGTTGTAATGGACTACTTTAGCAAGTGGGCGGAAGCGTACGCCTTGCCAAACCAGGAAGCCGCCACAGTGGCCGATGCCCTTATTAAGGAGTGGATTTGTCGTTTTGGTGTGCCAATGCAGATGCATTCAGACCAAGGCAGGAACTTTGAATCTATATTGTTCCAGAATGTCTGTAAGATTCTTAACATTCGGAAGAGGAGAACGACTGCATTACATCCGCAGTCTGATGGAATGGTAGAACGAATGAATCGAACGATAAACCGGTACCTGTCCAAGGTAGTCTCTGATCACCAAAGAGACTGGGACCGCTTCCTTCATCTGTTCCTGTTGGCGTACCGTTCTTCTGTCCACGATACAACCGGCCAGACACCCGCTAGCATTGTTATGGGACGTGAACTTCGTCTACCTTGTGACTTGAGGTTTGGTTGCCTACCAGGGGAAGACATTGCTGGAGAAGATTACGTTAGCAATTTACGTAGGAAAATGAGCGACATTCACAGCCGAGTTCGTTTAAACATCCAGAGTGCCAGTGATAGAATGAAAGAGGCATATGACATTAAGGCGGAAAATGGAGGATTTCAACCTGGAGACCTAGTTTGGTTATACAACCCTCAGCGCCGTCGTGGTTATTCACCGAAGCTGCAGACTTCTTGGGAGGGACCTTACGAAGTCATGGATCGAATAAATGACATCATCTACAGGATCAGGAAACAACCAAGAGGAAAGCCGAAAGTGATCCATTTTAACCGATTGGCTCCTTACGCTGGAAACAATGATGACCAAATAAACGATGCTAGAGTAAGGAGGGTTAATCCGCCGGTAGACGAGTTGCCTTTTGAAGACTTCATGTATTTATATTCGAGCGGTAAAAAAGCTCGGTATGGTGTCACTCGAGAAGAACAAAAAGATCTGTTCACGGTTTCGGCCGATTACTCCTTGGCTCACTGTGTTGCAGAAGACCTTAGGATGTCCAGGGGAATAGCGGTTGTCTTTATAAACAAGTTTGGACGGGTCGACGAGCTACGAAGGCAGAATCCCAAAGTTGGAGAGGTGCTTGAAATTGTGAATAATGAGCAGATATGCAACAGAAGTATCTTCTATCGAAACGTATCGTAACGAAGCAGCTCTCCCATCAGAAGCCAAACTACCGTGACGTATGGAATGCCTTACATAAATTAAGGGATACCCTTTTGTCCAAGGACATCATGAACCTGGCGATACCAAAGATTGCTTGTGGACTTGACGGTTTAGACTGGAGAATAATTAGAAGTATGATGGAAGTTATCTTCAGATTTAGTGGCATACACATTCTTGTCTGTTGCCACAACCCTAAAAGAACAACCGGTAGGAAGACCGTAGAATGTTACTTCTATAGGACGTCACAATGCAAGTTTGGATCTCTATGCAAATATCTGCATGGAGCTGAGGACCAATTTCGGGACGAAAATGTTTTAAGACGGGGGCAATGTAGCAAGTACGGCTCTGGATCTCGGAATGATGACTCATCGCCGATGAGTCATCGCCGGTGACTCAGCGCTCGAATAATCGAGAGTGTGGAGCTCGCTGGAATGTTCCAGAAGACGTAGGCGCTGTAATATATAAGGAACGGCGCTGCATGGAGCAGTTAGTTGAGCTTTGGTACTCGCGAAGAAATAAATAAATATAAGTGCAAATAAATAAACTAGTAGTGATATAAATAATTAGTAGTTAAGTGTTTAGTTAGTTTTATAGTGTTTTAAGTGTAGTTAAGTTATTAAATAAATAGTTTAGTTCGTTAATTAACCAGTGCGTGTTTTATTCACACTACGAACAGTTAAAAACGTTACAATACATTACACATATACACATTTATCTACATAAGATGGTAATGCTTCCTCAAAATAAAATAGCGGAGAAATTGGATGATGTTTGCCTGTAAAACTTTTTTGTTAGCGCCTATATAGGGTGCACCAAGTATCCTTCTATGTGTATAGGACGCCCCGTAAAATTCCTATAGTTTTGGTAGTGTTATACATAGGGCCGTATTATCCTACAGGCTAAGTAGGCTATAGCCTAGGGGGTCAAGGCTTAAGGGGCCATAAAAGAAAATAAGTAAATTAATGAATTTGCCGTACATTTGTTATTACAAGCACCGGATTTAGTGTAGGCATTTGTTTGGGACCTTGAAATTAATCCTAAACTTTAATTGCGGAAAAGTAAATTATTTTTAATTAGACCCTGCTTTCATGATCTTATTTCGCCTAGTCGTCTTTGGCGAGTACGAGGACCACAAATTACAAAAGGAGTGAAAACCTAATAAAAAAAGTACCTAATTGTGTTTTTGCTATCTAAATATTTATTATAAATAATTATGGATAATATTAAGTTTGTAAAATAATGGTTAAAAATTATTATTTACTTTGTTTTCATAGCTTTAACTGTAATTTCCATATATATGTATGTATATATATATATATATATATATATATATATATATATATATATATACAGGGTGTATCGAGGTCGATGGTAGGTTAGAAGTTTAAGGAGAACGGCAAAAGATATCGAATTGAAACTTTTATAGCGATTATAATATAATTTAAACCATTTTTCTAAATTATTTTGAACAAAATTCCTCTTCCGGTTTTAACGGAAGCGATATCAACTTTGTTATTTTAAATGGATCATCACAATTTTTTTTCCATTTTTAAATTCCTTCTATCATTCTTTATAAAATGGCTATACTATGTCCTATACCTAAACTTAGTTTTTGAGTTATTAATTTGTTTTTGTTAAATTTGGTCAGTTTTACCCTCAACAAAAAGAGCTTATAACTTTTTTAAAATTAGGTTTACTGATATTTGGTTGGATTTATTGCAATCCTGAAGCATTGTTTTAAAGATTCCATGTTATTTATTTTAATATTTCTAAAAAGATACTTGATAAAAAACAATGTGAATGTAGCCAACTTAAAACAGCAATAACTTTTTTATTTTCAATGGAACGCCCTGTATATTTTTACATAATTAAATATGAAATTATAATACCTTTTCTTTGATATAACTATTTCCTATAGGTACCTAATCGTGTTGTTTTTATTACATATCGTCTATTTTAGGCGGTTGAGGCCTATTTTAGACACTTTCGGCCTAAAACGGCCTAAAATATAGGTTTTTATTGCCTATTTATGTGTCCTTATTTCCAATTTTTAAGGGCCTAAAATCCGGTATTTGGTTATGAAGGTTTGGACCCGTACTGTATTTGCATTCAAACTTTTGTTTGTGACCAATTTTCCAATTGAACTTTTATTTTCGGTCGTCGTATCAGGGTTAGACTTTTCTGGTACGTATTTACATATTCCATAAAAAAATAGGAGTACATACCTAATCTGTTGTATTCTTGTAGGTTTGAGAAAAAACGAAGAGTAATTTAAATCTAAAACATATAACAAAATTAAGTAGCAAAGTAACAAAAAAAAAAAAATAAATACTAAAAACCAGTTTTTATCCAACTGTAAATATCACAAATGGTTAAAAAAACCAGCGACACATGCTCGAAAAGCGAGATTTGTGGAACAGGCATCAAATATGCGAAATGCGTTCGTAGGACGGCCATATTTTATGTGTACATCTAGTAACGCAAAAAAAAATTTTGTAAAATCTTCAGTTAAAAAAGTATATAGTATTTTTAGATCCACAAATAGATATATCTTATAATTTATGTATTTCTTACAGTTCCTTTTATTCCTTGTATGCAAGGATTAATAATTAACTTTTATGTGAATGTAGTGGTCAAACACGATGTTGCTAAGTATTTCCCAAAGGAAAGCGAAAAGGAAAATAGAATTCTTGCGGAGGGAAGTAAATGGTATTAAGTGGACGACCGTTGCAGTAAAACAGCAGATAAAAATAAAACGAAAAGTAGGCTATTAAAATGCGTGTAGCAAATTAAAACTATAGAAGTTTTACCAAAGATTTTGTGGATTACTGAATTGATGGTTAAATGATGGTAACCCACTATTTAAATTTTGTTAGTGGATAAATTTAAATTTTTTAGGGTTTAGAGTGCAATTTTTACTGTACCCAAAGGAAAAAACCCCAACAATAATGTAATGAGAAATTTAAGGGTGTCTCTAAAAATTTATTACTAACACATGACATACATGCATGTAAACAAAGTGAGTGCATAATTATTTTATATAAAGCATGTTTAGGATATTGTGTTTTTTATGAATTATGTAGCGGCTTCAAATTAAAATTTAATTAAGCGGCATAAATTTGCTCGGGACCGGCGGAATTAAGATTCACTGTATGACATTGTTTAGAAAGAGCTTGAATAAAAAGCTATTAGATTAATTAAAAGTGAAAAAGTGTGTAGCTTAACGGCCCTTTTTCCTCCACTTACATTAAAAATTGCGCATGGAATTACTTACAGGAGTGCATAAATTATTCCTCGGCGTTTTCTACTTAAGCCGAGAAAAAGTTAAGTGCATTTTTTAATTTTTCTTTAAGATACACCATTAGGCGAAATAGCATTTATATTTAAAAAAATTTACATCTTTTACTATTTATAAAGGGTGTCCCAAAAATGGTTGGCACAGCTTAATGTCACAATAATTATTAAATATTTATTGATAATCAAAATAAAACTTTTTGTCATTTTCGATGGTTCTATCCGTGTTAGTCACTAAGACTTAGTGGCTAACACGGAATTTTCAACATCATAATGTCCGCCACTGTAGCAGCACTTTTTTGTCTTCTTTTAGTTCCACCCTTACTTCCTAAGAAGTCCCAAAAGTCAACTAAATGGCTTGTGCGGGTTAGGGGTAGGAACTGACCGTGGGCTTAAAGTCCCCTCCGAAGGACTAATACACTATAGGACAAACACAAATAAACAACCCTACCATAGTGGGACTCGAACCCACGACCTCTTGGTTTGTAGTCAGCAGAACTGACCACTAGTCCACCGTAGTAAAACTATGATTTTAAAAGCATCGAAATAGACAAATATAATTGTATTTAAATTAATCCCGGCGCATTCGCCATTTCTAACTCAACAACAATATGTTACAATGTTACAATTTTACAAGAAATTTAATTCAGTTATGCTTTGAAAAATGTTTATTCCAGTTTATTTATACCTAAAATTTATATAGCAAACGTCAAATCTGTCAAAATCTAATTTTCCTATAATTTGTTTTGCCAGCAAACATTTTGTTAAAAATATTGTTTTGTAATTAATTTTACTAAGAAAGTAAGTAAACCACCAACACTAAATCTTAAAAAGTACATTAATAAAGGAAAAGTGTTTTAAGTTAAAAAATAATGCTGTTAAAGCCAATTTTACTTACTACATGTATACATCTACCTCTAAAAAATAAATATTTCACATTTTTATATCCATTGTAACAATTATTTAGGCAAACTAAAGGTAATTTTAATGTTACTCTCAGCAGGAAAGTTTCGCTTAAGGAGTCTCTTATTTTTAAGTTCTAATATCGTAGCAATAGCGGAACAGTGTGACAAAGAGACATTTTTCACAATAAGAAAATCTATTTTACAAGTGGCACAATAAATGCACATGAAACATTGCATTAATTATAAAGAAAGAAATTGGTTTACTTTACAAGAAAAATATAACAAGATAACCTTCAAAAACACACGCTTTTTGTAACGCGCAAAATAACAATAACGATACCATTGCCTGCAGCGGCGCCATCTTGTGCCACAATTATAAACTACGTGGGTTGCAGAGTTCTTTTATATCTAATGATAATGCTCCAGTGTATTTTATAACAAAGCTGTTTTTATTCAGGCGGTTTGTGACAAAGTATACATTAAATATAAGGATAAGGTTTGGTCACGCTTAAAAAAATATTCACATTCTTTATTAGAACTAAGGAGCTACTTATTTGTTATTTAATTTTAGTTTAAGAATTCTGTTTTATACAAAACCTATGAAATATATCCAAGTTTTATAGAGAGTGATGCTTTTTACATTTAATTGTAAATATTCTATTAATTTTTTTTATTTTAAATTCTTATTTATGAATCTTGTTGTCTAGCTGACTCTATTTATTATTTTATTAGAAATATAAGGGAAATGTAAGGAAAAACTGACAAATGGCGGAGAACAATTATTTTAATCTCGAATATCTTAAACGGTTTATTTTATCGAAATTTGAGAGGTAATCAAAAAATTGTATCAAATGTTATAAAAACCTAACCTCAAAGTTTGTATGGGATAATGAGCTTAAATCAAGCAAGCCCCGTTTCTACGACACTGTGTTCACTCAAATAATTGTAATTATGTGTGAATATGTGTTTTGGTAGTAAGTAAGCAGAATATCACTTTTCCAAGACTACCATAGTAGAAGTTATATTAAAAAAACTTATATGATAGGTAACACTATATCACCCTGTATCTTGGAAACATAAGTAATTAGGAAAAATATTTATTTAGGTTTTCGTCTTATTTTGACTTGCTTAATCTTTTCCTAAATTTATGCCAATAAATTTAGGGACACCTTGTATAATTAAAATCGTTATTTCTTGTTTTTTATTAACATTTTTTTAGAATAATTGTTTATTAATAAAGATCTTGGGCCCAGAGTTAAATAATAACACAGAAACACAATACTACTACATACTAATATGTAATGAAACATATTATGTATATTCGTAAAGAGTGATAAAATCTAACAAAAAGTTATAATTTTATGATTATAATATAAACCCAGACAGCAATATGACGTCTTGATTAAGTCTGCATAAGCTCTATTTTATAATTTGGACGTCAGATACACCTATCGAACTAATCAAGACTTCTCAAAAGAAAGGGTTTCTTTGACTTACTCTCTAAAAATGAAATAGTCAAAATTCTACTATTTGAATTAGTACCAGCATTTTTTACTAATAAAATAGGCGTTTTCACTTTTAAATAGTTATTTTTTACTATGTAAATAGTTAAAGTTTGACTAATTTAAGATTAGTCACCATATTTGACTATTTCTGACAGTTAAAAGTAACTAATTTCTTTAATCGTTTACGGCCAACAACAAAGTATTATTTGAATTAAATGCATATACGTCTCCATGGTTAAATGACCCATAAAACAAATAAAGATGCAAAAAGTTTAGCTCAAAACAGCAACACAAATAATATATTAAACTTTAAAATATTATGAACAATATTTATTGACAATCAAAATTGATTTTTATAAGAGCGGCTGACAGCCGAATGCGTTATGAGGTTAGCTTATACCACGTCATCTATGGTCTATGTACCACGTTGAATAGGCCGGTCCTCGTGATCGTGTCAGATTTGATTAGTGTAAAAAAGCGATTTGTAGATCGAAAGATATTATTAGAAGTTCATAAACATTGGAAGACTAGTTTGGAGAACCCGTACAAAAGGGGATAGTACTCAAATCCTTATAATAAGGTAGAAATTAATTTATAAAATTTTTGACAATACTTTTCAAAAAAATAAATTTTGTAAAAGTGCCTAAAAAGAAGAAAGAAGGTAGGAAGATTTCTTATAGGCATAGTATTTACGAACAGGGCCTCAAGGAGGCCCTAAAATCAAAGCAGAATAGAAATAACACGGAGAAAAAGAATAAAAAATCTAAAGGAAAAAGTATATTCAAAAATATTAATTTGGATGATATAAATGAGTTAAGAAGTGAGGAAAATTATGTGCATGTAAGCTCTTTATATACACAGGTTGAAGATATTAATAAAAAGTCAGTAGAAGCGCCAGAAATAATAAATAAAAATAGTGACAGTGACAGCTTTTCCGAAAGTATTAAAAATTCTGATAAAGTGGTTGAAAATAGAGATAAACCGAATGTAATGGTTACATATGATACCTTGGTAAACGATAAAAAAATGGAGGCAGGCACAAGTGCTGTTAAAATTGTTAAAATTGTCAATGTGGCCCCAGTTTTTGGGGCAAAAGTCACAAACATGAATATAGATGATAGAAAAGCCGAAAAAAGGCATATTGAACCCGAAGTGAGTGAAGCTGAGAGCGAGATTGAAGATGATTTTATTTTGTTTAATAAACCAGTGCCCTTTAGCCAGCTGTTAAAGAAGCAAACAAAGAATAACAAATTTGAAGTTTTAGGAGGTAATCCTGACAATCAAAATCCAAGTACCTCCAATGACAACAATGATAACAATGTCAAAGGTACCAGCAATGCAACAAGTAATTTAGACACTAACAATCAAAATTCCACAAACAATATAATTAAATCAAACAAAATTAAGCCACCACCACCAATCGTCATTGCTGGTAACTTTGATAATCATCATAAACTAATACATAACTTAAAACTAATTATTGGAGACAATTTCAACATAAAGTACACTAGAAATAATATTATTATTTTTACAAAAATTTAGCGGATTATAAGACTCTTTTGGCCAATTTAAATTCGTATCTAAATTTACCATACCATACGTATACACCCAGTGAGGAAAAAACTCATGCGTTCATTATGAAAGGCCTTGAGGGTGCAAACCTTGGAGATATCAAACAATATTTAATTGAAGTCCACAACCTTCCAATTATTAACATTTATGAATTAAAAACTAAATCAAGGCCTTTACAAATGATTATCACTGATAATACGGTAACTTTAGCTTCTTTAATAAAGGATGTACGATTCTGCCTCCACACCAAGATTTATTGGGAACTCAGGAAGCAGGATCGTAAAGTAATTCAATGTCATAGGTGCCAGGGCTGGGGGCATGCCACGGCCAATTGTAGGAGGGTGTTCAAATGCCTGAAGTGTGCTGAAGAACACGCCACACATACTTGCACTAAAGAGAAAACAACTCCGGCAAAATGTGCCAATTGCAATGGAGATCATCCAGCTAATAGTATGTGTGTCCTTTGTACATCTTCAGGCTCGAACAAATTCAGGGCAAAACGGGTCAGAAGAACGTGCAATCCAACCAATACGTCGCAACCCCGGCACCTACGACTAATGCGTGGACTAACAGAGCTGCTCAACAAAATAATGCTGCAGCAAACGAACCTTCTACATCGCGGGGGCCTAGTCGGGGAAATGCTGGTGCTGTTCCTGAATTTAACAAGGTAATTGGTGAATTCAATCGTTTAAACTCCATGGCAAATTTGGGGGAAATGCTCAGGGCTGTGAGTGATTTGAACGCAAAATTGGCTACCGCTGTGAATGCTCAACAGAGATTTTTGGTTTTTTGGGATTTCGTAAATTCTAATATTTCAAATTATAACATCTAAATTTTTTCTGTACAATGCCTAACACTAATAATTCATTACAAAATATTAAGATTTCTTTTTGGAATTCAAATAGAATTAGGGGCAAGTGCGACTACTTGACTAATTTTTTAAAACAAAACAAAATTGATATTTTTGTGATCTGCGAGACTAAGGGCCGGTTTTTCAATACATAGTTAATTTGTTAGTTAGTTAATTTTAATTAAAAAGTTAACTAACAATTAACTGTGGCTGTGTTTTTCAATTATTTTCAGTCTTCGAATTTAGTAACTGCAAGTTAATTTAAAATTCTGTTAAGTTGGTAACAGATCATAGGCGTAATGTTGCGATAGTTCAATCGCTCTCTAACCTAAAAAAAGGCCGTGTTTTGTTTATGGTGTTTATTTATATTCTGTGGTGTTTATCTTGCTGTTTATTGCACATTGCACGTCAATTACTGTGAGTAAATGATCTGCATCGGGTAGGTAGAGTTTTATTTGCATCGGGTAGGTATATTTTAGTTTGTAATGGATAAAAGAAGAGCGACAAATTTTACACCCGACGAAGAGGTTTTTCTAGTAGCATTAGTAGAAAAATACAAAAATATCGTAGAATGTAAAAAGAGCGGTGCAGTGACGTGGAAACAAAAAGAAGATGCATGGAAAAAAATTGAGGGGGAATTTAACTCTGGGGTAAAGTCAACCTCTTATAAAAACATGAAAAATTTGAAAGTTAAATATAATAATTTAAAAAAGAAAACAAAACAAAAATACTCACAAAACAAACGCTGTACTCTACAAACTGGCGGTGGTTCTTTTGATACAAAGACCATTCTTTTTACCGACGTAGATGAAACTATTAAAAGTATTATAGGGCCTCAGATAACTGGTATCCAGAATGAATATGACAGCGACAATGTTATGAATGTTGATAATGATGACGGGGACGATAATGCTGACGGTAATGCTAATGCTGACGGTAATGGTAATGCTAACAGTGGTGATAATGCAGAGAATATTGATTACAACAACATTATTATTGAAGAAATCGTTGAAGAAAATGCCAGTCTGTTGGATGCTGACCCGTCAGGCACAAATGTTGAAGATGATCCGGCTGCGGCAGGGAATAACTGGACACATTACTCTTCAGCTAAACTAAAAATGCCTGTGTCAACTAAATTACAATTCAAAACCCAAAAGACTGGAATTAGACGTAAGGGACCTCTTCTTGTACATAAGAAATCAGTCAATAAAAAGTATGTACATGTTAGTCAAAAACTTATAGAAGAAAAAATCTCTTTAGTTAAACTACAAAAGGAGAAATTGATGGAAGAACATCTGCTGAAGATGTACATCCTTAAAAAAAAACAAGAACTGATTGAGAAAAAATTAAAACAATATAGTGAGTAAGTTTAGAGGCAATAACACCCAAAGTGAAAGTACAATTTTATGTTTTTAATGATGAAGAGTATATGCTTTGTTTTGTGAAATACTTTTGTTATGTAGCATTTAGTTTGTGTTTCATTTGGCGTTTTGATAATCTGTGCAATAAAATACTTTTGCAATATCTATACGTATATTTTTTTAAACGTGTCATAATTATAATCGGGCAAAGTAATTATATATTAACTGATGCCTGGTTATATTATTAAGGCCATCTCTATTTCTTGGTGCGGGATAGTCCTCCACTGGAACGTTATTAACGAAGTTTACTGCAGCCTCCTCTTCTTCATTAACAGGGTATATCCCCATTTTCATTACATGCAATGTTGTGCAGTACAGCAGTAGCTACTATTACCACTTGAATAGTATCGAGCTTCAACCTGAGCCCCATTGCAAGTGCAGGAAATCGTCGTTTCCACACCCCATACGACCTCTCGACCACATTACGCGTTCTTATTTGTGATTCGTTAAATAAATTTTCTGTCTTAAGGGGGTTATTAGATAGGGGCTAATGCCATATCCCGAATCTCCCACCATTAGACTATCTCCAAAATGAGCCATTTCGAACGAATTTCGAATAGCAGAGTTACGAAAAATATGTGAGTCGTGACTCGATCCTGGCCAACCCGTTACCACGGGGCATAGAAATATACGTGGGTCTCAATGCTGCTAAACATCTGCTCACACGGCGAATTGTTTTGCTGGCGGTAATCTTGTGCACCCCGGCAAAGTCGCCAGCAACACTCAAAAAAGATCCGTTTGCATAAAACCTCAACGCTAATAACAACTGCGTTTGTGGAGAGAGACAATCATTCCTACAGAGAAGTTATATGTGTTAATAATGGACAGACTATTTAACAACAAATGTACCGGTTTGTAGGATATCGCAGGACATCTGCTATTTCTTCCAATAAATTTTCAACAGTCCTCCGTTTCAATCGAAATCTAACAAAAAAATCAAAGTCATCCCATTCTTCAAAATGATTAATTCTGTGACGAATTATTTTTGGCCTTCTAGGTTCGTCATCACTGCTATATGCATTTATATCAAAATCCATTTTATTTATATATAAATATTTAACACATGTCAAACAGTGCACATTGGAGGTTATAAAGTAAATATTAACTTCCAACTTACAATTAACTCATATATATTCCACCAGTAAAGTTAATTTACAGTTAACTAAGAATCAAACTATAATTCACAATTGAAAAACGAAACTTTTTGGTTAACTTTTAATTAAAGATAATTTATAATAAACTACATATTGAAAAACCGGCCCTAAGTTAATTCCTTCTGACAAATTAAAGTTTCAAAATTATATAGTACATAGGCAAGATAGACAAGCGCAACATGTTGGTGGGGGGGTTGCTATGCTCGTAAAAAGGCATATTCCGCACACCAGATTGCCCAGCATAAATTGCTCTATCGAGCACATTGCAATTAAGGTGTGTGGAATTGTGTTGGTGGGAGCATACAACCCTCCTAACAACCATTTTAGCGATGATGATTTAGATGGCATTTTTGATTCGAATGCTAGAGTTCTTCTGGTTGGTGACCTCAATAGCAAGCATCAGGCTTGGGAGTGTAATCAGGCCAATACTAATGGGCTTAGTTTGTATAATTATTTATTGAACCCTCCTGAGCCTACGCACTATCCGGCTAATGGCACTACGCCTAGCACAATAGAACTGATTGTCCGTAAGGATGTTGACCTTGCAATTGCTCCGTTCCTCAAGCATGAGCTTGACTCTGACCATGTTCCGGTGGTTACTTCCATAAAACTGAGGGTAGACCCCCCAGCTAAGCGCTACATATTTGATTATGGAAGTACCGACTGGGGCACGTTCAGGGCCATTCTGAATGCCAACGTCAGTATAAACAGTCGTTTTGCTGGCGTTGATGACTTGGAGCGTGAGGTGGACATCTTTACGGAGAATCTGCTGCTAGGTCGAGGACCACCAGAAGAAAACTTCTGAAAAATAAGATGGATAGGTTACCTCTGGACATTGTCAACAAAATTAAACTAAAGAACAATTTCAAAAGGCAATATAATAAATATAGAAGGGTAATTGACAAAAATGAGTATAATGCCCTTAGGATGGAGATCAAAAATGATATTCATGTTTTACGGAATCAAAGATGGCATGATTTACTTTCAAAATTAACTCCTAAAGACAACTCAATCTGGCAGATCACAAAAAAATTAAAAAACGTAAGAACACAAATACCCACAATCGTAACACAAAACACAGAACATGTCACTAACAAGGAGAAGGCGGATGTTCTGGCTAACCACTTTGCCTCTGTCCATCAGACAGATACCACCAATTTGGATGCTGAGCAGACTGAAATTAGCATCTCCGGCCAAAATTTACGCGACTCAGTACCTGGTAACTTGTCAAATGAGGTATTGAGTGACCTGCTGTGTAACCCTGCTGAAGTTCGAGGAATTCTAAATAGGCTTGTTAATCGCAAGTCACCAGGTATGGACAGCGTGGATAATATTTTATTGAAAAATATTCCCCGCAAAGCGCTTGTCCAGCTAACCTATATTATCAATGGGATTCTGAGGCTTCAGCACTTTCCAGCCAAGTGGAAACACGCAGTCATTATCCCGCTGCCTAAACCAGGTATACCCAACCGACAAGTTACAGGCCGATCAGTTTGCTCAGCACTATATCCAAAGTGGTGGAACGGATTATGTTAGCCAGAATTAATACCTTCGATTTGGACAACAACATCACTCCCCCTGAACAGTGCACAGCACCGTTCACCAGATTGTGAGGGTGGTCAACGATGTTCAGCAGGCTAATAATCGTGGTCATAACACGGTTATGGTTCTGTTGGACATCGAAAAGGCTTTCGATACAGTTTGGTTGAACGGGCTAATACACAAGTTACACGTCCTAGGGTTTCCCAATCACTTAACACTTCTCTTGAATTCGTACCTGTCAAACAGGACATTTCAAGTCAAGGTGGATGGTCAAATGTCCGGGGTACGGTCGATTAATGCTGGTGTTCCTCAGGGTACAGTCTTGGCACCGAAACTGTATACACTATACTACTACTACACTATACAAGTGATACGCCGAAGTTTCCACGTACGAAGCTGGGGCTGTATGCTGATGACACCACCTTATATACCGATTCGTACTATTCGTCGGTAGCTGCCAAACAGGTACAAATCCACCTTGATTTACTCCAGAAATACTTTGATCGGTGGAAAATCAAAATTAACGGCGCGAAGACCGAAGCAATTCATTTTTCGAAAAAATTTACTAACAATAAAATTTTTTCACCGATCAGGGTATGTGGAAATGATGTTGAAATCAAGAGAAGGGTTAAGTATCTTGGTGTTACCCTAGATGACAAAGTCACATTTACACAACACATTAATACACTTAAACGCAAACTTTTTTCGGAAATCGGTTCAGTGTACCCTCTTATTAATAAGAGGAGTGCACTGAGCCTTGAAAACAAAATTATTTTATATAAAACACTAATCAGGCCAATCCTAACTTACGGCTGTCCGGTTTGGTGCTCCATGTCTGAGACCAATTACGTTACTCTGCAACGTTTGCAGAACCAGGCCCTCAGACATGTCACCAACTCGGACAGATACACAAGGATCGCCCGCATGCATGATATGACGGGCATCCAATACATTAAAGATTTCGTTTTTGTTATTTCGAGCAAATTTTATGAAAATTCTATTCAAAATTCTAACTTAACATCACAAATTACACACATCAGACGCTTTGACAACCACAACATTAGACACGGCCTTATTTATAGGAAACTCCCTATTTTTCTTCAATAGTCGCGCTTGCCTTTAATTCAAACCTACCATTCACAGCGAGGTTTTTTATTAATTTACTTTAATTTTCCTCTTTTATTCATATTTAGGTTTTTTTCAAAATTTTCCTAAATATATTCGGCACTTATACTCTTCCTTTTCCTCTTGTACTATCCCCTCTTTCTTAAAATTATCAAAATTTTAAAGAAGGTTTTTTCAAATTGTTTTTCCTTCAAATCACTCACAATTTTTATTTTATTTATACCTTTTACATTATCTTCCATTACTTTTCCTTGAAATTTTTACTGAGTATCTTCCCCAAAATCGCTATGCGAGTAAAAATGGAATAGTACTGAGTAATTTAATAAACTGGGCCCCTATGCGGTATAAAGTTCAGACAGGGAGGTTAATTACTCAAGTTTTAACCTTCCTGTCACCTCAAAATTTTACACTTCACCCATTTTTTCACTTTATACTTTTTTCATATCTCCCCCTTTCGACCACATATCCTTGTCAGGATTACCTCAAAATTATTAAACTCTCTAAATTCTCTAAACCCCCTTTATACCTTTTATAGTTAGGCTGTTTACAAAATTTACAATGTATTATTTTTAAATAAATTACTTTGGAATTTGAAAAGAAAAAAAAAATTTGAGGTTAGCTTGACAAACTTGTCAAGTGACAGACCTGAGTTCAATCCCAGGCTGGGTCAAAACTTTTTTTAAATTTAAATTTACTAATTTGACTATTTCATTCAGTGGAATTTGACTAATTATTAGTGACTGCTTTTTCGCTATGACAATTAGTCAGATATGACTTATAATTAGTTATTTTTGACTAATTCATTTTAAGAGAGTAGCAATTAAGAGTTTTAAAAAGTCCTGCTGTCTAAACTCATAAAAAGACTAAAATATGACTTCAGAATTCCCGGTTTTGGAAATTAATTACTAAGGTACTGGTAAAAAAAGTAATCGGTGCAGAGTCGTGCCATCTACCATTCGAAGGGCGTATGCTAATTATGTGTTGTCAGGTTTTTGCTCAAATACATAGCGGGATTTTACACAACAGGCTAAAATATGTTTTGCAAAGGGAAATATCTGGTTTATTTACCATAGAACAAAGAATTCTTTTTCCTTACTTTTTTTTATAAAAACAGTCAGAAGAACGCATTAAAATGTAATAAATGACGTCTCCATTTTGACATATTAAAGAGTTAATAATATAATTTTAGTAAGTAAGAAAAGAGAATATTGTAAGATATAATATAACTAAAGTCTTATTTATGATACCCTCAGTAGCTTTTAATTTTGATTCCAAGAGGTCAGAAAAAGATACTTTAAGATATTAAAAAATTGACTTCTCATTTATGAATTTATCAATAGCTCCCAATCTTGAGCTCCTAAAAATGATTTCTCTTTAGATGTCATATTTTGACCACAGTAAGATTTCTGATTTGGATGCTGTCTGGAAAGTACCTATAGGATACCATATATGGATTGGTGATTAAATAAAAAATAAATTGACTAGCATTTGTTTTCTAATTTAGTGCATACGTAAACGTGGTTTACAAATTGTGCCTCGTTAATAAAATTATATGAGGTAAGTACTTATTAATTTATTATTTTTTTCTTTAATACATTATAAGGAAAGTCATTACTAAAATTATGAGGTATTGTTTAACTTATTGTTGTTACTCCTTTAACACAAATAGAAGTGCGGTTTTAAAAGTACAACCTTTTAGTGAAGCAGAAGTTCTTGTACCGCCTTCAATACTTGTTATTAGCAATCAATCAGTTTATTTGCATTAAAATTATGCCGTTACAGCGATTAGAAGCAGTTTAATTTGAGCAATTAGTGCGTTGGAAACGTGAAGGTTGACCTTAAGAAGAATAAGTCGCTACAATGTTGAATGTGTTCAAAAGTGTCTTAAGTCGAGCATGAAGCCGGTATTGTATGTCCTGAATTCCAGAAGAAACCGAACATTTACAGCTTCAAGAATTAACAGTTTCTTCAGGAAAGCTACTGAAAGAATGATTTCTTCTCAAACTGTCAGAAAAAGGTTGCATGCATCCAACTTAAGAGCAAGAAGACGAGCTACACATCCATGGTTAACACCAGGGCAACGTGCATGCAGGTATCGTTGGGCAACAGAACATAAAAATTTGAATTTTCAAAATTGGACGTATTGTCTTTTCCTTGACAAGTAAAGATTCCGTTTGTATACGTGTGATGGTCAAATATTGGTATGGAGGAAAAAAGGACAGCGATGCAATAAAGTTTCATGGTGCCAACCACTCCTTTTGATCGCGGATCAGTTTGCGTATGGTGGGGCATATGTTTTGATGGACGCACTTACCTAATAATCCTTATTAATGACCGCTCAAAGATATCGGGATATGGTTATAGAGCCAATAATTGTACAATTTGCAGGTGTCATAGGCAAAAGATTTATTTTTTTCGGCGATAATGCCCGGAATGCCCCATGGGAATATGAGAATGGAATGGCCAGCATGTTTACCAGAGATAAATTGCATTAAACACGTTTGGGCCGAAATGTCCAGGCAATCCAATCGGCTTCAACAACCTCCCCAAAAATTGCAAACATGACCAATGAGTTGCAACAAATCTAGCAAAAACATACTTCGACACTTTATTATTAATTTGATAATGAATCTTCCAAACAGGGTAACAGATTTAAGGCCAGCCAGGGGTGGTCCTACGCGATATTAAACTTATTATTATACAGTTTGTGCAAACTTTCGTTTTGTTACTTTTTCTATATTTGTATCTTGTACTTTAATTACACATCTCTTTAAATTTAATAAATGTTTTTTGAATTTCTTTTCTTCTATCGTTATTTCCATCAGTAAACTGTTATTCTTGAAATTTTTTATTTAAAATATTTACCCTGACAACTTTAAAATTCTTATTATTTATATGTTCTGTTTTAGGTTTCCACGGGCGTTATATGTAGGTATTAATGGTTTTCCGGGATCTGCTCCGTGTTGTCGGTTTTTGGTTCAACAAACTAAGAATTTCTTGTAAATAGCAATATGATAATAATTTTATTATTATAAATAATACAGAAATAAATATAAAAAGGTTAAATGAGAAAATCGTCAAAATTAAAAAAAAAAATTATTACGAAAATAGTTTATATTAATATCTCAATGTTAGTTTACATAATTGAAGCGTTCGATCATAAAGTTTTCTTCAAAATTTAAATCAAAGAGTTTTTTTATATTTGTTTAAAAATAAATATAAATATAAATGTTTATAATACTCAATAGAGTCAATCAGTTTGAGAAGGAGCTGAAAATGATACTCAATGAGCAGTTCGGTTTTAGGCCAAAGTACAGCAAGGTGCACCAGGTGCCTAGAATGGTCCACGACGTCAAGCAGGCGTTCAACAAACATCAAAACACTGTCATGGTCTTGCTTGACGTCGAAAATGCCTTCGATACTGTCTGGCAGAACGCCCTACGGTACTGACGGAGACGCTTTAATTTTCCACCTGCAATCATAAAACTTTTATCGTTATACCTCTGTGACTGCAAATTCCTGGTGAGGGTGGTCGGCTGTGTGCGACATCGGTGCTGAAGTTCCGCAAACCGTGCTAGCTCCGCGGAGCTCCGGTGCGGTACACACTTCTCACGTCCGACATCCCGAAATTATATACAGCTGTATATGGCCACTCATACTATTCTGCGGTCGCAAATGCCGAAGTGACGATATTACCCCAAAGAATTATACGAGTTCATTTTCAAGAAAACGAAAGGCTCGCCAAAAGCCAAAAGCCGAAAAAAGGCATCTGGATAAAATGCAAAGGCTGGACAATTTTAATAAAATCTTTGAAACATTGTTACAAAATAAGCAACAGCAACCATAAAAGTTAAATTGGATATTAGATATTGGATATTTTTTTATTAATTAAACTTGTTAGTTATCCCTTATGGTATTATCATTTTTAATTAAAAAGAGTTATTTTTGTTTTGTTATGTTTATAATTAAGAAAATATTAATTAGTTTAATAATTACACTAGTTTACAAAATCTAAACAAAATCAGCCCACCATATCCCATTATAATTTTCCCATGTATTTTGACTTACTAAACACGAAAATCACACTCAATTTTTTTTTATGGAAGCCTTTTTGAAATATAAAACTTTCTTTTACATACTTTTGATATCGGATAAGTATTTGAACGCTAGCGATTTTAATAACTTTAAAAATTCGTTTTTTTGAATTTTTTTTTCGTGAACATGACATTTTTACAAAAAAAACAAGCTAATGTTGATAAAAATACATGAAAAAATGGCGAAGTTAAGAATTTTTTATTGGAAGACCAAAATTCAACTTTTTGACAATTTTTATTTTGTTTTTTTCTTTTATTTTGTAATATGTACAAGGTGGGGCAAAAGTAATGTCGTAATGTAAATTTGCTGCCATTTTGTTCGAAATAAAAAAAATTGGGCTCTGTTTTAACGGAAAGTTTAATTAAAGGTGTAAAATTGATGACATTGTTAAAAAAATGATATCGATCAAATGACCACCTCCTGAGTTGATGCACATTTGTGCTCGTTTTACGGAATTTTGAATTGTGGAGCCAGAATTTTTTTAAACCTATGCTTATTGAAACAAAATAAAACTTTCAATTTCCTCAATATTCAATATTTATTGTTTAATATTCAATATATAATTTAATTTCAATATTTAATGTTTGAAATACAAATCAATGTTCAATATTAAATTTTATATAATTCAATAAAATGAAGAAAAAACGTAAAAATTCTCGAAAAACTGAATTTTGCTCTTCTACTGAAAAATTTATAACTTCGCCATTTATCCATGGATTTTTATAAACAGCAGCTTATTTATTTTTCTTTAAGTATAATCTATACGTAAAATAAATCAACCTGGAATTATCTTTTCGGTTTATATCTTTTTCAGAAAGACATGTAACCTCGATTTAAAAAAAAGGACTTTTCAATTTCATAAAATCGCCGGTATCGAACTACTGAGCCGATAAAAAAACTATACAACAAAAAGTTGTAGAGGGCTCAATTACCTTTAATTTAAGTGATTGTTTGGTTAAATCTATCAATAAGAACTCGAAGTATACTCTAAAACGTCAAAACACCTCAGAAAATCGAAAATTCATATCTCTAAAACGCTTCCATGAAAAAAAATTGTGTGATTTTCGCGTTTAGTGAGCCAAACTACACAAGAAAATTATAGTGAGATATGGTGGGCAAAATGGCTGTAAACTAGTGCACAGTGTTCCTGAACGACCTGTAGATTTTATAAAAATGAAGACAAAAACTGACCACGTATTTACGTCTAGAATAAAAAATCTTAATAAAATCGGATCAGCTCTTTTTTTCGAAATCTGCACGAATATCTCAATATTGAAGATGAGCGTCAGGCGCTCGAGAGAGTGTACTTTTGTATGTGTGTGTATGTGTATACTAAAATCAAATCAGGTCTTGATTATCAAGAGTTCTTCTGGATATAATGAATGCTCGATAAATATACATAAGCATTCACAGGATTTTTTATTAAATTTAAAATATTCATATATCTTAACATAAAATATGCAACATCTTTTTAAAATACATTTTTATTTTCTATATAATATTAGTACTATTAACTACTTAAAAAACTTAAAACACAATCTCAAAAACAAAATTAAAAACTTTAATTATGAAAATTCCACGACAGCATTCTTTAACCTCAGTTGAACAGTCGCATCATTTAACAAATTAAGTCTTTTTCAAAAGTTTTCTGCAAGCATTACCTTCAAATATCTCACCATGGTAGTTTTTAGCAATAACTTTTAATTTTTTCGGCCATAAGAAAGCTTTCTCTTGACCAAGAAGAGGAACTAAGCCATCCCAAAAATGCACTTTTCAATCATCTTCGGCAAAAAGAGGCAGATTAACAGTACTGTGCAAACACTTAGCATTTTTCTTTTTCTTGTGCATCGAGGAAAAGGAATCTGCCTTCGTAAGTCTTTAGAGTTTCAAATCCACTGCATAATTTTCTTTCATCTGCATCCGTCTCAATATTGTGCTCCCCGCTATTATTTCCGCTCTCAGAATTTCTTAGATCGTTTAATAATAATAATAATAATAATAATAATAAATTTATTAACGGAAAGAAAATCCATGACAAAATATAGAATATGTATAAAAATAATAAATACAACGTGTATACACAGTAAATAAATAAATCACAATTGCAGATTTAGTTTAAGTTCAGATTTAAATGTTTGTAAAGTAACATTAAAAAATGACAAATTTAAATTGTTGGCAGTTTTACATATTCTGTCGATAAGCATAAAGTGGCCGTAATTTGTATTATGAGTTGAGAGGTAAAACATAGTTCGTTTAGGAACATGAAAGTTCAGTTTGCTAAGTAAATAGGGACAATTTATGTAAGAGTTAAAATAAAAATATAAGTTCATTTTCTAGTCTTCTACATTCAAGCGTTTTAAGGTTTAATTGACTTCTTAACTGAGGGTAAACCAAATTATCTGTAGGTATAGATGTCTTAAAGGCACAATATCTTAAAAATTAATTTTGGACATTTTCCAGTTTATTTATATGTATATGATAATTGGGCGACCATATAATATTAGCATATTCCAGGATACTTCTGACAAAAGACATATAACTACTTTAATAAATTTAACATCACAGAAATCTTTAGTTGATCTTTTAACATATCCCAACATTTTTAATGCCCTATTTTTTATAACATCAATGTGGTAATTAAATGAAATTTTAACATCAAAATATACCTCCAAATCTTTATTACAATTCACAGACTCTAATTCAACGTAATTCATTACATATGAAAATAAAATGCTCTGTTTTAATCGGGAGAACCGCATTACCTTACACTTAGAAATGTTTAACTGCATACAATTAATATCACACCACTTTCTTAGAACATTTAAATCGGATTGTACATTAAGACAGTCGTTAATACAGTTAATTTGTGAATAAAGCTTTAAATCAAATAATAAAAACTTACAATATTTTACATTGCTGCATATATCATTAATATAACAATTGAACAACAAAGGAGACAGATGACCTCCTTGTGGAACACCAGAGGTTATGGAAATTGTTTTAGACCTATGCTGATTATTCAAGATGACTGTTTCAGTTCTATTAAAGAGGTAGCTTTTCAACCTTGAACATAAATTTTCGCCAAGACCCAAGGCTTTCATCTTAGCTAACAAAATATCGTGAGGTACTTTGTCGAACGCCCTCGAGAAGTCAGTATAGACTGCATCGATTTGCCCCTGATTCTCCAAGATATTTAATAAGTCCTCAGTGTACAATGCTAAATTGGTTACAGTAGATTTTCCTTTACAAAAACCATGCTGTTCCTCTATAATTAAATGTTTAAAGATAGGCGTAAATTTCGAAGTTACAATTTTATCAAATAATTTTGGTATCAATGAAATCTTAGCTATAGGTCTATAATTTTGAACATTAGATTTATGACCGTTTTTAAACAATGGTATAATTAAATTTTGTTTCCAAAGATCTGGGTAAATACATGTTCTTAAAGATAAATTAAATAACAAAGACAACGGTGTAGTCAAGGTACATCTACTCTGGATTAAAATAGTTGAAGGTATTTCATCAGCTCCTGCACTAATATACCTTTTTAATTTACACAGTTATGAAGCAATAAGGACAACAGCATGTTGACGTTTGTTGGCCATTGACAATCAAAAGAAGTTTAAAGTCCGATACGAATTTAAACGGTATATTATTAATGTTATTCAATTCAAAGAGTAGCTTCATATTATCATATATTTCTTGAATGTCAGGTACAATGCACAGCATTATTAAGCGATGGACGCTTGTCAATTTTGCTTTGTGGCCTGCACTGCCACCTTCCGAATAGAGTTCTTTTTTATAGGAGATTCAAAATTATCTTCTTTATCACTACTCTGATTATTCTGAGATTTATTAGATTCGGATGTATAATTTTCTGGAAGGATTGTCATGCAAATCTTAAAGAATCCTTGGACACCAACTGCCATAATTTTAATTTCGTAGTTGCCATTAAGCTTATAATTGTATTGCATTATCTACTCTGTTTTCATTCTTTGTAATTTTTGAGCTAAATATATTCCATTGGATACTTCGATTTTATTACAAATACTTTGACGCTTGTAACTCCTACCTTTGTGAACCTTTGTGTGGCCGATGAATCTGGCTATTAAACAAATGTAACAATAGCATATTTGTGGACTGATCTCATAACCTCTTGTAACTTTTATTAGTTGAATGTCTTTATAATTAGGCATCACCAGTAAATGTCTTTTAACAATACCTTTCTCATGATCAGCTAAAGTAAGTCTGCAAGTAACGCATATGCTCAAGAGAAACTTACTGTCAGACAACGAAAAAATAGAATTTTGATGAGATGAACATGTTTTTCATTTAAATGGAAAAAATCTACTTTTTTCTTCCCAAAAACAATCTTCTTTCTCCATGGAGCAAAAACTTTTTACCGATTTTCTTTGCGATTAAAGTAATGAGACATCTTGGCACAAGTACGTCTAATAAAACTTGTTAATAAACAAGTTGTTAATAACAACTTTATAATAAACAAGTTAGTCAGTTTTTCCTGACGATGCTAAACCGAACCGTAGAGTTTTATTTCGTTCGCCTTATTAACAGTTTTTCCATCCTAATTCAACAGGTTATGGGCCCAGGGCGATATAATAAGGTAAATCCAAAGCCAGTACGCGAGTTTATTCGGTTTTTCTAATAAAACGACTCTGTTAGTTTTTTTTATAAAAGACAGTACAGTTGTGTGGGTAAACGCGATTTGTTGTTAGTTCTCCAGTTCGAAAATGGCAGCCAACTATTTGTCCACAATTTTAAAGCTACAAGGCCGTGAAAACTATGAAGAATGGTGTTTCACCATAGAAAATTTCCTTATATTAGAAGGCCTTAGTAAGTAGCCATGGGTCTATATGGACTTGATGGGATTTTTGGACCCCTACGTTCAGCCCAGAAAGTAATTCTATGATGAAAAATATGCCGTGTTATTTTAGGCGGTGTACTAATTTTAAAAGGAGCAGTAATGATGGGCAGGTTAGGAAAGAAGATTTGCAAATTTTACAAAATGAGTCCATGGACATAAATGAGTTCTTGGACACGAACTTTGGAGAGTTGGAAGAGTTGCCAGTGGAAAATAAAGAACCCAGTAACACGCATCCATGGAAAAGTATTGACGTTATAATCCCGGCCAAGGAACAAGGCAATGCAGAATTACCAAAACTACAAAATAATAAACCATCCACATCTAGAGCAGAAAGTCCTGCACAACTTAGGCAGCAAAATGGGCTTCTGCTGCAACAGATTAATCCCAAGAGGCGAAAGTCCTGTTTAAAAAATGTGACTGAACAGTACCTTTCTAACTTAAACAAGTATCTTGTAAAACAAACCAGTACAAGTGTCGACGATGGTTTTAGGAATGGTTTGGGGCAACTTGTCACTGCCATTCGTAACAAAAGAAGACGTAAAAGGGCCAAACAAAAAATTATTGAGTTGGCAGCTACTTTTGACAGCACGAGTAAATCGTCAGAATAATCGAAACTGCTGAACTGAATAATAAGAAATGTCTAAAAAAAAGTCTGAAGTATTACTTACCTTTACCAAATCATAAAACTGTTTTTATAAAAAATATTGTAGGTAATTTATTATACATTATTTTGGCTTTAAAATTGTCAAATATATTAATCTTTTATTATGCTATACATTAAAGAAAAGAGAAGCAAGCAATATTTTATAAAAGTAGTCAGTTGAGGACAAGACAAAAATTCTCTTGTCTAATCTACAATTATGAATTATTAAAATTATCTCTAGGTACTTTTATAAAATATTACTTGAGTTTTTTTATTTAATGCCTAATAAAAAAGGAATATATTTGACAATTTTTGATGCAAAAATAATATATAATAAATTATCCAAAATTTTTTATAAAAAGTTTTGTGATTTATTTTGTTTGCAAGATTGAAATAGCCCCAAGTTGTTTTTGTAGTGTTAAGAAACAAATTTACTTTTATTTTATATGATGGGCACGGGGTGGGGGTACCCCATACTCATGAAAACGGCAGTAACTCAAGGCGATTTAAATAATCGCGCGAACTTAATTTATATCTTGACAGCGCAAGCAATGTTGTCAAGCTTGGCCAAAAGGTGTAGTTCGCTTCTAAATAGGTGGAGTGCCAATGGAGTGAGGAGAGAAGATTAAGTAATAAAACACAATAAGATTGGTTGTATGTTTTCTCTATTCATTGTTTTAGTTACAGTGTAGTTTTTAAAAAGGATTGGTTGCCGGTATTTAGCGTTTTGTGTATTACATTGTTTATTGATTATTGGTTTATTGTTAAATCGCACCGAAAATCCCTCCTGGAACGGTCCCTTCTTTATCGACTACCTCCTAGTGATGGGTCGCACATGTATAACACTTTTGTATGTGCGGAGCTGGTACGACTCTTTTTTAATGTGCTACCAGCACATAACACCTAGAGATAAAAAAGGCACCTTTATCAATGTACGACACTTTTGTATGTGCGGAGCTGGTACGACTCTTTTTTAATGTGCTACCAGCACATAACACCTAGAGATAAAAAAGGCACCTTTATCATATGTGGCACGGTGCGCTGAAACAGCACTGCTCTTTATCTAACCTATGGCTCTTTAGTAAATAATCTTTACGTCTGTGGCTTTGACTCTATGATTCAGAACAGAACACATAGATGGCACTACAATAGAGTTCGGGTAGACTGCACTTAGAATGTAACATTTACTGATAGATTGTCATTACCGGATAATATTCTAAGCTCAAATTATTATATATACATGGTGATGTATATACTGTGATTTTGGTTTACGTTGGCATTAAACCATTGAAAATAGATGCATGCATTTATAAAGCGCTTTATAAATACTTGTAAATGCATGTATTTTCAATTAATCGTTTTACCTTCAACGCCAACTGAAAGTTTATAAATAACGCTTTTCTTTTAAAACGTAGGTATAGGTACACCAATTAATACAAAAATAAAATAAAATTTATTTTCAACAAATTAACATTTTAAAACACAAATAAAAAATTGTGTAACAAGAAAAAAACATTTTCAAACTAAAATAAAACTAATCTAGTTATTATAAATTTAATTCAAATTAACATTCAAAAATACAAGTTGTCTAACTTTTTCACCGCTAAGTCTGTTTCGTCTGTCCGTAACTTTCTGTCCCGCTCTAGAAAAAATTCGGTCGCTGGGAACTGATGTCGCAACAATACAGGCGAGGATAAATTGATTTTCGTTCCTGATACCATTTTAACGGTTTTCTGTTCGCTGTAGAAGCGGTTCCTGGAGATACTTGTCAATTTCGATCATGCTAGCAACTTTTTGGATTAGTAGTGCCAATGAGATTAGAAACCTTTTGATCAAAACTCTCCCATATTTTTGATAAACACTTTTGTGTTGGCTCTGAGGTTTTGGACTCTTCTATTGTTTTTGCTGCGTTTTCAGTCTGCGTGTCTTCTTCATTAAAATTCGTTAGGTATCTAGTGATATTGTTCTTAGCAACATCGAAATTTGAAGAATTTGTATAGCCATGTTTTTTGAACCTAGGGTCCAGAAACGTCGCTTTTACAAAAATTAATTAAAAACTAATTAATATTATCTTAGATGCAGTTACTTGTGTTTCGCTGCTAATTTCTTCTGTGATATTTTTAAAAAAACGTTTAAAACTTCGTAGCACTTTTGCAAAGTAACAATATCATCACTAGTGAGCGTATCTACATTTGGGTAATGTATCGCTATTGTAGATAAAAGCGCGTCTTTAGTTTCCAAAATTCTATAAAACAAGTCGAGTTCCAACGTGTAATGACGTCTTGCTTTAAACCTAAAATTGGTAGTCCCATTTGTTTTTGCATTGATTTAAGTAACGTAGTTGCTTTGGGACTGCCTTTAAAATGCTCTACAATATGTTTGACTTTTACTTGGACTGTTTTAATTTGCTCCAAAGCATTACACTACATTTGCTGCATTATCTGTAACTACAGCTTCAATTTTATTTCCAATTTTACATTCTTCAGCAACAGACCGCAAAAGAGTTGCCAATTTATCGGCCGAATGGCTTTCGCTATAATTTAAACAGTCCCAAAGATAGCATTTAAAAGTTATGTCTGAATCTATAAAATGGGCTGTTACAGATACATAACTTTCATTTGATATAGAAGTCCAACTGTCTATTGTCTAAACAGACAGCTTTACTTGCTTTTAAAGATTAAAAGACTTCCTCTTGCTTCATTTGGTAAATTTGAGGAATCAGTACTTTAGAAACTGTTTTTCGGGATGGAAGTTCGTAAGCTGGATTTAAAGCAGACAGTAATGTTTTGAACTCTTTACTTTCAACAATTTGAAAAGCTAAATAATTTTTTACTATAGCGCTTACAAGTAATTTGTGAATATCATCACGTTTTTTAGCACTTATAGATTTGTGAAAATAAGAGGACACGGGAAATGAACGTTTTGATTTGAAACGACGCGATAAAGGCACATATATAACACTTGAAGACGTACTTGGCACTGATTGTGAAGCTGAAGACGTACTTGTCTCTGATTGTGAAGAGGTACTTGGCATTGGTTGTGAAACTGAGAAAGACTTGTCCACTTCAACAATGCTTGCTTCGGGCGAATCATCTTCCATTGGCGCATCTCCTGCTGTCTCTTTTAGAGAATTATACGCATGGAAATGTTTATTTTTAAGATTCCTTGATAAGTTAAGTGGAATCTCCCTTAATTGACAAAAACTGAGAGCAAAAATTACACTTTACTTTTAAATTTTCGTCCGCCTCAGTAAAATAAGACCACAACGGGCTGGTTTTTTTTCCCATTCTATTGGTCATTTTTCGCGAAATTATAAAACACAGAAATTAAAACTTAAATAAATCGTTACTAATCACACCAATATTAAATCTTTTAAAATTGTAAAAGAATTAATAGTGGAAAATAATATAGGATATATCAAATAAATTCATATCAATAATCGACTGTATTGCCATCTATGAACATACATTATGGTTTAGTTACTATCAATTATATAAAAATAATTTCTCCTCATACCTATGACAATAAATTTATTGTATATTATACAATGTATTAATAGGTTACAAGTTGTAGAGAAATTATTTTATATAACAGTTTGTATATCTTGGAAAATATCCAATCCATAATGTATCGTAATGTCCATATATGGCAACACAGTCTATATTATAATTATATTAAAATAAAATTATCACTTATCAAAAAAGGGTTTAAGTTAAAATTGTATTTATCGAGTTTAATAATAAACATAAAAAACATAAAACTGGATTTTAAATCAATTAAAAATCCAAAACCGCCAGTTGGATACGACACGCACAGTGTGTTGAGCTGTGCAACGAGCGAAATTCTCAATTTGAATCATTTTCCCCCACCCCGCACAAATGTACGACACGCACAGTGCCGCACACTGAAGTGTGCTGTGCAACGTGTGCTAGCACACAAGAATGTGCGGGTTGGACCCATCACTACTACCTCCAGAGCCTGCCAGGACCGGCTTTCGCTCGTCCGGTCAAACAAAACAAATCAGGGCTGACATATTCATAAAATACTTAAACCGTACAACCAAAGTAAATAATACCTTAATTTTACATACAATTTTATTTTACATTACATTACAACTATTGTGTACAATTTAATCAAATATTATCGAGCAAATGATTCACATTATGTAGGTAAAGCCCCTGTCATGATGAAATTCTCCTGCCAAGGCACAGAGCCCATGTTGAAATCGAAATAGTCAGCCCGCATTTGTTTCACAGCATTGGACGAATTGTTGGAGCCCATATGAGATACCTGTCTTAAGATAGGACCTTCTTCCGGGTATAACATTCCCTTCGTCGTCTTCATATTCTATGTATCCGGTTGGGCAGTAGCGTCGTTGATCCGGGCCTCTTCCTCCTTTTGGACAAAGTTGTGTAGAACCACAACCGCTTTTGTATTTTGCTCGCATATTGTTAGGCTGGCTATCATGTTGTTGACCTTCCGGAGGGTCATACGCCCGTAAAGTGTAAGTGGGTTTTTAAAACTAAGTTAAATAGTGACAATAGCATTACTTATAGGGCTAGGGTAGTCGCTAAAGGTTTCAGCCAACGACAAGGTATTGACTACGATGAAACTTTTTCCCCAGTAGTTGGACATTCAACACTAAGGTTATTATTAGCATTATCTATACAACTTAATTTAGAAATTTTTCATTTAGATGTTGTAACTGCTTTTTTGAATGGCAAGCTGGAGGAGGAGGTATTCATGGAAGTGCCAGAATGTTTTGGCAGTAAAATACCTAGCAAACAAGTGTATTAAAACTTAAAAGAGCTATCTCTGGTTTAAAACAATCTGCACGAGTATGGTATAAAGAGGTTGAGATTGTTCTAATGAGCTTAAAATTTAAAAAATGTGATTATAAGCCATGTTTGTTTATAAAGCGTGTAGATAGTTTAATTACCTTTATCGCACTTTACGTGGATGATTTTTTCATATTTTCTAACTCTATGCAAGAAATAAATTTTGTAAAAGAAAATTTATCTAAAAAATTTAAGATTAAAGATTTAGGCAAGATTTAACAGTGTTAGGCATGAGAGTTAGAATGAATGAAAATAAAAGTGAAATTCTGTTAGATCAAGAACAGTATATCAATCAGGTTCTAGAAAGGTTTAACATGCTTGATTGTAAGCCTGTAAGTACACCTATAGAAAATAATTTTTGTTTTGTTAGGTCAGATTCTAATATTTGTATAAAAGAATTACCTTATCAACAACTTTTAGGTTGTCTCATGTATTAACAAGACCTGACATTACTTTTGCAGTTAATTTTTTGAGTCAATTTAATAATTGTTATACAGTGCAACATTGGAAATGTGCTAAAAGAATCCTAAGATATTTACAAGGGACTAAAAGTTTTAATTTAAAGTATCAAAAAGATAAAAGTAATGATTTAATGGGTTTTGTTGATGCAGATTTTGCTAGTACTGAAATTGACAGAAAATCATATACTGGTTTTGTTTTCAAGATTTCAGGGGGAGCTATATCTTGGGAGTGTAAGAAGCAAAAAACGGTGGTATTACACACACACACACACATACACACACACACTATTTCAAATTGGATGAATATTTGCTGGTAGGCTTTAACATTAAGGATTGTATTTTAAGCAAAATAAGAGTCAAAATAAAAAAAATTGCATTTGCCCTGTTAAAGGGTAGATTTCGAAGACTAAATTGGCAATTTGTGGGTAAATCACCAAGTAAATGGGTGTTGTTATTAAATATAATTGACCCATCTTGAAGGTCTGACCTTTGGTACAAGGTATAGTCAATCACAAACACCCTGAAGTAATAAAGAATGGTAATTCTTCCGGTTAATGTAAGAATTGTGATTTTCTCCAGAAGCCACAGTTTCAATGAAAAACCCATTCATGCAACCAATTACTCCTACAAATGGTGTTACTGTTACACACTTGTACAAATTAACCAGTAAAATCATTCCTCTTAAATCGATTGAAGATTTCAGATTGTATTTGCCACTGATTTTTTAAAATTTAAAATTATGTGGAAGTAGTGTTGTGATTTTTTCCTTATCAGTCATTATTAATAAGAAAATCTGCTTAATCAGTGCTTATCAATAAGAAATACCCTTGTTATTGTTATCTTTAGCCGTTAATTCGTAACCGATTTTTAATTTAAAAAAATCAGTGGTCTATCCTTCGAATAACATTGTACTGACGATTCGTCTGCAATAGAAGTTGGGTTGTACGGGTCAAAATATTCCAGCAAGTGGACTTGGTCACTCCAAATCTATTTGCTACTGATCTAGGAAAAAGCATTGAACTATTAACTTTGATCAACATCAGCATATTTACGTACCTAAAGGACTCCAGATTTCCTAAGTACCAAACAGTTATCATGACTTCTTTTTCTAATTCTGTTCGTGGATAACCTGATTTAGTATGGCCAATATTTATATTGTTAACAATAGCAGTATGATACAGTTTTTGTAGTAGGTGTTCGAAGGTATGAGGATTCATGCGAAAATGTATCTGAAACTCATTGTCTCTAATTAAAAGAACAGTGAGCTTAGCAAAAGCTGGTCATTAATCACAATTTAATTCTTTTTTAAAACAGGGTTTTTAAATTATTTTTCCCTGGCAGAACCCCAAAATAACAAACACAACGAATTTTCATGACCAAAAACCGTAATGAAAAGAGAATTTACTCCCGCCAAGTTAAACAATTTTTGGAGCACAGACTGAATTTTCTTGAAACACGAGAATTTACTCCCGCCAAAATAAAAATCTGCGAAATATATCATTTTTATCAGCATGATTATTAACTTGTTTAAAGATCAGATCATGAAAAAAATAAATAAAAAATTGAGTTGAATCAAGAAAATATAAATAAATGGACTTTGATTAAAGCAAAATACTTTTCTTGGGTTAGACAAATTTTTTTGACTTCATTAAGAAAATATTTTTTTTAATCCCTATGATTCCGGTCTTCGTAAACATTTTCTTGAAACATCAATATACTTGAACATACTTAATGTTTTTGGTTTTTAGTAATTTTTATAAAATTTTATCTCTTCCTTCAATAAAGGTAACTATTAAAATAAAAAAAACAATTGTTTGTAATAAAATTAATTACTTTTAAATAACTAAATAAATTATTTCTGCTCACAAAGTCCATGCTTTTTGTAAAAGATCAATTACACTTCTATCTATTGCAAACCATGCAAAAATTGAAAAATTCATGCAATAAAAATATCTTCCTTTCCCACCAAAAATGAGTTATTCAATAATTATTCATTTCTCTTTAAAAATTAAAAATTAATAATGTAAAGTGAGTATATTACTCATTTACATAAAAAAAAATTATTTGAAAATCTTAAATTACTCCTTACAAATTAAGTACTGTTAAAAAGAATACATTACTCGTTGGAAAAAATGTAATGAAAATTAATTTAATTTTCATTAAAAAAGATTACTTCTTACTTAATGAAAATTAAACTCATTACTCATTATTTTAATAATAAGTATTGAAACTTTAATGTATTAGAAAAATAGTTCCTTTGGCAATTAAGATTATTTCATATGACTGAAATAAAGTTTTTAATGTGTGTTTTTATGTCTCAGTATCATTTTTCAATTTCAATTTTTTTTCATTGAAGCGTTTTCGAGATATGAATTTTTAATTGTTTTTTTAAATTTTCTAAGGTGTTTTGACGTTTTAAAGTATACTTCGAGTTCTAATTGATCGATTAAATCAAGCCCTCTATAACTTTTTTATATAGTTTTAGTATCGGTCCAGTAGTTCGATGCTAGCGATTTTATTAAGTTGAAAAAGTCCTTTTTTTACAAAAATCGAGGTAGAAAATTTATAAATTTTTCTGGGAAAAAAATAAGCTGCTGTTAATAAAAATCCATGGATAAATGGCGAAGTTATAAATTTTTTAATGAAAGGCCAAAATTCAGTTGTTTGAGAATTTTTACGTTTTATCTTCATTTTATTGAATTATATAAAATTTAATATTGAACATTAATTTTTATATTAAACATTAAATATTAAAATTAAATTAAATATTGACCGTTGATAGATAGAAAGTAATAAGCATAGGTTTAAAAAAATTCTGGCCCCTTCTTTGTTTTTTGTTGCTTTCGTATTCCGTTTCTCGTATGAAGGACCAAATGTAATCACCCATCATGGCTGCATCCCAGAAGCCGTTATACCGCCGCTTCATAGCCTTCATTTGCTGGTGAAAACGTTCTCCGTGCTCATCACTAACGTCGCCCAGATTGTCCGGGATATTTACGCACTCGAACTCTACTTATTTACTTATTTTTCTCTTTTTATTAAATAAATAAAACAATGATAAAAACCTTAAAATGTCAAAAAATAGTAGTAAAATGTCACTATGCCAACACAAAAAACAAAAGTATTCACGTTTGCGGAGTCATGTCAAATTTAAACGGTGAAAAAAGTACGTAAAAATCTAAAAAAATTCTAATCATTGCACTTTAATTAGGTTTTTATTAAAGAATAAACATATTTCAAAATAAAATATAAAAAACTAAAAATCCTCAAAAAGATGAATTTTGATCTTTTATAACTTCGCCATTTGTTCATGGATTTTTATCAACATTAGCATGTTTTTTTTAAAAAAAAAGGCAGCTTTACTGGAGTTATCTGTTTGATTTAAACCAGGATAATACGTAAATTTTCGACTTCAATTTTTGCCATAAAAAACGAGTTTTTTAAATTATTAAAATCGCTAGCATCAAAATAATTTTCCAGTATCAAAAGTATGTAAAAAAAAGTTTTAGAGGGCCCAAATACCTTTGGACAAATCGATCAATAAGATTTCAACCTATACTCACAAACGTCAAAACACCTCCGAAAATTAAAAAAAACAATTGAAAATTCCTAACCCAAATACGTTTTCATAAAAAAAAATTCAGTATGATTTTCGTGTTTAGTAGTTCAAAATACATGTGAAAATTATAATGGGATGTGGTGGGCAGAAAATCATTAACTAGTCAATAACTAGGTAGTAACTAGTCAATAACTTTTCAGAAGGTAACTAACCATTAACTGGAAAAATTTGTATTTTATTTATTTATGTAACAGAAAATAATAAAATATATTTATATATTGTGTTGTGTTCTTGTTATACTCGTATCATTGATTTATAAATCAATGATACGAGTATAACAAGAACACAACTCTAATCATTACTTATCTCCCTAAGAAGTTTTACTTTAATATTGTGCCAAAAAATATTGTACAATTAAAAGAACAATTAAATTCTACAACATCGTATCGGTCCTTTTGGTGGAACAAAACATTCCTAACTCATGTATTTATTCGAAATATGAGAACTATACCTAATAATTGTGTATATAGAAGAAAGTTAAACGAAAACAGAAATGCCAGATGGTTCAAATTGAACATTATTTTTAATGGTTAATTTTGAATATTGACAATAAAGGTTATTTTGCGAATTGAAAGAAGAATGTTTTTATTGCTTTAATATTATAAAGTGCTTCATACATTTTTTTACCAAAAAATACAAAAGTAATTTATGATTGTATTAATAACAGTACGTAACGCATGCCATACATTAAAATTTAATCTGAAAACTACTTAAGGTGAGTGCAAGTGTTTTTTTTATTTATGTTGACCCTCGTGTGGTGTTCTTTAGGCGCCATTCTTATGTTTTAGTTTTTAGTGACGCGTCTCAAAAGTCCACTAAGCAACGTGACAGTTCTTTTTAGGCTTTATTTCTTGATGCAAGTTCCCTTATGTAAGAGGAAGGCCCCGACCGGGTCGGTCTCTTTCTACCACTCAACTTCGAAATGCGGACTTCAACTTAAATTTTAAAACCTATCTACAAATTGCCTGTGCAACGCTAAAAGTGCTCTGCTGGATAATTCAACAGTTACCAACTGTATTTTATTGCCGGCATAATGACTATATAAGAAATATCACGTCTATTGTTTTTCTAAATAATGCACCAACCAATTTAATTTCTATGCTTTTTCCTTAAAAGAAAAAGCAGATAAATTTTAATGGAATAAGAAATACTTACTTTTATGAAAATCATTTTGAATATAATAATTCAAAACGCATTTAACACAGGTTAAATACTTTGACTGTATTTAAATATATACTTTTGAAAATATTTTTTTAAATAATTCACAAGTCAATTTATTATTAATGCTTTTTTTAAATTTTTTACTGGAATAGGAAATACTTTTTTAATAAATTTTAATGTATCAATAATAATTATTATAATTAAATGGAACAATGTTTAATGTGTTTGTATTTAGGCAAGAAAGAATGAAACTTTTTTGTTTTTTTAGAATAACACCTGATTGCATTTTGTTTAAAAGCAAAATACAACATTTTCCAAAAAACTTATTAACTGCGGATAATTTTTTTACAACATAGCATTTAACTTAAAAATCATTTAAATGCATCTAGTTAAATATTTTTTTATACTTAAATCGACTTAAATAAACATATTGATCCCGGAGCATTCGCCATATTTTTAATTTTTGTTTACTTCCAGAGCAAATTAACATGATGAATAGGTACATTTTATTTGCATTTTTTCAATTTCATTTAAAATAACTGGCGTTTACTTGGTGTACACTAAAACACATAATTTTTTACTTAATTTTATGATTCCCTGTTTAATCTTTATCTTTATATTTTACTTAATAAATATACAGTGACTCCCACCGAAAACTGTCATATAATATGTTTAAAAGGATAATCGATAAATAAAATTTGAAAACCCCGTTTCGAGGGTTCGAATGGGGAACCAAAACAAAGCACTGTTCAACCCACCTTGATCTACCCCAGCAGGGGTAACCTCAACATCTTTAATGTCACTATAAATAATGTGATACCTTGTTCGGTCTGTCATTTCTCTAAATAATTTTGCAAAAAAATAGGTTTTTCTTATTTTCATAAAAAACGCATTATTAATGCAACAAATCAATAGCCATTGTGATGTAAAATAAAAAGTAGAGTAGTAACGCTATCGACCTATGAGGTTCGGTCCTTCCGCGGTATGTAAAATATTTTACATATTATTTAATTAAATATTCAAAATGTTCTCTATTATTTTAAAGACAATAGTAAAGACGACTATAAAATTTTCGTTGAACTTTTTCAAAAGTTAATGGTGTGATGTTTCGGCATGCTTCAAACTAAATATGAGGATTTTCATCACATCAGTGCCTACAATTTTGCTAATTGACCTGCCCATTTAGGGAAAACGTCCCTTTGTCGCTGAAACAATTATTTATTCTCGTTGTCATAATTTCACAAAACTTGATTCTTTCATCTTGATCATCATCACCTAACGCTTGTAGTCTTTATTTTTGTTTTTAATACTCTCCAAACAGAATTATTTAAATGCTTGCCAAAGTGACATAGAAAGGAACATTGTAAACTGTACCTACCTAATGTTTTTTAATTTAGTTTTTTGTTTGTTTATACACAGTAAAAAATGTATATGTATATTTAACATATTTATTGTGTCCCAGAAAGTCCACTCAAATTTTTTTATTTTTATTACTTGTGTTATTTTTTAACACAACAGAATGTGTAAAAGATAATTAATATATGTGCTTTTTTTACAAAACTGCAAAGTTAATTTAACAAATCGTGTTGTCAATTTTATTTTTTTTAAATGGTTATATTAACCTAAACTAATAATTAATATGAATTAAAATTTGTATAACTTTAACATAATTAAATATGTTAAATTTATTTATATTTTATTTATTTTACACAAAAAAGTCTTACTTTAACATATAATTGATTTTACACAAATAGTATGTATGTCTTTATTTAATTATTTTAATTTGTTATTTTAACAATATTTTTTAATTAAAAAAATAAAATATGTAGGTATGTAATAATAATAATTTATTATACTACAACAATTTAAAAAAAAGGCCAGCAATGAAACATTGGAATTCACTAAAATTGCACAGTCCAGTCCTTTTTTTGTATTCCAAAATAAAATACAAATCCATGCCATAGGGTAAACGGTCTTCGAACATTTCTGGAGATACAAACATTATCATAGAGAACTTAATTTTAAATTTTGTTAAACACACGCTATATAAAAGCACACTTAACCTTACAATTAGAAACCTCTAATCGAATTAACTATCATCAACCGACTAAACGCGGTTAGAAGACAAAGGGCCTTGCAGGGTACCGATTTTAATCGAAAGATGGCGAAAATTAGCGAATTAGAAAAATAACATTTGTATTTAAGTTGAATTGAATAAAAAAATACTCAAATGTTCTAATTTGATTAAAAATTTTCTGTACTCAAATATTTAACAAATATTTTTGAGTTAGATTAACACTTGTTTAGGACTTATTTAAACTAATGTATTATATTGAAATAAACATAATTTTCTTGTAACATTAACTATATTATTATACTACAATGTACAAAACATTATTATTTAATATTCTTATTTGTGTAGGACCTTTTAACACATTATTGTTTGTTAAATCCTTTGAAATTTTAAGATTTGAATTATTAGTATTTTTGTATCAAGTAACATACGTATATCATTTATTATATAAACACTAGAAAGTATATGTAAATTTTTACATATTTTATTTAACACGCGTTATTTTTAACACAAATTTTATAAATTTTTAACAGTGTAACCTTAAAAAAAGAAATGTTTACCTATATTAGGCATTTTCTACCCGTTTCTCTTTTTTTATTTTCAAGCAAACCAGTTTCTCTAAATTATCCGCAATATTCTGAACATGATTGTAATACAAGATTTTATCTCGGAACTCCGCAGCAGTTTTGTGGGCACTTTGATTTTGTGCACCATACATAAAAAAATTAGATACGTTCGAACAGAAACAATACGTCAGTATTGTATTTAATTGATTTTGTTGACTGGTAAATCAGATACGTAACCTACCATATGAACCGCAAAAAAATAAACTTTTTCCATTGAATTGATAAAAACATGGTGACAAAAAATTGCAACATAAACATTACAACCTACTACAAAATAACTTTGATGGTAACACCGTAAAATACTTGTGATTGCAATGAGGGCAGGTTTACAAGAGCAAAATCCTTATTTCGTATACAAAATCATAAACAATTTTGCTTATTTAGATTTTACATCACTATTGCTCCCGTTCAAATGCGTTTTTTTTAGAAAAAGTCCTAAAGTCCTGAACCTGTCCTGCCTCTAACAAAATCAACCTTAAAAGTCCAGATAAAACAAACCCATGAAAATCAACAAGATGGGTTGACTTAAGTTTATTCCGTCAAACCAAGAGCGTAGCTACAGCCGTATTAGCCCTATTAATGATATAGTGGCTCGGACATGCGGAAGCAAAATAAATTTTACCATCATATTGGTACAAAATTCTATTTTATAAGATGTCAAAGGACCAATATTTAAAATTCCTGTAGATACCTAAAAACTCTACGGTATTAGTTATTAAATTATAAGGAATTGGTGAATGCAAAAAGGGCTATCAATTTTTTTCAAAAGATTTTTTGTTCGTTTAAAATAGACTGATTTGGACATGGCACCTAGAAATGTTTTTTCCTACAACGCTTTCTGTATAGGGGCCCCCAGATTTTTGATACAGGGCCCCTTTGGGGCTAGCTACACCACTGCGTCTGACTAAATCACTAATTCGTCTGGCCAAGTACATTCTACAGCTATCGCGTTAAAACCTTTCTGACCTTGTCGAAATATTAATGAGAGAATAAAACTACACTATAAGAAAATTAGACAGCCCTTATTGTCTGTAACTAGGGGGAAAATGATAAACATTGTTTGTAAATGCCCTGCTTTTTTCAAATAAAAAAAAAATGGGTAGTTGCTACCACAGACCACCAAAACAAATGGACGGATTTGTTTACGTTTAAAAAGCGAGTAAAGCATAGTTTCACATTCTAAACACCGTCGAAAGAAACACGGCTTCCAACGTTGTCAAAAGTATAGATTACACGCCTTTTTGGACGTTCATCATAACATAATGAACATTAAAAATTACCAGTAATTCGTTTGAATAATAAAAAAAATTGTAAAGAGGATTTGTTCATCATTTTATTTAGATATTTTTCTCTATCTAAAGAAAGTAAATCACTTAATAATTATTAAAATTAAATATTAACAACGTTGGTAAATTCGTCATATTTGCGTTCAGTGGATTGTGGTTGACAGCATAGAAAAAGGTTGACAGCTTGTTGTTTTGTGTTTTCGTTTGTGTATTTCTATCGTGTTTTAGTTAATTATTGAGTTTAAATACATTATGTTTTACTAAAAATGGTGCGACAGTGTACTGTTTGTAAAAAAACAAACCAAAGAAATCCAAATTTATCCGTTTATAGGTAAGTAATCACAATTAAATTAAACTATTTTTAAATTATCCCTATTTAACACCACAGCACTGGTTGCAGTCAGCTGTCATATTTGTTATATGTCAGCTGTTTTGGAGTACGCAATACGTCACTGGAAGAAAAATAAAATTCACCATACCAAGCCATGCAGAAAAATGTTAAGTAATAAAATTATTTTTATTAAAGGTGTAACAAAATGTTAGATCAACAATCGGACTGCTTCTATTTGGCCGTACGTCACTGGAAGCACTTGCCAGGGAATAGGTGGGGCTCCAAAAGGGTGGCCTTAAGCCCGGATTCCCGCAGGATGGAGTTGTATGGACGCATAGAGTGGTCCAATACTGAAAATGTAATATTAATCAGGCCTGTTTCTGTTTTCCACCCTGTCGGGGGGACCCGAACATACTGCATTAAGGTAATGGACACCACTGTCGCTATTTCGATCTTAACTCAGATTCGAATACACGCTCACTCACTCACTTCTTATGCTTACTACTTATGCCACGAGATGTGAATAGGATTTACGTACAAAAGTATTTCGAAAATATATACACATACCCAAGAGATAAAAGTTAAATTGGCGCAAACCATTTGAATATAAGAACGAAGTAAATAAAAGGCATACAAAATTTAAATTTAATAAATTAAAAGCTGTAGTTATTGACTAGGACATTATATTAATTGTCCTTTTACTACAACGATGATATATGTAAAGTTAAGTTTTACATCGAAAGAACAAATAAATGTGCAAATAAGGAAAAATACATCCAAAAACCCAAATCAGTAAATTATATTAGTAAATTCTATAATAAATGTCAAAAAATATTTTGTCAAATTATTTTTAATTTATTCTCACTCTCCTGTGATATTACTGCTAAAAATTAGATTTTCTTTGCGATTTTTTTATGAAATAGTATAAACTTGTTCAAAAAATTAATCAATAATTAAAGACTTATTCATTAAATTATTTAACTAACAATTATATTCTTTAATAAGTTATTTATTAATTTGAGTGATTAAGAATGCCCGGATTCGATAGTGTAATAAATATTAATTTATGAAATAAATTTTCTTTAATTTAAAATTAAGTTTGTTTATGCCAATCAGAAAAAACTATTAGCACAGTGCATTTTATATAAAATTAATCAATCTGTAGCAAGGAGCATGTATTTTTATATTAGCTGCTAGACTTTAAAGTCAGCTATGTCAATAATATTATTTTTTTTACGACCACTAGGTATGTAAAAGTCACATTTTGTAATGGCGTTGTTTAGAAAATTAATCTTTTCATTGACATTGCAAAACACGAATATAAAGTGACATTTTTGTGTGAAAAGTGACAGGTCTGTGTGAAAAGAAATTGACAGCATCGTTTGACATTGGTTTCAAAATTTGTATTGTATTTGTATATGTATGTTTAAATATCATTTAGAACACAATAAATTGTGTTTGTATAATAAATTCCAATTTTAGTGCCTTTATTTAAATTGAGGAGGTAACTTTATGGATTTATTTAACTTAAAAATTAAAAGAATAAGATGAAAGTAATTTTAACAGCTGTCAAACACGTTTTTAGGTTATTTTGTTTTGTATATAAATATAATAAAAAATAAAAGGGTCGTAGAAAAAACATTGTGTTTCACTTGTGAGAAAAGCTTTCTTCAAGCTCGTGTTAATGCAATTAAACACTCGCTTTTCAACACTTGTAAAACAAATAACTATTGACAGGAACTTATTGGTGTAATGAAGCGATTTAGTTGCTTTTGCAGTGCTTTGTTATACAAATATTGTAAAGTTGGCAAAACTCCTTAATTCAAATTTTCCGCATTATTATTATTATCATCCAGCGAAATTTGCACGGGTTTTTATATACCGGCCATGCCTGCTGTCATTAGGCCTTGATTTAGATCTATAAATTTCATCCTTATCTGGTAAAACAGGTAACTTACTTTATTTCTTATTTTTATATTCATTTTAATTAACTCGTGAACCAGATTTTAGATTTAATAACTTGAAAGAAGTGTTGCCAAGAGTCCTCTGAAATAAAAGTACTACGACCCACTTATCGGCAAATTCTTCCGGGAAAAGGAACACTTCGCTACCGTACCGTAAACACGGGTGGCTTTGGCTCACTTTCAAACTTCAGCTTAAAATTTTTGTGGTTTTAACAATCATAAATATTTAATTTTGTATACCAAAATTTGAGTCTTGAGTTGCTCTTTCATAATAACTATGTTATAATATTACATAGGGCTGAGTTTCAAAAATAAACATTAAAAACTGGGTGTGCAAAGTTACCCCCTGGTTGCGGGTTACTTTGTCTCACAGTGTTTTTTCAGTATAAAATGAATGTAATATTATATTTTATTTTTATTAGACAGATGTTAGCAGCGACATATATCTATTGCAAGGGATTACCAATAAAAAAATAAAAAATCGACCTGTAGTTAACCAAGGATCATCATTCCAATGGATTGCGCATAATATAGAAATTGTAACGCGTGTATTTCTAAGAGTTTTGCACTGATACGATATATACAATTTTAAAGTGTAATAAATCCCATTTCTTTCTTTAAAACACTGATTTTCCTGTAATATAAACTCAATAGAATCGCTCAATTGACAGGTTTAGACCAACAAATTATAAATGTTAATTTTATCGAGCGCGAAAACATTTTTCATAAATGGGTTAAAGTCACCCGCGGGGTGCAAAGTCACCCGTATTTACGGTACCTCATAAGGTCATATTTAATTTTTTTTAAACAAAAATAATATTGTAAAAAACCAAATTCATTCAAGCCAAAAACAAAATGAACTTCTTAGTTTTCTATAGGGGGGTCATAGTGAAATGCGCAGTATACACTTATAAGCAAATTTTTTTTCGAGGCCACGCCCTGATTTTGTTTTATTTCAGGTTTTATAAATATAGAATATAAAGAAACCGCCTTCGGTTGAACAATTGCAACATGATTTATAACACGAATATAATTAACAATACTGTTTAAACAGTTTTCCTAGGCACATCGTAGACAGTCTTTCTTGTCCCATAAACATATATTTTTCTACTCCATGGCAACAGTACGATCGGGAAATATAATTTATAATTCGAAATTTTCCTGGTACGAAAAAATAACGTTTTTAATATACTATTATTCTCTTTAATGTAGAAAAATATAGCTTCCTTTCTACAGTTGCCATCAATAACGTATACATTTTATTCAATGATTTGACAGTTTCCACTACGATTATTATTAATAAATAATTGGAGAATTGGTGTGCCCACCGAATTTTTACCGAAATTGTCCCGTTTTAAATAACTTTTAGTTTAGTTATAAGTTTTCAATAATTTACACTAGGAAAGTTGGTCATTAAAACTAAATTTAAAATTTAACATTAATATTACCATATATCTATAGATATAAATACACATAATGTAACAAATCTAACATCTAAATCCAAATTAAATACAGCTAAAATAAGAATAGAGTAAATTAAAATGTTGCGCGACCCACGTCCTACATAGTAAAAAATTTTGCCCGTGTAATTTTTTAGTGTAGGGGTAAAAATATTAGAGTTGATTTGTAAGTGTAAAAGTTACTCTACAAAATACACTATAGGTAGCATTTAGTGCTTATTAACTTTAATAAACACATTTAAAGAATATGAACATTATTCATTGGTACATTCAAACTATTTATTATTATTAAAATAAATCAAAAGTGTAGAAAAACTTAATGCGAGTGTTTATTACCCCTTAATGTGTTAAATAGTGACAAAATATATACTACAGTGCATGCCAATTTCTTTGTCTGTTTTGATGTTACTAAGAGCTCTTTTTACTTTACACTACTAGTGCACATTGTATCACAATTAAAGTTAAATTACACCAATAGTGGCAAAATAGACTGAAAAAACTGGTAATAACCGAAATGCGTTGTTTGGTTGGTACCTATCTACCTACGCAGTGCATATCCGGAGATACCGCGTTGTGGAAGTGTGGCATTTTTGTTCAGTTAGATTTTAATTACGGTGAGTCCATAAGGGGACATTCTTATTTTTTGGTAAGTATTATACTTCATTTTTCTTTAAGCCTTAATACTCAATAAATACCAATATGTTAAAACCTACCTATATTATATATCAATAATTTACGGCAGTAGGTCGGGTACTTGTAACATTAATAATATAAATACATACACACTTGATTTACTTTTTATTTTCAAGCGTAATGGTTGTTATATTAACCTATACCTACATTTTTATTAATATTATGGAAAATTTGTACACGTGTGGTAAATCCCCGACATACAGCCGCCTGACGCCTCTCTACCAATGGGATCACCCATTTTTTATAACAGAAAAATGGATTACTGATGAATTCTCAAGATAATTTATTGCTTACAAGTTGACAGCCAGTAAAACATTGCATTGATCTAAAACTTTTACGTTTTAGGGAACCATTTTGCTTAAGCCAGCCATACGACTCAAATATAAAATTATATTTTAAAAGGCACCGATTTTGATAATTGTCATAGATTTTTGTTCCAAATAAATGTTTCTCTTTATTTATCTTTTCGTTTTATTCACTACCACCAATAGGTTTTACTCAAATAATAGTGTTAATTTACACTAGAAGTTTGCACTAAAAGTACCTTTCTAAAATTTTAACTTTTCCAAAGTAGTGTTAATTTACACTGAACAAAAGTGGGATTTTACCCAGGAAGTGTAGAAGTACACGATTTTAGGTAAATTAACACTTTTTAATACAGTGTAAAATTACTTTATCCTCAGTGCTATAGTGTTAAATCATACTTGCTTACTTGGGGAAAATAACACTACAAATTAACTCTAATTGTAGTGTTATAAAAAAAAAAGTTTATATACAAAAGTGCTCTTTTAGTTCCACCCTCACTTCTTAAGAAGTCCCATAAGCCAACTGAATGGCTTGTGCAGGTTAGGGGTAGGAACGGACCGCGGGCTTAAAGTCCCCTCCGAAGGACTATTACACAATAGGACAACACAAATAAACATCCATACCCCTGGTGGGATTCGAACCCACGACCTCCGGCTTGTAGTCAGTAGCACTAACCACTAGAAAAATGAACTTTAAAAAAATTAGTCAGAAACATCATTAACACGTTGTCAATAGACCAGTCCACAATAAAACGTATTTTTTTATATATATATTGTATACAAAAGACTCAGCACCACCCCAAAGTTGACCTTTTATTCGCACTACTATGAAGTACTCGCGCGTAAAAGTTGACAGAATTAGAATGCTTGTCCTATGACTCTAAATGTAAAATCAAAAGTTTTTTTAGTTGTGTTTGGAAGCTTATGGCATATACTTTTATATGTAATTATTGTTATTAAACAAATTATACATGGAAAAGTAAGAATATATGTTTTATGAAACAGAATTTTTACGAAAAAAAAATTAAAAGTATAACTTTAGATAGAGTTTTAAAAAAAGTTCCGCAGAGTTCCGCCTACATTTTTGGCTACCATATAGCGTATCTTATTACCAATATGAGCATGTAAATTTTAGTTCCAGCCGAGTCCAGCCATAGGTTTTAGAGATTTTTTTTATCAAGTAAGTCACAGTGAACGTGTTAAAAAAGCTAGCCATACAAAAAAACATTATACTTTGTTAATATGTAATGAACCAATTATAAAATATTAGATCATCTTAATCTTTTCTTAATCTGCATTACCTGAAAGTCATTGTTGTTAATTAAGATGGTGAATGCTAATATGTTCAATTCATTATGTTTAATATTTTACGACCTATTGTATATTAAACTTTAAATAAATATTTTGATTAAGGGTTTTTGTCTAATTAGTATTTTTGATATCCTCTTTAAACCTATTATTATTTTGAGAATTTTTTTTGTAAAGTCATTTTTAAGAAAATTAATGGTTATGGTAAAAAATAACACTCGGTATAGTAAATTAAAGTTTTGAATATAATTTTATTTAGCGCTAATAAAAACCTTTTTATCCTACATAAAAATTGTCTACCTATTTTTTTAACACCTACTTACACCCTTAATTATTTTCTTTTAATTACACAAAATAATCAAGAAAATAACAAAACTTTGCATTTTTTTAAGATAAAGATTAAATCAAGTCCTTAAAAGCATTTTTTATCATCATAATCGCAAATAACCCGTTTTAATATTTTTGGCGCAGTAATTTGGTGATTCGTCCTTATGTGCGTCGGCGATAAAACAACACTATTTAGTATGGACCTGTGTAAACTCTAATTAGTGTTGCTTAGAGTTGATTTTTTTACTGTGTATAATGTATAATGTAAAGTCACGTTATATACTTATCCTTATACCATATCCAAAGTACATTCTCATTTCAAACGCACCTTTAATGTGGTAGTGGCTACACTAAGTACACAGTAAAAAAAAGCTTCCCACTAGGCTTTACTAGAGAACACTAGTTATAGCTTAAGCAGGTCCACTTTAAGTTCAAATTTTCACCTTAAATTTAGTGTGAATTTTAGTTTTATTTTAACTCTATACCATTGTAGTGTTACAGGTGATAGTAGCAATATTTCTCCATTCGATGGTCCATCGAAAACTAAGGCAAATTTTTTTTTCCAAAACGCTTTCCAAGGAAAATAAAGCCCATTAAAGTTTAGTTTTAAAGGTATTTTTTTATCATAACTCTCAGGTCATTAAAGCATTTTTGACCAAATTTGGTAAAAGTACTTATGAAATAAATACTCAAGTAACTTTTGTTAAAATTGCCCAGTAGCGTAAATACAGAGAGGTTGTTTCAGTTTTTACGCCCTGGATATTTTTGAAAAATATATTTTTTTTCAAATTACCCGTTCAATTTAGAAAAAAGTTATACTTGTTAAATTTTGATTTCAAGCTTATTTTACAAGATAATAAGGGTTAAAAGGTTTGAACTTTTCTAAAATAGCCATCTATTAAAATAACTAACAAGGTAGGCAATGACTTGGTTTTGAGACAGTATACTATATATAGAAAATTTTTGCAACATGTTTTTTGCTATTTTCTTATAATTTTAAAGTTACCTAAGAAATTTTCCATTATCTTTGCACATTTTTCGTAGGCTAGGGTAATTGTAAGAAGCTGGATAAAAAGTCTGATGACAAAAATGAACACGATTTCCCGTGCGAAAAAGGCCTGCATGAAACTTCGATTTTTGCACAATTTTCTACGTTTTTCCATAGACTAGGGAAATTCTGAAAATTTTTCACGTCCGATATGAATTCAGGGACTCAAAATACGAAAATAAATACTAAGGTTTTTACTAAGGTTTCATGCGCAAAAATACAACCTTCCAAAAATCGCAAGTTTTGCTCAGCTTAACACTTTTTTCCCTAGGCTAGTGGAACTGAGGTACTCTAGGAAAATTCTACAGTGAGATTCGAACTAAGCGACTCGAGATACGTGAAAACAATATCGTTTCATTTAATATTGGGTGGATCAAAATTGCTCTCACAGATACTGAAATTTCTAAGTTTTCACGCATTTCACCTAGGCTAGGGGAAAACTGGGGGGTCCAGGGGAAATTCTGAGATCGGATTCGGATTCAGCGGCTCAAAATCCATAGGGGTAGTATACTCACATTTAAAGTTCATCCCACTTTTTTTTATGGGCCTGTGTTATCAATGCGTGCCTCAAATCAAAATTTTACAAGAGTGACTTTTTCTAAATTAAACAAGGAATTATAAAAATAAATTATTAAAAAAGCATCCAGTACGCCACATGGCGTAGAAAACAGGGCGGGAAAAGTGAAACAACCAGGGGGTATCTACGCCACTGGGTAATTTTAATAGGATTTTTAAAACTGAACTTTAAAGGGCTGTATTAAATTATGCATGTCAACTAATTTTTCGATGGACCATAGAATGTTGGATTATAATCCAAACTGTTTAATTACATGTCCTTACTGATTCATAAACGCTCAGAAAAAGCCGCTGGAAGTAAAGGCTGAAATTTTGACAGTGCATTTTTTAATGACCTGGATAACCCCTAAGAAAGTTTTTATTTTTAAATTTCAGGTACCTAAGGAGAATACCCCAAAATTAATTTTTAATCCCGACGCATTCGCCATTTTTAAAGGTATTTAACGACTGAACAGATTTTAATAAAAAAATTTCTTAATGAAACCTCCTTGCAGAAAGGGTAAACCAAAACTTGTCGTTTCGACAGATGAAACGGAAACGAAAACAACGCGCGCACATGCCTGTGTCGTATTAGAATATTCGAAACAAAATTCGCACAGTAGTTTAAAATTTAAAAAAAAGGGAGACAGATACATTTTATTGACAGTTATATTGTGAGGATCTAACTTCTTTAAAACGACAATTTTGCCTGAAAGCAATCCAAATTTTTATTTTATCCTCTATGGCACCGATAGAAAGTGCAGGTTTAACTAATTCTAAAACGGTTTTTTTCATACACAAAATTATCCCTACTTTCTCCATAACTACTATTATAACTATTCTAAAAATGAATATTTTAACAAAATCTGTATTCGAATACTATTTTCTTCTCTTGTTGGGATACTTAAAAAATTACAAAGGAAAATTTGTGGCCGTTAAGAAAAAAGCAGTTTAACTGGTGCTGATGTTTTTTCAAAATATCTTAGCCACTTGTTCGTTTATTGGTGTTTTTTTATATTTTTTTGTTCGCTATTTCCACAAAATTTTTTTGTTAATTAACGTAAAGAATACGAATAACGGATAAAAACTTTAAAAAATATTCGAATACTTACAGTGCACAAAATGTATTCAATTACAGTATTTGAATTCAGAACTAAAAATAGCACCCCATTCCGATAAAGTACATAACTTAAAAGTTAACACTCGTATATTATCATGTCATGCCTAATAACTAAGAACTTTAGGCATTATATATTATATAATATTATTATTCCTAAAGTGCTTAGTTATTATGCATAATGACTGTTTCGGATATTGGGGGTAACATGTTACAAAACTATGTTTTTTTCAGATATAAACTTCTATTACATTAATTAAAAAAACAACAAAAGCCTAATTATAATTTTTTATTAAACAGCTAGTATATTGTTTGTATATTACAATAAACCGTTAAAAAAAATTTAAAACTTAATTGAGTTAATAAAACAAATGACAATTTAAAATTCTTCCAACTTTTAATGTTTTTAAACGAACATGATATTAATTAAAGTAGGTAGGATTTTTAATTAAATTTATAATTATTATGATAAACAATTCTAAAAAATAAAAACCCTTTTAAAAAGCCACGGTAATTAATACTGACCAACCAAACAAAGAGCCGCAATTAAACGACAAAAAAACGGCCGAGTTGCACGGGCTATTTAAATAGCATTTAAATGCCACATGTCTCTAATTGAATTAAAAGGGTAGAAACCTACCTGTATAAGTTTAAAAGCTATTATACTTTGCCAACTTACGGCTTCCCAACATTGGATCTGCGCCAAAACCCTTTTCCGTACTTTTTCATGTTTACAACGTTGCCAAATTGTGCATAAATACCAAGATTTACATTTACTGAAATACAGTGATATTTAAAATCATTTTTTTTTAAATAATTACATCTGGTCTGTAAAAAAACAAACAAAATTTTTTATAACTGCTGATATCTCCGACCTATCTAAACTCATTTTATACTTTTAATAATCCCGTGTAAACATTTTTGTTGTAGTGGTACAATGTATGTATATGTTGTGAGTTTCAACCCTTCATTAAAAACTACCACTTTTGGAAAGAAATATTCGGAAAACCATTGTCTCCAATATTTTAAACATTGTGAAAAAATATTTACATTTGTTTTTTCTTGTCTTAACATAACTGTTCAATATTTTTTATCCCCGAATTCCACCCCCAAAAGACAAGGGTTAAACGTAATTTCTTGTATCCCCTTTGCGACCCCTGAAAACAGCTTGGTCGTAAGGGTTGTTATTGGTTTATAAAATACACTCTACAGTAGATGAAAGACGTAATGACCAGGGCTGGGCGATTATCAAAATTCATAATCGATTATCTAAAATAATCGATTTTTTCGATTAATCGATTTTTTCGATTAATCGATTTTTTCGATTAATCGATTATTTCATTAATCGATTTTTGATTAATCGATTAAAAATAATAATTGTCTTGTTTTTTAAAACTTATGACCTATATTATGCATGCAATCCAAGTTTAATATTTTTAGCAAGATTTTTTAAACCGAGCAAAAATCATAAAAATGCGTTTTCTGAAAAATCTCAAGGGCGATCTCTATGTTAAACGAGAGCAATGAAACTTTTGAGTCAACAGTGTTGACCATACAAACGGACTCAGCCTACTTCGTTATATTAGAAGTTCTAATTTAGAACCGGCTTTATATTTAATTTCTTGTTGAATAAAACACATATTTATTTTGTAAATCGAATATTCAAATAATCAAATAATCGATTAGTCAATAATCGATTAATCAAATAATCGATTATTACAAAAAAAATAACCGACGGTCGATTAATAATCGATTAATCGATTTTTTCCCATCCCTAGTAGTGCACACACCTAGCCTCGATTAAGTTCAACCCAAAGGTGCTTGCACCTCTGATTTTTTTGTTTTGCATGTTTTGTTAATGGTTCCTGATTATTTTAATGCCAGGTAGGAAAAAATCTGCTGAGCCGTTATTGGGAAAAACCGTATTTTTTTCTTTTTTCTAATAATAAATAGTTATTGTAATCAAATATAAAAGCACACTGGCGATTTCAAGCGACAAAGCTTGGTAGACACTCATGCAGCTGTCAGATTGGTTTTGTATCTATCATTTAATCTGTATGATTTTCTTAAGTACTTACTTGAATTAAAGATGTCCAAAGACCACGCAGGAACTCATGATGAGAATCGACTAAAGATTTGCTTACTGTGTTTCGAAAAATCTAAAGTAATGATTAAGATAAAAGGTAAACTTAAAAAAAAAGTAGAAAAACTGTTTGATTACGATGTCCATGATAATCGTTTACCACTTGCTCTGTGTAGTAGTTGTAAAAGAGATATATATCGCGTAAAAAATGGGATGAAAAAAACATACAACTGACATTTTTTTCTGAATTGCCACCCCTCAAGAAAATTACAAGATATAATGCCTATTATCAAACTTGCAAGAACTCCTAAAATTGGTAATTTTACAAAAAACGGTATTTTACCTCCAAGAAAAGGAATATTAGTGTATAGTTTATAGGTATACCTCCTGTAAGTATAAGATCCCTTAATTAATTGAGACCAACGTATCTATTTCTTCTTAAAATTTAGGTAATCCTAAACGACCGTGTTTCGAAAAACGTTGTAGTTCCTGTTTGTCTGTTATTGCAAGAGAAAAGACTCACAAATGTAATTTTTCAACAAGATTTGATAACTTAAACAAGAAGCTATCAGAATCTACATCAAAATTTCAACAGCAGGTTATTTCTTCACTAGTAAAACAAAACATTAATAAAGAAACTAAATTAAAAACTAATTCACTTTCGCTGATTCAATCAAAGGGAGGACAACCAAATACAAACAAATTTTAATTTTAGCCAAAAAACAACTTGTGGAATAGCAAGTGTTATTAGAGTAGCTACTAAAAACCACAAAGTTATCGAACCCGACTTGAAGAGGAAAATTTCAAATTCCGTCGATATTTTTTTTTTGAATAAAGAAAGGGTTTTGATTTTGTATAAAGGCTAAGGTTTCGACTGCTAAAGAGCTTGTAGTTTACTGTAAGGATCTTGATGGATTCATTGAATACGTTAAGGAAAATCGACAATAATTATTGATTATAATCTGAGGTTCATTGTAAATTTGGAATAGATGGAGGGGGATGGTTTTAAAAAATAATTTTATCCATTATCAATTGAAAATGTGAAATTGGAAGAACATCTACAAGAGTACATGGAAGGAATAGCTGCTAAACGATTTAAAGACTCGGGTGTGAAAAAATTGTTTATTCTTAGGTTAGCGCAATTCTCACAAGAAAACTATGAAAATGTGTCAAAATTATGGGCTCTAATCAACATTAACGATTTTGAAGGAACAATTGCAACTGATTTAAAACTTGCAAATATTCTGCATCATGCACATATCGCACTGCAATCTTTTCCCCTGTACATGGTGTTACGCCAGAAAAGATAAACTTTGCGAACGTGACACTTTAAGAAGTACTACTAACATATTACAAAATTATTCCGATTGGCTTAAAGCGGGAGCTGTAAAGGAGAAGGCAAAAGAATACCAAAATTGCATTCATCCGCCGCTTTTCTTAACTCCCTTAGATAAAACCTTTTTAAATATTCCTTTACCGGAACTACACTGTTTAAAATATCTGCGGTGTAAAGAGTAATCTTAAAATGGTGTCAAAATCCAACACCAAGTGGTGTTAATATAACACCATGATTTATGGTTGAAAATGTTATATACAGCAAACACCAAAACGGTGTTTATCTAAAAATATTTGAGATCACGTGATGTTCTTAAATCTCGCCTCTGTTGACTTTCATGAAGATTATATAAGCTCAGGTAGTCCTTTGCTTTGGTGTGACACTACAAGTTGTTCGATACTAAAGAGACCTTAAATAAGTGGAAACAGCTGTCAATACTTGAAGTATTTTAAGTTAGTGGAACGCACTAAAAACATTATCTCTAGCAAGTTAAAGGTTCCATTTTCTAGAATAATACCACTGATATACTAGTACTGCGTCAAGGAACTTCATGTTTCCTTTTTCTTTCCTTTTTTCTATGTAGTATGATTTAATTTGACCACAAACACATAAAATTTAACACTGAAAAGGAGTTCAATTTACACCAGGTAAAATTTATTTTAATACTGTGTGAAAGTTAAATTAACATTATTTTAGTATTTGAATTAACACCGGACCAACGAACCACATTTAACACCATTTTGGTTTGTATCGATATAGACCATGTATGGTGTTAATTTGGTGTTATAATGGTCATGAAATTTTAAACAGTGTACACCTAATGCTTGGCGTTGTTAATACGTTGTTTACGCATATGTTAATAGATTTTGAAAAGTGTCCAACGTGAAGTAACTCATGGAGGTCCCGCTTTCAAGGGAAACGCGTGCAAAACACTTTTAGATAAAATTGATGTCTTACGACGAGATTGCAGCCTGGGCTGCCTAAAATTTGTGAAAGCCTTTGAAGACTTTAAAGTAGTTGTTAAATCATGTCAATCATCATGGTCATGGTCAATTTTTAAATCCAGATTTTAAAAATTCTATTGCGGCCTTCAAGAAGACTTACCTGGAACTGGAAATTAGTGTCACCCCTAAAGATCATGCAGTTTTTTTTCATATCGAAGATTTCTGTGATAAAAAGCAAACAGGCCTTGGGCTTTTTTAGTGAACAGGGATTTTGATTTTAATTCGGTATGGAAAAAATACAAAGTCTCCAAGAACCATTCAAACTACCCAGAGAGGTTACAACGTGCTGTATGTGGATATAATAGTCTTCCCATTTAAGTTTTTTACCTAAATATGCAAACAATTTTAATTCTTAGAGTTGTATTAAAAAAATATAATTACTAAGCTTTATTTTGATAAGGTTTTCCGCAAAAAAATTATTTTCTAAAGGAAATTCAAATCGACTTTTTTCCTACCTGGCATTAAAATAATCAGCAACCATTAACAAAACATGCAAAACAAAAAAAATCAGAGGTGGAAGCACTTTTGGGTTGAACTTAATCGAGGATAGGCGTGAGTGTCTACGATCTAAGATCTAGTATATAACGACATATGGCCGATATTATGCATATTACGGACAAGGATTTTTGTTGACGAGGCCTATATTGTTCTGTATTACCTATAAAAAAACAACTGTAAATTTGTTAGAATTTGACAATTTAATTGTCATGGTCAAATTTAAAAAACATTTATCTAGTAAAACCAATGCTTTTATAAATAAAATTGGTATTTGAAGACATTCAAGAATATAACAAAGAAAATATTCGTGCTGAAGTGGCCGCATTAAGTTTATTGCCGGAAAAGACCAAGGATCGCTACAAATATTAACAGTAACCGAAGATGTTTTACTCTGCTATGTGCTATCAAAAAGTTACGCGCCTAACACTTGATGATACAATTTGTATCATACAAACGTGTCTCAAACTACAGGAAAATATGGACATTTCTAAGTAAGTATTATGATTAACTTCTTGTTGAACTTATTTTAAACGATTTTACAGATATGAAAAGCTTTTCACATTATTGATATTGCCAGCAGAGCAAACAAGGTGTTTTCTTGTGGAATCTTTGGACAGTCAATTTTTACCAAAGAAAATCTTAGTAATTTTTGAAAATGTTTGAGCTTGCCGCCGCGAGGAAATTGTTTCCTTGACAATTGAATTAAAGACGTTGTACGCTTTATAATTGTGAAACTACAAGACACAAAGATAAATCTTCCAAAAGGTTCACTATTACGTTGTGCTTTGTATAGAAAATATGCTGCACTACGACCCTTTCAATTTTCAAAGTCAAAGCTTTTTTGTCTACAAAAACGGCAAATGCATCAAATAGCATGTAGGAGTTTACAAAATAGGAGGAGTTACTAAAAAAAATAGCAAAATTTTTAAACTTGGAGAATTCTAAATGTTACTTAGGACATTGCTTTAGAAGATCGTCAGCCAATATGTATACGAAAAACGGTTGCGATCTTCTTACCATTTGGGATCTGGAAATCTTCCGCAGTTGCTAAACAGTTTTTTGAACAATCAATAACCAAGAAACTTGGAAGCAGCGGTTCAAATTAAGGGGCATTCTTTAACATAATTCTTAAGTGATAGCGTAGAAAAAAAACATCACAACAAAGATATTGTCCTTTCTAATATCAACAACTACGTTTTAACTTTAACACTTGCTCTCATTGTAGGTACCTAAATAATTTTGTATTATGTGTGTTCTGTTGTAAAATAAAATTGTAAATAATTTTTTAGTAAAAAATGTGTCTTTATCAATTTAACAATGTCAACATACAAACCTACAAACTGTATTATATCATTTTTGCAGATACTTAACCCCCCAAGTGTTTAATTTTTTGAAGAATTTACGTAGTTTTTTTGAACACGGTACTAAACATAAACATCAGAAAATGTTTTCATAGTATTTAAAATGACAGTGTACAGTGTACACTGTACCCTGTACAGCTAGCTATAGGTATTCGTATGTTAATGCAAAATTTTGTATTTAACCCTTGCCTTCCGGGGTTGGCTTTTGCGTTAATTACACAGTAAACTGAAAAAAATACAAATGAAAAAAGGGTTTGTTTTCAATAAGGGGTTGGGAATTTGTCTATAGATACTCAGTTGAGAACTCAAAACAAATACATTGAATCCATATAACAAAGCTGTTTACAAGGGTGCAATTAGGATAAATAATATTTTGTTTAACCTCCTAACCGAAGGGGGTGGTATTTGGAGTCTAAAAGGTTAAAGATTTCTGTAATCACGATAGGCAGCACACAACATATACAACTTATTTTAAAAATTCATCCCTTTAGAGGAGTGGTCTTCAATGAGAGGTTGAAGGGGTGTTGACAAACTCTCTAGATATTCATTTACAACATACGCATACAATAAAACTATGTTTAATGCCTCCAGAAAAAGAGTAATGAATGAATGAAAGTTTTCAACCCCCTAAAGCGGGTAGTTTTTAGGATGGAAAATATGTCGGAAATATTCCCACATACTCTTGGAGTAAAAGGCTGACAATCATCAGGTGGTTTGATTTTTAAGACTTCTTTTTAAAGGGTGTCACTGACATTTTAAAATATCTAAATTTAATACATTTATTGTTAAAATATTACCCTTCAAACACACTCTCTCTCACAATGGATAGGATGTTTACTCACAGTTTTTATATTAGTATATATTAAAAAACTTACAACCAAATAATGGTATTTTATTAAATAAGAAAATTTTACTTCGTACAAGAAAACCCGTTTTAAATAAATGCATTTTCTTAAATTAGTAATTTACTTTTCTCTGTTTCCTTGAAGAATTCCACTAACAGATATTTAAATTAAATGTGAGGGCAGTTTTACTGTGGGTTAAGCTAACTTTGTAGGATAATCTTTGGTTGTTGGAGCCGCCGCAGGAGGAACCATGGCTGGTGGGACTAACTATTGGGCGCGTCTCCAGATGGCGGATAGGAGGAGACCAGGGACTGGAAACGGACCCTGGCCTTTGGAACTTCCAAATTGGAAGCCAGCGATGTAAAACCCGCTCGTGCAGAATGAAGGATCCATCGCGGACCAGCTTATATACCGTAAACCGCTCTTGGCACACAAGAAAAGAAAACCGTAATCATTGATCACAGAACAATAACCATTGATGCGCAGAACACTTATCAACTGAATACGCGTCAATGTACAATTTCTAATAAATCAATACAGGTACGGGTTATTTTGACAACAGCAATAGTTAGTTTTGTAACATGACATAAGTAGTGTCAGGAACTGTAGCGATCAGTATTCTGCATATTAATTATTATTTTGAATTGAAAATAAGTGGATTACTGTTCTGCGCATTAATGGTTAGGTACTGTTTTTTTCTTCGTGCACAACGACCCCCGCAGGAACTTCCATCAAACACCGCGGGGTACTTATTCTTTTATTCCAGTGTGCGAATTACCCTACTATTTTATAATTTTATCTACTCCTACATTGACGAGCTGTGACTTTATGGTGTTTTATTGACGGGCTGAAGTTAACAACAGTGGCTTTTCGACATTTTACGCCACGGGCTGAAGTTAGCTTTATTATAAATTGGGAAAAAGTGAGGTTAAATTCGGGTGACAGTTGACACATGTCAAAATTTTAACAAATAAAATTGGCTTTAAATTCTGTTTTGTGTTCATCGTAGATAAAGTATAGTATGCAACTCGTTTATAAACTTCTCTAGAAACTCGTTTTTATTTAAACTCGTAACTAAAATGGCGTTTATAAAACTTGATACATAATATACTATTAAACTCCTGTGCCATTTTGTCCTACTATTTTTTAAGTTCAGTCTTCTATGCGATTTTTGTTTAAATAATCTAATAAGACACAGGCATGTGCGCGAGTTAAAGATATTTAATAAAAACACAAGTTTTTATGAACACCAACTATTTATTGAAGAAACATTTACAACTTATTGATCTAATGAATTCTACCTACAAAAATGGGTTCTATAAAACAGGAAAAGCACAAGTTGCTTATTTAGTGGAATTATAGAAAAGTGAACAACATGGATTTTTATATCTAAACGGATGTGACATGATTTTATTTTACTATTTATTATTAATTGACATGTAGGTATTTTCTTTAAGAATATCAGGTCGCTGTTCTGGGTGCAGGGTCGGCGTCCGCAACACCTCCCTCCCTAAGAAAGAGCTCCAGGGTTTCTCTTGTAACTCTTGGGCGATTCAGGAAGTGGTGGATCCTCTTATTTTTATTTACCAGAATGTAGGTGAAGGCTAACATAAAAAGGACACGTCATGTCGATATACTCCATTTGATGTAGGTGGCAACCAGGTGCAATTGAAGGGGTTGGATTGGTGTTATGTCGAATCCGGTCGGGATGTCCATTTTCTGTAACATAATTTTGTGTTTTCCTGGAGGAAAATTGTGTATATAAAATTCAGGTCTGACATCTTCTTCTTCATTGGTACATCGGATCGTGTAGCAATCGACTGTTATTGATTGGTTACACCGGAATGTTTTTGTAGGGGAGTAAACTATCCTTCCATCTGGTAAGTCTCTGATTAGCTGTCGTGCTTTGATGTGGATTCAATATGGAACAATTGCTGGTGGTTGTCTTATTGCAGAAAAAATGTCTAGTTGTTATCTGCTGGCAGGCTTCGAACCAACCGTTATGGGAGTTCCATAACATTGGTGGCAGGATAAGAATTTTTTTATTGGATATTGGGAACACTTTGATAAGAGGAAAGGATTTAATGTTAAGGATTGGAATTTTCAAAATCAATATAATTTTAGGGTTAGTATGAATTAAAATAGTTTGAGTGTATTCAAGCAGATTAGTTGAAATAATTTGGTTAGGATCGTAGAATTTTTCTAATTTTTCTAATTCTTCTAATTTATTAATTTCATCGGCAGAAAATAGTTTTAAATTTGTCAAATTTATTTTTGAAAATGTATACAATTATAATTGTACGTAAAAGCATTAATAAAAAATCATTTACGTGTTCGATATTTGCTATATTATGTTTGTGCATGAATTCCTAAATCACTTTCTATATTGCGTAAATATTTTTCCAGTAATTATTATATTTTTAGTTTATATTTTGGTTTTAGGATTCACTGTGTAAATAATGTCTTTATTTTCGTTGTCTTATTTTTTAATAGTTCTTTTCTGTAGGGTTTTTCGTGTTTAGATCTTCTAGCTGTACAAACATATACGGGACTGTCAGAATTAATTTTGGGCTGATCTGTTCTGGTTTCGTTAATTTTGGCAAGATTGCAATCGGCTTTTGTTTTTTGCTTTGTATAAACTTGTTTTATAAACGGTAGAATTTCGTTTATTCTGTCTTAATTATATTTTTCGTAAATTGTCAGATTATTGTCAAAAGGTGTCTCATGTTCGTAGGGTACGCAGATTAGGGAAAATGGAGAGAAGGAAGTAAAGGACGTTTAAATGGTGTTTTAATAGGGTTTCTTTCTTATTTGGATATTAAACAGATTTGCATTTATTTATAATTGAAGTTATTAAATTTTTCATATTTGGCCAATAATATTTTCTACGCAAATGTTTATACGTTTCTCTTGATTGTTATAATTAGCATTGTCATAATTAATAACAATTTAAGATTGATTTTCAATTCCTTGGATATCTTCAACTTTAAACTGATAAAGAATCATTTTTAGTGCTTATTAAAGAGATGAAAGAATTTTTTCGAGAATAGGGCGTAGAATTTCGCCATAAAGAAAGGTAAGGGTAAAGTACAGGAAAATATTTCTTTTGAGAGTGGACTGTAGATTTTTCAGAAACTGGGTGCTTGGGGATTATAATCGACAGATGCATGGACAGTGACAATTTCATCAAAATCCACTTAAACATTAGTGAATCATTATCCGAGTCAGAATTGTGAACGTTAATGTCAACACTAGAGAGTGCGTCAGCAACAACATTTTCCTTACCTTTTTTTTTTATAGAAAATGGTATAGTCAAATTCGTTTAATTTGATTTTCCATCGAATTAAGCGGGAATTGGGTGTCTTTAAACTATTGAGCCAAACGAGGGGATTATAATCGGTTTCGATATTAAATTTTTGTCCAAAAAGGTGGGGTCGAAAAAAAATTCGTTGAGGCTATTATAGGTAATAGTTCCTTCTCAATCGTGGAGTAGTTTCGTTTTGCAGAATTTAGTGTTCGGGAATAAAAGGCAACTGGTTTGGACTCTTGGGATAAAACTGAACCTATGGCGATATCGGACGCGTCTCTTGTCAAGGTGAATGTTTTGTTAAAATAGGGATATTGTAGGATTGGTAAATGGATAATAAGGTTTTTGCACTGTTCGAAAGCAGAAATATAACGTGGATCATAATTATCGGGAGAAGAAGATGTCATCGTCCATATATACAAATCATCATTTGTAAATATAAGATTTTAGAATTTCGTCCATCATTCTCTGAAACGTTGCCGGGGCATTTTTGAGTCCGAACGGCATTCGGAGTCTCCGAATCGGAGATACTCGAAATGACCATTTTGCACGGAGAAAGCAGTTTTTCTAATCGATTCTTCAGACATCGGAATTTGGTGGAAACCTTGTGCAAGGTCCAGACAAGAAAAGTATGTGTATCGACCCAGGTTGTCAGGAATTTTATCTATTCGAGGTAAGGTTATTTCTCTTATGTCGATTTTGAATTTAGCTTTCAATAGTCTATTACCAATCTATATTTCTCCTGAAGCATACAATTTTTTGAAGACAATCCAAACTGGACTGGAGTATAGTGATACAAAAGGTGAAATTATTTCATTATCGAGAAGATTTTGGATTTGAGAAAAAATTTCCTTTTGCATTACCGAAGGGTGCCTGAAAGATCAGGAGTAAACCGGTATGTCATCTGTCGTGGGAATATTATGTTAGACTCGTAGTGGCTAAAGTAATGGTTTCCATAATAAAAGATTTCTGAAAAATCTTTACATAGTTTTAATTTTTTTTTCTTCAGAGTTTAGGTGATTAAGCCTTAAGGTATTTACGTGTAATGTTTTTTTTCTTGGGGAATATTAGTGATTTTAAAATTATTTATGGGTTGAACAGGAATGCTGTTATGAAAATTCACATCAATACGAGGGACTGATACATATCCGTTGGAAGCGATATGAATTGTTTGGGGAATAACAATCACCATCAGAAATGGATACTGGGACTTTTGTTATTGTGGAATTAAAATATTTAAATTTAATTGAAATTGGACCGATAGTCAGTGTGTTTGTCTGATAGTTTATATTACTTTTAAACTGTTGTAAATCGTGGGATGATATCGACAATCTATTACACGAAGATTTATAGGAAACTTTATGCCAAAATGTTGTAAAATGGGGTAACGTAAACTTAAATTATCGTAGTAGGTTTTGGTTAGAGCCAAACGTCAAAGGTCAAGGGTTCTTCAAAAAAATATAGTTAGGAAAATTTTGCGGCAGCTTGAGAGGTTAAACTTGCGAGGTTGTTTAAATCTATCTCGGGGATTGCAGGTAGCTCTGATACTGGGAATCGTAGTTAGATGTTTGATAATCGTCATGAGATTGGTCAATATATGTGTCGTCATAATAATTTACGGAATTTTCTAAATTCGATTGTTTACAATCCAAATTCGTGTCAAAAAATTCCAAATTATGGTAATTGTATTATCGCCTGTTAAATTGAATATTTATTGAAGAAAGATTTACATCTTATTAGTTTGAAGATCTAATCAACTCTACCTAAAAAAATTAATTCTATAAAACAGGAAAAGCAAAAGTTGCTTATTTAGTGGAGTTATAGAAAAGTGAACAACATGGATATTTATATCTAAACGGATGTAACATGATTTTATTTTACTATTTGTTATTATTTGACATGTAGATATTTCCTTTAAGAATATCACGCTGTACTGGGTGCAGGGTCGGCGTCCTTAAAAAAATGTCGAAAAAGTTTAAACAGTCCAAAATTCTCAAAATCCCCATCCTGTTCCTATCACATTTCCGTTTTATTCATACCAAATTTCTTTAAAATTGTTTCAGTCATTAAATTCTTAAAAAATGGCGAATGCGCCGGGATTACGATTACGAGGGAATTATCCACTTATGGATGGAATCCTTTCTTAGAAGTTATCACTGTCAAAATTTCAGCCCTTTGGGTTCAGCGGTTTGGTCTGGACGTTGCAACGCGTTGAATAATCCGTAAAATGCAATATTTTATTATTTAAATGTTGTCTCTATTCGATCTTGAGTCTTTTTATATTATAATCTTAAACATAAACATGAACATAAGCGTATAGGAGTTTGGGCCCAACTTCCGATTTTCTTCCGCACCCAATAACTGCATGGCTTCACCTGTGTTTGCTGAATGAGGATGTTTACCAAAGTTTGCACGGTGCTTTCTTTAGGGTTCGTAAGCGACATGCCCATGGTTTTAGTAACCCTTTCCGGAATCGCGCCGCGAGGCTAGGGCTAGGGAAGCTGGAAATCTGGGAACTGGAAGGGTAGACCTTTTGGTTTTTTTTGGGAAAAATAATTCCGACCCAAACCTAGGTACAACACGGAATCTCCCTAGATCAGGGCGTTTAATTATACAACACACATTTAGGGGTTATGCTTGCGACTGGGTTTTATTTTTTTGCTATTGGGGCCTAGCGTTTATTTGTTGTGTGCAGTACAGTTGTTGTTCTTCTGTGTCCGTCTCCCCCACAGACCACCCAGATTACGCGTATCGCAGATTTAGTATGAAAACCTGTGCGGGCGGAAGGCTGTTGGAATGTTTGCCAAATTGATAAAACAGGAGCGTATTTGTTTTATTTTATTTTATTATATTTGTTACACGCGATGGTTAGATATAGTTTATTAATTTTAAATTTTTATTAAAAAAAATATTACAATTTATAAAACAGGAGCGTATTTGTTTATTTATTTTAATATATTATGAGTGCTAAATAAAATCCGTTTTAAAATTAAATTTTATTAAAAAAAATACATAAGTTACTATATGTATACATATTATCATCCTCTAAATATAGCGATTGGACAGTTCCAATCCACACGTTTTTTAATTAAATTTACCCAATTTATTTTTCCATCAACATCTTTTGGAAATTTATAAAAAAATATATATATAGTATTATATTGATATAATCATTTTAATATATATTGTATCGGGTCACCCTGTATATAATTATATACATGTGTTCCAAAATAACACCACAAAAATTCTAATCCACCAAACACAGGTAATGCTTTACAGTTGCGGGATACGTATGAAAACTGAAAGTTGGTAAAAAAACAACTCTGGGAGATTAGTGTAACGCGATGGGGCCAGCCAGCTCATTTGAGAAAATAAAATAAATTAAATTTTTATTTTCTAATTAACTAAATTGTTCAAAATAAGCTAAATAAACTAAACTAAACTGTTTTTTAGGTTAAGTAGTTAGTTTAGTTTATTTTGAACCATGTTTTTAGTTAATTAGAAAATAAAAATTTAATTTATTTTAATTTTGAATATTGTAATTTTTTGTATTAAGTTTAAGTTTTAAGTTTGTTTAATATTTTTAAATATATTTTTTTGTTTTTATTTTAGGTTTTATTTAATTAAATATATTGTGTAATAATATTTATACCTTTTTTATATATAGGTAAATTTACCTTTCTAATTTTTCGTTATCGTAATAATATTGGATGCAGAATCGTAACCTTTATCTTAATCGTATATATATATATATATATACCCTCGCAAAAGTCTTGTAATGTGCAAGACCAAGCCTGATATTTTTATTGCTTAGAAATTTACAACCAATAAAAAATATAATAAATATTTCATTTAATTACTTATTTAAATATAAAATGGTTGGTAAACATGCGGCAAAAATTTAAGGGGTTATTCCTTGACCTATTCTAAGAACATTTTGTTCTATGATGATTTCAAAAAAACCCCTTTGTTTCGAAGATACAGGGTGAACAAAATTTGAGACAACCATATTCGATATTTGTTGAAATCATTTGGTAAACATGCGGCAAAAATTCAAGGGGTTATTCCTTGGCCTATTCTAAGAACATGTTGTCCTATGATGATTTCTGAAAAACCCCTTTGTTTCGAAGATACAGGGTGAACAAAATTTGAGGCAACCATATTCGATATTAAATATCGAACAAATTTTGTTGAAATCATTAATCTAAATAAAAGTATGGCGGACGCTAATGAGTTGTTTATATTGAATGAAATTTGTCTGTTTGACGTTTATTTAATAGTGAAATCATCTACCATGAATCACTATCCGAACGCCCATATGGCTGACATGCATTTCATGTATGGACTTGCTAATGGCAATTCATTAAAAGCTAGACGATTGTACATTGAACGGTTTCCTGAACGTAATATCCCCGATCGAAAAATCTTCGAAAACATTCATAGACGTCTTCGTGAAACAGGCACATTGAAACGAAATGGAGGGCCAGGAAGAATAATGACAGTAAGAACGGTACAACTGGAACAGAATGTGCTGGACATGATAGAGGAAAATCCAAGTAGCTCTACGCGAAAAATTGCCAATATTTTGAATGTAAGTCATTGGACAGTTTGGAAAATTCTTAAGGACAATTTATTGTATCCATACCACATTCAACGTGTTCAGGCACTACTACCTGCTGATTATCGTCCACGTATTGCGTTATGTCAATGGCTTTTGCAAACATTAGTCCTAATCCCTCAATTCCTGACACAGATTCTTTTTACCGATGAAGCCAGTTTCTCAAGAAATGCAATAAGAAATTTTCATAACAACCATGTGTGGGCAGATGAAAATCCGCATGAGGTATGTGAAGATCGATTTCAACATCAGTTCTCCTTGAATGTTTGGGTTGGAATCGTTGGTGACTCTCTAATTGGACCGGTATTTCTACCAGCAAGACTTACTGGCCAGATATATCGCAACTTTTTGGAAGAAACACTGCCAGAGTTTCTGCAGGATGTACCATTGGCGACAAGAATTGCAATGTGGTTTATGCACGATGGTGCACCACCACATTTCAGTTTGGTTGCTCGTGATTTTTTAACAGCAACATACGGAGATCGCTGGATTGGTCGAGGTGGGCCACACGCATGGCCTGCTAGATCCCCAGACTTAAACCCCCTGGATTATTTCTTATGGAGCTATCTAAAGTCATTAGTTTACGCTACTCCAGTGGAGAATTTGGGCGAATTGCGAAATCGGATAATTGCTGGGTGTAACTCAATTAGAAATAATCCTGGTGTGTTTGACAGAGTTCGGCACTCAATGACTCGAAGATTGAATGCTTGTATTCAGGCTGGTGGAAGTCATTTTGAACATTTATTGTAGATTAAGCAACTTTACATGTACTTTTTGATAATAAAATGTTGTTTCTGTAGCAAATTTTGTTCACCCTGTATCTTCAAAACAAAGGCGTTTTTCAGAAATCATCATAGGACAAAATGTTCTTAGAATAGGCCAAGAAATAACCCCTTGAATTTTTGCCGCATGTTTACCTAATGATTTCAACAAATATCGAATATGGTTGTCTCAAATTTTGTTCACCCTGTATCTTCGAAACAAAGGGGTTTTTTTGAAATCATCATAGAACAAAATGTTCTTAGAATAGGTCAAGGAATAACCCCTTAAATTTTTACCGCATGTTTACCTAACACCCTGTATATATATATATATATATATATATATACCCTCGCAAAAGTCTTGTAATGTGCAAGACCAAGCCTGATATTTTTATTGCTTAGAAATTTACAACCAATAAAAAATATAATAAATATTTAATTTAATTACTTATTTAAATATAAAATGGTTGGTTCTTGTTAAACTGTTAGTTTAATTGACTGCAAGTTGTAACGTACGCTGGCAATTAGTTTGGTATAACTGGAACCTAATTATTTTTAATGCCAATTTAAATTGAAATGGGATACTTACAAATTGCATCCTGCAGTCGAGTTTTACAGAACAGGTTTGCATATAACAGATTAAGTTCTTTATTTATGTTTGTGTTACCTATGTTTGTTTTTAAATAATACATGTATGTAAAATGATTTTAAGAATATTCTAAAAGAGCAATGGTAAATATCTCATACTTTACATTTATATTATTATTAAAGATTTTTATTATTTTAGAGCGATTTGACGACAATTTAAAAATATTGGAAAGGATTTAGTGTTAATTTAAGAGTCCTAAACTGTCTAAAACAGTAAGACGCCCGCGCAATAGTACTTTGGGCAGCTATAAAGTCCTATTGCGCAAGCATATGAGTGTTTTAGACAGTTTGAAACTCTTGTAGGAACAAACCTAAAAGAATTACTCCCATTTTAATTTTAATTTTGTTTTAACAATTTGGGTACTTATTTATATTTTATATTAGGTTGATATTAAATTAAAAAAAATTAAATGCTTAATATTATTAACCCATTATTATATAATTATTATTTAAATTAATTAAAAATATTTGTTAATAGGGGCCAGAGGCAATATTTTTTAATGTCAATCCATAAAAATCGTAAATATCTTGGGTGGTATTTACCATATGTATTCGATATGCGGCCGATATATATTTTTATCTACTCCTACATTGGCAAGCTGTGATTTTATGGCGTTTTAAGAAACAGTGGCTTTTAAGCTTTTTAGTCACAGGCTTAAGTTACCTCTATTATAAATTGGGAAAAAGTGAGGTTAAATTCGGGTAACGGTTGACATATGTAAAATTTTTAACAAATAAAATTGGCGTTAAATTTGGTTTTGGTTCGTCTAAGACAACGATTAGTATGCAATTCGTTTAGACACTTGTTTTTATTAAACACTTACTCGCAATCTCTCGCTTGTGCTTAATTAAACTCGTTTATAAAACTATATACATACATAATATCCTATTTTAATATTATAAATTAGTTATTAAATTATTAATAATAATGATTGATAAAACACACTAAAATGTAGGCAAACCACTATAAAATATATAAATTATATTAAAATTTCCTGTTTGCATTTATAATTTTTATTTTGTAAGGATTTTTATTATATTTAATATTTTATACATTTTTCTATCAAACAAAAATTATAAATTAGATTTAAACTTTAAAGAAGCTTAGGTTAAAAACTATAATTATATATAATTATATATATTATTTATAATTATAAACATATATAATTATATATTGGGTATCTCAACTTGCAATTAGACAGTTTCTTTTAGTTTTTATTCAAATCATTTACTGAAATAATTTTTTTTTCCGCTTATCATTGTTTTTACAATTTTAATTAAAAATAATATTTAAGTAGGTAATATTAAAACACAATGTATTTAAACAAAAACAGCAAAATGTAATTAAATCTTCAAAATATTACACTGGTATACAAAGAAATTCTATTTGGCGCAAAGTTCTTAGTATGTTTTTGAATAACTATAGAACAATTTTAGCTGTTCAATGAATATTTTTGAAATATTAAAGTTACAACAAGCAACTACAACTTTTGTAATTTTCATCAAAATTTAACTACTTTAATTTCATAAAATAATTTATTTTCCCGAAACATAGTTAGGTACATATGTCATAATACTGAAAAGTGAATCTTTTTGTGTTGAGCTCAAAGTTTGAGCGAAGCACTAATAGGATGTAAAAAACTTCACCTGTTGTTTATGGCATGATTTACATTTTTCAGATATAAAACCTCACATAATAATATATTATGTATCAAGTTTGATAAACGCCATTTTATACACGAATTTAATTTAGGCACGAGCGAGCTTGCGAGCGAGTGCTTAAGTTAATGAGTGTATAGAAAAGTTTATAAACGAGGTGCATACTATACTTTTTCTACGACAAATACTTATTATTATCTTAAAATGATTTAAATCAAAAATTTTTATAGAGCGGCATCTATGAAACAACAGGGGAAACTGTCAAATGTCACATTTTTACATTTTATTAACACAATTATAAAGGTTATAAATCAAATTGTATCTTGAAAATTGAGTTTTTCACAGTGAAAGTAAAGGAAATGTTTTATAAGGACTTTACAGTAGATTCCGTGCCCGAATTTAAGTTATAGTTTACTGCCGGCGAAATTAAAAGGTCAGTACAATGTTCATATAAACTTTTCAAATATTGACGTTGAGAAACTGTTCAATATTTTTGTATTGAGATAATAAAATAATTTTCACATTTAGTATTATTTTACAAGAAAGGCACTTTATTTTAACGATTGTATGACATTTGACAACTGTCAACTAACTTAAAACTAACAGCCCGTGACTAAAAACCTGTTGCTAACTTCAGCCCGTGACTAAAGCGCCGTAAAGCCACAACTTGTCAATGTGTATTTAAAAGGTCACTTAGTGTCATGGAAACATGTACCATAAAAGGCGTTTTAAAGGTGGGAGTAGAAAAATATTTTTTTACTGTGTATTATGGATGTCATTTTTGTCCGGCTCAAAATACCCTAGAAAACCTAAGTCTAAGAGTTTAAAAAAAATATTATACACCTATATAACTATTATGAGGGACCTAACTGGGAACAACGATGTTGTTTTAATTAGGGATTGGTTTAACAGTAATATACAAATACTTATAAGACTTAACATTTTATCTACAAGCGCAATAAATTTCTTAGGAATCATTATAATGATTCAATAATTATTGATCCCCATTTTAAATGGAACCTTTAACTGAAACAAATTCGAAGTTTAATTTTCTATTTTAAAATATTAAAAGGAGTATTAAATGCTAAACAACTAATTTTTGTATACAATGCCTTAGTTAAGTCCTGGTTGCGATAAGGCATTCTGGATTGTGGTGGAGTTTATAAAGAATTTCTTGAAGACCTAAAAGTAACGCAAACATATATTTCGAAGATAATTTATAATTTTCTTAGGCAGTATGGCTCTATCCTACTTTAACCCCATATCGTCAGGATCAATGTAGTCCATCTTTTGGAAGAAATAATAACTTATCATTGTCCGGTAACGTTGGCCATTGACTGTAACGCAAACTCTGGCATTTTTTTTATTTCAATAATGTTACTAGCTTGAAGACACACCAACAGTGTCCTTTTGTGTGTGTGTAATTGGGTCATATAAATCTTCTGTGGCTTTGCGTTATGTTGAGGTTCGATATCAACAACACTATAAAAATGGTGCTCAGATGGTCCATTATGTGGGCAATAAAAATCACAGAATGTTCTAATCGTTTCGAGAGTTAAAGACCAATTTTTTAAATAGGTTTTGAAAAATATGGAAGCCTTTTTCTGGTATATTCGTAATAATTTGTCAAAAATGTTATTTCTATTAAAAGATCTACAGATCAGTCTTATATTATTAAATTTAGATACATTAGTCTTAAAAAACACCTTTTATTTTAGCCACCAAAGTCGAAAATTAATCTTACTAAATATTCGAGCAAATTTCATATGATATCTTATTATGTTAATGTTAATGTTAATTATTTTAATAACATATGTTTCCTGTAAAAAAATTAGAAACAGTTCAGTATTAAAAATTATTTTAAATGTAAAAATTGTCATATCAGTTTCTAAAAAAAGATTTTAATATGTTCTGTTAAATAAAACATGTCTTTCCAAATGAAAACCCGAGTGAGAACCCTTGATTTCCGGTGGCAAAACTAAATATTATTGTTTTATTAAACAATTGAAATTTTTTTGCTAATTGTGTAACTATTTAAGTTAAAATAAAATAGCTTTATTTTTAATACATTATTTATTATTACTTTTGTTTATTTAAGTGCTTCTTTTTTCTACCAAAATTCGTTTCCCAGTTATTGTATTTATAGTAAGCGCACTTGTCGTCTTAAGCTTTTATCACGCTCGTGTTTTTGCTTAACAAATTCATTCGACCAATAAGACACGTTTTTTGCTACAGGTCATGGGAGTCGCCAAGGGGGGCAGGGGGCAGCTACCTTTCCTAGAGACTCCAAAAAATGTAATCACACTTATTGTCCGATTTATCATTTAAAAAATTATTCATTTCAGGCAGAAGAACCAAAAAATATTTCAACATTTTACAGATCCATTTTAAGGCAGCTTTTTGGATAAAAAGATATTTAAATTAATTTAATTTGTATGAATTTAAGCCAATTAACTATTTTTTTAATTGCAAAAAATTAACCGGCCATTTTAATTCGGTGATTGTCTTTTAGTACGTTAAACTGCCTTTTTTAGCTTTAATTCGTGTTTTTTTGCCAAATTTTCTATTCGAAAAGATTTTAACAAATCCGACTTATTTTCAAGAAACAAAATATAATGATAGGCACGAAGCAACTTTTTTTCAAATTTCGGGACAGAGAAAATTAGAAGGACAAAAAATGGACTTGGAAAAATTTAATCGAGAAGTACCTAAGTCTCCTGGACGAAAAATGGGTAAAAATTTTGTTATCGGTATTTAAGCCCCAGGATTCTAGAAAAGGCGATTCAGACAGGCAACAGAAAAAAAAAGTTGTTCTGAATTCGATTGCGAGTCAATTGATGCTCCTTTAGCCACTTTCGGCATTGGCCAGCACTATATATAACCTATAGGTTATTGTAGTACAAATTGTATAGTATCCAACTGAAGGTGAGTTTTACGGCAGAAGCCGATGGTGTATGGTTTTATAAAATAAATTTATAAAACAGGTAACCTTCGGCTAAAGTCGAGCCAAAGATTTAGCCAAAGCATATATACTTCTAACTAGGAAATTTGGAGATTTACAGATTTTGGCTAAATATTATAATATTATATTGGCCGAATGTTTGGCCAAAGGTGTCATTTCTCACCAAAGTCGAAGTATCGGTCTGACAGTGTCTGACAGACACTACACTCTATATATCATCTTGCTCCCCTCTGTCCATTGACTAGCAACTCCCTAAAATCATACCATTTTTTTATATACGTACTTAAAATATAGTTTTTCTTAATATATTTTTTTAAATTTTTTCTCCGGTACTTTTCTGCAAGTAAATTTGGCAACGTCCGCTTCCTGTAAGCGTGCTTCTTGTTTAAAAGCGCGTCTGTAGCGGGCGAAATCGCCTGCAAATATTTTCAGTCAGTTTACTGCAAGCGTTGCGCAGGAGTGGACCTCCGTTCGACAGCAGGAAAACACCGAACGCAACGTGTTACGAGTTTGTTTTGATTTTGCATATCGTATCCACTACACAGTCTTGACAATAACAATTTTGATTTTTAAGTGATAATTTTTTGAACTTCATTCCTTGGTGTGCTGGAATTTGTATGGGGGAATTAGTTTTTGTTAGTTTTTAATTAAAAGGTAAGTGCAAAATTTTATACTTTTTAATTATATAAAATACCTGTTAAAATAGATTAGAATTGTAAATAAAGTTCAGTCAAATCAAATTTAATTTCTTTAATTACTAGAGAGACGAAAGACAAATAAAATAAAAGAGATTTCGTTAGTGCCATAAAACTAATAATTTAATTAAAGCGGAATAGTAAATTTTAAAATTTCCTTAGTGCCAATTTAATTAAATAACAAAAAGTAGTACTGAAACTTTCCTCTTTCAGAAAACTGATTTACATAAAACTATTAAATTTTTTTCCCGCAACTTTGAAGACCTGTAACTTTTTCAATTGTGTGATCATTTCAATAAAAATAAAAATTACCGTGTATTCTAATAAAATCAAGCTATTTTATATAAATAGTTTTTTTCTTTAAATTTAAATGTTGTAATCAAATGTTAAGACTTTTTGTTCTGGAAGACTTAAACCGCTTTTTACACAAACATTAATAAAATACCTTGTGTCGTGCAAGATTTGATTTTAATTCAGAAAAATAATAAAATAAAAAGGAGTTATAAGAAAAATTGATTTTTAAGTCTTCCAACATGAGAGACAGGGATTTGACCATGCCTTTATTATTAACAAAAATAAATCAAAATGAACATTTCAATATTTATTCAGCCAAGAAATAAATAATGCCTTTATACAGGGCAAATGGAGAAGATTATAAAAAATATATTTTTATAAATTGTTTTGGAGTTGATTTTATAAGTACCTATAAAAAGAAGCATAAAATGTGAAACAATTTTTCAATGACGTTAAAAAAAAAAGATAAAATTATTAAAAGTTATAACACTGGTCTGCAACGAAATCCACGTTAGTCCCCGATTTTTCTATCACGTCTAGGTTTTGTGATTGGATTTTTTTTTTCAAAAATATCATAAATTTAGTTTTTTTTTAATTCGTTGTGTGCGTAAACATTATAAACAGTGTATATACATACTAAATAGGTTTTAGCGAGTCGTAAGAAAAAGAAGGAAAGTACCGAAAGTGATTTTTATGGTACATATGCGCTTGTGCAGTATTCGTTATAGAATGCCGCGAACTTGTAATAATTCCACAGACTGTTTTTGCTACATTTGTGGTGACGCTAATGGAAAATGGTCAGCAGCAATGCTTGCTGATTTCTGTTGAAAACGATCTTTCGATGAAAACGATGAAAAGAAAAAAAACTACAAAATAACTTGAATTATATTACCATAATGAGATAAATTAACTGATATTTTTATAACTTGTGACTTTAAAAAATAGCATTTTTAACGGTAATTTTTCACTTTTTGTAATTGTTGTTACTTTATAAAAAACGATATTATTATATTAATATCTTTTTTTATTAAATGGACATAATATTTAAAATCTATGTGCATGTTAAATTCCGTGTTTAGAGCACCAAATATAATAGTAGAGGATCCCAAGTAAGGTCGACCTTCACCCATCTGCTTACCAGATGAAAATTATATTTTATCAAATAAAATATGTTTCTGAACATAAACCAATAGGGTTGCCATAAAAAATATGATCAAGGCTAGCTATAATAAATAAAAAAATTAAAAAAAATAATTAATTTTTTAAATTTCACCGACTTGCTTGCCAAATGAACGAAATTCCAATGGAAAGCATACAACATACAGAATATGTAACAGCTAGGTTGCCTACCTTTTTCTGGTCCCTATTACCTGGTTGCTTTGTACAGGGTGATCCCCTATAATGTCGCCCCCCTTTAACTTTTTTATTTTAAGTGTCCCAAAAAATTTAAAAGTTTGGTTATGTAGGTACTAAAAAATACTTTTTTTCTACGTATAAAGAAAATTGGAAAATTGATCAGTATACAGGGAAAAACAAAAAGTTTATTTTTTTTTCAATGGATCACCGTATATATGAATTTATTTTTCGATTCCTTGTAAAATTCTGAGCATAATTTATATAACAAACCATATACCTAAATTCAACCGTTTCTGAAATATTCGCATTCGAAATGTCATCATTAAATGTTTTTTTAAACTGTTAGAAATCAAGAAGCCTCAGTATACCAAAATTTTTATTGAAAATAAATTACTATAGTGACATTATGTCAATAAGTGTTGTTAAATAAGTAAAAATGGCGTACTCAGACAGAGAAAAACAAACTATTTCAACTTATTATCTTAAAAACAATTTAAATATTTCAGAAACGGTTGAATTTAGGTATATGGTATGATATATGAAATATGCTTAGAATTTTACAAGGAATCGAAAAATAAATTCATATATAGGGTGATCCATTGAAAAAAATAAACTTTTTGTTTTCCCTGTATACTTATCAATTTTCCAATTTTCTTTATACGTAGAAAAAAAGTATTTTTTAGTTCCTACATAACCACACTTTTAAATTTTTTGGGACACTTAAAATAAAAAAGTTAAAGGGGGGCGACATTATAGGGGATCACCCTGTACAAAGCAACCAGGTAATAGGGACCAGAAAAAGGTAGTTACATATTATGTATTACGTATTATGTATGTTGTATGCTTTCCATTGGAATTTCGTTCATTTGGCAAGCAAGTCGGTGAAATTTAAAAAAATAATTATTTTTTTTTTAATTTTTTATTTATTATAGCTAGCCTTGATCATATTTTTTATGGCAACCCTATTGGTTTATGTTCAGAAACATATTTTATTTGATAAAATATAATTTTCTTCTGGTAAGCAGATGGGTGAAGGTCGACCTTACTTGGGATCTTAGACTATAATGTTATCATGTATGAAAACAATAAGGAAAAAAAAATATTTTTTTTGCAGACCAGTGTAATTATTTAGGTTCATTTTATGCAGTGGCGGCCCGTCAGGAGAGGCAGTGCCTCATCATAGAAAATTAAAAAATTAAGTATAATTTAAATATTTTACTTTCTATAATATACTATAAATTTTTAATATTTGGATTACATGAATTGTGAAATAGTCAATAAAATTGATTGATTTTATACGTGGAATACCCAGCAACATTTAAATTATTTGAATTTGAAACGACCGCAATTTAAACTAATATTTATAGCTAGATGATTGGCTCAGAAGCATGCCTGAACTAATTTAGACTCACGATTGGCGTTAGCCTTGTTGTCTCATTATATTACAATGCGATATCATAGTTGTCTCCTTCTCTCGTATTAGCATACGCGAGGCAGGCACGCCTACATCCAAGGAAATAAGCAGGTGTTGTGGCAACACTGTTGCGGAGTTTTAGATCTTGTAGCCATCACAGTAACCAATAAAATAAATACAGATTCCTTCTTTAATTTTGTTTTGGTTATAAAATTCTGAACTATTTAAAGAACAAATCTGTGGTTATATTTTATGATTCTTTTGTAAGTGGTTTATTCTGTGGGTTTAGTTAATTGAACTTGGTGATTTATGTGAATTTAGTCATTATGGATAATACGGTGAGAAATTGTACCGATATTTTTGACCTTCACGTGGTTCTTGCTGAACAATGAAAAATTAATTTGACAAAAATAAGGTTTATTTAAAATAAACCTCATTTTTACAATAAAATATATTTCATTGGCAAAGTAGAGGATTCCTTACCCACCACAGTATAAGTTTTTTACTTAGTTTTAAGTATAGGTTGTGAACTGCGACGTCAGTTTTTTAAAGTTGGGTTTAAAAAAATTTCTTCGCCTTTAAATGAAGGCGAAACCCTGCCTCTGCCTCACCAAAATGAAATGTCACGGGCCGCCACTGATTTTACGTTAGGTCAAACAGTGCAATTTACCACACCGACTCAGACTTACCTCAAATTTTGTGTAGACATCTACTGAGAGGAGGCGAAATTAGAAAAAGCACATGTGTAGTAATCAGTGCAGTCACTTTTACTTTGTTCGAAGGGTTGAATCATTTCCTACTTTTGTTAAAAAATTTGTCCTTACAAAATAAAAGAAACTCTTAACATTTATATAAAAAATAACTATTATATACAAAAGTACGTAAATTGTCAATAATGACAGATAACAGATGTTAGCTTATTTTGTTTCGTATTTTCGTTTTATATGGCTCATTTTTACATCTGTTATACCTAATTTTTGACACCTGTCAGCTGTCATTTTTGACATCGGTCACCTAAAATAAAACCAGTTGTTAGTCACATGTAGGGTTGCCAGATTCTGTAAAAAAAATAAAGTACATTTACCTTAATTACAAAAATAATACAGTAAAACAATGCAAATTGAGAATTTGACGTTACCTAAGTATTGTTGATATGTCCTTTATTTTTTTTGACAAAATCTGGCAACCCTAGTCACATAATAGTTCAAGAATTTCTTTCTCAGCTCTTAGGCGAAAAGCCAAGACGAATTTTTTTCTTGAAGAAGTGTATACTTACTATCTTTACAACATATAAAAATTGAAAACATGTTTCTCGATTTTTATGTAAGAATGTCATATTCTCGCACGCAAAATCGTTGAAGAATGAAGCTCATTCTTAAACGATTTTTGGTAACATTTAGTTTTTAAGTATTGGTACCCCCAAAATGTCAAACTGATTAATAACCTCAAATTCATTACTTTTATTGAAAATGAAGCCTTTATTATTGTTTTGTAATATTAAGTTTGCTCCAACAATGCATTTTAATGCAAAATTTTAAGTTTAATGTAAAAAAGTGCAGTTCAGGTTGTACTTGTGCAGGATAACAAATATTGTCATTTTGTGTTGCCAACTGCCATTTTGCGAGAAAAATCCCCTAACTAACAACGACCACAAAACAATTAAAAAAACCTAAATAAAAGTTAAAATCGAGAAAATAGTATAAATCACACGTTGCAGAAGGCTATTCTGGCACTCATTCGTTCGTCCACTCGCTCCTTCGTCGCTCGAGGCCAAATTTCGAATTCGTGCGAGAATATGTGGCCTTCTGCAACTTGTACTTTAATATACTATTTCCTGATCAAACATGTCAAAAAAAATTTCTTGAATTTTTTTAGCAAATGCAATGCTTATGCAAAAACAATAGAAGATGCAGAAATTCTGATTGCATTTTTAAAATCGGCTTAAAAACATAATTTAATTTAATAATTTAAGGGCTATTTAAGAAATTAGGAAAAATATGACGCATAATGGAAAAAATTAAAATATTACAATTAATAATTTATCGGTAATTATTTATCGTAGAACCTTCAAAATTGAGTTTTGTGGGTTGTCCTAGCTTATAAATAATCTACACAAAATTAAAAAAAAAAAGTTAAAGAGGGTGTGGTAAACTTTTTCCATTATTGTGTTTGATTTGACGTGGAATGACCCTTTAAAGCTTTTATTTTTTGACAGAAACTGTCAATAAATACATCTGTAAAGCATCAACCTTAGCTGCTCATATTTAAATATTTGGCGCCGATTGACCAAAAGCATACCGAGGACGTTGCTATCACGCGCTAATGCATATTTATTCAGTTGGTAAAATTAATTTACTATTGGAAACTATAGGTATTTATCAGAACAATATTTCGTAACTTTTAAACACTCATCAAAATTCATATTGCATGCCTCCAATTGATATAACAAACTATATAGTTCTGAATTAAGAAATATAAGGCAATAAAAAGTTTATAAAACTATTTACAAAAATCAAGGTATATACATTAATAATAATAATAATAATAATAAATGTCTTTGATTCATTGATTATAATAAATACAATTAATAGGCGAAATTTTGATAATACCGTGTAGTTTGTTCCACTTAAATCTTCTTAGCGAGGGTTTAGATTATGGAGGGAGTGGTTTTTATTAAAAGCAGACTTTTTCAAAGGTTTTGCCGACTTTTGAAACGTAAAATGTAAAGGAATACTTAAAATTAATGGCTTAATTCTTTAAAATAAATATTCCAGAAGCAATAATATTTATTAAATTGCCTATAACATTTTTGTTAGGGAAACGAATCAGTGGCGTAGCCAGAGCATTTTTCGCCAGGGGTAAAGAATAATTCATTATAGAAAATTGTAGTGAGTTTTTTGTTGACTACCAATTTGATTGACGCTGAAATTACTCGAAAATACAAAATCGACATTTACAAAATTGACAAACAAATGACATTTATAATTTATCTTTAAGTCTTCATTATTTATTTTTTCCAAAAGTTGGTACTTTCTGCAATATATTGGAGATAATATAATAATTATTGATGAAGTAGCCAGGGGCGTGCTGGCTATATCAGACCGGCCCGGGAAATTCAGAAAAATCGGCCAACTACACACGAAAAATGGGGGGTGAACAAAACCAAGTTAAAAAATTTCAAACATTTATTAATATATTAATAATTAATAACATAAAGTATAAATTAAATTCTTGAAAAAAAAAAACAGGCAACAAACACAACCAGACAATATTTTATATTTATATATATTTTAAACTTATAAACAATATACAATCTCGAAAAAAGAAACAAAGCTGGCAGGCTGGCATACATAACTCAACTAAAAAAGTTTTTAATTGACCACGTGCTGCGGCATGCTGCCTACATAGCCCTCCGGCACACCGGCCCACTTACCCCTTCGGACCACCGGCCCACCGGGATTTCTCCCGGTGTCCCGGCGGCCCAGCACGCCCCTGGAAGTAGCGGAAGACATTATTGAAAAAGCCAAGAATGTGAACATCGAACTGTTACCAGAACAATCAAAATTTCCTTGTCAAAAAGTTTAAAACATTCAGTAAATGATGTAAAAAGAAGAAAATTATCAATGTTAAGAAGTTCAACATTAAAAGACCTGATCCAGGTGGTCAATGTTGAAATGTATGTTAAAACTTATTTAATTAAAACCTAATTTGTATATCAAAAACTAGTTCTTTTCCTCACTCTCGTAGAAAAACATTGCGGAAAGTGTATTTTTCTCACTTAACTGCAGTAGCGTGCGGAAAACTATGACATTCCCACTTGATAGGTAAGTACATGTATTTCCTACTAAAAAATTTCACTGACATTAAAATTGACTTTAGCAGCATACAAATATTGTAAGTTTTTGAAAAGACACTACAAATTGCCTATTTTGCATGTAAAGTTACTATAAAAATATTTTTAAATTATTACAGATTTTCCATTCCATTCCATTTTCCAAAAGACCGCGAATAAAAAATAAACACTTTCGTCTGTATATTCAAATTGATTAGCTGTTAGTCGGCATTAGTGCAACTGCAGTTGGCCTTAGTCGGCAGCTAATAAAACTTTCAAAAATGCCGTAAATTTACATAAAAATGAGAATCCAAATTTACTTTCGTTCCTTTTTAAATCACCAAAATTTTGTTCCGATTCATTGCGAATATACGGAAAAGTCATGGAGTCCCTGCCGCCTTATATATATTAAACTAAAAGTTTGTTTCCATTGTTTTTTGTTATGTAAAAAATATAAATATAGGCTAAACTACTACAGGTATTTTCCATAGATTGGTGCTGGTCGACTATTGATGGCACTTTCCAATTTGGGCATGTCTTTTACTTTTACTTTCACTCACACCCCTCTATAATTGTTAATAAATCGAAATATTATATTAAACAAAAAAGTTACCTCTGATCTTCAAAATCTTTTTATTAAGTTAAACGAAAAAGTTACTCATGAGCAAAAATACAATAGGACGGACAGTCTCCCACCTGGTCAAGTCTCCCGGAATAAATCCATTTTTATCAATTTTCGAGTAGTTAACACACGCGTTTTCCGTTTTTTGTTAATTAAGAGAACAAAAGTCCAAATTAAACGATTAACAGTATGAGTGTATAGATTAAAAAAAATGCAAATTTCCAATGCCCAAGTGTCCGATTGGCAGTGGTGTGTTTAATCGATGGACAAATGGGGAGGCAGAGATTAATTAAATTTTTAAATTGCAAAAAGTCCCCGCAGCCACACAACGACACGATTTAAACAAATCAATTCGTTTGTAGTAATTTAATTAAAACAGCAAAAACTAACCGGGACTCTTTTTAGACCGATCCAGACCCACGCAGTCCGCTCCGGTGCCGGATTTTTGTTTATTTTAAACGCAGGACCGGGATTAATTACAAAAATACAAACACAGGTTTTTGTTAAAATGTTACCTATAAAATAACTTAATTATCCAAGGTCAGTAGTCAAGACATTTTACCTAGTTTTAAAACATTATAATAGTTTTTTTAACTGTAACATTTTAGACGCGGTCCAATGAATGTTACAAGTCATTTTAGACAGTGCTAAGGGACTGTGCTAATATTTATTTATTTATTTATTTATTTATTTTGAAAACATATCAGAGGGGACTGCGAGAGCGAATATAGTCGCCGCTATTAATGTCTTCCCTCATCAATTTTAAATGTCAAAAACCGGTTTGTCGACATACGTCCGGCATACATCCCACATACGCCGAGGCGCGCCGACAAAGCCAACAGCTAATTGTAATGTCTGTGCTTGGTTCACAAATTGATGACGCAACGGAAAATATTCGCCGCGGCGACTATAATATTAAATTAAAGTTAAAAACAACACGCTTTAACGCACTAAAAAGTATTAAATAATATAATTTACTTAAAATATTTTGTGATATTAAGAAACTTGTCACTTTCTAATATTTAATGACTACCAATGCCAAAACGCATGGGGATGCATGTAGATTAAATATTAAAATTAGAATGACGTCACGTATTCTGCTTGACATTGATACCCATGTCAAGGGAGTTGCAAAGAAATAGGTTATCCGCCATCTTGTGACGGGTGACTTGCTGGATTTAATATTAAGTCACTAGCCTTATTATTTTCTACTCGTCAAACCCTTTCATTTGATACCCATGTCAAGGATTTGTGAAGAAATAGGTAATCATGCTGCAGCTATTTTGGGGCAGCCGCCATATTGGATTTAGTATGACCTCACTCACCTTATTATCCATTTCTTCTAGTCAAACACTTTTATTTAATACTCAAATCAAGTATAGAAAAAATTAATCAGCCATCTTAGGGCGGCGCGCCACGGCGCCTATTATGAATAAATTACAAAAGGTATACTAGATCTTATGGGGACCAGCAACAAAATAGTGTTTTAACTAGTTAGTTATAAAGCGTAAAATAAAGCGCGTAAATACCATGTTTAAAAATAAAAAAGATTTTAGTCGTAATAAAACATAAATGCTTTATTATTTTCGACTGGATGATTTGACCCACAATCGAATTAAGTTTAATTTAATCTAGTTGTCTCGCCAATATTTCAACTAAAATTTTAAAAAGTTGGGTAGTAAAATTCTATATACAATATTATATTTATTATTATAAAAAAATATAAAATAGGCATCATTAAGTAATAATGTGTTTTATTTATTAGTAAAATAAAATATACATAATCTAACTTTAGTTTGTGGTAATGACTTGTTATTTAGCTTGTTAATGTTAAAAAATATTAAATTGTTTGGCAACAAAACATTTTATTTTCTTGTTAATGTAATTATCTTAAAATTATGACATGTTTATTAAATTTTGCCAACAAAATCAAAAAGTCGCCCACGCTACATTAAAACCTAAAATTAAAAAATATGCAATATATGCATTCCTTCAACGCCAATCCAAAGCTCTTTTTTAAATAAAAAAATTGCATTTGTTAATAATGAATTATATAAGTAAAACATTAAATAGGGTGATTTAGTAGTACAACGCGTTGTATGGTTTATCGGCTAAAAAAAATAATTTTAATTTTTTATTTGTGGTCATTTTATAAAGGCAATTTGTGAAAAGTCCCTAATAGGTTGGTAAAACAAATTTTTAGATTACTTCTGGTTGAATCTTCTGAACTCTTAAAGTAGAATTGTGAATTGTTTGAAACTGAAGGTAAATTAGATAAAAATTACGCCTGCGGGGGTTGTAGTGAGGTATTTTTCGTGTGAAGTTAAACACTTGTGTTGTTCGTAGTACGTTATTTATTTACAATGAAAAATAGTGGTGTAACTTACAACAGCGTTTAAGTTGGATGTCGAGGCCCGATAGTTTGGAACTGAATGATGTCGACCGGATGATGGAACTGGGTTCACTGAATTGAAATGACTGAGTTCTGAGTTACTGAGTTACTGAGTTCTGAGTTACTGAGTTCTGAATCTTGAGTCTTGAGTTCTGAATGTTGAGTCTTGAGTGATTAGCTTAGAACAGGACTAGGTTTTATATTTTAGATACAGGTAGTTCGGCCGTTACGTGCTCTTGTACGTCGACCTGAAATTTGGAGCTAATGCAAGGGCTTTCCAAATTTCTGGGATTTTGGATATTAATTAGGCTAGAAATTCTTCGAATGATAAGGAAATGTTTATGGTATTGTGAAGTTTGGTTGTGGGATTATTTTATTGTCGGTAGGATTAAATGTGAGCCTCGACAATCCGTACATTTTGTCACGTAATTGTAATTAAAATGTTTCATACTTTTGCCTGTTTTTATGGTGTTTGTTTGCCTGAGTAGTGGAGGTAATGCCGCTACAGTACCCCCCTACCAGTTTTTGACGAAGGAGAAAAAAAATTGAATTAATTGAGTCCTGCCTGGAGGTGCTCGGGAAATCGGACACGTCTTCCGTAACGTGTGACGTTCCTCGAGGTGAACGGTCCAGGCGTCTGAGTGGGTGGATGGTTCTGGGCATCCAGCGTTGGGATGTCTGCTTGGGGATCTTGTGTTGAGTCATCTCGCGTTGAGGCATCTTGTGTTGAGGCATCTCGTGTTGAGGCATCTCGTGTTGAGGCATCTCGTGTTGAGGCATCTCGTGTTGAGGCATCTCGTGTTGAGGCATTTCGCGTTGAGGCATCTCGCGTTGAGGCATCTCGCGTTGAGGCATCTCGTGTTGAGGCATCTCGCGTTGAGGCATCTCGTGTTGAGGAGGATTGAAGCCGTTGAACGTTAGAGCAGTTGTACGTTAGAGCTGTTGAACGTTAGAGCGTTTGAACGTTAGAGCTGTTGAACGATAGAGCTATTGAACGATATAGCTGTTAAACGTTAGAGCTGTAGTTGTGGCCGTCATCCAGTGTTTGGATGATTGAGCTGTGACCGTCATCCAGCGTTTGGATGGTTGGTTAGTGGTATCCAACATTGTCAACTGTGGTTGACCTTAGTGCTGGAACCAGTGTGGACCGTGGCTGTGAATATTGGCCTCCAGTACTGTCATACTGAGGCAGATCTTAGTGCTGGACATCAGTGTGGACCGTGTTGTACACCGCAGCGTAGGGGAGTGCTACGAAGCTCGCTACGTTTGCGAATGATTGCCGTAGGCCGGAAGCTTTGGTCTTCGTCATGTTGATAGCACTGATTTCTTCTTGCACAAATACTTGCATGTTCGTATCACGTCGGGGTCACCAATTTGCGGGGGTTGTAGTGAGGTATTTTTCGTGTGAAGTTAAACACTTGTGTTGTTCGTAGTACGTTATTTATTTACAATGAAAAATAGTGGTGTAACTTACAACAGCGTTTAAGTTGGATGTCGATAGTTTGGAACTGAATGATGTCGACCGGATGATGGAACTGGGTTCACTGAATTAAAATGACTGAGTTCTGAGTTACTGAGTTCTGAGTTACTGAGTTCTGAATCTTGAGTCTTGAGTTCTGAATGTTGAGTCTTGAGCTTGATTAGCTTAGAACAGGACTAGGTTTTATATTTTAGATACAGGTAGTTCGGCCGTTACGTGCTCTTGTACGTCGACCTGAAATTTGGAGCTAATGCAAGGGCTTTCCAAATTTCTGGGATTTTGGATATTAATTAGGCTAGAAATTCTTCGAATGATAAGGAAATGTTTATGGTATTGTGAAGTTTGGTTGTGGGATTATTTTATTGTCGGTAGGATTAAATGTGAGCCTCGACAATCCGTACATTTTGTCACGTAATTGTAATTAAAATGTTTCATACTTTTGCCTGTTTTTATGGTGTTTGTTTGCCTGAGTAGTGGAGGTAATGCCGCTACACGCCTATATTTTATACCCCATATATATATATATATATATATATATATATATATATATACATATATGGGGTATTGGTTTTCCGGGATCTGTTCCGTGTTGTCGGTTTTTCGTTCTTAAAAGAACCGTATCTGACGACGTTTCTGTACAATCTCATGTACCATCTTCAGGTCTTATCTGCTAGGCTGCTGTTGCTGCTCTGCTAACTCGCACTCGCATATTCTTCCATACACATCCTTAAAAAAAGTCTTTATTTTTTCCAATTAAAATATAGTAAATAATACGACCAGTTTGTTTTTTTTTGTTCGGAATTTGACTTCAAAAATTTGGGAATTTAATTGGCAAATTCTAGGGACCCTCAATTTATAATTGTAGAACAAACTAGTGTAGTAGAGAATATAATTGGGGTTATGTTATAATTATAAGAATATAATATATTCTTATTTTATTAAATATTATTTATAAATTTTAAAATGTCATATATTTATATAAGTGATCAAAAATGCAATAACTTTACCTTTCATGAAATATACACTGAAAAAAAAAATCATGTAAATTTCCGGTAATGGAGATTGGTTATTTTGATGCCTTGTTGATAACTGAAATATTCCATTTCATTATTATTTTACATGCAAAATGTAATAGCATAATTGACGTGTAACTCATTTATATTTTTTATGTAAAATAACATTTTTAATGTAATATGTTTTTTATATGAAATGTATTTTTACATGATAACATTAACATCCCGATTCCCAGCCAATAGGCTTTTTCTCCGGTTACATATGAAATGTAATTTTGCGATTTTTACTACACTCCGAATGTAAAAAAAACATTTAAACCTGTAATATTTAGACTAATAAAGTATATTTACATTTGAAATAATGCAGTAAGAAGTTATAATTGTATTTTTTACATTTAGTTCGTTAAATTTACTTGTTGTATCAATAATTAATACATAACATTAGTAATTTTACAAACAAAAATGTTTATTTACTTGAAATATATAAAAATTAGACGAAAATAAAGGTAATTTTACAATGTGTCGTAAAAATGAGGAATTTATGTGGTAATAATCCTGTAACTTTACATTTAAATGTAATAATTTTTTTCAGTGTAGGTGACTTTGCGGCCCAAAAGAGGCGAATTTGCATTTCCAGCGTTTAAATACACATGTATGTTTTTTATAATTCTGACAGTTAAGTGACAAATGGCAAAGTACCTATTTAAAATTAAGGGCTTGAACAGAACTACCAATTTTAAATATTAAAAAATACCAAAGTATATTTACATACATTTTTCATATAATTCTTTGTTTTAAACCACTGTGCAAATTAATTCTGCCATTTTTAAATTTATCCCACTGTGCGAATTTGTCCCAAAATTTTTTAAAATACTTTGCGTGTTTGTTCTACCTATTATAGGTAACTGCAATTTGCACTTTGGATGCTACTTACTAGATGGCGAGTTGAAAATGCACTGTTGGGTAATACCTCTCCGAATACCTAAAACCGTTTTAAAACTGTATAAAATTTATTAAAAATATAGTTAATTATACGTAATAAGTCATACTTAACCCTGCAAAAAAGAAAAAAATATTATTTTTCTACTCCAACTTTTAAAATGCCCATTATTCTACATGTTTCCATGACACTAAGTGCCCTTGCGTTTTAGTCACGGTAAGCAACAGGTTTTTACTCACGGTTAATTTTAACTTAAATTTTTTAAGTTAGTTGACAGTTGTCAAATGTGATACAATCTTAAAAATAAAGCGCCCTTTTTTAAAATAATAATATGGAAATTATTTCACTATCTCAATACAAAAATAAAAAGTATAAAATAGTTTCTCAACCCCAATACCTATTGAACAGTTTATATAAAAATTTGTACTGTCCTTTTGATTTGGCAGCAAACTAGTATTTGCCGATAAAGCATTAATAATTTTGGGTGAAGTATTCATAAAAACATCATCTTCACTTTTACTGTGAAAACTGCTTTTATATAGGATTGAAACAGAAAAATTTCGATTAATACAGTCCTGATAATTTGACAAACTGACACTGACATTTTAAAAGACCGAAAACAGATTCCCTCACTAATTTTGTTTACTCTTTTTTGGTATAGATTCCACTATACAAGTATTTATTAATAATTTATTTTTTAATAATAATCTTTGTTGTAGAAAAAGCTACCTATGAAACTCGCTTAACATTTTTTTCCTATGTGTTGTTACTTAAAAAAGGACAACTTTATGATATGTTAGAAATATTCCCCAACACCAAAACAAAACACAAAGGGCTTTTTGTCCAATACCTATGCGTTGTTTATAAATAATATAATTAATTTTTTCTACTCCCACCTTTAAAACGCCCATAATCGTACATGTATCCATGACACTAAGTGAGCTATTAAATACACATTGACAAGTGGTGGCTTTATGTTGTTTTAGTCACAAGCTTAAGTTAGCAACAGGTTTTTAGTCACGGGCTGAAGTTAGTTGACGTCAAATGTCATATAATCTTTAAAATAAAGTGCCTTAGTTGTAGAATAATACTTAATGTGAAAATTATTTTATTATCTCAATACAAAAATACAAAACTATTAAATATTTGAAAAGTTTATATAAACATTCTGGCCTTTTAATTTCGCCGGCAGTAAACTAGATTTAACTCAATTTCGGGTGGATACTCCACCGTGAAGTGCCCATAAAACTTTTAGGAATCCATTTTGATTTACACATAAAAATTTGACATTTCCACCGACTCGCGGGTAATACTGATTCCCATACAGAACACAAGTTAGAATGGTTAATCTATTGTTTTATAGATGTCGCTCTATAGAAATATAAATTTTATTTAATATTATGCAACTTGTTTATAAACTTTTATAGACAGTAATTTAATTAAACACTCGCTCGAAAGCTCGCTTCTGCCTAATTTAAATTTATGACCAAAAAGGCCTCTATCAAATTTGATAGATATACTATTATTTGTAATAGAAAAGTTATAAAATTACTTTTGCAAAACGGTACTTTTGACCAGTATAAAACGTTGCAAACATTTAGGTGGTATGATATTGTTTCCCAAAAATAATAAATTGTAAACTTATTTTTAATTTTAAAACTCAATGTTATTATTAAAGAACTAGTATTGTTTCTAAATAATAGCATATTTAAGTTTTAGTTTTTTAATAAATTACAATTTAAGTTTTAAAGCTATAGAATTATTTTTCCGTTTATTTAAAAACCTTTCTGGGTGAATGGAGAAACTGAAAAAAAGTTTTTTATTACGGGTCTGTTTAAATTTAATCGAAAAATGCGTTGCTTTATTGTAGTTAAATCGGAGGGAAATATTTTAAATCTCTCTATTAATCAGTATATATTGTTTTAAATATCTGATAAGTACTATTTTAATTGAATATTTTATATCGAAAATTGGCCCCTTGTTGAATCATTTTAATCTTCTCTTTTTTATCGAAATGTTTAATTTAAACGCGTTTTTTCAAATGGTCGATATTTATAAATTTGTTTTTACAAATTAAATACAATTTTAATAAAAAAACACTTCCTTACATGTGACAATGTATTAGGTAATGATTTATTTTAAAAGGTCCATTTGTTTGTATAAATTAAATTTCTAGGTTTAATTTCCTGAATTTAATCCATATAAGACGTGATATTCCTTATATATTCCTGATTTGAAGAGACTCTCTATTCATTATTATGTATAAAACAGGTGTCCCATTTTGTGCAGTCAGAAGACTTTTTTAAGTGATTTTTATAAATCTGTTTTTTTCCAAAGAACCAAATTTATTTTTTTATGTTTATAAAAAAAATCAGTAAATTATAGAGAATATTTCTCTTATTCATTGTTGCAACAATGTAATAGGTATTGTAAGTCGAAATTCAAAAACTACAGTGCTAATCTACTTCACGTTTATTAAACGAATCAAAACTCTTTTTTATATAGCAACGTGCACATGTGTCTTACCGAGTAAGATCCTTCTTTAACTCTAACTGCATTGACAACGGTTTATTTGTATTGATTCGCTCGACACTAATTCGCTCGATTTATTCTTAATTAAAATCAAAATGAATCGTTTAGTAAATTAACCGATAAAAATATATACCGTTAGAAACGTCGCAAAGTATTTTGACCTAAAACTTAGCCAAAAATATTTGGGCACTTTTTTGTATCAAAAGGGTAGCAAATGGCTAAAGAACATATTTCTAAAGCTATACAAGTGATGGAAGTTTTTTACTGGAAAACAATGAATATATCGATGACTTTCTGCCAAAGTATCGTAAGCAACATAACTCAAATTTCGGGAATCGAAAACATTTTTTGTCTTAAAGTCTGTTTTAAATTAAATATAGCCTAAAGGTTTTATAACAAGTAAATAGCTTATAATTATATATAATCATAGCTATTTACTTGTTATAAAACCTATAGGTTCTATATGGTTTAAAACAGACTTTAAAATAAAAAATGTTTTCAATTCCCGAAATTTGAGTTATGTTGCTTGCGATACTTTGGCAAAAAGTCATCGATATGTATTCAAAAATTTAATAATAAAAAAATTACAAAGTAGCTACTTACACACTCAAAGAAATCCTTCCCTAGATTTTTTTAAGACTACATGCATTAAATGGAGCATAGAGCAAAATCTCAATTTAAGCTATAATATTTTCGTTTTTAGTTTTTAGGTCTTAATTTGACTATATATTATTCTTAGTTTAAGAATAAATAGATTAAACCGTACTATTAAAAAAATAAGAATAAGTTTAACCTGCGGTCTTACATTAAAAACATCTTATTCTAAAATTATTAAACAGCAGTTTTTGAATTAAGAAAGCATTTTTTAATTAAGAACTTTAAGAATTGTGAGAATTATTGTTCTTACTTTTAAGAACGTCTTATTTTAAAACTATTATTTAACAAGTTTTAAATTAAAAATGCATTTTGTATTAAAGAACTTAAGAATTGTGAGAATGCTTGTTCTCAGTTTTAAGAACGCTTAGTTTTAAAACTATTTCACAACAAGTTTGAAATTAAGAATGCATTCTTCAATAGAGAACTTCAATTGTTCAAGAATATTCATTCTTAATTTGTGTATGGACAGTTTTAAAACAAGTATGGCATTCTTTATTTAAAAATAGATTTTCTAGTTTTTAAGAATTTTATTTTCAAATAAAGAGTAAAAATCTTTTTAATGAAACGGCCGGTAATAACTCACTAAAGCTTTTAGTGTTTATTGAGCGCATTTTCAGTTGTGATGTGTTGGTGAGTGTTAAAACCATAGAGAAACACACAAGCCTGTGCGATTGCCTACTTGAAATCATTATCAGGCTAGTTTTTCCCGAAAATACTAGAGTCGAGACCCTAATTATGTTCACTTCTAATAGACAATTGCGCATTATCTTGCATTTGTTTCTCTCTCTATTGTTAACACGTGAAGTGATTACTTAGTGAATAGTGAAAAACCTACTGCCAATATGAAAAATTTAACAAACTTCACTTTGATAGTTAAAGAACTGTTATTTTTTGATAATCAAGCTTTTGCAGTGTTACGGACCTATAAAGTAGAAAAAGGTATTTTAAGTGTAATCCGTTTTATTTACATTTGTTACCAAATAATTGTATAGTGTTTAAATGTAGAAAACTTAGCTAAGTTTTTATAACAAATGTGAACAATTTTTTATTTGTTGTTTTATGTCTAACGGACATATATCAAATTTTTGTTTAATACTTATACATATACTATACCCATGCGTATGGAAAATTTACGAAATGCATCACAAATTAAGATAGTCCATAGACTATCTTAATTTGCGATCTGTGTGTAGTCATATATTACTACTTTAAATAGGATTGTTAGGATGCTCATTAGTTATTAAGTTTTTACGTAAGTGTATGTACGTTTATTTTAAAGTTGATTTGTTTTATTGTGAATATGTATAAAGCATTAAATAAACTTACTTTTAAATGAAAGCATAGTTTTAAGCATTGTTACCAACCTATATATACACTAGGGTGTCCCTTATTTTTATTTTTTTTACGCATACCCTCTAATTATATTTATTATTTGTTTATATACTCCCAGTAAAAATGTCAGCTCATTTTATAAACGGGAACCCATGCCGACTTGCATCTAAACCCTCCGTTAGCCAACGTTAGGCGCGCGCGGTATTTTGTAACACGAAACACTTTAAAAAGAAAATATACTTCATGACTGAATTTTTCTAATGATTTTATTAAATATGATTACTAAATAATATTATTGCTTTTGTTTCTATCATTTGTTTTACTAATTTAGTTGATTTTACCCCTTAAATATATTAATATACTAATTAGTATTGCTAAAATAAACTGTTATATGAAATTTCAGCTTTTTATAAGCATTTCTTTTCTTGATGTCCTCCCAAAAATATTTCAGACAGTTCAATAAGTTTTAGGTAGTCATCTCTCACAATAGACTCTTTTTGTTATTTAGAGTAAAACCCTTTAAGTTTATCAATTTCAAAGTTTACGGCCTATTCACCAGACCCTTCCGGGTAACTAGCCACATAATTTATAATATAAGGGTCACATAATAACAAACACAAAATGACTTACGATAGAAGACCTCGCGACCAACCGTGTTACAAAATACCGCGCGCCTAACGTTGGCTAACGGAGGGTTCAGATGCAAGTCGGCACGGGTTCCCGTTTATAGAATGAGCTGAAATTTTTACTGGGAGTATATAAACAAGTAATAAATATAATTAGAGGGTATGCGTAAAAAAAATAAAAATAAGGGACACCCTAATATACACCTACAATAAAAAATATAAGAAATACAAAATTTAGGAAATCAGGATCATGCAGAAGTTAATTTAGGTTAGTTTATTTTTTAGAAATATGAAGTTCTTTTGCAAATGGGTTTATGCATGTTAATACAAAATACATAACCGCAATCACCAAAGATCTTATTATCAACTTGTATAAATCAGATCTTAAAAATGTTCCTTTTAAAATTAGGAAATCAAAAGGTTATAATAAAGAACGTTTTATTTTTAAATTAATTAATAATGCAATGTAATGTAATTATGCTTACATAAAAAAATCTTCATTCTTAATTTGAAAATTTTAAAATGTAAAATTAAGAACGATTTTTTTCTAAATTAAGCAGTATTAAATCTTGAAATATAAGACTGTTCTTAAATCAAGTAGATCTCCATTCTTAAATTAAAATCTAAAATTAAGAACCTTTTCACGGTGCTGTTCTGAGAGGTGATTTTTGGACTTTCTGTGAAACCTAATTTTTTTTTATATTCTTGTTAATTAGGTCATAACTAAAATTTTAAGAGCAAAATAAAAAAAATTTGACGGTTTGAATTGTTTTAATTGGCTGTTTATTAAAAATATTATGCACTCTTTCAATTATCCAATTAAGACTAACGATTTAATTTAAATATTTAATATTTGCATAACTAAAAAAAAGATTTTAACAATTTTTTTTATATATTTGTTGCAATAAACGTTTAAACTTTTAATCTAACCTTTGACGTATACATTTATGTTCCCTTAATTAATATATCCTTAAAGGTTGCCAAGAAACTTAGATCTATTAAAAATTTATTTGACGTTTGAATTGTCATTTTCAGTATACTATCGCTAACAAAAAAAACTCATACAGCTATATTGTGGCTGTGTGAATAAAACTTTTTCGTCAATGTCAAGCTGACATCGAGCTTTGTCACATCCATTATGACTTTTTTAACATTTTTAACCAAACAATGCAGACGAACTCTGGCAAGCCATTGAAGCCATTTGGAACGAGATAAAGCAAGACGGCGACTCCCATGCTTTGCCGTTTGCGGGCAGTAATTGACAAAAACAGAGGGATGACGAAATATAACCTAACTTTGTATTTAATTTTAGACCTTTCAAATGTGACGTATCATGTTAAAAGCCATAATTACTCCAACGAAATGATGATGATGATGATGAAAATCAGGAACACTAGATTTTTAAGCTGTATGAGTTTTTTTTGTTAGCGATAGTACGTATTCTATAATTTTTGTTTAGTTTTTTAAAGTGTTTTTTATAAACAAAAATGAAAAATTGTAGTAAAAGTTACGAAGAAATTCATGAAAGGACCGGTTTATTCATCTTTAGTAAAGTTTATCGGGCCGATAACTTTCATGTCTTGGCAATATCTAGTATCCAAAGAAATTATTCATCAAATAAATCAAAAATGAATAAATCGGCCCTAAATAAAATGTAGCACCCTTTGAATTATTGTTTAATAAATGTATACTATACATTTAACCTTAAATTAAAACTTGTATTACCACAAAACAGTAAAAGATATAAAAAATGTATAGACCTTTTTTTAGGAAATTTACTAATCTTTAATCTGATTTAAAAAGTTATGATAATATTTAAATAATCGCAAGTTTTAATTGGAGAATTGAAAGTGTGCATACATATTTTTAATAAACATCCAATTAAAACAAAATTAACCGTCAAATTTTTTTAATATTGCTCTTAAAATTTTAGTTATGACCTAATTAGGGTTTCACAGAAAGTCCAAAAATCACCTCTCAGAACAGCGCACACTGGGCAAAAGAACCTATATACGACGACAAAAATATTTTTGAAATAATTAATAATTAGAAGTATTTTTAAAAGTTACAAGGGATTATTACGGATCATTTAAGTGTAATTTTGACCAAATTTTATTGACTTTTTCTTTGTTTAGGGTACTTAAATTAAAAAAATATTTCTATTTTTCTTAGGTATGTATAAATTCAAATAAAAAAAGCAAAAAATTGTAATATATAATAAGACAAAATTTCAATTAACTAGACATATCAGAATCACTTTGACCTCCGTCATCCTTCGCCTCATCATCATCGGCCATTTTTAATGAAATATTTTCCAAGTAGTGGGGAATTGTTATCATTGTCATAACGAGATTATCAAAATTATGTTTGTTCTTTTGTTGTTTATGTCGCTTCGAAGTAATCAAAGGATCCGAATTAATAAGCATCCAGTGAATAATATCTGTGTTAGTATCTTTTCTACAGGTTTTTCTTGAGTGAAATAGTCTAATATTTTTGTACTCTTTCTGACTAGTTTTCAAAACATCCTCTGAGAGCTGTCCTACGGGCAATGGCAAAGATTCTATAATGTCACTGCTATGGATAAGTAACTTGTGCACAGAAGCACTCATTTTGTATCATCCATATAGTTGGACACAAAGTTTAGCTGTTTCAAGGCAATAAGCTTTAAATGTTTCTATTTGTATGTAATGGCAACTTGAAATCACAACTAAGATATTGGCAAATCTGCTGATAAGATTTTCGTCCAGTCCTGTTATTTTAGCTGAAGTGGTTGAATTTGTAAAAAATTTTCTAGCAGTATTGCCATCATTTGTATTTCCGCCTCCTTGTTTTGGCTGATCTACTATTAAACCCATTTTTTCATAAAATGAATTTGTGATCAAATTTTTCCTCTCCTTGATCAATGTTTTCATAGTTTCTCCTCTGGCTTGCCATTGCTTCAATTCTAACTTATATGATATATGCAATAAGTATTCGAAACATCTGAGGTAGGCATGTAAAATAGATATTCCAAACCTGTATGCTGAAATATTGCATGTTCTTTGTAAAACTTCGTCGAGGTTGTTAATATTCTTAGGGGTTACTTTGCATATATTACATGCTTGAGATGATGCAGTTGCTGTTAAAACATTACAGGTTTTTCCATCCATCATTGTGCAGATTGGGATATGTTGAAATTGAATGTTCTTTTCCATATTTATTGCAATAATAGTAGGCTGAAGAGCCTGAACTTGCTGTTCGACGTTATCGTATTCTTCTTTCATAGTGATGCTGGTTTCTTTTATTAACTTAAAACAAATTGGACGGCAAAATTTAGTCGATGAAGGACTGTAGTTTTTCCAAAATATAAGTTTTTTTGCTTCATGTGTTGCCGAAATTTCCAAGGGAACAATCGTTGTTAATATAATATTCGAGTCGGAATATTAAGGGTTATTTTGAAAATTCTGCTTGTACATACTATGTCCTCCGCTTCCATCTAGGCCCCATTTATAAAATACATCTACGATTGTTACTTCAATTGGAAGATGCATTAAAAAAACCTCACGTTGAACTTCAAACATTCGGCACACGGTGTAATCTAATAAATTTTGTAAAGGAATTCTTGCCTCGCTTTCTGATATGGTGATGTTTTCAGGGTAGCAAGTTTGTTTGACTTGACCTATAACATTGTATGCTGGATACAATGATGCTCCCCGTGTTTTTGCTCCTCTTTGAATTTTTATATAATCTTCCTTCAACTATGAGACCCAATGCTTCTTCTGGCGTATACGCAGTGAATATAGGATTGGTTACTCGTTGCATTTTCTTAAGCTTTTTGGGTGAAGCTTCCAAAGCTAATTTCATAACTTTTGCAGTTGTTCTTTTTCCAGACTGGTGCAAGCTAGATTCAGCCACAATTGACAATTCAAAAAATAATTTTTTTGGCCTACCTTTTGGTTGATTCTTTTGTGGCGTTGGATTCAGTTCTTGCAATTGAGGTTAACTAATTTCTCCTTCTAGCCACTGCGAATTTTTCTTAAGAAAATGTTTTTGAATGTAATGACTCTCCTTCCATTTGGTTAAAAACTTTGTAACAAAAATCTTAACCTTTTACTGGTGGCGCACGGCCTAACAGGCCCAAGCGATCTTATTTAGCGGATAATTATGAAAATAATTAAGATGCAACTCTGTATTTTTCATTACCTTCCTAACTCTTTGCGTAGAAAGGTGTAGTGCAATGTTGATTTACTTACAGTTCAAACTTAAAAAGTTATAACCTATAACGGCTTGAAAGGCCGGGCGCCACCATTTATGCTATACGACTATTTTGTGGTATATTAATTATTTAGCATATTTTTACTTTATTCTATCAAATATGGTCATATTTTATGGGCTAATGAATGTGGCTGGAATAAATGCCCAAGAAATACACACTGCTAATAATTCAAATTATTAATGCAAGGCTCTTGAAGAACGTCGCTATGTCCTAGTAGAAGCATTTGAAACGCCGTTCTATGGAACAAAATTTACCAACTGAGGTACGTCAAAGGCGACAAGAAGTAGCTGGGACTTCTGCCGATAATGTTGAACCTCAACTAATTCCACCTGGGACCAGAAAAAGGGTTGCAGAATGTCGCATAGACAGAAGGACCACACACTTCATAGCCAAAAATTTCTATGTATGACCCATGCCAAAATTATGTGTCATAATTGTTTGGAAAAAAGTCAAAACCACGTTTAATACGATATTTTGTTATTCAAGCTTATAAACCATTTATTTTTTTGTGGTAGAATAATTTTTTTATTTAGTTTTTTGTGAAATAAAATTATGTCACCTTATAATCCTGTCCCCATAAAATTAACCTTATATTTCAAACATATGAGGTTTTTTTGTTAAAAAAATCAGTGACCTTGGTCACAATAGGATTAAGTAATAAATTAAAAGTAAAAAATTCACAAAGAAAAAATACTAGCATAAATAGGATTTTTTTTAAATTTACGGGCCTGACAGGCCGGGCGCCACCACCAATGTTAAATATAAGGCGCCACTACTACAAGGTTAATTGTGTTTTTTACGGATTTTTTCAACGGCGAAGAAAAGTTTTCAATGTAAAATTTCTCGAAAATATAAGTAACTAATTTTTTATTACATTCGGGCAACGACAGCTTAAAAAACCTTTCTTTTTTTAACTCTAGAAATAGTTCTTTTCGAGTAATTTTTACAGAGTCCATGAAATCGTTATCAATGCCTGAAAATAAAGATTTAATAAAACAAAACTTGGAAAAAGTTGGGAATAAAACTTGTTTAAAATGAAAAAAAAAAAAAACATTAACATCTTTGCATTAAAAATATAAATAGGGTGGAACTCGGTGGAACTTTTTTTAAAATGCAATGAAATCGATTATTAACTAAAAATCTAGCTTTCATGACTTTCTGCAAAATGTTTAATTATTTTTAATAATAATGCATTACTGTGTATATTAAAATTATTTTAAAATAAACTACTTACTGCTAGTCATTACATCCATACTTCAAAATATTAATTTGGTCTGCGATTATTGTGCTAAAACCGAACAAAATGACACTAAATTTTGACACAACTAGATGCGTTCTTGCAAGTGGTGGGAGTGATCAACTCTTGCGTAGCCTGTCAAACCGTTTTTCTTTTCCAGTGAAATTCTGTCGTTATTTCTTACGTAAGGAGTTCTTACGTAGACTTTGCATTTTAAATTATATGTATTTATCGAATTTGATCTTTTGATTTTTGTCGTCGTAAATAGGCTCTTTTGCCCAGTGTGAAGCGTGTAGAAATTAACGACTATGGTTAATTTTCCTCAAGCTTGTAGAAAAAACATTGCACCTAACACTTGCGAAAAGTGTCTTTTTCGTACTCGACGCTGGTCGTTTAACTTCAGACGTGTGCGGAAAAGTAGCACTTTCGTCACTAGTTAGGTAAATAGCTATTCTGAATAACAAAGGTATTATCGATAAGAAGCCTCTTCAATCGAAATATTACTGTTGGAAACAGCAAGTTTAAAAAATAAATTAAAACGCCTTAACATCCAGTTTACTAAATATTCGTTTTAAATAATTTGTGTAGGTTAAGTCTTAACCCATGGACAATGTCCTGTGGACATGGTGACCTATTAAAACAATTTTTAGACGTACGTTATAGATATAGAAAACAAAAAAAAATACTTTAACATTTTTCAGAAAATTTAATTTTAGTTTTTGCTTGATTTCAAACACCCAGAATAGGCGACAAATTATTTTTATTGTCTATCTCACCCGTGGACATATACTTTATGTACCTATTTCCTCTTAAAATTCTCTTAAAAAACTTATTATTATACTATAAAAAAATATCACGCAAAAATTCAGTAATAATCTGAACGTAAAATTTAACTGGCGGAAAATAAATAAAATAGGTAGTATGTGACAATGCAATGGTGAAATTCACAACGGTCAAAATAAACAGATTTAAAATCTGCAATGAGTTTTTGGCGGCACAAAGCAATTTAATCATATAATTGAACATAAACAGTCACATTTAATTAAGGCAAATAAATAAAATGTATTATACGCATTTTTGATAGTATTATTTTTTATTTTTAATGTTAAATCGAGTTTTAAATAAAATTTAAAGTGATACTATTTTTAAAAAAATAAAAAAAAACGTATGTCATACCTAGTAATTTAAATCTGATGTTTACATTCACAGTCAATCACATTGTACCGTCGTGAATGGTAGCAGGAAAAAATTACTTATTCCTTAACAGATAACAGCGGTTGCTAGGGAAAAAATGATATACAGGGTAAGGAATATTTTATCTAAATAAATACTCCCTCAATGAATTTCTTTTCTCGCCTATCGGCTCGCTTGGAAACTTTCATTTTTGGTAGTAATTGCTATGATTCCACCCTCGGTAAACAATATACTATTTTTTGTCAAGTAGTTTACTATTACATACATTCCTCCCTATGAAAACATTACTCCCTATTTGAATAAAATATTGCACCTCCTGTATATAATTTCTGGTAAGGAAATATTCATCTTGTCATTTTTTCCAGCACTATTGACGGCGCTATATGTGACTTTGAATGTAAACGTAAAATTTAAATAATCAGATAGTCAGATTTAAATCGCGTGGAATCGCAGTAACTCTATCGTCGGGAGTAATTGCTAAGATTTCACTTTCGGTATATTATAATATTTTTTAAACATTCCTTGCTTAATTTAAAAAGGTTATATATAAATAATTTTCACCCTTTTCAAGTTCCGGTAAGCCACATATACGTAAGTATACAAGAAAATATGATTCGCATCGTATCTAGATTGGAGGGTTATAGTTTGGACAAAAATGAACCAAATAAAGTCTTGATCAGGATGATTTATTATGAAAAGACGAGTTGAACTGAAGAAATGTCAATACAGCATTTAATCCTTATGGTTTTGGAGAACAGCAATGCGCTTGTAATCTTATCATATATGCTTGTAAAACGATATCATGTTAAGGTTCCTTTTACAAGCTTTTATTTGACTTCCTTTGTATGTACATTAGGGTGCTTAAAAAAAATTAATTTTTTTTTCGCTCTTACCCTCTCAAATGTTTCTATTTAATATAAAAAAATCCTCACCAAATATGGGAGTTCCAGCTCAACTCTGTTTTTATTTTAGTTTCCCATTTAATTAACATGGGAAAAAATAATGTTATGTTTGGAATTTTATATCTCTGTATCAAAGTAGTTTATGGCATTGATGCAGTTTCTTATATGTAACTGTAACGCTCTACAAAAAAGGACTCTTATTATTTTTCGAGTTATTCGAGGTCAAAGTTTGATTAACATCAAATTTTCTGTTTTTTTTTTTAATTTTATGGTACAATTAGCAGACGAAGAAGAGACCTTTTTGTAGAGCATTCCATTTTATATAAGAAACGGCAATGATCATTGCCAAAAGTTACATTGATACAGAGGTATAAAATTCCAAACATAAAATTATTTTTCCCCTGTTAATTAAATGGGAAACTAAAATAAAAACAGCGACCTCTTAGAGTTGAGCTGGAACGCCCATATTTGGTGATGATTTTTTATATTAAATAGAAACATTTGAAAGGGTAAGAGCGAAAAAAAAATAAATTTTATTTTTTGAAGCACCCTAATGTACATAATATGTATGGTTTAAAATTTGTAACCCATTTTTCAAGCACTTGCTAGAATCCAATTGAGCTGTAATTGTTCATACACTTTTGGTGCTGGCGATAAAACAATTTATTTATATTGTATATTTTTTATTTATAGTATTTTTTTCAAAAATTAAAATTGTCTGGTTCAATTTTTTTTATTTTTCAAGCACAGCTTAAATCCGTGTAAGCTAAAATTTTGTACACACTTTTGTTGCCGATCTCAATACAGGGTGTCGCGCCATAAAGAAAAAGGAAACGTGCTAAAAGTAATGCTTAACACATATTTGAAAATTAAAATTGTCTAACGCAAAGGATAAGCGAGATAAGAATAATAAACGATAGCCAACCCCAATAAATGGCAATATGGTATTTCCATTGTAACATGTGCGACACTGACACTGCGTTCATTATAATAAAGTGATATTTTAAGATACGGTAATATACAAAAATAGTATAAAAAAAATAGATCGAGTATTAAAACTCTACCGTGTTTATTCTTAAAGTTAGCTTCTTAGCATACGTACATATTAAGGTTATAAATTACGTCGCAATTAAACTATTTGACTTTTGATATAGTTTTTGTTTTGTTAAATAGTTTAATTAAATAATTTACAAAATTGGAAGTTGACTTTCCAATAATTAAATACATTGTAGGTACCTATATCATTTTACACTATTTCGTTAGACGGTTTTTCCTATTTTCTTTTTTCTCAATTAGTTTTAGCTGTCAAAAACTGTGTACGTGAACAGGCCTTACGAAACGTAACAATTTGCCGGATTGAATTCTCTGCTTCCCGGAATAAAACAAAACAGCATGTGTAATGTGTGCAGGTAACTTTAAACGTCGGTTTTGATGGAAAACGTGCGCTGAATGGTCAAGACATCACGGCGCTCGCTACCGAATCGGGCCCCCGGAAAACAGACGAAAACAAAAAGGTTATTTTTAGTTTAGAATTAACTTATCGATTAATAGTATTAAATATACAAAATATATTTATATATATTTTTTTAAATCGCAGTGGTTAACACAAGTATGATATAAATTTGTTGGTAATAATAATTTATTAGTTTTGGATTTCCATTTTTCTTAAAAATATAATTTGTTTTACTTATATTTCGTATAATCGATTTCTTTTATATGTGGAATGCCATAAAGAAGATTTTATTTTTAGCATGTGTTTTTTTAAAGGTTGTTGACAAATATGTTTGTTGAATAAAAGAAAGGTTTTGCACTTCCATTGCGTTAGTATTTTTAATCACGATGTTTCGACTGGTGAGTATATGCAGTCGTCTTCAGTTAAATACTGAATAAGTTCCCTCGGTTTATGTAAACTGCTACTGTGGGACCTGCGGGTCAGGAGACTGTGTCTTCTTTATACCCTCTCTCTTAAGGTTGAATATAATATTTCTGTTGCTGTTTTGAGCTAAATGCATTAAGGCTCCATGGAGCATATAATTCAAATTATACTTTGTTGTTGGCCGCAAACGATTAAAGAAATTAGTTACTTTTAACTCTCAGAAAATGATGAAATGAAAATGATGACTAATCTTAAATTAGTCAAACTTCAACTATTTAAGTAGTAAATAATAACGATTTAAAATTGAAAACGACTATTTTATTAGTAAAAAATTCTGGTACTTATTCAAATAGTAGAATTTTGACCACTTCATGATCTCAAAGTAAGACGAAGAGTTTTCTACCAGACTACCAACGTACATTATGTAATGTGTTGGTTGTCTCCTTGGTAGGCAACCCAGGGCAGTAACTGGGTTACCAGACTCGTGGGCTCCTACTTTCCCTGGTCTTAATGACTAAATAAGTTAAGTAGCTATTTGCACTGGAGCATTCAGGTGTGACGGTTGATTTACAAGGTCACATCTGTTTAACAATGATTTCCGGACGTTCCTTATGTCCAAAAAAGCTTACTAAAGCAATCAAGAATCTGGTTCATGACCGCTGCTTCCCTAAACCCTTTTCCTCGTGTGTGATCTTAGTGTCTTGCTGCCGCACTCCCCTAGGGGATCCGGTAAATGCAGTCCTTCTTTTTTTTTTGGTTTGTTGGTTTTCTCTTCGTTAGGTGGCTCCTCAACGAGTCTTTTGAGCTGAATACAGTGTTGGTGTATTGTCGTCTTTTTCTTATATTTTCGAAATTTCCTTTGACGTATGTTGAGCGTTGGATAAGGTCTTTGTCTTCAATACGTAGGTTCGGCTTATTCCTCCAGGTTTTCCCAAGGTCTCTTTTAATAAAGTTTATTTTTTCTTTGAAGATTTTTTCCGAGTTGCAGATGGTGATTGCTTTTTCTCATGTTTCGTGTTTTTTAAGTGGTTTGAAAAGTAAATGTTATGTTTAAAAAAATAAAAAATTAATAGTTGTGATGATTTGTTTGTACTAAACTAAAATTATTTTTAGGTATTAATTATTTACATACAATTTTATTATACTGCAAGTTAATATCCTTAATTCAAACTAAACTTTAAATTCGTAAATACTTAATTACGATTTTTAAAACAACCAAATTTAATGATAAACTATAGGTACCTTATCTACCAATCTTTTTACAAAAAGAAAAATATTATTTTTATATCCTCCTTAATGTCCTATATGCAACAAGCAAGAGAGAGACGAATGTATTATAAATGCATTGTAATTAATTGTGTAATCGCTTGGTCCCTTTCTCTTTTGCTTGTTGGCTCTAGGAAATTACGGACACTGTAGATTTATAAACGAGAATCGTTTGTTCCAAATAAAATTACCAAGAACAGTACTTAAAGTACATTTAAAATAAAAAAATTTACACTAGTTGGGATATTATAGTACAGTTGTATTCAATAAAAAGGGTGACGTTCATAATATCGAAATTCACTTTATCGAATTCAAAATATCGAACACTTTTTATCGAAAATCAAAATATCGAAAATACAAAATGTCGAAAATCAAAATATCGAAAATTAAAATGTCGAAAATGATAATATCGAAATTTTATTTAATCGAATTTTCAATTTATCGAAAATAAAATATCGACGTTCATAATATCGAAATTCACTTTATCGAATTCAAAATATCGAACACTTTTTATCGAAAATCAAAATATCGAAAATACAAAATGTCGAAAATTAAAATGTCGAAAATACAAAATGTCGAAATATTTTCTTATTTTGAATTTGATATTTTGTTTAAATATTTCAATTAATCGACATATTATTTTAATCCGAAGTGTATATGTACAGAGGCGCCTCTGATATAGAAATGTACTCAAACTCAACAACACAACCCAACCGACCCCGCCCCATTGGCCCCCCCCCCGCCCCATTGAGCAAAAAACCCAACTAAAATGGGCTAATTTATGTAATTAAAAAGTGTTTTATTTTTATCGTAACATGAATTTGCCCATTTTAGTTGGGTTTTTTGCTCAATGGGGCGGGGGGGGGGCAATGGGGCGGGGTCGGTTGGGTTGTGTTGTTCAGTTTGAGTACATTTCTATAAAACGCGCATCTCTAGGAGCCAGGGAGCCAAGATAATTCGGTGCATAACCGTAACTTTATCTACAGAGGCGCCTCTGTACATATACACTTCGATTTTAATCATACATTTTAATTTTCGATATTTTTAAATCGATATTTTAATTTTCGAAATTTTAATTATTCGACATTTTCAAATCGACATTTTAATTTTCGATATTATCATTTTCGACATTTTAATTTTCGAAATTTTAATTATTCGACATTTTCAAATCGACATTTTAATTTTCGATATTATCATTTTCGACATTTTAATTTTCGATATTTTGATTTTCGACATTTTGTATTTTCGATATTTTGATTTTCGATAAAAAGTGTTCGATATTTTGAATTCGATATAATGAATTTCGATATTGTGAACGTCACCCCAATAAAAAAGCGTACAAGAATTAGAATGAGAGAAAACTGTCAAAATAATATTATTGCTTAAAACCGGCTTATCACTGACATAAGTCATTAAAATAATTATTATAGGTTATAAAGAGCATTGACGTCGTAGGTTAATTAAATAATATTACAAAAATTATTACCTTTTAATAATGAAAAAAACAAACATTAAAAATTTTTTATATTTAGTCATGCATCCCTGTTTTTCTATTACTTGAGCCAATCTATTTGGGATGAACTGAATTAAATTTAATACAATATTTGGATTAATATCTTCCCAGCAGTATAGTAGGTATAGTATAGTTGTATAGTTTCCCATAAATCCTCAGAAATCTCAAAAAAGCAGCATCCGGTTCAGGGGTGGACATTTTGGGACGACCTGAACCAACTTTTTGGTTTAGTAAATCTTCCTGTTCCCAGCGTTGCTTAATTTTTAATATAGCTTTTTATTTATATTATACCACAGTACGAATTGACCATTCTTCTTCGATTCTTGATACTATTTGAGCCTTTTTAACTGACGAGGCATTTTTATTTTCTACTGTCAGTTATAGTGACTTAAGTCAGGGGAAAGCCGGTTTTACGCAATAATGTTGACAGTTTTCTCTCATTCTAATTCTTGTACGCTTTTTTAATGAATACAACTGTACTTATGAAACGAAAAATGTTAAATTACCAAATTCACAGTGCTTTTCTGAATTCTATTGGATTAAAAATATAAAATAAATATTTGTATGTCATACCAGTTCATTATTGTGTTTGTATAATTATGTGTAGCTATATATGTAGCTCAGTAGCTGGTGGTGGATTTTGCTTATACCGATATTTTGGTTATGCGCAAGTTCTGCGCAAGCAGAATTTTAATAGAAGTTTGTAAAAAAAATATAGTTGCAGCTCCCCTGCAGCCTGCCCCCCCAAATTTTAGTGGTGCAGGTTATTGATACATTTAAAAATTTATTTAAATAATCCAAGTATTACAGATTTTATACCATTTTAAATTTGTATTACTTTTCCTAAAATAATAAAAAATAAAATAAAATTTTTAATACTTGGATTTTTTAAATAAATTTTATTTAGTGTCATTATAAACCCATATAAATTTGGTGTAGGTCTCTAATAACTGAGATATGGCATATGCAAAATTCACCAGCCGTCACTTAGTAAGCTAAGCCTACCAACTACATAATAGTGTACGTTATGCCCATGCTGGCATATACTGCACTTAATCATACGGTAGTCATATTTTAATTAACTGTTAATTAATTAACCATTATTAATAAAATTACAAAATATGCAATTAAAGTATTGTGTAAATATCTATTTTATATTTAATATTATTTAGTACTATTATAAAATGAAAATGTTGTTTAAATCAAAATGAATTATAGTTTTTTTTTATTTTTAGATTGGAAATAAAATAAAATAAAAAATATTTACACAAAAAAACATCCAGCAGATTAAATAACGCTTAAAAATCAACAAACCCATTACAATAACTAACTCCTCCCATAAAAAAATATATATAAATATATATTATATATTATTTTATAAGGGCACGAGCATATTAGGGTCTTCGATTGCAAAAGATCGCTAACGAATTACAAGTCGCTTGTGGTGTTGTGTACCAGTTTTGTACAGTATATGTAGGTAGTGAGGATCAACAAAAGGCCCATAACAAGACCCGACAATGGTTGAGCGCGGGCTGAAAGGCTTCGTTACCGAGACCTGAATGTAGTTTTTAGTTAAAGAGCAATAACAATGAACTGTTCATTAACGATAACAAGTGGCTGATTAACGTCGGATTTTTTTAAAAGAAAATCAGAGATTTTTTTAACCGATATTGAAGCAATTTGATGAGTGAAAGACACCTTAATTGTTTAAAGAGGGAATCCTGCCTTAATGATTTAGGTCTAGTATCCATATCAGGAATAAAACCTTAATGGTATTAATTAGGATCAGCTTCATATAAAGCAATCATTAAGTATGTCTCACAGCTGCATGTGAAAATACATTACAATAAACATACTATTATTTCTTTGTAATCCCATACACAGTAATTCAATTTGCAAATACCAAGACAAAAGTAATTTAAAATTTTAAAAATATGTTTTAAAGAAATCTAAAATTTACTTAAAGTCACATTTTTATTATAAAATAAAAATAGTGCCTATTTTGTATGTATAATTAGTTTTAGTATAGATTTTTTTTTTGTATAGACAAAAAAATATGTTGGCAAATGGGCAAACAAAACGGGCAAATATATTTGATTTTTTTAAATTTTCGCTGTTTTGTAATACTAATAATATAAAAACAAAACATTTTGTTTGACTCATAGATATATATTCCCAAAGTTATATTATAATGAATCAAATAATAAATTGTTTACCGAGGATGGAATCATAGCAATTACTCCCGAGCGAGCCGATATGCGAGTGAAGGAATTCATTGAGGGAGTAATTGCGATTCCACGCGAGGTAAACACTATACTTTTTTGTCGAGCGGGAACGCTTACAAAAACACAATTTGGGTACCCGCAAAAAATATATAATATATAAAAATTATATAAATCTGACGTTTATATTAAAAGTCAATCACACTGTAGCGTCGTCATGATAGCGGGAAGTAATAAAACATTTCTTACCTGATAACAAGGAGGAAATGAAAATATATGCAGGGGAAAGAATAAGATTGTTCTTAGCGCATTATTCCACTCGATAAAAAATAATTTTCCCATTTTGTCAAACTTTTTGCCCATACTTTATTTTTGTTCTGGCTTTTTCATATTATTATTAAAAATATAATTCAAGAATGAAAGTATTTTTTCTACTCCCACCTTTAAAACGCCCTTTATCGTACATGTTTCCATGACACTAAGTGATCTTTTAAATACACATTGACAAGTTGTGGCTTTACGGCGCTTTAGTCACGGGCTGAAGTTAGCAACAGGTTTTTAGTCACGGACTGAAGTTAGTTTTAAGTTAGTTGACAGTTGTCAAATGTCATACAATCGTTAAAATAAAGTGCCTTTCTTGTAAAATAATACTAAATGTGAAAATTATTTTATTATCTCAATACAAAAATACAAAAATATTAAATAGTTTCTCAACGCCAATATTTGAAAAGTTTATATGAACATTGTACTGACCTTTTAATTTCGCCGGCAGTAAACTATAACTTAAATTCGGGCACGGACTCTACTGTAAAGTCCTCTTAAAACATTTCCTTTACTTTCACTGAGAGAAAAACTGTCAATTTTCAAGATACATTTCGATTTATAACCTTTATAATTGTGTTTATAAAATGTAAAAATGTGACATTTGACAGTTTCCCCTGTTGTTTCATAGATGGCGCTCTATACAAATTTTTGATTTAAATCATTTTAAGATATTAATAAGTATTTGTCGTAGAAAAAGTATAGTATGCACCTCGTTTATAAACTTTTCTATACACTCATTAAGTTAAGCACTCGCTCGCAAGCTCGCTCGTGCCTAAATTAAATTCGTGTATAAAATGGCGTTTATCAAACTTGATACATAATATACTATTTTGTGAGCGAGAGCGAGAATGCTAAAGAATTTCGCAATCCAGTAATAAACAACAATTTTTTTAAAAACTGTATCCCACAGTTTAAAAATTATTAAGTATTGTGTAAATATCTATTCTATATTTAATATTATTTAGTACTATTATAAAATAAAAATGTTGTTTAAATCAAATTGAATTATAGTTTTTTTATTTTTAGATTGGCAATAAAATAAAATAAAAAATATTTACACAAAAAAAACATCCAGCAGATTAAATAACGCTTAAAAATCAACCCATTACAATAACTAACTCCTCCCATAAAAAATATATATAAATATATATTATATATTATTTTATAAGGGCACGAGCATATTAGGGCATTGGCGGATCCAAGGGGGGGCGATGGGGGCGATCGCCCCCCCCGGAAGTAAGTTATCAAGTTGAAATTGAACATAACTTTTTAAATTAATATAGAAAATAATAAAAAAAATGGAATAACTTTAATTTTAACTTTCTTATTATTTACAAAAATTTTCAACTCCGCCCCCCCCAATGACACATTCTAGATCCGCCCCTGTATTAGGGTCTTCGATTGCAAAAGATCGCTAACGAATTACAAGTCGTATTTTCGGCCGAGGTAGTAAGAAAAAATATTTAATTAAATGCTTGAAAAAATACTATGTAAAACCTGGCAGCGAAAGCTTAGGTATTAAATGCCTCTTACAAAATGTATGCTCGGCGATGATATGTGCTTTAAGAATTAAAAATTCTTCGCCTAGTCTATAATGTTCTGTAGGTTCTGTAGACAAAAAACTGTTTTTTTGACACTTAATAAATATAATGTAAAAGTCAACTTTTAATTACAGTTTTAAAAACAGTATATTTATGCTGTGATACAATTATTTGTTTTTTTTTATATTATTAATTTTTAATGGCGAGCAAAAAAATACCGTGTTTAAAATCGTTGGTAACGAAGAACATTCAAAATGCGTTTATCTCGTAAATCCATCGACTTTAATAAGCTAAACCTTTTGACGTAGACTAATCGATTTTTTTAATAGTCAGATTGATATACGAAGCTTAAAAATAGTTATGCCATATAAAATCCCCAAATCCTAATTTTGTACCGCTGTTTCGTTGAGGAATTATAGCATACAAAATTAAAACTTTGACACCCAGTATCTTTTTTATTATTGGCTTTTGGATGAGGCAGGTTTAAATAAATTAAATTGGTTTGACCTAAAAAGTCTGTGCCTCTGTGTCCCATTACAGCCTGTTTATTATATTTTATTTTTATCTAAATATTCATTAAACAAAGTTGAGTCTTGTCTAGCTAGGAAGGAAATCTTAATTACTGTGCGATATAGCAACAACAATAATTGTTTTAAATTTTTTATTTCGCACGAATTATTTAATTCGAAAATAAACTTATCCGTTTAATTTGATATTTAAATGAGGCATTCGAAACCAATTATAAAACGTTCTCGCAGCGCAATAAATTGCAATTGTATGTGTAATTATTTAATTTAATGTATTTATTAAAAACTCCTTTCGCGATTATAATGCTTTCCTGTTTAATTTATTTGCATATTTATTATTTTAACTAAGCCGTGGGTGGTGGTGGATCACGCAATTTATAATTTATAATACGAAATGTTTTTGTGTAAATTATGTGTATTTTGCATCAAAAGCTAGATTTAATACAGTTTAAAGTATCAGGAGACCATGAAGTCGCAGAGGTATATGTATTTTTAACTCGCCAACTATTAGGTAGTCTCCAAATTAAAAAATATATAAATGTAATGTCTGTACGTTGCGTCCAAAGTACATGAAGTAGGATGAATTTAAGAATTTGTAGGAAATATTCGCACAGTGAGATAAATTTAAAAATGGTAGGACAAACTCGCACAAATTAAAATACAAAAAGAAGCATAGCTTCTGTAGTGCGTTCACTTACCTAGGTATACCATCTGCCTTTTCTATTTTTATGATTACTATTATTTAAAAAAATCAATACTTGCCAAAGTCTTTTTAATAGTTTAAACTTGTATATTATATTTTATACATTTAAAAAAAGTCTTTATTTTTATTACTAATTGATTTCATTTTAGGTCTTTTACCAAAGCTTTAGATTCACTTTAGTTTAGTTTAGTTGTTTCTTTTTGACCACCCTGTATCGTTTTCTTTGTTTTGAGCATTTCCACCGAATAACAGCCGTTTACCATAAACGTAAATGTGCTAACAAACCCTTTTAAAGAATGTCCTGTCCCAAATAACTTTAAAAAATATTTCACACAGGCTAATGAACAAATTAAAATGCTAACAGTATCGAAGGCAATTAAGCGTTTATAAAAAAATAAAATAAAAATCGAACACGGCCAATAAAAATAACCCATACGAATCTCTCTCTATATGGAGGGTATCGAAAAATAACATCTGATTAAGTTTTATGCGCAATAAAAAGCACAGAATCGTTTGCTTATTACTTTTTCGCTTGCATACATAAAAGCTGGTAATTGCCTGAAATGCCATTCATATAAGGAATTCTCAATTAATTAGGCCTATAAAAACCGTTCGCAGCATGAACTTGTTAAAAGGAATATTGCATATAGAATAACCACCTATATGCATAAGAGATTGCAGATTGTTAACTAACAGGTAAAACTAATAATACAATAAACATAGGTTATTTTTTGAGTATTTAAAAATTCATGCATAGGTAAACCAATTAAACAGTTAGATTTATATATTCACCCAGTTAAATATGTTCCAGTAAATTGTATAAATATTGTAAACCAATTATCTATTTTATGTAAGAAGCCCGAGGCATCGTTGCCATACAAAATTCAATCGCTGATCCCCAAAAACTCAATAATGCCATTGTTTGTCGTGACACATCCTAAGATGATCTGTTCAACAATAGTAAAAATTGAACTTAAAACATAAAATTCCATTTCATTTAATTTTTAAATTTAAGTTCTTCTTTAATGGTGAACATGAGATAATTATTTTCCCGGCTCATTTTGTGTACCTGATTTTATTGAAGTCATCCCACAGAGAAAAAATGTATTGTTTTTTAAGGCATGAAGAAAAATACAGTCAAATGATTTATTTTGTATTCCTTCTCGAAACAACTAGGTATTTATTATTTATTTATTTATTTTTATTTACAATTTTGAAACAACTATTTATTATTTATTTATTTATTTATTTATTTATTTATTTTTATTTACAATTTTGATGTTTTTTGGTTTGCGTTTAAAAATATTTCATTGATGACATTTTTTAGAAGGATTTATTAGAACTAGGGGCGTATGCATTAGGGTTTTAGGGGTTTGAACCACCTCGAAATGTGAGAGACAGTTGTATTATTTTTTTGAGATTTTTTAAAAATGAAAAGAAACCCCTTCAATTTTTTTCCCTGTGTACTCACTAATGAGTACCTATAATAATAATAATATATAGAAATAATAAATGATATTATATTTTCCCTTTTGGTATACCATTATTCAAAAAAATAACCAAAAAACATACAGGAAACTATATAAATACATACGTATCTGTACTTAACTTTTATGCAAATTAACCAAACGCGTTTGTCAATTTCAGATTACTCGGAATCATTATTTTAACTCGCCATTACTTATTAACTACTAACTAGGGTTTACTTAACTTTAGTAATATTAATACGCGTGCATTTAATCAAAATTATTTCAATTGGAAATTATTAATTGCTTATTTATACATAGATAATGCAGAGTGGGGTTGAATAACTCAGCTATAATTATTGCACCTACACTTGCTTACATACTTAATGAGAGGATGTGATAAAGTGTTTTTAAATCTAATTAATGAAAAGCGAAGCAAATTATATAAACATAGAAAATTGCAGGAACTCGTAGCAAATCATAAACTTATAAGTAAAATCAAGGTTTTTAAGCATAGGCTACCTAGGCTGCAGCCCCACCACAAATGGTCCCGCAACCACTGTACATGTTAAAAAAAATATTTTAAATGATTAAAAAAAAACATATTTACGTTTAATATTGTAGATACTTTTTATTTAATATCCAGATATGAATAAAACATTAATTGGTAGATTTACTTAAATAATAATTAATTAATATTCTTCTAAAAAACTGTCATCGCTACAGTGATCTGAATCTGAATTAATTAAAAATGGTTCTACATGATCATCCAACACTATTTCTCCGTCAAGATTTTTATCTTTCATAGATATTGCGTCGTAACATCATTTTAAACAACCCTCTTGCGATATTTTAGCAAATTCTTCTCCTGCATTTTTTTTTTAATCGTCCAATTTAAAAATGAGAGCCCACATTTTTCTTAACTATTGCCCTCAATAGGGTTAAGATCGGGTAGGTAGGGTGGTTACTTCAACACAGTATGTCCATGCTCTTGCAGCAAAAGATCATACTAATATTGTTTAAATTTGTCCTTCTGGTTTTTTATAATTTTATATAATTGAGGTTTTAGCATACCACGAAGAAATTCTATATTTAATATTTAATTTTTGTTATAAACTTATTTAGATGTATTTAATTATAATTAAGGTACCTTTTAATATTATACTATTTTGTTGCCTTTTTATATTTAATATATTTTTGAAACTAGTTTATTAATAATTTTGCGATGGGATGAAATTTGGGTACGCTTTCCATACAATAAATTGAACAAATAGCCAAAAATGTTTGAACAATTTCTTAACGTGTTTCTTTAAGTTCTGGTACCATTACCAAATTACCAAGAAACATTTTTAACTTAACTTAGTGGTATTTTAAGAAGGAGATACGGCTTTTTTAATTGTAATTTGGCCTGAAGCTCGAGCATTTTACAGCGGAAGAAATCTTAGTTTAGGTATATTCGAACTTCTTAATTTTCGTTTTTTCAGATAGATTCAGAATTAGGTGTATTTTTAATTAGTACGGCAGAGGAGGGATGGATATAAACTCATCGTAAAAGGTTGTTTTCCTAATATTGAGATTGCCTTAAGAATAAACACTTATGGTCACAAACAAGGTCATTTTTTAAATTAAAGTTGATCAAAAACAAATTTTAAACCTCCATGTTCCAGGCTCAACGCTTTAGCTTTACTTATAGTGGTAGTACAACAAATTTAGAGACCGTCTTTTTTTTTATTTAAGTTTCCTCCAACAGGCATGACCCAATTACAGAAATTTACAGAAAAACACAAATAAACAGCCATACCCCTGGTGAAATTCGAACCCACGACCTCTTGGCTTGTAGTCCGCAGCGTTGACTACTACACCACCGATAAATAAACCAATACCATGTAGGACATTATCTAGAAAATATATTGAAAATAAGACATAAAAAACGATTCATACCAGGTTGCCATTGAAGTGGTTGAAAATGTATAAGAAATAAATCCATCGAAAGAGTAATAGCAGTAACTTAAAAACGTTAAAAAAGGCGTAATTAAAAACAAATTCATACCAGGCTGCCAAAGATATAAAACATTTTAAGTTAAATTATTCATAAAAAACAAGTGCAAGCCGGTTAGCACTTGTACATGACATCTCATTTTTGTACATTTTAGTTACATAAAAAAAACAGTATGTCATGAACAAGTGCAAACCGGATGGCTTTTTCATGAATAATTTGACTTGAAAGTTGCATATTTAGATACATAGACGTGAATAAACAGAGAAGAAAGATTTTTCAAATTTTAGGGGTTGTAACCCCTACGCGAAGGGGTAGAGCGATTTGCAAAGGATGTCCACCTCAAAGCTGAAGTTGACGTGAGTAAGCGTTTAAAAATTGATTACTTTCTTAAATAGGAAACATGAGTATGAGTATGAGTATGGGAACGTATGGCAGGCCCCAAAGACATTATCCTCCACTAATCTCCCAAGGTTATTTTACCCCCTTTCCGTTCTCCTGCGTATCCCGCCAAATCGCAGCATTACCTGTGTTTGTTGGATCCGAAGTTTTTACGCCGGCTGGTAGTTCCACCCTAGGAGGTCGTGGATGACAGTGTCTATGGTTAAGGCCGCTCCACGGATTTTTGTCAGCCGAGTCGGGCCATACGTCCAGTTTAGGAAGGGTTTTTGGAGGACATTGAACTGACCCAAAACTAAGTACAATCCGGAATCCTCCTCAACCTGGGACTTAGTAATAACCCCATTTAATTGTTATTCATGAATGGGGGTAGAAGTGTTAGTACGCTCCTTGTTGGTGTATTTCTAAACATCTCTGTACGAGTCAGTATCAGGTCTTGTTTTCCGTACCGAGGTGTTGACGGCCTAGACACACCGTAAGTGCCCTCTGCCTTGGTGAATATTCCTCCTGCCGAGTGCCGCATACCAACCTTGTATATTCTTTATTTATTTTATTGTTAAATTAGTGTTTATACCGATTTCATTTAATTTATATCTTTGCATTCTTACTTTTTTTTCCAAATTTAATTTAAAAATATAAATATTAATATACAAAATAGATAAAGCCGGCCCTGTGGTGTACGCAATTGGCTATTGAGAGGGTCGCTCTTCTTATCTTCTGTGGTGTTCTTGCATTCCTGAGCTTATTTGGCTTTGATTTATGGCTAGTCTTAAATGCATACAATATTAAATATTAACACACAACACTTAATTATGGTCTAAATTTTTTGTCATCTTGCTTGATTTGGTTTATTTACTCTTACGCCCCTTTCAATTTGGTTAAGCTGTTTATGATTTGTTTACTCTGTGAAAATGAGGTTGTTATTTTAACTTAACGGAAGTGATATCTAAAATTTAGTTTTTGAGACGAATAAAAAGAAATCTTAGACAAACAATCAGAGTGCTTATATTAGAGATTTTTCATAATTTACTGTCTGTACCGGTTTATTGAATTCTTTGTACATTTTTGTGGTAGTAAAAATGTATATTCAAACTGTATGAGTTTAATTTAAAGACTGTAGGTATCATCGACTTTTAAATAAACAGTTATGCGCATTGGGCGTATTGAATGTACCCAAAACTGTTCATTTAATTAAAACTTAAAATATATCACTTTTCTCAGTGTAGGGACCTGTTTAATTTCTGAAGTCAGATGACATTCTTGGCAACCTCGCGAATTTGCGAATATAAACATTTAACGATTAAATTATATCAGAATCGAATTGGTACTGTTGTTAGGTCATGCAATTAAGAAAATTACTTAGCTGAACTAGTTAGATTCTGCCTTCCTATCCCTAGCGGACAGACCGCGCTCCTTGGCCCTGCCGATTGTGATGACCATACAGGTGATCAGGCATATCATCGGAGTGACCCAACCTTATTCACTCACTCTCACACAAACCTACACGACGCTACAGCACTTTGTGACTTAGCCGGAGACCACCCGAACTTTTCGAACTTAGTATTATTTCTTTTCTTTTAGCACTTGGATCCGTTATCACGTGCAGAATCGACATTGATTCCTTTTTGTTGCTTGAACTTTAGCGGCGACGGCACTGACTTTCTTAAATAGGAAACATAACTATAAAATACAAATTAACCCTTGTGAAATCTGTTCCACTTTTTACTTCTTTTTTTGATTTTTCTGACGTTGTTTTCCTTGAACACAATACTTTTCAAAAATTATTTTAATAAATTTCTTAGCAAGGAACTTAAGTTATAGATTTTGTTTATAATCTTTATTAACAAATTGCTTTAAACAAATTTTGGTATTCTTAACATTTGATTGTATACTCTCTTAAAATGAATTAGTCAAAAATTACTAATTTAATAGTTATTAGTGGCTGCTTTTTCACTTGTACCATGGTTAACCATGGAATACCATGGTATTCCAAAATTTAACAGCCAATTCTTATGTAAAATTGTCCCATAAATCCAAAAATACCGTGAAAAATTGGAGCAGTTTTTGAGATATAGTCAATTCCATATTAAATGGAAAATTGAAAATTGACTATATCTCAAAAACTGTTTTTTTTGACGAAATTTTCGGATTCAGGGGACAATTTTAAATTTTGAGATACACGGTATCCCATGGTTAACCATTGTACAAGTGAAAAAGCAGCCACTAATTCGTTTTTAGAGAGTACCTACAGAGATGTTTTAAAATAAGTCTGCTTCAACCATTTGGATTACTTAAAATTAAATAATCAAAAAATTTATTTTTTATAATAATAAATAAAACAAGGCCCAAATACAATCCATACATTTCTATACTGCAGAATTGTTCGAGCCTAAAAAGCGACCAAAAACGCAACAATTGTCAGGTAAGGTTTAGGCCAGTATTTTTTGAAATTCATGTGGTATGTCTTCTAAAAATTTCTTAATAATGGAAGAAAAGTAACAGAATAGTTGTAGCTTATTGGGCGATAAAACTAAGAACTATCACGTTTAGAAAAAACTGTTGGTTAAACGTCCACCGTATTTTCCGGACGAGTACTGCCCGTTCAGGCTAAGTTGAGCGGTCTAAGGAATGTCACCCCGTCCATCATCTCTATGTTCAGACACAATTAAATACATGTATTTAGGTAGCCGCTCTGTACGAAGAAATGGCAAGCCGCGGCACTGATAAATCATCTTCTTGTTACCGAAATCTCGCGACGATTCGATATTTAATTTAATCAACGGCCTCATGATCCCCCACCACAGCGCTCAACTTAGCCTGAACGGACTGTATTATCAGCTCCAAAACTTAAAGAAGAGGCTCAAGGAAAAAAAAATATCTCCAGCCAATGTTATAATGTAGAAATTAAAGTTTTTCCAACAAATATTTTTATTTAAGAGGTGTTAAATCTTGGAGGACCATTGAAATAAGAACGAGTTGCGGCTCTGTAACAAATTGTTGTTACTAACAATCTCCGCGGACGTTGGAAAATATCGTAAGGATGGGTCATTACGTGGGGGTGGGGAAGGCGGCGTCGGTGGCCACGGTCGGTTGTCCAGAACAGTCCGCGTCTAATGAGCTTCGGTGGCGGCGAGCCGGTGCCGTTGCCGCCGCTGCCGCCCGGGCCTTTCTCATTAGTATAACAGGGGGGCCGTTCGCTCGTTAGCAGGAACAGACAGTCGAGGCCACCGGCTCGTTTCATTACTGCTAACAAGGTGCCATCCAACACTCACTCTCGCCCTGCTCGGCTCCTACTCCCGCTCCCGACCAGGATTGGATTGGATTGGATCCGTCGAGATACCGACACCCGCACACTTGAGATGTCGTCGACCGCCACCAGAAGACGACGCTCAAATTGGGTTTATTTAGATTTTTCGATGGGTCAAGTTTCACAAAAGTCTTTCTCGAAAATTTTATTGAAATACCTACAGGATTAAGGATTGCTGAAAATACTCTTTCCTCAATATACAGGGTGTTATATAAATTAGTGCAGTAACTTTAGCAGGTGTAATAGTTATTTATGTATCACGGCAGTAAAGTTTATCACGAATGTAAAAATTATTTGCCGAGGCGAAAGCCGAGGCAAATAACCACGTGAGTGATAAAAAGTGGCTTTAATGCCGAGGAGAATATTAAATTTTATCCCAAATCACATTTCAAATTTCATTTGATGATCAAATCAAATGTCATTTGAATGTAGGAAGTGTCTACGTATACTGTTTGTTGCGACGGTTATTATATATTTGCCTGCTGCGGCGATTTTTTAATCTAATTAGTAAAATTAACTTATTATTTTTATTAAACAACATTTTATGAAAGGGTCCAATCGACCTCCGCGACGGTGCTTTTTTTAAATATTATTTAGTTGCTGCTGAGGAGCAGTAGACACATCTTAAAATGTATAATGGGTTGCATACAATACTCGTATTAAATCGGCAATAAAGTTCTACTTTACTGCCGATTTATTTCACTTTACTGCCGATTGTTGACTACTTTACTGCCGATTTCGGATAAAAGTTTATTAGAGAAGCTTGATATTCAATTTTTTCCTATCTTTTTTTTTTAATATAACGTGTTTAACCCGTAACAACTATCGCCTATTTCAAACAACATAACTACTATCAGGTGTCAAAATAAAAAAACGACTGGATACATTTTTTTATCTTTATACAATCATTGGTCTGTTTAATGGTTAGAAATAATAATAATAAATAATAATGATAATTTAAAAAATGTGGTATAAAAATAAAATATTGTGTGCGACTATTTGTCAAAAGATGAGATTCCAAGACTTGTAACCTCCACGCTAAAGATATTTCCTCTTTCTCCCACCAGTGGGAAAAGAGGAGATTCCACGAGCGTGGCGAGTGAGGTAACACGTGAGTGGAATCTCCCCATTTAACCAATAGACGCACACAATATTTTATTTAACAACCACAAAGAATTTAAAGCCAATTTTATTTGATATTTTATCTGACAACTGACAGCTGTCAATTAGTTTTATAACCTAACTTTTTTACAAATTTAGAGGGGCGAATTGCTTTGTCGCCCACTAGTGGGAGAACTAAAGTTTTGCCCACCAGTTAAGAAATTAAATGGGAGTTACTATTATTCAATACCCATGTCATTTCTTAACTTAACGGGCTGAATGAAGTAAGCTTTAAGTTAAAATTGGAAAAAATTAGTTTAAAGTTGCTTAGATTTTTCTGATAAAATATCAAATAAAATTGGCTTTAAATTACTTGTGGTAGTTGAATAAAATATTGTTCAAAAGAGGAGATTCCACTCGCGTGTTACCGCACTCGATACGCATGTGTGGCATATTCCACGCTCGAGGAATCTCCCCTTTCTCCCACTAGTCGCATATATATTATAATATACTATTAATAAATTGTAATAAATACGATATAATTTAGTAGTTGATAAAACTCGCAAAAAACAAAAGAAAAGTTTATATAAACTTGTATGTTTTAAAGCTACTTACGTTTTTTAAAAACTAATTAATTTTTTAATTAAAAATATCAACTAGACAGAAAAATTCGAATTAAAAATATCAAATAGACAGAAAAATTCGAATAAAAAAATATCAACTAGACAGACAAATTCGAATTAAAATGAATGACTGGACAGAAAAATTCGAATTAAAAATATCAAAGTGACAATAGTATATTGTGTCTCAAGGGCAGAAAACTAGCTTAAGCAGCCCGCGGCTATTAAATGCCCGAGCGAGCGAAGCGAAGCGAGGGCAGTTGATAGCTAAGGGCTGCTAATGCGTTTTCTGAATGTGTGACACACATCTGTTTTTCGCCTAGCATCAAACAATTTTTTTTTTAATTCATAGAAACATTGCTAGCTTCCTCTTTTTCAAATCTGGTCAAGTATTCGTAAATTTTTCGTTTTGTCCGAGTTACCATTCATTTTCACTTTATTACAAAATTTAAATCAGGTTTTGATGTTATTTTATACTTTTGTTGTCCGTTTTTATTTTGATTTACACAAACGTCTGAAAATCTCAAATGTCAAAATGTCAAATGCCAAAATACATAAATGTCAGTCAAAGGTGTCTAGATTGTGAAAAACTACAAAAATCAAGTTTAGCGGCCCTAGGGACGATATGAGTTTACCGACCCTAGAGACAATAAATATTATTTTCGGTCATATTTTTAGATTTGATATGATTCATTTTTATATGTGCTGGGCGAAAAAAAATTTAACAAACGTTTTTATTTCATTAAATTTAAAATGTTACTGTAATATTTTTAATTGGGGTAGAATTATAAAAATCACATTAACCTCTAAAATAAAATGAATTAAAATGTTCAAATGACAAAAAAATGCAAACCTTATTTAATTCAATGCAATTAAAATGTCGTTATGATATTTTTAATTCATGTCGAATTACACGTATTAGATGACGTTTATAATGAATTGAATTAAAATGACTACTTGACGAAAAAATATTTAGATTTTTTGAATTGACTTGATTTAAAATGAGTACTTAATGCTTTTTATTTGATTTTATATGTCTTGCAGACATATAAATTTCGCGATTAAAAAATGCAACGGCGTTCCATAAAGTTATAAAATTTTGATTTTTTTTAAACTTTTCAAACGTTGACCCAAGATATCTTTTGAAAGGATAGGTTTACAAAAAAAACATAAAAACCTTTTTTGTAGAGAATTTTTCCCTATAAAAATATGTTTTGGCCTAAAGTCAAAAAAATCCCAAATGCTAGTGCTTTGAGAGCTCTGCAGCCCCCTACCTGAAAGGAGTCCCCGTAAACATCAGGGCCTACTTAAGGTATGCATAAAAAATAAAACATAATTTACCAGATTCATAGCATAGTGGTTATACCACCTGACTACAGGTATTAAAATATATTTGATTTGATTTAGTTTGATTTGATCGAGATATCGATGGTTCGGATCAACGCCAGCATACATACTTTTTATTTTTCAGAAAATTCTGTAAAATAAGGATAAATCTTATTGAAATGTCATTAAACCCCCCATGAATCCGCCACTGTAATAAAGAGTATTCATATAAACGTTTCCACAGTTTAAATTGAACAAATATCACTGCTATAAAATAAATAAATGAAACCATTGCTTTGAATATAATTGGTAATTAGTTCAATTTAAAATAATTTAAAGCTATTCTCACACAAATTTCCATCGATAGCGTTTGTTATTGCCCTGCTGCGAACAGTGGCGCACATTGTGCTTATATTTTACGACCGCGAAACCATTTTTATTGGGTTTATAAAAGCAATTCAGAGCGCCACTGCGCTATTTTATGACTTTCCAATAGCCGTAATAAAATGTTATTAATAAATGTGCATTGTTCTCTGTTATTTAGACTAATTTATATGATATTTTTTTAATTGTCAGCTATAAATAACGAGCATTTGTTCCATTGTTGAACGGGGAAAAAATTAAAAGCAGCTCAAGGGATAATTAAAAATTGTTATTTTATTGGTTGAAACTGAAACTTGTTTGTTTTATAACGCTCAGCGATGCTTATTTAATCTCGATGATTTATTTTGAATATGCATTAGTGCCTTAAATTTTCTTGCAATTTAATTAGGAATGCCGTGTGTAGCAGATGGCCTGTTTAATTTAAACCCTTCCTCGAATATATAATTATTGCACACGAAATTAATTACAGCTAGTTTTGCCAAATTTGTCTGGTTACAAACATCCATATCTTCGTAGTTAAGTATTAAGTTTACAGCTTAAATCCATACTAGCAATTAAAGCGGATATCAGGGCGAAATCTAACTAGAATTTATAAATGTTTTATTTTAAACTAGTTTATAAAACTAAATAAAATTAACTCTGATCCCTTAGTTTCAATAAAAATAATATAAAAACACAAAGAAAAAATAAGAAAATTAAAAAAAAATAGATTAGGATAGTATAATAATAATAATAATAGTAATATTTATTGAACAAATTTACAAATTTTACAAATTCGCAATTTAACAATTATATTATAAAAAAGTTCGATAAATATGCTAAATACACTTAAATGTAAAACATTTGTGTGTGTACATATAAATAAAAATAAATAAACAATCTAAAAATAAATCAACACTATATAAAAAGTAGGTATTATTCTAAAGATAAACATATAAACAATCACAAGTTTCTGACAATACCACAATAAAATATTAACCTAATTAACTAATCCTAAAATTAAGGTTAAGGTTCCTCAAATCTGTATATATTTCTGTATTAAATCAATTCAAATCAATTCAGGTAAGTGGTTAAAATCGTATAAATTTAAAATTCTGAATAAAAATTAAAATTAAAAGTTCTTTAGATCTATTTGCTTATTTGGAAATTCTCTAGGACGCTGCATTATATAGTTTCTGCACATTTTTTTAAAAGATTTAGGTATTAAATTAATTCAAATCAATTCAGGTAAGTGGTTAAAATCGTATAAATTTAAAATTCTGAATAAAAATTAAAATTAAAAGTTCTTTAGATCTATTTGCTTATTTGAAAATTCTCTAGGACGCTGCATTATATAGTTTCTGTACATTTTTTTTAAAGATTTAGGGAGTAAATTATTTTTTATATTTCTTGGTAGTTCATTGTATATCTTTGGACCTAGATAAATTATACTTCTCTGCCTAATGGTTTTATTCATTTCAAATCAATCAAATAATAAAACTAATAAATAAAAAAATACATATGCACTTAGACCACACGGCTGGAGTAAGACAAATTCGTGTTTTCCTTATTTAATCGATAATCATTAGGTATGTGATATTGCTTAAATTTTCTTGAATAATTCAACATTTAAAGTGTCTATAGTTAATGCAGTACCATAAAATCTTCGAGATGACATGTCACCTATCATTTTTAAAACTTTTTGACAGGCGTCAACAATGACGTGGGCTATGACAGTTTTTAATCCAATTTTGTTCAAAATTCAGCAGTTTCCATTATCCGGTTTTAAATAAAGGGGCAGTTTTTAATTAAACAATTTTGTTGGAATTTGGGCAGTTTTTAATAAGGTACCCTAAAAATTAATTTTAATGTGCAGTTTTCAATTACCTGGTTTTAAATAAATTAAATGTCGGAGCTGTTTTTAATTATCCAATTTTGTTCAAGTTCGTGCAGTTTTCAATAACCTGAAACATTTATTTTTATGTGCAGATTTCAATTACCCGGCTTTAAATAAATTAAATTTTTTGATTAATAATAAATGTTTTAAATTGGAAAAACACAAAACATAATATATAAAACAAGCACAAAATAATGTAAGTTAAGTGCAGTAAACAAGAATATTAAATTATTTAAAGAATATAGGTAATGTATAATAGGGTGGACCGAAACAGACCGAAAAAAACTTTTTTACGAATTTAAAAACACCTTACCAAGAAAAAGTTGTATTCTTACCTAAAAAATCGGAGTACGCACCTGTTTTTTTGGCCAATAATGTATGGTAAAAATACAACTTTTTCAAGGTAAGGTGTTTTGAAATTCGTAAAAAATAAATTTTCGTCCTGTTTCGGCCTACCCTAATGTATAATGCTGGATGCAACGTGGTCTCTACGATCACCCGTTAAAACTAATTGCCTGCATGCATCGAAGCAGTGTTGCCAGACATTGAAAGTCAAAGCGCCAACTTACGAATAAGACCTGGGCAACAAAAATGCTATCAGCGCCAACGTCGGAATGGCAAAATTAAAATACCGGAAATTCATTTCTTATGATGTTTAATTCTCCAAATGGATTACAAACACGTAAATGCATAAACCATATTAATTTTTATATAGATAAAGACATTTTTTTTCATTGTTAACAATTTTATTAAATAAAATGTACAAAAATAAATACTCATTATTATTACTATGGACACTGGTTGCCAATAGAAAATACGTTAAATATAGGTAGCTGCCCAGATTGCAATTCAATTTTAAATTTTAAGAATAATAAAGCAAAACAGCTAAAATTAAAAGAGCAATTAATTTATTTTAAATCGCCCAAATTGCAATAAAGCATCCAATCTGGCATCACTGCATCGAAACGAGGAACGAGGTCACGGGCGGTCACGTGGCAGGGGGTGGAGCCTCAGAGTACTTCCGTAACGTAACATAAAATAACGCCAAGTTTTGTTTAACCCCGTTAGGGTCGGTTTATAAATGTCTGGTTAAAGTTGCAGTTAGTTATCTGGCAGATAATTTCCATGGATACCATTGTTCTCACAACGATCGATGTATAATTTAACTGTCAGATTAACTGGAACTTAACCAGAGATTGATAAACCGGCATAAATTAATAAATTATGACAATACAATAATTTTCAGATTTAGTATACCATTTACTGTCTGTCCACTTTAAGTTGGCGGAACTAAGGAATTTTGTAGTTTAGATATTAAAGAATTGTCGTACTGTGTGCTTTTAAAACAGATTTTATATTATAAATAATACTAGTACATATTATATACTAGTATTATTTATAATATAAAATCTGTTTTAAAAGCACACAGTACGACAATTCATTAATATCTAAACAACAAAATTCCTTAGTTCAGCCAACTTAGAGTGGACAGACAGTACATATGTTATCATTTTACAAGAAAGGCACTTTATTTTAACGATTGTATAACATTTGACGACTGTCAACTAACTTAAAACTAACTTCAGCCCGTGACAAAAAACCTTAGACTGTTACTAAAATGTCATAAAGCCACAACTTGTCAATGTGTATTTAATTGGTCACTTAGGTCCGTACGCAGAAACGTTGATTTATTTATACCAACTGATTTAGCATATCAGTGGATATAGGTTTTTGCACGACATGGCAACGTAGTAATTTTCCTTAAAAACTGATGTTTTATAAAATAAATTTCGATTTCTATACATTGACATTTTAAATTAGACATAAAAGAATTAAAATTTTATCAAGATTTATTTGACATTTGTGACATTAGCTTTTAACCATGAAAAACAGTTTCGCTAATATAATTCATGGTTTACTAGATTTGTTTTTTGGCCAATAAAATCATCTAAAATGTAAATTGGTTGATATAATTTATATCAGTCGTTAACGACTGATGAAAAAATAAATTCAGAAGGTAAACATACCTATAACAAAGATATAATTAAAAAATAAAAAAATTTTAAAGATAAAATTACTACCATTTTAATTACCTATATCAAATATCTTTGCTGTTTTTTGGTTTAATTGTAAAATAAATTATTTTAAATAATAAGGTATCTACCCCTAATATTGAACTTGGGTGAAAATATTTATTGATTAATTTTTTTTTATTAAAAACATACATAGATAATTAAAAAAAAACTATTTAATAAATAATAAGGATTATAAAATAAAACAAAAATTGTGTTTAAAAAATATTTGTCTTATTTTTAAATACTTTTAAAAATTTTTAAATTTTAGACCATGTTCAACTTATTTTTTCTTTTAAATTTTTAAATTATGTGCTTGCTCTTCAAATAGAAACAGTAGGTAGAGGGGACTAGAGAGGAAATTTACACTCTATTTATTTTTCGACTCAGAAATATAGGTAGGTACTATTAAACATAAAAGAAAATGAAATTGAGGGAAAACATAAGTAGATATTTCAAATTGAATATACATATTATAATATTATCAACAGTTTTTGCCAGTAATACAAGTTTAAAAGGCATTTCATAAGAAAATAAAAAATACACCCTGTAGGTAAAAACAATTGTTTTTGCTCAAAACAGGCACAGTGTATAAAACTATTTTTTTATATTTTTGATTCAAATTGTTTTTATTATTTGTAATATTTATTTGACAAATAACTAAAAATATGCTCTGAAACAATATTTTTATTTTTAAAATAAAATACACAGGGTAAAAAAATCTGGACTGGAACAGTTAAATTTTAAAATTTAATTTATTAAAATAACAGTTTTAAAATTTGTGTACCTATATTTTTCAATATAAATTATTTAAAACACATAGTGTATAAGTCATGCATAATTTTTTTCATTGGGTTTAATTTAACCTTTTAGAAAAGCAGGGGTTCTTGCCCCATTTCCAGCAAGGGTGTAGCCAGGATTTTGTTCAGGGGGGCAGGCAAGGGTAAACTATAAGCATGCTACAAACAGTTTCGATACTTCTCCCTCCTTTTGATTAAAAAAGTTTATTCTGAAGCCATAATTCATGTATACCAACTAACATATGTTATCCTCCAGAGTTTGTTTCTTAATTTTTTTTATACGAGTAGTCGTAGTCTTGTCACAAATTTTAAATGTCTTTTTCCCTCCCGATGTCTTTGGCATCATTGCATTTATTTCCCTAAACATTTACCTAAAAAGGTGTTATTGGTACCTGTAAAAGAATAGGTAAAAAAACATTGCCTTTTAGAAACAGGTGCAGTATTCCTTTATTCGTAATATATTTATATATATATATATATATATATATATATCTCTCGGATTCAGATAGAACATGAAAAAATAAGATGACACGTTCCTATACATTTTTTTCCTACTGGCCATCCTTACGGAGACATGGGCCCCGAAAGGACTCCCCTGCAAATTGGTTTTCCTTGAATAACTTTTAAAGTACTAAATATAATTTAATAAAAATTTAATATGATGGACCCTGGTGAGGACCTCTTAAAATAGTGTCATTGAAACATGTTTTGCTTTTTTGTTTACCAGGAGCGGACTAAGTTTTACTTTTTAATGCTTAAATTTTGAACACCCCGTATGACAAAGACTTAAAAAAACTAAATCTGCATAGCTTGAACCTTAAACTAAAATAAAGGTACTCTTGTTTATTGTCAATAAAATGAACCGTTTTCGAGAAAAAGAATAATAAACAAATTCATGTTTTATTTTTTAATAAAAAGGACCATAAAAAAATAATATAACGTATTGTTGCAAACCTTAAATTGAAGGACGATAATTCGAAACAATTAATTAAAAACTTTATAAGAGGGTTCAACATGGGTTCCGTGAACTCTGATACATTCGCGGGCACGATGAATTGAGGACTGCTTTACCCGCCAGAATAACCCAGAATTGTTTCTTATCATATCACAATAAAACGTGATTATCTGTAGAAGTTCCTCCCTAGTATCTATCGGAGTGGAATACACCAAGTTTTTTAGGTATCCCCACAGGAAAAAATCCATCAGCCTAAGGTCGGGAAATCGAGGAGGCCAGTCAATAGGTCCTTCTCTACCTATCCAACGGTTTGGATAAACGTTATTCAACTGCTCCCGCACAGCAACGCTGAAATGAGGTGGTGCCCCATCGTGCAAGAAGTACGTGTTTAAGCGGGTTTCAAATGGTAAGGGCTGGAAAGAATAGTGCAAACTGCATTCTACAAGGAAAATCTTCAGAAATAAGTTTATGCACTTTTTGCATATGATAAGGATATAACAGCTGTTCTTAAAGAACATCATGCACTATTGTTTTCGACGTATTAAACTGTGCTGATAATTTTCGAGTGCTCGTTGAAGGAGTGCCATCTACAGCATTTAAAATATTTTTCAAACTTACCTAAAATTATGAAGAAAGTCAGTAATATTACTTTAATAACTGAAATTGTCCACAACTCTCTCTAAGACGTTGGTCAATTCGTTAAAGTTTCTTCTGATTTCGAATAATAAGAAGAGAATGGTGAACAATTTCATTTATTAAAGTAATATTATTGACTTCCTTCATAATTTTAGGTACCTACATTTGTAAAAAAAAGTTTTCTTTTCACGGATGAAGCAGGATTTACCAAAAAAGGTATGGGCTGATGAAAATCCTCATGCTACTATTGTTTCGCATTTTCAACATCAGTTCCAACCAATTAATACGTGGGCAGGAATCATTGGCAATATTTTGATTGGACCATTCGTATTTCTGGCACGATTGAATGGACAACTTTTTTGGAGTTTCTCCAAAACGCTTTTCGGGATTTAATAGAGCCCTTACCACTTGAAACCCGCCTAAACATGTACTTCTTGCACGATGGGGTACCACCTCATTTCAGCGTTGCTGTGCGGGAGCACTTGAATAACCTTTATCCAAACCGTTGGATAGGTAGAGGAGGACCTATTGACTGGCCTCCTCGATTTTCCGACCTTACGCTGATGGATTTTTTCCTGTGGGGATACCTAAAAAAAACTTGGTGTATTCCACTCCGATAGATACTAGGGAGGAACTTCTACAGATAATCACGTTTTATTGTGATATGATAAGAAACAATTCTGGGTTATTCTGGCGGGTAAAGCAGTCCTCAATTCGTCGTGCCCGCGAATGTATCAGAGTTCACGGAACCCATGTTAAACCTTCTTATAAAGTTTTTAATTAATTGTTTCGAATTATCGTCCTTCAATTTAAGGTTTGCAACAATACGTGATATTATTTTTTTATGGTCCTTTTTATTAAAAAATAAAACGTGAATTTGTTTATTATTCTTTTTCTCAAAAACGGTTTAATTTATTGACAATAAATAAGAGTACTTTTATTTTAGTTTAAGGTTCAAGCTATGCAGATTTAGTTTATTTTAGTCTTTGTCATACGGGGTGTTCAAAATTTAAGCATTAAAAAGTAAAACTTAGTCCGCCCCTGGTAAACAAAAAAGCAAAACATGTTTTAATGACACTATTTTAAGAGGTCCTTACCAGGGTCCATCATATTAAATTTTTATTAAATTATATTTAGTACTTTAAAAGTTATTCAAGAAAAACCAATTTGCAGGGGAGTCATTTCGGGGCCCATATCTCCGTAAGGATGGCCAGTAGGAAAAAAAATTATAGGAACGTGTCATCTTATTTTTTCATGTTCTATCTGAATCCGAGAGATTTCCCACATTTTCCCGGACACCCTGTATATATTATTTATATTTTATATGTATTTTATATATATTCGAGTATATATTTATATATAATATAAATTATTAATTAATAGTTGACATTTCTTTGCGGCCGGGACCTACAATTGAGCGAAGCACAAAAAGATACTTCTCAGCCGAATCACAACGATACATAAAACCATGGAGCCTACACAAGGTCCTAAGATAACGCTACCAAAACATCAGATATCAATACGCATCGACAATCAGCGCCGCTGGTGGTGAAAAAAAAGGCTATTAAAAGTAGAAAGTGAGGTTAGGTAGATATAAAAGTAGTCGAATTTTTTGATTGGTTTACACCGGTTTTTACAGACTAGGAGAGGTAAACAACTTTACCCGATTGGTCCAAATTATTTTTATAGTCTAGGCGATAATCAATCAATAGTAGTTAGTGTTGACAATAATAAAGTTTAAATTTTATGAGCGATCGCATCGCCGCGTTTTATTCAAGTTTTAATTTAAACGAATGACAAATAAAACTATCAAAAATTGACATAAATATTATATTTATAGGTACCTATATACCTATAGCATCCTAAAAAATGAAGGCATGTTACACTGCGCAGTTATTTCGTTTTTTGTTTTTTACTACAAAGTTTGTAGACTAATTTTTGATATTTGATATAAGTAAAATCTCAGTTAATTCTTTTTTGAAACCTTCTACTTTAACTGCTGGATTTTTATTAATTAAGCTATACAAATAAAAACAGGGTGGGATTAGAATGCCGAGAATTATATTATAATATTAATAAATTCTACTTTAACTGCTAGATTTTTATTAATTAAGCTATACAAATAAAAACAGGGTGGGATTTTTTGGGGAAAAAAGTCAATTTTATTTAAAAAATACAAAATGGTCAATTACCTAATGTAATCTATAAAATAGGCATGCGTCACATATATATTGAAAAATATGCTTAATCGTAGAATTTCATAAATAAATAATGGGTAATATTTAGTGACTAGACAAAATATGTGAATGGATACTTTATTTCGGAACTGGAATTTAAAATTTTTAACCTAAATTATCATACATTAGCTTACACACAAAATGTATTCATATGTAAGTTATGACCGATGCATGTAGAGATAGATATATGCTGAATATTTGAAACAGGTCACATTATTGACAATGTTGAATACCAAATTGGTAATATTCATAATATGCATGTTATCTACAATTTATCAGATAGACGTTGAACCATTAAGCCAAAAATGAAGTAGAATACGTAAAAATATAAATACAAAAATATTAAAATTGATTTTAATAAAAAAAATGTTTATTTTTCTGTATCACTTATAGTTTAGCTTGTACAGCCACTCTTTCACGTAACTCTAATAGTATAGTTATTAGTAATAAACTGAATTTTTAAGTATTTGACACTGAGTGGCTGTACAATCTAAACTATAAGTGATACAGAAAAATATTTTTTAACAAATTTGTAGGGCTCAACATTCCCTACAAAATTGTCATATACGTTTTTTATCTAAAATCAATAGTTTAGTCTCCAAATACGATTTACTGCTATTTTAGAAGATTTTCGAGTAGAACGACAAATTGTGAAGAACATATTCAACTTACAGACGAGCTTAAATAGACATTTTTGAAGATAATTTCATCCTGTATAAAGATTTTAGAAGCGAAATTCGAAAAAAATATTCTTACTGTACGAGCGTAAGGAGAAAAGAAAAAAATTGTGTTTTAATGGTTTTTAAAGAAAAATATTTAAAAGTTGAATAGCAACGGCTCAAAATAAAAATTAAGAGCTTTGTAATAGCTTAAAAATTTTGTTTCCTGACCGGTTACAAGATTTTCAGGTGGGACTTTGAAAAAAAAATGTCGCTCTAAAATAAAGCACCCTAATAATACCTATGTGGTCCGATTCTAACCCAGGCGGTTCTGAACCAGTAATTTTCATTTTACGTAATTTTAATAACAATTTTCTATAGTAAAATTAAAAAAGTATTTTATTAAAATATCACTGGTTAATAGCCATTTTGCCTTAGAGTGGCCAATAACTCATGTTTTTTCGATATGTAATTTGTATAATTATACATATATATTGTATTATATATGAATCGGTGAGAATAAGAACAGTACATGTCCAAATGTTTGAATGTTGAGAAAATAAAATAATTTGTTTATTTTGTTTATTAGGAATTTTTCAGGTTCAAAAGTACAGACAAGCTGTGGTGTATGAGTTTAGACCTCCATTAAACCAAAAATATTTTTTTACCACGAGCATGCTTTATTATACACAAAAAATAAACTTGGACTTGTACTGTTCTTAATCTCAATAACATTCTAAGACATAATTCTTATAATGATCTTTAGAATTTTGTTTCAGAATTAAAAAAATAAAACATCACGATGTGGTAAAGCATTTTTATTGATAAAGAGCATTTTTTTTTAAACAAAAAGCATTATTATTGATTTAAAATCATTTTATAAAACAAAAATATTAAATCAGTTTTGGATTTCGGCATCATCATCCGAATTAGTGCTTGGCCAGGATGTTGCATGGTGGTAAAACTCTAGGTATTCTCCCTGTACTTCAATATACTTTTTTATAATTTATTTTCTTTTCATTACATGGTAGTCCAGTTCTTTTTTCTTTGACATTTTTTCCAGATGTAGACATATAAAAATCACCACGCTGACGTGCAAACTTTCTATAATTAATGTTTCATCGTTCTGGATTTTTCCTACGTTTTTTACCGTCTTGTGTCATTTTCGCTACTACCAGATGATAATATTGTTGTATTTTACACTTAAACAGAATGAAATACCAACTGACAGCTTGTATGAGCATAACCACCTTAAATTTTTGGTATGTATATGATGTCCATAATCAACAACGACAAGTCCAGGAGTCCACAGTTAGTTCTGACAAACACCTTAACAAGCCGGTTTTAAAAATGTTCTTTTACTCCTTCGATACCGCTTCGAATTTAAAACAAAATGGCTATTTCAAATGAAAATGTCAAATTTTGGACTGTTCTTATTTTCACCGATTCATATATAATACAATATATATAACTTATAACCATATTTTATTATATCATTCTGAATAATGTTATGGGTCCTAATAAAAGTAAAAATATTTAAACAATTATTATGTTTTTATAAAGTTATTCCCTCTTAAAAATACAGTTTTCAACAAAATAAAAAGTTTTTTATCCAAAAAGAGCTTATACACAAGCAATGTTAATTAAATTTACAAAATTTGTGGGTCCATCTACATCTAAATTTTAATTAAATAAAAATTGCCAAAAATGGCACTCAAAGCAACCGCAAGTGTCAACATTTATATTTACATTTAGCTAAATTTTTTTGTTAAAACTAGACCAACATTTTTCCTTTTGCAGCACATTGAATTCTAAAAATTGTCGAATTTTGTCTAAAAAGGATTTTATTTTGTTAAAAACAGGATTTTTAAAGGAAATTACTTTATAAAAGTGTTTAATTTAATATTTCCATTTTAATTATAACGATGGGCATAAAGCCCAACCAATAATCCTCGGACAATGTATTTATCTTAAAAAATATTTATACGAATTTTATTGTTTGCATATAAAAAAATAGTTTTTTTACAATATCGCAAAAACAAGAGCTGATTAAGCAAAATGACGATTATAAAAATTTTAAGGAGGCTAAGCCTTTCCTGCCTCCTCTTACAAGCCGTCACTGATTTTATTTGTTTAATAAATAGTTTTTTATTAACTTTTTGGATTTTTTTAATCAATGGGTAAAATAAGAGTAAGGGCCCTTCTCCTTTATCCGGGCTTGGGACCGGCAGGTTAAATATACTTGGAGGAGTTAACCTTCCATAACATAATAATATATAAATACCTATAATTTCCCAAACCAGATATAGTATTTAAATAAATAAAAATGCTAAAAACAAATTTATTTACAAACAGGGGAGAACTTACCAGTATGTTCTCCCCTAAGATTCACTTACATCTTGAAGTTCCAAGAAGACCCTGCATGTCGGGCTGTATGAGTATGAGTATGAGTATAAGAGACGTATAAACAGCCCCATTTCCTCTTGACTCTCGAACCCCGTACAGGCCTATGTTTACTTACGCCGATTTTTGTTCTTCCCCAGCAACTGCACGGCTTCACCCGTGTTTGCTGGGTGCGAATGTCCATTGCGTTCCGTACTGTCCCCTATTTGGGGCTCGAGAGCGAGATGCGAATAGTTTTAATATATATATATATATATATATATATATATAGCCATTCCCGGGTTCGCCGAGCCTATGCTATACGCTCAGTGGGGTATGGAGGAGGGACGGGAAGGTGTTGGTTTTTGGGGGACAATTATGCCGACTTAAAACTAAGTACGACGCGGAATCCCCCTAGACCAGTCGATTATTACTCCAAACATTTGGGATTACTATTTGGAGTTCGGGAGTTGTTATTTCGCTGCAGGGGTGAAGTTTCCTAGTCGAGGTCTTCGTCTTGTTCGTTATTATCATTGCCCATGTCCTCAGTCTTGATGCCAAAAACCATCAATAGATAGTTCAGTCGCTGGGTGTAACTTGTAGCTTTAAGTGTTTTTTTTTAATTGTTTATTGCCGCAGAAGTGCGAAATTTCTAACAATTTTTTTATTATTAGTTATTGTGTTGCCCAAGCACGTTTTGTGGTAGAGTTTTGTCTTTTTTTTCTTTAATTCCAAAATTAAGTAATGCATTTATTTATTAGTTAAACAAATGACAAGCCCAATTATTCTGTTATCTAATGTTTACAAATCCAGTAGAGTTTGATTATTATGCTTTTTTTTTAAACTATGTTAAGATTATATGATTAATGTGTTAGTTTATTCTGTGTGTCTAGTGTTTATTATTGGTCTCGTTTGGATTTGCCTTATTTGTTGTTGACAGCTTTATTGGTCTACGCAGTGTGCCTTTCTTGAGTTTTAAAGATATCGTCGTGTTTAATTTAAATTGCAGATTATGTGTTAGGTCATGAATATGCTTAAGGATACTTAAGGCCACCTCCCTTCTTGATTGACCTCCTTTGTTTGTCCAGTGTAAAGCGTCCAATGACAGGTGGCACTTAACTCATTCATCACCTAACACTTCACTCTTCATTGACCGTTGCACCATTTTAGTTTAGTTTAGTTTGCACTCTATGAAAATTGTTTGTTTCACTATAATTGGTTTGCACATTTTAAAAATTATTGTTGGTTTTAGTCTTTAACCTTTTACGTTTCAAGAGCACTCGCTATCGCGTGGTCCCTTCTCAAGTGCTGGAAGCTGACTGAAGACCCTGCATTTCGGGCTGTAATGTAAAAATTAGAAAAGGAAGGGTAAAAAAAGAAAACAACAGATAATGAAGTTAAAAATAGATTAGTGCCGGTGCTCAACAACGTGCTCCACGTTAAAAACGGGTTTTCACGGATTACCGATGTGCCCGAGACAAAAATCAAAAGTACCTTCAATATCCATCTACCATTTTAATTAAATTTAACAATTTGAATATTGTCAAATTGAAGTAAATTGGGTCTAAATAAAAGGAATAAAAAAGGAGGGTTTTATAAGAAACTTCTGGACGCCAGGTTTCATGGGATGATCACTTACATCCTAAAGTTCCAAGAAGACCCTGTATGGCGGGTCGTAATGTAAAAATTAGGAAAGGTAGGGTGGGAAAAGGAACCTACAGATAATGAAGTTACAAATAGATTATTGCCGGTGCGCAACAACGTGCTTTACGTTAAAAACGGGTTTGCACGGATTACCGATGTGCTCGAGACAAAAATCACAAAGTACTTTCAAGATCCATCTACCGATTTAATTTAATTTGACAATCTGAACATTGTGAAATTAAACTAAATTGGGTCTAAATAAAAGGAATAAAAAAGGACGGTTTTATAAGAAACTTCTGGGCGCCTGGTTTCATGAGATGATCTCTATCTAAAACATACTTAAATATTATACAACAAATGAAAAAACATACTTTATTAGATGTATACTTACTATTTTTATAATATATGTTGAGCCTTAGTCCTTGGATCTCTTTAAAGTCCTTCCATGTCGGGTCGTTACTCTGAAATTAGGAAAGGAAGGGTAAAAAAAAGGAAAAGAGTGATAATGAAGTTACAAATAGATTAGTGCCGGTGCGCAACAACGTGCTCCACGTTAAAAATGGGTTTGCACGGATTACAGATGTGCCATAGACAAAAATCAAAATGTACCATCTACCGATTTAATTTATTTCATCAATCTGAAGACTTTAAAATTAAACTAAAATGGGTCTAAACGAAAGGAATAAAAAGCAGGGTTTTATAAGAAACTACTGGACGCCTCATAGAATGATCACTATCTAAAACAGACTATTATACAACAAATGAAAAAACATACTTTATTAGGGGATGATAACTTATTACACATTTTTAAAGTTTAATGTAAAAAATTAATTTATTACAGTTTATTATTATTTTACGCACCATTAACGACAATACTGACGCACAAACGTACGTGACTTCAATATATAATAAATGTCCAGGTTTGGTGAGCCATGACATGTGTGACACTATTGGTTCTGGTCCAGTAATTCGTAAAGTAAATGATTAATTTAGGTGTCTAAATGCAAAAACAAAAACATTTTGACATTTAAGCCAGTAATACAAATTTTTAGTCAATGACAACATTTTAAGACATATGGCAATGCGGACCGTTACCTTCGGGGGCCCTGGGCTAAAGCTGTTTGGGGGCCTATAAAAGTTTGGATTTTGTCAAAAAGTTTACTTATATGTAGGGTTGGGAAAATTTCACTTTTTGCTTGTACTTGAAATTTCACTTAAAATTTTCATGACATTTATGAAATTTATTAAAATTTCCTTAATTTCTGAAATTTCATGAAATTTATGAAATTTATTGAAACTTTCAATAAATTTCAATCACTTTAATTGTAATATATTAATATTGAAATAAGCCCACTCGGGGACCATGGCAAATTGCCTCTCTTACCTCCTAGTAGGAGGCTCCTACCCCTCTGTGGGCCCCTGCACCAAATATTTTTAAAATTACTAAAACTAAAAGAGATATAGCACTTTTTGGTAAGCTAATGAGATTGTGCCACTTTCATTGTTTTATATTTATATATATTTATTATTTTTAAATATTTTACTGAAATTTTTCGAAAATTGAAGAAACTTCATCAAAATTTTATGAGCCAAAGGCATTTTTTATCCGTTTTCCGATGAAATTATAGCAAAAGTAAAGGTTTAAATTAATCATTACTTTAAAAAAAAATTTAAAGTCTGATTTAATTTACAAATTAAATTGGTAACTGAATTAAATTACTTAAATTAATTTATGCATATAAGTAACAATAATTACTTATAGTGTATTCAAATCCAAGCCGAACTAAACAAAAACGCCCAGACGCTTGATAACTCGTTCTTATTGGTTGATTCGGAATCTGTTGTAAATTATTATTAAAGGTCCCAGGGGAGGCCGCATGTGAAATTTATGCGAAATTTTCAGTAAATTGCGAAACTTTCAATGAAATTTCTGAAACTTTCACAGGCAATGTTGAAATTTTCGGATTGAAAATTTCATTTGAAATTTTCAAAAATTTCACTTTTCCAACTAAGTGAAATATTTCAAGTTTGAAACTTTCAAAGTTGAAATTTTCATTTGAAAATTTCAACTGTCCCAACCCTACTTGTAACAACTTTTAAATTGATGCAATTACATAAAAAAGTAAATTAATTTTTTGGAGGGAATGACCTACATAACAAACATAAATAAAAAATAAATATAAAATGCATTACTTTTATTAATTAACAAGTACACTCAAATTTTTTTTAAATAAATATAACAAAAAAAGTAGTTTTTCTTAATAAAGTAAAGATTCCTATTCGTACAACAATTGCTTTTGTTATATTTTTTATAAAAATTATTAATCTACCAACGATGCTTGCAGTAATAGCATTTGCATTAATTATAAAGTAAATTTTTGTTGTGTGTATAAAAATAACACTCTTCCAGATTCAGAAGCGCATTGATAAATATAGTTATTATTAAAAACAGTTCTATACCGTTTACAAAAACGTTTTGTAGTACGCATTAATGAAACCCTAATGGTATTATTCATAAAAATTTTGTCAATTTTACAAATCCCTTTTCGTATAAAATAAAACTTTTTTATAATATTATTAAAATTTATGTAAATTTAACAACAAATTAGTTGTTAATTCAATAAACTATTTTCATTGTAACAATGGTCACATTTTAAACCTACTGTTGGGTGTTGGGTAGTTTTTTTTAAATAATTGCAAGGCATTAATTGCCATTAAAGCAAATTATTTATTATAACAAAAAAATTAGCTCATAGTATATGTACAAAATAAAAAAAATATGAACTCAAGGATAAGTATACAATTTAACATAGGTATATTTTTATACCAATATATATTTTTTAATATAACTAAAATTATTAAAAAAATTATTTGCACAAAAATATTATAGGTATGTAGGTAAAATAAAATATTTTAATAATTACACGCGGTGTTAATTTTGTTTATATGTAAATAAAATTAATGCCGTGTAATTGAAATATTATATTATTATTATTATTATAAAAAATGTACATTTTGAATAAAAGTTGTCTCATATCGTCCTCATCATCATATAAGGGCTTATCTTATAGGTTACAATTTTATAGAGCATGTTAAAGATTTAAAGTTTTGAGCTAATTTAAATGATTTTTAAACTAATTTTAATATAAAATGTCTTATTACAAAATTTTGCTAGGGAAATCTTCCGATTTTTTGAGATAGATACAGGTACTTTAACTTAAAAACTTAAATTTCTTACAAAATAAGCAATGCAAGAAGCAAATATTTCTTACCATTTTACTTCATTTTTACTTAAAAAAGTTTTATTCACAAAACGCAAAATTAACTTTAAAAATGTAAAAAAATGTTTAAAGGCTTGCAAAAAACCAACAGTTGCCAGTTTTAAATATTTATCCCACAATTAATATTTTTCCTCTGAATTAAAGTTTTTTGGTTTCTCTATACCTTTTGTTGAATTAAAAAAACATTATATGGTGCTCACGAATATAAAAAAATTAAAAATTAATAGACAATAGACAATAGACGTTTGTAAAATAAAAGTAAATTGTCGTGTATTGTTGTGAGCCCAACCCAACCCAAGCCAAGTTGTCTTCTGGGTCTAAGCAAGGATTTGTCCTATGTAATTGCCTAAAAGGATGTCAAACGAAGGCATGTAGGTGCATAAAATTAAATATAAAATGCAATTTAAAATGCGACAAGAGCTATTTTTGTAAAAATAAGTAATGTTTGTTTTTTAAGCTCGTTTCTTTATCTTTTTTAAATGTAGTAACATATAATTTATGTTATACCGATGCGTTTAAATAAATGATTTTTTTATTTATATTCATTGTTTTATTTAAAACGCATTCTGAGTAATGCAATAGCTAAAACGCGACGTGGGCAAACGAAATGCCCCGCAATGCAAAACAAAAACCCGCGAATTTTTTGTCGTGGGTAGCATAGTTTACCCAAAACGCGTTCTGTTTAATTAGCTTTTCTCAATGTTCGAAAAAAACGTCTCTAATCGCAGTAAACTACTATACCCATAACGCGTTGTGGACAAAAAATTCGGGCAGTCAGCGAATAACATATATATACTTTTTTTTAAACATAGTCATGTATTTAAAATGTGTGTTTAAATTTGTAAACATATTTTAATCTTGTATAAAATATTTCGTACAATTGCGTATATCGAATTATAAGTTTAATTTGTGTACCTAACTTTTAAAAAAATATAGGATATTGTTAGCCAGTCGCTGAATTACTTTACTAAGAAGCAAAAATCAAATTTGATATTAAAAAAATCAGTGAAATTTTTCGAAGGGGAGCGATGAGGAACGATAGATACAGTTTTCAATTTAAGGATGTAAATTAGTACAAATTAAATCGAAAATATGGATTCTTTTCATTTCGACGCGATCTAATTTAGATAAGACAGCGTCCCCAGTGTAATAGCTTTAAGGTTGATCGAAAAGGGGCCGCCAAAATTCAAGACCCCAACGATAAACTCACTACGTAGCAACGCGCTGCCGACAAAAAATGTTGAACAATTCATTCACAAAATACATTTAAAAATCATTTGGTTACATCTTTTACAGTACTTAAAAAATGGTGTGGGATTAGAAAATCGCCATAACTTCCTAAAAATAACAATCTTCTTTATTATATCTTCTTTTATAAAAGACCTACGTACAAAGTTGGCATTGCTTCGTGCATTACTATGGTACTAGTGTTACACTAGTAGTGTATACACTTCCGTATCTTTGATTTGCTCTGTCTTCTTTGTTAACACAAAGATTATAGATAAAAAGTCGATAGTTTTCTTGCGACAATCGCCTTTTCTCACTCCTTGGCGAGTTTTGGTGATTCGGAGATTTATCGCATATTATATCTTCTTTTATAAAAGACCTACGTACAAAGTTGGCATTGCTTCGTGCATTACTATAGTACTAGTGTTACACTAGTAGTGTATACACTTCCGTATCTTTGATTTGCTCTGTCTTCTTTGTTAACACAAAGATTATAGATAAAAAGTCGATAGTTTTCTTGCGACAATCGCCTTTTCTCACTCCTTGGCGAGTTTTGGTGATTCGGAGATTTATCGCATATTTTTTTAAATAAATCTACCTAAATTTTAACAGAAACATTTAGAAATACCTATAATAAATTATTGTGCCAATTTACAAAAAGTCTATAGGTACCTATACATTTAAAATTCATTTGGTCTAATATTCTCCAAGGCCTTAACATATTTTCCATTTTCATTATAGAGTAAATGAATTTGTTTTTAATCTAAATCAGTTGATCTAATAAATCTTTATTAGTTTAGAATCTAAAGATATTTTACGAGTTTTTAATAAAACTAGGTTGAGACGTTGTAATTTTGGTATATTGTCTTCTATTATCTAAAGACATTTTTAGTAATAGATTGCACGGGGCATTAACTACTAAAAGAAAAATGAATAATTTAAAATCATAGGAAATATGCACAATAACTGCTCATGTGATTATAAAATCGTTAAAAAGCAATTAATATCAAAATAAAACTTATAATGGAAAATTAAATGCAATTAAAATTAAAAATCGTGAATATTTTTTAATTAAACGCTGTTCCAATTATTTACCCTAAAACATGTTTTATCCCTTCTTCATCTAGTGTATACTATTGACTGAATCACAACTACATTTTTTTTATTTGTTTTAGGTAAAATTTGGTTCAGATCAACTGGATTTTCATAGAAATGTAAGCATAGCATGCACCGCTTTCTCAAAAACAGTTTATTTAAATATTATGGCGGGATCTAGAGGTGTGGAGGCCCTGGGGCAACAAGGGAGGCTCCTAATTAGTTTTCAAATAGTTTCAATCATTTATTTATTTAGTCGTATGGCACAAAAATATAGAACATGCAATCACAAATCAAATCACACAATAAGTAAAAAATCTTTAAATTTAAGCCTCTCTTGCGAATGGTACCTTGCGAGCCTTTTTCAACCAAAAATCTTTGATGATTTCGCTGAAATCCAGCTCCCGCAGTAAATCACTTTCAATGTTAAGTAGGAATAACTTTGATAGGCGGTTTTGCCCATCGTAGTTCTTAGCCTATTTTTTATAATTTTTATTTTTGAAAATGAGCGCTCTCCAGTGCAATTTGACACCATCAAAACCAAGTACATTCGCAGTGTGATTTCGTTGTTTGGGAATGTAGCTCTGAAATTTAGAATCTCAAGAATTTGATAATAGAACAGCTCCTTAGATAGGTCTTTTCTATAGTCTGTTTTGTATAAGTTCATCAAAGATACAAATTGAACCAACTCATTACCAAGACTAGGTTCTAAATCATCTTTGTAAACTTTTACCAATTCATCTGCTGCAGCATACAAATTTGCAGAATCCATATCCTCTAAATTATTAAGAAATTCAAATTTTTAACGTAAGCATGCAATCTTTTAGTAAGAGAAACACATAGCTGATCAATCACTGGAATAAAACCTGACAATTTTATCTTTGTGTGACAAGTTAGCATCTTGTGCTTTCATATAATCGAGCGGATCCAACCTCACATTTCTAGTTCTGGTGCGAGATTGTATGTACTGGTTAGTACTTGATATTCCTTTAGCAGCTTCTTCGTATTTGTCAAACTCGTCTCTTTTGGATTCAACAAATAATTTCAGTGATTTCAATGTATGCATTGCAGACTCAAGAGTCATCTTCGGGTCATGCATGATCTTGTTTGTAGCGTAAAATGGCTGCAAAATGTCTTTCCAAAAGATGGCAAATAGAGCGGGTTTGAGACAACTCATCTTCTCCAAAAGATGCTCATATTTGCTCATATTTGCAGCATTATTGGCCGCGACAATCAATAATTTTATTTTGATGGTCGCTCAAAAATTTCAGTAAAGCGTTTACTGTGGCTTCACCAGTTTGATCGATCCTTCAATATATCAAATAACTATAGTCAGTCGATATGAGATTCGTCGGGCGTGGAGTCCACTGACACCGAATAATACTTGGATTTTTTAATTCTTGACATTATTTCATCGATTACCCATGGAACTGATCAGTTCTTCACAAATCGTAGACGAAAGGTTTTTTTTTAATAAATTAAATTTATGTGGGGGCCCCTCTCTTGTGGAGGCCCCGGGGGTTGCAATGATTGCCCTCCATTTAATCAGTATCAATATTTTTCATACATACGTAAGTTTTTCGGTCATGTATATTTATAAATAATAGTTTAAATACGTTTACTACAAACCTTTTTTGTTTTAAACAAAATTATTACCAAATCAATTATTCTGTGTTTAAGGTTTATTCGAAAAATAATATAACTTCATCTCTTTTTTCTAAATTTAATAATATTTCTTAAAATAAAATATCTTTTTTTAAATATTTTATAATAGGTTTATATTAACATAAGAAAATTAAAAAACAAACTTAAACATTCTTTATCTTTAACCGTTCTATAATTTTACCTTTATTATTGTCAACACTTACTACTTAAGTAATTAATAATTATCGGCTAAATAATTTAGACCAATCGGGTAAAGTTTTTTACCCCCAGTCTGTAAAAAGGGTTAAACCACTAAAAAATTCTATAATTGTCAGATCTACCTAAACATACTTTCTTCTTTTAATAATAATAATTATTATCTATAATTGTAAACATTCAATTTTTTTTAATTTCTTCAAGAAACTTTCTTGACCCATTACTGGTAATATTCATAAGAAAGAATTGAACCTCGTCAAAGTTTTTTGTTTTGAGTGCGTTCTACCAACTTTAAATACAGTGTTGCCAACAGTAAAATGTTCCAAAAGTAGCTGGCCAAACTTTACTAACGTCATGTGGGTACAGATGAAAATAAGTCTATTTTTCTATAGGTATACAAAGTTTGACGGACACATTTTAGAATAAACTGTAGAAGGATTTAGATAGTACTAATATATTTAAATATATCATCTATTGTTTTATCAGTCTCATTGTTATATATTTTTGGTACATATTTGTTTTTATACATTATTAGGGAGAAGGTAGTTCTTACAGCATAACTGTAACCGTTTAAGGCCAAATCTAATGTATAAAATTTATCCTGTTTCTTGTTTTTGATTTTATCACATTCATAATACTAAATACACGTTCAACGTCAGCGTTGGAGTGTGGTAAACATAGGAGTCTTAGAGCTAAATGTACAAGATCTTTGAATACATTTTCACCAGATGCATGTCTGTATTTATTTACCTCTACCCAAAAATTTTCTGTATTAGTTTTCTCCAGCCAGGGAATAGTACTTCATATATATATATATATATATACTTTTTTCCGGGTAAACTCTTTCTATAAAATAATTATTCTTTAAAAATTATTTCCATTAAAAAAAATTCTAATTAAGTAAAATTTTGACTTAAAGATAATTAATACCAGTAATTTGTAAGATTTTACGATTCCAAATGGTCGGAATGGCCCCTTAACGGTTTCAATTAGCGGGCGCGTTCGAAACGGCATAATCCCTCGGTTACCAGGACGTGTATGTTGTATGCAATTTAATTCGCATTAGGGCGAAATTAATAACATTAGTAGGGCCCGAGCCGAGTTCCAGGAATGACTTAAGAATGTTAACGACATGTACAGTACATTAATTTCCGAACAGTTGGCACTTTCGGCCATACCACAATTTAGAGGCCTTGCTGTAAGAAAAACAGGTTTAACTTTGTATTTCTGACTTTTGAAAAATATTATTCCCATTGTGCGCAAAAGGAAATTGTGTGTTCGTTTATTGGAAATCTTTCAGAGGGCTGGAACGTCTGAAAGGGTGAAGAAGAGTTCAAGAACGGACACCTTAATTTTAGAGAAAACTAAATTATAAAAGGTATTTCCTATGATAGATTCAATTTTAGATATATTTGGTGAGGATGTACTTTTTTATTGAATTTTCACAGAAATACCAAAAAAATATCCATTTCTTCTACAATTTATAAATTTAAATGGTTGTATAATGTAGTACAAAACCAATTTGTTTCTGGTCCCCGGTCTAGGGGGCCCAGGGCTCCCAGCAGGTAGTTTTTTTAAAGACTTGTCTATATTTTTGTCTTAAGTCTATAAAAGTCTATTTTTTTATCTAAAGTCTATAAAGTCTATATTTTCTGTTAAAATCAACTATTAAAAAATAATATAAATATTCACAGTTTTATAAATATCGAAACCACAGTAAACCAAGTGAAACATTCGAAAACTTCGCAGTTTACATTTAAAGTTCCCGCCGTCCAGACCCGAACCGCCCGCCAAAATTATTGCTAGGTTCACACTACCTATATATGCATTTTTCATGAAATTAGTAAGTACCTAGTATCTATCAAAGAACATGTGACAAAGAATGTGTTCCTATTCTATCCCGGACAACATTCGTGATATTCATACGAACATCACGTCGTGATTTTCACAAATTTTATTCATACTGATATCATACGGAAGTCACAGCGTGATAAATGAAAATCATACGAACGTCACGTCGTGATTTTCACAAATTTTATTCATACGGACATCATCCGGATGTCACTGCGTGAGAAATAAAAATCATGTCGTGATTTTTTATGCCATCGCTGTTTGCGATTGACCGATGGCACAAAAAATCATGTTGTGATTTTTTATGCCAACGGTGTTTGGATAATCATTTTTACGCCACGTTCGTACACTAGGAGAAAAATTATGTTGAATCAACAGTTTTTGCGGTTAAATACATTTAATATTTTCTTGGATTTAAATTAACTATATATAGTTAATTTAAATCCAAGAAAATATTGAATGTTAAACTGTTAATTCAATTGTTAACATACTTTTTCTTTCAATGTACGAATGTGTCGCAAAAATGAATATCCAAACACCGATGGCATAAAAAATCATGTCGTGATTTTTATGCCATCGGTGTTTGGATATTTATTTTTGCGACACATTCGTATATTGAGAGAAAAAGTATACCTACATATGTATTGAATCAACAGTTTTTGTGGTTAAATAAAAATATTCAATAGTTTTTTGGATTTAAATTAATAGTTAATTTACATTCAAGAAAATATTAAATGTATTTAATCGCAAGAACTGTTAATTCAATTGTTAACATACTTTTTCTTTCAATGTACGAATGTGGCGCAAAAATAAATATCCAAAGATGTCGGTGCACCGATGGGATAAGAAATCATGTCGTGATTTTTTATGCCAACGGTGTTTTGATAATCATTTTTGCGCCACGTTCGTACACTAAGAGAAAAGTTATGTTGAATCAACAGGTAACAAACTAGGTTTTAAATTCGCAGTTCGCAGGGCTATTACGCATGCACAAATTTTGCTAATATCACACCGTGAGTTCTACATGATATCACTGTGATGAAGCATGTGTATGCACTCAGGATATCACGGCGTGATAAAAAAACTCACGTTGTGATATCATCATGACTTCACCAGGAAATCCCGATTGTTGTCCGGGATGTTTTATCATCCATTCCATAACCCTAAAAAATATGTTCAGACGATAGCAAAGGTAAGTGTATAACTATAGTTTTGATTATTAAAAATTATACATTTATATTATTTAATAAAAACAAAGTTTAAATGTACTGACATAAAAAAAAAATAAATTGAACGATTAAGGAAGGGTGCAGAAATTAAAAAAATGACTAAAATATGTATGGCTCAACTAATGTTTGAAGGAGTGAACCATCCCAAAAAAGAAGCGGGGAAGGTAACTTACAAGATTAGTCGTCTTGCCCAAGATTTAGAAAAATGAAAGGCGAAAATTATAGATCAGCTGCAGCCCACCAAAAAAAAAATATTACCCATTAAATGACTAATGCCAGTGCCTTTTATATAAATGTGATTCTATTTATTATAAGTTATAATTTATTACAGAATTTAATTTTTTTTTGTTATTTATGTATTTTATAACAGTTATGGTTACATGTTAAATTTAATTCAATAAAAATTTATAATTTCAAGTTATCTCTATGTATTTTAAATTCAAATTTAGATCTTTTATCCCAAAAAAGTATACCTCCATTTTATAGTTATTTCGGTAATTAATTTGGTCTATATTTGGTCGTTTATTTTTTATTATTAGTCTCTTAAGTCACTATTTCTCGCAACATGGACTGCTGGGAGCCCTGAGGGGGCCTCAAATTTTATAAAAGTCTTCCAGTCTAATAAAAGTAACAATGAAATTTTTGTTCAGGAAGAGGCATTTAGAGTCCAAACGCAGGCAAAATAAGCATATACCTACTCTCTAAAAATAAATTAGTCAAAAATGACTAGTTACTATGTAGTACAGTTATTAAAGGCTGCTTTTTTACTTATAGCATGGTTAACCATGGGATACCATGATATCCCCAACATTTAACAGCCAATTCTTATGTAAAATTATGCCGACTGTTTTTATTGCATTTATAAATTTACAATATTAATTAATAATTTGTATTACTATGCCATAATATACCTACACTTCATTTTTTAAATTTTAATATTAATATTTTAAACGATGTGTAGGGCGGTCGCTTGGTATACTAGAAGTTGTCAAACTTTTTTATTTTTTTATTTTATAAATTTGTTGTTCCTTTGTTAAAAAGTGTTGCGTTGGTTGGTTTGTTTTAGTTTTATCGTACATATCGAACATAACAAATCTTAAAATTATGACGTTACTCGGGACTGAACTTAAGTCCCGCCTCGGGACGGGAGCCACAGCGTATTTTAAAGTTTAGTTTTATACCCATTACATTACGTATAATTTGATTTGGGGAAGGTCAATTGACCGCTGGGCGATTCCATGATTACTAACGGGACAAAACGAAACAAGACAAAATGTTTTATGGATATTTTTAATATAATATACATATAATATACATATTATGTTGTTCCTATAACAATAATTTTATAATAGTTATTATTACTTAATGTTATGGCTGAGAACTCTCATAAAATTAATATTATAGGAACAACATATCTTCAAAAATCTTCATAAAACATTTTGTTTTCTTTCTGTTGGTCCCGTTAGTAGTCATGGAATCGCCCCGCTACCTATTTGACCTGTCAAAATATATTACATTTTTGCAGCAATTTATTTGGGTTGAATCAACATTATTTATTCATTTTGCAATCAACCCACATCCGTCTTAATTACCCGTGAATCCCAAAATTTCTGCAATAATGCAATATCGGCATTGTTTCAGTTTGGTGGTTCCCCGAGTCATGATTTTGATAGGCTGGAGGGTCGCCAGGCCCTAAAATACAAAAGCCGTACACGACGATATATAGGGCCTGACATTTTGCCCTAAAACAGCCTAATACCAGAAATACGTTTATAAAGCTGGACATAACTTTGTAATACAAAAAATCAGTAAGGCGCCATCCATAAAGTAAGTCACACCTATTTATGGGATTTTATACCCCCTTCCCCCATGTATGCATAATTGCATTATTAAAGCACACGATGTCACAAAGTCTTAACAAAGTCTTAACTTCCTTGTGTGACGTACTGTATGTAAGTATTTTTATTGTACAAATAAATAACAGTTTTGTTACAAAATTAACCAGTTATAACTATTAATTAAACAACAAAAAGCCGGACAAGACCGTAAAAAGCTAAACATGGCAGGCTAAAGCCTGGCAATCATATCGTCAACCTTCCAAAGCTATATCGCAGCACAACAATATCTTATTATTTAATTAATTTTATTTTGGTTAATTGTCCAAAAACAATTTGACCGGTCAATTTCCCTACATATAATGCAAATTAATGTTTTGTAATTAATTTATTTATTGTGCAACCTTTTAGAGAGGTGGAATGAAAACTATTTATCATTTAATTTAGAATAGAAGAACATTGGTTAAAATTGATGCTTTATTGACAATTTAAAATAAAATTTTAAAGTGATCCCATTGTGAAATCACTTATCAATTACGAGATTCGTAAATTTCAATTTAGAGATCCAGACGCAATCCAATTATGAAAAGCAATTAAGTCTCATTGTGTTTATCTCGGTAATTACTATAGCCAAGTATAAATTTTACTTAATTCTGGCGTTTGTTTTGTTTATATACGTGTACGCTGCTGCAGAATTTATCAAAAACCCTTAATTAACAATTATTAATGTTTATTATTAATTTTCGGCATTTCTGTTTATTCTTGCAGCGTTCGTTAAAATCGAACAAGCAAGGCTCAACTAACTAACGATAACTTCATTTGGTAACGTTGTACAAACTACTTCTATAATTAATATTTATAGTGCGTCCATATTTTCTTATCCAATTCCAAATGCGATAGCCGTGTCGTTGGTGGCCTGCCGAGATCTTACTATGTAGTTTTGTGCAATAAAGAAAAGGATCTTCAACAGAGCCAACTTGCACCATTGATTCTCGCTTCCGTAAGTAGCTTATGGTGTTCTTTAATCTAACATTAATCAGCTTCTGATGGCCTTTTCCAACTGATTACTATGCTTTATTACAATTTTATACCAAACTAAGTTTGTTTGTTTGAGTATGGAATATTTATAACGACTTTAGTCCGTTTTTAAAAGTATATTGTTATATTGTTATTTTTTTAATGTTATCAATTTTTTGAACAGTTTCTTTGGCAGGAATAAAGAAATTAATTATTCAATGCCGAAGACCCTATTTTGTTCAGATGGAAAACTTACATTTCAAGTTTAATATTAAGATGAAGACTTGAAACTTGAAATATTTGTTATCATAAAAATTAAAAAAATAAAATAAAATAAGGACCACAGTGTGTCTGCGTAAGTTTTTTTTATATGGGAAACTGTTTTATTATTAGTTTTACGAAAAAGTAACTTATAAAATGTTCTGATTTTTTAAAAAATAATATTAGATTATTAAAACTTAAAATAGTATGTAAAGGGTGGTCATAAAATTGGATAACTTAAAAATATCCCAAAAGAGAACTTTTTATAATAAATTGTACGAAAAAAAGTCACTCCTTATAAAAAGTTTTGCTTTCTAAAAGGATAATATTAGACTTTAAAACTTCAATTGGCTTAAGAGAAAAGTATTTTTTCTGCTCCCACCTTTACACCACACATACCATACCATACACATTGACAAGTTGTGGCTTTATGGTGTTTTAGTCACGGGCTGAAGTTGGTAGCAGGTTTTTAGTCACTTGCTGAAGTAAGTTTTAAGTTGGTTAACAGTTGTTAAATGTAATACAAGAAAAAGTATGCAATTCGTTTATAAACTTTTCTAGAAACTCATTAATTAAAGAATCGCTCGCAAGCTCGCTCTTGCCTAATTAAAACTCGTGACTAAAATGCCGTTTATCAAACTTGATACATAATATACTATTAAAGCAAAATAAAATAAGGAAATGTTGCTTAGTATAAAAGTTAAATCTTATTTTAAATCCATGGCCTCCTATTAAATAATTATTGATATTTATAAAATGAGTAACAAAATCTTACGTCTATGTCGAGGCATTTTTCTCTCATTGTACAAATGTAAATCATTGCATGTAAATCATTATATGTATTTTTGTTTAAATTATTTGCATAAAATGTATGTTATTATCAATTATTACACATTATTACTGGAAAACATAAGATACGAAAAATCGAATTATGTTTGTAGGGCAAATACGTGATAAATAATTAAGAGCTTATGATGATGATGAAATTAAGGATATTTTTCTCTTTGGCCAATTATACATTTTCATATTTTATGACCATGCTATTTTAAGTGTAATATTTTAATATTATTTTTTGAGGAAGCAGAACTTTTTTTTAAATTAATAATAAAAAAGTTTTCCATACATAGAGAACTTGTTATATATTAAAATGGGTTGTTCATTAGAGTCCATAAAGAAGCACCTGAAACTTTTTTTTTCTAAATTCCAAAGACTAAAAATAATGTATAATAAACTTTATCCTACCAAAAAGTATGCCACTGATCGACTAGGAACTTTAGGTTAATATGGTTGCCTAATTTAATTTATTATGTTATGGTTTGTACAGCGTTTCCAAATTCGTCAAAAAAGTTGCCAAACATTGTTTAAATTTAGCTTTATTACAAGAATGATAAAATTAACAATGCAAATTGTTAATTTGGCGTTTTTATTAATTGTTGGTTATATCATTTTTATACTGAAGATAAATTCAAACAAAATCTGACAACTTTTATGACAGAATCTAGTGCATTTCTTTCAAATTTTAGGATATGTGCTCAAATTGTAAATATCTTAACTAAGGGAAGTGCTTTTGGATTTATTTACACAAATTAAATGTTTAAATTTTCACCTGTGAACTGGTCCCAATTTCATGAGTAAATAGAAAGAAAAAAACCGATGAAAAAATTAATTTTGTGGTTATGGATTTTTTAAAATAATTACTAAATCGTATTGGAGCTTTAAGGGCATAAAACTTTTAGTAACAATTTTTTACATCTGGCAACGCGCAGCTACTTTGTTGGTTGGTATCTATGTACTCACAGAACACAAGTGTGCAGAGATAAACCAAGTGTGTAACCAGTGGCGTATCACAAAAAATATAAAAAACTTCTAATGCATATTTTTTCTTTATCTTTGGAAAAATATTTTTTTAAATATTTTTCCTTTACTCCTTATGTCAAAAGGTATTCAGTATTTTAATATATAACATTAATTACATAACACCCTGTATATAACATGGGGGGTAATTTTCATTAAAATGTTTTCATAATTTTTCAAAATCCCAGAGGCATTGATATTTATTCGAAATATTTTTATAAGGGACCCGAATTTGCGAAAAAATAAATTTTTCTGAAGATTAATGGCGTAGCTAAAGCATTTTTTGACCGGGGCAAAAAATAATCCATTAAATAAATTCCGTTAAATATTTGTACTTTTTAATAAGTAGTGCGATTCAATTAAACGAAAATTGTAAAACTTTTTATCTACAAGCGTTCTATAATTTAATATTTATTATTGCCAACGCTCACACGATTATCTCCTAGGCTGTAAAAATAATTTAATAATAATAATCACGAGAAATTTTTTACATCCTAATATGTAAAACAAACGACTTAAAAGCGACTTAACCCCTTGTGATTTATTCCTTTGGTTTTTTTAAATCCCTAGTATACGCTAATAAACCAACAACAATTCAAAAATCCAAATTCAACCAGATATTAACGAAACGAAATTATGTGAACATGTCATTGTAAATTTCTCTTAAAGATTTAGAGCCTGCTACCAATTAACTTTACAATAAAATATAAATAACACGTTCTTTAAAATAAATTATGACTTTTACTTTACTTTACTGTTATTGGGACACCCTTTAATACTACTAACTGTTACAAGAAAATAAAACAGTAGCGATTGATGCGCAGAACAGTAATCCATTCAATAAACTAATGGAAATAATCCTTAATGTGCAAAATAATGCTCACTTTCCATTGGCACTTCTCATTATTGTAACAAAAATAACCACTGCTGTTTTTAAACTAACTTATAAGGTTTTATTAGAAATTGTATGATTTTAAACCTTGACATTGACGACGTCTATTAAGTGGATTAGTCAGTGCCGGCGTGAGGCATGTGCAAACGGTGCGGTTGCACCCGGCCCCGCGTTTTGTAGGCCCCGCGCGCATCAAGGCGAAATTATTGTACATTTTAGCAACATGGCAAGCTGTAAGGAAAGCGTGACAAAATAATATCTGGTCATTGCCAGAGATAATAACTTTAGTAGGTATCGTCATCTATTATCATTCAGTCCAATGTTGCTAAATGTGTATTTGAAGTTGCATGTATCCGTTTAAAACAATTATTATTACGCCGGGATATGTGCCAAGAACGACTAGTGGGTTTGGCTATATTGTGAATAGAGAAATGTTGGAAAAGAGCGTCCGCTAAAGCAGGGAAAAATTATGTGTGATTTTTTCTTAAACGTTAATTCCTACATTAATTGATGGGAAAAGCTGAACCACCCAAGTGCAATTTAAGTCAAAATTTTCTACTATCCGGTAACACGCTTAAAAAATTTGGACTTAAAAATGCACTTGGGCGGTTTTAGCTCTAACCCCTTCAATTGGTTTTTCCTTTGATGTTTTATTGGTTTATTGCCGCTAAGCGCTACATATGTTAATTTTCAAGGGTAAATTTTTAGTTCAAGCGCCGCATTTTTTTGCACCTGGCCTCTAATAAGCTAACATTTACCCTGGGATTAGTGTTATGAGCTTCAATGGTTACTGTTTTATTTTCTCCGTGTAGCTGCTACTAGCGACCAACAAATTTGTAGGAGAACGCATCTAGCCGTAGGAGAACGCGTCTAGCTGCATTACACAATCGCTGCAAGCGATTTGGGTAACCTTGAAAAAAAAAACATTTCCCACAAAAAATGACTACCTAACTGCAGGAGGCTAAAAGCAGTGAATTCTCGTTTCAATCATTTTAGTGTGTTTATTTAAATTTTACTAACATTTATCACCAAACAGTTTTAAACCCTTGGCTATAAACAAAAAGATGACCCAAACAAGGCACTATAAGACTATCATTTGTTTCGTTTTCTGTGAATTTATATAGTATAAAGGTGGTTTAAAAAGAACCTTGTAAAAACCACTCGTTCAAATATCTGAAAAATGGCAAAAGGTCATGGATCAAAATGGAGCATATTTGTTTTAATAAAGTTAATTTCAAATAAAACTACGATTTTTTTAATTAGGCTCAAAAATCGGCAAAAATATTGTGTACGTTTTAAAAATTGTCTCTTATAAATGTATTTGCTTTTTCATAATGTAATTGGATGCACTTCGTATATACGCATAAGTATTGTATTAATCATAAATGTAAAAAGACTATAATTAGCAATAAAATTACAACGTACGAATGTCATTGCAAACTTTTCTCTCGCTTTTTAATGGACGTGCCCGATGGCAGCTTACGGCAGTCGACGGACCGCTTGGAGATCGAATCGAGATGGCATGAAAAATGAGCCGGCCTAAAGAAAATGAAAAAGGAAAATATAAAAGATATTCTCAATTTCCTTTACCAAATTATACTCCGCCACGAGTAGAAAAAAACCTATTTGCTACGGGGGGATTTCGGACCTCTCGTATCATATATGAAATTGGATTTATTTAAGATAAATGGTCTTTTTAATGTTTGACAAGTTTAAAAGATGCTATAAATGGCTATAATTCATTTTAAAAATTGTTCAAACGAATTATGAGGTGCTTATTTAGTAATCTTATTTTTATTTAATTTTTCCCGGAAAATACTAATCAGTTTCTTATAAGAAATGTAACTACGTAGATACTTTAAAGGGGGTGCAACGTAGGGTGCGCCATTTTTGGGACACCCTGCATATTTCTTACAAAACTAAAAATAGGTATTTAATAAAATAACTACCTGATATAAAAGTTATAACCATATGTAAACGTTTAGAAGAATTATATAAAATGCGAAAAAAAACTTTTTCTACTCCTATTATGGAATATGACCGTTCTAATATCACTTTTATCTATGGAATGACATTTATTCCGTAAAGTGTTACAGAATGAAATCTGATGACAGAATATACACTCGTGGCGACATCTCTGTTTTTAATATCTAACAAATTTTAGACCGATCCAACCTCACTTACTCTCAATTAAATTATTTTTCAATGGTATTTTTTGGATACGTAGAAAAAGTATAGTCTGAAACACGTTTGGAATTGCATATTTCCCTCTCGTGAAACCGTCAAACTCGGCTTTGGCTCGAGTGAAAAACTTTTCACTCGAGCGGAATATGCCGTATTCCAAACTTACAGAATATACTATTACCATAACAGAATATAAAAACTCATATACACAGTGGCCTGGTAAGAAACATTTAGGGAGGGATTAGAGCCAAATTTTAGAGAATATTTCAAACAGACATATCTGAGCGTAAGTAGGTTTTAATTTGTTTCAAGCATGAGAACGAATGTTAAGAGGATTCTGTACCTTGGAATCAAACTGTATTAAGTCCATATTTTTTAAATCACATTACAAATTTTTTGCCTAACTTTGCTTTTTTACAAAAATTTGCCGCTTACGAAAATTTTCTGCCGTAGTGAGTCGCGTGAATCGCCAATGGTGACCCTTTAACTTAAATAATGGTTATGTACGAGATTTCTTTGGTTTTGGTAGATTTATTTTTTCCAGTTATATATGCAGAAGCAAAAGTACAACTGAGTACAACCGAATTAAGAAAAGGGAGTAACACGTCCATTCTGGAAATTTATAAAATTAAAGGATGCTATTTTGGGCTGTATTGTTTGGGACAAATCGTTCCCAAATTTCCCATATTTACTTGAGGTGTTGCCAGATTGGGTCAGAATTCCCAGGATTAAAAACAAATTATAAGTTTTGAAATTATACGTTTTTATGTTTTGTGAAAATTCACATATACAAAATATATGACCACCTGCAGTGAGTACTAAACGCAGTCGTTGCGCGACTAATTTCCAGCTAGAAAATAGGAAAAGTAGACATTATTTTACTCTTTAATAGCAGATAATGTATAGGTCAAGCCTGTTATTATTATGTTTCTTTAAAATTGACAGGATATCTAACTGATTTTGAATTCGAGTTCATTTAGATATATGGTTCCTTTTAAGTAAAATTCAGCTAATAAATGGTTTTCAGACACAAGAACTTTTAGAATTACTTTACATTAAAATTCTAAAATTTGGTTGAAAAGCTGCAATTTTTTGTTTATTTTGGCAACGTTGCGGAGAAGGCAATTCAATTCGCGCGACTTATCGAATCTCCTCTTTTGATCTGTTTTCGGTCGGAATCTCGCCGGTCGGGCACCCGGCCCTAGTGCCGGCTTGATTCCTCTGTTTATTTTATAGGCTGTCACCTGTTCCGCGCGAAGTCATTGTTTATTTTGCGTCAATAGCATTTACGTTTATCCCAGGGATTTTTGTAATGGATTTAATATGTGTCTTTTTTGTCGACAGGAAAGACAAACCCTGTTAAAAGAAGAACGTACACCGGGACTTGCATGTCACAAAATAAACATCATTGGCTCGACAAATTCATTTCAAAACCAGCATGATTGGTATAGCCTTAACTACTTTATGCTTTGGTTTGATTGATTGGCTAAAATCGATCCGTTAACATTCGTAACAAATAATGTCTTTTAATTACCAACATCCCCTCGTTCCTCATCCAATCAACTTTCGATTGAAACTAATTGTTCAGCAGAAATTGTATATTTGATTGCTTCTTCAATAATTGAACTCCTAATTGAGCCATTAAATTCTGCTAACATAGTTTTGTTTTGTTAGTCTACACTAAGGCAAGAAAACTATAACGACAATTTTAATAATACAATACAAACTTATTTGACATTAAAACATTTAACATTTACAAAGACTTATAATATTGGTTATAGTATCAAATAATATTATTTTTATACACTGATTTTATACTGCTTATATGAAAAATCTGCTAATTATTTTAAAAAAATGTGAAGTTTTACAAATTTAAAGCTTACATGCTTATATATAAGGATGTAAACTTTAAATTTTCGATGTAGAAAATTAAGTTATATTTGTGCACATGTGAGGTTTAATATTGCGTGTCCTCCATTGGCCAAATAACTTCATATCACCCTGGCATGTTTTGAATGGTCCTTTGAATATCTTCTTGTGGTATTATTAATGCTTCTTTTAAGCTTCTGTTTAACAAATCCCAAACATATTTAATAACTAACTAACAACAATTAATCGCTGGCCAATCCATGGTGATGGCTGCAGCATGTGGTTTTGGCATTTCGCCCTAGACCATAAGGTACATTTTGATCTTTTAGCACAATATTATACAGGCTGGTTTTGCTTCGAGGCCTATTTCACTCCAAACTATTATTTTGCTCTATAGAGCAACCACCAAAACTTCTCGTACTGCAGTATACTGTATAGCAGTATACTGCAGTACTGCCCTACTATGGAGAAAGGCAGTAACTGCAAAAAAATGCAAAATGCGTTTTCTTGTGCTATGGTAAAGCTATGGTAAAGCTATGGATATTTTGTAACCGAATTCAACACAGAAATGCAGTGAAATATCTCATAAGTTAAAAAAATCAATTAAATACTTACTGCTTTTTATAAAAATGTAGTTTATGCTAGTTTTCCACAAATTTCTTGTTTAGCAGTTACTGCCTTTCTCCATAGTAGGACAGAGTACTGCAGGCCTATTTCACCCCAAACCCTTATAGACCAACAACCCAATCACTCGTCTTCTCGTATACGAGAAGACGAGTATACTGGAGTATACTGCATGGCAGTTTACTGCTATAGCAGAAAATTTTTTGCCGGGACGCCTGTGAACACGTACGGGACAACTGAAGGGCTTCAATGAATCATTCTTGCAACTTGCGTTACAAAACCAATTCTCAATGAGATCAGCGGCACGAGCAACTTCTGCTTCGTATTTGCTAAGATGACGAAATTTATTTTTGTTTGTTTTGTTACTTTTACCATGCATACTTTTTCTCGAATCTATAGGTAAATGTATCACTGTGTTAAGTAGTGTTTTTAAATTGTCAACCATGTGATTACCAATCACTGATTAGAGTTCAATTTATTAGAAAAAAGTACAGCGACGCTACGCAAAGAACCGATTTCTGTCAAGGTCGCCACTGGTAGAAAGAATTGCCGAGGCGAGAGAGAGAAGAGATAGGAAGAAAATCATGTTTGCGCAGGAAGTAATAACCTCACTTTACTTTTTACTAATAGAGAAAAAATAAGAGAAAGTGTATAACTTTAAGAATTTGGAATTTCAAAATAGCTTTATAAAATGCTAAACGCTTAACGGCACAGGGACCGAGCGGATTAGGCAGCAGGTTATACACCGAGGACCAAGGAAGACACGGATCGACTGTATTAATTTGTTTTATATTTTCTGTGTAAAATAACATATGAAATATTTAACAATGAAAAAATGCTGCGGATCAGCACATAAATTTAAAAGACAAAAGAAAATATATAAAGAAGTATTACTATATGCAAAAAATTTCTCATTCATCAATACCAAATAGTTCCTTTACGTATTAGGGTGATTCATTTCCGCAAAAAACTTTTTTTTTCTCGGCGCTCAAGCAAAATATTAATCTACCTATAGAAAAAAAATTTTCACCAAGGTAGAGCTCTTAATATCAATTTTAAGTACTTGCAGTTTAAATTTAAAGTTTTCCCATTTAAAATGCATGTAAAAAAATGTTTTTTTTTTCAAATTTCTAATGCTCGCCCGCTCTTTACAATATTGTGAATCGGTTTTATGGACCTTATAGGGAATTTCACGCTCTTCAAAATTGTTTTTGTGTTTTTTTGTGTAACTCGTAGTGGTTCGCCAGTAGGAATCATCAAAGTTTAATTTTTTAAATGAACATTTTTTTTAACAATTCGCAAAAAATAGTGAAAAAAAAGAGCTGAATCGTAAAAAATAGTCTTTTAACAAATATTTGATGAATTTACGGCCATTTTTATATCTTAAAACGTAAGTAATTGATAAATATGCTATTTAAATTAAACTTTCTTATTTACTATCGATATAATTCTCTACAACAATAACTTTTCCAGAGTTATTATGATTTTTGACTTATAATAAATATAAAAAAACACATTAATTTATAAAAAAACAACAAATATACAATTGCAACTTAGATTCTGCAATTTTTCAACATTTCGGTAATATAGCAATAAATATAAATGAAGGCTATTCAATTTTTTTAACAAAATTCTTAAATTAACGAAAAAGTAAATTGTTTGTATTGTCAACTTCATTTGCTTCAATATTGTATAAGTAGAAATTGCTATTTGAATAATTGCACTAAATAATATTTTGATGGCATACCTGTGGTATCCGTAATAATAAGACTCAGGTATTTGTATATGTAGAACACTCTTTAATTGATCCAATATCACACAATAATATATAACAAGTAAATAACTAATAAAGTTTCTCACAATAATAATTTATAAGTAAATAACAAACAATGTTTCGGCTCCCCGTGTTGGAACGAGACTGATTCACAATCGTTGAGTTATAGTTCGCGTTGCTTGTCTTACGCAACACTTAGTCATCCTCAACACGCTCCCACAATCCGTCCCTTCTTTTTAGTTTGAAGGGTCTGATAGCTTCAGTCGGTTCCCGGTTTTCCGATGGCCCTAGGCTGTCCATGGCATCTGGAGTTTGGCTAGGAGGCGTGCTGGCTTCCGGTTCTTCTCCTATGTTGGGTAGACTTTGTGGTTGAGAATTGGTGTTAGATGAAGACCTCAAGCTTTCTTCTGATCTGATAGCAATTGGTTTTACGTGACTGACATGTCTTCTAATTGTTTTGTTTTCACCGAACAGTACCACTTCGTTTCCGTTCCTTTTTATTACTTTATAGTCGGCATCTTTAAATTTAGACGTTAGTTTATTCCCAGGGACCATATTTTGTACCACTACAGTATCGCCGACTCTTATCTCACTTCCTTTTGCCACTCTTACCCTGTCTTCTGCTTTTTTTCCCTTTTCTTTTCTTAAAATGTCATTATCTTGCGCTTCTTGATCGATTTCTTCTCCCATTATATCAGTAATTGAAGGAATTTTGTCGCGGATTGTTCTGCCATACAAAAGCTCTGATGGCGATTTTCCTGTGGTTCCATGCGGGGTAACATTGTACATCATAATAAATTTGTTTATTTCGTCTTTATAGTCCTGGTTATTATTGTAAGCGATTTTTAATCTCTTTAGGATTGACTTGTTCATATTCTCCACTTCTCCGTTTGCTTGTGGCCAATATGGTGGTGTATGTATGAGTTTTATTTTATTTTGGTTGCAGAAATCCTGGAATTCTTGGCTTGTGAATTGTTTACCGTTATCCGATCTTATAGACTTCGGTATACCCAAACGAGAAAATAGTTCTCCCAAGCATTTGATGATGACGATGGACGTTGTGCTTTTTATGAATTGAATATCCTGGAATCTGGAGTAATAGTCTATTACCACTAGTACTTGTTCTCCATTAGGTAGCGGTCCCATTAAGTCAATAGCCAACCACTGCCATGGTCCTTCAGGGAATTTATGTCGCGTCATAGCTGGTGGTTTTTCTGGTTGGCTCACGAGTAAACACTCTCTACACCTCTTGACGAACTGCTCAGTATCTCTGTCAATTAACGGCCACCATACTTTGGCCCTTAGGCGCCTTTTCATCACGCTGCTGCCAGGATGTCCCTCATGCGCGAGTTTCAATATCTGGTGTCTTTGGGATAATGGTATCACAATTCGGTTATTTCGCAGTAGTATAGAGCCAAGTGTAGTGAGCTCGAAGCGAAATGGATAATAAGGGTTTTTATCCGAAAGCTCCCAAGAGTCGTCCGAGGTCTTCACGGTTGCATAGGTAAGTTCTGCGTCCTCTTGACTGGCCGTGATTATTTCGTTTATTGACATCGCCTGGGGTGTATTTTTTTCAATTAGTGAAAAAATGTGGTTTTCACTGTCTCCATCAAAATTAGGTGCCTCATCCACTGAACATAATCTCGAAAGTGAGTCGGCGATGTTCGATTTTCCTGATTGGTAGATTACTCTGAATCTGAACGATTGTAGTCTAAGTACCCAGCGTTCAATTCTGGCTGGCGGTCTGGACGAGGGTTTAAAGATTGTCTCCAAGGGTTTGTGGTCCGTAACCAGTTCGAACTCAAGTCCCATTAGGTAAAAGTAGAATCTTTCCACACCCCAGACTAACGCTAGGCTTTCTTTTTCGGTCTGTGAGTACCGTCGTTCCGTATCTGATAAACCCTTACTGGCAAATGAAATTACTCTCGGAATGTTTCCTTCAAATTGCAACAGGACTGCTCCTAGTGCAACTGGACTTGCGTCTGCTATTAGACGAGTTCGCCTTGAAGGGTTAAAGTATGCCAGGGTGGGCGGTTCTGTTAAGGCCCTTTTCAATTTCTCAAAGTTCTGTTGATGATTTTGAGTCCAGCTGAATTTTGTATCTTTTTTAGTTAAGTTGCGCAGCGGTTCCGTTATGTCAGCTAAATCCGGAATAAACTTCCCCAAGTATGTGACCAGTCCTAGGAAACTGCGTACTTCCTCCTTTGTTAACGGTGGACGGAAATTTAATATTGCCTGAATTTTATTTTTATCAGCATTAATTCCATTTCCCGAAATGTGATGACCTAGAAACTCTAGCTCCTGCACTTTTGTCAGACACTTAGCCTTATTCAGGTGAACGTTGTTTTCTTTAAAGACCTCAAGAACTTTGTCTAAATGGCGATTGTGATCTGTTTCTGTAGTTCCATAAACAATTACGTCATCCAAATAGTTTAAAGTATTTGAACAAGGTGCGAGTATATTTTCGAATATCCGTTGGAATATTTCAGGTGCACAGGACACCCCAAACATCAATCTCTTATATTGAAACATCCCCTTATGTGTAATAAAGGTCGTAATTGCCCGACTTTCCTTGGATAGTTCAATTTGATGGTATGCCCACTCCAAGTCCAATCTTGAGAAATATTTGGCATCTCGTAGTTTACTCATGATCGATTCAAAAGTTGGGAGTGGGTAATTTTCCCTTTTTATTGCCTGATTAGCCCTTCGCATGTCAACGCATATTCGGATATCTCCAGTGGGTTTAAAAGTCACCACGATTGGGGAAATCCAAGGGCTATAGCCATGAACTGGTTCAATGATGTCCCGTTTCAACGCTTCGTCCAATTTCTTTTCTACCAGTGCTTCTACCGCTATAGGTACTCGTCTAAGTGGTTGTTGTACTGGTTTTACTTGTGGGTCTATTTCGAGTTTTACTTTTATGTTTTTAATTTTTGGAAACGGTTTTAATTCCTCGATCCGGTTTACTCCTAATCCCAGTTTTAGAACTCCCAACCGTTGAGCTGTTTCTTTTCCTAGGATGGATATTTCCCCACTATCAACCACGAGAAATGAGGTTAATACCTCATTTTGGTCCGCTGTTCTGACTGTAGTTTGAAATTTGTGTTGTGCTTCTAGGGATTGTCCGACTGCATATGGTCTTAGCGTGCTTTTAGTTTTTGAATCCAAGTTCCAAATTAGGGCTTGCTTTTCTTTCAGATTTGTCCAATCTAACCCATTTACAATATTTACTTTAGAGCCAGAGTCGATCAGTAGGGTCAATGGTACCCCTCCCACGCTACATTTGATATATTCATCTTGTTCAATTTCCTTTTGGACCTGTTGTCTTCCACTAAGCTGGAAACACTCGTAACGCCTAGGTGTTTCCTTTTCCTCTGTGTCTTGGTTCGCCGGATCAGAATTTATGTAATTAACACGTGATCCTTTTCCCATTCTTCTTTTATTGGGCCTATTATATTCCATCTGTGGCCTTTTACGTGCATTTTCTGATTTTGTATAGCATTTATTTGCGAAATGTCCAACTCGCTCACATTTAAAACATTTGGCGTCTCTAGCCGGACACCTCGAATCATTTCCTTGATGTTGTATCTTTCCACACCTCGAGCATGGCGTGTTGTTAGGTTTCTTAATTAATATTCTATTTATGGATGTAGATGTGGAAGGAGTAGCGACAGTTCCCGTGTCCATTATTTTTGTCTGGTCCTTAATCTGCTCGTGGATCTGGCATAGGTCTATTACTTCCGATAGAGACCTCTCTTTTTCCAGAAGTTTGGTTTTTAGGTCAGCGGAAGCCCAGTCATCAATCAGTTTGTCCTTGATGTTTATCTCCGACGATTCTTTCTCGGACTTGCCAAAAGAGCACTTCGTTACCTGTTGCCTAAGTCTTAGTAGGTATTTGTTTAGAGACTCTCCTCCTTCCGGTTTTAATTTTCTGAACGAATGACGTTCAAAAGTAGAATTTTGAACAGGTGAAAAGTAATTGGTTAATGTTTCAACCAAAACTTGAAAAATGTCAACCCCACTTTCGGTATTTAAATCAACCACTGCTCCAGGGATATTGTACGCAACTTCTTGTAGCTGTGGGCCTCCGAGGTGTAACAGTTTATTTCTTCTCTTGCTTTGATTTGTTATTTCCTCCGCATCCAAATAAAGACGAAAAGAACGGATCCATTTTTCCCATTCATTTCTGATGGAAGCCTTATCAATGTCGTCGCATCGGAATGATTTAATTCCTGATGATTCGCTCATGGTCAACTAACTAGACATACAGCTAAAAAAAATAATATTCAACAGTTTCTGCTCATATGATTCACACCTTTTGTTACTCGATGTAACAAGTATGGAATAAAAAGTTGGAACTGTTTTTTTTCAGGATTTAACCAGGCCCTTTTTGTATATCAGGATTTAACCCGATCCACTTTTATCAGGATTTAACCCGATCAACTTTTATCAGGATTTAACCCGATCAACTTTTATCAGGATTTAACCCGATCGACTTTTATCAGGATTTAACCCGATCCACTTTTTATCAGGATTTAACCCGAACATACATATTTTTATTTTCTTGTTTATTAGGATTTAAGCCGATCTTTTTACTTTCTATCAGGATTTAACCCGATCCACTTTTATCAGGATTCAACCCGATCCACTTTTATCAGGATTTAACCCGATCGACTTTATCAGGATTTAACCCGAAAACCTTTATTTATTTTCGAGATTGAACTCGAACAATTTTTTTCAGGGTTTAACCTAAACAACCCGATCAAGGTTTACTTTGATTTAACTTTTTATTTGCAGTTATAGTTCTTAGCTTTTTATTCGCCTTACTTATTACATTATGCAATTGCGTATCTTATTTAAATAATTTTGATATGCAAAACCAACAAAAATACTTTAGTTATTTTTTTTTTTATATATTTATTTACTTCTTTACCAAAACATTGTATTTACCTCAGTCGCCAATTGTGGTATCCGTAATAATAAGACTCAGGTATTTGTATATGTAGAACACTCTTTAATTGATCCAATATCACACAATAATATATAACAAGTAAATAACTAATAAAGTTTCTCACAATAATAATTTATAAGTAAATAACAAACAATGTTTCGGCTCCCCGTGTTGGAACGAGACTGATTCACAATCGTTGAGTTATAGTTCGCGTTGCTTGTCTTACGCAACACTTAGTCATCCTCAACACGCTCCCACAATACCTATTCGAACATAAGTAAAAAAATAATGATAATTATTTGATTGGGAAAGCAACTGTTACAATTTTATGATTGCTCTAGTTAATTAGTATGACGTTAGCGAATTTGTAAATGGGGTTGATGCTTTGTAAACGGGTTTGATGCTTTATGTTATACTTAACCCCAAAATGTATTGTTTGTTGTATTTAGTGATTAGTCCGAGAACAAAGTACGAAGTGACTAGGTGCACGTTAGAGTGCCTGCAATTTATTTTTTACGGGCACGCTAGTGACGTAATAGATAAAAAACGTCATAACTGCCGTGCCGCTTAATTTAAAATTGGCGGCACAACAATAATATAATAATAAATTGTACCTGTATACATGTTAAGGGCACGTTAGTTACGTCATAAAATAAAATCTTAATTTGCTTTGTATAAAAGTCGAAATAATTGACTATTGAGATTTTTATTAAATTTGCAATATATTATCTAATAATGTAATCTGTTATTTGTTTTGATTAAAGTTTTGTTGTTTTTTTATGAATTGATGTGTTATGTTTATATTTATTTTTAGTCAGAAATCATAATAACTCTGAAAAAGTTATTGTTGTAGAGAATTATATCGATAGTAAATAAGAAAGTTTAATTTAAATAGCATAATTGGTTAATATTTATCAATTACTTACGTTTTAAGATATAAAAATGGCCGTTCATCAAATATTTGTTAAATGACTATTTTTTACGATTCAGCTCTTTTTTTTTCACTATTTTTTGCGAATTGTTAAAAAAAATTGCAAAAAAAATGTTCATTCAAAAAATTGAACTTTGATGACTCCTACTGGCGAACCACTACGAGTTACACAAAAAAAACACAAAGACAATTTTGAAGAGCGTGAAATTCCCTATAAGGGCCATAAAACCGATTCACAATATTGTAAAAAGCGGGCGAGCATTAGAAATTTAAAAAAAAAACATTTTTTTACATGCATTTTAAATGGGAAAACTTTAAATTTAAACTGCAAGTACTTAAAATTGATATTAAGAGCTCTACGTTGGTGAAATTTTTTTTTCTATAGGTAGATTAATATTTTGCTTGAGCACCGAAAAAAAAAACTTTGCGGAAATGAATCACCCTAGTAGGTATACAAACTTTATATTTGATAGGTATACATACTTAATATTTGATTGCTTCAATTATATTTTTAACTTAAAAACTGGGATAAATTATAATTATACTAAGATAAATGATTATTATTTTGTCATAAGGCTGAAAATTGAGTATTTTTGTGCTGCAGCACATGAGCTAAAGGTTTTACAATTGAGCGAAGCACTAAAAGACACTTTTCAGCCGAATAGCATACAATGTTTTATCTTCAATGCACAATTTTTTTTATTTTAATGCCTACATAAAACATACAATTATAATATTAAATATTAAAAGATAAAAGTGAGGTTAGGAAAGTCAAACAGTAGTCGATTTTTGTATTGATTTAAACCGATCTTTAACAGACTAGGTAGTAAAAAACTTTACATGAAATAAAGTTTATAAATATATAAATTATAATTTAAACTTTATTTAAAGTTTTTTACTACCTAGTCTATAATTATAGAACGCTTCAAGATAAGTGTATTAAAAATGCAAGAAGCTGAAATGTACCCACTATACGAATCTACATCAGCTAAGTTCTGAACAGTCCCTCTGACATGGTTGATCCTAATTCGCTGCTGCATCTAGATAAACTTAACGTAAAGACGAGTTTTCCTAAGACATTTGTCAGCCCGGGCTTTAAACTAGCGCCGCCACACAAATTTAATCGAATAATGCCTTATAGACTTAACTCCCTTCATAATAAAATCATGTAACAAGAGAAAACAGCGACATGGCCGTAATGATGTGTACATTGGCTTCTTATCAGTCCGGTTTACGAGCCCCAAAATGACCGGAACGTACCCGGACTGGCCTTAGGCTGGATCTTACGTAATCCTAACGCGACAGAATAGCCGTATGTAACGCTAATTGGACCATGATTCATACCTAAGTCAACTCCGTGGATATTGACAGGCAATAGACCTCTGTGCCATGATAATAGACGTTTGTGTTTACCATATTTGATATAGGTTCGTTTTGAACAAATTATTAAGATTTTGCTTAAACTGAATATGTAATATTATCATGTTTGAGCATGATAATATCACATATTTAGTTTATGCAAAATCTTAACGGATATTAAATTTTCTCTGGACCCAAATTTCAACCATACAATTTTGCAGCGCTTCTTTAAATGTTTGATAAAATACGTCGGAAAAATAGCATTGAATGTATTTTAATTTATTTTTATTATCGTACAATGCTAGAGGATGCATGTTAAAGTATCAAATAGCACAATTATTTTACCTGAGGATAAAATGTTCATAAAATACCCAAAATTTGGGTAATTTAAATATTAGAAATATCTGTTTTTAAGTTATTGTATTTGCTTAGGATTTATTTTATATGAATGTTTTTTTGACCAATATGATTTTGTTTTGTCTTGTATATCATTTTATTTGTGCTACATAAGTTGCCTGGGTTTAAATGGCCCCTTTTCCCTGGATTCCGATCTGACTTAACAGGTCATCCCTTTTGTCTTAGCTTAGATTAAATCAGTGCGTAGGAAGATGAAATGTGCTGCTTCGGTTTCAATGAGAAAATACCATTGATTAATAATGATTATACGAGTTACATTTAGTAAGAAAATATGATAAATTTATTTTATTTTGATTTTATGATTTTATGACATGTACGGCTTTCATTTTTTGCAATCTCGGCCGGCTTGACATAAAAATATTTTTACCGAATTAGAGGGATTTAATGAGTGAGTATGAGTATGAGTATAAGAACGTATGGCAGGCCCCATCGGCTACGCCTTACACTGATCTTCTAGGGTTTCGGTTCTATACGTATCCCGCCACTGCACAGCGTTACCTGTGTTTGGTGGATCCGAATTTTCACCCCGGCAGGTAATCTTACCTAGGTGGATGATACTGTCGATTGTGATGGCCATTTCCGGAATTTTGTCGCCGGGCCGACCATACGCCCGATTTAGGCTAGTGGAGTGTAGGACAAGGAGGGATAACAGTTGGTTTTGGGGGCCTTGAACTGACCCAAAACTAAGTACAATCCGGACTCCCCCTAAACCAGGGTATTAGTAATGACCCCATTCAATTGGGGTTCATGAAAGATGCATGAGTTACGACATCCTTGCTGGTCTTGTATTTCATCCGGGTCTATGTCCGGACTGCTGGAATTCGGAGTCTGCTGCACGCAGTTTGCCCCACAGGGGTGTTGTTTTTACTTTCCCCACACTCTTAGAAATACTTAAAATGACTCGTTATGAGTTATTGACTCTTTGTCCCAGCAGAAAGGCAGTCGGTAATGGTTAAACAAATTGTACCGAATGCAACAGTCATTATTGGGTTTGGTTTAAAGTTTTTTTAGAATAGTTTTTGTTTACTCACCTACACTCTTAGAAAAGACCTGGTATTTGTAACTAACTTATTATCGTTGGGGTAAAACTGTTGCAGAAAATAACATTTTTTGTTTTTTGTAATCAGTACCTTTATATGTGTAACTGCTTGCATCATTACCTGAAAAGATTTAGTTTTGTTGTGGAGTATTATTTACTGCAAAAAGGCGATTAAGTTATTTTAACTGAAACTTTGTGTTGGCTAGAAGTATTGACAACATTATCTCAAAAAAATCATTTCGGCGGTAAAATGTTTTTGTTGGACCAAATATTTAAGTAACATTCTCAACTGACTGAAATTAGTCCGTGGAACTAACGGTTCGGTTGTATAAACTATGCGTCACTTTTCATATAGCTAAGACACCAGCGGTGTGAAACAAAGTGTCAGTTGGGGATGTTGTCTCTGTAGGTTAATGCAACTGCAAACTTTGTGCATTTCGCGCGCGATTTGTCCAGCCCGGCGCGTGCTTTACTTTTAACCTGTAAACAAACGGTGTTGCACGGCGTCCAGACGGTGGTGTTTGTTCTTTTGTATTTGTGTATCAGCTCGTGTGTTGTGTATATTTTAGGTAAGAAACTAGTTTATTACAATTAGTCATTTGCCCCTGTAAATTCAGTGGCGACATAATTTTTAACTATTCATATATATAAGAATGTGTTGGTTACTTATAGATATCTCGAACAAATAATATGGATAAGCGGACTGAAGTACCTAGCAGATTTATTAGGAACATGGGGTTTACCTGAATTGGTTCCAGTTTTTAAAGGTTAGGTATTATTATTGCACTCCTTTAATTACACTATTGTAGTTTTGGGGTCCGAAAAAAAATCCAAAAATGTGAAAATGCCATTCCGACTGAAAATGGCCTCCTGAATCCAATGGTGCCCACCAAAAGTCTCCATCACGTCGGAATTTCGAATTCTTACCCCTGTTATCATGCAAGTATGTTACGTTGTACCTAAGAATCATTGTTAAGTTGTTAAACAAAGGCTTGCACTTCACGTAAACATCACGGTTTATTGAAGAAGTATAGTCAACTTTCATCTTAATGTACCTATCTGTGTATATTTACCAAAGAATCGTTTTTGTTTTATTGTTAAAATATTTATAAATGTTTTCTTATAGTAATTATTAATTTTTGTTATAATGTTTAAACCAAAATTTGGTGTTTTCAGTTATATTGTTATTTTTTAATTTATAATAAATATTTATAAAACGAACGGGCATGAATTTCCTTTCTCTATTTTTTATAATATTTACACAAAAAGTGTTATATTTACTAAGCAGGTATGTACTGTGGAATAATACCAATTTGTTGTTGCTACTAATGCAAGCATTTAATATTAAATATAACTTAGTTACAGTACAAAACAAATTTATATTATATCAACTATTACATTCTTTAAATGTACCTTTTTTCATGTAATTTCAATTAAAAAATAAATTCCTGCATGATACAATGTTTGTTGCGATAAATAGCAAGTGCAGTTGTTACAACTTAGACGCTGCTAAAATGACAGACTAATGTGATTGCATTAAATATCAATTATTTGTATGAAAAAAAAACTAATTTCGATGCACTTAAACTTGTTGGTTGGAGCTACCAATACTGGCTGTTCCGACAACAAACTGTAAAAACAAATTTGTATTAGTTCCCACAACATATTTTTTTGTTGTGCCTATTTTCACTAATAAAATTGGTTCTGGGAACTAAATTTTCATTGCAAATACCAGGTCTTTTCTAAGAGTGTAAGAAATCCCTATAATTATTAATTTAAGTAGTAGGAACTATTTATTGAAAACGACTATTCGTTGTTTTCTTGTTGTGGTGGAATTGTGTTTGTAAACGTTTTCTTTTCTTTTATTTAACAATTAAGAAATTGCATTTGTATTTATTTTTACTGCTTCTACTATTTATTTTTTTTTATACTTTATTAAGTAGTACCTGTCACGTCCTATACTGCCTGTTCATTCGGTATCTTTGGTCTATTTAATGTAGGAGTTCGTTAACCCTGTTTAACTCTTTTATTCTTTCTTGTTGATTTCTACGGATTTGTCACTTGGGAAGGTATAAACACACCCGTAGGCTCGGTGAATTCTTATGCAAATAGCGAAGTGCAAATATTAAAAACTTATCTGAATATTGCTCCTTGTCCCCTTGTAATTGGTTTCTTCCTGGTTTATGCCGCGATGAACTACCTGTTCAGGATTGTGGTTCCGTGACTTCGATAGCTGGGGTGGCAGTTCACTTCGCGCTTTTAAACTTTTAGATTAGGTTTTAAATGCACTGTATAATTGTTTATAGTTCAGAGCGGATAAACTATTACGACTCGACCGTAGCAGTGTTGATTTGGTACTGAATTAGAGGGAAAAGTTCTTCTAATTTATTCAAGAGGTATGGCTCTGATCACATCCGCAATTTTGTTTTCTTTCCAAATCATTGTTATAAAACTAACTATTGCTGTTTGACTCAAAGTAACCCATGATGATTTATTAGAAATTGTATGATTTTAAATGATAAACTGATACTGACATTGACATTGTATATTAAGTTGATTAGTGTTGTGCGCATCAATGGTTAGTTTTTGTAATAAATGATTACTGTTATATTTTCTCCGTGTATCCATATCAATTTAAATTTCCTTTTAAAAAATAAGTTTCAATTATCCCATCGTATGAAACGGCACCATAAACAATAGGTCCTTAAACACTGAAAACTTTTGCTTGAACTGTCTAATCACTGCTTTGTAGCTAATTTGCACCAACTTATAGCAATACTGTTAAAAAATAAAAGGTTATTTACTTTAATTTGTAGTGAGTCAGAATTTTTGAAGTGGGCCTGCAATTTTTCATGTAATCCTGAATATTAAAAAAAACATACGTTGAGTAAGTAGGTCCTTAAACATATTTTTGCAATACTTTTATCGGTAACGTCGCTTATTAATATATTAAAACCCCTGTAAACTTTTGCTTGAACTTTCTAACCACCCTTTTGAAGCTAATAATAGCAATACTGTACAATAAATATTTTTTGGTCGAGAGTAAGCATTTTTTGTACACCAACTAATATTGTTAAATTTTTGACACTTACGAGTTTTTAATTTGTGGTGAGTCAGAATTTTTAAGTGGGCCTGCAATTTTTTATGTAATCATGAAAATTTAAAAAATTCATACGTTTATTAAGTAGGTACCAACGCACTAAAAAACAAACTACTAAAATAAATTTTTTATAAAAGTCTATTGTATCCATTGGGGTGAGCCAAAAAAACTAACCTATCGGATTTATGGGTTAAAATGAACCTACATACCGAGCAAAAAATTTCCCTGCAAGGCAAAATTTTCCATTGAAATAACACGTATAAAAATCTTTTTTCATTAAAAAGACTATAACTTTTGAACCGTTTGAGATAAAATTTTTTACGTCGCGGATTCTTGTAGAGCATAAAATTTCCCAAAGAATCTATACCATGATTATTTTTTTTAATTCAAAAATTCGTATGTTTGAAAGCTTTGAAAAGTGTAAAAAATCACTAAAACTGCAGTTTGTAAGGATTTTTTACACTTTTCAAAGCTTTCAAACATACGAATTTTTGAATTAAAAAAAATAATTCTGGTATAGATTCTTTGGGAAATTTTATGCTCTACAAGAATCCGCGACGTAAAAAATTTTATCTCAAACGGTTCAAAAGTTATTATTATTATTATTTAATGAAAAAAGATTTTTTTACGTGTTATTTCAATGGAAAACTTAGAATGCTCACCGACACCTTTTAAAATTGAGCAAAAAATTTTGCCTTGCAGGGGATTTTTTTGCTCGGTATGTAGGTTCATTTTAACCCATAAATCCGATAGGTTAGTTTTTTTGGCTCACCCTAGTATCCATGTAAAGTTCAACACTTTTTATACCCAACGTTTTTTGTAATTTTAGGTTATGTAAATGAAATTAATTTTTTAAATAAATATCGCCAAAATATTTAATTGTCAAAATAAGTAATAAATATAAATTTTTATGATTCTTTGTAAATCTGTTATAAGTACTTAGTATTTTATTTTAATTGCAAATATTTATTTAATTGTTGATTAATGTACCTGAAAACTGTTTAATTTTGATTTGAATAACTAACTGAATATTCTTGATTAACACCGTTTAAAAATGAACTATATATGCTTAAAAAAAAGTTAACACAAACTTGCAGAAGAAAGCAAAAATAAAATAAATTAAAATATCAAATATGTCCAATTAAACAATAATTTAGTTTTTTAACGTTGTTAAATGTAATACATTTTTAAAGCTTAGTTAATTATAAGTAAACAAAAATGAACAATGTCTGTAAAAGAAAGTAGAATACTAAGAATATTCTGGATGGCTAGCGGTCATTTTTATTAAATTAGATGAAGAGATGGAGAGAAGGCAATGTCTTGTATCTTTTTAGGTATTTTATTTACGCATGTTATATACGTCGGGAAGGGTCAGTCGGCCTTTTTAAATTGCTTGTTTAGGAAAAATGTAATATACTTTATGTTTTACGTTTTAGAAGAAGAGACAGGCCGCAATAAATATAAAATATTACTTTACGTTCTTTAATAATGTTCGGCCTTTATACGGTTTTATGAAAATTCCTCTTCAAAAGATGACGCAGAATACTCGCCAACAACGAAATTTTATTCGCAAGGATTTGATCCTTTATTGTTTCCATGGCGATAGGCATCATTGTTTATTGAAAACACCTGAACGTATGCGGTGTTTTCTTCTTCCTAATCTATCAAAAGACATTGCAGCGTTGCAGGCCTTTATAATTCAATTTGGACAAGTTGAGCACGTGCACGACCATTTGTAGTATGAAGAATTCGTTCGTGACCATGAATACTACGGCTCTTTGTCGGTTTTAAGACACTCTCTTCTCGGAAACATCCTATCCCCGATAATCAGCCATCGATTAACTTGTTTTTATGCACACAACCATTTTACTGTACCAAGCAATTTTACTCCGATGTATAAGGCTAAATGATGACATATGACTAACTGTTATGGTTTTTCTGGAGAAAGACATATTGGAAAGTCGTTGCTCCATATACAGGGTGACATATGAACACCAACTACTTAAGAATCTAATTTTAGATTTATAAGAATTAATACTAATAAATACTTCACTAGGTCGAAAAGTTACTTGTAACAGTAAGAGTAATAATTCAGAACAGCAGTACTTATATGAGGTTTATTTAAAATTATTTAAGTTTAAAGTTTAAAGTTACAGTAACTTTAAAACGAAGAATGATTTTTTAATTTTTTTAAAGCCATTTTGATTTGAAAATTTTTATTTAACCTCATATACTGCACTACCACACAAAATTCTTATTAATTTTCGCGTGCGGATGCAAATTTTAATTCACAAGATTTTTGCCACAAAATTTATATAATTAGAGCTGAATTCACAAAGAAAAAACTTTTTCCTAGTTAAAGTTTAAAAATGTATATTATACATTATTGTTAATAAATAACTTGTTTGTTGAAATTTTATTTTTGTACTAAATAACTATAAATAAGTACATAAACGTCTTGAATTTTACTTTAAAGATTTTTGCCACAAAATTTATATAATTAGAGCTGAATTCACAAAGAAAAAACTTTTTCCTAGTTAAAGTTTAAAAATGTACATACATACATTATTGTTAATAAATAACTTGTTTGTTAAAATTTTATTTTTGTACTAAATAACTATAAATACATAAACGTCTTGAATTTTACTTCTAAAAAAGTATTTATTAGTAAACTTAATCAATTTTTAGGCTATAACTGCAGTTACCTAATTAGTGAAGAATTTTAAAATTTTATATACATAAAATTCAATGTTTTTTCTATGAGAACATTAATTTATATTTGCTTGATTGAAAAAATACCTAAATTGTGTTTTTGACGAAAAATTCAAAAAGTATGTGGCCCTAAATTATCCAATTTTTTGAAAAATATTTTAATTAAAAAAGAATCAACAAAATTCTTTTTTTTTTGTAAAACATACTATTTTTGATGCAAAAACTTGTTGAGTTTTTATCAAAACCTGTCATACTATAACTTCGAAACGGTAAATCGTAGGGAAAAGTTGATATGAACTCTCTTAAAATGAATTAGTCAAAAATAACTAATTATAAGTCATATTTGACTAATTGTCATAGCGAAAAAGCAGTCACCAATAATTATTCAAATTTTACTGAATAAAATAATCAAATTAGTAGATTTAAATTTAAAAAAAGTTTTGACTCAGCCGGGGATTGAACACAGGTCTGTCACTTGTCAAGCTTGTCAAGCTGTTGTCATAGCCGCATCAGCCGCTCTTATAAAAATCAATATTGTTCATAATATTTTAAAGTTGAATATATTATTTGTGTTGCTGTCTTGAGCTAAACTTTTTGAATATTTATTTGTTTTTATGGGTCATTTAACCAGGGAGCTTAGGTATATGCATTTAACTCAAATAATTCTTTGTTGTTGGCCGCAAATGATTAAAGAAATTAGTTACTTTTAACTTTCAGAAATAGTCAAAGATGGTGACTAATCTTAAATTAGTCAAACTTTAACTATTTACGTAGTAAAAAATAACTATTTAAAAGTGAAAACGACTATTTTATTAGTAAAAAATGCTGGTACTAATTTAAATAGTAGAATTTTGACTATTTTATTTTTAGAGAGAATTATGTCCCGTTTTTTAATAAAAATAACTTTTTTAATAAGTTCTGCGTTAAAAAAAATCGGAGAAAAAAAGCGATACATCGCTTTTTTGGGTAAGTACTTTAGCACCATCTACGTTTTGAGTTTTTCCACCCATTGGTGGGGGCATGTTTTGTTTCTAATTCTTTAAAAAAAAATATATAGGTTTTCATCTCAATCCGCAGGGGTTGATCAAAAACAAATAAATAATTTCTAGGCAATCATTATATTTAGTATTTGGTAAATTATATTTATAATCCATTTAAATTTGTATCATTATTTATTTATTTTTTTCAAGCGTAGATATATCAATTTTTATAAAACACATAATTTTTATTTTTAAATTTGTTTTATTTATATTTTACAAAATTCGTTTTATGAAATATAATTTATATTATATAAATATTACAAATTTAATTAATTACCTTATACTTTATTTTAAATTTTATTTTCATATTTTATTTAATTTAATTTTTTTTTCTGTTGGTGTATTTTTTACATTGGGTGAAGATTGTAAAACCCATTTAATTTGGATTTGAAAGCGTTGAAGTGAATGTAAAAATAAATATAATTCGATGCCAAATACAGATCGATCGTATTCCAATAAATAAATAAAACCCAAAACCATTTACCCAGTGTTTCCTTTTAAAAAGTAATATATCTCGAATTTTTAAATTGCTTTCTGCAATATAGACAATGCCCCTCGATATTTTTTATGTTATAAAAGCGCGCGTCCGATTTTTATGCGCCATTTTAAATTAAAACTGGCTGCGGAAAGTTGTACATAAAATACGTCCATAAAAGGACATTTATATTTATTCTATGTGCTGGAACGCATTAAGTGCCCCAACTTTGATTCCGGACGACTTAAAAGATTGCCGCTCCGGTCATTTTCAAGACAAATTTTCCTATTAAACGGTTCGCTTTATGGTCATTTTGTTCTCTTCATTTTTTTCCTGCATCATACAAAGTTTTAAATTACAAAAGATCACTTAAAAGCATTTGAGAATTTTATTGATATAACAATGGTCTTCTTTTACAACTTTTATGGTTTCATGCCCGAAACAAGTAAATTGGTGTGTTGTGCGAGTGTGAGTAGAGGAAGTTTCGGGTTCATTAAGGGCTCACGACGGTTTGACATTTAATTATTTAAAGTGAGAGCAGTGCGCAAAAGAAACCAGAGACCAATTTATGTGAAACGGCTGGATGCAGTTAATGCGAATGAAACTTTCTGCAGGACAGGAATCACTGAAAAATAACAAATATTTCACTTCTTCATAAATAACATTATTTTTAACATATTTTTAGATTTACACTATATATTATAAAGGGTGCAGGAGTGGATCCAGAAAAATATTTCTCGCGTTTTTGGTTTTATTATGGTGGTATTAATTGTATTTAAATAATAAACCTACCTACCTACACGTAAATAAATATAATTTCCTTCGATGCTGACCACTCTTCTAATAATTTTTTAATGAAATACGCCCTCTCCCTCACAAAGAAAAAGAAACACTGCATGATTAGGCATACAATTTCAGAGGAACGTGTCGGCATCTCCACTCCTACACGATTTCAAAAATATGTATTCTTGGCAAAAGAAAATACTGTTTATTAACAAAAATTTAAGAATATCTAATTCTTAATATAAAAAATTAAACAAATTAAAAAAATAAGAATATATTATTCCTGATATAAAAAAATATTAACAATTGTACCAACCAACTAAGATTTCCTTCAAGAATATTTATTATTTGGATTGAAACATGCAACTTTTTAAAACAAGAAATGTTTCTTAATATTAGAATATTTCCAAAACTACAAAATTCTTTTAAAGTTAAATATTTTTGGTTGAAATATATATTCTTATTTTAAAGCAAGTTGACTGAAATTAAAAAAATATTTTCAAGTTGATAGGTATTCTAAATATAAGAAATCTTTTTTTTTCAGTGTAGGCATAAAAAGATAAAAATCATCTAACAGATACCACTTTATAGAGTAGTGGTCATACCAACCGACCACTCTGCTTAATTATTAAGCTTATTTATTCCATCTGTACCAAGCTGGCTCCACATTCGCCCAACGAAAAAAACACCAGTTAAACTCTATTCCAAAAAATTAAGGGGTTATCTGAACATAAGATCGGCAGGATGCTGCAATGTCACTATAGTGATTATACTCGTAACGTGCAGATCTTCCGCAGAGAGGCGGGATTACATAAACACGCGGCTTTTACATCTAAATACATTACCACATTGCTATGTCATATTTTTATTATGTAAATTTTATATTAAAATTAATTTGATTTGATTTGATTTAATTGGATCGAGAGTTCCGTTGTTCGGTTCTTACCAGCATACATTTTATTTTTTTGGAAACCCCCTAAAGTAATATGGGAAATAATTAATTTTATAATAAAAACGCAAAATAAAGATACAAAAACCACTTTGGAAGTCGAACAATAACACAAATATTTTTCAAATTCAACCATCAAGGGAAAAAGCAAATACTTTATTAAGAAGTATAGAAAACCAATCAACAAGTTTAGTGGTCTTGTATGAAACGGACCCCTTAGAAGTAATCAGAGCAGCAAACAATTTAAAAACCAAAAAAGATAGGGATGTATAATATACATCCCTATCTTTCTTAGAAAGAATAGAATAGAACCTTCCCAAACCATTTAAAGTTAACAAAAGAAGTACCAATTTTCCAAATAAATATGAAAACTACCGACCAATATAAATTACTCCTGCCTATTTAAAAAATTTTGAGTGGTTATTAAAAGTTAGGATCATAAAATTTAATAAAAAAAAGAAAATCGTAGTGCCATCTCAACACGGCTTTCATAAAAACGAATCGACCGTATCTGCTAATAAAAGTCATTGGAACAAGTATTGAAAATTTTGAGGATAAACAGGATAAATTTAAGTATAGTATTTGATTGTGTAAATAAAAAAAACTATATATCATTTAAATAAACTATATTTCTATAAAAATCAGAGGTCCAGCACATGGTATATTTTCACCTTACCTTAACCAAAGACAAGTAGTTGAATGGAAAGATAGACAAACCAAATAAGAATTAATAAACAAGGGAGTACCACAAGGATTTATCTTAGGACCAATGTTGTTTCCCCTATATACAAACGACCCGACAGCAAATGTAAATACTTTAAAATCATGCATTTATGCATAAATAGTTCCTACAATACAAAAAGGCTATTGAAGCAATAAACCATGCACAAGATTGGTTTCAGGCAAACGGATTAAAACTATTTGATTGTTTCGACCTTTACTTGATGAAACTCCATATTATTATTATTATGTAGATATAAAAACAAATATGTTTTGAAAGTTTCACGTGTTTTATTTACTTTTGACAATTGTCAAAAGTAAATAAAACACGTGAAACTTTCAAAACATATTTTTTTTTTATATCTACATAATAAGGATTAAAACTAAATAAAGAAAAAACATAAACACTTGTATTTTCACTAAAAAACCTACACTACCTGGAAATATTTATCTGCCCCGGTTTCATATAGATATTACAATGTCATGGATTCAATATATAGTTCAGAAACTAATATAGCCATTTATTCAATTAGAAGAAGTTTTATCGTGGACAAAAATGCCGCAATACATTTTCATAGCATCCCCACATATGGTATTATGCTCTGGGGTTCAGGTTCGGAATCATCCAGAATATTTCTACAACAAATCATCGGAGCATCAACAACAAGCTGTAGAGGATCATTTAAAATCTTTAAAATACTTACAATTCCAAGCTGCTACCTACTTACCTGCCTGTGCTACATACACTAAAATCAAACCAACTACTTAACACACGCACAAATTCACAATCATGAAACTAGAAATAGAGCCTACTTAAATGTATTTTGCAGAAGTCTCAGAACAATTGTATATATATATATATACACAATTATTCTGAGACTTCTGCGACATTTAGGTAGAACCTTTTGGGAATGCAACTATTAAATAAGCTTCCAGAAGAGATCAGAAAAATGGACTAAAAAAATCCTTAATCCAAAATGTCCTTTATTCAACAGATGAATTTTTAGATTTCTAATGTAGGTATTGTTACCTTATTTATATATTTTTTTTAAACGTAGTTAGTGAACTTATTTATTATTAAGCGTTTTTTATTCATACGTCTGTTGTACATTTTATATTATGTTTTTATATATTATTTTGTTGACACGCCTTGTAAATTTTTAAGGTAAATAAATTTTTATCTCTATCTCCATTTAAACCGCCACTGACAGGGTGCATCAGAATGGATAGCGTTCTAAAATGGGAATAACTGGGTTATTTTATAAATAAATAAATTTGACCAATCAATAATTATTGATTGACCAAGCCGCACAAGAAACAGGACATTAAATTTTAATAATTGACATGATAGAGATAATTCAGAGCTTGTAGTAATGGTTGGAGCAATGTATTTCGGACAATGGACGTAACCTGCCTATTTTTTCATGATTTTTATAACATAGATTTTTTGAAAGCAGCTTTATAAGCTTTAATTTTTCGTAATATTTTTTTGGTTATTTCCATTTTTTAAACTTTAAACTTCTGCCATATCATGTGTTATAAATATAGCAATTTAAGTTTAAAATTAATAGTATATTCTGTAACAAGTTTGGAATACAACATATTCCGCTCGAGTGAAGAGTTTGTCACACGAGCCGAAGGCGAGTTTGACGGTTTCACGAGAGCGGAATATGCAATTCCAAACGTGTTTCAGACTATACTTTTTCTACGTTTCCAAAAAATACCACAGAAAAATAATTTAATTGGAAGAAAGTGAGGTTGGATCGGTCTAAAATTTGTTAGATATTAAAAACAGAGATGTCGCCACGAGTGTTTATTCTGTAATCCGATGATAGAATATTTTATTCTGTAACACTTTACGGAATATATGTCATTCCATAGACAAAAGTGATATTAGAACGGTCAAATTCCGTAATAGGAGTAGAAAAAATATTTTAGTTACCTTAATGTCTTATAACTGTTTACATTTTCAAGTTTTTTTAAATAAAAAGTTCTAAGTTTATTTATTTAAATCTTTATTTCCAATCATATTAAAATTACATTCATACATGCGTATAAAATAATAACATGAAACGAAATAGAGTCATAATAAGATTATATGTATATATAAAACAAAAATTCTATAATAAAAACTCTGTACAGTTTAAGATACATTTAACAGGGGCTCTTTTCTGTTAAGGTTAGCCTAGAGTTACCATTAGTTTAAAGCGAGGGGTAAACCACTTTAAAATCTTAGAGACCAACGTTCAATGTTAGTGGACGTTGTGTTGTGATTGTTTTACTTATCAGTAGTTATCATTAAGAAAAACTTGCTTAATCAGTGCTTATCAATAAGAAATTTCTCTTAGCGACGCGTTGCGCATGACTACCCTTGTTATTGTTATCCTTAGCCGTTAATTCGTAAGCGATTTTTAATTTTAAAAAATCAGCTAAAAAATATGCCTGGTGTCTTTGGAATCAGATGGGTAACACAAACATGGCGTATTTAAAATAAATACGTATAACAAAAATTTCAAAATTGAATTTTATTTCAATGTTTTCATACTATTTATAAAATTTATTATATATTCATTTTGAAATTTTAATTTAGAAATTTTTTTTTATCCGTTTATATTATACATGTATGTTTATTATATACATGTATGTATAAAAATAAAAAGTTTATATGTTAACTTTAGCTCGCAGCTTTCTATAACAACTGTTTTTAGATCAGCTTAGCAAATACACAGATTAACCGATTTGTTTAAACTTAACTCGAAAACCACTTGTATATGTACCTAAAATATCCCCCCTAAAGCATGGCATATTGTGTAATTTTTGGTTCACCCTGTATAATATATTTTATATTATAAGTGTTATTAGTTCTAATTACTATAGATTATTTATTGTTTTTTTAATAATGTGTGTTTTGTTCCAGGTAAAATGTTTTCCACATGAACTGGATCCTGTAGAAATGTAAGAATAAAGCAAAAACATCGTAAAAAATACGTTATTATAAAAATACTGTACTTATATTTTTAGGACGTTTTTGGTCTTTCTGAAATTGTTTTTTTTTTAACAGACGCAGTTTCTTTAAATTTCTTTACTAAAATTACGAATTTACGAATGCTAAGTTGGTTTTATGGATCGACCATTTCCACAATAATTTAAACATAATTTATTTTTTAAGGGGGTCCTGATAGGACTTTACCTTTTATTTTCCAACAACTACACAGAGAAAAAAAACAGCAACCATTGATACGAAGAACACTAATCCAGTCAATATACAATGCCAATGTCATTGCCAATGTACTATTTAAAATCATACAATTTCTAATAAATCTTCATGGATTACCCCAGTAGCACAAAATATTGGTCCTATATGGGGCGCGTCTATGTCCAATATTTTATCTGGGGCCAATATTGGATTTATTTAGCCGATGTTAGCCCTATATTTATCCAAGGTTGGTCCTATATTGGCATATTATTTTAGGCCAATATATCATTAACTATAGTCAACGATGCTTTCGGATTTCTAAAAGTGATATGTAACGACACACGTTTGTTTCCAGGATATATGTCTATACTAGTGGCGGTTTTAAGTTGGGCGGTGGCGCAACTGACTACCATACTTATTATTTAGCACCAAGGATAACAAGGGTAATATGCGATTTCTTGTCTTATTAGCAATAAAATTCGTTTTTACGTCAATAAAGCTCAAGCTGATCATTTTAGCACACGATACAAAAGATTTTAGCATTTCATCGTAATTAAGAATAACATAGACGGTACACGACTTGTCTTATTGGTAGATTTTTTCAAAGAATTTGGTGGGTACATTTTATATCAAGTAACCCCTCTCTCCCTCTTATCATTTTGGTGGGCACTGTCACCCGCCCTCCTGCTTCTACGCCCCTAAGTACTTACTATAAACATTTCCTGAAAACAAACGTTTTTCGACACGACCGTGATATATCACTTTTAGAAATCCTACTACGTAGTAAGTACTAGGTGGCTATCTGTTTTTTCTTTCAGTTTCTCCCTCAACTTTCCTAGAATATAATGTAAAACAACTTCGGGCCAATGCGGATTTTCAATATCGGTTATATAATGTCAAACAACCTCGGGACAATGTTGGGTTTCAATATTGGACCATGCTAGAAAAATTCTTATTACGAATACAATATCTTTGTGCTACTGGGGTACTTTTGTCAGATCAATGAGTAGTGCCAGACACTATAGTGAGAATATTCTGCACATTCAATATTATTTTGAAATGGTTAGTGTTTTTTCGTGTATTTTATACTTTTGGACTTCTAATCTTTTAAGAATAATATGAAAAGGTTGTAAACATTTTATTTCTACTTTTTTTTTCAAAATAATTCGTTTCAGTAAAACTCATTCGGTTTAACCTTGAATGCAAGTATAATCTAAACTAATTTACTTTAATATTTATTCTAATTAATTAAGTAATTATTATAATTACACAAAAAATTATCTTTATTTATACATTTCCTTTGTTTCTTCTTCATAATCATCATTCGTTTTTAGTCATTAAAGAAAAAAAATACCATTAAAAAACAAAAAGTCCATATAGGCAATCAAATAACAAAAAATGCTTAGGTTAAGAAATCAGAAAGTGATCCGTTTTAAATATTTAAAATATTTTAAATTTGTACGATGTAATTACCATGATTTTAAATTATAGACAACTTATTTTTGCAACTGCAATAAAATTATAGGCTTCTCAAAAAGCATATAAGGTCCTATCCTGATAAATTCCGTTTGGAACTCATTTTGCAGCAAAGTTCATACGTCACCGTGAGTAAATTAAATAAAGTCCAAGCGCGCGTCTGGGAGGAAGTGGAGGAGGAAGGCGGGGACGACAGGGTCGCCAACCGTTCGCTTCTCCATATCAGATCGCTTTCGACCGTCCAATTTCCAAATCGATCACCAATCGCCAACTGTCAACTCATCGTCCCTTACTACTCCAATACCCACCTTACTATACCTACTTACTTGTAAGGATTTCTTATATTCGTATATTGTAGGCGCTATTCTACATATTTTAATTTAACTTGATACAGTGGTACTGTTTCCTTGATAAAAATCAATTAGGAAATAGCACTATCAATACGATTTGAAAGGAAAATAAAGGGTCTATTTTTAAAAATAAACTACGCAAAATATTTTAGACCGTTTCACCTAATTCAATGTCATCCTTAAATATACATATATTTGCGAAAGTGTGTTTCTTTGTTGATTTGCTCTTCAGGGCCCGCAATGGATCGACGTGATTTTTGTCATAGAGATAGTACATGAGCCAAAAAGTTACATAGGCTCCTTTTGTAATATATTTATACAAAAGTGCTCTTTTAGTTCCACTCTTACTTCCTAAGAAGTCCCAGAAGCCAACTGAATGGCTTGAGCGGGTTAGGGGTAGGAATGGACCGCGGACTTAAACCCTCCGAAGGAATACATATTTCCACTTAATAATTCTCCAAAACAGACTGACAGACAACAAAAATATTACTGTAAATAAAATACAAATTCTATTTAATACTCTCTTAAAAAGAAACAGTGGATTTTCACTGATTGACAGTGCATATTAACTATTTGCCTCAGTGATAAGTATACCACTAGCAATTAGTGAATACTCACTTTTTCATGTAGCGATTTCTTTGCACTAATGTATTTAGTGGAAATTACACTGTACAAATTAGTGAAATAGGTTTAGTAGTTATGATAACTAAGTTCAAAAAAGTTAAAATTTCACTATTTTATGTCGAGAGTTCCGGAAAAGTAGTGATAATAAAAAACACTAATTTGGAGAAGTTAAAATTTCACTAATTTATATTGAAAAACACTAATTTTACAGTGATTAATAACTCACTGACGGAAATAGTGAAAATTTCACTGTTTCACTTTTAGAGAGTAGGGAATATAAACAAATCAATGCAAAATTTGAGCAGGCTTCCTTTCTATTATTGATTTATAACAACATTTAAAATAATTAACTTTTTTAAATATCAAAGAGGAAGCAAAGACATATTTTTTATTATAATAATAACTAACTAATCGGCTGGTGAAATTATGATGTAAAACTGGGCCACCCTGTATATTAACAATCGTTAATCATTAATATAATAAATTAATCATAATGATTAATATTTTAAAATTGTAGTAAGGTATCAATACAAATTTCGAATGGTATCAGTAGAAACACCAACAGCAGCAGCAACGCTGTGTAGTGTTGTGTTGTGCACTAGTTTTCGATTAACTCCGATACTTGGATTCAATTGCTTTTTAAGATTCTCGCGATTGCTTCTGAAAGGTTTCGGATTAGATTGCAATTGCCTGAAAGGCATTAAAAGCGCTACCGCCATGAGTCCGAGCGCCACAACAGGCCAAAGAGACAAAAAACAGACCCACATGAATAAAATAATTATGAAAATTAATTTAATAAAACAATTATCTTTGTTGTGTGTCACTTTTAGTCCAGTACTAAACTTGTCTAACTAGACAAGAAATGAAGTTTTAATAAAAAATCTCTTTATTTGTAGATAATTTAAAATTTTCTCAGTAACAGTTATCAGTATGTAACTGAAAAAAATTTAATAAACTTGTAGAAAATAATAAACATATTTTAGGATAATTCGTTGATTTTTAATATTCTAAAACTTGTTTTTAATATGCTTCTCACGTTTAAATATGTTTTTAAATTTTTTAATTTAACTTTGCTAAAACATTTTTTTCGGAAAAGGGTCACGTTTTTTGTTGGTCCATTTTCTCTCTATTTTTCTATTTAAAAACAATTAACTTAAAATGTTAAGTAAGGTAAATTCGGATAATACTATTATTTATAAATACAAAAATGTAATCTCTTTATTTTATATTTTATTGTATGTAATTTAAACCAATTTTTTTACTGTACATATTTTGACCTAAATATTATTTTAGTTCTTTGGTCTGTCGATATTTTGTCGCGGCCTTTTCCAAATTGTCTTCGTGAGTTTTAACCCATCGAAAAGAGCTTAATTTTTCGCCTCATTTGTGGACCAATTTCACTGGCAATAGAAAATTCGATCTAAATAAGGGAACAGGGCTCGTTCCTCGAAAACAACACTGTTTTAATTTGTTTAAACGCGTTCACAATCAATTTATTCATTAAATCTTTGAACGGAAAAGTTTAGTTTTTTCAGTCGGCAGCCCTGTAAATGTGTAGATATAACAAAGAAACGCGCAGCGATAGCGATCCTTATTATAACACTCTCCCATTTCAATTACAACTTCAAATTACTTTTTAGATTCTTTAATAAGAATTTCGAAGCATCTGCAGGATTCCATAAAAAAGTTACACTCCTCCAACAAATCGGATTCTTATCTTTTGGCTTTTTAATGCCTCATCATTTCATTGCATATTTTCAATTATTTTTATGACAAATTTAAATTATATTACAAATTAAAATTAAATATGTAAACATGAAAATTTTCTACAGGATTTTCCAGGTTCCAATATCAGGACTTCAACAGCGGATGTAGAATGTTGTTTTAACTGAAAAAGTTTCTATAAACTTATGTACAAATAAAGCTTCGTTTTTAAGATAAAGGGTGTTAAAATTATTATATTCTTAAAGATTTTTTTAATATAGTTTAAAATTTAAAATAGTTATTTTCCAAACTAGTGCGAAAATTTCTACTTCTCTGCACGCAACCGTCGTTGAACAAACGATGCGAGATCGGAAAAGACACTTTCCGCACAGTAATGCGTGTAGAAAATAGTATATTATGTATCAAGTTTAATAAAAGGCGGTTAAGTTAAAAGTTTTAATTAGGCACGAGCAAAGCTTGCGAGTGAGTATGTAATAAAAAGGAGTGTCGAGAATAGTTTATAAACGAGTTGCATAATACAGGGTGTCCGTTTTTCGATGATCTTATCTCCGCAGTTTTGAAAGCTATAGCAAAAAAATTTTGGCAAATTTGCATTTCCTTTAAAAAAGCACCTTAATAATGTCTGGATTAGAGAAACGTTTTTTGAATAAAAAATTGAAATAAACATTACTATCTTTTTTTACAATATCTCGTCAAATTACTTAAGATCATTGATCGGCATGAAAATGTGGATCTTTATCCCAATTCAACGAACTATGTATGTAAAGGGTGATCCAATTAGTGCTTTAGGATTTTAAAACAAAATAAAACACAAACATTGTTGCAAGGCCAAAGTATTTTGTTTTTATTTGAAAGACTAACTATAATAACAATTATGTTTTTAAAATAATATCGGTCAAATGTCCTCCACGACTTTGTAGACAATAGCGCATTCGAATAGTCCAATTTAACATTACGTTTTCACACATTTGGACCGGTATCTCACGAATAACATTTCTGATGTTGGTTTTTAAATCCCCAATTGTTCTTGGATTGTTAGCGTAGACCCGAAGATCTTGCTGAATAAATTACAGGGCCATTTCTTGAAATAACTTTTTCACCAAAGTGCTCTTGCAATAACTCCATGGTTTCGTTGGCGGTGTGGCACGTAGCGCCGTCCTGTTGGAACCACAATTGTTCCAGTTGGTTTTCAATAACAATTGGCAAGAAATAGTCGTTCAACATTGCCCGATAACGAACTCCGTTTACCGTAACACGCTCTCCTTGGGCATTCCACGCGCATGGATGGCACACCACACTGTAACCTTTTCTGGATGCAACGGCGTTTCTTCATATGCATGAGGATTCTCCTCACCCCAAATTCTGCAGTTCTGCTTATTAACATATCCGTTTTAAAAAAAATGAGCCTCATCGTTGAACATTACAGTAAGATGAAAAAACGGATCTTCAGTCAAATGTTCGATCGCCCAAGCAGAGAAATTACGGCGACAACGATGATCATTGGGCTTTAGTTCTTAAACCAATTGAATTTTGTATGGATGCAAACCTAAATCCTTCCGTAAAATCCTCCAGGTTGATCCATATGTAAGGTCCAATTGCTGAGAACGACGTCTAACAGACAAATTTGGATTATTTTAAACACTTTGTTTTACAGCTTGAACATTGTCTGCATTTCTCACATTTCTGACACGATTTGTTCTTGGATTATTCAACAATGTAAACTCATTTTCAAATTTCTTCACAACATTACGAATTGCTTGTTCACTTGGTCGTTGATGTGGACCATATCGTGCACGTAATCCGCGCCAATTTGCCTTTACAGAGCTTTGGTTTTGATAATAAATTTTAATAATCTCGCAACGTTGTTCTGGTGTTAAATGTTCCATGTTGTTCTGTAATAACCTAAACTACAAAACTGTAAAATAGAAATAAATTTCTCATGTACAGTGTTGCCAAAATTTCACTTTAAAATCCTAAAGCACTACACTGTTCAAAATTTCATGACCATTTTAACACCAAATTAACACCATACATGGTCTATATCGATACAAACCAAAATTGTGTTAAATATGGTTCGTTGGCCAGTGTAAATTCAAATACTAAAATGGTGTTAATTGAACTTTCACACAGTATTAAAATAAATTTTACCTGGTGTAAATTGAACTCCTTTTCAGTGTTAAATATTATGTGTTTGTGGTCAAATTAAATCATACTATACAGAAAAAAGGAAAAAAAAGGAAACAGGAAGTTCCTTGACGCATTACTAGTATGTTACCAGTGGTATTATTCCAGAAAATGGAACCTTCAACTCGCTAGAGATAATGTTTTTAGTGCGTTCCACTAACATAAAATACTTCAAGTATTGACAGCTGTTTCCACCTATTTAAGGTCTCTTTAGTATCGAACAACTTGTAGTGTCACACCAAAGCAAAGGACCACCTGAGTTTATATATTCTTCATGTAAGTCAACAGAGGCGAGATTTAAGAACATCACGTGATCAACACCGCCTTTGCCGCGATCGGTACACATTTTCAACCATAATTCATGGTGTTATATTAACACCACTTTGCTGTTGGATTTTGACACCATTTTAAGATTACTTTTTACACCACAGATATTTTAAAGAGTGTAATTGGATCACCCTTTATCTCTAAATATAAGCGAGATCCCCACGCTTTGCCTAAAAAAACAGACACCCTGTATACTTTATCTACGACGAACACACACAAGAATTTTCAGAAACGGCTAAACCAAATGTCAACATATTATATATTTTTAAATTCAGGAAAAATTAAAGATTTGCAAAATTTGATGTTGTACGTAACATTTTCTGGCTATTTAGGACAAACTTACAACTTTTGTATTTAAAGTGTTTTCCCAGATGGGCCTCGTCAGGGTGGGCCTCCGAGGCCGCGCCTCACCCTCAAAATGAAGGAACGAACCACCGTTTGTATTTAGCTTTTTACCTATTACAAGTGTACTGTTACTACAGTTCTACACAATAAAAAGTAAAAAATCAATCAATCAAACTAAGCATAAATGGTAAATTAAAGTCAACGCTCAAACCGCGTCAACCCATTACAGCGTTGAGAGTCGACCGAACAGAGGCGAAATATGTATAGCCTGTGAGCTCCTACTTACCACTAAAGATCGTAAACTATTTACCTACTAATATATAAGGCGAGCTCGCGTCTATTTGACGCTGCTTGACGCGAGAAAATTGAAGCTTGCTCTAATTGGTGGTTTTATATCACATGACTGAAGATGTGGTGTTGCAGTGTGTGTAGAGCTGGTGTTTTTGGTTTGATTCAGATTAAATTATTTAAAACTGTTGTCTGATCGTTTATAGTTTTTCTCTTGAGTTTAATGTATTATTTTATTATTGTGATGCAAGGGGGTACATACAGGCTACACAGGAAGAATTAATAGGTTTTTATTAAGCAACAAGTCATATTGAGTTTCAGTTAAGGTTAGGTTTTCAAAATACCGCTAAGTTTTCTTTACTTAAATATTTCTATTTTTTTAACGAATCCTGTTCATAACAATATTCTATTAATAATTCAAACGCATTTTGTAAGAAGAAACGAAACTGAAAAACGACAGATATTGGGCGATCGTCCAACGCCAAAAATTTCACCAATATTTAACGATAAGAGGCATGCCCTGCAGAGTAAGCATATTCACGAACTTTTCAAATATCTTGGTACGAAACCTATAAGTGGCTATGCGGAAGTATTTATAAACAAAGCTTATTCTGTTGGCATTGTATTTTATTAGGCCGCGTCAAAAACAATTGGAGTTCAGGGGGTGGGTATTCCGATTGCTCTGATATTTTATTTGTTTTATATGTATATACATATATATTTATTCATCCATATAAATATATTTTTAAGTTCCAGATAGGTATGTATTTTAAAGTTTTAAAAAACTAATTTATGTTTTTGAGTTTTCCAATTTGGGTTAAGATTTTTGAAGTGAAACTTCTTTGGTTGATATTTGACGAGAATGAATTGTGAAAAATGTAACGTTCCGAGATTTCGTTACACAAGAGAGGAAAAAGATATAACGTAGAGAGAAGGAGAAAGAGAGCTATACGAGGGAACCCGCCCCTTCCCAGATGCATTGTACATACATTTAACATAAATTATTATTTTTTATTTAAAATTATAAGATATAATATCCTACACATTGCAAGAGAAAATTGACATGATAAGCTGGTCAAAAGATCATTTTAATTGTTAATAACAATAAACATTCATTATTATCTAATTTCCAATTACAATTTCCAAATACATTCTTTATTTATGTTAATTATTTAATTTGCTTATAAATTGTTAGACCTGGATTGGTCCTGGTTCAATTCTCGGTGAAGAAATACTTTTTTTAATTTTTTTTCTCTCTCAAAAATACTCAATTTTCGAAATTGCTTTTTTATTGTCAAATTAAAATCTTTAACTACACACCGGTGTATTTTGTACACCATTTTGACAAAACTTGCTGCCGTTTGGTTTTAAACAAAATTGTAATTTTACACAAAAAATTGCAAATTTTATTATTTTTAAGTCGCGTTTATTGGAAAATGTACATTTTTGTGAAATAAACGATATTCTAGTGCAAAATTACTTAAAAAAATTTGTTACCAAATGGTTTATTTCTACCAAAAATAAATCAAATAAACAATAAACAATTATGAGTACGGTAGAGTAGCGAATATTCTACTGTTTTTATTATTTTATAATAATGCGGCTTATTTGTAATAACGCGTGGTAAAGTCGATAACAGACAAAGGCGTGGCGCGCTCAAAGCATGCCCCTCTTTAGGCGCGTGCCGAAAGCAAAATTCGCTTCTGTTTTTATGCCAAGGATATAAATTAATCAAAACATATTTTTTACACAAATTTTATACTGTTATATTTCTTTTGAAATTATCCCTGTCTCTTTCTCTCTCTCTCTCTCTCTCTCTTACACACACACACTCACACACACACAACTAAAATTTCTCACATTCCCTAGTTTATAAGAAGTTTCACTTCTACCACGTGTACGATGCTGCACATGATTTTTTTTTATTTATAATGGTTTAGTAGGGCTATCGGCCATTTTAAAAAAGTCAACGCGTCGCAGAATAATATCTCCAGGGTGACATAAAAATGTATTCGTATTTAGAGAAAATTAACCTCATGTAGCCTCACTCTCCGACAAGCCGCCACTGTGTTTTCCTATTTTTTTATAATAAATTCAGTCAGTAGTCGCTGTCTAAATATACAGAATAACCGTGTACAAATATTTTCTGTCTAGTATTTATGGACATGGACATAATTATAAAAAATAGGTAAACTTTCACTTTTACAATTAAAAAATTTAAAGATAAAAATATGACCAAATTTTGTATTTTAAAATATTCCGAGTTATTTCGGGTTGAAAATACCCGATTTAAGACGAATTAAATATTTTAGTCTTTAAAAATGTCTAACTAAAAAACTAATAAAGTCTTAGTGGTGAAATTGTAACTACCTTTTACTTTTTAATAATAGTACGTCCAGCCGTGGTTTTTTTTTTCAAGCATTTAATAATTCTCTACTTTCTTGTATTGAAATTATCGAGTTTTGACATTTTGTCAGGCTTGACCTTTGACGTATTAACATATGTCACGTAGGTTATGTACATGAATTTATTCTACAGTGACCTGTAAGTTTATAATTTCTTTCCTGATTTCAAGCTAAACGCGATAGATAGAACCACTCTTACCTATGTAATTTCATATATTTTCATTATTGTACGGAGGTGTATAATAATTTTTTTAAACTGCGTACAAATATGAAGTCTTTTTATATAGGCTTATACGCTTCAAATAAAAATACTGTTTTTAAAATTTTTCTTAAATATTTCAGATTGAAAATACCCGATTTTAGAAAAATTGCAATATTTTGAAGACACATTAAAAAGATATGCCACTAAGGCCTAAAACTTTTTAGTGAAGTAGTATAATATAAAGACGAAATTGAAGGAGTCTTAGAGTTTTATCTTTAACAATTTTAATGGTAAAAGAGAAAGTTTTTATTAAAACCGTTAACATTTACCTATTTTTTTAAAGTATACTTTATAAGTAGGCCTTTATAAAAAGCTAACGCACCAATATATTGTAAAAAAATGACACTACAAACATTGGTAAAATATAAAAAATAAACAAATTTTGTCAGCAACCTTTTTAAATTAAATTGGTTGATTTGATTGGCGGTCATCCCCTGCTTCGTGACTCTAATACGAAGGCAGAGGCAGCATTTTTGTTTAAGTTTGAGTTTAGTATATATATTTAAATTTCGACCATATTTTATTTGTTTAGTGAAATCATGACATAAAATGAACCACACTGTATAGGCAAGCAATATTATTAAATTCCTTATTATTCAAATACATCCACTTCCTTAAATAAAAAATTGGTCTGCCCCTCAATAAAAATTTAATTAATATAGCAAAAGGGAGGGAACGCAATAGAAGAAAAAAGGTTAATGGGCCTATAAATGTCATTACAGACACCGCGAAACTAATCATAAAGTTGAAGTCGACATTAGAAGGTACAGGGAAAAAAGCGGAGAAGATTTGGATCAATTTCATTTCTTTAATATTGTATTGAGCCCGTGACTGGCCGATAGTAGTCGCACGGAACTGGGAATAGAAACCATTGCATTGGCGTACATTCCCAAAATAAAACAAAACAAATATAAAAGGATTAGACAAAAAGTAACTAACATATTCGATTCCTGGGTTTTAAAATTATTATTATTTATTATACAGAATTAAATGTACCTACATGATCAAATATTGAGATTTTTTTATTTATTGATAAAAACATAGCTCATGTCAAGCCAGTAAATAAAGTTATGTTTGAAAAATTATGTCATTGACGTGGTAACTATTTTCACGATTGCAAGTTTGTATTTAGATTTAAAAAAATATATTTTTTTATATACAACCCCTTAAACCCAGCTTAAAACATAATTTTAAATTATTATACGTACCAAAAAGTACCGCTTTATATTCAAAATTTTCTATGAAATATACAATAAATAGTAAATTGCGTCATATTTAATTTATTAACTTTTTCTTGATTCATTTTGCGCGCCTATGGCATGTCCTTTTTGAGGCAAGAAAGAAATCTGACGTTATTAAATCTGAAATGAAAAATTGGATAGTCTAAAATTGAATGGGTGCATATCAGCGGCATTGTATACTGAAATCATTTAAGGCATCTGCTTGTTTCAGGAAACGTTTACAGCATATCTATATATAAATTTCCTAAAACATTACTTCGCACATATTGAAAAATCCTACTACCAACGTCGATATGATTGCTTTAAATATTTATGTATTGTGAGGAAAATACGAAAATCTTTTTGGTTGTTGTTTTTAATTTAAATAACGTTACAAAAGATCTAATAGAAATATAAATTTTAAAAGTCCTTCTAAATATAATTTATTACTTTATGTAATCTGATTATATTTAAGAATATGTTGTAATAATAAATTATTTATAATACATTATAATAAAAATAATAACATTAAACGATTTGGGGCCGCACCCTGTGCAAAATTATTTTTCCATGTACATACATAATAGTAATATTAATAATAATAATTTTTTTAATGGGTGTAAAAAAATACAAACAAAAGGCGAAGTTCAGTAACCTACACTAGGTAGTTCACTGCTCTTCTTCAACTTAACCTTAGGGTGGAACATTTGCATATATATATATATGGAGATTTGTAAGATATTTTTTTCTGGGAGACTGGGGCGTTGAAAGTTGATAAATAGCGAAAAAGTAATATAAAAAATTATACAAAGAAAATATCAACTTTACACTGAAAAATCAAATTAAATTGCTATTTTAACTACATTAAAGGGTTGTGGATAAGGCGGGATTTAAGAATTGTTCAAATTTATAAATTAAACATTTTATTTCATAGTAATACATATTAAAAATAAAAACAACATTTTAAAAACATATTTAAAAATAAATAAAATAAATAAAAGTTTATTACTCTAATCAGGTAGTTTCACAAAATAGAAAAACATACTGTAAAAAACTAAAAATAAAAATAACTGCTCTCTACACTATTGGGGACATACTCTCAAAAAAAAAGTTTAAAAATAAAAGTTCTTTTCCAACTAACTCATTAAAAAAAATGATAATTGCTACTAGCAAGTACCTACCTAATAACACTCTATATGGTTAAATGTAAAAACTACAACGACAGATTGTGACAACATTATATTGTTATTGTAACCAGATAATCTTATAATTTTAATAATCCAGACCGAAATCAATCTTCCCAATGCTCCAGGAATATTCCCTGCTTATCTAGAATGATCCGGCACATTCCCGGAGCATTCTTTGGGAATATGTCTGAAACAATCCTTAAGAATTCTTTAGGAATATTCTCTGCTTATCTGGAATGATCCGGCACATTCCTGGAGCATTCTTTGGGAATATGTCTGAAACAATCCTTAAGAATCCTTCAGGAATATTCTCTACTTTACTGGAATAATCCGTCGCATTTCAGGAGCATTTCTTGGAAATATGTCTAAAACAATCTTTAAGAATAATTAAAGGCTACACAACATTTAAGTAAATGTGAAAATTTATATAACCCATATGCAATGAAGGTTCGAAAATATTCCAGGAATATACCCTATTATCTAGGAATAATCCGCTTCATTCTAGGAATATTCATTGGGAATATTCCATAGAATGATCCTCTAAAACTTCCAAGCACGATCTAAGAGCATTCCCATTCATTAGTTTAGTTGCAATACCTCAGCTTTGCTTACGCACGCTTGATATATACCGATAGGTTAATAATATCAGTTGGAGATGTGCGTCTGCGATGGCACAGCTAAACAATTATTAGAGTGGGACTGATCTACTCAGTAACTAATAATGGCTAGTTAAGTTAAGTTCCTGGGTATAAGTGGCCATAAGGGCTAGGAGTAATCCCCAAATTATATTAAGGTACATTCTCCTAACAATACTTAAGTCTTATGCATGCCGCTACATGGAATATTCTTTTTATGATTACTGGGTTAGCCAAAAAGCGGAACTTATTTTGCTTTATAAATAATGAATTATGTATATGCATAATTTACCATATTATTTTTCTATCAAATAATTTTTTTTTCAAAATATTTATTTATAAAATTATTTTTTTAACCAATTATTTTCTATGAGAATCAAAAATTAATTATTACGGTTTTACCAATCGATGTCTCCGAGAGTTTTTAGTAACAAAATAAAGGTATGTAGTTTCATACTGAATTTCGACAATATGTCCCAACCCGACCCGACTCAGCGAGTCATCAAGGACACTGGTTGCAGTTGCAATAGAAGCATGTATGCATATTAAAAAAAAATAGAAAAATATAAATATACTTAGTTATGTGTAGAAGATCGTGTGAGTAGGTATTTAGATTAGGTTTACCTATCTTGATGAAGCCCACAGTTCAACCAAAATTAACAACAAGCCTATATAATTGAACACATTCTAAATTTACAAAGTGAGATTAGGTTTCTTATTTACTCAACTATATTTATGTCTCAGATTTTCCCAAGGAATCTACCCATTTCGTTTGGTCCAGTCATTTTGGACACCCTGTATATTGTATTTAGTTTTTATAAAAACTATATATATGTACCTATATTGTTTTTGTTTTCATATTTTATTTTTATAAGAATGTATTTTTTTTTATAGATGAATAAAAATGTCTTTTTAAAAACCCTTATAAACAATTGTTTTTTCGACCGAATATTTAGTCCATAGCTTTCTAAGTAGACCCTGTAAATTTCAATGATTCGATTCAGTAGTTTCCGCATGATAATTTTTAGAAAAATAATTTTCTAAATTATTAAGCTGCAAAAAATAACAAAAAAATTAATTTTGAAAATCACTTTGTGGACCCTCTAGAGATGCGTAAGGTCCACTCATTTTAACAAATAATAATGATTTTCGCGAAATTGTGAAAAATCAAAGGACTACTGGGCGAATTTCCACTCTAATAATAATAAAAACTCTACTGAGGTTTCAGAAAATGTCACCTAATAATTCTCTAAAACTTACTGACATCCCGAAGCGGCCTCTAACGGTAGCAATATAGCGAGTATATGTAGCTGTTCCCGTGAGCGGTATAGGAGGTTTTTTATATTTAACGGCTGAACGGATTTTGATGAAATTTGGTAAATATTATATAATCTGAGATCTTGGAACGGAATGGGAATGGGATTGGAACGAGATGGGATCGGGAAAAAACAATTGTTTTTATATAATATATATGTATATGTAAGTATATAATATACCATGAAATGTGTATAGACGACCCCTTATTTTATTACGTATGATGTATCTATTTACATTTACTTGCATTATTTTATTTTATTTAACATGTTTAATTAGGCATACCAAAAAATTAATTTTAATATTTTTCTAAACTTAATGTTTATGTGTAAATCCTTTTAAAAGTTTTTGTTTGGTGTGACAAAAAAAACGAGTATACTATAGTAAATTAGAAATGTTGATTAGCACTTCGATATAGTTGTTGGAAAAAAGCAATCATAAAACAAAGGAAGTATATAAATAGGAACTTTTTGCCTTTAATGCTATCGAGTCGCTTTACAAGAAAAGCTTTTAACTAAAAGCTTCCAAAGTAGTACACTGCTCGAGAATTGCACATTTGATTCGAGGCAATTCTCCTCTTATATATCGGGCATTAGACTTTTCCGTAAAAATTGCCAGTCTTAAGAACCAACTTTCCAAATTCAACCACTCAATGCTCAAACATTTTACCTACTAAACTTTTTCTGCAATTTGTATGGAGCTGATTAAAATAAGAAGGAGAAAAGTTTTGTCATGCAGGGGTATAATGGCGTCAATAAGTCTTTGAGCTCTTATTTGTTTATGTAATAGAAGCCATTTCGGATGATCCCCTTATTTTCTGTGCCTCTAAACAGCCAAACCAGACGGAAAATTGTCAATTCGACGCTCACAGTGCGACTAAAGACACTGACATAGTAAGAACAAGGATAACGGCGCGATGCAGATAAACCCGCAAGTTTCACGAGGATCAGCTTTTTCTATTTTTCTTATTTTATTAGGTGTTTTTTGCTTGTTGAAGCTGTTTTTAATTAAATGAAACCAGGGGCGGAACCATTTAATTGTTTATACTTTAATTTATTAAATTAAAATTTTCCTGAATACCCTCCTGTTTCAACGAGGCCGTAAACTCACACGAATTGTTTCTGCCCGCACCTTTCCGCTATGCTTTGCCTGCGACGCGTCGCGACGCAGTCTGCGCATATTGTTCTGTGCTCTGCGCCGTATACTGAGTCTGCTTTGCGTGTTATTATTATAGGTTATATTAATAGCAAATTAGAAATATTTATTAGCGTTACAATTATTTCAAATGACTTACCTTTATTTTAAAATAGAAACCTTTTAAAAGATGTTGAAGAACGGTAAATGTCTAATACCAGACCAAATTTTAAAATTTGCCTGTACATAAAAAGCTTTGTATACATATATTATTTATTAATATATAAAAAATTGGTAAATGCAAAAAATGATACCCTAATTTTTTTTTTAATTTGCCCAAAATAGACTTTGGGCGTGACCCTCGAGGCTAGCTACGCCACTGGGCGGAACGTTGACTTTAAGGAGCCAGGTTTTAAACTGTTAGGGCCCAATTAACCCAATTAAGTAAGGGATAGTTCTGCCGACTTACACTGTGTATCAAAATTTAAAAAGACCCGAGAAAACAATTACCAATTTAAAGACATGTGAAGAAAATCAAGCGCCCGGAAACTGAGAATAAAACAGAAAATAGACTCGTCTACGTGTGTAGACAATGTTTATTACAGTTTAACTATGCATAGATAGATCAATTTTGTAATCTATACTATTATAATATCTTTAATCTTTATATATTGTAAGGGTCCTGTAGTATATAAACTTTTAAATTCGAATTTGGCGCTATTTTAACCAAAGAAAATTTAAATAATCCACTAAAAATAATATTATAGTTTTAAGATATTTTATGTTTTAAAACCCTATTGAGTTTTAAAGTTTCACTTCTTTGTATCTCAACGTAGAAATATTATGAAGACTGTTTATGTTGGACATTCTTGCTTAAGTGGCTGAGATGTTTAAAAGCGAGATTAGGAAATATCATAGACAGAGGGTTTTTGCTCGCCCTTCGAGATACTTCTGTTAAACCGTTTGTGAAATATATTATAATATAGTTATAGTTTTTGTGATTGTTACCGATTTTCTGCTATAATTATTAGGTATGTACACTTTTTTAAATTGTAATTTTTGCTAGTAATGATAAACAACTCCTCGTTTTGGGTTTTCTTAATACATTTTTGCTTATAATTTGCTTATAATTTTAAACAATATTATTTAATTCGCATTTTTGTCTATGACGTTTATCATTGCTAGTTTATTGGGTCCTAATCATTTTAATATGTGTAAATAGCGAGTGATTTTTGGTAATGATTTTTATTGTATCACTATTTCATTATTTTGGTTTAATATCTTGATATCGCGCATACACTGAGTTTTAATCTTTATGTTGTCGCATGTACACTGAATTACGTTTGACTTAAATTTTACTATTTTGTATTTTCTTTATTTTGAGTTACACTGGCCTTGATTTTGCTGTTTCCTTTTGTATAACTTTGTATAACTTTATTTAACTGAAATGTATTTTATTGTTTATGAAACTCAGTGTATCATCTCGGTATTAAGGTATTTATTTATTTTAACTCTTTGCATTTGTACTCAGGCTAAAGCTTTTAACAATAATATTATTATTATAATATTGGTATTATTTGGGTAAGGTTTTATAAAATGTTATTATTATTATTATTATTATTATTATTATTATTGCTCTTATTATTATTATTAAATTTGATATTACCATTAGGTCATATCATGGTAAGGTAATAGTATCGTTTAACCTTTTGATAGATTCTGGATAGAGACTTTGATTTAAACTGCTTATCTTAGCGCTTTATTTGGAATATTTGATAATGGCTTTAACGTTACTATATATGATAAAAATCTCTTTATGTTATTATTCAGCGCGATACTTTCTGGTGGTTAGAGTTTTGGCCATGTTCAGGTGTTTCTTGTTATGACTCTCTCCTATTTATTATTTTATTGTATTTTATTTATATTTTATACCATTTTATTTTATTGCATATTGTTTATTTTATTTGTGTCTGTATTTGTACTTGTATTTTCGTTTGGAGAGTGCTCATACATGAATATTTGAACATGGGTAATATATTAGCATTATTTCAAAAGGATTTATCCTTAGAAGAAAAATAGTTTTTTTATGTTATTACCTATATAAACTCTGTGTGCAGAATTGTTTGTATATTTTTGCAATACTTTTGTCTTGTTCTGGACATTGATTTTGTAAGAATATTTGAACATATTGTGATATAGCGACACTTTAGTGAGATAGGACCACCATAGCTGTCGTTATATCACTTCGCAGAGTATGCAATTGTTCCATAGTGTGGTTATTGGCTACGGTTAAATATCGGCACTTGGTTAAAGCATATGAATTCTCTCTATCAGAAATATGTCGTTGCTGTAGTTTATTTATATAAAATCGTGTCTTCGTTCAATAGTTCGAAGATGCGTGGTAAGGTAATCAAATAAACAAACACTTCGTCATAAAATGACGATCTCTATTATAACTATTTTACCTGAGTACAAAATGTTTTGAATATTGATAAAAACACCCAAATTATATGAAATATGTTTATCTGCTTTTTATGTTATTTTATTCACTTATTATTTATACTACATTCTTGTGATTATGACCCATATAACTATGTTTTGTTTTGTATTTTATTTTTATTTGAACTTTGTAAGTCGCCAGGGTTTTTATGGTCCCTTTTCCCTGTGCTTTGACTCAACGGGCCACCCCTTTGTCTTTGTTTAAATTAAATCAGGGGTTTCAAATTAAATACTTGTGTTTCATTAAACCTGACCAATTTCAAAATAACGTTATTATCAATGTAAGTAAATATACAACGTAGAGTCCTAATTTGTATAAAGTAAGTAAATTAACTAGACGATCACGAATATGCCAAAACAAGTATTTCAGTATACTTAAAGAATCGGGTTACGAAAATACATAGTGTACCTTACATTTTGGTGCCGTGACCAGGATATACATTGATAATAGTGATTGAAATTGGTCTTGGTGATGAATTTATGGCTTTTACACAGCGGGGTAAAATATTTCTTATGCATTTCCAAGTGTTGTTTGCACAGTGGGGTAAATATTTTTTTTGTATGTTAACTTTGTTTAGTTTTCTTTTTCTTTATTTCTTGTATTTAAGGGTTTGTTGTCATTTAATTCTATATATTGGATAAACTATTTTTTTAGCTCAAATATTCTGTGTGTATGCACAGTGGGATAAGTTTTTTTTCTCCTTTTGTACGTTTTTAACTTAAATAAGTTGTTATTACCTTTTGGTACTGCTGAGTCTTCTTTGAAGTCAGTTTTTGGTATTAGTAGTTGAATCTTCCTTGAAGCCAGCTGCTTATTTTAATTTGTGTTGTTTCTTTTAGTTTCAAAAATTTCTTCAACTAAAGATGAATTTTCTTTTGAAAATAGCTTCGAAACATTTTAAGGAGTAATGTACTAGAAGGCCGAAGCTGAATCACGTCTATGGTGGCAGCTAAGCAAAGTACTAAGGGGCGCAGCTAAGTGTAGTGCTAGGGGGCGCAGCTGAATCTTCTTTGAAGACGGTTGTTTTTGTTTAATTACTTTTGTAAACATTAGTTAAACATCTCTTGATGTAACTATTTTGGTGGTTTTTTTTAGTTAAACATCTGTTGATGTAACTATTTTCTTTTGTAACGTAGTGGAACATCTATTGATGTCACGCAAGGGTTGTGTTTGGGGTAAACGAACCTAATTTTATTTTACAGGCTTTAAAATACGTTTTTTTGGTTCCGTCCCTTTATTATTTTCCTTTCTGGTGTCACCTGGTGAATAGCTTGGTTTTTGTGAGCTGGATCTTCATGGACTGTGTTCTGCTATTCGTTGTGTCTTGAGAGACTTTGAAAAGTGCAAATTTACTTTTCAGAAGTGTATTGGGAACAGTTTTTTTTGTATATTCAGAGCAGCTATTTACGGTCGATTACTTGTCTTCTATTACAGCAGGCCAATACAAGGTAGCCTATATTTTGGTTAAACAATTTTTTTTGGCCAGTATTTCCAAGTTTATTTCTAATTTTATTTCTTCATTAAAGGTTTTGTTATTTAGGAGTAATTGGTGAATTGTTTAAGTCTGGTGAAAGAATGTTGGTTGCTTGTTATTATTATTATTTTATTGTGAACCATTTTACATGTTTTGATTTGTTTTTGCCATACACCAATCAATGCAAAAATTTGACGAGTGCACTATCCATGGATACGATGAGCTCTAGTTCATTTGGGACACGGAACTGGAAGGGATGAACTTTACTACATTTGATGAATGGAGATGGTACCTGATTTTAAAATTTGAGGAAGTAAAAAAGTGTAGCTGACTCAAGACATGGACTGGACAATATTCTAAGGGGCGTACATGTTTATTCCAAGTCATAAATAGCAGGAGGGAAATGGAGTGGTTATACGGACTGCCATATTTCTTCATTTTTACATTACAATAATGTTTTCCAGGTGGGTTCTTTTCATTTTATTGATTTTACTACTTTATCCATTTTATTTTGACTATTTCTATTTTATTTTATTGTTACTTTTTTTTTATTATTTATTTATATTATTATTGCGATAAAACCCTGATATTATTTGTTTTCTTTTTTATGTATGATATGCCTGACTGAGAACAACAACAAGCCCTACGTTCAGATGAGTTCAGCCAAATTTGACGCGAAGGATGTTGAAAGTTTGCCAAGCCTCCAAGAGTCCGTCTGCCAATCTTCCAAAGGGGCGTCTGTAAGGGTCCTGTAGTATATAAACTTTTAAATTCGAATTTGGCGCTATTTTAACCAAAGAAAATTTAAATAATCCACTAAAAATAATATTATAGTTTTAAGATATTTTATGTTTTAAAACCCTATTGAGTTTTAAAGTTTCACTTCTTTGTATCTCAACGTAGAAATATTATGAAGACTGTTTATGTTGGACATTCTTGCTTAAGTGGCTGAGATGTTTAAAAGCGAGATTAGGAAATATCATAGACAGAGGGTTTTTGCTCGCCCTTCGAGATACTTCTGTTAAACCGTTTGTGAAATATATTATAATATAGTTATAGTTTTTGTGATTGTTACCGATTTTCTGCTATAATTATTAGGTATGTACACTTTTTTAAATTGTAATTTTTGCTAGTAATGATAAACAACTCCTCGTTTTGGGTTTTCTTAATACATTTTTGCTTATAATTTGCTTATAATTTTAAACAATATTATTTAATTCGCATTTTTGTCTATGACGTTTATCATTGCTAGTTTATTGGGTCCTAATCATTTTAATATGTGTAAATAGCGAGTGATTTTTGGTAATGATTTTTATTGTATCACTATTTCATTATTTTGGTTTAATATCTTGATATCGCGCATACACTGAGTTTTAATCTTTATGTTGTCGCATGTACACTGAATTACGTTTGACTTAAATTTTACTATTTTGTATTTTCTTTATTTTGAGTTACACTGGCCTTGATTTTGCTGTTTCCTTTTGTATAACTTTGTATAACTTTATTTAACTGAAATGTATTTTATTGTTTATGAAACTCAGTGTATCATCTCGGTATTAAGGTATTTATTTATTTTAACTCTTTGCATTTGTACTCAGGCTAAAGCTTTTAACAATAATATTATTATTATAATATTGGTATTATTTGGGTAAGGTTTTATAAAATGTTATTATTATTATTATTATTATTATTATTATTATTGCTCTTATTATTATTATTAAATTTGATATTACCATTAGGTCATATCATGGTAAGGTAATAGTATCGTTTAACCTTTTGATAGATTCTGGATAGAGACTTTGATTTAAACTGCTTATCTTAGCGCTTTATTTGGAATATTTGATAATGGCTTTAACGTTACTATATATGATAAAAATCTCTTTATGTTATTATTCAGCGCGATACTTTCTGGTGGTTAGAGTTTTGGCCATGTTCAGGTGTTTCTTGTTATGACTCTCTCCTATTTATTATTTTATTGTATTTTATTTATATTTTATACCATTTTATTTTATTGCATATTGTTTATTTTATTTGTGTCTGTATTTGTACTTGTATTTTCGTTTGGAGAGTGCTCATACATGAATATTTGAACATGGGTAATATATTAGCATTATTTCAAAAGGATTTATCCTTAGAAGAAAAATAGTTTTTTTATGTTATTACCTATATAAACTCTGTGTGCAGAATTGTTTGTATATTTTTGCAATACTTTTGTCTTGTTCTGGACATTGATTTTGTAAGAATATTTGAACATATTGTGATATAGCGACACTTTAGTGAGATAGGACCACCATAGCTGTCGTTATATCACTTCGCAGAGTATGCAATTGTTCCATAGTGTGGTTATTGGCTACGGTTAAATATCGGCACTTGGTTAAAGCATATGAATTCTCTCTATCAGAAATATGTCGTTGCTGTAGTTTATTTATATAAAATCGTGTCTTCGTTCAATAGTTCGAAGATGCGTGGTAAGGTAATCAAATAAACAAACACTTCGTCATAAAATGACGATCTCTATTATAACTATTTTACCTGAGTACAAAATGTTTTGAATATTGATAAAAACACCCAAATTATATGAAATATGTTTATCTGCTTTTTATGTTATTTTATTCACTTATTATTTATACTACATTCTTGTGATTATGACCCATATAACTATGTTTTGTTTTGTATTTTATTTTTATTTGAACTTTGTAAGTCGCCAGGGTTTTTATGGTCCCTTTTCCCTGTGCTTTGACTCAACGGGCCACCCCTTTGTCTTTGTTTAAATTAAATCAGGGGTTTCAAATTAAATACTTGTGTTTCATTAAACCTGACCAATTTCAAAATAACGTTATTATCAATGTAAGTAAATATACAACGTAGAGTCCTAATTTGTATAAAGTAAGTAAATTAACTAGACGATCACGAATATGCCAAAACAAGTATTTCAGTATACTTAAAGAATCGGGTTACGAAAATACATAGTGTACCTTACATTTTGGTGCCGTGACCAGGATATACATTGATAATAGTGATTGAAATTGGTCTTGGTGATGAATTTATGGCTTTTACACAGCGGGGTAAAATATTTCTTATGCATTTCCAAGTGTTGTTTGCACAGTGGGGTAAATATTTTTTTTGTATGTTAACTTTGTTTAGTTTTCTTTTTCTTTATTTCTTGTATTTAAGGGTTTGTTGTCATTTAATTCTATATATTGGATAAACTATTTTTTTAGCTCAAATATTCTGTGTGTATGCACAGTGGGATAAGTTTTTTTTCTCCTTTTGTACGTTTTTAACTTAAATAAGTTGTTATTACCTTTTGGTACTGCTGAGTCTTCTTTGAAGTCAGTTTTTGGTATTAGTAGTTGAATCTTCCTTGAAGCCAGCTGCTTATTTTAATTTGTGTTGTTTCTTTTAGTTTCAAAAATTTCTTCAACTAAAGATGAATTTTCTTTTGAAAATAGCTTCGAAACATTTTAAGGAGTAATGTACTAGAAGGCCGAAGCTGAATCACGTCTATGGTGGCAGCTAAGCAAAGTACTAAGGGGCGCAGCTAAGTGTAGTGCTAGGGGGCGCAGCTGAATCTTCTTTGAAGACGGTTGTTTTTGTTTAATTACTTTTGTAAACATTAGTTAAACATCTCTTGATGTAACTATTTTGGTGGTTTTTTTTAGTTAAACATCTGTTGATGTAACTATTTTCTTTTGTAACGTAGTGGAACATCTATTGATGTCACGCAAGGGTTGTGTTTGGGGTAAACGAACCTAATTTTATTTTACAGGCTTTAAAATACGTTTTTTTGGTTCCGTCCCTTTATTATTTTCCTTTCTGGTGTCACCTGGTGAATAGCTTGGTTTTTGTGAGCTGGATCTTCATGGACTGTGTTCTGCTATTCGTTGTGTCTTGAGAGACTTTGAAAAGTGCAAATTTACTTTTCAGAAGTGTATTGGGAACAGTTTTTTTTGTATATTCAGAGCAGCTATTTACGGTCGATTACTTGTCTTCTATTACAGCAGGCCAATACAAGGTAGCCTATATTTTGGTTAAACAATTTTTTTTGGCCAGTATTTCCAAGTTTATTTCTAATTTTATTTCTTCATTAAAGGTTTTGTTATTTAGGAGTAATTGGTGAATTGTTTAAGTCTGGTGAAAGAATGTTGGTTGCTTGTTATTATTATTATTTTATTGTGAACCATTTTACATGTTTTGATTTGTTTTTGCCATACACCAATCAATGCAAAAATTTGACGAGTGCACTATCCATGGATACGATGAGCTCTAGTTCATTTGGGACACGGAACTGGAAGGGATGAACTTTACTACATTTGATGAATGGAGATGGTACCTGATTTTAAAATTTGAGGAAGTAAAAAAGTGTAGCTGACTCAAGACATGGACTGGACAATATTCTAAGGGGCGTACATGTTTATTCCAAGTCATAAATAGCAGGAGGGAAATGGAGTGGTTATACGGACTGCCATATTTCTTCATTTTTACATTACAATAATGTTTTCCAGGTGGGTTCTTTTCATTTTATTGATTTTACTACTTTATCCATTTTATTTTGACTATTTCTATTTTATTTTATTGTTACTTTTTTTTTATTATTTATTTATATTATTATTGCGATAAAACCCTGATATTATTTGTTTTCTTTTTTATGTATGATATGCCTGACTGAGAACAACAACAAGCCCTACGTTCAGATGAGTTCAGCCAAATTTGACGCGAAGGATGTTGAAAGTTTGCCAAGCCTCCAAGAGTCCGTCTGCCAATCTTCCAAAGGGGCGTCTGTAAGGGTCCTGTAGTATATAAACTTTTAAATTCGAATTTGGCGCTATTTTAACCAAAGAAAATTTAAATAATCCACTAAAAATAATATTATAGTTTTAAGATATTTTATGTTTTAAAACCCTATTGAGTTTTAAAGTTTCACTTCTTTGTATCTCAACGTAGAAATATTATGAAGACTGTTTATGTTGGACATTCTTGCTTAAGTGGCTGAGATGTTTAAAAGCGAGATTAGGAAATATCATAGACAGAGGGTTTTTGCTCGCCCTTCGAGATACTTCTGTTAAACCGTTTGTGAAATATATTATAATATAGTTATAGTTTTTGTGATTGTTACCGATTTTCTGCTATAATTATTAGGTATGTACACTTTTTTAAATTGTAATTTTTGCTAGTAATGATAAACAACTCCTCGTTTTGGGTTTTCTTAATACATTTTTGCTTATAATTTGCTTATAATTTTAAACAATATTATTTAATTCGCATTTTTGTCTATGACGTTTATCATTGCTAGTTTATTGGGTCCTAATCATTTTAATATGTGTAAATAGCGAGTGATTTTTGGTAATGATTTTTATTGTATCACTATTTCATTATTTTGGTTTAATATCTTGATATCGCGCATACACTGAGTTTTAATCTTTATGTTGTCGCATGTACACTGAATTACGTTTGACTTAAATTTTACTATTTTGTATTTTCTTTATTTTGAGTTACACTGGCCTTGATTTTGCTGTTTCCTTTTGTATAACTTTGTATAACTTTATTTAACTGAAATGTATTTTATTGTTTATGAAACTCAGTGTATCATCTCGGTATTAAGGTATTTATTTATTTTAACTCTTTGCATTTGTACTCAGGCTAAAGCTTTTAACAATAATATTATTATTATAATATTGGTATTATTTGGGTAAGGTTTTATAAAATGTTATTATTATTATTATTATTATTATTATTATTATTGCTCTTATTATTATTATTAAATTTGATATTACCATTAGGTCATATCATGGTAAGGTAATAGTATCGTTTAACCTTTTGATAGATTCTGGATAGAGACTTTGATTTAAACTGCTTATCTTAGCGCTTTATTTGGAATATTTGATAATGGCTTTAACGTTACTATATATGATAAAAATCTCTTTATGTTATTATTCAGCGCGATACTTTCTGGTGGTTAGAGTTTTGGCCATGTTCAGGTGTTTCTTGTTATGACTCTCTCCTATTTATTATTTTATTGTATTTTATTTATATTTTATACCATTTTATTTTATTGCATATTGTTTATTTTATTTGTGTCTGTATTTGTACTTGTATTTTCGTTTGGAGAGTGCTCATACATGAATATTTGAACATGGGTAATATATTAGCATTATTTCAAAAGGATTTATCCTTAGAAGAAAAATAGTTTTTTTATGTTATTACCTATATAAACTCTGTGTGCAGAATTGTTTGTATATTTTTGCAATACTTTTGTCTTGTTCTGGACATTGATTTTGTAAGAATATTTGAACATATTGTGATATAGCGACACTTTAGTGAGATAGGACCACCATAGCTGTCGTTATATCACTTCGCAGAGTATGCAATTGTTCCATAGTGTGGTTATTGGCTACGGTTAAATATCGGCACTTGGTTAAAGCATATGAATTCTCTCTATCAGAAATATGTCGTTGCTGTAGTTTATTTATATAAAATCGTGTCTTCGTTCAATAGTTCGAAGATGCGTGGTAAGGTAATCAAATAAACAAACACTTCGTCATAAAATGACGATCTCTATTATAACTATTTTACCTGAGTACAAAATGTTTTGAATATTGATAAAAACACCCAAATTATATGAAATATGTTTATCTGCTTTTTATGTTATTTTATTCACTTATTATTTATACTACATTCTTGTGATTATGACCCATATAACTATGTTTTGTTTTGTATTTTATTTTTATTTGAACTTTGTAAGTCGCCAGGGTTTTTATGGTCCCTTTTCCCTGTGCTTTGACTCAACGGGCCACCCCTTTGTCTTTGTTTAAATTAAATCAGGGGTTTCAAATTAAATACTTGTGTTTCATTAAACCTGACCAATTTCAAAATAACGTTATTATCAATGTAAGTAAATATACAACGTAGAGTCCTAATTTGTATAAAGTAAGTAAATTAACTAGACGATCACGAATATGCCAAAACAAGTATTTCAGTATACTTAAAGAATCGGGTTACGAAAATACATAGTGTACCTTACAATATATATATATATATATAAGTTATTCTTAGAATCTCTTTTAATAATATGTTGACAAAATAATAGAAAGTGACAAAAATTAAAGTTTTTAAATTGACAGGATCCTGATAATGTTTAAATAATTCGTCAAAGAAACGTAGATATACAACAATGAACAAAAGATCAAGTAAAATCAAGCCTTCGTGCAAGCAATTAAAATATAAATTCGCTAAAATTAATATTTTTTTTGTTTCGTTTTTAAGAAAATGCTTACCAGGATTCTCAGAACTAAAGTAATCCCGACTTGACTTTATCCACTAACAGCGATGCCCAGATTAAGCTACAAGCGAGATGCATAAAGGTGGGTCAGATCAAACAGTTTAGTTCACCATACAGATTGGTCTCAAATTTGGTTTAGATGATATATAGGCCAGAATGTGCAATTTTTTGTCAATTCCTTAAAATCAAAAACGTAATCAGCATTTGTGCTTTTTCTATTTGGCATTTTTGATCAGAGCTTGTTTTAAGATTTGATGGTATAAAACTACTTCCAGAAAAAAATTCATCTTGGCTTTCCACCTAGGAGCTAATAATTTTTTTTTTTAACTTTTATGTGATACATATCAAAAATGATAGGTGACAGATGTTAAAAATGACATTTGACAGGTGTCAAACATAATCTATAACTTATGTCAAAAATGAGGAATATAAAACAAAAATACGAAACAAAATAAGCCTCTTCTTACTGGCAATTCAAAACTAACGTTTCCATTATGAAGAACTAGTTGAGTTCGTTCGGTCAGGTATGATTTTATCAATAAGGCACAGTTACCACGGATACCAAAATAATCTAACTTGTCAATTAGTATTAATACTAAATTTTGAATCTGTTATCTGTCATTATTGACAATTTACGTAGCATTCGTAAATAATAGTTATTTATATGTATACTCATACACTTTTACACTTATACCTAAGTATTAAAGGTGTTTTTATTTTATCCGTAGGGTTTAATCACTCGCTACGCTCGTTATCCAATTTTCTTTTCAGGAAAAAAATTAAACTCTACATCAAAAATAAAAATAACTATTATCTACGAATGCTACGTAAATTGTCAATAATGACAAATAACAGATAACAATTTTGTTTGCTATTTTGGTTTCATTTGGCTCATTTTTACATCAGTTATAGCTTATTTTTTACACCTGTTATAACAGGTATACCTGTCATTTTTGACATATGTCACCTGAATCATCAGCTAAAAAACGACTAGTTTTTAGTCACATGAAAGACATTTTTTCTCAGCTCCTGAGCGGAAAGCTAAGAATTTTTTTTCCGGAAGTAGTGGTATACTATATATACATGTTCTCCTGATTAAACATTACAAAAAATCTTGAATTTTTTTAACAAATGCAATCCTCAAGCAAAACAATAGAAGATATACAAATTCTGATTATATTATTAAAATCAGCTTAAAATGTTACCCTTGAAATCAATCTTTCACTTAAATAATTTGTAGAGGTTAAGGAGTTATTTAAGAAATTAATATACATATACATATGAAACTTCTTTCAAAAAATTAAAATATTACGATACAAAATTTCTTGGTAAAAAATAATTTATAATTGTTATCGTAAAACCTTCAATATTGGGATTTGTGGTTATCCTAGCTTTAAAATAATCTACGTTTTTCTTTCTTTAAATTTTATGTAGCTACTTAAAATTTGAAGAAAAAAAAACGTGGAATGACCCAGGTGCTAATCCTTGTTTTTTTCGTTATTACTATTTACTTTGCTGAACGGGGACGTCGCTCAGCATAGAAGACCTCAATTTTTTGGGTATTAAATATGTGTAAATATAATGCCGGGTCTCCACCCAAACAAACAAAAGGCGAACTTGTCTGCTAAAAACAAAATACGAACTGTAGGGTGAAGTGGGGTAAGTGCGCTTTTGGGGTAAGTGCACCAATTGGGTTTTAAAAGAAAACAGTTGAGAATAAAAACTATCAGTTTGTAATTATGGATTTTTTTTGCCAGATAATTTCCCTAAATATTCTAGTTAAATGTAATAACTTTATAACCAATAAGTCATTTTACTTGCCGTAAATTGCAAAAAATTCACAAAACTGTGAGTTTGTTGCACTTGCCCCGTGAATACGTTCGTACTTATAATATGGGAACTAACCAGTGCCGGTTTAACAGGGGTTTTTTTGGGGACTATAGCACCGGGCGGTAAATATTTTTGGGGCGGTACCTCGTAACGCCCATCATTTTTTAAAAAAATACTTAATCGTTAGAATTTAGAAAAAAATTATTGCGACACTGCGTCGGCGGATACAACGGATACAAATGAGAAAAATGTTGTTAGAGTTAAAGCAGCTTCTCCATCAGAAAAACTTGATTTATTGGAAACGGAATAATTTGAACTTTTTGGATAGACGTTTTGAAACCAATAAAGCAGTCCAAAAACAAAATATGGATTTAAGCACAAATGCTCATCTTTTGTCATTTTTAGTTGAGAACTTTGATTTTTTACGTGATATCATTTTGATCATTACGAGGAAATTAACAGGAAACGAAAATTATGCTCAGAAGCGGATAATCATAAGAAAATTACAATTTGAAGAAAATAATTCAGAGGCAAGTTTAAGCAAAAAAGAAACAATGCGAACAATATGTTTTATTTTAATAATTGACAATCTATAATCCGAAATCATTTGTCGATATGATAGCTAGAAATCTGGCACAACCAAATTTGAATTTTTGTTTAATCTAAAAGCATAAATCTTCGTGGAGGATTTGGATGAGTTTTTTCCTTAACAATGTGTCCAACTCAAGAAACTGGTAACTTCCCTTTCGGAAATAAAAATAGAAACTCCATTGGAATTAGTATAAGTTTTATACGAAAATAAACTAATATCTTCATTTCTGAATATTAATAATTGTTTGCGAATTTTTTTTATAATGGTTTCAAATGCAAGGGGTGAACGATCTTTTTCTGCTCTAAAAAGGGTAAAGAACTACCTAAGAAATACAATTCCCCAAGAAAGATTTAACTCTTTAGAAATTCTGTCAATTTATCAAGACCTGCTAGATGAAATAAATGTAGTGTTATAAAACAATTTGCTACTATAAGGACTTGAAAACAACCTTTTAATTATTAGTATTAGGATATCTCAATATTTATTTAAACCAAAGAATAATGTTTTATTTATTTATAACTTTTGATTAGTTTTTCTTAGTACTTAGTATTGTTTATATAAACCAAAGAATGTTTTATTTTTTAGTTAGTGCTTTTGATTAGTTTTTATAATTTGTTTATAAAGGCTCATTTTATATTTTGTAGGATACTAAGTTTAATGTTAGATACCAGCCTAACCAACCTAATCTTCCACTTGACGTAAGAAAGTAAGACTTAAAAATTTAAAAATGTTTTTGCCAGAACCGGGCGGCGAACTAACTTAAACCGGCACTGGAACTAACCGGTGGTGGTGCACTTGCCCCAAATATGGGGCAAGTGCACCCACATGTATATATTTTTACAAAATAAATAGCTGTGGTGGCGTATTACCTTTAACGCAGAGTTTAGATCTGCCATGAGATACACCACTAAGGGAGTTGTATACATGCCAAAGACTGGACTCTTACCATTGTTCTAAAGAATTATATTAACTATTTAATTTGTGTTTTGCACTTGGGTGGGTGCATTTACCCCACTTCACCCTACATCGAACAGAATGTCTGTAAAAATATTGTAATAATTTCTTTTAATTTTGTTTTTCTACTCAGAATGATTTGGATTCCACAAACTCTGTCGTTCTACAAAAAATTTTATTAAATTTGTTTTTTATTTAACAGTTCAAATTTGTTTCGACATCTTGCAAACTCTTGAAGCTCCAGTAAACTAATTTAGACGGTTTATACCACGGCGTTCTCTATAGAGAACTCTGTGTTTATACGCATAATACACACAAGAATGCGGAATTTTACATGTGTATGCAGTCCGCTATCGATCCCTAGCAAAGAGTTCGTATTTTGTTCGTCAATTGTTTTATCGCCAATCGCCAATTGAGACAGTTCGTGTTTTGTTTGGAAAAAGTTCGTTTGGTGGAGACCCGGTATAATACAAACATAAATCAGGATTTTACTGGCAGGGTTCTCAGAAACAAAAACAAAACATAAACCTTTTGATCTTCACCAACTAGAAAAGCTAAAGACGAATTGTCTGTTAAAACTGTTCACAGCGAACAGAATTTGTATTTTGTTAGTCAATTGTTCAGACAATCGCCAACGGATAGAGTTCGTGTTTTGTTTGGCAAAAGTCCGTTTGGTAGAGACCCGGCATACAAACAGAGTAAAGTGATTTTGTTTGTGGGACACTCAGGTTCTAGAAAATTTGGCACTTTAAAAAGTATTTACGACAAGAAAGCAATACATAACATTTTTCGTGATAAAAGCTGATCTGACGAAAACTCCATAGTTTGTAGAATTATTCCCATATAGGTAACTTTTTTAAGATAGATGTAAATATTCTTGCAGAATGTCGACTTAATCTAGATTAAACTGTCCCAAGTTAGGAATGTCACTTTAGGATAAATATAACTCAACAAACTAGATATAATTATTCTAAGAATGTCAACTTAAGCTAGGTTTTACTGTCTTAATAATGTAAATTTTAGCTAAAAATTACTATAAAGAATGTTAATTTTAAATAGGTTAATATTAATAATATTCTTAACAGTTATATCAAGCTTAAATTGATATTTTAAACACATTTTTTTTATTTTAAATTTTAAAAGAGCATTGCCAAATCCGGCTCTGAACGAAATACATTTAGTGTTTGTTAGGAAGGATCATTCAGGCAGTTTGTAAAGGCCGAGTAAGTATTAGAACGACAACAAGAAGAAATGAATATAAAAAGTAAATAGAAAAGAGTCATTCACTAATTTGCAGTGTAAATGGGGCCTTAGAGGCTTAGTAATTAATTGTAATACTTTTTCATCGTATAAATTAAAGTTTTAAATGGCGTTCACCTTTGTTTGTTTTATTGTGCAGCCATTTTAATAAATTTAAATGAGAAGAAAAAGGTCGGGAAACGCTGCTCGGCAAGAATAAAGAGCCCCCACTTGAAATTTTAATTGTGTACACTCGTTAAAAACAGTTGACGTTTATTCGAGACTTAACTTTAATTAGTGCAACTGCATATAACTTCTTGCTTGCTAGCCGGAATTCAGCCAGCCAGCCAGTCTTGCCAATTAAAAAACACACCAACACTTCCCAGACAAATATTAAGGATTTTCCAAAATTATACCTTCTACAAATCTCTTCAAACTCCACTTTACCTTTCCTCTAAAGGCCTTTATACAATTATAATTATGTTAGTTCGATTAATGAGAACATGTTTAATAAAAATTAAATAAAAAGTTGTCCTCTTCATAATTACACATAGACATAAAGCTAATACTTGGACCCTTTTATAGCTATAACTATTACTTAAAAGCAGGGTTGTTATGATTTAAATCGATTGATTTTTTTGTTTAATCATGATTAAAATTAAAAATATTCTTCTGTAATAAACATAAAATTAAAAAAAAACGTTTAACTAACTCGTAGAAAACTATTGCATTAAGGGTTGTTTTACAAGTGGTCAAAAGTAAAAAAAGATTTATTGATTTTTTAAAAAGATCAATTCAAAAAAAAATTTTTATTTAATTGCTGAATAATAATGATAATAAATTATTATTATTAATAATATTCTGGAGAAAATGTAGTTTATTTTTTGTATAGTTGAGTTAATTAATTTATATAATTATTTCAAATATTAACTTATTTGTTTGTTAAGTTTTGTTCTAAGAGAAGTTAGAGTAGTTTATACTTTATATTGATTATTTTAAATAAATAATAAATATTTTTTGTCTGTTGTTAAATTTAAATAAAAAAGGTTAAAATAAACCACACTTATTTAGTCTATGTGGACCCATTACAAATTAGGTTAACATATAACTCGTATTAATAAAAAAGTCAACAAAAATGCGCTTTTTGCAGGGTTTCTTGTTTTAATAAAAAAATCAAATTTATGTAAATAAAAAAAACGATTTAAATTAAAAAAAACTGATTTTTTTAAATAAAATAAAATAAAAAAGTAAACAACCCTGCTTAAATGTAATGTTTTAAAATTTCAAAATTTTCACTGCGTGCAACTTTTTTTAAAATTTTCCCGAAGCGCCAGCAAAAGATAATTTTCTTAAAAAATTGGCAACAGTTACTGTTAAAAATCCGAGATTTTAATTCAACCTCGCGGGAGATTCGGCACAAAAATTGTATGCCTATATAAAATAAATATTATTTTTTATACTTTCCAAAATTGTATACTAAAAACAAGGGAAGGAATTAAATAAAAACGCATACACTGCTTTTATTACAGCTGTTAGCCAAGGAGATTTCCACTTATTAATCTTACAGGGTGATTTTCGAAAAAAATTGGTTGTTATCATAGCAACATGTCAAAATTAAAGCATCTGATTGGCTAAAATCAGGAGGTAATATACATATATATTTTTTTATTATCAAGGTACTCTTGCATTTTTTTCGTATTATTTATAGTAAGAATTTAATTTTTTTTAAATTTTTTAAATTTTCAGAAATATTGCATTTATTCTCGTATTTTTCGTATTATGGATAGGAACACGGAGGAAATAAAACAGTAACCATTCATGCGCAGAACAGTAATCCACTTAACCCTTAAATGCATAAGATTTTATTTTTGAACAAAATATATGTACATGAAACGTTTTCAAATGGCTAGTATAACATAGGAAAAATAATAAAAAAAAATCAAAATCGAATAAAAAAAAAAATATTTTGATAAAAAAGAAAAAATCAATATGTAGTAAATTCCTCATCCGTCAGACCTTATGCTACTCATGCTACAAAAAGATATATGACTTTAGTGCATATTGTTGCAGATATACTATAATCAGTATTTCAAAAAAAGACAATTACCAACTGTTTTTTCATCAATAATATTATTTACATAAAAGTACATAACTTACTCATATAGTAGAATACTTATTTATTCAGTAAATAATTAAATAAAACTTTCATTCAAACGCAATCTTTGATCAAATAAAATTTTTTAGCAAATACTTCACTATGTTGCAGATATGTTACACCATGCATTCGAGCCAATACAAGTAATACAGTCTACTATAAAAGTTCCCGGAGCGTTGCAAATTTGCTACGCGATGCATTTAACTATTGGAAATAATATTTTTCTACTCCCACCTTTAAAACGACCAGGGCCGAGCCGTGCCGGGGGTGCAAGGGGTGCATGGCACCCGGGCGGCACTAACACAGGGCGGCAAAATATCATCAAAAAAAATGTATCATATTATCAAGAATAAAAAAGCCACCTTACAATATGCAAAAAACTTTCTAAAAATCACTTGCGTTTTATTGATGTCGGCGTTTCAAGGAGTCATCGTTTTTATTCTACACATAATAACCGAACGCGCGATAGCCACAAAAAATGATGACTTTTCTTAAAGCCCGGTTTATAGATTGCCGCCCGCCCGCTTCGCTTTCCGTCCGTCCGCTTCGAGTTCGTCAAGTTTCATGTTTTCCGGAAGCGGGCGCTGTGTACCAGAGTCAAGGGAGAGAGAGACGATTCTTTAAATAGGAATTTCGGTCAACAATTTAGATGCGCAGGGCTGCACACAGATTTCAATGTAAATCGGTTTCTGCACATTTGTTGGCAGCCCTGCACTGAAAAGGCGCAATTATGTTCTTTACTGTCATTTTCTGTCGTCTGTCAGTCTGCTGTCAGTAAATACTAAAAGTGCTTCTGTGGTTTTGTTTATAAGTTTTATTGATAAGTTATTATACCTCGTTATATTTAGCAGATTGTCAATTGTTGTTAAATGAAATTATTTAAGGTCAAAGTAAATAAATTAAAATATGTAGGTATGTGTGATAAAATAATTTTCTTCTCTAATTCAATTCGATTAGTTTTTAGAGTGTTTTTTTGTGTTGTTAATTAAGTTTTTGCTTTAAAATATTTTCGTGTATGTATGTTTATTTCATATTTAAATATAATTAATATTTTGATATTTTTACATTATTTTTCTTTCTATTTTTGTCTATAAATTATTTGTGTTCAATGTTATTTTTGTTCCTGTTTTTTATTGGTTTACATGTTGTAAATAAAATAATTTTAATTTAATGCTATTTTAATTTTTTTAAACATGATATCTACGAAAGATCCTACTTTGTAATTCAATCGGTGAGATTAAGAACAGTACAAGTCCAAAATATTTATTTTGTCAAATTATTTTCTAAAATCAATTTAAAAGTTTAAAATGAATTTTTGTGAGAAGATTTATATTATTTTATAAAATATTATTATTATATTTTATAAAGTATATAGTTGAAATATTTTCACAAAAATGCATTTTGAACTATAAAACTGACTTTATAAAATAATTTGTCAAATTTTTTGGACTTGTACGGTTCTTGTTCTCACCGATTCAATTGTAGCAAACAAAAATTAAATATTTAAAAATACCGCGCAAATTTTTTTTAGCATTAGTTCTCGCAGCCCCCGGCGAGGGCGCCATATTTATTGTTTCCAATGTTTATATGGGAATCGTTCGTCTCTCTCTCCCTTGTCTCTGCTGTGTACCACGTGATATTGTTTACAAGCTGAACTTAAGTCATAGATAATAAATCATATAGATACGCCACTGTCACATATTTGACGCTCCTTGTTACGCACACTCGGCCCGCTATGCCGCTAGTGTACCCGCCTGACATTTATTGGTTTTAGGTTATGGTTTTAATTTAGGTTATCCTGTCAAATTTTGACAGTCAAAATAGTAAAAAATAAAAGGCCTGATAGTTTATTTAAATTGTTTATTTGAAAAGCAAAAATAAATGTTTTATATTTTAAATTATTCAAGGTATTTACTAAACTAAACCAATTAACAATATAATAATGTATTCAAGTGAATTTTATCTTATTAAAGAACACAAATCAGTATAAAGTAATAATATTATGTACCACATTTGTGTAAGTAGGTACCTTGTTTTAATAAAATAGTTATAATTGAATAATACAATACAACCTTGTCATCATTGTGAAAAGTATGCATCATAACTTGACTGTTAGAGCAGCCCACAGCACAGCACAACACCATGTTAATGTTCAAATAATGTAGCAATATATAAAAAATAGAGTAGGTACAATGGCCGACACGGAATTTTGAACGACTATCATCCTGTTGACATCAAAATCTAAACTTTCTTTATGGACAACTAACCTTACTTTCGGTTATCACTAGTATTGTAATTTTGACAGCGAAAGCAAAAATGCTCAATATTGTATCTTTGCTATTTACAGATGTATACATTGACAACCAAGTTATGTCGTTCAAAATTCCGTGTCGGCCACTGTACGCAGATAACGATAAATCGCAATTATAAAAGTTTTTAAGCGTACAGAACAAACCAAATAAACACAATATGAATTTACAAAACTTTACAAAATTTATCAAACTGAAGTTTGTTGATTTCGTTACCAAGCAACCGTCAAGATTAACCGCCGCTCCTGCCACATGCAACTCGAGTGTAAACTAAAACCAAAGTCGACTAGACAAAAATGTGGATTTTGTTTGTTTAAGGCGAGTGCACAGGGCATGACTTAAGTTAAAGCATAATTTCTTCCGATTTGACGGCTGCGTATTTCAGCAATTTTTAGTTTTTCTATTAACGTGAGGCAAATAGGATGCAACATAGTAGTTTCTTTTGTCTTTTAATGCGTTTAAGTTAAAAACTAGTAAATGATTTAAAAGGCATCTTTCCGAATTTATTTGTAGCTTTAAGAATATTTTTGACGATGCCAGTTACTGTTGCCCATGGAGAGCGGTCATTTTCGAAATTAAAACTAATTAAGACCTATTTAAGATCCAATATGAGTCAATTCAGGCTTTCAAATTTAGCAATTATAAGTATTGAAGAAGATATTTCTAACAACTTGGATGTAGGCTACTTGATTAGGGAATTTGCTATTAAAAAAGCGAGAAAAATAGATTTTAGTTTTTTAGTTTGGTTTAATTATTTTTGTTTTTTTTCCTGAATGTATTTTTATTTTATTCTTTTATGTATTTGTTAATAAATACTTTGTTATTTTACTATAAAATTTGTTATATGTTTATTGAGAATGATAAATTATGAACTCCTTCCCTACCGACAACCTAATTTTTTACATTAATGGGGGCGGCAAATTTAATTCTTGCACCCGGGCGGCAGTTACCCTAGGCTCGGCCCTGAAAACGACCATTATCGTACATGTTTCCATGACACTTTTAAATACACATTGACAAGTTGTGGCTTCACGGCACTTTAGTCACGGGCTGAAGTTAGCAACAGGTTTTTGGTCACAGGCTGAAGTTAGTTTTAAGTTAGTTGACAGTTGTCAAATGTCATACAATCGTTAAAATAAAGTGACTTTCTTGTAAAATAATACTAAATGTAAAAATTATTTTATTATCTCAATACAAAAATACAAAAGTATTAAAAAGTTTCTCAACGCCAACATTTGAAAAGTTTATATGAACATTGTACTGACCTTAAGTGCTCATAAAACATTTTCTTTACTTTCACTGTAAAAAACTGTCCATTTTCAAGAAATACATTTCGATTTATAACATTTATAATCTGTGTTTATAGAATAGAAAAATTTGACATTTGACGGTGACACACAGATTCCCACATTGTTTCATAGATGGCGCTCTATAAAAATATTTGATTTAAATCATTATAAGATAATAATAAGTATTTGTCGTAGAAAAAGTATAGTATGTACCTCGTTTATAAACTTTTCTATACACTCATTAATTTAAGAACTGGATCGCAAGCTCGCTCGTGCATAAATTAAATTCGTGTATAAAATGGCGTTTACCAAATTTGATACATAATATGCTATTAATGTGCAGAATATTGCTTAGTTCCTAGCACTACTCATTGATTTGTCAAAAATAACAATTGCTATTGTCAAAGCAACCCGTGAGGTTTTATTAGAAAGTGTATGATTTTGTAAACGTTGACATTTTATATTGAGTGGGTTACTGTTGTACTTTTGTGCTCTGTTTTGCAACTGTTTTATACAGGGTAGCTTAAAAGTTTGGAATATTGGGTGTAACTTTTGAAATATCAAAAATATTAAGAAATGATTTTGATAAAAGTTTTTTAATAGTTTATTTCAAATTTTGCGGTGACATTACCAATTTAAAAAAAAACTAAAAGGCTACTAGCAGTTTAAAAAGCTTGATTTTAATATTTTCTTTTATCCCTATTTTAATTTTCTTATCTAACCTATAGGTGCTCCGCCATCAAGATGTTTGAGAAACTCTGTTCAAAACTATTATATATTTTGTTTTTGAATTTAAATGAAGAAAAAGCTTGATGAAATGTTGCAAATTATTAGTAATAAATTGTATGTCCAAATTTTATTGTTCTTCACAAAAATGGTATAGACAGATTCTTGAACCATCATAGAACTATTTGTTTTGGTTGGCTAAACTCTCTTAATTGTGTAGTTGGCTTTTAATTTTTCTCCCCGAAATCAGAGTTCTTGCCCAATAAAATAATCGATTTACAAAAGAAATGGCAAATTGTCATCAAATAAAGCATGAAGAATATTTGATTAAATATTGGTTTAAATTATTGGTAAAAATCGGAAAAAACAATCGAGTTTTGTTTTTAGTCATAACCGTGAATATTCTAAAAATTAAATCTAATAAAAAACTTAAGTTAAATTATAATTAATCCCTTTAGAGTTGAAGCGAAAGAAGGGTAAGCCTGCAGTAAGCTAGAACATTTCTTCTATCTAGTGTAATTTTATAAGAAAAAGTGTGAGTGTACCGTGCTCTTTTAGTTGGTAAATGGAGAGATAAAGATTTACATTTGACGCGCGTTAAACGTATTCGACGACGCGTCCATTAGTCCATCTTAAAATCGAAAGCGTGTCAAAACTGAAAGCCAGCAAATTCGAGCGCGTAGACGTAAACGAACGATATTAGTGTGTATCGGCCAAGAAGGAAGACGTCGGCGACGTCGGAGGCGTCGACATCAGAGCACAACTATTCGAAAAAGATGAAAGCCGTTCCGTGTCGTCGAAAAACGGAAAGTGTCCGATTCGGTCAAGATGTCAGCGAAAGCTTTTAAAACACACTTAGACCAAGTTTTCCATCCACTCTTCTCTGCTTTGCACTTTGCACAACTTTTCTTCTCCCCCGTTCCCTCGACCTGAGTACCTGCTCCTCACTTACTTACTTACTTAAACTTTTTATAAAGATGCCAAAGAAAACACAACGCTAAAATCACTCGCAGAGACTTCTTTCCTTAAGACATTTGAATTATATGGCAATCCTTATAACGTAAACTCATGGGCGTATCACGATTATGCTCGTAGGGGTGTTAGGGCAACATTATTTAAATATATTTATATAACGGATGACTATTAAATAAATCAGTTATTTTTTTCATTTAAGTCATTTTTTAAAATCCTTTATATATGAGGTTTATTCTATCCACATAAAGGACTTTTTAAAATATATTTTTTTATAAAATTTTATTAAAACTTGCAACTTTCAGTATAAAATTTTAAGTCAAAAGCTTTAATAATAATACAAAATTGAATAATTTAAAAATTACACTGGTAGCAGCAGCCATTTTGCCACATGTCACCAACAACATTTCTAGGTTAATTTTGGTGCGCTAATTCTATTAAAACATAATTTTACTCAGTTAGGCTTTGTTTTCGAGATATTGTAAAAAATCTTTTTTTATAACTAAACATGCAAATTTGTACATATATTTTTTAATCAAATACAGGCCAAGAAGCTATGAGTCCTAATTTAACTAAAAAAATAAATTATTCATGTTTATAAAGTTATTCCCTTAAAAAAATCCATTTTTAAGAAAATAAAATCGCTTTTTTAGTAAAAATTCAACAATTTTCAACGTTTAAAGTGCTGTTTTGCGAACAATGTTTAATATTTACAAAATACCTTCATTTATCTACTTTATTGTGTTAAAATTTTAATGCAATAAAAAAATTGGCAAAATTGCAAAACAACCGCCCGTGTTAAAATTTATATTTAAGATGAAAATAAATTAAAAGATAAAGTTTTTTCAAAGCTTTTTCAGCTTTATATATAGGTTATTTTAAGGGACTTGGGCTAAATTTGTGAATGTGTATATTATATTTATTTATTTTTTTAAATTAGTACACTCTTAAAAATGACATGGTATTTCTGACGAAATTTTATTAGTTGAATCGGTTTGGTGAGAGCATCGAATTATTTTCACTGGAATTATTAAATGGTGGTCATAATGCCTAGTTACAAAAACTTTACTTACAGGGCCATATTACCCATTAGGCAGGAAAGGCAATTGCCTTAGGCGCCACGTTGAAATAGGCGGCTTGTCCCCAAGCAACTTAAAAAAAAAATAAAAATTGTTACCAAAATGTTTATTTTTTCCAAAAATAAAACAAATAAACAATATACAATTGTAATAACAGAATATTTTTTACTGTTTTTATTATTTTATAAAAATTTACCTTCCTTTGTAATAACGAGGTGTAAAGCCGACAAAAATCGTGCCGCAAATTCACTTCTGTATATATAAACATATCTTTAGCACTCTTTAAACTATTTCAAAACCCCCGTATGCTCCAAGCACACGGATTCCTCTTGCATCGGGTACCCGCTGTGATGTGCTGCTCACCCTAGCGGGTACGAGCTACTAGAGGAAACTGCTGCCGGAAGGACTTGGGTGTTTTCGCGTTTATTCAAGAGTGGCACTTCTATGTGTTGTGTGTTTGGTGATAGCAGTCTGTGTTCGATAGTTAAGGTTGATTTAGACTTGCTTTTAATTTAAATTACGTTACGTTAGATTACGTTACAAAAATGCTGGCTAAATCCACATTTAGATAGTGTTAATTTTTCTGTTTGTTTTAAGGTATTTCTGAAATTTTAATATTAAACTAATTACAATAAACCAGCAGTACCTACATCTAACATACAATACAGAAAATTAAAGTTGATTTTATTTTTTTTAAATACTTACTAATGACATCTTGCAGAAAAACGCAGTTATAAGTCCTAACACTTTTTATTTACATTATATTTGTTATTTTTGTATGTTATTTATGTTTTTATGTATTTTTTTAATGATAAAAAGTATTCTAATTCATAGGGAATAATTAGGTTATAATGCTCGGGCGCCCTTAAGCTAACAGTTTGGGGTGGCTCTAATAAGCTTTTTTAAAATTTGCTCCGGGCCCCGTAAGTATAGTATCTAGTTATAGGAGCCAAATTTTTAAGTGCCTAAGGCGCTCAATTGCCTTAAGCCGGCTCTGGCATGTTAGTTGTAACAAAGAAAAATTCAGTTGATAAAAAAATATCATAATTCTAATTAGACCTGTTTAGTTGTTACGAATAAAATAGTGGTTTCTTATAATGAATATTTTGTGTGTTTTGGAAAGGTATTTTCTCAAACAGTATTGTTGCATCAACAACCTAATTAGTTGGCACAACGAAACAGAATTGATGCCTATCATGTCCATATATGGGCATACACGGGCAGTTTTCGCCAATTTCACAAGGGCGAAGACAAGTGCATATGTAGTGCAAGTGCATGAGTTTTATGAAAAAAGTTTTATGTGTACATATTATTACTGTGTTTCAAAGATAAATATTATACTTTCACATAACTCGTATTTTGTTTAGGGTAGCTTTGTTGATTATAATGCTCATATTTATAACATTGTATGTATAAAGAGTTAGGTTATGTCCACTTGTTGAAAACTAGTTTTTAACATTAATTGGGTACTTAGATAATTAAATGTCGTCTAAGATTGGGTTTATTGCTTGATACAAACACCGGGTACAATGGTGCAATTGTTGGTCAGTCGGCAATTAGTGGCCCTATTTTGAAAACTAGTAAATGATCGAACTGAAAGCCTTCCAAATTTACGCCATTTTAAACAAAAATGTTTAAAAGATACATACATCGTTAAATTTGAAGATTAATAAAGCAATAAAAGTTTAGTTTAAAAAAAATATATATAAAATATTATACATATTTTGTAAAATACAACATGCCAGTATCAGTTTGATACATATGTACATCGGACAAAATTGTAAGTGACATCATGTCATAGTCATTATAATGTTATAATGTTATAGTAATGTTATAATAATTATTAGAGTAAAGACTTAAACTTAAACTGCTGTATACAAGTATTTATGTTTAAATATGAAAAAAGTCTTATTTTTTGTCCGTGTAGTTATTAGTAATGTAAAAATTACACTGACATTTTTAGAGGTAAAATACATTAAATTCTTGCAAGAGTAGAAGTAGTTTTATTTGTGGTAAGTATTACATTTCTTTGTTATCTTAACTGGTTGATCTTCCTCAATTTTTTTTCATTTTCGTTTCGTTATGCTTGTTATCATGACAGTTTTGTAGATTCGGTTTACTAAAATTATTCATAGTTGCAAGAATTATTAAGTTGCAGTAACTAAATTTGTATGGTATATGTATGATTTATTTTAAGGAATATAAAAAATTTTGTTAGTCATTCTTACCCTTTTTTATTAGCTCTCTTTACTAATTTTTTTGTTTTAAAGCAACTAATTAAGTTCAAAATTTTTAATTAGTTCTCAGAACTAATTTGTCAGTTGGGACTATTTTGACTAAGAAAATAAGTTATAAGCACTAAAAATTAGTTCTCATAACCAACCTTTTTTTAAGAGTGTACTCGTAGCTTCATGGTTAAAGTATTTGATTTAAAAAATAATTTTTTTTTAAATATATATACTTACGAGTTTAAATGTTTGCATATATTTAGAATATAAATAACATACAATGAAATATTTTTTAATATTCCTGCAATGATTTAATAATATAACACAAAACATTAAAAACCCACCACAAGTTTATTCAAACTTTATCTACCTATATTAAATATGCCCCATTGTCATCATTATTTAAAATTTAAAATGTTTTTAAATTTTATTTTTTTATGTTTAAAAAAAAGATAATACACAAATATTAGGCAATCCCAAAAATTAAACAGGTTTCGATGACCAATGCAAGTCCTTTAAGATAAGAGAGTTGATAAATTTCTTAACCTTATCATGATCAGTTAACGGATTTTCCCTAAAACCGTTAAAAAAAAATAATGGAATTAACAATTTGTTATGGTATGGTAAAAACTAATTACTTAAATCTTAGAATGTAACAATAATGTTAGATATATTTTTTCGTAGCCTTTTACATGTTTATCAAAAATTAAACTGTATACAGTTTAATTTTTGATAAACATGTAAAAGGCTACGAAAAAACTTAAAAACAGGCAAAAATGTCAAAATTATTAAAAATTGTCGTCTTAACACAGTATCTTAAGTAAATAGATATCTTTTAAAGCAAGCACTTTTGCTTTTATTCAACATAATTACCAAACATTTATTATACTGGGGTAAGGTGCATATAATAAACCTCTCTTGGCACTTTTCGTTTTTTATTCGTTAGACTTTTTTTAATATAATGGCCGGGTAGTTTTAATGAGAGATCGTTAGAGAAGCAAACTGCGGAGATTTTAGAGTTGCCTTTCCTCGCCGCCAACTCGTTTTTTTCCTTCATTCAGCCATCTATTAGAACAAATTGACACCTGCTTTAGGTCGCGGGGGTTGAAACACACTAAAGGCCAACACGAATACAAACCCTAAATTGTTATGAATTTTTTAAACATGGTGCACACCATTTCACGCAACGGAAGTTATTTTAAATAATTTATAAAATAAAATTTAATTTCAAATATGTAATTATTTATTTTATACTTAAATTTATCACGTGCTATTGTATTATTAATGCTTCAAGAACATTTGTAAATAATAACGATGTTATGATGATCTAGGTATAGTTTAAATATAAACAGTTCCCTTATTTGATTTCATTCAAAAACATTAGTAAGGCTGTCAAAAGTATGCACTTAAAACCATTAAAATATTGTGCATAATATTTAACTACGATAAAAACAATCATGCAACAATAGTATATTACACTACAAGGGCAGAAAGTGTGAGATTCCTGCACTGCGCGCCATGATGCCCGAGGCAAAGCCGAGGGCATCATGGCGCGCAGTGCAGGGCTCTCACACTTTCTGCCCGTGTAGTGTATACTATTTTTCTTACTACCTCGACTGAAAATTCACTATTCACTATTAGTCTTAAATAATATTCAATATTAACAATTAGTTAATTAACTAATTGAAAACAAATTTTGAGGTTATATTAGTGTCGTAATCAGAGTTGCATATGTTGAGTACTAGTGCACACGACTAAAAAATTTTTACTCCCGCTATTATAGAGGGTGCGCGTATAGCTTGACCAATGCATCAAACGTAAACTTTCTGCCGTGGAATCGGGGACGAAACAACGTATTTTCAGTCGAGGTAGTAAGAAAATAAATTTTAGTGATCACTAAGTGTCATGGAAACATGTACGATACGCAAAATTTTTTAAATTTTGACACAGAAAAAATAGTATAAAGAACTCATGTCATAAGACATTTTCTCGCACTCGTACATGTAAATTATCTTCGTGTAAAAAATTACTTATTATCAGTGGCGTAACTACCACCGGTCCTACCGGTTTCAGAGACCGGGGCCCCGAGCACCAGGGTAAAGTGCTCATAAAACATTTTCTTTACTTTAACTGTAAAAAACTGTCAATTTTCAAGAAATACATTTCGATTTATAACCTTTATAAAATATAAAATTTGACATTTGACGGTTTCATATATGGCGCTCTATACAAATTTTTGATTTAAATCATTTTAAGATAATAATAAATATTTTTCGTAGAAAAAGTATGGAATGCACCTCGTTTATAAACTTTTCTATACACTCATTAATTTGAGCACTCGCTCGCAAGCTCGCTCGTGCCTAAATTAAATTCGTGTATAAGATGGCGTTTATCAAACTTGATACATAATATACTATTATGTGAATAACACTTGATCTTTTTTTTTTCAACATGATTTTTATCCGTAAGTACCTTGAATAATACATCCCTTCGAAATCCTGAGCCATGAATATTATTTTGTAAGGCGGGAGGGGGATTGGAGTGGCAAAATCTTAAATGATTCAAAAAAAATTTCTGGTAAGGGCCCCTTAGTAAAAATCCGACTGGGGCCTCCATTTCTATAGTTACGCCACTGCTTCTTATGACATTAGTTCTCTAATAGTTCTCTAATATATATTTTATTTATATATTATTATATAGCGTGGCCCATGGGAAACAGTCCCGCAAGGTATGTGAAAATAAAAAAAAATTCTCGAAAAGCATACTTTTTTTTTTCAGGTGGACATATTTACACATTAATTTCATTACTGTCAATTCAACCCCTTAGCGGGGTCGGTATTCACCCTTATATAGAAAGGGGTATGTTGTAATACATCTTTTAAAAGGGCATTCAATTTGGGCTACGCGTTGCCGAGCAATGGAATTCCAAATATTTTACTGGACCGCTTATTTACAAATTTCGCAAAGCAAAAAATTTGTTGAAAAAATTATTTTTAATCTAATAAATATTAGTCGATAAATCGACAAATAGACACGTACATCATGGTTAAATTATAGACTTAATAGCAAAATTCCGGCAAACTGGTTTAATGGCAAATAAACAACGAGATATTAAAAATCCGGTAAGAAATGAGGCTGTAGAAGTAGTACATTAAGTACCTACCAGAAAACTTTCTGATGTAACGGGAGTTTCGCAGGCCACCGTACAAATAATTCTAAAACATAATAAATGGCACCCATATAAAATTCAACTCCTTCAAGAATTGCATGAAGATGATAATGACCGCCGTTTACAATTTTGTGAATTCACAATTATAAATAATGTCCGTCAATAGCAATTGGTATCCCGAACATTTAGCAGTCCATTTCCATGTAAAATTGTCCCCTAAATACGAAAATGTCGTCAAAAGTTAAAAAACTAGAACACTTTTTGAGATATAGTCAATTTTCCATTTAGTGTGAAATTCACTATATCTTAAAAACTGCTCTACTTTCATAATTTTTGACGGTGTTTTCGTATTCAGGGGACAATTTTACATAGGAAAATTGGATGTTAAATTTTGGGATACCGTGGTATCCCATGGTTAACCATGGTACAAGTGAAAAAAACAGCCAATAATATCTGTAGTAATTAGTCATTTTTGACTAATTCATTTTTAGAGAGTTATTATTAAAATTATTTTTTTAATAATAACGTGATTTATCATCCTAAAATAAATTAAATTACTAAGATAACTTTTTTCGTATCATAGTAAGAATGTTGAAATGTTATTCCAACTTTGTTTTCTATCCAATTATTTGAAATAACTTCGGTCTTTATTTTCGAAGGCCCTTAGACACGTTACCTTGTTATCCTAACGACCAGAATTTGATTCAGTTTTCAGCAAGGGGCAAGAACAAGACCAAATAGTTACCGATACCCCATCATTTCTGCAAAAATCAACGAAAACCCTCGGCAATTAAACATTGAACTCCTCTTTACAAAGCGCTTTGTTGCATATTTTAAAATACCTAAATGGTTTCATTAGACAGTAACGCCATTTTTGGAATTAATTTCCCTTGAAATTTAAAACTTTGTTTACCTAGATTTGCAAAAGAAACTTCCATAAATTACAAAATAACGATCCTTACACTCGAATCCTAAATTGGATATTTTTAATTCGCAATCTCGCGATACAATAACAACCGAATAAAGCCGTTTTCGTAATTAGGGAAATTGAAGCTTGTTAAGTTGTCGGCGTCGAGTATAAAGAAGCAGGCTGATTGGTTGATTTCGTTATTGAGTCTTGATTGTATGGCATTCGGAAAGATCTTGTTAACACGATTCGTTACCTCTAAAACCTTGAGGCCTCAAAAAACTTACTGCGCGCAAATTTACAGATATCTGTTTATTAGAAACTACACATGCGAAAAGAAGGAAATAAATTTTGGGTCATTTCACAAAAAAAGATCTAATTATTTATGTTCTCTACCCATTTATACTTATTATACAGTCCGAAATGAAAAGCATAAAAGCATGACATTTTTTTAAATGTGCTAAAAAAATTTTAAAATATGCTAAAAATTGCCTAAACTCTCCTAGTCTCAGGCTTATTATAGGAGTACAAACTGATATTAAGGGGGTAAGACAAAAAGCGTCTGAAATGAAGTTTTTCAGTGCGCCATCGATGATTTAATTTCACTGAACGAAAAAGGTACGTAATATTTATAAAAAAGTACATCAAATCAATGAACGACAACATTAATTTTCAGCCGATGACGGGTGTTGTTAATACAATGAACAGTCGTTCGTAAATTTTCTTATTCATCAAGTTACGATTTCTGTACGTTAAATCAATGAATGAGGAGCATGGATCTATGTTTGACTGTAATTAATACGATAAACAGATTTACATCAGTTTATGAATGCTGTACGTTAAATTAATAATCTATAAGCATGGATCTATGAACAGCGGTTGTTAATATAACGACCGTTGGACATAAGTTTATGATTAATACGTTAAATCAATAAACAACGTACATAGATATATGAAAGCATGTTATTATTATTATAAACTGTAGACATTAGTTTATGATTATTTTACATTGAATCAATAAACAATTACCATAGATCTATGATCCCTTTAGTATGAATCCTACGAACAAAAAGGCATTAGTTTATGATTAAGGTACTTAAATTTACATAAAATCCAAGACAAACCCAATTAAAATTATTTGCCAAATTTACTTACCTTTTTATTAAAAAAAAGGTTTACTGGGTAGGTGGGTGCATTTTTTTAGCAACAGAAATAGGAAAAAAATATATCTTATACAAATTACCCAGCAATCAATCACAAAAGTGGTTTCTTTAAAATAGAGACGTTTTTTATTGCTAGAGAAATTTACAAATAATATGAACCTTTGGGCTCTAAAGAGGTTTACAAAATGCTCTATCTAAAAAGTTCCAAAACATGCTTTCCTGTAAAAAGTCAAAATTAAATATATAAATAATTTTAAAACCGCCTTAATTACATGAAATCCTAAATTATTTTATTTAAAATATTAAAAGTGTATATTTTAAAAACTAAAAACTCATTCACTTAAAACTTAAAACTAAAAAATATATCCAAAAAAGTCAAAACTGTTTAAAATAACTTCACAAGCTCACACACCTCGGTTTCGTATATTAGGTACAAAACTTAAAAAATAATCCAAAAAGGACAAAAATGTTTAAAATACCTTTACAAGCTTATACACTTTGACTTTGCTCCATATATTTATCACAATTTCACTAATAAAGCTTTAGGGTTAAACGCGGAACTATACTTTTGACGCTATAAGACTGACAAGATAAAAATTGCATGTAAAAATTCCCCACCCAAAAGTCGTGCGATGACCTTCGGTCTACGACAGCGATTCGTTATAATAATGTTTATGTTGATTAAAAATTTTGGCGCGTTAATGGTTAATGGTTAAGTTCGTAAAATCAATATTTAGTGACCGTTGGGACAATGAAGACAGTTTAATATTATTTATGTTTTGCTGTTCATGGATCTATGACGAAAAATTTATTGTTTTAAAGATAAAGAACATCGTTTAATGATCGTCAATAGTTAATTCAATAAATTTTGATCTTGGATTTTGATAGAACACATAAAAATAATATGGCAATTTCCTATATTTTTTTCCACCTATGCAGAATCTATGCATTGCAGATACTGGCACATAACGGACGCCCCTGGAATGAAGAAAAAAGATTTCAAAACACTCTATTTTTAACTGATACTGACATCATTATTTAAACCGGTAAATGTCAAAAAAAAACATTGCAAAAAAGATAAAAATAAATTTAAAAACAGTTTTTTTTCGAAAACAGTACATTTTATCGATGTCAATTAGGAGTAACTTATTTTTAGTTTAAGGTTTAAGCAAAAAATATTATTGTTGTGCTGATCCAAAATATTTTTCCTTAACCACCTTTAGTGAATTATTAAACTTTTCTCAGTTCAACACAATTAAAAATAGCTAACATAAACTTTTGGATCTTGTTTTTTCGTATATGCAGTGTATAATTTCTTTAAATGAAAGCCCACTTACTAATATTGATGTTTACCATCCTCCTTTAAATATTTGTGTTAATCTAGCTGTACCTATAAACTTTAATATTAATATAGAGAAAAAAACCTATGATTTTAAGAAAGCGGATTATCTATTACTGTATAGTAAGTTTTTGGAAATAGATTGGTCTTTTTTGTCACAAATTGATGTTAATGTTATGTGTGATAAGTTTTATAAAATTATTTACGAATTATTTGCTGCATGTATTCCTATTAAAACCATTAAACCTATAAAGCGTACCTATCCTCCCTGGTTTACCGGCAAAATAATTAAAAACATTAAAAAAAGAAAAAAACTACAAGAAAAATAAAAAATTGGGTGGTTTGTATAATGACTTGTTCAAAAACACACAAACATTAGTAAAAAAAACAGAAAAAAACTTCTTATAAGAAATATATAAATAAAATATAATCAAATTTAAAAAATGAACCGCGTCTTCCGGGAAGGGTAATTAATTCCTTTGGCTAATGTGAATTCAGATTTATGTTTTAGCCCCGTTACATTGGATTGCATAAATGAAAGTGATATAATTGGTTGGGTTAAGAGACTTAATAACAACATGACTGCTAGGGTAGATAACATACTCAGCTTTCTTGTAAAAGATTGCTGTGGTGCCTTTGTTTCACTTCTTTTACTAATCTTTTACAAAATAATTAAATGTCAAACCTTTCCAAATATATGGAAAATTTCAAGAATTGTACCTGTGTTAAAAAAAGGAGACCCATCTTGTATAACAAATTATCGACCAATTTCTATACTTTGTAACTTCGCTAAAATATTTGAAATGATAATTTACTCGAAACTATATTGTCAACTGAAAATTTTTATTTCTCCTTCATTTACACAATATGCTTGTGAAACAATGGATAAAGGTTCTCAACTCGACTTTATATACTTACACTGACTACGAGAAAGCATTTGATCAGATTGATCACTACATATTATTACAGAAACTAAGGAGCTTTGGTTTAGATATCTTTCTTGTGGAACTCTTTCAGTCCTATTTAATAGACAAGAAACAATTTGATTCATATAATAACTTTACAGTTACACTTTGTGTCCAGTTCTGGCGTTCCACAAGGATCCAATTTAGGTCCCTTGCTGTTTTTGATCTTTATAAATGATTTACCCCCAAAACTAAACTCTTTGAAGCTTTTATATGCTGATGACCTCAAGATTTTCTCTCGAGTCATTAATATAAATGACTCAATGTCTCAATCTCCAAGATGATCTTAATATTTTAGGTTAATGGTGTAAAACAAACAGATTAACTTTTAACATAACGAAATGTAAAATAGGCAGATACACTAAAAAAGTAAATCCAGTTATTTTTAATTACAAAATAAATGAGGTCAACTTGGAGTCAGTCAGTGTAATGAAGGATTTGGGAGTTTATTTTGACACGCATCTAGGGTTGGGACAGTTGAAATTTTCAAATGAAAATTTCAACTTTGAAAGTTTCAAACTTGAAATATTTCATTTAAACTGCGCACCACTCAATGTGTCGCGACCAAAAAGTTCGTCCTTTTTCAAAACGACATAACTTTTTTGTTTTTTGAACGATTTTATTTTGTTCTTTGATTTCTGCTAGCCCCATCCTCTGGCTATTCATGCTATATATATGAAGCTCACGGTTCTTCAAGTAAATTTCGTACAGGGTGATATGTAAAACGGTAAAAAATTTCAATAACTTCATCCAAGCCCCGTTTGTAAAAAAATAATTTTTTTCTCGTTTTTACTTTGAAATAATGAAGTATTATGTCTTACCTTGAAAAGGTTTTCTTAGCAAAGAAATATGATTTTTTTTTTAAAAAGAGTACATTTAAGGCTTTTTGGTAGGCAATACACTCAGTCTTTTTAAGAACGAGGAGATAAGATGGTAAAAGATTGTTCCTTGAATAATTCTGAACAAGCGACAAGCAACAAACTTATTATTAAACATTATTTTCAGAGTGGCCTAAGCAAAGACAACTTTTTTAAAATGATATTTTGGTGAAAATTTGCGAAAACCAATCCTGAACCGATATTTACGTTCGTGACATGTTTTCTTTATACTTTTGACCTCCTGCTTGTGATTCAGTTGTCAAATTTAAGTTTCAGATAAAACCAAAATCACTAAGAATCAAAATTCGAAAACAATTCCCGGCTGTTAAATTGCCTACAAAAAAGCCTTAAATGTACTTTTTTAGAAAAAAAATCATATTTTCGTTGCTACGATTCCAATTCGAAAAATTTGAAAAACGTTTCAAGGTAAGACATATTACTTCATTATTTCAAAGTATAAACGAGAAAAAAATTATTTTTTTACAAACGGGGCTTGGATGAAGTTATTGAAAATTTTCACCGTTTAACATATCAACCTGTAGGAAATTTACTTGAAGAACCTTGAGCTTCATATCTATATCATAAATTGCCAGAGGATGGGGCTAGGAGACATCATAGACCAAAATAAAATCGTCCAAGAAACAAAAAAGTTATGACGTTTTGAAAAAGAACGAACTTTTTGGTCGCGACACATTGAGTGGTGCGCAGTTTAGTTGGAAAAGTGAAATTTTTAAAAATTTCAAAAGAAATTTTCAATTCGAAAATTTCAACATTGCCTGTGAAACTTTCAGAAATTTAATTGAAAGCATAAATTTCACATGCGGCCTTCCCTGGGACCTTTAATAATAATTTACAACAGATTCCGAATCGACCAATAAGAACGAGTTATCAAGCGTCTGGGCGTTTTTGTTTAGTTCGGCTTGGATTTGTATACACTATAAGTAATTATTGTTACTTATATGCCTAAATTAATTTAAATAATTTAATTCAGTTACCAATTTAGTCATGATTAATTTAAATTAAACTTTTACTTTTGCTATAATTGTATCGGAAAACGGATAAAAATGTCTTTGGCTCATAAAATTTTGATGAAGTTTCTTCAATTTTTGTTAAATTTCAGTAAAATATATAAAAATAATAAATATATATAAATATAAAACAATGAAAGTGGCACAATCTCATTAGCTTACCAAAAAGTGCTATATCTCTCTTAGTTTTAGTAATTTTAAAAATATTTTAAAAGGAAATCTCAAGAAATTTGTGGTAAACATAGGTATTTACTATTTATATTATTGGTGCAGGGGCCCACTGAGGGGTAGGAGGTAAGAGAGGCAATTTGCCATGGTCACCGAGTGGGCTTATTTCAATATTAATATATTACATTTAAAGTGATTAAAATTTATTGAAAGTTTCAATAAATTTCATAAATTTCAAAAATTTCATAAATTTCATGAATTTAGGAAATTTTAATAAATTTCATAAATGTCGTGAAAATTTCAAGTGAAATTTCAAGTACAAGAAAAAAGTGAAATTTTCCCAACCCTACACGCATCTCACTTTTAACGAAGATATCGCTATCACTACAAAATCAGCATATAAAACATTAGGATTTATAATCCGAAATTGCAAAACCTTTACTAAACCTGAGAGCCTTTAGCATTGGTACGCAGCAAGTTGGAGTACGCCTCGATTGTTTGGTCGCCAATTTACCTGTGCCACATTCAATCAATTTAATCAGTGCAACGTAAATTTCTAAAATTCCCCTCAGGGTAATAATCATTTGGGACTGCTTGATACCTTTAATTTTGAAGAAGGGATAAAATCTGCATAACATTTTTATTTAAATTAATTCATAATGTTATACTTTAGTGACTTACTGGGACAGTTACATTTTTATGTACCAAGACCAAATAATAGGCAAAAATTAGTATTTAAGTGTCCAAGGGCACGTACCAACAAGTTGGTAAGGTCGCCGATATAAAAAATGTCCCTAACTTATAATAAAGTAGCAAGTCTTTGTGATATTAGTTTTTGTAGTCTGAAGAGTATACTACAATGTTTTTAACCATATAATTATTATATTTATAAATAATTTTCTTTTTTTATTATATATTTGCGGTTTTTTTTATCCGTTGTCTACTTTTTTTAAACACCACTTTATATATTTAAGTAAATTAATTTTATTATTTATTTTATGTATATTATTAATTGTTTTTGTATCTACTGTAATATTGTTATTTGCATGTCCTTTGTTGTGAGAACTGTTGGGCAATAAATAAATTATTATTATTTATAGTACAGGGTGTTAAAAAAATAGCATTACTTTGTTAGAGCTAGTCCGTCCCTGATATACTAAATAAGACGAATGTGATTAAAAGTGTCCATTTTAAGGAAAATTTCCTTGTAAACAATATATTAAAAAAATATTAAATCCCTCCTATTAGTTCAAAAGGTATTTAAAACTAAACGATTTCCAGGGGTGTCCGTTTGGGGACCGTATCTCCGAAGAGGGGGCCGTGGGAAAAGAATTATAGGAACTTGTTATTTTTATGCGTTCTATTTGAATCCGAGAGATTGCCCACATATTCTAGGACACCCTTTATATTTAATTAATTAAGCTTCACTTTATTATGATTAAATAATCAGATTAAATAATGTTTCTTATTTATGTAATACCTATCAAGGAATAAATAAAAACAATCATAAAAATGAGAAGACAATAATAATTATGATTATTATAATAATTTTTATAATTACAATAATAAATATGTCGAATCGGTGTTTTTCGGGGCCGCGATACTTGGACTTGGACATCATTCACAACAATCAAACACTGATTCTCGAAAATTAGTACATTTAATTACGAATATCTAACTAGACAAAACGATATACGCTAAAGATTATACGCACGAAGTAAATTAAAGTATGAAACTAACGATTGTAACGAATCCGCGGTCTCCGGGTTTACACGCGTCTTTACTGTCTTATTGCCGATTAAGAATGAATCTCATCCCCCCGAGGGTGAGTACATTTCCACCTTTTTGTCAATCTTTATCTTTACTTTCCCACGGGACCGTGGCTACGTTTGGTGATCGTTAGTCATCACCTTCACTAATGCATCCTTATCGGACTGCAGACTAAATAACTGTTCCCTAACATCTATTTCTTAAGTCTAATTTATGATAAACAACATGAGAACCTATTCCTAATTTTACCAAATTGTTATTTTAATAAACTTATAAACTAAACACGCTTAAATTAATGTCTATTCTCCGACACGGCTGTCCTGACGATCACACGTCCTCGGGTGCAATTGCAATATTTAGATTTAATGTTTTAATACCACTTCTACAATTTACACAACTAACAATGCTCTTAGTTTAAAAGTCCATTTCGATAACAAAAAATTCACTCAAATACATACTAGGCCCCCGCTATATCACCAGCTGCCCATCACGCCCTGATCAAACCACTTTAGGCTTGCAGTTGCGACTACAGCCTGGCGCATGTAGCACTATTCTCGGTGTCTCTTGCAACACCTTTAGCTGCGATGTCTCTTTCAACACCTTGAGCTACTGTGTCTCTTGCAACACCTTCAGCTACGGTGTCTCTTTCAACACCTTGAGCAACGGTGTCTCTTTCAACACCTTTAGCTGTGATGTCTCTTTCAACACCTTGAGCTACGGTGTCTCTTTCAACACCTTTAGCTGCGATGTCTCTTTCAACACCTTGAGCTACGGTGTCTCTTTCAACACCTTTAGCTGCGATGTCTCTTTCAACACCTTGAGCTACGGTGTCTCTTGCAACACCTTCAGCTACGGTGTCTCTTTCAACACCTTGAGCTACGGTGTCTCTTTCAACACCTTTAGCTGCGATGTCTCTTGCAACACCTTCAGCTTCGGTGTCTCTTTCAACACCTTGAGCTACGGTGTCTCTTGCAACACCTTCAGCTTCGGTGTCTCTTTCAACACCTTGAGCTACAACACCTCTCTGAGTGTTTTCCTCGTTAGAACTCTCTAACTCACTGGGGACCTGGCTGTAAGGCATTTTTTTTTAAGTGATCGTGTGAATTCTTGTAAGATCTATTATTTTTAAAGAGTTTAAGGTATATCTCACCTTCTAGAACTTCTGCTATCAGAAATGGGCGTCTAAACTTTAGATCAAATTTATTTTAACTTTTCATTGTTAAGTAAACATGTTCACCTACGTTAAATCTAATTTTTTAACTTTATTATTATTAAATCTATACTTATCATGCAATGGAACACTTTTTATATTTTGACTTGCGCGATTTCTTACGTTAGTAATATTAATTTCGGAATATTTATCAGCAACATCAGCAACAGACATCAATTAGAAAGGCCTAGCTATCTTGCTAGTCAAAAGTTTAAAGGGACTGGCTTTAGTGACTTAATTTAATTTTACCTGTAGTTAATTAATAGAGGTTTTATTATCTGAGACAAATTAATTTGGGTACAAATTTTCGAAAATATTATGCGAGGCCAATGAACTGTCTCAGCTGAGAGACGTTCTCAGGATCAGGTAGGTACATTTACTGTAAGTGCTTTAATTTTACGACAATTACGTCAGTGTTCGCTTCCTTTAATTTCATAACCAAGATACTCTGTACTATTTTTGAAGAATTTTGAAATAATAATCCTGCTTTTGTAAGAACTTTAAAGTCTAATCAAAGTATTTAAAATGCATCCTGTATTGTACGAGAAACAATTATAATATCGTTCATATAAACAAGAACAAAAGAATAAGCAAAATTCTTTTATAACAGCTAGTTTGCAAACAGATGGTGTATACTTTAAACAGAATGGTTAGATACTGCAAACACGGTACCTTTAGTCTGGGTAAATCCGCATTTGATGAAAACCACTTGACATGTCTAAACTATAAAAATATTGGGCGCCACAAAGTCTACCAATTTGATCGGCAATAAGAGGCAGTACTGTATTATTGTTTAATGCGCGATAATTTATGTAAAAACGATCAGATCTATCTTTCTTTTTAACTAATAATATTTGGTTAGCTAAAGTAAATACTGGGCCGAATAATACGAGCCTTTTACAATTTGTTTATTTTATTCTTTACTATTTGTCGCTTATCTGAACTTAAACAATATGACCGTCTCTGAAAGGTTATAATAGTATTAATTAGACGTATTTTAAACTCATCGGTGGCGATCTTAGTAAATTATAGACAATAAAAACAATACATCCAAAAGACAAAACCTTAGTAAAACTACAAATCTAGGATATTATTCCAATTAATTTTAAAACTATTGGACGTCAGGTTAACATGAAAACCTTGACAAATAATTTCACAGCCAATCGTAGATGAAATGACATTACAATATCACTTTGCAATTAAGCGTGAGGTATTACATGAAATATAGTTTCTAAGGTATAATTGTTAATGACTATTTTAAACAGTATTTGTAGAGCGCTATGAATAGTAGTGTTCCCAATGCCTCTCCAAACAATAAAATTCTTATCTCTTTTACCTGAGAACTTGGAGGTTACAATTTCTTTAATAAGCGAATATCAGTAAACAATTCAAAACAGAATAAATACGACTCACCAGATTGAATAAGCGAGCCGGTTGGCTTGACCACTCTTACCCTTTTCTCTCCGGTCGTATTTTCTTAAATACCTTTAAAATATGACCCACTGGTGGCTAAAGGGCACTTTAACGCAATATAACCGGAAGCACAACACCTGATGCACCTTACAACAGATTTATTTAAGGCGATGCACTAGCACTGGACTGATGGATTCCAGATGTGTTTTCGCTTTCGTTACCTAATTCTAAAACGGCATTCACTTATTTTATGACCCACTTTTCCACAAAACTGACACTTTATTGTAGTTGATGATTTATGTCCTTTTGCATAATATGAGGTAGAATCTTCTTAAGTTAAAGCGGCTTTTCGCTTACCATACGAGAATGCCTTTAACTAAACTTTGCAATTGAGCCCTGGTTTTTATACTGGTGGTGAATAATAATCGCTTCAGTCGATTATTAAATTGGGCCATGTGTGCTAATACGGCCGACACCGTTATTTCTTCGATGCTCATTGACTTCCATCTGGACGTAAGATATGTCATGAGGCGGCTATTATAGGACAAAATACATTCACTTTCTTTAGGACGACCGTTGAACATATTAATTAAAGTGGCAGCCGAACTTCCAATGGATTTTTGGATAAACACATATCAACAGTAGAACACCAGGAAATAAAGTCAGCACTTGGATCCTCCGGGTTAAACTTCGGTAATGATACTCTGGGTACACTGGTGTAGTTTTAATTGCACTTATTAATTCCATCATATTTTGGTTTTGATGTTCCAAAAAAAGGCACTATTGTTTCTGTGATATTCCAGGCTCTGGAGTCGATCCCACTTCTGATGTCGAATCGGTGTTTTTCGGGGCCGCGATACTTGGACTTGGACATCATTCACAACAATCAAACACTGATTCTCGAAAATTAGTACATTTAATTACGAATATCTAACTAGACAAAACGATATACGCTAAAGATTATACGCACGAAGTAAATTAAAGTATGAAACTAACGATTGTAACGAATCCGCGGTCTCCGGGTTTACACGCGTCTTTACTGTCTTATTGCCCGATTAAGAATGAATCTCATCCCCCCGAGGGTGAGTACATTTCCACCTTTTTGTCAATCTTTATCTTTACTTTCCCACGAGACCGTGGCTACGTTTGGTGATCGTTAGTCATCACCTTCACTAATGCATCCTTATCGGACTGCAGACTAAATAACTAAAATCTATTTCTTAAGTCTAATTTATGATAAACAACATGAGAACCTATTCCTAATTTTACCAAATTGTTATTTTAATAAACTTATAAACTAAACACGCTTAAATTAATGTCTATTCTCCGACAAATATAATATTTATAATGACAATGTTATGCAACAAGAACCAACCTTAAAAAAAGAGATAAATGTATTAATAGGTATACCTTTTGTAAATATGTTTAAGCAATAGAAAAGGCGAAAAAATACTAAATTAAAAAAATCTATATAGTACGGAACTCTGCAAACAGACTTTCTTAGTCGTAACAAAGCTCCAAGCTGCGTGGTTGGGCCAATAATCACCATTTTCATTTAGCCAACAAGGAACCAACTAACAAATGTACTTATTTTAGTCATGCATTGTTGTAACAATGCAACAGGTGCTAAATTAATAAGTAAAAATTCAAAAAATGCTTGAACAACCGTTTGTTTATGTCGTAAACCTAAAACGTCAAAACCAGTTCTTGCACAAAACTCATCAAGAAAAAAAGACGGTCAAAAGTAAGAATAGTTATTACAATTACTAGAAAAATATTCTCCCTCACGTTGGTACATTTGGCGTTTTCAACTTAAAAAATATATAATCTTCCAAACATTTTTCTTTTAAGTAGTGATATTATTAGCTTTACTTTGCAAGAAAAATTAAAATCGCGTATGTAGCCGTTGTGGAGATATACACTTGAATGTATTTTTTATAAATTAATGCGCAACAGTAAGCTTAGTCTTTGTGTATCGCCTCTTGTGTTGAGGTTTCTTGGACATTTTTCTTTATCAATGGCTTCACGAATGGTACGTTTGGTTCTGTATTCGATGCTAGCAAGACCCTTGTTTTTTCAAAGTCAATTTCCCAATATCGCCAGCAATAGCCAACTTATTTATGGAAGACATAGAAGTACGAACGACAACACTAAAATCAAAGTTATGGCTACGTTACGTAGAAAACACATATATCACATGGACCCACGAAGAAGCGGAACTGAAGAAATTCCTGGACCATCTCAACGGAATTCCCAAAAAGATTAAGTTCACAATGGAAACCGAGAAAGAACACCAATTACCTTTTCTGGATGTCTTCATAATCAAGAAAATAATGGCAAACTAGGGCACACGCCCAGTCTCACCACCACCCGTCACACCTGCAGTCAATCATTAAGACACCTGTCACGCGATCTGAAAGGCGGATGATGACCACAAGAAAAAAGAAGACCTGAAAATCCAAACGACGCTACAGCAAAACGGATTCTCCAAAACGGCTCTTAGACCACGACGACGGTTAAATACAACAAAGGACGAGAAAAACAAACCAACTTCGAAGGCCTTCCTTCCCTACGTAAAAGGGTCAACCGAGAGAATAGGAAAAGTTCTCTAAAAACATAACATTGAGACAACATTTACCGCCCCAAGAAAGATTGGTCAAATACTTCCAATTGCCAAACCAATAATAGAGTTGGAGGCACAAGGGGTGTACAAAATTCCTTAAGAATTCCTGTAAGAATTGTCAACATTAGACGCGAAGAACATCGTAACGCAGACTTAAAACAATAAAAAACATCTTCCTTATCTGAACACGTCCGAAAAATTGAAACCATGAAATTGACTTTGAAAAAACAAGGGTCTTGGCTAGCATCGAACACAGGAACATGGAAACCAGCTCTTACAACCACCAAAACGCCACGCAAATTAACGAGATCAATGTTCTGCTTTAGGTTTCCACGGACGTTATATGCATTTAGGGTTTTCCGGAATCTGCTCCGTGTTGTCGGTTTTTGGTTCTTAAAAGAACCGTATATCTGAAGACGTTTCGGTACAATCTGATGTACCGTTTTAAAAAACCAATTTACCTTCTGTTAGGTTTATACTACCTACCTATAGAAATCCAATTACCCACATTTTATCTAGGCAGTTCTAGTACAATGATGTTATTATGAATTTGTATTCAACAATACGTTCCTTACAAAAATTACTATTTTCTCTGACTTTTTTGTAGATAATATTTATTTTTATTTTAGACATTGTAAGTAAAGTATTATTTTTAATGTTGACCATTAGAAAATGATGTGTAATTGTATTATCGTTAACACTCAACAGTATTATGGTGTAAAAGATGTATTTTATGGTAGTAGATAGCTTATTTACTTATTTTAAAGCTTTATGGGTAATTCAAAGTAAATTCACGACCGGGTGGAGTGGCTAAGTGCATAAACCAAATTCCCTTACAGGAATTCGATTTTCCAAGTGAATTTACGACTTTTCCACAGCTAAAATGGTAATTTAGCCTTGATAAATTACTTTAAATATCAATAAACTGACCTTGCATTAGTTTAAATTAATAAATTTGATTTATTAAAGTTAAACAATGAAAAAATGAGCTTTTTGGATGTGGAAGTAAGGGCCCTGCAAACAATACAATTCAATAGTGTACATCAATTTGCACTTAACGTGTATGTCGAGCCTTAATGCATAAGCAGCAGCGCGCTGGCTTTTAAGCTTTATTTTCGTCTAAATCAATTTATTCCAACACCCTTTTAGGACCATTATAAAATAAGTAGGTATTATTTTTTCGCTCTAAAAGGTAATTTAATCAAGTTTGTAGATGACTGAAACAGTGCAAAGCTATAAATATGCCCGGGCTCCGCTAATTTCATAATATAATTAATATTTGCAACATACTGTTTTCATTTATGCAAAGTGCCAACGTATTTATGGAGGAAAATTCTTGGATATTGCCTTAATTACTTCATATATTAACCAGGGACGGACTGCGACGTGCTTTTATACAAACAAACATTCCTGATATTCCAATAATAACAGCATGCTTAGCAGTTAATGAAATATGCCATACGCGGCATTATTCAAATGCTTAACAAAACATTATGTCATACACAGGTTGCGGGTGTGGAATGAAAGTTTTTATTAAAATGCAGTTAAAAATGTAACATATATTCATTAATCATTAAATAATTGATACGTAATTAGAGTAATTAAAATGGAACGTAAAATTCTTTCCAAATTTTTCGGATTTAATTAATTACACAGGTATACAAAGTTGTTAAACAGAAACCAGACTAAGTAAATTGTTTTTAAGGTTTTTGACGTGCTGAATTAAAATTCGACCTCCATCACATATTTGAGGTTATATTAAATCACAAGGTATTTCTTATAATATTAACTTACATACTTTTTGGATGTTTTTCAAAATATTTTCTCTTCATCGAGAAATAATTAGTTACAATTTACATTAACAGTTTCGTTTGAGTAAAATATTGAATCATCGTTTTAATCATAAATTTCAAGTAACGATTTTATGGACACAAAAAATTTAAAACGAATTTTAAAGCATAATACATTGCCTAGAGTTTTGTACAAAAATATATATATTTCGATGTTAAAAAGACGTTTTATCTACTTTTGGGTTAAAATTTCTCAAGAATATCTAATGAAGCTGGATAGCGTTAGGCGAAATCGATCCAAACACCAAACTAAAGTTAAGATATATCGTTTTTTAAATTTAAGTACTAAATTGGTTGTACTTATTTAAAAAATTTACATTATTTTTTTAAATGCATATTTTCTTAGGTTGTATTAAATCAGATTTAAGACTTTTACACAAATAAAAAGGCAACAGCTCAAGTCCTTATGTATACCTAACTCAAAAATAATAATTTGGCGCATGGATCGATTTCGCTTGACGCCATCCAGCTATTCTTAGGTTTGATCTACATATATCAGGTGTTCAAGCAAACTTGCTTCGTGAGTATAGTCTATTTGGGTTATTTGTACATTTAAATAATGTTTTTGTTGCTTTGTTTAATTTAATATGTTGGATGGTAAACATGGGAGGGGGATTATGAAAAACGCAATTTGATAGTGCATTTTTAAAGTCTGAGGTAAAAATTGAAAAAATTATAGGCCCCAGTATGCTACCCTGGGGTACTCCTTTGCGAACATATTTATAAGTGAAGTTCAATACACTCCTTTCTATCCTTTAAATAATTGGAAAAACACTTTATGACTGATTTGCCAAATGAATAGTAATCAAGTTTTGCTAGGGGTAAATTATGGTGGATAACATCAAAGGCCTTACTATAGTCAAGTAACAACAGCAAGCCAACTTGAGAGCTATCCTTTGCTCTAGCTATATCATTTAATATTTTAAAAGCGCTGTATTGGTACTACAACCTTTTCTTAATCCAAATTGGTGTGCTGGTAATACATAGGTTTCGATGTGGTGTAATATTTGCATGAGTACAAACTTTTTAATAATTTTTGAGAAAATAGGCAGTATACTGATTGGCCTAAAGTCTGCCGGACCACTTGGTTTATTTACTCTGGTGCAATTCCAGTTGATAATGTTTATAATATGTGTTGCGAAAGGCAGTGTAGTAATATTTTTCTTAACATTTTAAGATCTATGCCATTTCGAAAGTATTTGATAAAGGATATTGTATAACTGTTAATATATCATCTTCATTAGCTCTCTAAGGACACATCAACATGCTGTATAAAACTACTTAGTTATATTTCTACCAATTACGAATCATTTCCAAAAATCTATGACGGATCAATATAAAATGTTGTAATTAAACAATTTTGTCGTCATACTTTTTTAATGTACTATTATGAACATACAATCCTAATCAACGTTTGCAGATCATAGGTGATTAAATATGGGTTCTTTTTGATTAAAAATACAAGAGCATTCATTTGCAAATTGGCATATGGGTTGTTGCCAATTAAGGCAATAAAGTGATAACGTGTACGAGGGTGTGATAACAAACGAAAGGGGGTACCCGCATAGAGAGTTACTTTTATGGAATAAATTGTTATGCAGAAATTTTAGAATTAATTGGATATTGTTTTTTCCTACCCAATAAAATGTATTGTTTTTGTTGCAGGAAAGAAGGATGCGGCTCATAATAAATAAGACAATATTTCATTAAAAACAGTAAACCTGACTATGCATAGTACAGAAAATGGGACAGGTAAGGCACTTTCTTTAATCTAATACAATATTTCTTTAGCACAATTTTAACATGGAGGGCCTCTATTGGAGGCATTTACATAACATATATATATCTAAAACATCTCTACGTATTAAAAAACATATTATGTCCGACTGCAAACACGATTGTTAGGATTACTTTTTAACCCATAAATTATTTAATAATAAAGCCAATATAGGTAAAGTAACCCCCGATCATTCAAATTTTTGACGTCAAAATAAAAAATAAACTTTAAAATTCTTATAAGACAAAAGAAAATTAATTAAAATCGACAAATATTTTTGTAAATTTGATCACTTCTCCAATAAAGTGTTTAAATTTATAAGCAACCAATGAAACTATATAAAATTTGCTCAAACCATAAAATATGTAACAAATTGTGGCCAACTATGTGTGTTGCATATATACCCTATGACGTGAATGCAGACACATAGGTGTAAATATATTTGTGTTGCAGAACTATATTTGGCTTCATTCGTTGGACAGTAGGTGGGGCATTAGACTGGGCCAAAAAAATCGACTATTTTTTTTTTGTAAAGTATATCGAAAATATTGTTTGGGGTGACAAAAAAAATTATGGTGACAGTTTGAGTTCATAATATTAATATTAAGAGGTCTATCATCGCAATTTTAGATTTTTTTTTCCTGAGCGAGTTTTTGTCTCAGAACTCCCAAACCATTGAGTTTAACAAATTTGACTTAAGAATATTTTTTGAAGAAAATTGAATACTCTACAAAAAAGGTTGGATTGGAATTTCCCGTCAGATGAACCGTTTCCTTACAATCATGCCTTAAAAATTTATATAGTTTTACAATTTGATCTTTTAACTTTGGAATTTTGTAATTCCTGTAAAAATCAGTACCCGGAAAAAAACCGATAAATATTCTTATGGGAAATAAAATTCTCTATAAAAAAAGTATTTTTATCATTTTTTGCTAAATTCACTCCATCAAAAGTTATTCAAGGTTAAATTTGTCAAGTCAAAACGAAACCTTGAATAACTTTTGATTGAGTGAATTTAGCCAAAAATGTTGAGAGACTTTTTTTGTAAAGCATTTGATTTCCCATAAGAATATTTATCGGTTTTTTTTATGGATACCTTCTGATTTTTACATGAATTACAAAATTCCAATTTAAAAGATCAAAATCTAAAACTATACCAATATTTAAGTCAATTTGAGTAAACTGCTAAACTCAATGGTTTGGGAGTTCTGAGACAAAAACTTAGTGACGAAAAAAAAATTAAAATTGCGATGATAGACCTCTTAATATTAATATTATGGACTCAAACTTTCCCAATACTTTTTTTTTGTCACCCCAAACCATATTTTCGATATACTTTTCACAAAAAATAGTAGTGGGGCATATTACCTTTTGTTTACAGCTTTTGCTGTATACCGCTGCTTTATAGCACTGATGAGGTCCAAAACACCGAAACAGGCTGTCTATCGGTACCTGTTTGTTTAGTACCTTTGACAAAAGCATGTTGACGAGGTAAAATGCCAGTCCTTATGAATTTAATGTTAAGTCTCGGAATTAGTATACATTAGATATTTTTCCAAAATACGGGGCCCCCTTATAGCAGCTGGGGCCGTAAGTATATTTTTTCTTGAATCAGTTTATTTTTGGTAAAGTTTTTTGGTCCGGTGTTTTCTTTACAAAATAATTTTTTGTCTACTTAAAAAAATTATTTTGAGCGTTTACTTCCTTAACCTACACGTTTTTGAAATAAAATTGTCAATTCCTTTATAATTTAGATTATTAAATACATAATTATTAATGATTTATTGACTTTAAACTTTACACCCAACATTCTTCAATAAGCAGTTTTGAATCAGTGAAACCCAGTTTTAAATTTTTAATAAAAAAATCTAAAAGAAACTTTGTTTCTACTATCGTAAATTCGCTATTGCTGCTAATTAGGCAAACGTAAGGGGGAAAGACGCAGCTTGGCGCGAGTAGGACTCATCTTAATTAAATATTGATCAAAGGATAATCAAGTAAGTTCCTGAGCCGGCAGGAAATTAACAATAACAATTAGAGAGGCCACTTACCTAGGCGCGAGCACAAACTTGAAGGGGAAAACGAGGTGGGAGAGAGTCATGCGAAATTTGGAGGAGTAATTACTGCTAAACTAGGAAAATACTTCAAATATAGTATTATATAATATTTTATATTATATATAGTATTATATATAAGGAAAAACTTTATTTTCATGAAAGTAAAAATTAATTATTTTAAATTTTATTATTTTTTAAACATTTTTGCGCCTCCGCTGTAGTTGAATTTAGTGAAATTGTTTTATAATGTTATTAACCTTTATGAAACGTAAACCTTACTTGCAAGGCCTTGTTTTAAATGAAAATAAAAGGATTACATTGGGTATCTTTGTCGGAGTTTTTAAAACTTAAATGTTATGCAGGACAATATAATTTAAGTTATTTATTTTCTTTTGTTGGCAATTTCACTCTATTAAAACCTTGGACAATTTAAACAAGCATATTAAATGAGCATTAGAAAAATACTTGCACATTAAAACGATTGAAACAATCATGTAAAGTAAGGGTTAGATCAAGTTGAGTGAGCAGTATGTAGGTTGGGTAGGTAGGGTTATGTTGGGTACAAGGATGTAGCGATGGGGGTGTCACACCCCACCATGTATACTGTTATGCCAGGACTTTATAGGAGAGTTGATATCTCTGCCATATTCCTATACAAGAGCAAGTTGGCGGGAGGGTTTTGACATACAGTGGATCTGACAGAACATAATCTTGTACACCGCATTTAATAGTTAGTTATAGAAGTTATATATCATAATAAAGCAAGTATACACAAACCAGCATCTTATTTATGTAAAAGAACCCAACATAACATGGTGGCAGAGGTGGGATACGAACCCACGCCTCCGAGGAGACTGGTGCCTCATTGTGACTGATTATTTTTCACGATTTTCGAAATTTTTAAACTTCAATTAATGACCGAAAATGTGATCATTACCAAGTTAAAAGAATTGTTTTCTAGGTACGGTTTACCTGAAATAGTAAGATCAGATAATGGACCCCAATTTCAAAGTAAATTCAAAAAATTTGCAAAAATTTGCAAAAATTTTTGATTTTGTTTATATAACAACTTGTCAGACTGATGATATTTAGGACTATTTGTTAACAAATAGTCCTAAATATCATCAGTCTAATGGTTGTATTGAAGCTGCAGTGAAAACTGCTAAAAATCTTATTAAAAAAGGTGACGATTTGTTTTTCTTTGCAAGCGTACCTTACCACCCCTCTGGAAAATGGTTTCACCCCAGCAGAATTATTATTTAACAGAAAGATTCGTTCCCTCTTCCAGTTTTACCAAAATTTCTCAATCATACGGTTAATACAAGCCCGGTTTTCCAAAGGGAGGGAAAGTACAGAGATACCTTACAGCGAAATTATAATAGGCGGCTTCGCACCAAAGAGATCTCAGAGTTAAATGTAAATGAGAGTGTTTGGGTGACTGATCTTAAAACATATGGAAAAGTTATTCCAAAGTCTTATCTTGTCGAAACTCATAGAGGCGATTTCCGAAGGAATAGATGGGTTTAGTGTCAGCAAAACATCACAACTTTGTTTTTAATGAAATTGTTCTTCAATATAATCATAATCACCTGGTCATTCGTACACCATCATCTCCTAATATAGTCGATCCTACTAATACTAGTTTAGAAAATTGTACCAATCAAATTAAAGAATTTCAACCTGTTGTACAATTAGATAATAGCTTTAGTGAAAGTGCTGCAGAATCAGCGTAGGCCATGGAATACAGCTGCCATCTTTAGGAAAAATTATTTAAGACAGGTGACAGTTTCATGTAATATGTGACAGAGTCTTTAAAAATTGTAAAAGGCCATGTTTAAAAATGTCCATGGCCTACGCTGAATCTTTTTCTCTAGTGATTTCATTATGAATTTTTATGCTATTTAAGGTAATTTTAAAATCGAAGTTCATCAAGAGGACCTTTTTTATGTGTAAAACTCTGGAATTTTATGATCTAATATCAAATCATAGCACAAGATATGTACAAAAAAGTTAGGATAGTTTTACCCCCACTCCCTACCTATCTTACCAACCCCTTATAAAATTTTTGAATTTGTTATTATTACAATTTATTGGCCATAAAAAGTTTAATTATATTCAAAAATTTTACTTTTCTATCCTGAACGGTTTTGGAGATATTAAATAAAAACCATCTTCAGGGGCTCCCCTTTCCGGGGCTGTAGCTCCCTTGGGAAGCATTTCTCGACCTATTTTTATAGGAACTTTTTTTCTTATTTTTGTACGCTGTTAAAGTATTGCATAGTAATCATGGGACACCCTGTATATTACGTTACCATTACCATCTTTTGTTTTTCTACTGGCCGCCATAATGTCAAAGTTACAACCAAAATTAGAAGATAATAATGAAAATTAGAAAATTAGAAGATAATAATGAAAACATAACATATGTATCTGAATATGGATATTATTTAGGATAGTTTAGAAGTTGGAGTAAAATAAAAATAAAATGTATATAAACGTAATCCTGTTTTTGGGCCCTGTGCCTGTTGGATACAAATAAATAAATAAATAAACAAATAACTTATGAACATACTTGTATTCCTTGATTTTTTGTTATCCAACTATGTAAAATTCCAATATGGCGGCCATGGGAAAAACAAAATATTGTGATGATAACTCAAAATATAGTAAGCCAAAAAAATCACAAATTATATGAGAATGTGGATTCATGTGTATGTTAGGGATATGTGAAACTTACTTTTCCAGGAATTACGTCGTAATTATTACGATTATAAGGATTTTTAGTTTTCACAGGTTATATTATATGGATAAAATAAGACAAAATTGGCCTTAAAAAATTCACTTGCAATTACAGTATCATTTAACGTATCAAAAATCTGGTAGAGGCCCTTATTCGGGAAAAGCTGCTGGCAACAAAAATTCTGGGTGTCACGCTCAAAGTCTATTTTGGGCAAACAAAAATTTTTTTATAGTATCATTTTTTTGCATTTACCAATTTTTTATAATTTAATTAATAACATATGGGCAATTCCATGATAACTCACGGGACATTCAGATGACAGAAATAAAATTTAACTTGGTATACCAGAATACCTATATTTATTAGGAATGTATAAAATGTTTAAACTTTAAAGGATAGGCCAATGTACATTTTTAACATTTTTTAATAAGTTCACCAATTGATCTCTAGACAAAATGCAGACAAAACGTGTGATAACTCATGGGACACGAAAAACTTTCTTTAAAAAATTGGTTAAATGAAGCAACCTTTTTCTCTGAATCCTAAACTGTATGAAACATAATCTTATTTTAAAAATATACTTTGCCTATAGTGTATTAAAAAAACATTCAACTTAACTGCTTTGATTGTGTGAGGTTTTCAAAAAATTGGTTAATATGATAACTCATGGGACATAACATATTTTTAGTGCAGAATTCAAAAGCAGTTAAGACTTTTTAATTATTTAAAATTTTATGGAATATTGGGTTAAATAAATAAAGTAATAATTTTCTAGGCACAAGTAGACATGTATGCTCCTAGTTTAATAACATTTGGAACATTTCTATTGATATAAATTTGAAGAAAACTACGCTATTACGCATGGAATTGCCCATATGTAGGTATACATAGCTTTTTATTTACAGGCAAATTTTAAAATTTGGTCTGATTTTAGACATTCACATCTTTTAAAAGGTTTCAATTTTAAAATAAAGGCAAGTCATTTAAAATACCTGTAACGCTAATAATTATTTCTAATTTGCTATTAATATAACCTATGATAATAACAGGCAAAGCAGACTCAGTAAGCGGCGCAGAGCACAGAACAATATGCGAAGACTGCGCCGCAGACAACGCATAGCGGAAAGGTGCGGGCAGAAACAATTCGTATGAGTTCACGGCCTCGTTGGAATATTAGGGTATCCAGGAAAATTTTAATTTAATAAATCGAAGTATAAACAATTAAAAAATAATATTATTTATTTATTTATTTAATTAATTTCATGCCTCAATTTTTTTAACATGTGGGTAAAATGTTTTTTGCTTACGCATGTCGAAGCCAATCGGTGGCCCCGTATACGGCTGATACCGCGGTAGCTATGCCCCTGGTATTTAAACTAGTAACCCTTAAAAACGACATATTTTATGTAAATTATTTTCAGCTCTCAGAATTAATAGTACAAATTGCCGCAAGGACAGAAATATCGAATTTTTCACTTTGATTAAATTTTTTTGGGCTTCCGTTATTTATAATAATAAATAAATATTTTTATTGAAAAGAGAACAATTTTTACAAAATAAATAGTACTGTCTTGTATTTTTTAGACATTATGTACATCCAAAAAGAGTTAACAAAAAAGTAAAATAAGTATAGTCAAAATTCAAAAATCATTAGGTACTGCCAAAGTACTAAATATTAAGAGTCAATATTTTAACGTATAGAATAACTTTACAAAATTTAAAAAAATGCATATATGTATGTTTGTATAAAAATATAAATATATTATTTAAAAATAAATAAGATAAATAGAAAATAAATAGAAAAGAGGTTTGACAATTAAACGAGTTATTTTATTTAATTTAAGTTTTTTTGCTTTTACTTTGTTAGATGAACGTACATCCGATTGATAAACTTAGAAGTATACGCGTTGTAGAGTGGTAGATATTTCTCTTAAAAATGAAAATAAATCCTTTTGTTAATAGACCGGTACAAGAGTTTGCTGTTATTTTCGTGAAAGAATGATAAATATGGTAAACAGAACCGCAAAATGCACTCAACTGGCGCGCCCTTTTTCTTTTGCCTTCTCGGACTCTAAAGGTTTCCGATTAAAATATATAGACTTCAATTTTCGCCTAACTCGAGCGTGTATGTATGTGTGGGTGAGTGTGAGAGAGGATCTCTATTTTCTCTCTTTCTGCTCTTTACGCCATCATCGACACTTATTAAGACGCACTGCCCCACTAACTCACCGCGTTACCCTTCTTTTAACCCACCTACTCCAAAGCCGTTATTTACTTATTTATACAAAGTCTCTGCCATCTAAACGATCTGTTAAACCACCCATTTTTAGTTTTAAATCGTATATAATATAATTTTATTCTCATTGCTTAAAATTTTATAATAAACCGAAGCCATCATAAGTTTTATAACATTTTATGCCATTTATTTGTAATATACATGGGGATTATATCAGAAGGTATTGGATTAATAGCCAAAAATGCAAAATAACGACAAAAAATATTGTAATTGTAATTAAAAATAAAATTTGGTATTAATATTTCAATATTTTTGTACTAATTAAAAAGTTACTTATTCCCTTCATCCACTTTGCCCTATAATTGTATAAAAAAAATTGTCAAGAGTGCAGTTTGACAGTAAAGAATATGCCGACATTATATTTGTTTAATGCTTTAGAAATTTGTCAGAAATTTCAAAAAAGATTCCCAAATAGACGCCATAACGTCATGAGCAGCTATCATGCCATCTATTTTCCGAAGACTGTAATAATGTGAAATTTGTAACCCAACCCAACCCAAAAAAAATAATTAATCGATGCAGTGCTTGACGAATTAGGTATTAGTACCAGAAGTATTGCAACCCGTCTGCAAGTTTCTCAAAACATCGTTTGAACAGAGAATTGTCAACGTGTCTATTACTTATAACCAAAGGATGACATATTCGCGATGGCATCTTGGGCACGGGAAGATCTTAACTTTATTAATTCCATCTTGTGGTCCTACAAATCTTGTTCCACCAGAGACGGTATTAATAACTATCACAATGAGCAGGTATGCTGAATACAAATTTTGCACGCAATTTCAAAACAAATTCGTCATTAACACGTGGTATGTGATTTTCAACGGTCGTCTACACAGAGAAAAAACAGTAATTCACTGCCATTTATTAAAATATTCATAATTAACCTTAAAATAGAATTTATTGACTAACACTAAGCGATTTTAAATTTCAGATATACAGCGTGTGTCTAAAAATGTAGTCAATGAATAACTAAACATTAACCAAAAATTGATGTACGTACGGTCGTAAATGAATTTTATCAATGAGTATGAGCATAAGTCATAAGTTATTATTGCATCAAAATTACAGTCAATTAAATATGAATAAATTTGTGTATAACAATTGTTAACAAGTACAATATAAACATTTTTTAACAAACAACATAACTTCTCTTTAAACTGATACATAGACTAATTACAATAAGAACTCTTCAATACTATATACGGGTTTGCTTAATAAAATATTTTTAACCAGTTTTTTAAATTCTTCTGGTTGTTTATTATTGTATAGCTTTGCACCCCAGTAGTCTACTTCCTGTTGTGTTCTTTTCGTTTTATGATGTGGATTTTCTAAATTGTTCTTGAATCTGGTATTGAAGTTATGATACTGGCCTATCGTAGCAAACTTATTCAAGTTTTTATGAACGAAGTTCAGGATATATACTGCTGGTAGCCCTATCGCCTTATTTCTCCCGAGCCTCGCCCAAGCCTCCGTTACCGTACGCCAATTTTTGCTGGGAGCAAATGAGGCCTATGAGGGACAAAAGAAGGTGCAGACGGAGGAGACAAACATTTGGGTTTTGGGGAGAATTACGCCGACTCAAATCTGTGTACGACGCGGAATCCCCCTAGACCGGGAAATTAGTATTACTTCAAACATTTGGGATTACTATTTGAAGTTGGGGAGTTGTTATTTAGCTGTAGGGACTTGTCTTTCTTGTCGTAGGCTACGGCTTGACCGTCACCATGTCTTCCCCCCTGTGGTTTCCTTGCGACGTTGAAGACGTCCGAGGCGGCTAGTTATGGCATTTTACACCTAGGGTCTATAAGTTTTAAGGTTCCTATGTTTATTTATATCTCTCTTAGTTTACACACTCGTTTTTTTAAGTTTATGGATTTTGTGACTTACTTGGTGATTGATTTATTTGTCTTGTTTAGCTATAATCCCGTGAATGCCAGCGATAAGATTTGGGACGACTTGGATTTTTTGTTTTTTGTATTGTTTTTTAATATTGTCTAATTATTAATGTTGCTGTTGCTCTTTGTTTTACATTGTTTTTTTTTTTAGTTTTATTTTTTTACTAGGTTTGTGTTTAAACGGAAGGAACCACTCTTAGGGTTGTGTAGGTATCTGAACGTGGTTAATGTTGCAAATTTACGTATTAGGTCATGCATTCAGTTAAGAGTACTTATTAAATGTTTGCAGATGCCCTTTCCACTCTTGGTAAGCCTCGTTTGTTCTTCACATAGAATACTTCCTATAATACAATAATTGTCAGGTGGTTCTTCCGCGTTATGCTGTCACTTATCACTGCACACTTTATTACTTCCGTGACCGTAAGGTAGCCTTTAATTCACTGTAGATTATAGCACTGTAGGAGTAGTTTATTGTAGGATGTAAAAATTTTGGTTTCAAGCGATTCTCGGTTACTATGTCTTACCTCGTCAAGAGTTCGAACGGTTTTGAATTAATTTTATGTATGGATAATATAATCCTTATTATGGGAACTTTTTGGGAATAATATTATTAATATTAAATTCTTAAATTAGTAATCAGCTTATTTTCCTGTACAAAGTTTTTTCCCTGACTTGTTTTAGTAAAATTAAAACAAATTGATTAGCTCACTGAAATTTGTAATAAAAATATGAGGTAAGTTTTAGATATTTGCTTCTGTTTTGTAATGTTTAAGATAATATTAATAATAAAATTCTAGACACTTCATAGAATAGTTATTTGTTAGTGTGTACCGTGGAGTATCAGTTGACTCGGGCAGGTGCACCGGGTGGTATCGAATGCGTCCAAATTAATATAGCAGATAATACTTGTAATCAATCCGAAACCAATTAGAAAAGTGTTACAAGGGAATTACACTTTTTATGATTATAGGTATCTGGTTTCGTTAAATTTAAATTAAAAACCATGTGCACATCAAAACTACTCGGGGAATAAAAAACAGTAATTTAATATTGCTCACTATAGTTTCTGAAAGCACTTATTGATGTGACAAAAGGTAATATTGCTATTGTCAGTGCCGCTATTTTCAAATTTAAAATGCGTTTTATAAAAAACTGTGATTTGAGTTGTGTCATTGTTGTTTTGAATGAGCGATTTAATATTGTAGTTGCACATTTTTGCTTAACAAAAAAAAGGAGATATGGAGGTGTCAGATTTTGTTAACATATAAAAGGGGTGACTATAATAACACTAGTCAACAAATTTTAACTTAAAAAAAAGGTCCTGGTTAAAAATAGAATTTTTCGATTGTTTATGACTGAAATAGATCCAAAATGAAGTCGGAAATAAAAAATAGGAGCACAGTATTTTGGTACCATTTATTGCATAGATTTGAAAATTTTAGGATGACGTTACTTTTAACTTATATTTCAGCATTCCATGAACAACATATCTGTACATATTGTAAAAATTTAAGGCATGTTTTTTTGATGTTTACTGTTTTTCATCGTTCGAATTATTTTGTTTACTTATTTTTATCGTTATTATTTAACAATTTTTCTTTGTATCATGGTGCTGCCCGTATCGTCCAAACGAGACTTTGGAAAAATTTTTGGTCGCCGGATTTGCGTCGAGCAGGTGAAAATCTATAGGACTGTGCTATTTTTATTACCGACCTTTTTTATTTACTAATTTTTATCGTTATTATTTAACAATTTTTCTTTGTATCATGGTCCTGCCGTATCGTCTAAACGAGACTTCGGAAAATTTTTTGGGCGCCTGATTTGCGTCGAGCAGGTCAAAATCTATAGGACTGAGCTATTTTAATTACCGACCTTTTTTTATTGTTTATTAGTGTAATCTTTATAATCGGAAGAAACTGAGGTTATAATAAATTTTGTTAATAATGATAATTACTTAATTTATAATTTTTGACGACATTTTTGGATTCAGGGGACAATTTTACATGGGAATTAATTGATAAATGTTCGGGATACAAATTGCTATTGACGAGAATTATTAGTGGCTGCTTTTTCGCTACGACAAATAGTCAATAGTTTGACTTATTCATTTTTAGAGAGATAATTTTTAAAATTTTAAAGTTGAATATGTTTTTTGTGTTGCTTTTTATCTAGCTAAACTTTTTGCATCTTTATGTTTTTTATTAGTCATTTAACGCTAACAATAATTGGTAATTGGCGGCAAAAATTAAAAACAACTAAAGAAATTTACTTTTTACTCGTTTTTTACTCTCAGAAATAGTCAAAGTTGGTGACTATTCAAGATTAGTCAAATGACAACAATGTTTTATTATGTCATAACTAATTGAATTACTGAAATTCTGTCTAATTAGTTTTAATTTTTTAATTTTTACTTTCAAACCAAAGTCTTATATACATTTTGGACCCTTTTATTGGCAAGCATATAACATATTACTGCTAAACAAATATTAAAAATATTCCCCAACACCAAAACAAAACACAAAGTGTTTAAAGCACTTTTCGCCAACGATGTTGACATCTTTAAAAGCAAAGTGTATTGCTAAAAACAATTGTTTAGTTCTGTCCTGAAAATTAACATTGCAGGAAGTAGGAGGACTAGAAATTGGTTTAAACTTAGAGTAAGTAGCTTTAAGGGCAAAACTAATTAATAGTTTAATAGGTAATGGGTGGCGCTCGTACACACGAATTATATAGATCTAATAATTCAGCATCAGGGTGTAAATTGTCATTTATCATAATGTAAACTTTGACTTGGCACTAAAATTCAATTAACGTCAATCCGATCGTTCGGTGTAACGTCTAATCTAACGCTTACACACCGACACTGATTTAACGTTAACGATAACAAACAACTCACTATAAAATGGCGGATATGCTAATTACACTAGCATAGTGTAATTTAAAACAATTAAGGGATCGATGGGTGGGGAATTTACTATAGAGAAAATAATGAAGATCTACCTACATGTAGGTACACACTTTATAAATGTACAGTGGCGTGACTCGGGGGTAACAAGGTTCTCAAATAATTTAAAAAAACTGAAAACCTGTCAAAACAAAAAATCGTTATAACTTTGTAGCTCCTGGAGAATATATAAAGTAGCCTACTTTAAGTAAGTAACACATTTGTCGAAATTTTTTTTAAATTTCTGATTTTTTTCGTCTACTAAATTTTTAGTTAGCACCACCATCTTTTGGTTTTTACTATTGGAATTTGACATAGTTAGATTATAAAAACAAAATATATTAAAAAAGTTGGATGAAAATGTAGATTAATGTGTATGTTTACAAACTTCTCAGGAATAACAAAGTTATAATGATCATTAGTTTGTAATTACGCAACTTTTTAATAAACGACGTTGTATTTCTTTAAATAAAAAAATACCCATAGGACAGTGGCTGCTCGTGGTCAGTCAAAGCAAGTAGGCTAATGAAGTGCAAGTGGTGCAATATTTTTAAGACGCGTCGTTAAAAAAACTAGTATGAAATGGTTAGTAACAATTTTTCTGTTTTTAAACGATTTTTACGAAAAAACGTTGACGACGTGCACCCATGTAGATTTTATACAATAGGTACATATATTTTCGTAATACAATAAACAGATAATAAACCTGCATGCGATATAAAGAGAGCATGCAAGAATATTATGTATTTTACCATGTGCCTGGGTTTATCAATACTTTATAATGCATTATATTTATGAAACTATGATAGAATAAAGAAATTTAACAGCTACATAGGCAACAAAATCGATAAAAAAATAATTTTTTACAATATTTTATTTATATTATCTTCGCCTATGCCTTTGGAGAAAGCATCTGTTATTGACATACTGTCACTGATTCATGTTACAGCAAACACCAAAACGTGTTTATGTAAAAATATTTGAGAAGTGCACCTACCCAGAAAAAAGGAATAGTTAATTTAACTATATTAATTTAGTTGACCCATAAGTATTTATTTAAATCAACTGTGGGAAGGTTAATATAAACAAAGATTAGTTTGACGGTACTAAACCAGATAGTTATTTTATTTTTTTTAAATTGGTTAAATTACTCCTGAAAACTTTAGTGAAACCAACCTGCTTTATGGTTCAGTTTACTAAATATGTTGTTTGTAAAATAAAAGTTACTTCAACCTAAAGCACTCTAAAAGAATTTGCCGTGCATTCCTGGTTGCGTAGTATATACACAGAAAAAAAAAGTACATAATATTAATGTATTTTAATATTGTGACAATGTATGCGCACATTAAAATAGAGCCGATGCACAAATACATTATTATAATGTAAATGTTACATTAATGCATGACAAATTACATTGAACAATGAAGAGTACATTGATATAATGCACCTTGTACATTGATATAATGTACCCTTTACATTGATATAATGTACCCTGTACATTGATATAATGTACCCTGTACATTGATATAATGCACACTGTACATTGATATAATGTACCATGTATTGATATAACTATATATTGTTATAATTGACTGTGCGTTCCACGAAAGATTGGCGGTCTTAGGAATGTGATGCAATCCTTAATTTCTATATAACGGCCAACTTTTAATTATAATAATAATGCTAGGGTTTTGCATATATTTGCAGCCGTTGCAGGCAAACGTATGCAATAAACCCTATCCCGATATCAATAAAGAGTTGGCCGTTATACAGAAATGAAGAATTGCATCACATTCCTAAGACCGCTAATCTTCTGTGAAACGCACTGTGTAGGGTGTTTTTGGATGAGGAAAAAAACACATTTTTATACATATTAGATTTTTTATTTAAATACTCTTTTAATAAATGAACTTTACCAAATTTTTTTGTCGTTTAAAATAAAAAAAAAGGTTTTTAAGAAATTATAAATAATTACTGAATCGGGCGGAAAATCTAAATTAAACAAATAAATACATTTAAAGCAAATATCTACTGCCCTTAATACACTAAAAAATTTATATCGGACACCATCAAAATAAAGATAAATTTCTTTAATGTTTACCTCATCCTTTCCTATCCAAAAAATAAATAAAACGGCTGTGCATTGACTTGCTTTTTTTTAAATGATCAAGATACTTCTCGAACTCCTCTAAAGTGGGTGAGAGGTACAGAAATGCGTCTTGTGAATCCTTTATAGTAAATTTAGTTGTCACGTTTTTTTCTGTTATCTTTTTTGACTATTTTGCCAGTTGGATTGCCATGGATTACCAGAAAAATTGTGCATCTTAAACAATAGCAACATAATATTATTTCACAAGCATCTAAGGTAATTTCGATAAAAAGATTGTAAAAATAAAAAGTAATACTTAAAAATTATATTTTGTGTGTAGAGTTTGTATCTAATAGATAAGAAGTTGAGTTAAAATAATGTTAGATTCACAGCTAATACACTATTATAATAATAGTGAATAGCTGTGTTAGAACCGTTTTTATTATGCTTATGATTAATTATATTGTATAAAAATTGAATTTCTGTTATGTGTAGGAAACGTTAATTTTAGTTTTTTGTTTTTACCTACCAACCCAACCTCTTAAAACAATGGTTGTAGACAATAATTGTAATACCTACATCGCGACTCATTTAACGTAAATTGTTATTTTTATATATTATATTACTTTTTTACATTAATAAGTGATATTTCTTACCTTTTTTTCTATTTATCTGCTTTTTACTTTCACAATAACCACCTGATTCGACTCACAAACACAAAAGAATAATAATTTCAATTTTTTCTTAGGGTGTGGGCTCTGGAACAGAAGCAAATACGTCCTTGCACTGTTGGCTAGTAAAGCGGGAAGCTATATAATTAATACTATGTAGGCGTTTATAACTTTGCACATCAATACAATGTATTAATTTATTGAATAATGAACAATCTACCTTGATTAATGAATTTATACATTAATATAATGTATTAAAAACATCAATTAATAAACCTGAAACATTGGTTAATGTATTTATACATAAATATAATGTACGTTTTTTTAATGATTTAGCTAAAGTTAATGTATATATACTTTAGTTAAATGTATTTTTACATGAATTTAATGTATTAATACATTGATATTATGTAAAATTGTACATTATATTAATGTATGCTATACATAATATCAATGTACGTAGTCATGAGCTTATAAAATTTAAACATTCTATTAATGTATTTATACATTTTATTTATGTATAACTACATTAATTTAATAAAATATTGGTCAATGTTTGGCATACATTGATAATATGTAATTATTTTTTTCTGTGTACCGATCGCGGCAAATGCGGTGTGGATCACGTGATGTTCTTAAATCTCGCCTCTGTTGACTTACCTGAAGAGTATATAAGCTCAGGTAGTCCTTTGCTTTGGTGTGACACTACAAGTTGTTCGATACTAAACATACCTTAAATAGGTGGAAACAGCTGTCAATACTTGAAGTATTTTAAGTTGGTGGAACGCACTAAAAACATTATCTCTAGCGAGTTGAAGGTTCAATTTTCTGGAATAATACCACTGGTAGTGTACTAGTAATGCGTCAAGGAACTTCCTGTTTCCTGTTTTTTCCTTTTTTTTTGTGTAGTATGATTTAATTTGAAAAGGAGTTCAATTTACACCAGGTAAAATTTATTTTAATACTGTGTGAAAGTTAAATTTTATTAGTATTTGAATTTACACTGGACCAACGAACCATATTTAACACCATTTTGGTTTGTATCGATATAGACCATGTTTGGTGTTAATTTGGTGTTAAAATGGTCATGAAATTTTGAACAGTGTAACACTTATGTTATAACGTTAGTGCGAAATTTACTGGGCACTTTTATCATTTTTGTCTAAAAATAGTTATTTACATTACTAGATGCAAAAGTTTACTTTTAGGTGCTAGGTGGTTTGAAATGGACGAGGCAAAGCGTAGCTTAGCCGAGTACTGCATAGTGTAATGTATTAAACTTTTTATTCTTTCCCGACATGTAACACTAAAAAAAGATATTTAGTGGCAATAATTTGTATAACCGATAAAATTATTAAAAGGTGGCTTGTTGTCATGATTATAATATTTTATGACAAATGCCAAACACCGTGATAATGATGTTTCCATAATTGACTATTTCTATAAAAAACGGGACATATCAAAATGATGGACAACAGCTTTGAAAGTATTTACAAACAATGAAATTTTAAATTTATTGAGGGAAGCTCCTGACAATATTTATTTACTCAAAAAAGTCGTAGCGATTTTTTGTTTAGCTGGAGCATGCCAAACTGACGAGTTGTATAATCTTAAAGTGAAAAATTGTGTCATAGGTCACTTTTTTTGAATAAAGTCTTCTACATTATTAGAAAATGTAAAACAGATACCAGCATGCAAATTAACAAAGAGGATAATATTTCCAATGCAGTTGCAGTTGGTCAACAAGAGTTAAATGTGCCTTTACATCTTTCTAGAACATACACCAGTTGTAATTTTACGATTAATTAGTTATAATTTAAAATAAATATTAATCAAAATGACATACGAAAGTTTTTGACAGCTAGCAACCACCTATCACACAACGATCACCTAGCACGTTTGACTTTCGTTTTCGCTTCTGTTATCAAGGTAGAAAGTTACAATTTTGTAAACGGAAGAATGAAGTAATGTATTATGTAACAAGTTTGGAATACGGCATATTCCACTCGAGTGAAAAGATTCTCACACGAGCCGAAGGCGAGTTTGACGGTTTCATGAGAGCGGAATATGCAACTCAAAATGTGTTTTAGACTACTTTTACTACGTTTCTAAAGTATACTGTAGAGAAATAATTTAATTGGGAGAAACTGAGGTTGGATTGGTCTAAAAGTTGTTAGATAATAAACACAGAGATGTCGACACCAGTGTTTATTTCGTCACCCAATGATAGAATAATTCATTCTGTAATACTTTAAGGGAATATATGTAATTCCGCATTAAAATGTGATATTAGAACGGTCACATTCCGTAATAGGAGTAGAAAAAATTATTATAGTTCGGTTTTTATTTTTTATAATATATAATGTATACATTGTATATTATAAAAAATAAAAACCTATAGGTTAATTATTATAAGTTGCTATGACGTATATATCCGGATTTTAAAGTTTATATTCCAGCGCTTATGACGGATATATTCGCATTGAAATTTTACTTCGAGCATTTAATGGTTATGCCGCATATACTCGCATGCGGTGTACAAAGTAGGTGCCTATTCGATAGCTTGATGAGAAAATACCACGAAATAGTGTTGGGCGTACGCAGTAACAATCTTTATTTGTTTGCGCAACACGTGCTAGTTATTCCTTGGTGTTTTATTTAAAAAAAACCGGTGTTTATTTGGTAAAAGAATATTGTTATAACAATAAACATTATAATATTAATATTATATCGGGTTAGCCTACTGAAATGCATTGTGATGATATTAGCGTCGAAAATAGTGATTTTACCAGCTCTGATGGATCGGAAAGCGATTCAAATTACAGTGAAGAATTTGAAAGTTATAATGACGAAAGTGATAATGTTTCTGAAAACGAAGAGGCCGAGGAAATAAATTATGACATGCCTTGGACTGAGAATGGGATTCCCCGACCACCCTTTAAACTCACGGAAACCAGTGGCGTACAGATAAATAATCTAACTGATATAATAGACATGTGATTGATATAATTGTGAAAGAAACAAATAGATATGCTATACAGTTTATTTTGAGAAATCACGCAAACATAAAACGACACTCTAGAGTTAGGAAATGGACAGGGAAAAATAGAAATCATATCAAAACACTACCGGGTTTATTAATTCTACAGGGTTTATGCCAAAAACCAGAATACAAAATGTACTTTTCTCGTAGATAATAATATATTTACCTACCTGTGTAGATTTATAAAATAAATAACATATTAACTTATTACTTATTATTATTATATCCAATATGTTTTAGTTACTTTTTCGTTTTTTATATATATGACGCCATCAGAAATGTAACTTTAGCATATTGATATGGCCACTTAAGAGGTTAATAGTATTTTGTAAAAATGGAAAGATTGGGGTACATATCACTAAAGAATCTAAAAAATCCAATGAAAAATTATTGTTAGGTTTATGGCCAATTCAAACAATAAAATTTAATAATTATGTTTCCCTATTTGTTATCACAATTGTTTTAACAATAAAATTGAATTTAGTGATACACTAAGCTATTGTAGATACTTTCGTGTGGGCATGTTGGTAAGACTGTTCGGGCCCCGGTTTTCATTGTAATCGCATAACAAGACAATTCCATTATAACGATGCATCAAAGCCGCGGGTCGGAGAGGGGCGCAAAGCTATTCCGCTAATGCATTTTTTATTAAATATTGACCACAACACTTTATTTCCAATATTTTACCATTTGCCTCTCGCCATCCCTGCAGACGATTCAAATCAACCACTCTCACAAAATTGATTTCGAGAAAAAATTACATTCAACCCCGACCCGCACTTTTCTCTAATGAAACACAAATCAAGATTAATGTCGCTTTAAAATTAATTTACTGGATTCTTTATAGCTTTTGGTCATCGACATTAAAAGGAGGAATACACAAATTTAATAAATTAAAGTTTTACAATTAGTAAATGGCGCTGATCAGCGGTCCGTTTTTGACCATCAGGTCGGGTTTAAAGGATAAATGTCAAAGCGTTTTAACAACCACAAATTCGCATTTTACGAAAATTTTACGAAAATTAAAAATTTCCTGATAAATGCAATCTGTGAGTAGATTGCTCATATTAATCGTGGATTTTTTTTGATAGATTCGGACAATGAAAAAAAGTTTTGTCTTGCCAGAAAATAATCGCTTAGCATTAGCGGATACATCAGGATAATAAGAAAAACTGCAATATTGCAGTTTTTCTTATTATCCTGATGTATCCGCTTTCTTTTCTTCTTACTGGTATCGCCCAAGTTGTTAAGAAAAAAATCTAGATGGGCATGAAGAAATTTTTTTTTATCGGGATAACACTCTTCAAAACTTTATTTGTTAAAACTCGGAATAGCAGCGTTTTCTTCCTGGATATTTTTAACTATCGTGGAATGTTCATCAACTGTTCAAGTATCCCCAAAAAAAAGTAAGGAATCCTGGAGTCACAAGTTCTGGAGGTCATGGAATATCCTCTCTACAAGAATGAGTTTTTCTGCAAGCATTTCATTTGCGATAGTCAAAGATTTGTTAAAAGTGTATCATGTTGCGTCATTTTATTAAATCAATGTCGTATTTTTGTGGGCTTTAATATCTTTCATTTTAGAAAAGAAAATAACGTAACATTGTTGAATACCAGCGAGTTGATGATTCTAGCGTACGAAACCTTTAACTTCGTTAACGTATTCATTGATTGTCATTGCTGGGTCATTCTTACAATAGGGGAAATTTTATGTCCCTGACTTGCCATGCTCAGTCAAGTGCATGTTCACCATTTTTTATTTTATATTTATTTAGGGGTTTATTGACCCTATTCATACACCTATTAACTTAATAATAAAATAAAACCAATTCGATATATTTTCCCTTTAATTACATAAATTGTCATTAGCGTGGATGTCCCTGGATATCCTTTCACCAGAATATTTTTTTTTTGCAAATTAAGAAACTGTCCATAAATACTCTAGCAATAGTATATTATAGACAACACTTTTTAAGATATGTTAAGCGGGATTGAGACAAAAAAATAAAATTGAATTGAAAAAAAAACATTTCTTAAATGTGTCCCTGAGTTTGACATCATTCGCGTGGATTATAATGATACGTATTTAAAATTCCCGCCTACTTTAAATTTTCCAGTTAGCGACCGTTATTATAAACATTTTGGTATACGCTATTTACTTGATTTGGCGCCAAACGCGAACAGTTGCACAGTGAACTATGAAGTGTGAAGTTGTTATGTGTTTCATGGGCGTATGTTTAATGTGCATCATTGGAGTGCTAGTGACAATTTTGTTTATCTAAAAGCTATTAGAAAAATATTGAGAATAATTAATGATCAGTGACAACTACAAAAGGTATGCATAATTTAAATTAAATTCATTAATCCATTTGCTGTCCAAAGAACCTTAACCTTAATTTAGTCATTGGCGTGGATATTTACTTGCATCATTAGCGTGGACTTTTTTGTCCACGCTAATGACGGACTATCCACGCCAATGATATTTTGTACGAATAATGATAATAACCCAGATAGCACAAAGGTATAGTATGGACGTCCAATGGACGTATGCTCGTGGACGTCTGTATGTACATACCCAGACAGCACCATTCGTCCAATGGACGTCCGTTTAAGATCCATTTTAAGTACATTGGTCCACGGACTAAAAATGGATGTACTATGTACGTCCATATATTTACATCCTTTGTACGATTTTAAAGGACGTCCATATAGTGTCCATTTTACGTCCATAATTATTATTACAGAAATGCAAGTTAAAACGTATTGTTGGCTGCATAACAACAGTTATGATCAATCTCACTGACATTCAAGCAAGCGCGTGCTATAAAGGACTTAAGCTATCAATGAAATATTAAACACTTGTAGTATTGCAAATGTAATGTTCCTGAGTCGAATACAAGGATTTCCTGCAATGTTCAACATTGAATGTTGTAACTTTTAACAACTTTTAGAATATTTATATTCCTAGTGGGATTGTTACTGAGCCAGGCAAAAAATTTTCTGCAAAATCGCAATGAAAATACAGTCGCAACAAACAGTTAAAGTAAGCAAAAAAGCAGGTTCTGGATGCTGGAGGAATGGTTCAAACACCATCGGTGGACGACTTATGGATGTCCAAAGTTGTGACATCTGGACTCTAAACGGATGTCCATGGGACGTCCATAGAAAAAAAATGGACATCCTATGTACATACAGACGTCAACGAGCATGCGTCCATTGGACGTCCATAGTATATCTTTGTGCTATCTGGGTAGGATGTCCATCTTTTTTCTATGGACGTCTGTATGTACATAGGATGTCCATCTTTTTTCTATGGACGTCCCATGGACATCCGTTTAGAGTCAGATGTCACAACTTTGGACATCCATAAGTCGTCCACCGATGGACGTCTATAAGGTGATTGAACCATTCCTCCAGCATCCAGGACCTGCTTTTTTGCTTACTTTAACTGTTTTTTGCGACTGTATTTTCATTGCGATGTTGCAGAAAATTTTCTGTCTGGCTCAGTAACAATCCCACTAGGAATATAAATATTCTAAAAGTTGTTAAAAGTTACAACATTCAATGTTGAACATTGCAGGAAATCCTTGTATTCGACTCAGGAACATTACATTTGCAATACTACAAGTGTTTAATATTTCATTGATAGCTTAAGTCCTTTATAGCACGCGCTTGCTTGAATGTCAGTGAGATTGATCATAACTGTTGTTATGCAGCCAACAATACGTTTTAACTTGCATTTCTGTAATAATAATTATGGACGTAAAATGGACACTATATGGACGTCCATTAAAATCGTACAAAGGATGTAAATATATGGACGTACATAGTACATCCATTTTTAGTCCGTGGACCAATGTACTTAAAATGGATCTTAAACGGACGTCCATTGGACGAATGGTGCTATCTGGGAAGATATTTTTATCTAAAATCGGCAGTAAAGTAGTCAACAATCGACAGTAAAGTAAAATAAATCGGCAGTAAAGTAGAACTTTAGTACCGATTTAATACGAGCATTGTATGCAAACCATTACTGCTCCTTAGCAGCAACTAAATAATATTTTAAAAAAGCACCTTCGCGGAGATCAATTGGAACCTTTCATAAAATGTTAAAAAAAAATAATAAGTTAATTTTATTAATTAAATTAAAAATCGCCGCGGCGGGCAAATATATCATAACCCAAAGATAATATATAATATAATAATATAATATAATAATATATAATATAATATAAGATAATATATTATCTTTGTCATAACCATCGCAACAAACAGTATACCATGGACACTACATTCAAATGACATTCGATTCAAATTTTAATGCATGCAGAAGGTGTCTACTGTTTAAAAAGGTAAATAATTTATAATTATTAAATGCGATTTCGGATAAAATTTAATATCGTTACCCTAATTCGCAAAAGACGTAAGTTCACTTTTGAAAAACCGGGTTTTAGTGCCATCTCCTGTTCATGAACCTGCAGGTTTAATATCTACATAAACCGGCAAGTAGCATTACATTTACAATGGGTAGCTGCAATTTACAGAGACATGGTATCCAGGTATGTCTCCTTTTTTATTATTAATATCGAGCACTGAGGTAAATTATTTTTAGGAATAATTGAGGATATAAATGGAGAAAACATAACTATTACCTTTATGGCAAGAAGTGGTAAATATTTTTATTGGCCTGGATCAACTGATCGACAAATCTTTACAGAAGCTGGTATATTATGTAAACTTGATTTGCCACCACAGCCAATTTCAAATAGATTTTTTAAAGTACCAAACTCCGAGGAAATTGATAAAATATGCTTAATTTATTAATTTTTTTTGTAACCAATGTTTACTTATAAATAAATATTAAAAATATATTTTCTATCATTATTCAATGAAAACTGTCATTAGCGTGCCTCTTAGTCATTGGCGTGGATATGGATTTTTGAAAAAGCCCCAAAATTAAAAATTGTGCTCAACAGACTCATCATTTCATAAACTTTATTCATTTCTTATAAAACAGTAGTTTTTCAAAATTTTCTGTAACTGTTTTTTTTTTAAATTTCTTATACTCAAGATTGCTCCTATTATAAGAATATCCCTGCTACTGATTGCTACTGATTGGGGCCTGTATACAGTCAATTTGAGGCTATAGCCTCAAATTCACTGACCATGTGCAAAATAAACGTCTAAGGAAGTTTGCAAAAAAAGTTTTTGCCTAATCAGATCAAATTTTAAATTTTTTAAATTTTGTCAATCTATTTGTTTAGTACATCTTTTGCATTTCTGTTAAAACCCCCTTATTACCGTGATATAAATATTAATATTCATAAACTTTAAAAAATTATGTTTAGCTGTTACGTAAACTTGTAAATATTATTAAAAATTAAACGATTCAATTCGGACAAAATTTGGCAGCAATTTCAATTTCATCTTCTCGTGAATCTGCATACTGATATATATCTAAACCGTTCGCATTCCCCTCAACCTTCAATTTTGCTTTGCCTATTCGATATTTACGATTTAATGCAGATAAATCTATTGGGAGTTTTCAATTTTAAATGGAGTTGCAAAACTGGCGAATGTGCCCTTTTTAGTTGGCATGTATTAAACCCCTTTTTGTTATTTACATAAGCGAGTTAATATCAACAATAAAATGTAAATTATAATAAATAAAAATAAAAGTGTGATAATTGCATTATGAAACTATTATAAAGTCTGGATATTATAATGTAATGTATCTTCTTTCAAAGCTGGTCCAAAGCCCAATCGGTTTGTTTTTTTTTATATAATCGGTTAATACCACAAGTATTTATTTATTATTTGAACAATCTTTGCTTAAGTTAGTTTTTTTATACAATTTATAAGAAAGGTCACATGGACCATTTTATTCTTAAAACATTTTGTTGTTGCCTAACACAGTAAGTCTAATAAAAGGTTCACCAACAAGGGCGTCCGAAAAGTATACAAAACCACTTTGGTTTGATGAAAAAAACAAATGCTTTAATTTATAAGCTTAGTTTATACAATTTACGATTTTGATAAAATATTTTTTAAGTGAGCACAGGATGATACCATTTTTCAGTTATTTGGCGTAACATATAAATGTTAACAAAAATGTGTCGATTGTTGGCTTGTGATTTTGTATAGTCTCAAAAAGGTATTTTCAATCCACGCGATCCCAGTGCTCAATTTACAACACGTTTTTTTGCAATTATAAAATCCATTGTAATGCATAGTGATGCCGCGAGACGAGACGAGACGAGAAAAGTCCTTCTCTCGTCTCGTCTCGTGCAGCGAGAGAAAATGGGTCTCTCGTCTCGTCGAGAATATTCCTTTCTCGCTCGAGAGTGCCTTTCTTTCGTCTCGTCTCGTTTCTCTCGTGGTAAAAGTACCTATGTGTGAATACAAAAATTATTTGCAATTAAATACGTATTCGTTTATATTTTTTCTATATAAATTTAAACTGGAAATAAAAAAAAAATGTGCCAAGACCACACTGATAAAGTAAGACTTTTTACGCCGAAAATGTCGCACATTTGAATCAAATGGTTGGATCTATGTGGAGTAGTTACATCTATAGATGTAACTGTAACACTGAGAAAAAAGTTTATTGCTCCCAAATAAAAAAAATATTTATATATATATTTATATTTATCGTTATTATTTCGAATATTTAGAGGTAATAAACAATATATTCACTATTTATAAAAGGATTAACTACACAGTTTATTTGTCCCATTTTTTTTTCTCAGTGTATTATATAGGCGCAGTAGTTTTCAGATGGATGGATCAAATCATCCATCCATCTGAAAACTACTGCGTCTATATGATGTAACTACTCCACATAGATCCAACCATCTTGTACCTACTGCGCATGTCCGTCATTTTGAATCCACAATTTTGTTTTTTGAATGGATATCAAATTCTTAATCAGGGACCCCATAAATATCTAAATACTAAATTTTACCCAAACCATTAAAGCCAAACGAAAAATTTTCGTCATATTGGATCAGCCATTTTATTTTTTGAAGAAATGGATATCAAATTTGTAATTAGCCCCTTAAAAACCACATGTTGTTGATAAGTTCATTGAATAAGCAATGCTTATTAAGCATACGGGTTGTTTAATAGTATAAGGAGTGCCATAAATGTGCTTATACAGGGTAAATTTTAAAATTTAATATTATTTTATAAGTAATTTTTTTCTTGGTTAACCTTAAGTTGTGTTATAAAATAATAAAACGTTATACAGGAACAAATTTTGTATATTATGAAATGCGAATAATGTTCTCATTGGTCCAAATAAATATCGCAAAATTAAAATTTTTATGTAAAAAAATTGTTTACTTATTACCGGAATAATCGAGAGAACGAGAGAGATCGAGAGAAACGAGAAATTCTAGAGCGAGAGAGGGCATTCTCTCGTCTCGTCTCGAGCCTTTTTTCGAGAGAAAATCTCCCTCTCGTCTCTTTTATAACTTTTTATTAATTAATAATACGAAAAAAAAATATTGAACCAAAGTTATTTGTAATATGTTTCTTAACAATTTTGGTAAATACTATTTTTGACGTGGCTACTTACCGTTAAAGTATGAAACCATTTGCATTTAATGTGGAACAAAATGAACCATATATAACTATAATAATAATAATAATGGTTAACATCGAAGGTCGATGGCGCTATAATTTACCATAGTGATTTTTTGCGTATTCAAAGGAGCCTCGGGTATCTCTTGTGTATTGGATTTACTCCAATAATGGTAATTTTGCGTATTAACAAAACTATTCGCCAAGGATGCATATCACAAGAAAATAGAGAGTATAAAATAACATTAACTTGGGTTACATTTCATAAAGTCATGCTTAAGCAGTATGTGATTTAAAGTACACAAAGGGTTTTTCATTATAAATAGGAGTGCTATGTTTTCATGTCGAGAGTGTGGCCATATTTGAAATTTCAAAATCTTCTCTCACTGTCAGTTGTATTAAGTAAGGTTTGCAATTTAGACACACTTAACAACGTTTGGAAATAATTTGTTATTAATAATAATTATTAATATTGTTATTAATATTTATTATTAGGTTGCAATATAAGAACGATTTTTTTTGCATATAAACATATCGTGCACTTCTTCCAATTTATGGTCGTTATAAGCGGCCAAGTGTACCCGGTATTCGTCGAATTGTGGAAAGTTTTGAACGCAATCTTATTTTACAAAATGTTCGCGTGCCAGTAAGACAAAGATCCAGTCGAAGTGACGAAAAGTTGCTGCCGTTTGGGCAAGTGACGATAAAGACCCAAATTTATCACTTCCAACAGGTAAGACTGTCCGCTACAACAACATGGCGTATTTTAGGGTTGAATTTGGACTTGCATCCTTACAAAATTATTATAAAGCAAGAATTAAAGCCTTTGGATCATCATGATGCCGATGCAAATTTTTCTTTAAAAATAATCCTGATTTTGCCAAGAAAATCATCATTTTTGATGAAGTTCATTTTCATCCTTCTGGATCGGTTAATAAAAAAAATGTCGTTACTGGTCTGATGATAATCCACAAATTATTCACTAGGAACCTTTAGATTCAGTTTGGTGTGGTTTGTGGCACAGTGGCATCATCGAAAATGAACAAGGAGTTGCCGTTACTGTTAATGGTGAGGGATACATATCAATGTTAACGCAATTTTTATGGCTTGACTAAAATATTAAACTTTTTATAGAATATACTATTATATAATAAAAGTTAAAACTAAATATTATTGGAATAAACTTTTCTGATTATTAATTTTTGCTCTTAAATATTTAATAACAACTTTTTATAATTGTATCTGTTTTTTGCTAATAGCATATTATATATTATTATATTATATATATTTTCGAGGCTAAGCATGGGTAAGTTGACTATCATATTTAAATTTCCCTTAAAAAATTCCCTTAAAGTCTAAATTATAATTAAAAATTACAAATTCTCGTTGTTTACGATATCTCGAAAACTAAAAATGATAAGTTAAATTTCTTTTTGGATCATTGATCGGAATAAAATTGCGTAACTTTGTCCTAATTTAACCAACTATGTATCTCTAAAGATAAGCGAAATACCCATGCTTAGACTTGAAAATCAAATACCCAAATATTTTAATTTTCAAATAGGTACTTGAATATTTAAATATTCAAATATTTAAAAAGTTGAACGTTCGATTGTTTGAATATTAAAGAATCGAGTAATCGAATAATATTTTTTTATCAATTTGCAGCTCTATTCGAATACTCGAAGATTGTTGCTCTATCTAACTTGTTTTGATTTTGCTTTATTTAATAAAAAACATAACATTTTTATTGAAAAACCCTTTATTTAAACTAATTTTCTTTTTGTAAAATTGCCCATTTAAATGTATTAAAAATGTTGCTTTGTTGTTTGGAGTTAATGTCACGATGAAAATATAATAATAAAATAAGGGGTAACATGCAACCATCCAGTCATGCAAGAGTGTAGGTACAAGGAAAGTCGGGAACTAATATAAAATTCTAAAGTTATTGCGATTTAATCTTAATACGCGAACACGCCCAGGGTATTTAACTTTATTCGCAAAACCTTAACAAATTGAATATAAAAATAAAGCAGTTTGGGCGCTCTTATACACTTAACAACATGATAGTGGCTAATCTGGAATTAATAATAATAGTAGTTAATAGTATGGAATGTAAATGACACTGGCAACATGAATGCTTATCTTCATAATAGAAATTTGATAGGGATTAATTTGGTAAGGCTTTGTGCGAAACATCTGTAGTTGACGTGGTCGTTTTAAATCGACCCAATTCTCATATCTTCGCGAGTAGTTTCACAAAATAACAAACCAGACTAGACTAGACTTACATGTGGGCCATTAATTGTTTTACAATTTTATTCCAAAGCCACGAAAATAAATCCTGTTTATCAGCGGCGGCAGTCGAGTTAATTAAATAGTAGCAGCGTCTTATATTCAAGATTTGTCTGCTTAAATTAGTCGCAGATTTAATTAAAATAGTTGACGAAAATGAGCGAAACCGCTTCATGTCTTTTAAACCGACAGAAGCTTTTAATTTCCGCCCAAGAAATTATAACTCATACATCAGACACTACAGGGTGGCCCATTATGTTTTCTTGAGTCGGATCACTGGATCGGATTCACATTAGTGTACCAGTTCAGAAAAGCCGTTTGAATCTCAGATAAACTAAACATAACCCATAATAAAATCATATATCAATATTGTGCATAGAAATCCTACTATACGTACCATTGTTAAAACCGGTTACCAAAAAAAATTAGATAGTATTACCATCATAGTAACGCGACACAGAATACAGATACACTGTTTAAAATATCTGTGGTGTAAAGAGTACTCTTAAAACGGTGTCAAAATCCAACACCAAGTGGTGTTAATATAACACCATGAATTATGGTTAAAAATGTTATATACAGCAAACACCAAAACGGTTTTAAAAATATAAAAATATTCGAGGCGGTGTGGATCACGTGATGTTCTTAAATCTCGCCTCTGTTGACTTACATGAAGAATAGTAGTAGGTAGTCCTTTGCTTTGGTGTGACACTACAAGTTGTTCGATACTAAAGAGACCTTAAATAGGTGGAAACAGCTGTCAATACTTGAATATTTTTTTCTGTAATAATACCACTGGTAATATACTAGTAATGCGTCAAGGTACTTCCTGTTTCCTTTTTTTTCTTTTTTTCTGCATGTGTAGTATGATTTAATTTGACCACAAACACATAATATTTAACACTGAAAAGGAGTTCAGTTTACACCAGGTAAAATTTATTTTAATACTGTGAAAGTTAAATTAACACTATTTTAGTATTTAAATTTACACCGGACCAACGAACCATATTTAACACCATTTTGGTTTGTATCGATATAGACCATGTATGGTGTTAATTTGGTGTTAAAATGGTCATGAAATTTTGAACAGTGTAGCACTGCGTTCGGTGACCGAACTTCGGTCCAGACCGTCCCTAGCGAGCCGGATGATACAATAATTATGTGTGATTCAGATTTTTTTTAAAGAATCGATTTTTTTATCCTGTATGTCGATATTTTGAATAATTTTTTTCTGCCCTGATTTAAACATACGAATCTATCTTTTTTATACAAAATCAAATCGCATTTTTTTTCAATTTTGAATTACTAAATATTAACATTCTCTTTAAATTGTTCGTGTCTTTGTTAATAAATAAATAATAAGGTTTGCTCCTACCGAGCATGTCCCTGCGCAAAACGAAAATATAGTCGCAATCTTACTATTTCGCATGTCTCTGACGTTCAATTTGATTTGCGTACACAAGGACTCCTTGTCAAGGAGTACGAACTGAATGTATACACATGGTTTTCCAAAATAAGAGGGCACTGATGTACTGTTGTTTGGTTTGTATTAAAACAGCAGTGGTTGAAATTTTGACAAATCACGGATTTTACTTGTTGTTTTGCTACTACTAGGGCCATACATTTTGTAAGGACACCCTCGTACATAGGCTGAACATAAAAAAAATACCCAAACTGCAAAACACTATACATGGCGTATTTTTTTATGAAACACCCTAAATTTTTAAATAGAAAAGGTAAATTCCTTAATACGTATATCGCTGTTGGGTGCATCTAGTTTTTAACAAATTTATCTACTCCCCCATTGTTAAGCTGTGACTTTATGGCGTTTTAGTCAAGGGCTGAAGTTAGCAAGAGTGGCTTTTGGGCATTTTAGTCAGGGGCTGAAGTTAGCTTTATTATAAATTGGGAAAAAGTAAGGTTAAATCCGTTGACACTTGACAGATGTTTTATAAACTTATCCAGACACTCGTCGACCCTGAATAAAACTAATTTGATTGGCTTCACTAATTATTAATTAATTTTAACTAAGTTTATTTTACAGCTATGATTCGACTTCTACAAATATTCTGTACGGACTCTCCGTTACCATTCGATTTCTAAGCCCACTTCTGATGTAAAACATCAGGGTATTTTAGCCTGAATAAAACTAATTTGATTGGCTTCACTAATTATTTATTACTTTTTAACTAAGTTTATTTTATTGCTATGATTGGACTTCAACAAATGTTCTGCACGGACTCTCCGTTACTATTCGATTTCTAAGCTGTGCCAAAATTGTTCTGCGTAGTAGGCACACGTTCCCTTATTGGTCTGCTGTCCTACTTGGGTAAACAGGTAACAAAATTTAATATTCAGGGTGTCCCAGAACTCGCGCCACATAGAAAACCGGAACGTGCCGAAAGTAAAGCCGGATTTATAGTTTGACGGAACGGAACGGAACGTAGACGTAGGCGCACTGGATACGTAAAAAACGGACTGTAAAAAACTATTCAATTTATAAATCGACGGAACGGACTTTTTTCGCATGCGTCGTCTTGCCTGTATTTAACCTACAAATCATTGTGTCTATGTTTGTTGTTTAATTGTGTTTAATTCTGTTTCGTCTTCCGTGTCACAATGGATTATGAAATACATGAAGGTATACTTTTTGGTGCTGTGGGTCTACTGTTGTGTGCAGCAGCATTGAAAAATTGTCGACAAACTGGAAAAACAATAATTAGGCGACCAAGACGTTATAAAACAAGACCCATTAACAGAAAAGTGGAGAATGCCTACAATTATTTTAAACAAATGAAAATAGTTGATCCAGATTCTTTAAGTATAAGAGAATGACTGTTCCAGTATTTAATAAGTTATTAGATGTCCATTTTTTAGCACAAACACAAATTTATAAACCTCAGATCACAAAAAACAACTATCAAATGTCATTTATAATATTATAATAATTATTAATAGTAGTTATTTTAAAATGTAGGTGGGGTTATGTTTACTGGTTTCCTATTGGCCAGACGTAAGAAACGCACTGTACAAGATAAATGTTGGCCAACTCTTCCGTTTCAGTCCGTTTTGCTTACGCTACGTCATACGCTTACGTTCATTTATAAACAAGAATACATACATTCTAAAGTTGATCTTTTTGCAGTGCGTCTACGTCTACGTTCCGTTCCGTTCCGTCAAACTATAAATCTGGCTTAACGTGAAACACATATTTGAAAATTAAAATTGTCTAACGCAAAGGATAAGCGAGATAAGAATAAAAAACGATAGCCAATCCCAATAGATGGCCATAGGGAATTCTTTAAATTGCTAGGATACTTAGGTTGCATTGTTGATAATAAAAAATATGTAAAATATTTGGTCCACTGGAATCCAATTCATTGTGACACTGCTGTCAAACTCCTGTCATTAATATTATATTAGGTTATAAATTAAGTTATTATAAATCATGTTTTCCTTAGATGATTATACTGAAATGATAATTATTTATTTATTTAGTGTGGGCGCAACGCCAGGGAGACAACGCGAGTTTTTTCCCAGCCCTTTCCTAATCGTTATTTTAAAACATTGGCGTTCTGAAGTATAAGTCATAGATTAATAACCTCATTTTTAGAAGCTTTTGACAACTTAGTAAATACAGTTGGCCAAAAGATTTTTAAATATTTTTAATACAACAATGTTCTATCGTCTCCTAGCAATTTTTAAAGCTCTTATGTTTAACCTAGGCGAGAGCTCTCGGTATTGGCTGCCGCTTTTTTGCTCTCATTCGATTACACTATTACCTAGAAATTTTTTATTTTTAAATTTGGCATCTCCATTGCTATCGGCACGCCCCCTTTTTCTCTCTGGCGCGAGTTCTGGGACACCCTGTATGTATATATATATTTTTTTCTAATGGTGTTGAAAAATTATTAGTACATTAAAAAACAAAAATGTTGGCGCCTATTTGAGCCCTTAATATTAATATTAAGGTTTGCCTCAATTTATTTGTTGTTTTTCCATTTCAACAACACGGGAATTTTTATTTTTTTTATTTTGAATTCTTATAACTTTGGAATGGTTTGTTTTTGCACCACCCAATCGAGAGGAGTTATAGACAATTTTACGCTCTACAAAAAACATCTGAAGGTCAAAGTAATTCAGATCAACCGTTTCAAAGATATCAGCGATCAAAAATAACACTAATAATTTTTTTTTCAAATAAAATACAAAAAAATATCATATGCCATATTTATATTATTTTTTATGTAAAATCACTTTAATTCTGTTAACCTGACACTGTAAACTTTTTTTTTTGATTTATATATATATACATATATATATATATATATATATATATATATATATTTATTTATTATATATTTAAATGGAAAAACTACAAATGAATTGAGGCCATCCTAAATATTAATATTAAGGGCTCAATAGGCGCCAACATTTTTGTTTTTTAATGTACCTACTATTAATTTTTCAACACCATTAGAAAAAAAATAATTGTTTTTTTTAAACACCCTAATATAACTATAGTTATATATATTTATATATATAGGAAGGAATTTACCTTTTCTATTAAAGTATTTAAAAATATAGGGTGTTTCATAAAAAAATACGCCATGTATAGTGTTTTGCAGTTTGGGAATATTTTTTATGTTCAGCCTATGTACGAGGGTGTCCTTACAAAATGTATGGCCCTAGTAGTAGCAAAACAACTTTGTTTTCTAAAAAGTAAAATCCGTGATTTGTCTAAATTTCAACCACTGCTGTTTTAATACAAACCAAACAACAGTACATCAGTGCCCTCTTATTTTGGAAAACCATGTGTATACATTCAGTTCGTACTCCTTGTGTAGGCTCCATGACTTGGAAAATCAAATTGAACGTCAGGGACATGCGAAATAGTAAAATTGCGACTATATTTTCGTTTTGCGCAGGGACATGCTCGGTAGAAGCAAACCTTATTATTTATTTATTAACAAAGACATGAACAATTTAACGAGAAAGTTAATATGTAGTAATTCAAAATTGAAAAAAAAATGCGATTTGATTTTGAATGAAAAAGATAGATTCGTATGTTTAAATCAGGGCAGAAGAAAATTATTCAAAATATCGATATACAGGATAAAAAAATAGATTCTTTCAAAAAAATCTGAATCGCACATAATTATTGTATCATCCGGCTCCCTAGGGACGGTCTGGACCGAAGTTCGGTCACCGAACGCAGTGCTGTCTGTGTTGCGTTACCGTTGAGTGAAGAAGTCAATGGCGTTACTATGATAGTATTGACTCAACGATGATAGTAATACTATCTAGTTTTTTGGTAACCGGTTTTAACAATGGTACGTATAGTAGAATTTCTATGCACAATGACTGTGTTCCAAATGATTTTATTATGGGTTGTGGTTAGTTTATCAAATATTATACAATCGTTAGAATAAAGTGGATTTCTTGTAAAATAATACCAAATGTGAAAATTATTTTACTATCCCAATACAAAAATACAAAGTACATATTGAATATTTTCTTAAAGCCAATATTTAAAAAGTTTATATGAACATTGTACTTTTAATTTTGCCAGCATTAAACTAGATATAACTTAATTTCGGGCTCGAAATCACTTTCACTGTGAAAAACTGTTGTGATACATTTCGTTTTATAACACAAAAGTTTGACATTTGACGGAAACAAAAATCCCCAAGTTGGTTACTATATTGTTTTATATATGTCGCTCTATACAAAAACCGTTCTAGACACTCATTAATTTAAGCACTCGCTCGCAAGATTGCTCGTGCCTAAATTAAATTAATGTCTAAAATGGCGTTTATCAAACTTTATACATAATATACTTTTAACCCTAATATAGCTGTTGAGAATACGTAAAGGCGTATTTGGTTTTTGTTGCTAAGCAAAAATGTGTTAACTACAACATTATTAAGTAATACTATGCTTTTTCTACTTCAGTTAAGTATAGTTGTCGCGGCGAAGGTTTCAAATTGCGTCATCAAATTCTGAACCAAGCACAGACATTACAATTATTGTTGTTTTCTTTTAAGTATATAATCCAAGGAACTGCTAGGTTAATCGTATGTCGAGGAAGCGGTTTTTGACATTCGATATTAATGACGTAATATGAAACATTCGCCGCGACGACTATACCTATATTTATTATAACCTTATTTTCTCACGATTTTAATCATGGAGCCTACACAAGGAGTCCAAACTTCAATCATACAAAAATCTTTCTAAGAAAAGAGGGCGCTGGTGTTCCGTTGATTGCTTGATTTGTCTGCTGAGCAGACGTCAGTGCGCATAGACAATCGGCGCCGCTGGTGGTGCAAAAAGAAGACCCAATTTGTGCAGGTTTTGTCAATTTCCCCTTTAAGTTCGGACTCCTTGTGTAGGTTCCATGATTTTAATGATCATTATAGTCGCCCCTCGTATATATAAAAAATCTGACATTTGTTAAAAAGTTCCAAACTCACTTTATCCGAATTTAAAACCCGATTGGTTTAAATTACAATGAATATTGAAATCATCCAATCACTGATGCCTAATAATAATGAACGCAATATTTACGTTGTTAGGCGGCGCGGTTATATTTGTTACCATCATATACGAAGAACCCAAATAATGCTAATAATATTAGGTATGCAATAGCAGTAGAAAAACATTTTTTTTGCTATGTGTGCAGAATTCAAAAATGCAAACAAATAAAGAGGGTTCAATTGAATAGTTGGCAGTGTCCCAATAAAAACCGTACACAGTACACAAATTACGTGGACCTTTCTGTACATACATTAACCTGCTAATGGAAGCTACATATCTAAAATTTACATTAGGTATGAAGGACGAAAAAAAGAAACAATTTCTTCGTCTTTAGATTGGTTTTTATTTAAATGGTTCGAGTGTCCTCGAGTCGTAAAACGTCTGAAGGATCCTTAATATCAGCGGCAGTGTCATGTGTCTCAAACAATATCCTTACAACGAGATTTATGGCAGAATTTATACAACTTTTATCGAATAAAACTGTTTTCGATGGTCCTATATCGAACTGAAGCCGCTACGGGCATTATCCCAAAACTGAACAAGAGAACACTCAAATAGATTTAATGTATTAATAAAAATTTCGACAAATCCAAACGACTTTCTGTTTTCTTAAACGTTTATTAAGTATTTTTAATAAAAACGGATATTTCTATATAATTTGTTTATTAAATGATCGAAGATTAAAGAAAATTGGAATTTTTATTAGTCTTTAGCTTTTTCTTATAGTTATTTTGCATGAGGTAATTTTTATATGAATAAGAACAAATTCTCTTAAAAAATAAGGTTTTTGTTTTGACAGAACTTTTGTAAACATTTTTAAAGAATATTGATCTTCACTTTTGGCTGTAATGTGTGTGCCTAAATTTTAGGCCCTAAATAAAATAGAAAAAAATAAAGCATTTTTAATATTTTTTTTATGAAAATGTTGATAATACACTAAATCGTAACGTGACCTAGACACATTGTTTGGTAATAATTTTGGCCTATTAAACTAGTCTACAAACAACCAAATGCTGTTTAGTGCCGCAAATTTGAATCTGTATTCGGTTTTGCTTCATCAGGCCGACTTTAAGAAAAATCCAATATCCAAATGTTATAATATAACATTAAATAGTACTAATAGTACTAATCTTACTCTTCAAGATATTTTTATAATTTATGTAATATCCTTTCTTCCCTTTAAATTATTACTTAAAATTTATGTACATATGGTTCTCGGAGAGAAAAATAGTTATTTATGTCATAAGGCTTAGAAGTGAGTCTTTTTGTGCTGAGCTTAAAGTTAATTAACAATTAAGCGAAACACAAAAAGATACGTCTCAGCCTAATGGCATAATAATATATTATGTATTAAGGTTGAATTTAATTTAGGCGAGGCGAGCGAGTGCTTAATTAAATGAGTGCCTAGAAAAGTTTACCAACGAGTTGCATACTATACGAGGTGTGTTCAGAAAATATCGGGAATTTTCGTTTTTTGAAACAAATATTTATTTATTTGTCTACATTAATGTTGTCGCCTTCAAAATAGTCCCCATTGGAGATTATGCACATGTGCCAGCTCTTCTTCCAATACTCGAAACACTTCTAAAACTCGATCTTTGGGATAGCCATTAGTTCTTTCAGCGATGCGCTTTTAATGTCATATATGCTTGCAAAAGGAAAAAGTCAGACAGAGGCATGTCTGGCGAATATGGAGGCTGGGGCATCATTACAGTATTGTTTTTGGGCAAACATTGTTTTTAAAATTTAACAATCTTAGAACAAATTTTGCTGCAACGCATTTCATACCCAAAACATTCGAAAAAATTTCATGGGATGAGCCAATCGATATACCAACATCATCAGCGACTTCTCTAATGGTTTATATCCATTTCTTCCACTTTTTCCATGTTTTTATCGGTTGTTAATGTGCTTGTGCGTTCCCGTTATTTTCTGAACACACCTCGTACTTTTTCTACGACAAACACTTATTATTATTTAAAAATATTTTATATTGAAAATTTGTATAACATCTATGAAACAATAGAATTACCAACTTTAAAATGTATATTATGTCAAATTTCAGATTTTATTTATCTTTGAAAACCATTTAATTATCTACCTTTTGGAGTAGATAAAGTATAGTATTACACTCGAGATTATGCGCATTATTTACTCGAATGATTTAAGTTTCTCGTCTGGCGACTCTCCTGTATAAAAATAAATATACCATTAAATTAAGACACCCTAACGAAAACTGTATATCTGATTATTTTTGACAATTGTTGTATAAGTGGATAAAAGTGATAGTTTTCTAGTGAGGGGAAATATCTTGGTTCCACGAATTTACACGATAGAAAACTGACTTTTCACACAGGAAGTAAGTGTTATTCCTTCATCCGGTGATAGAATAATTTATTCTGTGACTTACGTAAGTGTAAGGAATATATGTAATTCCACAATAAAAAGTTATATTAGAAAGGTCATATTCCGTTATAGGAGTAGAAAAAGTATCCATTAAAAATAAGAAAAAATGTCCCTAAATCTGGCAGAGCAATCTTAGCACAGTGCTATAATTAGGTGCTAATAAAATGCTAATTAAATGCACTAATTAAAAATTTAATGCTTTAATGTTTTGTCAGTTTTAGAAATAGTTAGAAGAACAATAGTTAATAGACAAATAAATAATAATAAAATGGATGTCAAAGTTTTCGGATAGTTAAGTGCTAATTTAATGCCCTAATTAAGAATTCGCTGTGTAACTTAATTTCTATCCAGACTGACGTCATAATTTTATGATCCCCTGTAATTGTTACGATAGAACTAAAACTAACAAACCAACCAACCCAACTCAACACCCTACTCAACACTTTTCAACAAAGGAATATTATTATAAAAAAAGAAATATTATAATAAAAAAGGAGCATTAGATTTTAAATTAGTGCATTAAGCACTAATGGGTTATGCACTAATGGGTTAACTATCCTAAAATTTTCACATCTAATTTATAATTATTTATTAGCTTATTAACCATTGTTTTTCTAATTTTTTCTAAAGCTGGTAGAACATGTATTTTTTAAAGGAACATTTAACTAATAGTTAACTATCTGAAAATTTTCACATCCATTTTAAAATTATTAATATGTCCATTTCTAAAGCTGGCAGAACAAGTTTTTTTTTTTTAAAATAGAGCACTAAATTTTTTATTAATAAATTAAATTGGCATTTAATAAGCAGTTTAATGGCAGCTAATTATGGGATTATAAAATTTGCGTTCTGCTATAACAGTTGTGCTCTGCCAGCTTTAGGGACGCCTGTTAATGTCAATGTCAGTGTACCATTAAAAATCATACAATCAAATATAATCTATTCATATATGAATTGTATACAATTTCTAATAAAACATTACGGGTTACTTTGACAACAGCAATAGATAGTTTTGTAACATCGATAAGTAATCAGGAACTGTAGTGATGAATTTCTGCAATTATTTTGAATTGAAAATAAGTGGATTACTGTTCTTCGCATTAATGGTTACTGTTTTATATTCTACGTGTACTTAGCACATTAGGTTATAAAAAGCCTAAATAATTGTCAAAAAGTTATTTCGGTAGTTAACCTGCGTATGCTTTTTCTTTTACATTTTATAATAACCATGATTTTTTTATTATGTAGGTACTTTTGTTACAGTTGTTCCTAAAAGACATTTTTTTCTCACCCAAAAATGCGGTTTTACTTTAACGGAGATTGACATCATAGTGATCATAATATTAATATTATTATAATTTTATGCGATATTCTATGACATTAAAATAATTCCTTCTAATGATTGGTAAAGTTTAAATAATATTTTTTACTCTTAAATACTTTACATAAAATTTTTGGTACAAATAAGGATTACATTGTGTGAAAAACATTGCATTAAAAATATTTTGGAGAGATAAATTTCGATTGAAAGCCTGGCCGCCTGCTTGTTCGCGTTATTTGGCATCGCTCACGTTCGTTAAATCTTTGTACGGTTAATACAAAATGCATTTGTTGTTGTTCCATTATGTAAATTAAAACTCGAACCACTTGAAAACCACTCTGGAAATAAATGGGTTGCGCAAAGTGGGCTTCGACGCCCGTCGCCCCGCTCAATCCCACCCGCCATCGACAGGGCTAATGCATTTCCTGAATTCATAAAAATTGCCGACAATGTGTCGTAATTATATTCACTCGAAAAACGCTTTTACCTTTATTTTACTTTGGCGCTTTTACAAATCTTGTTTTTATGCAATACTCTACTTTTATTTATTGAAATAAAACCTTTTTCATGTCAAATTTATAAATTAATTTTAATGTTGGTACTATTACTATTACTATTTTAATTCGTAAAAGGGGTTTTAAAGTGTCGGAAAAATTGGGAAAAACCTGTTTTTTACGGTTTTCTTTCCAGAATGTGGTAAATCCAAGAGTTTTTGTGGCGGATTTAATTTTTGAGTTTATGCGTCCTTCAAAACTTAGCACATTTCAGTAACTGTATCCAAGCGAATATTATTTATACTATATTAAAAAAAAAATTGGCTTTCGTTTGTTGGTATAATGCATAATTTTACATTTAGATTTATTTAGTTTTAGACGATTACAAAGGCACCACTGATTTAAGTTATTTTGAAGTTGCAAGCAGTCGTTCAAGCTTCGTATACTTTTATAAAGTTTTAAATCATCTGCATACAGAAGTTTAGAGCAACTTATTTGGGATGGCAGGTCGTTTATAAAGATAACAAAAAGAATAGGTCCTAAATTAGATCCTTGTGGTACTCATGAACATGACACAAACCAATCAGAACAGTGGCCATTAATAGGGACGTATTGTTGCCTATTAGTTGTAGGAGTTAGTACTCCTTCCCATGTGGGAAGGGTTATACAAGTTATACAGAAGTATCAGAACTAGAAAAAGTTAATTTAATTTCGTATATTATTTTCTTGTTCATTTAGAACAGGGTATTCTTTTATTTTTGTCTTGAAAAGATTTTAATAAAAAATAATATATAATAATAACAATAAATATAACATCAATAAAAATTGCCGCCCTCAAAAGGTTGCGTCCTGGGGCTATAGCCCATTTATCCCTGTGGTTAGGGTGGCCCTGTGGATAAAGTATAGTATGCAACTGGTTTTATAAACTTTTCTAGATACTCGTTTTTACTAAACACTCGCTTGCTAGCTTCGCTCGTGCCTAATAAAACTCGTAACTAAAATGTTCTATGGATAATTTAAGCTTTATTATTGACAACGCTCACTACCAAAGTATTCGATTATCTCCTAGGCTGTAAAAATAATTAAGACCAATCAAGTAAAGTTTTTTAACATAATTATTATAATAACAATTATAACAGTTATCGAATTTTTTGATTGGTCCTACGGTTTTTTACAGACTAGGATGTAAAAAAACTTGAGTTGATTGGTCTTAATTATTGTCTATATATCGCTAACGCGTCGGACTTAAAACTTTAGGCTCAGCACAAAAATACTTACTTCTCAGCCTTATAACTTTTATGGAACTTTAAACCGTTTAAAACTCTTTGATGTATTTTTTTGCAGACATCGCACCCATTAACGTGACTTACATCTGCAACTTTATGCTATCCTGATGCTTCCGGACGTTTAAAAGTATTTCATATTTTCCGTGGCACGACAAGCTGTGACGTCACTTTCGTCGCCTGCTAAAATTTTACTCTCAACGCGCCAAAAGAAGCATAACCTTAAAAATGTTTTATTGTGATTTTCGAATTTAGCAGGCCATAATACATTTGAAATAAATTATAGTAATTGAAATTTGATTTAGAAGTGTATTTCTACATTTTTTTATTAAAAAAAATACAAAATATCTTTGTGGTACAAACCTTAAAACTTGAAAACAGCCTGTTTATAAATTAGTTCGTTCTTTATAAACAAAAAGCTGAACAACAGCGTAAATAAATAATTATAGAAAATCAGATTTAAAGTCGAGCACTGAGTAGAAGCAAGAAAACACGTATAAAATAAAAGTCGGGGTGTATAACGGTACTGTGATAACAATCTTTTTTAATTATCAGTTTAATTAAAGTAGGCTTTGCTTCGTTATTTATCGCTCACTGTGATCCAATTTCCATCTCATTACATCAATTCCTGCCGCCGACGAAAATAAGTACCTGCATTTGTGTTTAATTGTTAAGCGAAAACCAATTAATTTTTTGACATTATTATAATTAAAAAAATATTTTAATAGGTTTTCCAAAATTAAAACAAATTAGGATTAATTACCTACCATATACATAATAAATACCAATTTAAAATTTTGTTACCTTTTATACCTATCGATCAGAGGCATAAACACAAAAATTCACCATGATCACTTAGATTAAATATACACACTAACGTAACAATATAAGCATATAAGCGTTGAGTGTATAAATCAATGATATTAGGAATAATAAACCGAAAGTTTTTTGTTTTACTTGCAACGCAAAACACAAATAACGTGCGCGATTTAGCTGCGCAATTAAACAAAATTTGCTAAGTAAGACTTCTGCCTTCCTCTCCATTGTAACAAAACTACTTATTTATTTAAAAATAATGTGCAGTTTGTATGCTTTAAATGTGTTGTTAACAATTCTTAAATTCGCACAATGCTATCGAACACCACCAGATGACGCGCGCGTTGCGAAAACCCGATGCTTCTTTAAGTTATTAGATAGGTATGTTATTATATGGGTGATTCTACAAAAGTTGGGCAACTTTTGACCTCATTTTTTTATATAGTTTTCGAAGAAAATTAAACAGTATTTTGTTATGAGAATATAGATAATATAATAAATATACTGTTCCAGACCGGGCCAGTCACTTTTTCAAACAGTTTCTGAAATATATGTGTTTTCTTAATTTGAATGCAAGGGAAGTGACGAGTATACCAGGGACCCTGGTCCAGGGTACTAATTAAATACATAATTTATTGGAAAATATAAGATTTATTGCAACTTTGAACATACTATATATTAAATATCTTAAAATCAAATAATACCACACATCAGTGGCGGCTGGTGGATTTTGGGTATACCGATATCTCAATTATTAGATATGGGACCCACACCAAATTTATATGAGTTTATAATGACATTAAATAAACAAGTTCTGCGAAAGCAGAATTTAAATTGAAGTTTTCGAAAAAGAGATAACCGAAACATCGAACATGGAACTGACGACACGGTACTGATGAATGGGATATAAATTTGAGATTATAATTCGGATTGAAGTATTTTACTGATATTTTTTATCAGTGGATACTACTTATTAACAAATTACATATAGCCTTATATAAATTACAATGAAATATATATACTTAAGAAAATAACTACTCACCACAGTACTGAAATTTTGACTGAAACTATACTTGCATTCACCACAACTTCGCCGCTTGCATTGTTTTCAAGATGACTGTCGTGCAAAGGGCGGGCTCTGTAGGTAATTTTTTACTAACACTTGAGTTAAAACGAGGGCTTGACGTTCAAACTTCAATATTTCGCAGGAATTTTGAGTTTTAACATTGGACACAGAACTGACGGGTAAAAGTGAGTACAAAGATTATCAATTTTTAAAAAATGCTATTATTCGAATCTATGATAAAATATGAAAAATACATTATTTAATGTTTTATAGTTTGTAGTGAAATTGAAAAATTTAAGATAAATTGAATATATTTTAAAATAAAATCACTCAAATATTTAATTCAGGAGTTGTGACACCCCAAGGAACTGATGTTTTGAATATTTATTATGTTTTTCTACAAACGTGCTTTTGAAAAAATACATTAAAATTGGGTGGACAAGTTAAAAAACCTGTAAAAATATTAAAATACCTACTCTATTGACTGATGACATCAAGTTGTCCAACTTTTGTAGAATCACCCATATACTTTTTTATTTGTCAAATTTTTATAATTTCAAATTATACTTCATATAACTTTTCTGTGGGTAAAAGGCATAAGGGGATAAGTCCAAAAAAGCAATTTTTCGGTAGAGACTAAAACGTGTTCGCATTAATTCAGGAAATATATTTATGGTTAGCGAGTATACCCTTTTGCTAGCATACGACATGTGCTGGCAAAAGGGTATACCCGCTAACCATAAATGTATTCCTAAATTAATGCGAACACGTTTAAGGCACTGCTAAAAAATTTATTTTTTTGGCTTATCCCCTTATGAATTTGACCACCGTTTACAGTTTTAATCTGCAGTTGTTAGTACCTTATGTCAGCTTGACGTCCATCACTAGTAATAAAGAAAATTAGCTTGAACCACAATTGTGGCTTGAACTATATTCCAACTGACGTTTCAAAAGTAATGTCATTGGGTTGACAAATTTGCTACAATAAAATACCCCTATAAATGCGTTTCCTGATGAGCCTATTACAGGGCCGTAAGCAGAATTTGCTCCTGGGAGTTTTCGTCAAATTTTAAAAAAAATGTATGTTAATATTTTTTTTCCAGCCTCGATGATGGATTCGAATCCCATGTGGGTATGGATGTTTCCTTGTGTTTGTACTATTGTGATGTACAAATTATATACAATTGAGTGACTGCCTAGATGGACTAAAATTCCAAAGCCAAAAAAAGGTGTCAAATTATTTAAGAAATAGGTGTCCAACATTTAGTTTAGATAGTCATTCTCCATTTGAAGTTTGGAATAAGGAAGTACCTGATTTAAGTAATTTAAAAGTTTTTGGTGCGAAAACGTTTGTTCTAGAAAAAAAATTGGGAAAATCAAAGTGGATACCAATTGAAAAAAAAGTTGTTGTTGCTAGAGATGTACAAAACCTTAAAAATCAGTTTTTAAATGAAGGGAAAGAAGATAAAATTTTTGATAAAAATGAAGATAGTATTGAATATGTTCATTTGCAAATTAAAGCTCAAAATGAAAATGAAGAAATTGAAAATAAGCAAATTAATGAAGAAAATTGCGCACCAGATCAAATTTTACGTCGAAAACCAGGAAGACCACGGATAGAGAGAACAGAAAGAATTTACAACACTGGACAGACAGCAGATATAAACGAAGACCATTATGATGATGATTAAAATATTCAAATGCAAGAAGAACCAAGTGATGATGAAATATTTGTTGATGCAGCAGAAAATGAAGGTGAAATAATTGAAGAAGCCAATCTTGTAAATATAACATTGAAGGAAGCGATGACTGGAGACGAAGCAACTGAATGGATGGAAGCTATTACTGAAGAGATTCGTGGTTTGATTAAAAACGACACGTGGGAAATAGTTGAACGTCCAAAAGAACTGTTGTTACTTGTAAAATTGTTCTTAGAAACAAATTTAAAATTAATGGAACACTTGAACGAAGAAAAGCTCGAGTTGTTGCTCGTGGGTTTACACAACGACAAGGAATAGATTTTACTAATACTTTTGCACCTGTAGCTAAGTTGGATTCTGTCAGGCTTTTGATGGCATTGGCTGTACGGAAAGGTTTACCAATTTTTCAACTAGATGTTGTTGCAGCTTATTTAAATGGATATTTGGAAGAAGAGATATTTACGGAACTGCCAGAGTATATTGAAAAAGCATTAAGAGAAATTATTATGAAGGATGGAAAAAACAGTAATTTAGGCAAGGTTGCTCACAAGATGCTCCAAAAATTATCACAAAACAATAAAGTCTGTAAACTAAAAAAAAGCATTGTATGGTTTACGGCAAGCTGGTCGTCAATGGCATAAAATATTAAATGAAGAATTGGAAAATCTAGGATTAACTTCAGCAGCTAGTGATACTTATTTTTATTACAACATGAGTGAGAATCAATATACAATTTTGGTCGTTTACGTTGATGATATTTTATATATCAAGAAATAAGCAAGGAATTAAAAATATTAAAGCTGGACATGCGAAGAGATTTGAGATAAAAGATCTTGGTTTGGCACGACATTGTTTAGGAATTGAAATTAATCAAATCAACGGAGATATTGAATTAAGTAAAAGATCTTTTAAAAAGATTTTACATGGAAGAATGTAATCCAGTAAATACTCCAAGCGATTCTCACGATAAACTACCAGAGGGAAATCGATACCGAAGAAAAGGTGAAGAAAAACCATTCAGATAATTAATTGGATCACTGATGTATTTGGCGATTGCCACCAAAGATAATACACCCCATAGATTGGAAACTCTCCCACCACTGCCCTCTAGAGCTACAATACCTGAACTATATCTATTTCTAAATTGCAGACATCTGTATTTTTTTTTTTTTTAGGTTTATTGACTTTTAATCTATTACGACTATTTAGCCAGCTCATTATTTTATATTTTTATGCTTCGAAAAACAAGCACAACACCCAAGGCTGTGACCGGGAATCGAACCCGGTACCGTGGCGCAGATTGATTACGGCTCTGTAGCTTTAACCCACTGCGCCATCCTCGGCCCCACAGACATCTGTACAAACGCTATTTGCAAATGTCAATGTCAATCATAATTATTGATGTCGATCATAATTTTTGAATTATTAAATACATTTTTGCGCCTTAAAAGTGATAAAACGTGTTTAATGTATTGTTGTTGGGCGCGGAAATATAACCAATTTGTAAGTATTGACTATCCTGCCGTCCTAATCCAAAAAGACTCATCTCGTTATTATTAAATTATTCTCTTAGAAAAAAAGACGCATTTTAACTATACATACATTTTTAAGTACTATAGCTTCTAAAAATTTCTAATTAAATTGAACGTATCTTAGAAAAAAAAAACAATAAAGCGCTATAATTTATAAAGTAAAAATGTGGAGTTGTGTCTTTTTGGCTAAGCACGGCAGTATCGCTCTAGCGTAAAAATACTGTTTGTTAATTATGAATTATTTAGGATTGCTTGTTTAATGATAATTTAGTCCAGATGGTAAGATGGATTTTTCACGGTTGGTTAGAACTTGCCAAAAGTCCACACTTAAAAGCCTTGTACTGGACTAAATTACCAAATTTTGCAATATTCTCTTATTATTGAAGAATTAAGACTAATATTTTTTAGGTTTGCACTCCACAAACAAAAACATATTCATGTATACTGATTATGGATTTAATATGTACATATAGATGTATGTATTTTATTATATATTATATTACTAAAACAATAAATAAATCTTATATTCATACTTGATTTATTTAAAATTCAGCAGTAAATACAATATATAAAGGCACCCTACGAAGCATCAACATTCAAATATGGCGCCAATATATGTTACAGAAATCTACTTCAATATTTGGAATTGCTAAGGGTATTGTAGACCTAGATGGCGTTAATTTACTTTAGCCTTTTGCCGCTAGCGCTAGTGCAGTTTCCAATCTATGGGGTGTATTATCTTTGATTGCCACTCGTCCAGACATCACATTTACTGTCAACAAATTATCACATTTTAATGAAAAATATCAAGAAATTCATTGGTCAGCAGCGAAACGTGTGTTACGTTATCTATAAATCTTATGGACTAGTATTTAAAAAGGATCTGTTTGGAATTTAAGGATATTCTGATGCTGATCATGCAAATGATGTGATTGACAATCTCATATACAGGATACGTATTTATATTAAGTGGGGATGCAATATCATGGCATTCAAAGAAACAGCAATCAGTTGCAATTTCATCAACCGAAGCAGAGTATGTGGCTCTATCAGAAGAATCTCGTGAAGCATTATATTTACGAAATTTGATGTTAAAAATAAAATTAAATAATTTGTCAACAATAAATCTTGGAACTGATAATCGTGAAGCAAAGTACATTGCAGAAAATGCTATTTGCCACTCACGTACTAAACACATTGCCACAAGATACCATTTTATTCGTAAATTAATCTATGGGGTGTATTATCTTTGATTGCCACTCGTCCAGACATCACATTTACTGTCAACAAATTATCACATTTTAATGAAAAATATCAAGAAATTCATTGGTCAGCAGCGAAACGTGTGTTACGTTATCTATAAATCTTATGGACTAGTATTTAAAAAGGATCTGTTTGGAATTTAAGGATATTCTGATGCTGATCATGCAAATGATGTGATTGACAATCTCATATACAGGATACGTATTTATATTAAGTGGGGCTGCAATATCATGGCATTCAAAGAAACAGCAATCAGTTGCAATTTCATCAACCGAAGCAGAGTATGTGGCTCTATCAGAAGAATCTCGTGAAGCATTATATTTACGAAATTTGATGTTAAAAATAAAATTAAATAATTTGTCAACAATAAATCTTGGAACTGATAATCTTGGAGCAAAGTACATTGCAGAAAATGCTATTTGCCACTCACGTACTAAACACATTGCCACAAGATACCATTTTATTCGTAAATTAGTGAAAAATGATGAAGTGAAATTAAAACATGTTCCATCAACAACAATGCCTGCTGACATTCTCACGAAGCCACTTCCAGGACCTGCACATTATCGTCTTGTTGATGCCATGGGATTAAAAATTTGACAAAGCGCAAAAATTTTGAGAGGGGCGTGTTAAGTGACTAATTCAAATCCTAGCACTTTGTTATTTCTCTATTACTATTAACTATTTACTTATCTATTTACGTTGTCATAGTGTAGAATTGTAATTGTTGTTAAGTTGTCAAAATTAATTATATTATGATGACATATTTTCTGTAATTGAGATTTATATTAAATAATTATAAACGAGAACGGAATCTAATATTTATCATTTTTTAGTATTTCACTTGAAATATTTTATTAAAAAATATATATGTATAGGTTATTTTTCAGTATTTCAAGTATAAATTATAATTTAAAACCCCAGTGTGCACGGGCCTGGCTTATTATAATATACATACAATAAGATAAATCATAAGCAAATATGATACGCAAATAGAAAGAGTACTTTATAAAAGGCGAAAGATAATCTGTAACAATATTAATAAAAAGTTTTAATTAAGAAAAACAAGAAATATTTTTGAAATAATTATATTAAATAGAATAAAAAATTAAACAAAATAATATTATATTTTTGTACTTATTTGTTTTAGTAATAAAAATAATAAATAACAAACAAAGCAAGTTTTTATTCATTACCTCATTTTGTTTTATCTTAGGTACTGAGGCAGCCGATCATACTCGCCCAGGCACAAATTAAAATTTACGTCAAAGCTGCATAAAAATTTAAACGTTTATAGGTATTTCTGTACATGCCTAAATTGATCATATTTGAATACTAAAGCATAGCGGTGGCATAAAGTTATTAGATGGCCGAAACAATAAAAACGGTTGTGATATTACACGTTGGGGGCCAGTTTCGGTTTTTGCGTTTTGCCGGTAAACGGCCAAACTCCTGAATAATACATCGCAATTGACTTAAGAGCGTCTTAAAAATACAACGTTGCAGGTATGTGTCTGTGTGGGCTAAAAGTTTGCCCAAAGTTTAGCAAGTTTAATATTAATAAAAATGCTAAAGTTTTAATTTAATATATTGCTTTTTGATTTATTAAGTAAAATTAAAATGATTTGTTAAGTTAACTCACCGTTCGCGAAAATAGTATATTCTGTAACAAGTTTGGAATACGCATATTCCGCTCGAGTGAAAAGTTTGTCACACGAGCCGAAGGCGAGTTTGACGGTTTCACGAGAGCGGAATATGCAATTCCAAACGTGTTTCAGACTATACATTTTTTTACGTTTCCAAAAAATACCATGGAAAAATAATTTAATTGGAAGAAAGTGAGGTTGTATCGGTCTATCATCAGATGATAGAATATTTCATTCTGTAACACTTTACGGAATATATGTCATTTCATAGATAAAAGTGATATTAGAAGGGTCAAATTCCGTAATAGGAGTAGAAAAAATGTTTTAATGCATTCTTGCATACACATTAATGTTTAGGAAACGTATTAAAAACCAAGTTGTCCAAGCAGCATTTTAAGTTATAATAACTGCATGTTTACTTATAAGTGAATTGTTATTTTTACTTTTAAATAAAAACGGTAAAATAACGTCACAATACGCACAAATATACATTTTGTTTTATTAAGACACAATAGAAAACTTAACTCGAACTTTAGAACCAACCGAAAATTATTTTTAGGGTGGTTAATACTAGATAATTAGAAAAATATATTGTAGATAAAAAGTATGTCAAAGTAATACTAAACTGATCGAAAAAAGTTAAGCATATTTTTGAACAAAGTTGAAATCAAAATGAATAGCGACTGATACCTATAATGCGTTTTTTCGACTTCGTTCTTTTTTGTCTAAAATTCTTTTATTTTTAAGTTTTTATTACCAAATAATAAAATAAATTATACAGGGCGTATAAAATTGTATCGTTAAATTTATGTTTTGGTCAAAATATCTTAATATGCTTAACTTTATTCTATTAGTTTATTTATTAAAAATTATAAAAAATAGGTCTAAATTTACAATTAGCAGCATTTTATGCATATTGTTTTTGTTTTATTTATATTGTTACTACTCCGGTAGAACTGTTTTGGTTATGGTTAATAAAAAATACACCAAATTGGACGCAGCTTTGATCACAGAGAACTGTGGCTTTAATATTTAAGGAGTAAGCGCTTTTGTGTTTAGTAATGATTCCCAAACTCAACAACTCAACATATGTATTTTGAATACGTGGTTTTGCAAACTGTTCCTTGACTAAAAAGTAGTTATTACAAAACCAACTGAAAAATATACAAATATTATAAATGTGCCTTCCACGCATGTGGTGATTTCGTAGCGTCAACGTAAAAACTTAAAATTACTAAAAAAATATAGGAAAATTTGACACAAAACTAACAACAAAAACAAAGAGTAGGCATTAATAACAATTATGTAGAGTAATTATTAATAATAATTTTTAGATTTAAGGTTAAGATTCATTTTTATTACACCTGTATAAAGCATGATATTAAACTCTTGCAATAGTTTCATAGAAATAATTATTATAACTTGTCAAAAACGCGGACATATTTTGAGAATATTTTGTTGGTTTTATTACCAACTTAAAACTATAAAAAGTGTAAAAAACTTATTAAAATCTATAACAAATTTAATAGAATTTACAGCGAGTAGAATACACGAAATTACAAATACCAAAAACGCCTTGAAAAGTAGAAAAGCCAGAATAGTAACAGTTAAGCACGAACTTACTAGAAAATGATATTTTTTATTAAAAAATCATGATTCCAAAACAACAAATTTTCGCTACTCGTGGCTAATGGTAAAAGTTATTATTAGCTTAAAAAAATATATGAAGAAAAAAAATGTGACATCAAAACCATTTTTTAATTTCTATATATTTTAAAGTAATTATTTATTAAAAATTTCATTGTTTATACAATCAGGGCCGTTCCTGGCGAGCGTGCAGTGCGTGCAAGCACGCAGGCGCAACATTTTAGGAGCGCAAAATCAAAGAGTCAATCAGTACTCGATAAACTTTTTTGCAGATAAACACATAGGTACCTACCTACTTAAACATACATATGATAAAGGTTACCGCCTTTCTTCGCGTCGCGACGCGAAGAAAGGCGGTATTTAAGGCCACTCTTTTTTTCGGCCGCTATAAAGCGTCTTTTGCCGCTTTGTTATTGGCGGCCTAATTTTTTTTTTAAATTAGTATCAAAATAAAAGGAGAGAAAATGTCATAATATTTTTAGTATTTCTTTGATAGTTGCAGTTGACGGTAGCAAAGTGTTTGATTTTGTAATGAGCTTACTTTCTAAAAATGAATTAGTCAAAAATGATTAATTACCATAGCGAAAAGCAGCCAGTAATAATTATCGTCAACAGAAACTTGTATCCTGGACAATTAGCAGTCAACTCTTGTGTAAAATTGTCCGCTGAATCTGAAAATGTAGTCAAAAGTTATAAAAATAGAACCGTTGAGTGATTAACCAATGGTAAAACAGTTTTTCAGATTTAGTAAATTTTCCATGTAACATGGAATGGACTATATCTCAAAAACTGCTCTACGTTCATAATTTTTTACGGTCTTCTCAGTATTTAGGATTCAGAGGACAGTTTTACATAATATTAAGCTGTTAAATGTCCGGATACAAATTGCTGTGGACTACAGTTATTGGTGACTGCTTTTTCACTTTGAAAACTAGTCATTTTTAGAGAGTTCGTCACTAAAAACCTGTTGTATTTTTTGTAATTTTGTTTGTTTCAAACAAATTGTTTGTTAATTTAATAAATATATTTTATGCTTAATTTCAGAATTTTTTTAGACATTTTCAATAACATATTGCCAGTTTGTCGCAAAATATATATTTTTTAAATTTTAGGCCTTAAAATATTTAATGTATTATATTTAAATATAAAAGAGGCGAACCAAAGAATGCGCCAGACACCCCAGGAACGGGCCTGTATACAACCTACCAAACTTTGACGCACAAATGATTTAAATGATTCGCAACATTTTTAGCCAATAAGCAGAATTACTTTTGTGCTGCTAAAAATTTACGACTTTCAATATTAAGACACATTATGGGATTTTCAAAATTAACCGAAATAAATTTCGAATCCTAGATTGGCTGCACCGGCACGTTTCTTAGCGCTAATTAAAATAGTTTTAATTAAATAGTAAATAGTAAAATGCACGCCAAATTATAACTGCAGATCTAATAACAACTTCGAGGGCAATAATGCTACACTTTTAGTTAATTAAAAACATAATTTATTACGCATTTATAAAGGGTAAATAATTAAATCTATGGTTTTTCCACTTGGATTAAATCTCTATTAATATGTATAATATTATGTTTCTTAAATGTGATAGTTAATAATAAATATATCTATATATTAATTACAAACTCAATATGAAACAAAATATTTGTTTTGCATAGTTGTAGTTATTTTATTTAGAACACAGCGGCATGCGTAGGTACTCGTATTTTTACTAGTGCATTTTAGTCACGAATTTTAATTAGGCACGAGCGAGTGGTTAATAAAAATGAGTGTCGTGAAAACTGTACAAACCAGTTGAATAGGTATTTTACTTTTTCTACGACAAGTATTTTTATAAAAAAATAAATTATTAATAATTAATTTAAATACTTATATAGTGGCATCTGTAAATAGCCAAAATTAGTGTAAAGAATGTGTTTCCGGCTGTCAGTGTTAGTTTGTCAAATTATTCTGTAGAAATCGAAATTTATCTGTTTAAATCCAATATAATCTGCTATAGTCAGTTTTTTACAGTGAAATTCATGTGGATGTTTTTATGGATACTCCTCCCAAATTTTTCATTTTAAAAAGGACAGTACAAATGTGCATATAAACTTTTCAATAGGTTTTGGCGTTAAAAAACTATTTTATACTTTTTATTTTTGTATTGAGATAATAAAATACTTTTCACATTATTATTTCACAAGAAGGGCACTTTATTTTAACGATTGTATGACATTTGAAAACAGTCAAATAACTTAAAACTACCCCAGTAGCCAGAGCTGTGCGGTACTTGAGTACAAGTACTCAAATACTGTACTCCAAGTACTTTCAGTGTACTCGGTACTCAGTCCCGAGTACTTTAATTTGAATGTACTTATACTTGTACTTGATACATTTAAGATTGCAAAAATGTACTCGAGTACTTTCCCGTGTACTCGAGTACTTTCCCGTGTACTCGAGTACTTTCCCGTGTACTCGAGTACTTTCCCGTGTACTCGAGTACTTTCCCGTGTACTCGAGTACTTTCCCGTGTACTCGAGTACTTTCCCGTGTACTCGAGTACTTTCCCGTGTACTCGAGTACTTTCCCGTGTACTCGAGTACTTTTACGTGTCCTCGAGTACATCCAAAGTATGCAATGAGTACATTTTTATGCAGTGAGGTTGGCGTGGAGACATATGTGCAAATATGTGCGTGGGTGTTTCGGCAACATTGCTCAGACTTGTCAAATTACGGACATGCTGCCTGAGGCAGCATCAGCTAGCTTGCCTCACACGACAGCCTTAAAACAGCCTCAATCAATAAATAAAAAGAAACAGGAAAGAGCATTGAACAAAAGGTTTTTACTTATGTATGAAATGTAATTTTGTTTATATTTTGGTAGAAATAAGGTGACAATATTTCTCAAAAAGATAATTAAAAAATAAAGCTAAGGCAAAGTGAAACATGATACTAGCCGGCCTTGATAATTAACATAAAGCGATATATCAATATTTGATGAAGACAATAGGCCGGCTAGTGTTTAGTTTTGCACTAGTGATTCTAAATTCATTTCTTAATCGCCCCATTTCTCTAGCATTTCTCTAGCATTTTTCCCAACATTTCATAATTAAAGTGTACTCGGTACTTTGTACTCGTATGGGTACTCGAGTACAACGGTACTGTACTTGTACTTGGTACTCGAGTACTTTTATATAAGAGTACTTGTATTCAGTACTCGAGTACTTTTAGCACAAAGATATTGGCCCAATATTTGTAATAATATTGGGCCAATATATCTTTCGTAAGATTTTTTTCTAGCATGGTCAAATATTGAAACTCAACATTGGCCCCAAGTCTTTAGCATTATATAGCCGATATTGGAACTTCGCATTGGCCCGAAGTTGTTTTACATTATATTCTAGGAAAGTTGAGGGAGAAAGATAGCCACCTAGTACTTACTACGTAGTAGCATTGACTTCACTCAACGGTAGTAGAATTTCTAAAAGTAATATGTCACGATCGTGTCGACAAACGTTTGTTTTCAGGAAATGTTTATAGTAGGTACTTAGGGGCGTAGAAGCGGGGGGGGGGGCGGTTGACAATGCCCACCCAAATGGTATGGGGGTGAGGGGAGTTACTTGATATAAAATGTACCCTCCAAATTCTTTGAAAAAATCTAAGTCGTGTACCGTCTATGATATTCTTAATTCCCATGAAATGCTAAAATCGTTTGAATCGTGTGCTAAAATGATTAACTTGAGCTTTATTAACGTAATAACGAATTTTATTGCTAATAAGACAAGAAATCGCATATAACCATTGTTATTCTTACGGTAATATGCAAGAATGGCCTTTATTATTTTCACCCATTTGATGCTAAACAATAAGGATGGTAGTCGGTTGCGCCACCCCCAACTTAAAACCGTTCCTGCGCAACTAGTATAGACATATCCTGGAAACAAACGTGTGTCGTTACATACCACTTTTATCGTTGACTAAAGTTAATGATATATTGGCGTAAAATAATATACCAATATAGGACCAACCTTGGATAAACATTAGCAAGATATATTAAATTATCATTTTATGCCAATATAATGCTAACATCGGCAAAATAAATCCAACATTGGCCCCAGATAAAATATTGGGCATAGACGCGCCCCATATAGGACCAATATTTTGTGCTACTGGGGTAACTTCAGCCCGTGACTAAAAACCTGTTAGCTAACTTCAACCCGTTGGCCCAGTGAATTTAATGTTGTGAGGAATTACAAATTTTCTCCCAGTTTTTCTTTTTTGGGCGAGGGAGTTGGTTGTTTTGTGTAATCTTATGATATTCCTAATTGTACACATACCAAGATATTTTTTTACTTTTAATCTGATTATTAATGAAATTAAAAAACTAATAAGTACTATTTTTTTAACTATTAACGGTTTTATAATTTTATAATAGATTTTTAAATTAAAAATATTTTAGATTTAACTGTCAAGTTCATTTGTTACTATGGTAACTTTCTTGACTGCTAAATTACTAAATCTGATTTGTCTAACTTATAGCGGTATGTTAATTTCTGCTAGAAAGAAACAACAAAATAAATTTGGTTTTTTTAAGTAAATTGCTAACTGACTGTTAGTAATAAAAAATATGTTTTGTAGATTACTTTTCGATTCAAAAATACATCTTAAATCTCAAATCGGTTTATAATTTAAACTTTATCGTAAACTTCTGTATTGTAGATTGCGTTTCGATTAGAATATATATGTACATTATTTTATTTTAAATCTATATATAATTAAAATTGTATGATGGCTATATATGGCCTAGGCCGTAAAAATTTATTATTTACCACTTTGGACCAATAAAAAAATTTGACTTCTGTCAGAACGATCTAACCCCACTCTCCACTTATAATAATTGTACGGTTCATGTTTATCGTTTAAAAAAATAGAATTGTGGATTAAAGATACATTGCTTAAACTTTAAGCTTAGCACAAAAAGACTCTTGGACTAATATGGGACGGGGCTCGTATGCAAAATTTTCTAAGGCTACCTTTTTTAATTATTTTTTTTAATTTTCCTAAAAACCCTTAAAGATGGTGCAAGATATGACTTATTATTTATATTTATACACTCTCGGCTGGTAAAATCATGATAAGTCACACCAACCCCGGATTCGGATTCAGCGGGCCCAAAATAGTATATTATGTATCAAGTTTGATAAACGCCATTTTAGTCACGAATTTAATTTAGACAGAGCGAGCTGGCGAGCGATTGCTTAATTAAATGAGTGTCCAAAAAGTTTATAAACGAGTTTCATACAATTCTTACAAATACTAAAATTGATTTAAATAAAATATTTGTATAAAGCGACATCTTTAAAAAAAAATAGAGTAACTCGCGTAACAATTTCTTACTCAGGAAATTTGTATGTATAAATCGAAGTTTATGAACTAACAACCACAGTCAAAGTTAAGATAATGTTTTATGGGCACTCCACGGTGAAGTCTCCACCCGAAATGTTTTAAGTTAAATCTAGTTTACTGCCGGTAAAATCAAAAGGTCAGTACAAACTTGTGTACTCGTGTAAACTTTTAAATAGGTATTGGGGTTAAAAAACATATTTTGTTCTTATACTAAAATTATTCTTTAATTTAGTCAAAGTAGTGGTAATACTAGATTTTATGTATATTTTAAGCAAACTTAATTTTGCTTAAAACACTGTTTTTAAACATTTTCTTTATTCCGTCAAGGTTTGAGTTTTCTCTCAAAATTTAATTTAATCCTTAAAAATTTAAAGTCTCTAATGTTAATTAAATGGCGCGGGATACGAAATAAGGAAGCCTAATGAAACGTCAGGAGTAAAAAGGATTTGATTAATTGGGGACAAGAAGACGCTCTTAAAAAGGGATAAAAGTTGGCGCGCGCACTACAGGCCCATTACCGAAAAAATCTTAAGACCAAAATAACAGAAAATATTTTCGGTCTAAAAGGGTTCGCAAAAAATTAACTTGATTACTTTTTTTATTGCTCAGTTGGTAATAGAATTACATTCAGAAACGTCATTATATGTCATTAGTTGGTAACAGCTAATTTCAACGGTTTCTTGATGTTTTTTGCTTATTTGTGATATTGAACGTAGGAATGAGAATGGAATAGCATGAAAACAACGAAATAAACTCGACTAAAACAAAATTAAATTCACTCTTGATCTTTCTTTGCTTAGCTGAAACTACACAGAGATTTACTCGATTTAATTTTCTCAGGTTGGCGAGTTCTATCGGACGAAGCGAGCCCCTTCGTTCTATTAAGTGATTAAAATCTTAGCCTTTATTTTTTTATTGTTTAATTATTTCGGCAAATAAGTAGTTTGTTCGGTATAAAGTTAATTAAAAAGTTCGATATAAAAAGTTGTTAATATGACTCTGGGGTAGGATTTTTCTATTGTTTTTGGCAAGCTCATCTCATCAATCTATCCAAGTTCTCCAATGTATTATTGTAGTTTAACGCTTTGATTGTTTTAATATCAAAAGTTTTCGTATAAAACATTTGAAATTATTGTTTTATAAATAAATAGGAAAACAAATACCATTTTTAATTAAGGATAGGTATATATTTTTTATAATCATATAATTTAATGTTTAAGGGTTATGGTATATAAATCTATTAAACTGTTTTTTAAAAATATGTTAATCTTTTGTTGGTAGTGATTTTTATATTTTTATAAAAAATATAATTTAATTTTTTTTAAATTCAAATTCAAAATAAATTTTGGATAATAAAAAAAGGCGAGAAAAGCCCTCAGTGTTTTCTGCCGAGGCGCTATCCGATCATACAGATCTGATCGGAGCAGTTAATAAGCTATTTTTGCTGTGTTGTTATAGTATACAGGGTGTCTCAGATTAATTTAATGTAATTAAATTAAATTTAGTTTATCCAGAGGCGGCTTTGGGGCGTCCCAACTAGATATTTAAAAATAAAATTTGGATACGCTACTGCTTTTTAGGTTTTATATTATTTTTGATTAGGCAATTTAAATACAATTTTTTTTGTCTCCTGCATTCTTTTCTATCTTGTTAAAATTTTTAGACAAAAATTTTATTCGTTTATTCGCTAAATTATGGTCACGAGAGTATAAATGATTTTAATTTAAGATATAGAAAAAATGCCTAGGACAAAAAATTTGCATAACTAATTGCTTAACCTAAATTTAATATTAAATTTAAAAAAGCAGTGCCGCGACTATAGTTTTTTATTAACTTTAACACCCGGTATCTCGAAAACAAAAATTTTAAAAATACAAGTCCATAAAAACTTTTTCCCTTATTTTTGCAAGTTCAATTATTGACTATTAAATTTTCTAAATTAAAATTTGACATATCGTTTAATAATTCTGTACTTACATTGAAATTCCTCAGTTTGCGAAATTTTTTCAGGTACATAATATTGACGTTTATCATTATAGGTTAGGGGACGTATATATATGCTTTTTATTTTTTTAATCGAAAACCGTTAGTCGTACGAAAAATGGTCAAGAAATCAAATTTGCCCTAAAATGAATGGGGATTTAAAAAATAATTTTTATTTTAAAAAATAGCAGTGGCGTGCATAATATTTTTCCAAAAATATCTAGACCACATCCTGTACGGACGCCACTGGTAAAAAAATAAAAAATCTTCTACATCAAAAACTTACTGTTAATGCTTAAAAGGCGTGTGCCAAATTTTATAAAAATATCTAGGAAGTTATTAAAGTAATGATAAAAAAACGATTTTTTTCTTAAAACTTTAACACCCTGTAACTCAAAAATTAAGAGGTTTAGGTCATAGGTTTATTTGAACTTTTTTTCTTAAAATCAACTAAGGATTCACACCCTTAAGGTTCAGCATTTTATTCTGAAACACCCTGTATACATACATATGTATAATAAAAATTACAAACAAAATTATTCCCGGCGCATTCGCCATTTTAACCAAAATAAAATAAACATTTTTACTCGCACGGTGTACTTTATACCGCACAAAAATATCCAGTTATATAGGGTATCTGGGTATCTTTTTTCTTTAAAGAGCTACAAGGTAGGTAGGTTAAATTAGAAAAGTTGCGTTATTAGAAAGAAGTATATTAAAATGACATTTAAATAATTTGAAAAAAAATTAAAACCTACAATAATAAAAAATCGTTATAACTTACTTTGTTTTAAAATTTCCAGGAACAATAAGTTATAAGGATTTTTGGTTATAAGGTTTTTTAGTTTTTTAATTTTAAGAACGGGTGTTTTTTTCAATTTATAAATTTCATGTTAATAGGCTAATTTTTCCGACACTAAAAAATTGCTCTTAGGCACCTAAAGTGATCACCAAATTTGAGCTCTTAATATATAAATTCACAGTTTTCCATGTTTTCTATAGTCCCTTATAAAAAAGACCATATTTCATTATTAATCAATCGTTTAATTTAATCTTTATACAATGTATAAAGATTAAATTAAACGATTGATTAATAATGAAATATGGTCTATTTTTATATATGTCATATTTTTCTAGTAAATTGAATGCTCTACAAAAAAGGCTGATGTGTTTAACGATTACTCTAACCATTTAAAAGATATTCAAGATCAAATTTTGAAGAATGTATTAAAATTTAATAAATTTGTATTTTATTGAAAAATAATTATTGTCAAATGAGTATGACATATTTTTGTAAAAAATTTAACGCTCTACAAAAAAGGTCAAATGTGTTTAATTGATTACCGTAACCGTTAAGAAGATATTCGTATAAGTGCGCATTGATATCACTGTATGTAAATTTTCACTGTATAGGTACTGGTATATTATAATTTGAAAAATAATATATTTTATCTCTTGTGACAACATTCCTAAGCTTTTTATTTCAATAAATATAATATCCCCAATTTTACTCAATAAAAAAAATTGAATTTCCTAAATTATCCACGCATGGATTTGTAATCTACGACCAAAAATTAAGTTTACGTGTCCAAGCGTTTAGCTGTGATATTTTCACCTCCCTACAGTGTATTCGGATACGAATATCTTCTCGGTTAGACGGTTAGAGTAATCAATTAAACAAATAAAACCTTTTTTGTAGAGCGTTAAATGATTTACAAAAATATGTATACATATTTGATTAAAGGATTGATAACTAATGAAATATGTTTTTTTTTAATCAGTACTCATTGATATTCCTATACGAATATCTTTTTAACGGTTATTTAATTAAACACATTAAACCTTTTTTGTAGAGTTTTCTACAAAAATATTTCATAATCATTTAACAATAATTATATTTCAATGAGTTACAAAATTATATATTAATTCTTCAAACTTTGATCTTGAATATCTTTTAAATGGTTAGAGTAATCGCTTAAACAAATTAGTCATTTTTTGTAGAGCCTTAAATTTCCTACGAAAATATGTTTAAAAATTTAATTAAACAATTGATTAATAATAAAAAATAATAAAATTATTTTTAGACTTCACAAATAATTTTGATGATACCCAAGTTAAAAAAGCCAACTTAGAAAATAACAAACACCCAATTGGAGGTTATAAAGTGTAAAAATCCTATCTATGTTTTATAAACATTTTTGTAATTTAAGCAGGGATGAACGACATCGGAAAAATATTAGTTTTTAGACTAAAAATTTAGAAAAATTTAGAGAGAAAACATTGATATTTTTTTAATTATTTGAAACTTTAACCTCAGATATCATTTAAATGGATGGTTTTACGAAAATAACGTAATTTATTAGTTTTGCATTTTTTCTTTTATTTATAAATTTTAAAGAGTATCATCATTTAGGCAGGGTTAAACTACTTTTTATTTTTTGCAAAATTGTTTTTAGATTGTAAAAGAGTACGATACCCAATTTTAAAAAGCCAATTTGGGAAATAACCGACACCCTACTAGGCAATTTTTTACATGGTTTGCAAGAATAGAGACAGTAATGTACAAAATACCCTTGCGCGAGTAATTAAGTGAAAATTAAAAGAATTTTTTTAAAAACGTTTAGATTTAAAATTAAATTATTTTTGGTCATTAACTAATTACATTGTTTTTAATTTTAGACTCTGGAGGAGATCCTTCAAATGGCAGGGCAGCGGTGGCATTGTCTTTGGGCGGACCTACACCTGTACCAGTTTCAACCACTTCGAATACGTCGTCCACCACTGGTAACAGAGAGTGCGCCGGTTGTGGAAAAAGAATCACAGAGAGGTAAGAAATTATAAACATTGCAACAAAAAATATTTTTACTTTTTTGTTATAGATTTTTATTAAAGGCCTTGGACATGTTTTGGCACGAAGATTGTCTGAAATGCGGATGCTGTGACTGTAGGTTAGGAGAAGTTGGGTCCACCCTGTATACTAAGGCGAATCTAATTTTGTGTAAAAGGGATTATCTTAGGTAAATACAATCATTACTTTTTATTTATTAAACTTAAAATAACAAAGTGCAAAACAAAATATATAATTTCTTTTTTTCTCTAAAATACCTACTTAATAGTAAAAGCCTCGGTAAAAGCCTCCTGGATTGAATCATCTTATTTTTTTGGAGCTCTATCCATACTAAAAGTTTGTCGATTCAAACCTGGACTAACCTGTATATACAGAGGGTATGCCAATCGCACTAGAAACGCATATGCTTCATGTACCCCCCGCTCAAATCATCGCAACTTCTACTAAATCGCCATTGACGATACAAAATTTCTTAAACTTTGCTTTACGATACCGATATGCTGAGCATTTGCCAAAATTCATTTTCATTTCGAAATGATGCAAGGATATTCGACTTTCGTTGTGATAGTTCTAATTTAACAACGGTTTTATTTAACTCATTTTGCGTAACTAAAATGGGTTGGTAAAGTTGACTCAGCAGTAAAAGTAGATAAAACATCGAAACTTGTAACAAGCATAGCAATTCGGTAAATCATAATCCAGTTCATAATGCCGGAACAACAACTCCTGCATTTGGTACCATGGAAAAATATTTCGTCTATCAAAATATGCTTTAAGTATATAAACCAATTTCTCACTAATCGCTCGCATCACCCTAAGGGTAAAACCAAAGATAATTAATATAACGACCACAACAATAACAAACGACGTTAATATTTTCTGGACAATTTTTAAACAACAATGACCTATTTCTATTCTTTACTCAACTATTTATGACGTGAAAAGTATCATTCTGAGGATTGTACCAAATTCTGGATAGCAACAATTTTATCAGCAGGTATAACATATTTTAATATAGATAGACGCTTCCCAAATATGTTACATTGAATAGGAAAATGGCCCTTACCATCCAAAATTGTACCCATAAAGCAAAAAAATTATAATGTACTTTCTAAAAATGAATTAGTCAAAAATGACTAATTGTCATAGCAAAAAAGCAGCCACCAATAATCCTCGTCAGCAGCCATTTGCATCTCGGACATTTAGCAGTCAATTCCCAGGTAAAAATTTTACCGTAAAATTGTCCGCTGAATCCGAAAAAGTTATCAAAAGTTAAAGTAAAACAGTTTTTGAGTTGTAGTCAATTTTCCATATAATATGGAATTGACTATATCTCTTCAGGGGACAATTTCACATGGTTGTTAAATGTCCGCGATAAAAATTACCTTTAGACTACAGTTAATAGTGATTGCTTTTTTACTTTGAAAACTACCTATTTTCGACTAATTCATTTTTTGAGAGTAGGTATGTTTTAAAAAAAAGTAAATTTATAAGATAGAATATTATTACAACCAAAAAAACCGCACTTGTGCGTTTACTTTAAAAGTTGCGTAAATCCTTAGTTCCGGGCTTATATAAAATTTCATATAGGTATGACATTGCATTCGTGATTGTACAATCAGCGTATTTTGATCAAATGAGTGAGCCTGACGCGTGCGGAAAAATGCGGACTTATATAAAATTCTAAATCCTAACTGGGTAGCACATTACAATTAAGTTTGCATGGTGGACGAATAAAACCTTTAAAAAATAAAATATCACTATTTTAGTTTGTCAAACAAATATAGTTCTTTATGTCATAAGGCTGAAAAGAGAGTATTTTTGCTCTAAGCTCAAAGTTTGAGCAAAGTACAAAAAGACACGTCTCAGCCAAATGGCATAGAGCATTGTATCTTTAAGGCACATTTTTATTTGTTAAACGATACATAAAACGTACTTACAATTATAATAAAAATAATTAAAAGTATAAATTGAGGTAAGATAGCTTCAGAGTTGTCAGTAGTTATCGAATTTTTTAATTGGTCCTATAATGAGTTTTTTACAGACAAGGTGTAAAAAACTTCACTGATTGGTCTAAATTATTTATGCAGCCTAGAAGATAATTAAATACTTTGGTAGTAGGCGTTGAAAATGTATTATTATAATAAAACTTAAATTATATAACGCTTGGAGATAAAAAACGGCCAACTAATCAATACAGTTTATTTGGACCTAACTTAATATATTAACCTTGCACAACAGAGGCTACTATTAAATTTTAACCGTGTGTCTTTAACTTTTAGTACAAAACCATCTCAATTAATTAATTAAAAGCGCCTTAAAACTCAATATAAATTTGATGGTGCCGGAGATTTCATTCGAACTCAATTTGCTGTAATGTAATTTTTATGGCCATACCATTCCTATAAATTTTATAGCGATCCACACTACGAAAATTGCTATTACTCGACCGACAAGGACTTTATAAATATTTAATTCTCTGATTGCGTTTTTTTAATCAAGGATATATCCCTTTATACCTATCTGGCTCTTTTTTCTTATTTCTCTCGGTGATTCTTTAATTGTTTTTTGCATTTCCCATTTAATTTTAATCAAGTTAGGCGACATTTATAATAATTAAATTGGATTTGTTTAAACAGATTTACATAACACCGGTCATTTATTCTGCAAAGCTTCATAGTAAATCTGCTGATATAAATCATATATCTAAAAAAGGCAATATATTGCTACGTAATTACGATTCCTATTAAATCTGCTATAGCAGATTTAATAGGAATCGTAATTACGTAAGTAGGTATATTCTTTGTACAATTTATTGTAAATTGTAATATTTTAGTAATTAATTTTTGGTTAAAATAGGACAATTTTATACATAAAACTATAACAGCACATCATTACATATTATAATAGAAACGTTAGCGTTTTTTATGAGGCGCCATATGTTCTATAATTATTTCATTTGATGTATAAAATGTTTTTCAGAAAAAACAATATATAAGTAAAATTTACTACAATTTTGCATATACATATATATTTCAAAATATAAGTTTTATATAAGTTAATAAAATTTGAAAAACTATATACAGCTCTTTCATACTAAAACCGAATATATCTATATATATATATATATATGGGGCGTGGCCTCGCCTCCCTCCAACGCGCGACACAGTAGCTAAGCAAATAACTGCATCGCTAATGAGATTTAATGCATTATTATCATTTAATTTTTTAAGTCCTTACCTGCTCGACCTTTCGTCATGTCGTTTATTCGTTTATAAGTTTTATTCTAAACAGGCTGTATATTGAATTTAGCACCATGCAAAGTTCGATATAAAATTTTTTTAGTTTAAAAAGTCCCCGAGCGATGGCGCTATCTGTTCATGATTTTTGTTTGTGTATGGTGTGTTGCATTAATAAACTTTATTAAATAATTCGAATTGAAAAAAATCATCATTTGCACACGTATTTTTTAACGGCGGTTAATTTGTAAATAATACGGCTGTAATTACAGTGGTTCATCGATATTATTAATGATAGGTAGGTATTTAAATTAATTATACCTACACAAACAAACATCATGAACAGGCAGCGCCATCGCTCAGGAACTTTTCAAACTAAAAAATTTTTATATCGAACTTGGATGGTGATAAATTCAATATATATATTTTTTTGAATCGTATCAACTTATATAAAACTTATATTTTAAAATATACAGGGTGGTCCAGGTTATAGTAGCAATAATTCACCATTCGATAGTCCATCGAAAAATAAGTCGACATGCATGGTAATTTTTTTCTCCAAAACCCCTCCTAAGGGAGATACAGCCCTTCAAAGTTGAGTTTTAAAAATCTTTTTTTTGTCATAACTCTCAGGAAATAAAAGCGTTTTTGACCAAATTTGGTACAAGTACTTATGAAATAGGTACTTGTTACCTGACGTAAGTAACTTTTGTCAAAATTGTCCAGTGACGTAGATACAGGGGGGTTGTTTCACTTTTTCCACCCCATTTTTTACGCCACTGGATATTGGTTTAAATTGACCTATTTTTCTAATTCCTTGTTCAATTTTGAAAAAAAAAGCCACTCTTGTCAAATTTTGATTTAAGGCTTTGTTTACGAGATAATTGAGTTTAAAAAAAACATACAGTCCTGCAAAGTTCAGTTTTAAATATATTTTTTTTGTCATAACTCTAACTCTAAGATCGCAAAAGCGTTTTTCACCAACTTTGATACAAGTACTTATGAAGTAGATACTCGTTACTTGACCCAAGTAACTTTTGTCAAAATTGTCCATTGGCGTACATACAGTGGTTGTTTCACTTTTTCCGCCCAGGATTTCACTGAAAAATAACTCGACATGCATTGTTTTATTTTCTTCAAAACATCCCCTAAAGCCCTTCAAAATTCAATTTTAAGATTTATCTTTTTGTTATAACTCTCATATCGTTTAAGAATATTTGATTAAATTTGGTATAGGTATTTAAAATAGGTAATCAACACTTGACGTATTTTTATTTAAAATTATCAAGTGGCCTGATGCGCTTTATCTAATAAAATTAGGGCGGCCCCACTCTAGTATGAACTGTCAGTCTTAAACAACTGAAATAGCTGTCAGAGTAATAATAAAGGTTTTCTATTATTTTTTACAGTCTGTTAAGATATTTTAGAGTTAATACAAGTATCCTTAATCATAAATATGCCTTTTCGATTCACGAACCAAGAATACGATACGATACGATAAGAATAATATATTCACTTCATTTATGTATTTTGTGATGGGAACGCGTTGCAAGCAGTTCAAGAATATCAAAGGCGTTTTCCCAATAAACGACAGCCACATCGCAAGGTCTTTGAGAATGTACACAACCTATTGGTGACACAATCACATCAGTGAAATCCTGAGCGGAAAAAGTGAAACAACCCCTGTATCTACGCCAATGGACAATTTTTACAAAAGTTACTTGGGTCAAGTAACGAGTATCTATTTACTAATTACATGTATCAAAGTTGGTAAAAAACGCTTTTAGAGTTAGAGTTATGACAAAAAAAAGATATTTAAAACTGAACTTCGCAGTATTGTATGTTTTTTTTAAACTTAATTATCTCGTAAACAAAGCCTTAAATCAAAATTTGACAAGAGTGGCTTTTTTTTTCAAAATTGAACAAGGAATTAGAAAAATAGGTCAATTTAAACCAATATCCAGTGGCGTAAAAAATGGGGTGGAAAAAGTGAAACAACCCCCCTGTATCTACGTCACTGGACAATTTTGACAAAAGTTACTTACGTCAGGTAACAAGTACCTATTTCATAAGTATTTGTACCAAATTTGGTCAAAAACGCTTTTATTTCCTGAGAGTTATGACAAAAAAAAAGATTTTTAAAACTCAACTTTGAAGGGCTGTATCTCCCTTAGGAGGGGTTTTGGAGAAAAAAATTACCATGCATGTCGACTTATTTTTCGATGGACTATCGAATGGTGAATTATTGCTACTATAACCTGGACCACCCTGTATATAAGCAAAATTTTAGTAAATTTTACTTATATATTTTTTCTGCAAAACATTTTATATATCGAATGAAATAATTATGGAACATATGGCGCCTCATAGTTTTTCTACTTTAAATTGAAAGAAAAATTGAAAACCATGTCGTTAAAAATTTAAAAAAATGTTTCCAACAGCGGGAATATTTTTTTACGTGTTCAGGGCACCCAAAAACTTCAAACCGCCCTTGGCGGTGTAGTAGTCAGTGCTGCTTACTACAAGTCGAGTGGTCGTGGGTTCGAATCCCAGATTTTTTTGCTAAAATTACAAACATAACTTGACGAGTTTTATAAGCTTGCGAGCGAGTACTTAATAAAAACGAGTGTCTAGAGAAGTTTATAAAACGAGTTGCATACTATACTTTATTTACGACGAACAAAAAGAAGAATTTAAAGCCAATTTTATTTGACATATGTCAACTGTCAACGGATTTAACCTCACTTTTTCTCAATTTATATGTCTCTAAAGTTCGCAGTACTTAATTGATGGTTGTAGCCTACAACTTGTAGGTATACCTACTTGTTTATTTTAGTGCTTATTGGTTTTGTTTTAACAGTTACGATATTCGTTGGGTAAATTTTGAGTAGTAGGTATACATTTTTTTAAAACTTTTAGTAAGCGGTTTTAAACCCCCAACGTTTAGAAATAGAGAAGAATTAGTATTAATATTTTTTTATACAATGCTGACTTTTTAGATACGGTAACATAATTATTACATTGCATAATTATACATGCATGTGTAAAAAGGTTTTATACATATAACTAAAGAGAGTTATATCGATTTTAAAACTATTATAATTTTATAAAAGCTGTTACATTATGTTCATATTTATTAGGTTTGTAGGCTTTGAATAAATTTAAATTTATTATTAAATTATAAAAAAACCATTAAATATTATTTTATAATTTACTTACATGATGTTAATTAACAGGGGTGATCCAGAAACAATTTGGTGGGATATTAAGGAAAATTAGGGAAAATAAAGACAGTTATTTTTTTAATTATATGATTTTTTTTTATATTCAGGGTAAAATTTTCTAATTCGTTTTTTCTCGCACAGCTCTTGTGGGGGATGAATTTCCCCCATTTCCCCCTGAGTTCGCCAATGTTAATAAAGTGTGCGTTTTAAAATACCACTTTTATACAATTTTTCCTTAATTATCGTGTTTTTTAAATTGTTTCTTAAAAAATATTTTGATCTTTATCTTTGAAAAATCCTTGTTATATAAAAAAATGTACTTAAAATAATGAAACATAATTTTGGTAGTAATTGGTTAATATTTCTTTTAAGTATTATTTCATAATTAACTAAAATTAGTTTTAAAGAAACAATTTATAAATTATTAATTATTTTCCGTATATTTTTTAAGGTTATTTGGAACCACTGGATATTGTGCGGCTTGTAACAAAGTCATACCGGCCTTTGAAATGGTAATGCGGGCTAAAAATAACGTATATCATTTGGAATGTTTTGCTTGTCAACAATGCAATCATAGGTTCGTATACACTCTGTATTCATAATTTAACAAATAAAACGCGCATATTTGGTGTTTTAGGTTTTGCGTTGGAGACAGATTCTACTTATGCGAAAACAAAATTTTATGTGAATACGATTATGAAGAAAGACTGGTGTTCGCAAACATGGCCTACAATCCAAGCAGTTTAGCTCACATTAGAAGGCAAGTCAGTAATTTACAGGTATGACTAAAACGACTTTTCATATCTGTGTTTTATTAAATATTTATTTTACATATTTGTTGATTAGAAAAATTCAAAAAAAAAATCAAAAATAAAATGGGTTTAAAGGATTAAAAACATAATCTTTTTCTATCCATTTTTCCTTAATTTGTCGGGGAACCATTGCCATTAAATTGACAGTCATTAAAGTTGAGGTTGAGTTTTTTTTTAATTGTTCTTTCCTTGAAAACCAATTTTCTCGATTCTGGTCTTATTTGATGAAAAATGGCTTCATTTTCTCCTACTAATTTTTTGATTAATTTAAATAGTAAAATTATATTAATTTATTTACGAGATATTTAAAATTGAAGTTAAAACAAGTAAAAAAGGAAATTTAAGAAAAAATTATCAGTCTTTTTAAGTATCCAAAATTAATTTATCTTCACCAATGGTTAAAATTATTACGGAAAGGCATGTGAATAGAAAATTTGTTTTGGGTATGTTGGCGAAGTTCCAAGAAACAGGATCAGTAGCGAACAAAAAACGAATCTTTGGACCTAAACGTGAACTTCCGGTCAGGAATGACAGAAGATAGAAGTTTTATGACAAGTTGTTGCTAATCCAACTTTGAGCGTCAGGAAATAAGCTACTGTTACCAACATTCCTAAAACGACCATCCAACGGACCCTTCGATCGCATAAATTTCGTCATTATTCAAAGAACATTATATATTCCTACAACATTCACCGAATAAACTTTGAACATTGGAACCTGCTTTAAAGATTCTCAGAATAAAAATACAAGAAGTTGGGAATATTTTTAGAAAAGTCCAATGGGAATACGTCAGATATGATATCCCTCATGAATGTTTCAGGAATGTTTATAAATTATTTACCTATAAGTTACCGGAAATATTCTTTGCATATTCAGGAAATATCAGGAATATTCAAGCGGTAATCAAAAATCATACAGAGGACTGCATAAAAAACGGCCATTGCTGTAGAATCGTTAATCCTTATCCGATTTTCAAAATTCAAAAAGCAGTTTGGATGGTATGATGTCTTCTATGATTCGACGGTTAAAAATATTTTTTTTTATAATGATGCTTGTGAGCACTGATAGTCAACTTTTATTTTTCAAATGACAACTATATTTTTTTATTATTTTTTCGCATTTCTTATGCTTTTCTGAGCATAAAGGTATATCAATATCATAAATTTAATTATAAAACACGAAGAAAAAAAATAAAACTGCGAAAATTTTTACATATCTCGGTAGCATCAGGACACCCACAAAATGCTTACAATTTAATAATATGCGTATCCATGGTTACGGCTTTTTTTTCTGTGTACGTCAGGCGTCAGTTCATAAAAGAAATGTAAATAACTAAATAACCAAACCGTTTTACAAGATTGGAAACATAATTATTTTAAAAATGAATAATGTGATATGTAAAAATTTTCGCAGTTTTATTTTTTTCTTCGTGTTTTACAATTAAAATTATGATATTGATATACCCTTATGCACAGAGAAGCATAAGAAATGCGAAAAAATAATAAAAAAATATAGTTGTCATTTGAAAAATAAAAGTTGACTATCAGTGCTCACAAGCATCATAATAAAAAAAATATGTTTAACCGTCAAATGATAGAATCATTTAAACTGGTTTTTTAATTTTGAAAATCGGATAAGGAATAACGATGCTACAGCAATGGCCGTTTTTTATGCAGTCCTCTGTATACCTGGAATATTTGTGGAGAATGGGCGCAGCATGTTTTAAGCCGTTCTGAATATTTTTAGAAAATTTTTGGATTTTGATCAAACATTTCATGGGAATATTCCCGAAACAATGTATTTTGGTTATTCCTGATATATTACGAGTATGGTTTCGATAGGTATACGTAGCATGAATAAAAAGTAGCATATAAAAATGTATTATTAGAAAAATAAACAAGTATCCAATAAAAATAAACAGAATCGGTATAGCACAAAACAAAAAACTCTTTTAACATATACAGGGTGCGGAAAAAATGTTGCCCCATTTTTAAAGGGTCATTGCTCGTGGGGGGTAGAGCAGTGCGCGTGGTCGCTTTAGGTAGGTACGTGTATGCCATTTTCAGTCGTCATAATGAATTTGTCAGAATATTTGGGATGTCAATAAAAATCAAACTAAGAAAAACTTTCTATTTTTTAAAGGTTCATTAAATACGTGAGGGTTTTTTAAAATAAAATGTCCGGGCAGAGTTGTCTCTTTACGAGGTCATAGTGGGTGGCCTCCACGTTCGCCTGATTTGACCCCTTGCGATTTTTTTGTGGGGGTATCTAAAATAACAAGTTTTTAAACATCGTCCACAAAATTTGGAAAATCTAAAGGCAGCAATAAGGCCAGAAATCAACGCAATTCCGCAAGACATGGCGCGCAGAGCAATATTGCCTAGCTGTCGTAATAGGCTTCAAATGTGCATTGACTATAACGACGGTCATTTAAAAGACATTATTTTTAAAACATGAAATGGATGAAATATGTATTTCCTAAAAATAAAAAGATTTTTTCTTAGTTTTATTTTTATTGATATCCCAAATATTTCTGACAGATTCATTATGACGACTGAAAATGGAATGCTGGTACCTACCTAAAGCAACCACGCGCACTGCTCTATCCCCCCCACGAGCCGAACAATGACCCTTTGAAAATGGGACAACCTTTTTGCCGCACCCTGTATAAGCTTCTTTAACAGAATTATATAGAATATAATTCTATAGCACATATACATGAAAGACCATTTAATGTTCCAATATAGATGGATCACCTTTACCCTATGCACTGAGTGTTTTTGTACCGAGTGTTTTTGGGATAATGGATTGGACAAAGATAAGCTCTGATTTGGCCGGATAAATCTCCAGATTTGACTTCCCTGGACTTTTATGTGGGTCTATAACTTTAATTTTAAATATCGCGAAAATAAGTAAATGGAATTTGACTATTTTTTTATGATACCCAGTTAGGCGAGACCTTTTCAATGCACTTGCCCTTTCATGCATATTAAAATTTGCAAGTAAAACCTATAGCAAAAGATGTTCCCCTCGAAACTAAAATTGACGTGTATTTACGTTTTTTTTTTAATTACTGTTTACTACCCAAAAACTCCTCTTTTAAGTTTTTGTTGGACCATCCTTTATTACAAATCCAAATACATCTGCTTTTGAAATTTTGCTTTTGTTAATTTATATTTCGTACATTAATTAATCAACTGAAAAGAGGTTAGTAAAAGTGTTATTAATCAAACTGAAAAAGGAATTAGCCTAATTCAATTAGGTATAAGCAAAAATGCCAATGCCAGTTAAGAATACGTGATATTAAAATACATTTTATTAAGTAAGTTAAGCAGTATTTTTAAAAAGCAGGATAAGTTTCTTTGGTAGGTACCTATTTAGTTTTACCCTTGTTTTAGCTGTCATTAAAAACCTCTAAACTTGATTGTCCAATAATTAACACAGGTTTTTGACGTGTTGAATCCGACTTGACCTCACAATTGCTCCGTCACAGTTTTTTTACAATATTATATTACAACCCTGATAGCAAAATTTGATTTTAAGAATCTTCTAAGAAGATATGATCCGGAATAATGGAATATTCTTAGAACTTTCCCTTATTGCTAAGAATGCTAAGAACTTTTAATGATGCAATTAGATTCTTAAAAGCTTCTTAAAACCTTCCCAAAAAGCATCCTAAGAACATTTTAAGAATTCGTTTTTGGAATGTTCTTAGAAGGTTTCTTATGGAGCTTCTAGGAAGCTTTTAAGAAAAATATGTCAGATACGTTCTAATACGATGTATGTATGTTGTATTCTACATTCGTTAAATTCTTCAGGAGACGACAAATACGCGTCACTGTCATAATATGACAGTGAAATGTTTTTGTCGTCCCCTTGAAAAAATTTGCGACATATTAATATATATTTATTTAAAAATATTAAATAAAAAAATTGACCTAGAGCTCTAAACCATAAGTTGTATGACATTATTAAATAATTCATAAAAATAATTCATAAAAAGTAAAATTGAAAAATTTTGTGGGATAAGTCAAATTAGATTGAAGTTAAAGATAGTTAGGATTATTATACATAAAAATGTTAATTCAGAAATAAAAAATCGGTATACAAATTAATAAATATATATTTTTAACATAAAATAAAATACCTATAGTAAAAGTATTTTTGTTATCAAATATTGTTTTAATTTAACAAATAACTATAAAAAAATATTTTGGATTGTGTTTTTTACCTAGTACTAGTAGTATTTAATACTAAATTAAATTACTAATTACTAATTAGGTACTTAAGTATAGGTATATACCTTTATACGCAGTTTAAGGTATATTATATAGGTAACTGAATTAAATATGCTTAACAGGAATATTCCTAAATTAACTTTCTATAGAAATTACTTTTTTAACATTCTAAGCATATGTTTAGAGTAGACTAATTTTTACCACTAAAACTTTGCACCTTCTAAGAACCTGCCTATAGGCAAGTAAGAATATTCTTATATCATGCTATATGTCTTTTAAGCATGTTCTTTAGAAGAAATATAGCATGATCCTAAGAATATTCTCACTGAAAGGTTTAAAAAACATTCTTAGAATAAAGTGTGCTATCAGGGAAGGTATTAACCTACAAAGTCGTTACGCCATCTGAGTATCTAACCTATAGGTTAAAAGAAAAGCTAAGCTAATACTTACTATATATTTTTAATCAAAAAATTATTTGTGAGCAAAGATGCCAGAATCGGTTTTTTTTTTATTATGAAGGTAAAAGTGCAGTCTACTCAATCTCATTTTCTGGCAAGTGCGAATAAATATCTACAATAAAAATAAAATAGTTTGTCATACTCATTAAGTTTCAAAATGCTACGCGAATCGAACCATTACATTTTTACATACTCTTTAATATAAAATTAGTCTCAAAATACAATAAAAATTAAAAAAATAACACAGATTAAAAAAAATAACTTTATTTTCATAATAAAAACTTCTACTTATTTTATAACATATCCAATTAAATATGTTTAATAAATGTATAGTTAAATTAATATAGTTAAACATTGATCAATGTTTTCATTTAAGCAAACATTCCCAACTCTGGGAATTTTTTCGTTTGATTTGAAAACACTGACCGTGGTTGGATTTTCTTTCCAGCCGTCAGGAGGCGGTCTAACGGACCAATCATGTTACAGCGCGACGAGTACGGCAACAATGTACGGGTACTCGCAACCGCTCACTAGCGCCGCCGCCTCAGCGCCAGTTGGAAAAGGGGCTGCCGCTGCCCCCAGGGACGGCACTGCTCAACGCGACGACGGGTCCAGCGGCTACGGCAGTCCCGACAGCGAGATCTTCGACCCGCCCGCTCCGATCCACTGACGTTTGCCCACCAGCAGAAAGAGAAAAAGAATGTAAAAGGGTGTCATAAAATTATATTTTTGAATTTTCTAAAATATTTTGAAAATATTTCCCTTAGTTTGCTAGTCTTTTTGCCAAATACAATAAAAATACAATCACTTTAAAAACAAACAATACTAGGGTGAAATGCCCAGTATATATTTTACACTTCTATTGTATACGATTTGCATATTGAAAAGTTAAGTTTTTGGTAAATTTAACTCTTTAATTTTATGGACTGTATTATTCTCAATATTATTCTCAATTTAATTGAGGCTGTATATAAACCTTTTGTGATTATAAACTTTATACATAATATGCAAAATTTTTGTGAAGTAAGATGTAAATATCATAATTTCATTAAACTACATATCTTGTTTTTTTATTATTGGAGTCAAAGGCGTTTAAAACGCCTTTGTCAAATATTTTTTACGCTTAAAAACTATTAAAAATATTTATACTTACTTTCAGCATATGTTTATTTCTTTAATGTTAAATTATTGTATATAATAGTTATTAAATAAATGTTGTCTTTTCGTTTAATACTGTTTTATTTAAATTCACACATTCATTTTAAATTTAATATTGTTAACCTTCTTTCAATTCAATTCAATTCAATTTATTTAGATCAATATACATTTTAATTTTTTTACAAAAGATGGTGACCCGCCTAAGCTTTCGCTTGTGTGCGGAGTCCTAATTAACTAATACAATATTTATATAGATATATGTTTTTGATTGAGAATTTCACACATAAAAAATACACAAATCTGAATGAGGGGGGAAGTGTCTTGAAACTACAATTATATCGGGTGGGGAGGTTTTTCGGGTTAATTTAAGATAATTTCATTAAAATTATTTAATAAATAAATTTTAAGCCGTTTTTTAAATTCAGTTTTACCTTTTATTTGCTTAATATCATTTGGAATAGAGTTAAAATATTTTGGTCCATAATAAAATAAAAATCTCTGGGTGTTTGCTTTTCTACAAAACGGAAGTATTAGTGAATCTTTATTTTGTGTTTGATAAGGGTGGTTAGGTGTTTCAAACTTTTCCTTATTATTGTGTACCCACAATATGAGTTGGTAAACGTAAATCTGCCTAATTGATAATAAGTTTGCCTCTTGAAATAATTGGGTTGTGGGATACCTGCGAGTTTTCTTAAACATTATTTTTAATAGTGTATTTTGAGTTATTTGTAAACATTTTAAAGCATTTTCCAGAACATTACCCCAGATAAAAATGCAGTATCTCAGAATTGATTCAGCCAAAGCGATGTACACCGTAGTTAAAAGTTTTTTATCTAGAATATCTCTAAATTGATAAAAATTGTAAATAAGTTTTCTTAGTCTCAAGTTTAAATTAAATTTTACGTGATGGTTCCATTTCAGATGCCGATCCACAGTTATTCCTAAATACTTAATAAAATGTGTACGCTTAGTATGTGGACAATTACAGTTATCATGGCAGTTTGTGTTATGAATTTTTATATTTTCAATTAAATTGCCTATAGGTTGACCAGCTTCTGTAATGGAGAAAGAAATAAATTTTGTTTTGTCTGTGTTAAGGCTAAGGAGACTAAATACTTAATAAAATGTGTACGCTTAATATGTGGACAATTACAGTTATCATGGCAGTTTGTGTTATGAATTTTTATATTTTCAATTAAATTGCCTACAGGTTGACCAGCTTCTGTAATGGAGAAAGAAATAAATTTTGTTTTGTCTGTGTTAAGGCTAAGGAGACTTTTGTCAAGCCACTCTTTAACATATTTTATGTTATTTTCAGCAACATGGTATACTTGTTCACATGAGTCAGCGGTAAATATGATCGCAGTGTCATCAGCGTACGAGAAGATTTCCCCTTCAAAATTAACTATTTCATAAATGGAGTTGATGTATATTAAAAATAAAATTGGCCCTAGTATCGTTCCTTGAGGAACTCCTCTAGAAACCAATAATGGGTCACTTATTTTGTTTATAATTTTAACTCTTTGATGACGCTGCGATAAATAATTTTTAAATAGGGAAAGTGGTAAACCCCGTATACCAATGCTTTCCAGTCTTTGTAATAAGATAATATGATCTACGGTGTCAAACGCCTTGGCCAAATCTAGAAAAATTCCCAAACATTTTTTATTTGATTCCATTTCATTAACAACAACCCTGATAAATTCAACTACCGCATTTTCAGTGCTTATATTTGGTCTGAAACCAAATTGTCGTTTATTTAAAAATTTAATTTTATCTAAGTATTTCATAAGGCGACTTTTAATGCTTTTTTCTAGTATCTTACCAAGATTATTGATCAAAGAAATCGGCCTATAATTTGTGACAAGAGATTTGGACCCTCCCTTAAAAATTGGAATAATAAAGGACTTTTTCATTTCAACTGGGATAATGCCTGTAAGAAATATGATATTTATTATTTGACATAATGGTTTTGCTATATGCTCATTAATAGATTTTAATACTTTGGTAGAAATTCCATCAGGCTGAGTTTAAATTAAGTTTTGAGATGTAAGTAATTATTTCCGCTGGCGTTGAAGGATTGAAGAACAGTGAGTGTTCAAGTGGTAAATTCAATTTTTGGGGTTTTTAGCATGTTGATTATTTTGTATCATTGTGTCTCCAATATTACTAAAAAAATTATTAAAAAAGTTTGCCTTATTTTTTTCTTCAATTATTTTTTCCCCTTTATTGTCAACTATTTCAAATTTTTCGCCCACTTGTCGTTGTTCTTTATTAGAAATTTGGTCAATCACCTTCCATTTATTTTTATTATTGCTTGCATTCTCTATTTTATTTTTATAATAGTCATGTTTTGTTTTTAAAATTAGTTTATTTAATGTATTTCTATATTGCTTAAATCTTTTGAATTTAACAATAGTATATTAAAGAACTAATGTCATAAGACGTCATTTTATCGCACGGAGACAATTTATAAAACGAGCAACGAAGGAGCGAGTTCTGTAATAGAGGAGTGCGACAAAAGGTGGTGACATGAGTTTTTTATGCTATTTTATCTATTTTGCAAAAATTCTATAAAACTATTAATTTTATACCTTATATTTAATTTGGTCGAATTTTACTTTAGATAGTTGATATCACAGTCATTGGTTTGAAGAGTTAATGTCAAAATCGATTCGCCATGGCGTCTTTAATTTACTTATTTACAATAAGCGGCTGTTAATGTTAAAGAAGAAAAAAAGGATTTTTTTGATATTAAACAAAATTTATTGCCAGAAAAGTCTCGTAAGTACTAGAAAAATCATAAAAATATTATAACCAATATGCAAAATATTATTTTACTAGTATGCTGTAGCCAACCTATAAAATCAAAATTTTGGATGGGGTAAAGTAACTCATTACAGCACCGAAAGCGGTGTTACAATGAAGTCATTATGAACGCAAAATAGATAAAAATGATTTTTGCAATGAAATGAATTCAATACCGTGCCATGCCTGCCATGTGAAAATAAATGTATACCTAGTACATTCAAAGAAGGTAGGTATACAGAGAACTTGGGACGTTCAAATATCTGTATATGGGGACGTTAGTTAATTTAAATTAAGTATTGTTAACTATAGCACATTCAATGAAGGTAGGTTTATATATATATATATATACAGGCAAATGATAAAAAGTTTTTATATATTTTTTAATTAAATTAAAAATGCTACCTATGCATATTTAGTAAGCTTGACATTTTGCAATTTTTATTTACATTTTAGAATATCCTTCCCCATTTAGAATTTTTGAAATTTTGGATCATTCTATACGTTTAGAGTGGGACTGATCTGCGCAGTATCGTGCCATTCAAAGGAATTTCTCAGGACCTACATATACCAAAGAATAACCCGGGAGATGTTCAGAGGACATCCTCATGAGGAAAGACGACTTTTTTGGATGAAGAGGCAGTCATGGCCGGCAATCGGCCAACTACATATAGCCGACACTCGGGAAACTAAATACATAGCCGACACTCGGCCAACTATACATAGCCGACACTCAGCCAGGTGGAATTTACCCGACAGTTGGCCAGGCCCGGTCTTTATGCCGAATCTTATACGCAACCAATTTTCGCAAACTTGTGCTTACTGGGCTGTATACAGCGTGTATATGCTCAAATTAAAATTAGAATAAAAATGTCTACCATTGCATCGTAACTAAAGAATCAACCTACATGCGTTGCTTCTCTATAATATACTATGATAGAGAAGATTCATAGTTATTAAAAAATACGAAATTTTTCAGGCTCGCAAAAATTTGTAACTCGGGGAGGAGACCTGAGAATTGAAAGATCACTTGTCGACCTTTTTAAAAAGCTTGAAAATGGTAATTTTTTCGATTTGTCGGACCTCTCCGACAATGATGAAGCTGAAACCAATGATAAAGTACTTTAAAAAAATGCTTAAGCAGCTGAGAATAGTTTACTAAACCTTCTCATTCCGATTGAAAACGACGAAATTGACCAAGAAAATTTGGCGATGATATAGAAGGAATAGGAAAAAAATAGATGGAATAAGAAACCTTTGCAGAAACCAATGCGACAGAAACCAGTGAATTCACTATTAGCAAAGTATATAGAGGTATATAAGAAGTTAATTAACCCAGGGAACACCCACTGTTGCCACGTTTCTCCGCGTCATCTGTCAAACAAAACTATTAAAACCATAAAACCAAACCAACCCAAACTCAACAACACAACCCAACCGACCCCGCCCCATTGGCCCCCCTCCGCCCCATTGAGCAAAAAACCCAACTAAAATGGGCAAATTTATGTTACGATAAAATAAATGAAATAAAAAAAGTTCGACAACTTCTAGTAGATTTTATGTTATGATAAAACTAAAACAAACCACCCAACCCAACCGAACACTGTTTAACAAAGAAACAACAAATTTATGAAATAAAAAAATAAAAAAAGTTCGACAGCTTCTTTCCTAGTGAAAAATAAAGTCGGCCAACGTATGTCGACATTGATCCGACGTCGGAATAGACTCGGCCATAGGATGTCGGCCAGCAGACGTCGCGAACATACGTCCGACGCGTCGGACGTATGTTCGCCCAAGCGCGAGTGGCCGATGTCGCTTGCGTGTCGCCAACACATCTCGAACCGATGAGTAAATGTACGGGGGTGGCCGATGTCGCTAAAATGTAGACCAACGCATGTCGCACCGATATTAAAATAAGTGCAGGTGGCCGATATGGAAATGCGCGCATTTATATATCGGCTACCTACACTTATTTTAATATCGGTGCGATATGCGTTGGTCGATGTCGCTGAAATGTCGACCAACGCATATCGCACCGATATTAAAATAAATTCATGCATGCATTCTCGAGGATAACAGCTGTTCTTTCAAATTTGAAAGTTAAAGTTTTTACCATGGAAAAAATAATTAGGGCTCGAGAGTTGTCTCGAAATAGAGCTAGGAATTTTAGAAGAACAAAAAAAGAAATAAATAAAGGAAAGTAAAGGTCAACCAAGCTCTGCGAAATTATATAACATATCTCAAGTCTGATGAAATATTAAGTGGTAAGAATACTCAAGTATTTAAATATATATAAGTGTATGTGTGTTTGTGCATAAAGTTTATAGTTGCTCAATTAATCTTTAGGAAATAGTACCAAAATACTTGAAATTTATAAAAAAATAGAGCTCAATATTGCTGGCAATGCTTTCGGCGAAGATCATGTGCAAGATGCAATTATTGAGGAAAACCTTCCTTCACTTGATAAGGAAAATAATGCTGTATTATTAGGTACCTATATTTTTTATTCACTTAATAAATAGCACTTTACATTCCACATTACTATTATCTATTTCGCGTTTTTAATTTTACTGAAAAGAAATATGTTTTTTAGTAAATTTGTATGTTATTTAGAAAACTATAATTGATTCATGCATGATCGACATAAAAAACATGTTCTTTTTCCGATGTTTTTGACCTTCGAAAATTCATTATACGGCTATAGTGTTTAAATTATTGTAACTTTTATTGATTAATATTTCAATAGAATATATAGAATAGAATTATATTTGTAAATATATATTGTTCATATTTGTAAATTACTTATCTAGAATCAATTTGTTTGTTGTGTATTAATACAATCAATAAATAATTATGAATACTTATTCATAATTATATAATATAAGTATATAATATATATGGGGCGATCCACGCCAAATCGGCCAAGATTCACACTTCATGTTTCCGATTTACTTCAAATTTTCAGGGCCGACAGAGGAACATAAATAAAGGAGAAATCCAAAATTTTAATTTTTTTTATGCATTTTTGTGGATTTTATATAATAAATAAAAAAAAATGTCACGTTTCTTATTTTTCGAAAATTAAAAAACTGAAACGACTGAAAATTTCGAGATAAATTTAGATGTACATATTTTTGGGCGCTCTTTAAAAAAAAAAAATTTTTCAAAAATTTTAACCTAAAAATTCATTAAAAAAATCATTTTTTTTAAACAAATTCAATTATCCAAAAAATGCCATCTCAAAAATTTTTCAAAAAATTTATGGTGATAGCCCTGAATCTTGCGCAAATTTTGACTAGTTACTTTTTGGGGGGACTCAAAAATTGTAGAAGTTATGAATTTTTTTATGAAGCGATGCGTTTGAAATCGTTACTCCCAATGCAATGGCTCCGCGCGACTTTTAAGCGCGCTTAGTCAAACGGGGGATGGAATGGTTTCAGACCAAACAAACAAGTAATTTTATGTATTTTATCAAAAACCAAAATTCATTTATTTCATTCTTAATTAATTGCAAAAAATGCGATGTAATCTCCTGATTTAATATTATAACTGTTGAATTTGTAAAAAAATAACTTTTTCTATCTTTTATGGTAAAAATTTTATTAGGCAAATTCTGTGTTATATAATTAATTTACAAATACTAAAAAAGTCTTTGACAAATACTGTCCTAGTATCCATGACAACCTAAAATGTTGATTTTAATTTGTTATTAGATTGCCATGCATTTCTGACGTTAGTCTAAAAGTAAACCATAACATTATTTAAGGCGTTAAATTTGAAACACCCTGTTTGTTGTTAGTAGTTATTATTAGTTATTATTATTGTTATTATTGTTAGTTATTATTAGTTATTATTGTTATATTAGTTATTATAGTTATTATTAATTATTATTGTTAGTAGTTATTATTAGTTATAATTACTAATTAGTATAATAGTTTTGGCGCATTAACCCGAAGTTTATAATAATTATAGAATTGTTGAGTTTAGTAATTTCTTGAGTGAGTTTATTAAGGAAAGCTATCAACATGAGTCCATCACACAAAAAGCGTTGCTGTAATCCATTTAAGTATCCCAACCGTAAGTGATTATTAATTAATTTTATACTTTATTATTCAAATTATTGTAAATTAAGTAAAATTAACTTAAGTTTTCATAGAGTTTTTAAATAAATGTTTTTTGCAGATCCTAATTCAACTCAACTCAGAAAGTTTTTACGTTTTCATAGGCATAAGTTTGAAAATATTCCCAAAGATGCTTTGATCTGTAATTCATGTCGAGTAAAATTAACAATCCAAGAAACTCCTGAAAATGAAGATTTAGGTTCAGATTCAACTGATTCAAATGCGGAAGAATTTATTTCATCAAAATTAACAAAATTAAATTTAAACATCGCCTTAAATGCTTTAGGTGAAAAAGAAATTGATGATAAAAAGTATGTTAAACATTTTTGTTTTGTAAAAAAAAAATGATAATATGCGCTCGATATTCATGAAAGTGATGCATCACTTTCATGTATATAATATAATATAATCAAAGACAAAATTATATTTTTCATTATCATAACTGAATGTTTTACAGACTTAGATATAAAAATTATATTGTTGGTAAAGTTGAAGCAGCACAAGAAAGTATTAAAAAAAAATTTGAAGAAATAACATGTTTAAATATTGTTACTTCAGATGATGCTAAAACTGTGGCTCATAATAACATTATGTCTATGTTTATGGAGAAATTCAATGCTGAAGACACATCGAGGTTAAATATTATTTTCTCAATCAATTTAATTAAAAATTATTACAAAGAAAAATTTAAGTTCAATTTAAAATCGCATTGTTATTATCAATATTTATAATTAATTTTTATTTCAGAGATAATAAATATCGTATTTTAACTTCACTACCATCAACTTTAAGCACATGCAATATAACACGAACATTCAATTGCTCTAAGCATATGGTAAATGTTGCCAAAAAATTGCAAAAAGAAAAAGGCATTCTATCAGTACCCGGCGTCAAAAACGGACGAAATCTTTCGAGTGATAACATAGATTTAATAACCCAATATTACCGAAACGACGAAAATTCAAGGCAATTGCCTGGGATGAAGGATTACGTGACTATCAAAAAAGATGATGGAGCGAAAGAGAAAGTTCAAAAGAGACTTGTTTATTGTAATTTAAAAGAACTTTACCAATCTTTTAAATTAGAATTCCCGAATTGCCAAGTAGGTTTCTCTAAATTTGCCGAACTTCGTCCCAACGAATGTGTTCTGGCAGGAGCTAGCGGAACACATACAGTTTGTGTGTGTATCTTTCATCAAAATGTTAAACTTATGATCGAAGGTCAGAAAATAGAATTTGATTTCAGAAACCTTAATTAGTTTGATTTACACTTCTTAAGAATAAAAATTATCGTAATAATTATAATTATTCTAATATTTCTAATTATTATAATAATAATATATTATTATTATTATTATATTAATTAGAATTAATAAAATAAATATAATTATTAATAATAATTATAATCAATTATCTGTTTATAGGCTCGGATTTACAAAATTTAACCAAAACTTGGGAAATTCCAATAAAAGGAAAAAGTTCGTACAAGGAGCTCTTTAAATATCTGCTATGTCTAAATCCGATTATCAAATGTTACGAAGGTCAGTGTGCTTTATGTCCCAGCAATGATATTCTAAAAGAAAAACTAATCGACGCATTTAATAATGACTTAGTCGAGGAAGTGAATTACAAACAATGGATATCAACAGATAGGTAAATATTAAGTTATAGTGTAAATTTATGTTGGTTTTGATTTATTACTGTTTTTGAATTAGGTGCTCTCTGAAAACTTTGAACGAAACTATTGATGAATTTGTTCCATCTTTAATAGAAAAATTGACCAAACTACTTTTTCACGATTTTATCGCCACTAAACAGTCTCTGCATTTTAAAAATGTAAAGAAGAATTTAGAAGTTGGCGATTTCGTGGTAACTCTCGATTTTTCAGAAAATTTTGCATTTGTTGTTCAGGAAGCAGTCCAAGGATTTCACTGGAACAACAATCAGGCAACGGTTCATCCGATTGTCATATATTACAAAAATCGTGAAACAAATGAAATTGAACATGTTTCTTATGTTGGCATATCGGATTGCCTTAACCACGACACTATTGCGGTATATACGTCTCAGAAAAAATTAATCGATTTTCTGAAAAGAAATTTTTTAATCGTCAACAGAATTATATATTTTTCGGATGGAGCACCTCAACAATATAAAAATAAAAAGAATTTTGTTAATTTAACCCATCACTTGACAGATTTTGGAGTTGAAGCTGAATGGAATTTTTTCGCAACAGCTCATGGAAAAGGAGCCTGCGATGGCGTTGGAGGCACATTAAAACGAATAGCTCGAAGATACTGTTTACAAAGTGGAACCAGAAATGAAATTTTGACCGCGCAAAAACTTTATGAATGGGCAAAAGAAAATTTTAAAAATATAAACGTTTTTTTTTATTCAACGGCCGATTATGAACTTGCAGCTGAGTTTCTCACGTTAAGGCATAAAAAGTGCAAGACGATCAAAGGAACTCAGTCCATTCACTTTGCATCGCCAATTAATAAGAACACCCTTAAAATTAAATTGTTTTCGGAAAGTTTAACTTCTGATATTGTTTACACAGAGTAAAAAAATATTTGCTAATTTTAACCAAATATTAATAAGATTTTTTGTTAATCTAGATCTACATAACTTTTGTTACGTTTACAACAAACTATAATCTGTTAACTAAGTACACAGTTTTAAAAGTCATATTTATTGATATCAGTTTTTAGTTTTTTAATTTTATATTGTAAAAAGTTTAACATAATTCTTTGTAAACGTAACATAATTCTTGGTAAATGTAACATCACTCCAAAAGTTATTTGGACCTAGATTAATAAAAAAATATGTTATTAATTGGTTAAAATTAACAAATATTTTTACTGTGTAAATAAGTAGTTTATTAGCTATTTATGTATCAAGGGCATTACGTAGGCTTTAATGCCCAAAGGCGAAACTAGCCCGAGGGCCTTTGGCCCGAGGGATAGGATTTCGCGTGATGGGCATACAATGCTTTATTTTCTACTTAAAGATTTATGTTTTTATCAAAAATTTAAATAATAAATAAACTTGTCAAATTTCCTACTGTCACTGTACCAAATGTTGACTTATGTCAAACAAAAATTAATCAAAATTTTATTTAAGAAATTCCGCAAAATATTTTACAAAATGCAGCCAAGGCTACACAAAAGTTATTATTTATTATAGTCAGTGATTGAAAACAACAAATTTTCTGCAGCTTTGGCTGCATATTGTATGATGTTTTGTAGATTTAAATTTGCGGGCATTATGATAACGCCCGGCTATAACGCCCTGTGGTTGTTATAGATACGTTTACTTATTTGATTTGCAAGGTGTTATGGATCAATAATAGATAAGTAGAAAATAAAATAATTACATACATTACATATTCGGTAAAATGTTTTTCTTGTTAAAATTTTCACAAATCTGGACTGATATTAACAAATATTATTTATCTTACAGTGCACTGCTTGGCTTATCGCTTGTAAAATATTTTGTATTTTTTTAATAATAAAATAAATGTAATGCAATGAATTTAGTCTTTTAATAAAATATAATTAAAATAAATACTACATTTAACTCAATGAAACAATCTCTTTCTCCGTTTGGCGAAGCGAAGTCGCTCGGAGCCATTGATCGCGGGAGTAACGATTTCACGCATCGCATCACAAAAAAATTCATAACTTCTACAATTTTTGAGTCCCCCCAAAAAGTAACTAGTCAAAATTTGCGCAAGATTCAGGGCTATCACCATAAATTTTTTGAAAAATTTTTGAGATGGCATTTTTTGGATAATTGAATTTGTTTAAAAAAAAATGATTTTTTTAATGAATTTTTAGGTTAAAATTTTTGAAAATTTTTTTTTCTTAAAGAGCGCCCAAAAATATGTACATCTAAATTTATCTCGAAATTTTCAGTCGTTTCAGTTTTTTAATATTCGAAAAATAAGAAACGTGACATTTTTTTTTATTTATTATATAAAATCCACAAAAATGCATAAAAAAAATTAAAATTTTGGATTTCTCCTTTATTTATGTTCCTCTGTCGGCCCTGAAAATTTAAAGTAAATCGGAAACATGAAGTGTGAATCTTGGCCGATTTGGCGTGGATCGCCCCATATATGAGGCATTCCATGTCAACTCGGCCACCCCCTCCTGTGCAAAATTGACTAAAAATTTTCGAAACGTGCAAGTGATGAATTTTTAGCTTATCGTCTTTACTTTTAAATGCCGAGTGGTATTTTGTAAAATTTCAAAATGGCGGTGTCAATATAGCGACTGCAAGCAATAGACATCACTTTAAAAAATCCGTAATACGTAGTTTACATTAACTAACAACTTTATAAAATTAAAAATTGAATTTTATTTAATGCACTGATCTATTATCAGTGATTCTATATATTTTTTACCGCTGATTTCACAATGGTTCGCCCCTAACCTCAAAAAAAAACTTAAAAAGCAGTTTCTCGTAATTTACTCCCGCTTAATGCATTTTTGATAGATGGTTTAGCATTTGTTTTTTGTATTTCTCATTGCCTAATATAAATATGGCCTTACCTCAGAGTCTACATAAAACTGTACGTTCCTAACCTAAAAGGACTCTCAAAAAATGTATTTTTACCTTCTTTACAGCTGTTTAAAGCATTTTAAAGATTGGCTTAAGGTTACATTTTATACTTTTAATCGCCAAGTACGTAAATAATCCAACTATTTACTGCACACAAAGCAGTTTACCCCTAACCTTAAAAATATTCTCTACAAATTAGTTTTCTGCAGTACCTATACAGACGCTAAAGAAAATTGAAATATGGGATTTATAGATTTATTTCCACACTTTTATCGCTAAAAATGTTTATGATGTTTGATGGCAGTTCTTTGTTAACCTAAAAAAACTTTGCATCCTATCTATGCAATAAAAATGAGGTTTAAATGATATGTTAAAAATAATAATATAATAATAATAAAAATAATAAAAATAATAATAATAATAATAATAATAATAATAACAATAATAATAATAATAATAATAATAATAATAATAATAATAATAATAATAATAATAATAATAATAATAATAATAATAATAAAAATATTAATAATAATACTTTTTTAAGAGTACATTTTTATTTGGTAATACCACAAAAGAATATTATTTTTGGTACGAATTTAATTATCGGTAGATGATAAATATTTTTAACATACGATTTATGCAAAGTTTTATAGGTTAACGAAGAATTGCAGTCAAAGAAAGATTATAATCGTATTTAGCGATAAAAAGTGTGAAAATAAATCTATACATCCCATATTTCAATTTTCTTCAGCATGTGTATCTGCAGAAAATTAATTTTTAGAAAATATTTTTAAGGTTAGGGGTAAACTGCTTAGTCTGCAATTTATATTTGGATTATTTACGTACTTGGCGATAAAAAGTATAAAAATTTAACCTCATGCCAATCTTTAAAATGCTTTAAACAGCTATAAAGGAGGTAAAAATACATTTTTTGAGAGTTATTTTAGGTTAGGAACATACAGTTTTATGTCGACTCTGAGGTAAGGCCATATTTATATTAAGCAATGAGAAATACAAAAAACAAATGCAAAAATATGTATCAAAAATGCATTTGGGGGCTGTAAATTTCACAAAACGGCTTTTTAAATTATTTTTTGGGGTTAGGAGCGAACCATTGTGTAATCAGCGGTAAAAAAAACATAGAATCACTGATAATAGATTAGTGCATATAATCAAATTCAATTTTTAATTTTATAACGCTGTTAGTTAATGTAAACTACCTAATACGGTTTTTTTGTTTGTAGGTCTGTGTGTATATTGCTTGCAGCCACTATATTGACACCGCCATTTTGAAATTTTACAAAATACCACTCGGCATTTGAAAGTTAAGACGATAAGCTAAAAATTTATCAGTTGCACGTTTCGAAAAACTTTAGTCAATTTTGCACAGGAGGGGGTGGCCGAGTTGACATGGAATGCCTCATATATATATATATATATATATATATATATATATAGTATATATTATATAAGTATTTTTTGCATTATATAATATAACACCTATACATTTTAATTAAAGTAATGTTTCTTATTTTTTTTACCTAGGTAAAAGCTTTTAATGCAAAAAATACTTGTTTCTATGTACCTACATAATCAAGATGATCAACCTATTTTGGACGGACTCCCACTGGAGAATAAGAATTGCCAAAACGACATTCTTGATGATGTTGTTTCACAAAGAGATGATGTCAGTAACAATGGATACTGCAGTGATAGTGAAGAAGTTTTTAATTCGGATGAAAGCGATGATAAAAGCTCAAATAATGGAAATGAAAATGACAAAGAAGACATAGATGATGAACAATTATTACGAGATTGGTGTATTGACAATGGTATTCCCAGGGAAAAAGTATCAAGTCTTTTAGAAATACTACGACGCAAAGCCATGCCAAACCTCCCAAAAACAGCTGCATTAAGAACCAACCATGACTTTGAAATAAGAACACTTCATGATGATTTTAAGAAGAAAGCTAAATTTGTCTATTTTGGCATACAGAGAGGTTTGATGTTGTGCATAAATCCAGTTTTGCATTTAGATGGTATAATTTACTTGGTATTTCATGTTGATGGGGCATCATTGTATAAATCAAGCTTTACTCAATTTTGGCCAATAGGGTAGATGCACCGGTTGTGGCCATCTTAAGAAAACTTTTAACTTCATTTAACTCCAATTTATTTATTTTGACAGTTTTCCCTCCTCGAATGACAGATATAGTATAACTATATATCTTTGTCTTAAGAACTTTTATCTAATTTGAAATATATAGGTCAGACAAAGACAAATTCAATAAAATAGCCGAAAAAAGCAGTTTCGCTAGTTGTGGCCACTTGTTTTCTACTTGTGGCCAGAGGCCTCACCAGTTGTGGCCATCCTATTGAAATGCATATGAAATAAGAAGCAAAATGAACAGGTAGTTTATTTTTTTCGTATAAAATATTAAAAAATACATTTTTTAGTCAAAGATTTAAGTAGAAACAAAAATTAACAATATACAGAAATAAAAAAACAAAACTAAGTTTCTTAATTATAAGGCTTTCATTTCGGGAACTGCACTCCTCTGGTATTTATGGCTTTAGGATTGTTTATTTTTAACAGTATGTCTTGGACTTTGTACCACAATAGATCCGGCGAATCAGGCCATTTCCAATGGTTTATTCCAGTTTTACAATACAATTCACCTTCATGTTTGACTATTTCATAGCTTCCTATATCTAAAATGGTAAGCATATTTTTTACTTTATCAGTATTAGCCTCTTCTATCACAGCAGTGTTTGTATTAATATCTTCTTTGGTCGGTTGCTGGTACTCTCCCTTGACTCTTTGGTATTTTCATCATAAATTTGTTCTTCATTAGGTGTAGGCTTATCTAAAACACATCATTGTTTTCCTCTTTGTTAAACTTTTTTTTTGTTAAATTTTTTCCTTTGTTTATTTTGTCACTCTTACTTGCTCTTTTTGCAGCCTTTTCTGCAGCTAAATTTTCCTTAGATTTTTCTTTGGCTTCAAAAATTTCTATCCATTTATCTGAATTAACCACTGAAGGAAGGGATATTTTTTTATGAATATTACACTCTTGGATTTTTTGTAGAGTATAGAAGGCCTTCTTTATTTAAAGGAAAACCATTTGAGGAAGAGTCCAGAATCCAGGAAACCAATTTTTATTCTATTTTTGGGCCAAGAGAACACGTTGGACCCACTTTTCGGCATCGCTTCTTTTACCATCCAGTCTATTTCGTACAGATCATCTAGGAACATTAAATTCATTAAATTCTTGCATGCTGTTGATACGGGCATATAATCATGCTGTATGGCATTAAGGGCACTTTCGGAATATTGAAATAATTTACGGGTGCCATAATTTTTCTGAAACAAATTAATTTAAGGCTGTTAGGTGCCCCTTTTCTACCTTGTTTAGTTTTACATTTTGCCATCTCTTTCTACTGCATGGCCACAACTGGTTTTCATGACCCATTTGTAGCCATTTAAAGACCACAACTGGCGCAGAACCCACTTTTGATGCTCCTATTGTGGCCACTATTAATTTAATTATTTATGAGTTAAATATCTTCTTCAAAGTGTTAAAATAACATGTAAAATTCCTTTATAAGTCAAATATCATTCACTTTGAACACAAACATTTAAATTCTTACACAGAATCATGCATTAACTTACCTCGTGTTTCTTAACAAAATCCCTAAAAAATCACAACATTCCCGCCACGTGTTAAAAAAAACCGATTGTTTTACAAACACTGTAACTGACAAACGCAATGTAAAGCACTGGCACATCCATAATACAATAAGGAGTGGGATTTTAGATTGTCTTATTGGCTAGTTTGAAAGTGGCCGTTAATATTTAAGATTTATTTTGTGGATGGTCACAAACGGTGCGATGGCCACAACCGGGGCATCTACCCAACTATGTCGCGTTCATTGTTACCATTGTCAGGTTTATAAACCCTTTCCTGTCGCAGTGTATGTTGGTACAAAAAAACCTCATGATCTCGAATTTTATTTTAACGATTTCATAAAGGAATTGAATCATTTGATAGATAGTGGACTTAACATCATACAAAATACGCGTTAAATGTTTTATTGCCGACACGCCCGCTAGAGCCCTTATCAAATGCGTCAAAGGCCACACTGGTTATTTCTCTTGCGAAACATGTATGGTCATTGGAAAAAGAGGAAATAACAAAATGGTTTTCGAAGACTTATGTGCTGATCCACGCACTAATGAATCTTTTCGGCTTCAAACGCAGCCAGAGCATCATTTAGCATTCACTCCTTTGCTGGATATACACTTTCTGGACATGATTAATCAGTTTGTCTTGTGTTCAATGCATTTGGGCCCTCTGGGGATTATGAAAAAACTTATAGAAAATTGGTTGACACTGCCTGGACGAAAATTAAATTTTAAAGACAAACAAAAAATAGATTTACTTCTAGAAATGATAAAACCACAAATCCCTTCAGAGTTTCAAAGAAAAACCCAACCATTGGGTCAACTGTCAACGTGGAAAGCTACTCAGTACCGGTTTTTTCTACTATATTGTGACGAGACGCTAAATGCCACTGGCGCACTGTGGGCCCTATGCCCAAACTAGGTTGCAATAAGTCATTATTGAAAATGTATATTTTGCCACTATTGTATTATTAAAAACACATTCAAACTTGTTAAAACATAATTTCTTTTTGAAAATACTCTACGGAGACTTTTTTATAAATGCCCAATGTCAGATCGTTAAAAGAAAGTCTATTTTTAATGCAAACGTTTTAATTAAAACTACGATTTTTGCGAATTTTTTTATAGCTTAGAGGGCCGTGAAAAGCAAAAGTCACCTTAAAAATTTCATAACTGACATTATACCTGTCAATTAGTTGTGTTGGGCACATAAAATTATAGAAAATTCGTGTTTTTTTTTTGTTTTTGGCAAGAACTGATAAGGTAATTACCATGAATATTTAATTTTTTAAGTTTTGCAGAGTAAAAAAATAGGAAGGCCAACGAATGCCAAGCCAAAATATATATTTTTTATTAGACAGAGATGTAGACTACTAAAAACTGTTAACCAAAAAAATCGCAAAAAATCGCGAAACTTATCCCAGTCAAAAATGTAAACCTCTGAGAAAAGAAAATATTAACAATTAATATGCATCTAATATGCATCAGTTGTTTATGGAATGTATTGGTTGGGCAATGAGAAAATTATATATATGGCGTTTAATATTTGTTAAAAGTGTTTACGCCTACTTAATCTTTTTATCCGTTTTTAATATTACATCAAGGTGGCCTAGATGCATTGTTAAAAATTGCTCAAAAGGCATTAAAAAATCACATTTAAGTCCAGAATTATGTTAAGAATCCGAGAATGTAAATATATACAGGGGTTTCTATTTAATGTTTTGAACCTGGAGCCATTTCCGGTGAAACCGGAAGTGACCGAAAAAATATGCGAAAACCCTCCTCTTTATACACCATTTACCTATTACCAACACTCTGCATTTAACTTTTTATCTGCTAAACGAAGTCAAATTGACCTATATTCAGAAAAGGAATCTCTAGATTTATAATATTCAATAATTTTCGGAATAAAACATAGTAACTATCGCGATAAATCGATAGTATACTATCGATACTATAGGTATGCACACATTACAAAATAATTTTTTTCTGGCTAAACCGCTCATCCAACTTTTACAAGAGACAAAAAAGTTTTTAAACAAAGTGAGCTTTCTATTTGCTATCAAATTGGTATCCATTTCATCAACAGGAAAAAAATACAAGCGAAAATTAGTACCTTACCTTGCTTTTCTGATTACTCTAATTTTTAAAGATAACTGAGTGTAGCACCAAACGACGTTAATTGGCAGTTAAAACTTATACTCCAAAAATATTCAAAATTCATTAATACGTTTTAAGATATTTAAAAAAATAGTTATTTTTCAAAACTTTAAAGGCCTCTAACGACTAAACAAAGCAACTTAGTATATAGATAATTTGGGTTAAATCGACTTATTTTGATCGGTAGATAATGTTGGCATGGTTTAGTACACTAGTTGAAGATAACCCTGTATTTTATAAATTAATTTTCAAAAATACTAATGTGGCAACACTGGAAAATGAAAAAATAAATTATACAGGGTGTTTCATAATATATGCGCAGGACTTCAGGATGTGATAACTTATCCAAAAAGATGAAAAAAGTCGCTATTAACTTACCCTCTAAAATGCCCAATTTTCGAGATACAGGGTGTTGAAATTTATTATTCGTTTTTTTCGAATATCTCCGGAACCGTTTATCGTACAAAAAACAGCTTTTGTAAGCATTTTCTACTCAAAATAAGCTATGTTTTGTGCCAAAAAAATTTTTTTTTCCTCATAATTGGTGGAGATTTTGAAGGGGTAGCGGGTGTTTTTCTCCTCAACTTCTACGCCCCTGAAAAATGTACGGTTTTGAGAGGCCGATTCGAACCGCCAATGTATTCTACACAAAAAAGGTACTCTTGGTCATAAGCTCTAAAGTTGACCGTTTTCGAGAAAAATCAATTTTTATGTTTAAAAACATGGTCAATTTAAAAAAAAAATTTTTTTAACTAATTAAACAAAATTTATTTTAAAGTTAGAACAAGTAACAAAACCAAACCATAATTGCAAAATAAAAAATGATTCAAAAGTTGTCTTTGCTAAATTCTCCAAACCGTAAAGGTAACGCATTTCGAACATTTCAGCATTTGTGTAAAAAATCATTTTTTATTTTTTTTTTAATTTTGCAATTATCGTTTGGTTTTGTTACTTTTAAAAACGTTAAAATAAATTTTGTTTAATTAGTAATAAAAAAAATTTTTCAAAAAATTGAACATGTTTTTTAATATAAAAGTTGATTTTTCTCGAAAACGGTCAACTTTAGAGCTTATGACCAAGAGTACCTTTTTTGTGTAGAAAACATTGGCGGTTCGAATGGGCCTCTTAAAACCATACTTTTTTCAGGGGCGTAGAAGTTAAGGAGAAAAACACCCGCTACCCCTTCAAAATCTCCACCAATTATGAGTAAAAAAATTTTTTTTCTGGCACAAAACATAGCTTATTATGAGTAGAAAAAGCTTACAAAAGCTGTTTTTTGTACGACAAACGGTTCCAGATATAATCGAAAAAAACGATTTTTTTTCTAAAATTTCAACACCCTGTATCTCAAAAATTGTGCATTTTAGAGGGTAAGTTAATAGCGACTTTTTTCATCTTTTTGGATGAGCTATCACATCCTGAAGTCCTGCGCATATATTATGAAACACCCTGTATAATTAATTACCAGCATTGGTTAGTCTCAAAGTTTAATTATTTTAAGTTTTAAGTAAATAGAAAAAAATTGAATTAATGCAACCTAGTTTGGACATTGGGCCCACAGTGTGGCGGCTCCTCTTACTGCGCATGATCGCTTAATTGACAAACGTGCCGCGATTCGAAATGTTAAAGGCACGTTAGTTACGTCATAAAACCAAACCAACCCAAACTCAACAACACAACCCAACCGACCCCGCCCCATTGGGCCCCCCTCCGCCCCATTGAGCAAAAAACCCAACTAAAATGGGCAAATTTATGTTACGATAAAACTAAAACAAACCAACCAACCCACCCAACCCAACCGAACACTGTTTAACAAAGAAACAACAAATTTATGAAATAAAAAAAGTTAGACAGCTTCTTGGTATCGAACCCGGGACCTCTTGCTTGCAAAGCGACCGCCCTACCATCTGAGCTACCTACTAGGGATGGGCAAAACTAACCGGTTATTTGATAACCGGTTATTTTGCTATAGGTTAACCGGTTAAAATCCGGTTATTCATCAACCCCAGTTAACCGTCAACCGGTTTATTTTTTTTCAATAACCGACAATCGGTTATTCTTAAAATGCTTTCGAATAATCTGCTAAATAGAAAACACTGAGCTGCTAAATGCTGATAAAAGTTTTTACAAAATCACCAGAATAAAATAAAATCACCAAATCTGGAGAAATTTCACCAGACCTGACAAACCAATCAATGATTGGCAATCATGGAACTTTCTCATTATTTGTTTATAGACTAAAAATGAGATAGCGCTTTTGTATTAATTTTTTTTTTAATACACACGTCGGATTTTATTTTAACCATATAGGTAATCGTATAATATCCTTTTATTACAATTACAAGGACTTATTACTGATACTAAGTACTGGAGCTCCATATGGTCTGTTTGTTGATGCTATAATAACCTGCACTGGTGTTTGCTAGTGTTCTTTTTAAGCAATCAGTTTTAAATATTGCTTCACTTACTTACACCAGTGTAGAAAATAATTATTCTAAAAAGTCGCCAGAAAAGGTTATTATTAACCGGTTATTGCATAACCGGTTATTTTCTATCCAGTTAACCTGTCTTAGGTTAACTGGTCTTTAAAAATAACCGGTTAACTGTTAACCGGTTTTTTTACAATAACCGCCCATCCCTACTACCTACAGATTATAATTATAATGCGGCTTTCAATCGCGCCCAGTGTTGCCAACCTTTGAGAATCAAATTTCCCACAAAGAGGGTAAAAATTTCCCTTTTTTACGAAAATTTTCCCACGAATTTTAAAAATGATAAAGTTTATTTTGGCATGGGTATTTTTTGTTTTTAAGAAGAAAAATACAATATTTTGAGAAACGGAGAAATTTTAATTAAAAAAATGATAATTTTTTTTAAATCATTCATTTGATAAACTAGACATTACGAATTGCGTTTGTAAATTAAAACTAGTTTAATCTAACACTTTTTGTTTTATACAGCTTAACAAATAATACTTCACCAGCTTTTACAAAAATACTACACAGAAACACAGGCCCACTTATTGCTACAAATCGCACGGATAATTCTGTAAATCCCCGAGTATATTTCAAATTGTAAGCAGGGTTGCCGTTTTGCCAGTAATTGAATGTGAACCAGGAATTTACCAGTAAAAAACTTGAAAGTTGGAACGAAAATTTTTATGGCGTGATTCAACTTAGATCATCAAGTGTGATGCGGAGTATATACACTGTATTTATAAATACCCTGCTAAAAAAATAAAATTAAAAATTAACTGCATTGTATGCAAACCAAAAGTATTCTGCCAGGAATACAACGTAAATTTTTTGCCAGTAATTTCCAGTAATAGATTTTAGTTAATCCAGCAATTTAGCATTGGCCTTCCGGCAACGCTGATTGTAAGAAAAACTTGAAGCGAGCATAGAGCAGGAAAGCTATGTACGCAAGTTTGTGACAATGCACATAGAGCGTATGGCCAGGATGTATCCCCATCATCAGTGACGTCACTATTAGGCCGCTGGTTTGTTGACTTTGGCTGTCCACAAACTTGATATGTTTAAGCTGTTATTTTTAAAAGAAAAAGTAGTACCTATTATAGGTATAATACTACTATAGTAAACATTTTTTCGGTAATTTTTTTTTCATGAATGTTGATTGGACTTTTTTTCTAGTTGTTTTAGTTGAAAATTGATTGGACTTTACAATTTCCCACGAATATAGGATTTTATGTTAAAATTTCCCTTTTCCCTTTGGCACTTAAAATTTCCCACGAATCGGGAAATTTCCCACGAGTTGGCAACACTGATCGCGCCACATTTGTCAATTAAGCGATCATGCGCAGTAAGAGGAGCCGCCAGTGGCATTTAGCGTCTCGTATATTGTGGCGTTGTGATTTTGAAATTTGTTTTGTCTGAAGATATATTCAAACATTTTTTATTGCTTGTAACAGGATTTCGTATTTTGTGTTCTCCAGACTTATTTCGTCGACACAATACATTTGCAAAAACATGCTTAAGAAAGTTCGTTTCATTGATGGAAATATACTATCCTCCAAGTCCCATAGTAATGAATTTTCATAATTTATCACATGTAGCTGACGACGCGATTAACATGGATTGTGATTTAAATTATATTAGTGGTTTCCCTTTTAAGAGTTTATTGGGATCAATTAGGAGAATGTTAAGAACTGGTTACAGACCGTTAGAATTATGTAATCGTTTCCAAGAAAGATTTTTTCGAAAGGAAGAAATTCCATTGATTCCTCCTATATACACCGTTGTAAGAGAATCGCGTTCTGAAAACCTAATCTCGAAATTAAAGTACAAAAACCTTATTTTGAGGGACAAATTTCCTAATAATATGGTTCTGTTGGATAATGGTCAATTTTTGGAAATCAAAAAAATGTATCGTTCGGCTCAAAATTTTAACAAAATCATTCTGAAGGGCGTAACCTGGGGACAGGACGAAGAGTCATTCTTTACGTACCCTACAAACTCTGCAAATTTAGGATTGTGGAAACAGATAATGGTATTAAAAGTGTTCAATTATAATTATCAACAGTACAAAAGAAGGTTATCAAATTTACTGTAAAACCAGATAAAAATGTAGCCGAAACTGTTATTGCTGTATCATTATTACATTAAAAATATTTGTTAAAAAATATGATTAAAACTTATATCCGTACGAGTGAATATGTTTTTATAATATTTTTTCTACTTATAGTCTGAAATTACCGCAAACCCTATAAAAATAAAGTAAGTCAATAATTTACATTATTAATTACGATTTTCTTTGTAAAATAATGATGTAAAATTAACTGAAGTTTACATAAGTTTAAGTATTACTTTGTTTTCATAGGTTTTAAATTTCAGACTTTTTAACAAACTAAATTAGTGGAAAATGTAATTGACACAGTAAGATTTTGTTAAACTAGTTAAACAATAAAAATATTGTACCACTAGTGGAACAATAAAAAAAAAGAAAATTGGAATTCTACATAATATATAATATATATATTATATATATATAATATATATTGACCCAAAAAACATATAAAACAATGTTAGAAAACTTAAACTTTAAATAAATAGATACCAAATTGCATTTTTTTTACTATTCAATCACGATTTTAGTGAGTCTGGTGTATACACTGAAAAAAAAGTTTATTGCTGGGCAATAAACAGAATATTTAAATATGGGACAGAAGCATATGCAATATTGTTCATTTATGCTAAATATATTTTTATTCCTGACACATAAAGTTTTACTAAAGTATATTTATCGTTAATATTTTGACTATTTAGAGGTAATAAACAATATATTCACTATTAATAAAAAGTATTAGCTACACAGTTTATTTGTCCCTTTTTTTCTCAGTGTAATGTGTCTTGAATTAAATTTTAAAAGTAATTGCATTTGGTTTTAAAATTTAATTCCATGCTTAAATAATCCCAAACAATTAATTATCAACAATCGATTGTTAACAATTGTTAACAATGTTAAAAAACTTAACCAAAAACCGATTGGTAAAACACTTTTGACAGGTAAGCATTTTTACAAAAGTATTATAATAATTTCTATTTATTTTTTTATTTGATTGTGGGACAAAATCATATGTGCAACTCGTGAAAAATAGTCGATTTTATAAACTCGCATTCTTGCCTCGCTCGGTACGCTTGCGTGCCAAACAAATTCTCATTTATAATCGACAATTTTCTTTACTTGTTGCACAATATACTATTGTTTGTTTATAAAAATATATAAAACGTATAAACAGAATTGTGGCAATTTTAGGATAACTCGTTTCAAGAATGAAGTCATTTATAATTGTGGAGTTTTTAAATTTGTGCTTTGAGGATGAGAAATCTCCGAAGAAATTGGTTGATATTTCTTGCGACAATCATCTGGGCACATGCGAAGAGAATTCGCTTAAGCCTCTGAGCAATGCTCATGGCCATGAGCCCGGGCTTTTCACAAAATTTATGTTTCCGCCATACACAAGCGAGAAACAATTTCAAGCAATGAAGAATACCATACGCTACCGGCATTCCGTTGAAAGAAGTGAGGAAGCTGATTGGCAATACCTGGAAATTAGAGTAATGAAGGAAACTGGTAGTTAACATTCATATGAGAAGAATATACACATACATATACATATACATAGGTATATATCATATTTTGAATCTTTATGCTCTCATGGGCTTATTGGTTTTTAAAAAAATATATTTTTTAATGTATTTATTAACATGATAAACATGAACCATATTCAACAAATACAATAATATAGAAAATATAAGTATATCAGGTACATATTTTAAAAAATATCCTCTATTTTAATATCAACCCATGCCGCTGCATGCCGTGACGGCATTGACGTCTTTTGGGATGCCATAGGAAAACATTGCAAGGTGGTACCCACACAGAACACGCTATCCAATGGATATCCTATGGCTATCCCAATGTCCATATAACATCCATGCCTTTTACGATATCCATTGGATATCCAATGGATATCCATACTGGATGTTCAAAAAAAACAAAAACATTAAAAATATTTTTTTCTTTTTTAAAATAGCCCCTTATAGGATAAATTTATGTAATGATTAATAAATATGATTTAAATCGTTATTAAACCAATTTCAACAAAGTATCTCTAATATATATCCAATGGATAACTAATGTATGTCTAAAGTATATCCACTGTACAGTTACGGAAAAAAGTAATGTCCATTTGAATGCTCCATTGTAATTGTTCGGAGGCATTCGGGTTTTGGTAATAAAATTAGCATATCTATTTTTAAACTCAATAATTCTACCTACCTGCTATTTACCATTCTTTCTACGCACATTTCATTTGGCTTTTAAGCTTTTATGCAATAATTAAATATTTAAGGAATAACATTGATTCTGAAATAATTTAAATATAATATATGTTCTATAACTTATTAAATGAACTATATATTATTTAATAAGTTGTTATTAATAAAATAATATAATTAAATGAAATATAGACATTTAATACTAAAATAATTATAAACTTTTGCATAATTTTGCAAATAAAATTGTTAATAACCCTCTTTAATGTATTTACCTTTTTATGTGATTTTTTGTTACCTTTGCAATTTAAATTAAAATATTTATTATATTTATTTATTTATTTATTTATATTTATTCTTACTATGTAAATTAAAGCCATTAAAATTTTAAACTAAAATGCATTTTGTGCTTATAAAAAGAAATGCACTATTAATACGTTTTTCTTCTTCTATTGCATATTATGGTCACCAATATGACCGCCCGGCCTATCAACGTGAATAATGAACTCATTATTCACGTTGTTAGGCATTAGTGATTGGCTTATTTCAATATTCACTGTTATTTGAACCAATCGGGTTTTTAATTAGAAAAAAGTAAGGTTGACAGATGTCAGATATATTTATATATACGAGGGGCGACTATAATGACCTTTAAAATCGGAGAAAAGTGAGGTTATAATAAATTTTACTATCAATGAAAATTACTTAATTGGAGGAGAAAAAACATAGTATTACACAAAATTGTGAGAAATCAATGAAAATCCATCCATCTTTAAAATACAAAAATAATATGGAGAATATTTTTTAGTCGTTTTGCATGGCACATAGACTATTTTTAAATGATAATTTAATATTTGACCAAATTGTATCCAAACCCTTTGGGAATACCATGCTTTAACTATAATTATTAATGTAATTATTTACCATTTCTTTTTAAATAAAAAGGCCGCTTTCTTTGCTCATGGTTTTGGATAATATTTTCCTAAAAAAGGGTCCTACTAAATTTTACCATAAATTAGGTTTCGCTGAAAAAGTTTGAAAATGTTAAAAATTTCTATAAATTTAACTTTTACCTTGAATACCTTTTAAAAAAGCCCTACCAAAATTTGTTTTAGTTTTATTGGTCCACTAATCCGTTAACGAGTTATACAATTTTAAAGTATTTTAAAAAATCTCATATTATTTTAATGGGAAATAAAAATTCTCGATGAGGAACCTGTAAATGTAATATTAAGAGCTTACATTTTAACAGGACCCTTTTTTTGAGATTCTTAACAATATTTTTGAGGTACTACTAAAATAAATATTCGATTTGCGGGGGTTGTAGTGAGGTATTTTGTGTGTGAATTTAAACAAACAGCGTTTAAGTTGGATGTCGAGGCCCGATAGTTTGGAACTTTACAAACTGCAGTTTTAGTGATTTTTTACACTTTTCAAAGCTTTCAAACATACGAATTTTTGAATTAAAAAAAATAATCATGGTATAGATTCTTTGGGAAATTTTATGCTCTACAAGAATCCGCGACGTAAAAATTTTTATCTCAAACGGTTCAAAAGTTATAGTCTTTTTAATGAAAAAAGATTTTTTTACGTGTTATTTCAATGAAAAACTTAGAATGCTCACCGACACCTTTTAAAATTGAGCAAAAAATTTTGCCTTGCAGGGAAATTTTTTGTTCGGTATGTAGGTTCATTTTAACCCATAAATCCGATAGGTTAGTTTTTTTGGCTCACCCTACTATACATAGGCTCGAGGGTAACAAATGGAAATTTTTTGTTCGGTATGTAGGTTCATTTTAACCCATAAATCCGATAGGTTAGTTTTTTTGGCTCACCCTACTATACATAGGCTCGAGGGTAACAAATGGGCTGATGGATTGGCCAAATTTTGGGGATCATAAGGAGACAGGTGAAATAGGCCCTAAATGATTAGGCTGATAAAAAGGCAAATGACAGCTGGAGGAGTGATGGCAAGCCAGAGACTTCACTTCTTTAGTTATATGTAGTTTTCTGTTCTTTTTTATGTTTTCATAAAAATAAATATTTAAATTAAAGAATAATAAGACTTTTATTTTAAAACCCAATGTTATTTATTGAAAATTAAATATCCATTGATTCACCATATCCAATACAGATAACAACCTTTTTGCATTAAATACCCTATCCATTGGATATCCATACAATCTCCATATTGAATACAGATTACAACCTTATTGCATACAATACTATATACACTGGATATCCATTGGATATCCACACTATGTCCAGGAGGGTCGGACATTTATATATCCAATGGTTATCCATTGGATATCCCGGATATCCTATGTATATCCTGGATATCCATAAAAGAAATCCATTGGATATCCATTGGATGTAATTGTTCCGTGTGGGTACTGGTTAATACTAAGATAAGGAGTGTTTAATAATTCCTATAACAGCATTATTATTGAATAAAAGAAATTATTTCTATTTCTATTTAATTTTTCAGATTCATATGAAGAAGCGGAGAATTTCTTAAGCAGACTGGATATGCAAAATGAATTTTATTGGGTGACAAAACATATGAACCTGCTTGTTACAGATTTGGAAAGAAATTATTTAGCACTTGAAAGTTTTATAGACATTGAAAATGAAGAAGGCTTTGGGAATGATGGTGAACTTACACCAGGAGACCATGACCATCATGACAGGAGTAAGTAACAGTTTAAAATACTGAACATATTCTGGAAATTTTAATTTTTAATATTAAAAGAAACGTTTTACAAATACTTGTTTGAAATTATATTTTGGCCTTCAAGGCCTCGTCAGCGTCGGGTGGCCGTATACGGACCATATATGGTGTAATACTCTATAGAAAGCTATAGCTTTCTGTTGGTGCTGGTGTGAACACAAACCAAATAATAGCATAAGCGACGTGATGAAAGAAATATTGTTTCTGAAATTGAGATATTTTTAATTTTTTATTAAATTTTACTTTTAATTCAGATACTTAACTTTTTTTCGTTATTACAGAAGTTCTTGCTCGGATACTTGCAAATACAGAAGAAATAATAAAACAAATATCCCAACTTGATACAAGAGTAAGGAGATTGGAAAATAAAGTCCAAAATATTGTCGATCAGGCTCCGCAGCCAGGAAATCTTCCGGTCGATATAAACGAACACAGCAAAGAAAATCCGTTTGTTCTTAAAGGGCCCCACAGACATCGTTCTTTTTGCACGGTTTGGAACGAACAGGTAAAACTGTACAGGTCAAACCGTGCAAAAATTGATGTGTGTGGCAAAAAACCGTCCGACTTAACCGCGTTCCAAAAAATCAGTCGTTGCTTGATTTTTAACTGCGCGATTTTGCACGAACTGGTAAATCTCGTGGGTGGGGGAACGGAATTATCAGTGGCGGCTTAGTGCTCAATGTTCGTGAATCATGGCTGATATACGGCATATGAATAAAGATTTCTTAACCGAATTTATTGAACTGTACCGCAGTCTACCGTGCCTTTGGAAAGTCAAAAGTAAAGAGTATAGCGACAGAACCAAAAAAGATAAAGCCTACGAAGCAATCGTCGCGAAGCTTCAGGAAATCGATGCAAATGCGAATAGAGAAACTGTGAAGAAAAAAATAGATTCCATGAGGGGCTGTTTCCGAAAGGAAATAAAGAAAATGAAACAATCGACAAAATCTGGTGCAGGATCTAAAGATATATGTAAACCCCGCCTGTGGTACTACAACCTTCTGCTTTTTTTGTATGATCAAGAGAAACCTAGAGAGGCAGTGTCCAATTTAGATGAAACTGGGTCCAATAGCGATGGAGGCTCTGTTCAGCATTCCGATAAGGTAGATAAGCAACTGTAGAATACTAGGAGATCGAAAAAGCATTATGAAAAGTACTGAACTGGACAAATGTTTTTTCTGTCGTTAGTGCAAAATTAATACAATTTAGGAGGGAAATTTCCTCAGGGAATATGATTGCTTTATATTGTTAAAATCTGAAATCATACTCAACATTGTCCACAAATTTTTTTTATTTAGTTTATTTTGCAATAAAATTTACATTTATTTCGAAGACAACTGGTTACAACAGTGATAACGTTAAATAAATTTTTCTTGCCATGCTACAGCTCCTTCATTGTAAAAGTATGTCATATACAGATCACGAACTTTTTTTGCGTCTGCTGATGCGTGTCTGTTAGGTCCTCTACGTAAAGCAATTAAATTGTCTTCTGCTGCTCGTAAACCCAGTTGTACGTCTCCTGTTTCAACATCTTCCACATCAAGGCATGTTGCAGGAATGTAACTATTTGCGACGTGTCTGCGAAGAAAATTGTGCAGTGCACAGCAAGCCAATACAACTTTTTCGATATTTTCCAATTTCAAATTGATAGCTGTGTGAAAGATACGAAACCTAGAAGCCAAAATTCCGAATACATTCTCAATTATACGGCGTGCTCGGGATAGTCTGTAGTTAAATACTCTTCTCTCTTTAGTAAGTTGCTTTTGATTAAATGGTTTAAAAAAATCTGGTCTCAGAGCAAATGCTTCATCTCCAATAAATACATGAGGTAGCTCTTCAGCACCAATGCGTTGAATCGGCTTTGGCAAATGAAGAGTTCCATTCTTCAGCTTCTTATAGAATACTTTATTATCAATAACTCCACCGTCAGAAACTCTTCCGTTAGTACCAAAATCTACCATAATCAATTCATAGTTTGCATTGGCGATGGCCATAAAAACTAGACTGTAAGTACCCTTGTAATTATAGAAATATGAACCGCTATTTGGCGGAGGCACTATTTGTACATGTTTGCCATCAACGGCACCCAAACACCCTGGAAAATTCCACCTAGTTGCAAAATCGTTGGCAGTCGCATTCCACTCGTCTTCTGTTTTTGGAAACTGAAAAAAAATTATATTTGAATTTTTTATAGGAATACTCCCAGCAGGACGAGGAATTATCAATTCGGTCGCCATTATCAAATGAACAACTCATTCGCCCTTCATCTTCCAGTTCAACTATCAGATCTACACCACGTTCTGGGGGATCTGTTCAAAGCAAGAAAAGACTGAAACCTAATGCAGATGATATATTGAAAAAAGTCGATCGACAATTAGATGAGGCACGTAGACAATATTTTCAGCAGACCGAGATGCACGAGCACGGACATGTCTCTTTTTGGTTTGAATTGACCCAATCGTTTTAAATTGCTCGATTAATCGGACCACAGTACGGCGAGAAGGTGCGATATGGTGACCGAAAAATTCACGATATCTTCAAACCGTTTCCGAAAAATTCTCACCATTTCGATAGTGGATTTTTACAATTTCTATGCATTGTGCGGCCGTGTAAATCTCCATGACTTAACCTCAATGTTCACACATGACCACTGTTCAACAACAACGCTGTACGATTGACACAAAAAAAAATTACACTAAATTTAAAATAGGCGGTCTTAATGGGACACCCTTTATAAAACGAAGTCACAGAAATGTCCACCTTCTATTTCTGTGAACGAAGTTGAATATTTTAATGCATTTTAACCAAATTAAGTTGGCAGCAATTGCAATGTTGTCATGTTTAGATTAAAATTTTGCTTAATAAAATGACGCATAGAAAAAGAAATTGACGTTTTAGAATTTCAAAACTGTCAGTTGTGTTTTTGAATATTTCGTTTAATTCGTGTATAATTTCGTTTATTTTGTTTGTTGTTTGTGTTATTTTATATCGTTTAAGTTTTAATTGCCGTTTTTGTGTTTGTTATATATCGTTTTTTTGTTTTTCCCACAATGTGGATTGTGGTTTTTCCTATATTTCAAATGCCGAAGAATTTAAATAGTTGGAATCAAGAGTTGGTAGGTATCATCCTTAATAGGCTATTGTGAGGCAGAACGGGATAATAATGGACCTTTGTTACCTTTAACAGCTGTTAGAGAGGTAAATAGGATTATTATAATATATTAATTATATATTAAAATATATAACACAATATAATATGTTATGTTGGATACATAAATAATAATAATATATACAGGGTGTCTCACCAGCGATGGTACTTTAGACGTTTACGGAGAACGGCTAAGGATATCAATTTGAAATTTTTATAGCAATTATTGTACAATTTAATCTACCTTTTAAAATTATTTTGAATAAAATTTCTCTTCCGGTTTAACCGGAAGCGACATCAACTTTGTTATTTCCAATGGAACACCCTGTACATTTTTTTATTTTTAAATTCCTCATAAAATTCTTAATGAAATTGCTGTACCATTCCCTATACCTAAACTTAATAGTTTTCGAGTTAATAATTTTTTTCGTAAAATTTTGACAGTTGTACCTTATAACTTTTTTGATATTCGGTTTGCTGGTATGCTGTAAAGATTTTTGGAATCTTAAAACATTGTTTTAAAGATTCCATGTCTCAAATTTTCATATTTATGATCAAAAACCAGAGAAAAATCGTGGTAAATTTGGTTAACTTTAAACATTAATAACTTGTTTATTTTCAATGGAACGGTATGCATGTTTTTACATAATCAAATAGGAATAGTATATTCTGTAACAAGTTTGTCACACGAGCCGAAGGCGAGTGTGACGGTTTCACGAGAGCGGAATATGCAATTCCAAACGTGTTTCAGACTATACTTTTTCTACGCTTATAAAAAATACCACAGAAATAATTTAATTGGAAAAAAGTTAGGTTATCTTTTGACAGATGTTAGATTTTATGATGGTAGTAAATAAGATAATTTTTACTTACATAATTATGCAGAACCTAAATTAGGAAGTATAAAGAAGAAATGGACAAATTGTAAGGAATGACAAATAATTATAACTTAAGTTATTATTTGAATTTCAAATTTTGAATTAACTAATGACAGATGTAAACAATTAACCAGTGCTGCCATCTCTTTGGGACTAAGTCAAACCTAAATATTCTAATAGAATCCTACTAAATCGGCCAAACAGAATTACAACTAGCTTGTAAATAAGATATATTTTGAGTATTTTTGTTAACGCAAACTGTTTTAAATCCTATTGTATACTACCGATTAATATTTTCTACCGGGCCTTTCTGAAAAAACTAGATTTGGTAGGAAAACAAGTGAGTTATAAAATAAACATAGAGATGTCGCCCCCAGTGCTCATTCCATCATTAGAACCTGTGCGGAATAATTATTCTGTAACACTTTATGGAATATACGTAATTCCAGATTAAAAAGTCATATAAGAACTGTCAAATTCCGTAATAAGCGTAGAAAAAATGAATTACATTTCGATTGGTGTAACCATTCCCTATACCTAAATAGTAAGGTTTCGGAAATACAAGCAAATTTCTGTAACATAACCTAAGATTCTTTCAAGAATCTAATTTTCGCGGTTTTGAGGTTTTTTAAACGTTGGCAGGCGATTTGGTCGATTTGTGAAATCTGTCCTGATACAAGTGTACGTAAAATGTATTGTCATGGACAAAAACAACAATAATGATGAGTTAAAACTAACTACCTACCTATTGGAAAATCGTTCATTTTGACCATTTTAGTTGGGTTTTTTGCTCAATGGGGCGGGGGGGGGCCAATGGGGCGGGGTCGCTTGGGTTGTGTTGTTGAGTTTGGGTTGGTTTGGCTGCAGTAAAAGAGTCTCGATTTTATTAGTAAATTTTATTACATTTACATAATCAAATCAAATGACATAATCAAATAATAATCAAATCAAATGACACGACACCTAAAAAGTAAAATTAAATAAAATAATGCTGGCAGAATTATGTCCACTACACATGGGCTTTTTCTATTTTCGCCCTCCCCCCCTCAGTAGATGTCTAAAACCGCCCCTGGGCAAAGTTGGCAGCCTAAGGTTTAACCAAAAACCGAAAGGCTTTAATCTCTATTTATATATACGAAGTTAACGTGAGAATAAAATTAAAATTATTTTGACTTTAGCGTGAGAATAAAAATTAAATTGCGTTCACGTTAGCGTGAGAATAAGAATAAAATTGCGTTCATGCGTGCACGCTAGCGTGAGACTAGACACAGCGTTTTTTTTATTTCGTTTTGCCAAAATTAAAAAAAAATATTTTGTTTCATTAAAATTAGTTTTTGCAAATAATTATTTGAGCATAAATTATACACTCTAGCAGTAGTATTGTTAGCGTTCCTGCTGTGTTAATACCAATTGTAAATGTTGTACCTATAAATAATTAATGTAAATGTAAATTAAAATAACTTTATTGGAAAAAGAAAGATGTTATGTGTATACATATATGAGGAGTGATTTTTCAAAAGGCCTTATTTCCATTTTTACTTAAATGTAATTTTTTGAAAAATCCCAAAGGTATGGTTAAAAGGCGAAATATGACAGCAGGTCTGAAGTATTATTAAATATTCATCAGATTTTTTTTTTTAAATAATCTATACAGGTTATAGTCATATATATATATAGTCAATTGTTGCAAATGGAAATACGACCTTTTGAAAAATCACTTCTCATATAGGTATTATATAATACTAGGCAACACTGTAATTAATAAACCCCATTACAAAATATCCTACCGACTGCGCCATGAAGTAAATAATACCAGAGTAGGTTAAAGACTGATTTATTAAAATGACTAGCTTGAAGGTGTATGTAAGTATACCTACCTATGTAAGTATACCTACCACCCATGCTAGTCAAGATATATCTTGACTAGCATGGGTGGTAGGCAGTAGCGGCTGGTGGATTTTGGGTATACCAATATTTCAGCTATTACAGGGTTCGTAGCGACCGGGAAAACCGGGAAAAGTCAGGGAATATAAAATGAGTCTAAAAAGTCATGGAAAAGTCAGGAAATTTAAAGAAAAAACGAAAAGTCAGGGAATTATCTGTAAATAATACCAATACTTAAAATAATAATAATATAAAAGAAAATAATATTTACTTAATACCTACACAATCTATATTATGATTTAATATAAATGAAATGCTTGGGTAATTTTAATGTAACTACCTAATCGTGTAACTGTCAGTTTGTCTTTGACAAAAATCAAAGTAACATTACAATTATTGTAATGTTACTTAAGTCTTTCTCGTAATTGTGAAAAATTGTTTAATAACGGAAATCAAGGCTCTGGAAAACAAAAAACAAAAATTAAGTGAAGGAACGAACCATGAAGTGGACAGTATTAATAGACGTCTACAAATATTGTATTATTTTTGTATTTTGCTTTGTTTTTATTTACGAGAAATATGCTTTGTTATAACTGTTAAGTTAAATTTTAATAGTTATTTACGTGTCAAGCTTTGTAAATGAATCTTTACGGGCGAGCTGGGAGTTTGTGGGGTGAGCGATGCAGGAGCGAACCCCATAATTCAGTGAGCCTATACTGGACTCCACGACTCTATTGTCAGTTTACTGGCAACCCCCGGCGCTAGAGCTAAACTAGCGCAAGATGCGCTAGTTATTTATACCTCCTTGTTAATTTATACCTGACCTCCTTGTTATTTTCGAACGCCGCGGAGCATATACCTATAAACTTTATGTTGTAGTGTTCTAAAATCAATTGACCATATGCAAGGAATGCGGTCGATGTTGCCAGTGGTAAAAAAATAAATTTCCCTATTGGGAACATTCAATTATATTACGTTGGCTACACTGAAATTTTGAATTTCCCGCACAAACTGACATACATTCTAGTAGTTCCCAGAGATAAAGAAGGTAGTTCCAATGTTGTATAATAAATTAAGGTGCGAATTTCAAATGTGGGAATTATTATTATTTATTATTATAAAAAAAAAGATGAAAATTAATTTAGTTTGTGCGGGAAATTCAAATTTTCAACGTAGCCAACGTAATATAATTGAATGTTCCCAATAGGGAATTTTATTTTTTTACCATTGGGAACATTCAATTAAATTACGTTGGCTACACTGAAATTTTGAATTTTCCGCACAAACTGACATACATTCTAGGAGTTCCCAGAGATAAAGAAGGTAGTTCCAATGTTGTATAATAAATTAAGGTGCGAATTTCAAATGTGGGAATTATTATTATTTATTATTATTAAAAAAAAAGATGGAAATTAATTTAGTTTGTGCGGGAAATTCAAATTTTCAATGTAGCCAACGTAATATAATTGAATGTTCCCAATAGGGAAATTTATTTTTTTTACCATTGGCAACATCGATCGCATTCCTTGCATATGGTCAATTGGTTTTGCTTGTTATTTGACTGAATACATATAAATATTAAATTATTGAATTTCAACCCTTTAGTTATATGGTTTATTCAAGTTTTTGTGATAGATTTTGTTTTGTTTTTTAGAATTGATATTTTTTTAATAATTTATTATAATAAATTCTTTTATTTTAATATTTTTCGTTTTTGTTTTATTGAATTTTAAACAGTTGTTTGATGTACCCTATGCGCATAACGGGTAAAACTTATGGCGGGTTTACGAGTCACTCGCGTGCGTTTGAGGTTTGCGTGCGTTTCCTGGGCCTTCGCGTCAACGCGTTCTTCCTGACGCGACCCCATTTACGAGCTTCAAAGGCGCGCATTTGCTCACCTTCGAACGTCAGCTGGTTCCTCAGTGCGTGTGTTTTGATTTCGTCAGATGTCTCATACTTTGGGAAAATGGTCCCATTTTTAATTCGTCGAACCGCAATATTAATGAATTTAGCTCGTCTGCTAATTATGTTTTACACAACACTTCTCCCACGCAGGCTATAGCCGTATACGCGGCTGATGCCATTGGCTGGCCATGTCACGTGATATCGGCTTCAACGCGCGCGATCTTTTTACGGCGTAAAGTTTTTTCCCCGGATAAAAACCAAGACGCGTCAAAATGGCTGAGATTTGGCGCACGCGAGGTCATTTATAAACGATCCCATTAGTCACCATGAGTTAAATCAGTCGCGCGCGTTGGCTAGCTCGCGTAAACGCGACCTCCAAAAGCACGCGAGTGACTCGTAAACCCGCTTGGACAACCGAGAGTGCACTCTGGGCATATACTTGCTGTTTTCGAACAGCTGACAGTTGCATATATCTAGGCACAATCCACACAACAAGGTCTGTTCCATAGGTTTTTCTATGGTCTGTTCTTTAGCTTAAAAATTTAAACCAAAATCGGTTTGATACCGGCCGTTATCGTAGTTTAAATTCCCCGAAATTATAGTTATTATATTATAGTTTGTTTGTTCATAGGTTCTATGGTTTATTATAGAAACAAATTATGGAACAAATTATAACCTCTAATCTGTCAAAATAAAAAATATATATTTATGTATTTTACCAGTTAATTTAAACTTTTTTAAGGTTTTTACTTGCCCTTTTTTACTTTTTATACCAAGAGTTGTAAAAAACGTCCTAATATTTTAGAATTAGAATTTACTTACAGGTTAAACACAAGATTTGCACAATTGAGGTTCAAAAAGGTAGGTACTAGTTCAGTCAAACACAAATAAACAACTAAATAACTGGTTCAAACACCTAACAACGTTTATAAGTCTGTATTAAGGCAAATAAGGCACAAATCAAAATCTACCCGCTTAAAACGTAAACAAACAATATGGCGGCAAGTATTTTGTGATTTTCAGTCTGCGCGAACTGCTAAAGAACAGACCTTGTTGTGTGGATTGTGTATCTAGGTATATACCAGAGAATTCGAACGCGCAAGGTAAACTTGGAGTGTATCCAGAGTTTTCGAACGCCGGGTCTACAATTCGTCACCCTAATATAACAAGGTTCTATGTTTAAAAAAATGAAAAATATATGTCTATGTTTCAACAGGATTATACGTGGCCTACGCTTCACGTACCACTTAAAAATAATTCTATATAATGTATATTCTATGTATACATATATATAGAGTTCTTTTCAAGTTGTATGTCAATGGTGGATTACATAAAACCTTGTAGAAGCATAAACTCAAATTTTTCGGTTTTTTAACATACAACCTTGTTATATTAGGGTGACGAATTGTCGCAGGTCGCAGAACATAAGCTTGCGCAAAGCACCCAGCTGACAAAAGAACCTTGCTACGTCGCGGGGTGCTTTGCGCAAGCTTATGTTCTGCGATCGGACTCCTGCGACAATTGTAGACCCGGCTTTAGGACCTAACCGCGGTAAGTAGCCATGGCTACTTAAGTTAAACGGAATTTCGTGACAAATTCAATGGTGTTTTTTAAAATGTCCATTTTGGGCAAAGTGAGAACTAGTTCAAAACACTACAAAAACGATTAACCAATCCTACAAAAATCTAATATTTTTAATAAGTACCTATTAGATTTTTGTAGTATTGGTTAATCGTTTGTTTAAAAAATAAACAAAACAGTTTTTGCCAACCATGCAAGCTACTATAGTATTTTTGAGAAAAACCGAGAAAAACGTTAAATACGGTTTACCTCGAAAAATACTTGAAAAATATAATTTCTAAAGGAATAAATAATAAAAATTGATTATTTTAAATTTAATTGTGGTGTTATTATTTATTACCAAGAGTGTATAATGAAAATATCACAAATGTTTTATACAGAGTAAACAACAACATAAAAAAGTTGCAAAAAGCTGCATACAAGTGGTATATTTCTTTATAATTAGGAAAGCACTTTAATACTTTACAAATAAATTCTAAAGTTCATCATGTCCTGTAGTGTTTTTAATTTTGTCTGGAGGAAAAGCCCAAAAAGTAGAAGGAAACCCTTTTTGATCTCTTTCCCTTTTAACAAAGGCACTAAATGAAGATATGCAATTTCCTATAAAATGATTAGATCTGCCCAATATGGCCAAATCAATATGAGGTGTGCTATTTTTATTTGTTAATACTTTTACACCCATCCTTCTTAAACCATCCCTTAACTCAATCAGCAGGTGGTTGCTATCAGATGCCACAAATATAGATTTAATAGTTCTATCATTGTTATTATTAACAGAATTGTTAATAGATTTAATAACGCGTTTTAGTTGTCTAATAATTGTTTCCTTTGAAGGCAAGCACATATCAGTGGTTGCCTTTCCTCGTTCATTTCTATAGCCTACACATTGAGCAGCAGAAAATAAATTTGGGCTCTCTGGTATATGCTCACAAGCTCTGACCCAATCGTAAGTGGATACCAATAAAAGCTCCTTTGGGCAAATGAGTTTTTATAAATTTATCAGTCTCATTCTCAATATGTTCAGACCACTGCAGGTATTTATGTAAATTCTTGTTTTCTGCTTGTACAGGAAAACTTGCTGGAGCACCTAAAATAAAATGAATATAGCTTCAACATAATTTAAAAATAAATCATAGTTTCCCAAAAAATTTTACTGTAGCTAAATTTTTGAAAAAATCAGACAAAATTTTAAATAATATATACCATGTTTCTAAAAAAAGTTGTACATTTTGAAATCATTACTTGTTTAGGGGGAGGTGGTATACCATTTGTGGTGGGGTTTAGATTGTGCAATAAATAAAAAAATTACTTGTAAAAAAACTGTATTTTTAAATAACCCCCTACACATCAAAAAATTCCTATGTAATGTTTGCAAAAGTTTTCAAATAAGCACAATTAATGAGTGATGATGGTATGATATTAGTGTGCCATTATTGGGATTATTGTTTATTTAAAATTTTGTTAGAAATTAAGAAAAACCCTAAAAATGGACCTGTTTCTAGTAGTGATATAAAAAGTTAAAGTTTTAAAATTAAGTATTAATTAAGATTAAATCAAGCTTAAATACCTGTAAATGCCATTACAGGCCACTCTTGAGGTGGATATCTGTTTTTCCACTGCTTTGCCATATGCTCATTGTGTACATCATAATGTAAGGGACTATAAAACTCATCGTTACTAAAATCCACATTAAATGTATCCCAAAAAGGACCAAAAGGATTACCATTTTTAGCATTGCAGGAATTGTTTGTGCCTATAATATAAAAAATTTGGTTAATTTTCATCATATAAAACAAAATTGTTGGCTCACCTCTTTTCATATAGCAAAATGATGTTCGGTTACCTGCAGGCCATTCATAAGGAGCCACATCTTTCATAAACTCCTCCATTGTTATAACCTTATGATATTCTCTTAATGGCTGGACTTTAAAATACTTATCAAAAGGCACTTGTATAGACTTTGGTTCGCCATATCGATATTCTACCCAAGGGGGTAACACAAGCGTTTTATTTAAACCTTGTGCAAATCCAAGTGCACCCAAAAAATGATCTGCTTGGTTACCAAATCTTCCTAAAATATATTAAATGTAAAATTAATTTCAAATTGCTGTTATAAATACTTACCCATGCAAGGACAATACAATATGTATCCCAAAGGATCAAAATCAACTGTTGAACACAATTTTATAAAGAAAAAGATTAATAAACTGAAATAGACTAGCATATTTTATACTACAAAAATATAGTTTAATTCATGCAGTTCAATATTATGAACTTATAATTAGTATAAATGACTTGTTTAAAAATTATCTAAGGTTAGAATTTTGATGTTTAAAAAATACCCGACTACCAACAAACACAGATTATAAAGGTTACCAACAAAAATTAAGAAGTACCAATTGACCATATATGCAAGGAATGCGGTCGATGGCAATTGCCAATGGTAAAAAAATAAAATTCCCTATTGGGAACATTCAATTATATTACGTTGGCTACACTGAAATTTTGAATTTCCCGCACAAACTGACACAGTGTATTTTTTGAATGTGTGTGATTGCGTCATCAATTGGATCGTATGAATTAAACCGAAACTAAATTTAGAGTCAGTAGCGTATCATTTTGAAGGGGTCTAAGCATTTATTGTGGGTGTATTTTTGGTTGCCTAATGTCGCCTCATAGTTACGCAACTCAGTTTACACCCAATTAAACAATAATTCTAATGATTAGTTCGAATTTATTTTAACTTTATTAATGTAAATTATGCAAGTTTTATAAACGAATAACAATAAACATACACAATTTTTGTACAATATATTATAAGTTAATTAACACAAAACATTTATTAAAAAAATAAAATGTTTTGGAGAACGAAAACAAAATTACTTCTCCGAGGTGGATAACTAGTTCTGGCACGTCATCGACCATCCTTGTCTTTTGGAACCAATCGTCAATTAATTTGCAAACCAACATGTTGGTGTGCCTCACTACTGAACACCAACGTTCTGGCGTGCATTGGTTCAGTGCTTGGCCCCACATTGCCAGCACTTTATTGTCGCCATAGCCGTCTTCCCCCATGTGGGAATCATAATATGTTTTAACCTAAAACAGAAGAACAGCAATTCCGCTTTAAATATACCTTTGATAAACTGAACATTATGTTCTGTTGGCCACTGTTCTATTTGCTGGTTCGCTGTGGTAAGGAGCGTTGTCCATCACAATCAGTGAAGGTTCCTTCAAATTTGGCACCAACTTTTCAGCTACCCACCTTTCGAATAATTCACCGTTCATGTCCCCGTGGTAATCTGCCAGCTTCGATTTAGTCCCAAAAATGAGGGAGACGTTATCAACAAAACCACCCTCATGGAGTATAATAAATCGCTTTCCCTCACTTGCACTTGGCCGGCGCACCCCCTTCGCTGTTTCATCCTGCCATGTACGTTTACATGAGCCTCTTGAAAAAATCCAAGTCTCATCTAAAAACACAACTTGGCGTTTAAATTTGGAGTTAGCGTTCAGGGTGTACTGCCGTAGAACTTCTGCTTATGTCAAAAATTTCCTTTAATTTGAGCTGCTCATTAAGAGTATTGAGGGTTAAGTGCTTTCCTACAAATGAAACACATCAATGCAGAACCACTATTGTTGATTATTGTGACCTAAATAACTATAAACCAACCTGCGGCATACATGTCATAAATTGTCTTCCTTATTTCCATTTTTTATATTTCCATATTTAGCATGCGATTTTACTATTGCACATGTCTTTGACCCTCAGTAGAAACAAGTAGAAATAAGCCTAACATAGCTTACCTCTTGGACACAGTTTAGTGGGAGCAGGGGACCCCCATGCTCCAATTCCCTTTGAAAGTATTGAACTAAATTAATAATAAAACGTTTTTGATTATCGTCCAAACGTTTGCAAGACATTTTTTAAAACTTGTCAAACTTCCAAAATCTGTTCTTTAATGCCAAATTACTGTATAAACGCCACTGACTAACCTTCAAATTTTGATAAATTTCGGCTCAATGCCACAACAAACTATACGCACTGTGTCCTTTTTCAGCACAAGCCGCGTGAGCGCGACATCGTATTCACGTTTGTCGTAAATTACGTTTAATTGTGTCGCCATCTGCTGGTTTAGCGGATCCCGATACGTTTTAGAATTTTAGATGAACTTTTACAAAGAAAAAAAGACAGCTACACATTTAAATGTCTTTGTTTGGTTCAGCAATTGATGACGCAATCACACACATTCAAAAAATACACTGTACATTCTAGTAGTTCCCAGAGATAAATGTTGTATAATAAATTAAGGTGCGAATTTCAAATGTGGGATTTATTATTATTTATAATTATTAAAAAAAAAAGATGGAAATTAATTTAGTTTGTGCGGGAAATTTAAATTTTCAATGTAGCCAACGTAATATAATTGAATGTTCCCAATAGGGAATTTTATTTTTTTACCATTGGCAACATCGACCATATGCAAGGAATGCGGTCGATGTTGCCAATGGTAAAAAAATAAAATTCCCTATTGGGAACATTCAATTATATTACGTTGGCTACATTGAAGATTTGAATTTCCCGCACAAACTAAATTAATTTCCATCTTTTTTTTAATAATAATAAATAATAATAATTCCCACATTTGAAATTGGCACCTTAATTTATTTTACAACATTGGAACTACCTTCTTTATCTCTGGGAACTACTAGAATGTATGTCAGTTTGTGCGGGAAATTCAAAATTTCAGTGTAGCCAACGTAATATAATTGAATGCTCCCAATAGGGAATTTTATTTTTTTACCATTGGCAACATCGACCGCATTCCTTGCATATGGTCAATTTCCCTAATGTTCTGTGCAATTTCCCAAGGGTTTCAAGAAATTTAAAAAAACTACTTCTATTATTAATAAAATTCATTATCATTCAAATTAAGGCTGAGAATCGATTACGAATAATTCGAATATTCGAATAGAGGTGGAAATCGATTATAAATTATTCGAATAGGTAGGTAGGTACTCGAATATTTAAATAGGTACTCAAATATAAAAATAATTTTTATTAAAAAAAATTAAGAGCTCTCATAAAAAATTAGGTGACTTTCGAATTTTGAAAATTATAAAAAATAATCAAATTCAAATTTAAAATAATAATTTTTTCGCCTATAAATTTTTGTACACAAAAAGTTTTTCCAAGTTTTCAATCAGCTGATCGGGCGCGGTTGTCAATATGATGCTAAAATCCAAAGAACTTTTTTGGCTAAAAATCGTTAAGTGAAGAAATTCTAGTTCGATTTTATCCTTCATGAAGGATAAAATCGAACTAGAATTGCAACGGCTGTACATTGCTCCATGAAAAAGTCTGAAAATAGTTGACTTTGACCCAGGAAGGATAAAATGGGGTTTCCGGTATAGAAATATACCGGTATTTCTCGACAATATCGCAAGCTTTGACCTTTCAGCGAGGTGTTTTGTGATTTGTGCAATCGATTTAGTGGATGTTTTAAGCAGGGCCGAGCCGTGCCGGGGGTGCAAGGGGTGCATGGCACCCGGGCGGCACTAACACAGGGCGGCAAAATATCATCATATTATCAAGAATAAAAAAGTCACCTTGCAATATGCAAAAAACTTTCTAAAAATCACTTGCGTTTTATTGATGTTGGCGTTTCAAGGAATCATCGTTTTTATTCTACACATAAAAACAATGCCAAAATTGTGTTGTCAGGCGGCAATGATAAAAAAGACATAACCGAACACGCGATAGCCACAAAAAATGATGATGACAATTTTCTTAAAGCCCGGTTTATAGATTGCCGCCCACCCGCTTTGCTTTCCCTCCGTCCGCTTCGAGTTCGTCAAGTTTCATGTTTTACGGAAGTGGGCTTACGGGAAACCAATCAAATCGCGCGCTGTGTACCACGTGATATTGTTTACAAGCTAAACTGTTAAGTTAAAGTTCCGATTTGACGGCTGCGTATTTCAGCAATTTTTAGTTTTTCAATTAACATAAGGCAAATAGGATAATAATTAATAGGATGCAAACATAGTAGTTTCTTTTGCCTTTTAATGCGTTTAAAATAAAAACTAGTTAATGATTTAAAAGGCATCTTTCCGAATTTATTTGTAGCTTTAAGAATATTTTTGACTATGCCAGTTACTGTTGCCTATGGAAAGCGGTCATTTTCGAAATTAAAACTAATTAAGACCTATTTAAGATCCAATATGAGTCAATTCAGGCTTTCAAATTTAGCAATTATAAGTATTGAAGAAGATATTTCTAACAACTTGGATGTGGGCGACTTGATTAGGGAATTTGCTATTAAAAAGCGAGAAAAGTAGATTTTAGTTTTTTAGTTTAGTTTAATTATTTTTGTTTTTTTTTCCTGAATGTATTTTTATTTTATTCTTTTATGTATTTGTTAATAAATACTTTGTTATTTTACTATAAAATTTGTTATATGTTTATTGAGAATGATAAATTATGAACTCCTTCCCTACCGACAACCTAATTTTTTACATTAATGGGGGCGGCAAATTTAATTCTTGCACCCGGGCGGCAGATACCCTAGGCTCGGCCCTGGTTTTAAGATTTAAAATTCCACGTGTATCTACTGGTGACTGGTTATATGTGCACTTTAAACCGTAAGATCCCAGACAGCATCCAATTCAGAAAGATTTCTGTACGAAGTCTGTTCAAAAACATCTTACTGAGGTCACAATATGACATCTTGGAGAAATCATTTTTAGGAGCTCAAGATTAAGAGTTCTTGATGAATTCATAAATGAGAAGTCAATTTTTTAACATCTTAAAGTATCTTTTTTTCTGACCTCTTATTCGAATCAAAATTAGAAGCTACTAAGGGTATCATAAATAAGACTTCAGTTATATGATATCTAACAGTATTCTCTTTTCTTACTTCTTACTGAAATCATATTATTAACTCTTTAAGACGTCAACATGGAGACGTCACTTTTATGACATTTTAATGCGATTACTTTCTTCTCACCGCTGTAACTGCTTGTGTTTGATATAAGAAGCGGCGAAGTAGAATTTAGAGCGTGCTTCATACCAAACGGTCTTAGACCTATAGGTAAACGGCTACCCGATACTGACGAGCTCCAAAAGAGCGAAACAGGCCGTCTATCGGTGCCGGTGAAGTGAGACGAAGTAATCGCAATTCCTAAAATAAGCGAATACGAGCAAATTATTAAAGTGATTTTAATAAAATCAATTTAATAAAATAAACTTGACATGTCAAAATAAGCAACGATCCCGTATGTAATTTTTTCATCAGTACCCTAGTAGTACTTCTATATCCAAAACGGTCTTTTTATAAGTTTATACAGTAGGACTCCTTAAAATAATTAATTGCAAAGTCAAAGAAAAGGGTTCCTCAAGAGTTCTTTTTTGAGAAGTCTTGATTAAGTCATTAGGTGGCGCATTCGAAGTCTTAAGAACTTCTTAAAAACTTCTTTCTGATGTTGTATTTGACGTCCAAATCATAAAGTAGAGCTTATGCTAAGGTGACCAACCGTTCTGATTTAACCAGAACTATACTGTTTTTGAGAACCATGTTCTGGTTGTAAATTAAGTAAAGTAAAAGTTCTGTTTTTCAAAAGCTTTTCTGTTTTTTTCTGTTTTTATACCTACATATACCTACAATACTAATTAAGCCATAAACATAAAATTATATTTTCCACTTTTCCAGATTTTTCGCAGAATCGTGCAACCCTCAGGGTGGAAACCTGCTCGTCCTACTCCCACTAAATACACGCACTTGGCTCTCCCCAAACGAACTAATAATTCGGAACAGTTCCGAATTCCGACGGAACTATTTTAGTATTGCGCATGTCCCTGAAGTCAGCGCGTTTTATTGTAATATCTATTGTTTTTTATATTTCAAACTCTCAATGATATGCCTCTGCAAAGAGGAAAATGCATCTTAAATGCAGAAATGCAAAAGAATTACCCATATTGTTGTGTTTATCTTGAACAAATAGTCCTGTAGAGAAAGTTTTTTCCAATATGAACAACTTTTGGACAAAAGACAAATCACAATTGCATATGGGTCAGAATTTCTCAAACGGGCCACCTGAATTAGGTCAAAATTAGTTTTTGTTTGTAGATACATTTTTTCGATAGTATTTTACATCACTAACACAAATCCTAAAGGATTTTGTAAAAAAAAAATTTTCAATTGACATATTCATGATATTAAAAGTCAAAGTTTTTAATAATTAAAAAATAAAAAAATTCATTATGGCTGAACTAATTATCCGATTCCAACGATATAACTAGCGTTGGAATCTTGTTTTGACATAGATTCTTTGTTATTTTTTTCAATTGTCCTATTTTCATTTAGGTCGATTTTTTTTTGTTTTTTTTATACCAAATTCGGAAATAATTGCCTTCTGCGCCAGCTATCGACTCGAGAAAAAAAACACATATACTCCAATCATTTCTCGAAATTATGCTGCTGAGAAAAAAAATGGCCCGCAGGTTGACAAAAAGTTATTCGTCCTTTTGTGGCCGCGCGCGGTGTCAGCTCACGCTCCGAACCGTGTACGCTGTACGCGCTTGTGACGCGACGTCTTACGGTGGTCTGGAACCTGCGGGCCATTTTTTTTCTCAGCAGCATAATTTCGAAAAATGATTGGAGTATATGTGTTTTTTTTTTCGAGTCGATAGCTGGCGCAGAAGCCAATTATTTCCGAATTTGTTATAAAAAAAACAAAAAAAAATCGACCTAAATGAAAATTGTACAATTGAAAAAAATAACAAAGAATCTATATCAAAACAAGATTCCAACGCTAGTTAAATCGTTGGAATCGGATAATTAGTTTAGCCATAATGATTTTTTTTTATTTTTTAATTACTAAAAACTTTTACTTTTAATATCATGAATATGTCAATTGAAAATTTTTTTTTTACAAAATCCTTTAGGATTTGTGTTAGTGATGTAAAATACTATCGAAAAAATGTATCTACAATCAAAAACTAATTTTGACCTAATTCAGGTGGCCCGTTTGAGAAATTCTGACCCATATTGAAACACTAAAATCATTATTAATTGTTAAAACTAATTTTGATCAAACATGCTTAAAAAAAATTAAGTACTAATAAAAAAATTCACTTCCAAGAAAAATATAGTTTTAAAAAATCTTAATTTGTAATAATATTATGTTAATAAAAATACATGTAAACATTTTATAAAAAATGCAGATTTTTTATTAGAGTTCTGGTTTTTCTTTCAGGAGAGTTGGTCACCTTAGCTTATGCAGACTTAATTAAGACGTCATATTGCTGTCTGGGATGGGTTTGCTACGAATTTTCATCTGTCCAAAGTCACCTCACATACGGGGAGATATCTCTTTGCGTTTTCAAAAGTCAACACTATTACCTGAACCTTGAAATTAAATATAATTAGGTACCTACATTTTTATGAGACCCAGGCAAAAAAATTGTCCAATCATTGGACAATTTTTTTGCCTGGGTCTCATAAAAATGTAGGTACCTTACAGTGTAAAGCTGCTTAAATACAGACTGATTGCAGCCTATAACCCCCCCTCTATTAAATTCTCTTTCAACGACTTGGTGAGTTTAACGGAGCACAGCGCCCACACAATCCTTATTGGAGATTTAAACGCCACGAATAGCATGTGGAACTGTCGGAGAGAAAATGAGAATGGATGCATTCTGTAAAATTTTGTGTTGAACACTCAGTTCAACATAGGATTTACAGATGAACCGACTCATTATCCCCCCAATGACCATAAACTCAGGCGGTCAGGAGTATGTCACAGATTCGGAGAAGGCAGATATCTTGTCTCGTCACTTTGCAAACGTTCATCAAACTGACGTCACCCATATGACACCGGAACAAACCGAAATACAAGGATCCGCGGAAACACTAAAATCTGCACCACGGACGAATTTGGTTCAAGTTGAAGATCTTATCAATCCGACCGAACTGAAGGGTATCTTGCGAAAGCTACCCAACGGTAATGCCCCCGGAGCTGATGGGATCGACAACATTCTTTTAAAGAACTTGCCAAGAAAAGCTGTTGTGCAATTCATGTACATAATTAACGCCGTCATCCGTTTGCAACATTTTCCTGCTATGTGGAAACAAGCGCTCGTTGTTCCCATAGCAAAACCTGGTAAGAATCCTTCTTCCCCCATTTACTATCGCCCCATTAGTCTCCTCAGCTCTATGTCTAAGGTTATAGAGAAAGCTATTTTGATGATCCTTGATCGTCACGACCGCAATCTTCGAATAACGCCTCTCGAGCAGTTTGGTTTTAAGCGAGGTTTGAGTACCGTACATCAAGCTGCGCGAATAGTCCACGATGTCAAGAATGGCTTTAACGATGGTAAAAACACCGTTATGGCACTTCTTGACATCGAAAAGGCGTTCGACACGTTTTGGCTGGACGGACTCATACATACACAGCAAACGAAAAATTATAGAGGTGTATAGGATGACGCCACGTTTGAATATCGTTTTCTAAATCTCCCTACGGTATAGAGTTGTATTCGTCAGTCGAGCGTTTCAATAGACCTATCCCATAAAACAGACTTTTGGATAGCGCGTGCCTGAAGAAGAGTGGTATCTCTTTCTCTTTTATATAATTAAAAAAAGACGACGTGCCTTTTCACGCACGCGCTATCCAAAAGTCCGTTTTATGGGATAGGTCTATACTCTCCACAGTATAGAGGTCGTAATTTCACTTTTGAACTAGTATTATAAATAATAAAAATATAAAAATTATTTTATGCTTAAAAAAACTATATACGACATGATTGTGATGTTTTTCATTTTATTAATTAATTAAGCCTTGTTGAATATTTTTCCTAAAGGAATAATTGCCAATGGGCCATTAATTCATTTGTTCGTAGACATATACTTACCACACATATACAGATCATTTTGGATTCAGGCTGTTTCCTTTTCGTGGGGTTAAAGTAGGAGCTAGCTACTTACGCAGTTTTACACATGCGTGGGGCGGTGTTGTCAGATGTAATTATATTCTAATATTATTTTCGTTATTATAAAGCTTATAAAAATATTTTATATTGCATAATTTATAAAGAATTAATAAATTATGTTTTTAAGTATTAATAATAAAAAGAAGTATTATTTTTTCAATTTTATAAAAATGTTTTTAGCATTAGAAATTTGGCTACGTCTTATTTTATTACCCAAGGACTTATTGCCAAGGAGATTATAATCGAACATTTTGGTCACAGTACAAACCATTTTTGGTTTATTGTTTACAGCAAAACAGTTCGCATTTTAAAACTAGTTTTCTAATATTTTTTTAATATAACCTAAATTCTTAAACTGACATTTGGATTTATTCATAACCAACAAACATAATTGATTTTTTAATCTCCCACTTTTGAACTGCACGTGCGCAAAAGGTAGAGAGTAGCCATCCTCCCCTTAAAAACGGGAACAAGGTCATCTATTTAAAATATAGGGAATAAGCGGTATATGTGTGGTAAGTATATGTTCGTAGATGCTACAATAACCTGCACTGGTGTGTAATTTTTCATCAACCAGATTTAAATATTACAAAACTAACATATACCAGTGGAGATAGTGCAGGCTCTACCAACAGACCTAATTACTAAATTATTAAAGTTTAATAGCATATCGATCATTTTTTCAACATAACCTCTGAAATTTTTAATACAAATATAGGTACTTTATATAATACATAAATATACTTAACATTATATCATCTGTGCTTTACATACCTGAGTTGTTACGGTAACTAAAAATCAGACAAAGGAACCAAAGAAAGGAACTATTTTCAACAAAATCATATGCAGAAAGAAGAAAATTCAAACTACTTGCATCCATCAAAAGATCAAAACTTCTTGCAATATTACACCCTCTTTTTATACTCTCAGAAATATTGACTAGAACAGTATTAGAGAGACTCCAGTTTCTATAACTTGGTAGAGTAAAGAGAAGTCGAAACCGTTGCGATATTGCATTGGGCTGTTTTTGTATAATTCTCGGGGACATTAACGAAAATCATTGCCAGTAAAATTCGAAAAGCTTGAGTTTCTATGTCTCTGAGGAGAATAGGAATCCGAAGTTGCTGCACCATTGGACTGAACCCTTTTTTAATAATTTCTAGAGACATAAATGACTGCACCATTCGACAGGGTCGAGTTTCTACTCCTCTGTTGAATATAGAAAATCAAAATAATGTATCTTGTAAGACACCATTGAGTTTGATTTTAAATATAGTCGTGCATAGGTATAGAGCCGAAAAATATAAAAACAAAGCACGATTCAATACAGTTATGATAAAACTTTAAGATTTGATATTCAAACGCGGAGTAATCCTATACACTTCTATAATTTTCCGTTTGCTGTGTAGGCCTCTACCTTCCAAATTCCCCCCTAAACCATCAATTTGTTAATTTCCTACCTTTACGGCAGATCTTTTCAGACTGTCGTAAACGGTTCAAAATCGTCGGTTCAGCGTATGGGCGCAGGTGTTCCGCAGGATACGCCACAGGCTAATCTTGGTTTATACGCTGACGACATCACCCTCTACTCGATATCATTTAGTTCTTCAGTTGCCTATGAGCAACTGAAGATATTCATTGTTCGTACTCATGTGCCGTACCTTCAGAAATGGACGGTAAAGATCAACTCGGGCAAAACCGAGTTGATCAACTTCACGGTCAAGTTTACGAACAATAAAATCTTTTCACCACTATCTATAGAGAATCATACTGCAGTTTCTAGGCGCTCTGTAAAATGCCTCGGTATTATCTTGGACAGAAGACTGAGGTTCGTCCCCCACATTACTTCTCAAGTCCAGACTTTCTCAAGCTCTTAAAGCAATTTACCCCCTCATCATCAAAAACTCTCCGCTGTCAATCGAAAACAAAATTACACTATACAAATCCTGCATCAGACCGGTAATCACCTATGGTTGCCCGGTATGGTGCAGCGCATCTAACACTCAATACATAGCTTTGCAGCGACTGCAAAATAAAGCACTTCGGCTCATCACCAACTCGGGCAGATATACCCCTATTGACGACATGCACGAAACAGCAAGCCTGCCTTTTTTAAAACAGTATGTCATGGATCAGGCAAATAAATTTTACACCAAGAAAATACACCGTCACCCGTTAACACGCCATATAACCACGCTCAGACAACACCACAATGCGCGCTATAAACATGGCCTGATCTATGGCAGATTGCCGATATTTCGGGACCCCCCGGTGCATCACTGACAGCGCGGTAGCTTAACCTTCAGAACAATACGCGAAGTGGGAGATGTCTGATGATTTAGGGCTTTAGGGTTCTCGACCTTCAAGACATCTCCAACCAGACTTTCAACATCCCCTTCAAATCCAAACGTAGTACCAAACCCATGGTGCTGCAGGTCTCTTTCTTCACTCTTTCTCTATCTTTTGTTTATTTTTCCAAATTTTTCAAGGGGGTTTTTTGATTTATTTTTCCCTCGAAAACATTCTTTTAAATTCCTGAAACTTCAACATTCTTATTCTGTCAATTTTTCAAGACTTCTTTCTCTCTACCCGGATCAAGCTGGCCTCACATTCGCTCTGCGATAAAAGGCCAGATAAGCTCCATGTCAATAAAAAGAGCTTCGTACAAGGGACAAAGACTGTCGGGAGACTGCTCTGCTACCACCCGTACCACGCATCTCCAACGCGGTTAAGAGGTGGAACCACACTTCCACGCGCCTCTTTACAGCCAACCCCATCACCACATTGCGGCCTGTACTTATTTACTCTTTATATTTTGTAATTATTTAATTGGAAAATAAATTGATTTTGATTTGCGGACTACAAGCCGAGAGGTCGTGGGTTCAAATCCCACTAGGGGTATGACTGTTTATTTGTGTTTGTTAGTGTGTACTCATGTAATTAGGCCTGGTATCTGTTGAAAGCACATTAAAATAATAAAAAGTAATTAATGAAATGGTACATAAAACTAATTTGTATGCGCAAACGAAAATAAATTCTTATTGGGATTACACATGGCGATGGGAAGCCTAAGGTTCCCCAGAATTTCTATGTATTGGTAGAAATTCCTAGGTTTAACTGTATTTTTAGAAACCATGCCCCGCAACAGATTTTACAAACTGCGAACTAATCTTCACCTGGTCAACAATTTAGACAGAGATCCAGACAAAAAAGACAAGAAGTTCTTCAAAGTCAGACCAATTTTTGACGCAGTTTGAAAACATCTTGAACTTAAAAGAAAACAAAAACTTTGCGTTGATGAACAAATTAAAGGCCAGTTGAATGTGAATGTGATAGTGGAATTATTTACGATTTTATAATATATCAAGGAGGGACCACTGAGATTAAAGATGACTTACAAACCAGATTAAAGCCCGCTGCACAATAGCCCGGTAACGGGAACGGGAATCCTAACAATAAAGGTGGGAGAGATGAACCACTGTTGATAGATAGGGTTCGCTGAGTCTCTCCCACCTTTACCGTTTAGTTTCCCGTTCCCGTTCCCGTTTCCGGGCTGTTGTGCAGCGGGCTTTAGACAAGGTTCGGCTATTGTAATCCATTTGAGTCGAACGATCACTAATCCAAATAGTGAAATATATTTTGACAATTTCTTTACATCGTACAATTTGCTCAGATATTTAAAGTTAAGAAAAATTAAAGCTTGGAAAACAGTCCGAATGAAGCGATTCAGTAATTATCCGTTCAGTTCGGACAAAAACCTTATGAAGGAGCAAAGAGGACACTCAGAGGAGCTGTTCAGCAAAGACCATGACGAGTGCTCACTAAATGGGTCGATAACAATGTGGTAAATAAGGCATCAAAATTTTTTGGAAAAGGAGTTACTGATAAAGCCAAAAGATGGGACAAACAGACCAAAGAATACGTGGAATGCTTCAATGGGAGGAGTTGACAAACTGGATTTCCTTATAAAAATGTATGGAATTTTTATAAGACCACGAAAATCGACACACCGTTTGATCTTCCATGCTATTGATATGGTCATCTGTAACATTTGGCTTGAATAAAAACTGTAAAAGAATTAATATAAAAAAAATACAACTTGCAAGTTGTACTCATGATATATTTATTGCATTTCAAACTGGAAATTGGTAATAATTTAGTAAAGTAAGGAAAGCCAAGCGACAAAAGAAAACTAGGACGAAAAACTTTGGAAAAACTAAGAGAACACCGGGAAAAAAACTAGAACGAATCACGACCTTCATCAGGAATTAGACTAGATGCAATAGACATTTGCCAATTCATAATGATTTTGTCGTTTTTTTTCACCTCTTCGCAAATATTTCACACAAAACTGTGCATTTTATGATAAATTACTACTAGTTTCATTTTTGAAGTCGCAATAGGAAAATATTTCGACAGTTTTTAATGGCCATCATCAAATTTTAAAATTGAATGAGATAGCAACTTTGTAAAAAAAAGCGTTAATCGTCATAGTTAGGGAGCTGGTGGCAATTTCGGTATATGATTTGCTCGTCGTTGGGAATGATATGTTATAGAGTTTTGATGCTTGTGAACTGAGTAAATAAGGTGGCAGGCTCAGGTGTCGCTGCTTTTTTTTAAGTAATTTTTAAAATTGTAAAAAATAAAACCTAACCTAAGTCATTTGGTCGTGTTTGGCATTTAGGTTTTATATTATATTGACCATATTGATACTAAAATAACATTTGCCAGACGTATAGGACGCTGCGTTTTTTTTTTAATAATTTTAAATATGTAAAAAACAAATGCTCTATTAAGTGATTTGCTCGTCTTTATTTTATTTTTTTAATTGTTCATTTGTGTCCCCTAAATAAAAAAAAATAATGCCAGACATGTATGTCTCTACTTTTTGCAGCAAATAATTTTTAAAATTGTAAATAATAATAATAATAATTCTTTTTATAAAATATCTACAAAGTATTTAAATACAAAGAAATATAAGTAAAAAGCGTAAAAAACCTAGCCTAAGTCATTTTCCTCGTGTCTGCCATTTAGGTTTTATGTTAAATTGGCTATATAGATACTAAAAAAACATTTTGAGGAGTAAAGGAAAAAACGTGCAAAGTCAAAAAACTTAAATTTTTAGAAGAGCAATTTTAAACTTGAATACTGTGTAATCTCTGGGTCCTTTTAAAAAACTAACTGCTTTTAGGAACTCTATTAAAACAACATTATGGTAAACAGTAATGTTAAGTGTAAAAAAAATAATACCATTATCTTTGCTTTTTTAGCTACCATACCAAAAAATATCCAAAATATTCCCTGTAGTCTTCAATTGTTAATTTGTAAAAAACAAATGTTCTATTAAATGATATGTCTTATTTTTTAATTGTTAATTTTTGTCACCCAAATAAGATAAAAATAATGCCAGACGTGTAGGTATGTACATATGCTTTTTGCAGAAAAATATTTTAAATTGCTCATGTTTGTCCCCTTAAATTAACATATATATATATATGTTATGTTATCTATAGATACCAAAAAACATTTGCCAGACGTCTAGGACGCTGCGTTTTTCTTTAATAATTGATGATTTATAAAAAACAAATGCTCGTCTTTGTCTTATTTTTTTATTTATTTATTTTTGTACCCTAAACCCTACACTGAGAAAAAAATGGGACAAATAAACTGTGTAGCTAATACTTTTATTAATAGTGAATATATTGTTTATTACCTCTAAATAGTCGAAATAATAACGATAAATATACTTTAGTAAAACTTTATGTGTCGGGAATAAAAATATATTTAGGATAAACTGTACCCTTGTCCCATATTTAAATATTTTTTTTTATTTGGGAGCAATAAGCTTTTTTTTCAGTGTATGACTCTATAATTTAAGATGTGAATATTAAGTCACATAATTTATTTAATCCCTAAATTTGGGGTAAATGAGATAGTATAAAAAATAGGCCAGTAATTAGGGATTTAAAAATTAAAAAGTACAAAAAAATTGCGAGAATTTTTTAAATTTTGAGACAATATTTGAGAAGGGATAAAAGTCTAGTTTTGCATCCTATTCGACCCCCCGGAAAATTTAAAGAAAAAAGAAGAATTATGCCAATTTAAAAAATATGTTTATAATAATTATTGTAATTAATTATACACTTTTTATCAAGTTTGCACCCTGCCACGATTAGCAAAACTTAGCAAGTAATTGCTTCCTTTATTTTAATATATTTTGTTAAAAAGGGTCAAGTTGTATATTTTTTTTCAGAACGGAAGATTGTTTCACAATTATTTTGTGTTATGTTAATAAACAAATTTTTTTATGTTCGGGTGCAAACTTGATATAAAATGTCTAATAATTATTATTACTAAAATACTCTATAAAGTTTGCATACATTTTTTCAAGTTTGCGTATTTTCTTTTAAGTATTAATAATTTTTACTAAGTTAACAATAATTTGGTCAACGGAAAAGGGTGCAAAACCGGATTTATCATTCTTATATCTTCTCCAATGTTATCTTAAAATTTAAAAACTTTCGCACTTTATTAGACCTTTTAACAATAATTTTTTTTAATTTCAATTAACATAATATAAAAATAACATACGGGGGTTACCAAACTTGGGGGGTTAAAAGATCATATGACCTCATGAACTCATTTCAAATTTCAAGGTTATATTTAAAAAAAAATGCCTGTATTTAATTGCCCATAATAGGTAAAAAAAAATAAAATAATAAGTAATAAAAAAAATATGTTTGACCTCTGACCCCATACGGAAGTGTAACTGAGGGTCACCAAACTTGGAGAATCGAAAGATTACATGATTTTATGACCTTACAAATTTTAACGTTATAAGTAAAGAAAAACCGCTTGTAATAGCCTTTTCTCAAAATACCTACCCTAACATAAAAGCGTTCTGGCTATAAAAAATCAGCAATACTCATGTCTGGCATAGTTATATTCACAGTTCTGACATACAACAGAATAATTTAACCAAGAGCCAGACACGAGCAAATAACTTAATATTAATTTTTTTTTACAATTTTGAAAATTCTTCGTTCATTATCGCAGTAAACATTAAATGGCAGACTTTTATTTTTTGCTTTTTTATGACCCATTTAAAATTTTGTATAAATTTTATTGACGAGCAAATCATTTAAATTTTAATATATCATAATTAAAAAAAAAATAATTAAATACTCATTAATGCAGAAATGTACACGTCTGGCGATGATATTTATCTGAAAGTCTTGTTAGGGACTTCAAGTTAAAAAAAAATGCCAGACGCGAGCAAATGACTTAAGGACATTTTTTTACATATTTAATTAGGGGAGAGTGGGTAGACATTGGACAATTTTTAGATTTTTTTGCCTGGGTCTCTTAAAAATGTAATTACTTCTAATTTCAAAGTTTCAGGTAAACCGTGATGATGGAAGGAATTTGACTGTATATCCTCGGTTTAATTTTTGCAATATTCTGCTAACGAAGTGCCGGGACGATGTTTGGACAATAGAGGAAGACAGTGTGTCCAAACTCTCCCTACATGATGTGGAACAAAAAAAAATGTTTATAATTTCAAAATATAGCAACGGAATAAAGTAAGTATATAACAAAAGTTCCATGCTTTATACATGCTTTAATATGTAGTAACTTTAAATTATTTATCTACAACGGTCTGGGCAGAAAAGCTTACAAAGGGAAAGTAAAATATTACATAAAAAAACTCAAAAATAAATTTTTCCACTTAATAATAATAATAATAATAATAATAATAATATTTATTTCAAAGTAATGTTATACATTTAATACATATAAATTAACAACAATTAAAAGAAATATATGTCAAATTCAGCACTATTTAAACAAAAAAATTACAATACAAATAATAAATTACCTATATTATAACATTAAAAGGGCGAAAATAATTTAATGAAGTAAAAACTCATTGAAAGTGTACGGCTCAATTGACAACAAATATTCAAAAACACGTTTTTTAAAAAGACTAAAAGTATTTAATGACTTAATGCTATAAGGTAATTTGTTAAAACATTTTATACATGAATAAAAACAAGACTTTTCATAACTCATTAAACGATGTCTCGGATAAATATAATCTAAAGATCTATTACTTTTAGATTTCAGGTACTCAAATTTGGTTCTATTTTTAAACATAAAAATTAGCAATTCATAAATATAAATTCCTGCAACTGTCAGTAGTTCGTTTGATTTGAAAAGTCCTCTACATGTGTCTTTATATTTCTTATTACATAATACTCGCACCATTCTTTTTTGAATGGTAAAAACTCTTTCAACTGTCGTACAACGTCCCCAAAATATTATTCCATATCGCAACAAAGATTGAAAACAAGCAAAATACACTGTTTTTAATGTATTTTTTTCAACATAAGTACTTAATACACGGATAAAGTAAGAGACTTGATTTAATTTTTTACATAGATGTTCAATCTGATAGGACCAATTCAAAAACTCATCAATGTATAATCCCAAAAACTTCGTTTGCGGTGAAAAATTTATTATTTTATTATTTAAATTAATATACTGAGGTGTCTCCATTCGATCTTGGGTCTTTTTAAATAAAATACAGCCGGTTTTTTCTTGATTTACAATTAACTTATTACTTTCAAACCAGTCTCTTCCCCTACCTTCTACATCCCCAATCTCTGTTACAATATCTGGGTAGGTTTTTCCACTTATCAATATATTTGTATCATCTGCAAAGCTTATCAACCCATGATTTACACTTTTCACAGAATTTGCTAAATCATTTACAAATATTACAAATAATAAGGGTCCTATTGTACTTCCTTGCGGAATTCCAATACTGACGTTTTTTAGCGATGACTGATGTACCACACCATTCTCAGAGATTCTTACTATTTGGCAACGATTCGTTAAGTATGACTGTATCCACTGCAGTGCACAACCCCTTACTCCGTAATGACTTAACTTTTCGAAAAGTATTCCATGCTGTAAGCAATCATATATGATTGCTTACAGCATATATGCTTTGGATAAATCAATAAAAAGTCCTAATGACAGATACTTTCTTTCGTAATCGTCAAAAATACGCTGCAAAAAGCTGTACACTGCAGTATCAACAGATTTACCTTTAATATAGCCATGTTGATTATTATTTATAAGCTTGTTTGAAATAAAAAAATCGTAAAGCCTAGTACACATAGAGGCTTCAAATATCTTAGAGAATGATGAAAGCAAACTAATTGGTCTATAATTATTCATCAGTGTTGGATCACCTTTTTTAAACAATGGGTTAACTACAGCTACTTTCAGTTGACTTGGAAAAATACCAGATTTTAATGAATTATTCAAAATATACAACAAAGGCTCACACAATTCAAAAACACAATATTTAATGATGGTATTGGGTATTTCATCAATACCACTGCTATTTTTATTTTTTAAATTTCTGATAATGTTTATGATTTCAAATTCAGATACAGAACTAACAAACATAGAGCGAACATTTACACCAATATCACAGTTGTAATTTGTATTCTTTATATCATTTAATAAATTTGGAGCCGCTTCCAATAAAAAATTGTTAAAATCATTACAAATTTTTTCTGGTTCACCTTTAATTCCAAATGCTCTATTATTGGATCCCTTAATATTTTTAACCACGTTCCACACCTCTTTACTTTTGTTGTCTGAATTTTTTATTTTTTGACTTAAATGTTTTTTCTTAGCATTAATTAAAGCATTATTGTAATTTTTTTTCGTGAGGTTATATTCTTCCTTATAGTTAATATCACAGTTACTGAGTACATACAATATATCTAGCCTATTTTTTAAATTTATCACAGTTTGATCATTACCATATTTTACAGAGTTATGTTTACCAATTTTTAGTAGTTTTTTTGGAAAGCATTCATTAAACAAAGGTAAAAAAATATTAATAAAACTTGACCACTGTTCATCAATGTTTTTTATATTAATTGAGTAAACAGGTAACCAAGAGCAATCTTTCAGCTTGTTTCTAAAGTTTTCTTTATTGTTTGCAGTAAATTGTCTTCTGTATATTAATTTATTTTGTGTCTTTTTCTTTACTTTAAACGTTATCTTTTGTGCTCTATGATCTGACAATTGGGTGTCAACTACAATTGCCTCATACTCCATGATATTTGTGAATATGTTATCTATACATGATTTTGAAACATTTGATATCCTAGTATATTCATTTATAGAGGGAAAAAGATTAAATGATTCTAACAAAGACAGAAATCCATAGCTAGTTACATCATTTCTTTTAATATCTATATTAAAATCTCCAGCAAAGAAAACTTTATCTATATTATATAGTTTACTTAAAATTTCTTCAATTTTTATTAAAAAGGTCGATTCCGAACTTGGGTTATGGTAGACACAAACAACACACGCACTTTCTCCGTTTATCACAAACTCGACCCCAACGCACTCAACAAAATTTATTCGGGACAACTTTGCAATATCTTCTCTTTCACGCCACTGCACATTTTCTCTACAATATATAGCAACACCGCCGTGTAAACCCTGAGGCCTACAAAAACTTACCTCTTCTACAGCTAAATTCAAACTTATTTCACTACCACTATTTGATACCTTACCAACTTGACGATCTGTAATAGTAGAACCAGCCTGAAATTTTTACTGGAACCGCGAAATTTGTCCATTGTCTCCCAATGTCCAGACCACAGACCCTAGGGCAGCAATAATGGTATGGCAGAAGTTGTCATTAGTGACTTTTATAATCCAAACTTCATTATTTTCAACTTCTGCCACGCAAGCAAATGACCAGCTCCCTAATTAGTTAACTATCATTGTAACAAGCTTATAAAAAAATCCCAGTTAGCTTGGGCTTGCAAAAGTTAATGGATTATATGACATTGTATGATATGATTCGGCCCGATTCTATAAAAAAGTTACTACAGAAGTGTTTATGATATAACTTTATTAGAAATTAACAGTTTATGACCCGCATAATGACTTTTCGATATTTTCCTATTCCATAAGTAAAACGTTAACAACCGTCACTGGTTTAATTTTCGTAATCACGCGTTATTAAAAGTAGTTCAAATGTAGATCTGTTAATTCGAATAAATACTATTTGGACACTGTTTAAACTTATGTGTTGTATTTCTGAGGCGAACGTAATTGCGTGTGTCGAGTGCCATACATGACTTAAAAAGGTAAACTGGGTAGTTTTGACATTGAGGGTTTTTCATCTTCTATTTTTATAGCTTGACGACGTTAGAAAAGAAAGTAAGACATAGAGGAACAAAAGTCAGTGCGGATCAAATGTCCCAACTGGTTGATTTGTTATCATTACCGCAAAATAAAACCGTCCTCACCATGAAGCCCCATCCTCTCAAGGTGGGAGAGTTGCTTATATTATGGGAATCCATAGGAAAATCTTTAAATTTATTATCGGGGCCAAAAAAGTGTGCCAAAGACTGGCAAAGGTACTTTGTAGAGTGGAAGTCTCGAACGCGTAAAAAGGCAAGGGACCCAATTCTGCAAAGCCTTTAACTGAACTGGAAGAAAAATTAATGGGTTTACTGGGATGGGTGTCAGTGCAAGGCTGCCAAGACATGCCAGAGGAATAAGAAATTCAAGAAAAACCGGAAGAAAATGAAAATTCAAAATTTTCAAATTAATGAAAGTAGGAATCTATACATTTTTTTATAAATCAAGTTGCAAGCGGTACCTAAAATTAACGTTTTTTAGGTAATGATCAATTTTTTGCTACATACCTTCTTAAACCTTCTTCAAAAATATTTAAGAAGTGAACGGGTAGCAAATGTATCGCCATTTCGTCATACAAATTTTACTAATAACAGTCACTAAATTAATAAACACTAACCATAACCTGGTGATAAATATAACAACTCTTTTTAGGTTATAGTTGTTAAATATATAACCACTTACTCATTACAAAATGCCAATTTTGTTTTGGTGATTAAGTTAACCACTGACCTTCCTTATAACCACTCAGCTGGGTGATAAAACGCTAGTCACCTTCTTATAGAATCGCATATATTACAATACTAAAGAAATACATGTCAATATCTAACAGAAATGCTAAGACATAATCTATGATCTAATTTTAAATTTTAACTGTCAATCATTGTCTATAGTGTGATGTAAAATTGAGATTGTCAACAATCAATTAACAAATTAATTGTAGTGATAATCAATTATTGGCACATCATGTTACCAAACGCATGCGTATTGTAAGGTAAAGTAAAAATCTTAAAATGCATTTTTTCTTAAGGTAAAACATTAATTTCTAATGAAACCGAAACACGCGAGTAGAATCTCCGCTTTTGACCAATAGTCGCACACAATATTTTATTCAACTACCGCAAGGAATTTAAAGCCAATTTTATTTGATATTTTAACTGACATCTGACAACTGTCAAGAAATTTAAATTTAACCTTAGGTACTTTTTTCAATTTTAACTAAAAACCAACTTCAGCCCAGAGCTGTGCGGTACTCGAGTACAAGTACTTAAACACTGTACTCCAAGTACTTTCAGTGTACTCGGTACTCAGTCCCGAGTACTTTAATTTGAATGTACTTATACTTGATACATTTAAGATTGATAAAATGTACTCGAGTACTTTCCCGTGTACTCGAGTATGAAGTTCAGCCCGGGGGTGAAGTGAAGTCCCAGATAACAAACGTGATTTTCACGTTTTATTCACAACATGATTTTCACGCATGAGAAAAATATGCGTTCACCGTGATATCACGTGTGATATTTATTCTATATATTCACGCATGAGGAAAATATGCGATCACCGTGATATCACGTGTGCCATTTATTCTTTACCTATATAAAGTTATATCATGTCAATACATTGCCTAACTATTGTTAGGCATTGCATTGATTAATGTCGACATGAAAATAACTTTAAAAATATTAAGAATAAATGTCACACGTGATATCACGGTGATCACATATTTTCCTCATGCGTGACATGAAATAAATTTAAAAACATTGGAACCAAAACTCACGTGCGCATGGGGCGCACGCGCATAATTGTATCAGCGCAAAGTCCGCAAAACAGTCTTGTCAATGATCGACACTTTGCCAGGTCTCCCGTTATAGCGGCAAATCTACCGTTTGTTGCAGTTCTCCTTATAAATAAAATTGATAAATAACATAAAGACAAAACCACGTAATTGATTGGGTACCAAGGCAATTAAGGGATGTCTTTACACCAAAAGGCTAATTGGAATAAAAAATTAATTTTTATTTGCAAAATAGATTTTATAAAACAATGCGAAATAGATTTTATAAAACAATTTATGATTCGCCATGATTCAGATAAAGAATCCGTTAAATATTTTAATTTTTTGTTACCAAAGATTCTTATTTTTGACAATGTTTAATTAAGTTTATATGGCATATTTTTATGTTTTGTTTTGTTTGTTAAAGTTTAATATTAAAAATACATGGCGGAGTATTTAAAATAAAAACCATCATTTTCTATTTGAATCTCCCGCTTTTTTCATGAAAGCGACCTGGCAACGCTGATAACAAACACGTGCCGCGCAATCTTTATCAGAATTCTGTGTGCATTTGTTTGATGGTTTTATGGTGCCTATTTACAGTACATATTAAAATATCTCTAAAAATAACAAAAGGAACCCTTGAAAACGAGTTTTTTAATACGTACTAAATTCAGGTAAGTGGAATAATTATAATTTAATGAAAACGCTGGATTACGAGTTGATGGTTTTAAGGTTATGTGCTGCGACAATCACAGCAAATATTCTATATAGTACGTAAGATATAGTCAAATATATTATACCATGTTGTTTGTCTTGCAGATATTGCGGTAGAAGTTACTTCTTACCCTGGTCCCTTAACAAAAGAAAAATTCAAAACCAAACTTTTAGAAGTGTTTAGAGCTACAAAACAAAGATTTAAGAATAGTTTAAACAAGAATGAGATAAACCCAAAAAAACGGAATCGCATGAAAAAAACGAATTCTTGGTCAAAATCAACATCTAATAAGAAAAAAGAGCATTCAACTCCGTTATCAAAGTCAGATTCTGCACATTCTGATTCTGAAGCAATGTCATGTGACTTTGATGCTACCTCAGAATACGATGATTCTGAGTCAAGATCAGATAGGTTGGAAGATTCTGAATCTGAAATTGAAGAATCAAATAAGAAATATAAGTCATGGAATAAACCTTTTCTCGATGAAAAATAACTGTCAATTTGTGATATAAATAAAAAAATTACTTGATTTTTATATTTTTTTGTATAAATAAGAACCTAAAAATTATCTTAAAATATCACGCATGATATAACTATGACTGCTTTGTGATATTTATTTCTCACGCGTGAATTCACTGTGATCTACATGTGAGGACGCATATGTTATACACATGAGTCTCACGCGTGATCGAAAATGCGCTCATTGTGATTTCACAGTGACATCATTTTGTTATCTGGGGTTCGACGAAATTAATAAATGATATGGGTGTTGAATAAAATAAGTGTATTCAACACCCATTTCATTTCTTAACATTAACTGGTGGGCAAAATTTTACTTCGCCCACGGGCTGAAGTTAGCTTTAAGTTAAAATTGGAAACAAGTGGGGTTAAAGTTGCTTGACAGCTGTCAAAAGAGGAGATTACATTCGGGTGTTACCGCACTTGCTACGCTCGTGCTGTAAACTCCAGGCTCGAGGAATCTTTCCTATCTCCCACTAGTCGCACAATATACCATTTTATTTCCTAACTTTAACCGGTGGGCGAAATTTTACTTCGCTTTAATTAAAAATTGGAAAAGAGTGAGGTTAAAGTTGCTTGACAGAGGAGATTCCACTCGCGTTACTCAACTGGCTACGCTCGTGCGGCAAATTCCACGCTTGAGGAATCTCCTTTATTCCACTAGTTTCACAATATACTATTATATTTAATCAAAAAACCTCCTAGGCTGTAAAAAACCCTTTAGACCTTATAACACTTCAAGGTGTACCTTACAGTGGCGTAGCAGTTTTATGTTTTATTGATCAACCCAATATTAATTAAAAGTAAAACAAAAACATGTCGGCTAAATTGCAAGGGACGCCAATGGCTTAAAGATAAATGTATTTCTATGTGTCGCATTTATGCTGTATTTTTCAACAGTTTCTTTTTGAAAAACTCATTTCTCAGCCTTTTGACATAAAGAACTATATTTTATTTTTTTTTATCCTTACCTTAGAAATATTTATGTTCACCTAAACTTGTTTAGGAATGTTCTCTAAACTTTTTAACATGTTATTTTGAAACACTTTATAAAGAAGTAAATTAAATTAGTTTCTTTGAATTTATAATTTATTTATAAAACAACAAGCACCATTTAAGTAGCATTAATATAATGGCACATTTTAGTTACAAGATTATATAAATCCTTAACAATTAATTATATAAAATTTCCTTTATTGTATAAAATACAGAAAATGTTAATTCGTTTAAAAAATAGTAAAAATTTGCCTAAATTAAGGAAGAGATTCTTAAAACTAGTTTAGTTCATTTTTTTGGTATCAGGATATTTAAATCTAAATGAAATGGCAGTGGGAAAATATTCCATGAAATACTAGTTTAAAAACTTAAGGTATGTCAATATCAAATAGCTTTAATGCAGTCTTAGTTTGGCTTTATAAGGAAATTACTGGCACAAATTATATACAATTTTTACGACTTAATAGAAACTTATTAGAAAAAATTCAAAACATTACAATGCCAAAAAACATTAGAGTATTATTTATAGGATCCAAACCGAATTGCACATTATAGCCTAAAAAAATTTAACCTATAGGTTATAAGGCTTAAAACTCATCATGTCTATTAAGAGCTTCGCCAAAGTCAGTGGCTTGAGAACCGACAAAAATATCGTATTTGTTTAAAACTTCATCTTTGGTTAACTGCTCATCGGCATCGTTATCAGCCTCGTAGATTAAATGACGAGCTTCGGCTTCAGCGTGATCGAAATCTTGAGGTAAAATCCAATTTTTTACTTCTTCTTCGTCCATGAAACCGTCACCGTCTTTATCACGGTAGGTGTTGAACTGGTCACGTTCACCTTTTACCCACTCTGGTTCCTAAAATAAATAAATATTAAATTGGAAACAATGAAGAAGAATAAAAATCTAACCTCTTCCCCTTCTTCAGTCCTGTACATGTCACCAATGTACTCTTTTAGAGATACTTTTCCATCCTTGTCCTTGTCAATGTCTTCCATAGTTTCCAAGACAACCACATCTCTCATATGATCGGATTCTTCAGGATGCAAGAAATTTGAGAACTCCTCTTTGGTTAAAGCGTCATCTTGGTCTTGATCTGCAATGGCCCAGCGTCTTCTGTCTCTTTTCATCATATTTTTGTATGAAAACCCTAAAAAAATCTATACTATAGCTACAAATTTAGTAAACTTTATTAAAATCGGACAAAAATTGTTCGTGTAATATAATTGCAGTTTGAAAATTGCCATTATTAAAAAAAAATAATGAATTTGGATAATTTTTAGGGTTGGCAAAAACCCGAGCAAAATTAAAAAACATCGACCCACAGGATATTTCCGAAAAAAACGGGTTTTTGCTATATTTTTCCGCGGGAAAAATGCTTTGGAAAAAGCCGTTTTAACCCGGATTTGTTTTTCTAGAGATGGCAGATGCTTGAGCACTTTTAAGTGTTCATAAATGCTCAAAAATGCTCGAGCATTTTTAAACGCTTTAATTATTAATGTTTAATAAGAAAAAAATGATTTAAACAAAATATCAACCACTTATTAAAATGGCTGAGCACTTTTCAAGCATTTTTTTAAATAACCAGGTTATATCGAGCACTTTTTAAAATGCTCGAGCATTTTTAGAAGCGCTCGAGCGCTTTTTTAGCATTATTCTTATCTAGTTTTTTCAGTGGGATTTTGTTTTGATTTTGGGAATATTTAATTTTTGATAACGTAGATACAAGATTAATGTTATAGAACATGTTTTTAAGTATATTCTTAGTTTTCTTTTTTTTTTTTGTTTTAAATGTCTAGTTTATATGTTTTTTTTTGTTTTCCATAAATATTGTGTGAATTTTTATTGAAATTTTATTAAAATGTGAGGAAAATTTTTAAAAAAATAACAAAACACTAGGCTTTTACGGATCAAAAGAAAAACTCGGGTGGGTTTTTCTGGGTCGGGGATTCCTGTGCCAACTCTAACTTAAAGGTAAAATAAATAAAAATAAAATAAATAAAATTTTATTATGTTATTGCTAAAAAAATATTTTATTTGCAGTCAGCGAACATTGCAGCAATAGAATAGAATAGTGAAGATATAAAAATTACATTAATCATAAAATATTTTGTAAGGTTTCTTTTCCAGTGGGTATTGACCAGTTTTATATAAAACATATAGTTTTAGTTCATTTATTATTAGCAATTTTGGCCAGCTCTTTGGTAATTTTTATTTGTGAATTAATTAAGAAAGTTAAAAAATTGTTGTTTCAAAATTAAGGGCATATTGAATTTTTACCGATTTTTCCAAGATAATATCTGTTCAAGGTATAATCAAAAAATTTTTAAGTAATTAAACTTGAATCATTAAAGTCTTTTAAGGAATTAAAGTAATAAACCCTTAAATGCGCATTCAAAAGTATGGGTTACACTTAATTAGATAAAGCCAATGTCAGCAAAACTAGGTATAGTATGAAACTTGCTTGCAACAGGCAATTTGTAATTTGAAGTTCATAAAGAATTTGTGCTATTATGCACATTTAATAAATAATATTAAAACTTTTTTTTATTGTATACTTTTAAACTGTATGTGTAGTGAAGTCATATTTTTTATATCTTTGTTGGCACATAAGGGGGGTCAATCTCCTATGGTGCAGTCCATTTGAGAACAAGCCACCCTGTGGTGAGAAAATATCTGATGATATTTTGGCAAAAATATTCTTGTTTTTAATGGCGCAAAAAGTATGGATTTATTTTGTAAATATATAAATTATTATTTATTAATTATTTATTAAATTGTTTTCTGCTTCATTAAAATGATATATACATGTATATCGATGACTTTCTGCCAAAGTATCGCAAGCAACATAACTCAAATTTCGGGAATTGAAAACATTTTTTGTTTTAAAGTCTGTTTTAAATCATATACACATATACATATAACGGTTATATTATAACCTATAGGTTTTATAACACGTAAATAGCTAAAATTATAAGCTATTTACTTCTTATAAAACCTTTAGGCTATATTTAATTTAAAACAGACTTTAAAACAAAAAATGTTTTTAATTTCCGAAATTTGAGTTATGTTGCTTGCGATACTTTGGCAGAAAGTCATCGATATATGTATATATGTATATTAGGGTGCTTCAACCCCCTCAAATGTTTCTATTTAATATAAAAAAAATCCTCACCAAATATGGGCGTCTAAGCTCAACTCTAAGAGGTCGCTGTTTTTATTTTAGTTTCCCATTTAATTAACATGGGAAAAAATAATTTTATGTTTGGAATTTTATACCTCTGTATCAAAGTAACTTATGGCAATGATCATTGCATTTTCTTATATAAAATTTAACGCTCTACAAAAAAGCTCTCGTATTATTTTTCGATAAATTGATTTCTTCTAGAGTTATTCGAGGTCAAAGTTTGATAACATCAAATTTTCTGTTTTTTTTTTTAATTTTATGGTAGCAGACAGGAGGTGAAAGGGGGCAGCGGGGGGGGGGCAAAATGGGGTACCCAAAAAATGAGCATATGAAAAGTTTTCCAAAATTGTACCATCCTTTTTCTCGCTGTTCAGAATAATTATTTTCGATTAAAAGCGTGAACTTGTGACTCAATTTTCAAATAATTTTGAAACCGAAAAAACAAACTAAAAAAAATGTTTACGAAATTTTTTGGGTACCGCATTTTGCCCCCCCCCCCCCCCCCGCTGCATTATTTTGCCCCCTTTCACCTCCCGTCTGCTGATTGTACCATAAAATTAAAAAAAAAACAAAAAATTTGATGTTAATCAAACTTTGACCTGGAATAACTCTAGAAAAAAATCAATTTATCGAAAAATAATAAGAGAACTTTTTTGTAGGGCGTTACATTTTATATAAGAAACTGCAATGATTATTACCATAAGTTACTTTAATACAGAGGTATAAAATTACAAACATAAAATTATTTTTTCCCATGTTAATTAAATGGAAAACTAAAATAAAAACAGCAACCTCTTAGAGTTGAGCTGGAACGCCCATATTTGGCGAGGATTTTTTTTTTATATTAAATAGAAACATTTGAGAGGGTAAGAGCGAAAAAAAAAATTTATATTTTTTGAAGCACCCTAATATACAGGGTAAACGTAAGAGCTTTAAAAATTGCTAGCAGACGATAGAACATTGTTGTATTAAAAACATTTAAAAATCTTTTGGCCAACTGTATTTACTAAGTTGTCAAAAGCTTTCAAAAATGAGGTTATTAATCTATGACTTATACTTCAGAACGCCAATGTTTTAAAATAACGATTAGGAAAGGGCTGGGAAAAAACTCGCGTTGTCTCCCTGGCGTTGCACCCACACTAAATAAATAAATAATTATCATTTCAGTATAATCATCTAAGGAAAACATTATTTATAATAACTTAATTTATAACCTAATATAATATTAATGACAGGAGTTTGACAGCAGTGTCACAATGAATTGGATTCCAGTGGACCAAATATTTTACATATTTTTTATTATCAACAATGCAACCTAAGTATCCTAGCAATTTAAAGAATTCCCTATGGCCATCTATTGGGATTGGCTATCGTTTTTTATTCTTATCTCGCTTATCCTTTGCGTTAGACAATTTTAATTTTCAAATATGTGTTTCACGTTACTTTCGGCACGTTCCGGTTTTCTATGTGTCGCGAGTTCTGGGACACCCTGTATAGATATGGCATTTTTGTACTAAATTGTTTTCTACCTTGTTTTTGATTAAAAAAATGGTTAAGAAGATACCTTATACACTGTATCTCAAAAACAACAAATATTTTTATTTTTTTACTTTAAAATTACAATTTATTTTATCAATTAATGTCAATGTCTCTTACCATTTTCATGTTCTTTTTCAGCTTCTACAGGGTCCATATTCTTTAAAAATCCATAAACCATTTCCTCATAGGTATCCCAATTCACTTTATCAGCATCATCAGGGTTTTGACTTTTCCATTGTCTGTTTACATCTTCGGCAATGTATCTTTTTTGAGTGAATCTTATCCAATCTTTTAATTCTTCTCGTGATACAAAACCATCTTTGTTATTATCTATTTTATCTACTATCAGCCTGAAAAAAAGTATTAGGTTAATAAATTAAATATAATTAAAACTATAAAAACTTACCCTAGCCTTCGTTTACTTTCTTCAGGGGGTAAGCTATCAAAAGTTTTGGCATCAGCACCTAGGAAAGCCTCGTGATCATACTCAGGATTATGATGTTCATTTTCAAAATGTTCCTTATCACTTAATTCCCTTTCATAAATCCTGTCTTTTTTCTCTTCCTTTGGCAAAGCCAAAACGCCGACAACTGCACACAAAATCACGATTTCCTTGAACATTTTGACTCACCACTTTAAATTCCTAATACCCAGTATAATAAATTAAAACGCTTTACTCTCTTTAATTCCGATAATAAAACGCGTGGTGACTTTTTATTGGTTCATGCAAGAATGTTGTCACTTTTGACACCCACACATAACCTTTCAACTTGTTAAAATAATTAACCAACAGTAAATCGGCAATGTTGTTCAATATTGTTCTAGAAATTTCTCTAGTTCTTTAAGTTCCAACGTGTCATTGGTTTTAAATTACTGTAATGTAAACAGCTGTAAATATAACTTCAAATTATTTTTTTTTCAAATTAACAGAGCGCCATCTCGTGGTTAAAAGCCTAATCAACTTAAACGAAATAAGTTTTCTTTAGAAGATTATATTATAATCTAGTTTTCCACAAAACTAGAACACAAAACCTATAAATTTGTGTATTTGGATATTGTTTTTAAATCATATGTTTATGGCCAAACTATAGTGATGGCGCTGCGTACATTTTTTGTTAAATGTTAATAATTATAGTAGTGACGGACACGGAATTTTAAACGACTATCAATCCTTTGAATCAACGGCGTTGACATCAAAATCTAAACCACAATCCACACAACCTTTATGGGCAACTACCCGGTCAAAAAAATTTCTCGGTTTGAAAACGGAACTCCACGGGTCGAGGTCGGCCCGTTTGCGGCGTTCTGACATCTCGGTAAAAGATGTCGGTAACATGTTGGGCCGACGAAAGATGGCCGATATTTATATATATATATTGGTCGATTAAAAGTATTTAAAAAATAACGGCACGACATATGTGACCATAGACCACACCACATTACATTACATTGCTTTTTTTCCAAATTGTAAAATGGCTCTTAATAGTTATTTATGTATTAAGGGCATAATAAGGTTTTTATGGTCCGAGGCGCTATTTCGAGCCCGAGCGCGTTAGCGCGAGGGCTAGAAAAGCGTCGTAGGACCATAAAAACCAGTTATGCCAGCAATGCATACAAAACTTTATGCACGTTTTATATTTTAATATTTTTAATATATTATTGTTTTTAAAGACGTTTACGTCAAAGAATTTTTGTTATAATTGTCATATTATAATGTCAACCGACATCAGTCAGTTTTAAAGTTTAAAGATGAATGAAATTGAGGAAGCAGCTGAAAAGGCGAAAAATTGCGGCCTGCTGCCGGAAAAATTAAAATCTTTATACGAAAAAACTTACTTCGAATATATCAAATGGTGTAACATTGTTGTTTTTAATTTTTGACGTTTCATTATAGCCCGCTGGGTCATAATAACGCCCGCGGGCTATAAAAAGACGTTTACGTCAAAGAATTTTTGTTATAATTGTCATATTATAATGTCATTGTGCATAAAATACATTTATATTTAAATATACTTAATCATTGTTAGGTCATAAATGAAATAATTAAAATATTTTAACATATATTTTTCAATATAAATATTACATAAACAGTAAAATACTATCTTAGGCCATACAAATAATAAACATAAAATAAATAATTCAGGAGTGAGTGGTCAAAAACAAATTTATCCATTTGATCAAATTTTCAGGGGAGCGTAAAAACATAAAAATACATTAAATTGTTGTTATATAAGACATCCTGTTAGTTTTTCTAACATGCCTATAGGCAGTAAGCCACTGTATTCAGAAACCTTTTAGAATTTGTAGAATTGAATTTAGAGAACAAACATGTTTGGTTATGACCAAATTTCATTTAATATGATTATTTTTAAGTCCCATTTAAAATAATGGTCTTTGACCACTTTTAAAGTGGTTATATGTATGTGTGAATAATCCTCCTCTACAATGATCACTACTTAAGTAGTAATAATTATTTGCCAGAAGTGGACAAATTTGGTTTTGATTAAAAGCTCCTCAATTAAACCGTACAAAACATAATTATATAATAAAATCCTATTTTGATTTACATAAATATATTAAGGTAATAGTTAACCAATTGGTATTGACTTTGATAGACGTGTCAAATATAGCTATACGAATTATTACAAAAATATTGATAAATATATACTTAGATATTGCCCAAAAGAAAAGATACTGCCAATAAAGCAACAGCTAAAGAAGCTACACTACTGTTAGTCCAGTCATCTAGGCATTTCACCTCGGAATCTAACGGAATAAGCTGAATTTTTGTACAAACCTTTATTTTAGCATTGCAAATGTTGTCTCAAAAGTCACATATGCCAACGTGTGAGCGGCCTTAGATATTCAAGGTCAAAGGTCGCAAAAATCAATTTTTTGAGAATATCTCCTTTTCTCTGCCTCCTATCGTATTTGCATTCATTATACAAGTTGTAGAGAATAAAATTCTCTACAAATTTTGTTTAAAACATTTTTTTATACGTCTAATCGTTTTTGAGATAGAGGGCGCAGAGTGTGGAGCGCTCAGCCATGCGTACCTTTAGCGTAAGGTAAATCATGAATCCCAATCTATTATACCATTTTTTTAATTAAATATTTACTAAATATTAGTTAAATAACAATTTAATACCTTATATTTATTTTTATATATTTTTTTAAAACAAATAGTCATTAAATATTACTTACTTTTGACATACAAATAATGAAATAATGAAGTAAATCATTCTAAATATATTCTAATGTTATTCTAATTATTGATAAATGCATTTTAAGAAGAAAAGACATAAAATGAATTTGCCTTGAATATGTCTCTGGTCATCTCTTGGATACAGATATTGCTTTTAAAATAACAGACCTGGAAATACTATAGTGGGCTTGCTATTAATAAAAAGGTTAGGTATACCTATATTTAAAGCAAGTTGTGACCCTAGGTATAGGTCTAGGGTTGTGACAGGTAATAGCATTTGTGTCCCAGATAGCACACATACGTCCACTGGATATCCTTAGGACGTCAACCCAGGACATAGTGGACGTCCTACGGATATCCGAAGACCACGTAGGACTTCCAAAGTAGACACTTTTGGTTGTCCTTTGGCCGTCCTATAATGGTCTATTAAAGACTGTCCTAGGACCAAATTTGGCCATAATTTGGCTGACAGGAATAAAAACTAAAACACCTAAAATTTTTAACCAAACATTTTTATTCACCTATATTATAATTACAGCACAAATGTCCAGAGGACGTCCAAAGGATATCCCCTGGACGTCTCAGTGTCCAAATGACATCCATTGGACGTCCACTGCCGGTAAATTCGAAATTCAGACATTCCTTGCTTTGCGCTGACTTCAACTTGTCTGGTCCACCTACAATGTATTTTCCCTATGACATAGGCTATGTATAGCTTGCAAATGAAGGAACGGTATATGAGCTCATGAGCACCACATAAAAAAAATTCACGGTTAAATAGGAATAAAAGCTTTTCTAGATAACAATAAAAACGATAACCTCACTTTGTAGTTTGGTTGTTGTAAAATTTTGATGTAGGGCTTTGGGAGGATAAAATAAAATTTAGAAAGTATAGAAAGAAATCCCTTGGAAAGTAAAAACAATAAAAATGTGTTTTTATAAAATATTTTTTTTTTAAATCCTTGTTTTCACGATTTGTTTACGCCCAATTATCAGTGCAACCGTAAATTTTGTTTGTGTGGTACAGTCTATTAGTCAAAACAAACCTAATCTAATTACTTACTTGAATTTATTCTATTACAAGTCTATAAACAGCCAATACCTAGTAGAAATCACAACACACAATCTAGAAACACCGCCATAAACGCCATCACACAGCAAAAGAACGCCATTGCAACGAATTATGGGAAGCGTCGTCACGAACCCGTTCGGTTCTACCCGAAGAAGACCGATGTTTAAAATTTAAAACTATACGTTATAATAACGGTGTTTTTATACATTTAAACGTACACCGAGAAAAATAATTTAAGACCATCTTTAAGATTCTTAATAACCTTATTTAAGATATCGCAGTAAAATAGGGGACATTAAGACCGTTTAAATACCATTAATAGATTCAATTTAATAACTATACTTTGTGACCATCAATAGGCAAACTTAATACAATTATCATAAGACCATCAAAAGTTTTTATATCGGCCATTAATATATATCTTATAAGGGTTAATATATTATTTTAGGATCATCTTAATATCACTTAAATATCTTCTTATGACATCTTAATATGATCCCAAATTGGTACATATATGGCAAATAAATAATCTTATAATGGTAAATTTATTATTTTATGATCATCTTAATTCCATCCTAATATCCTCTTATGCTATCTTAATATGATCCTAAATATATTTATTTGCCATAATAATATGCTATAGCTATCATATTAAGATGGCCTATTTACGGCAATAGTTTAATTTTATTATAAATGGAGCTGCACCATGGTATAAATAAACGAAAATAAATCTTAAAAGCATTATTTCTACTAAAAGTAAAGTCTTGAAAATAAAATAAAGCCCCAACGCGAAAAAATGCATTAAAAGGTTGGATTTTCATTTTAGTCGTCGAGTAGGTACTTGAACATAATTTTGGCATTCATTTTTATTTTATTTAAAAAAATCATTAACACCATTATTTTCATCAATTGGAGCACTCTAACCTAAATGTTTATAAAAAAATCAGAAAAACATATCGCAATTAGCATAAATTAATGCTTTCCTTATTTTTTTAGGAAATAAAATAGAGATAAATACCGAAATTATTTTTACTAGACGACCTTATTAGTGCATTTTCTGCGTTGGGACTTTATTTTCATTTTCAAGACTTTACCCAGGTAGCACACTGACGTTTATATGACGTTGAAATGACTTTGGTAACGTCATTTTAACGTCAGCATACGTCAGTTTGCTATCTGGGTACTTTTAGTAGAAATTAATAATACTTTTAAGGATTATTTCCATTTACCCTAAAAAGAAAGATAACAATTGAGCTTTAAAAAAATTAAACTATTTCAGCAGATAGGCCATCTTAAAATTATAACTTTATACATGTAGGTATAATTAAATAATAAATTAAGGAATCAAAGCCAATATTCTGACCTATTAAAAATCTTGGTAATCTTTCTCAAGCTGGTTTATTTATAAATAATAATAAATTGTAAACATTTTACCAAAAATATATTTCAGATTTTACCAATATCCTATAAAATAAACTTCAAAGCATACATTTATATATATATATATATTATAAGTATTATCAACATGTTAAATACAGCATGAATTTTTTAAATGTTTAATGCAGGGACCCCGGAAACTAGAAAGAAATTGAACCTACCTTCAAATCCTTTAACAAAATCACTGAGCCCCCATTCAAGCAGAGTAACTTTGAAAGCCATTACTATGTTCTGTAAAATTACCGCAAAACAATTGTGAAGAAACGCCCTTTTTCTTCTATAAACGATTCAATATTATCCTCAATTTCCCGTTAACAAGTGAGAAATAATAAATGACGCTTCCACAGAGGACGCTGTTCTGTGCTATGGACGCTAGTTAAACGATTGGTCGATTCGAGTATAGTCGGAAAGCCGAATCTGTCAGTTAGGTAGATGAGTTTGTTAAGGCCATTATACAACTTCTTAAGGTCTTTAGATAATTTAAGGTGGTTCACAATCTTATGTTATGTGTTCACAATTGACTAGTAATGGTTATTAAGACAAGTTTTAATAAGGTCGTCTATTAACCATATTTAGTTATTTATCACTGGCATTAAAATAATTTAAAGAACAGCGACATATTAATCCGAGTTTATGGTGGTATTTAGATATTTTATGATTGTTAAAATATAAATATAGATGATCTATATTTTTTGTTTTAATACTTTATTAAAACGTATCTATTAGTCACCTTAATTCGTCTTCATGTCACAGATAGATAACCCAAACAGCACACAACATCCTTAAGACGTCTTGTTTATGTCTTAATAAGGTCTGAACGTCTTAAGACCTAAAAACGACGTCTTAAAGACATATTTGAGAAGACGTCTTAAAACAAGCAATTTAGTAACGTCTTAAAGACGTCTTTTTAAAGTCTGTTTCGGGATATAAACTATCTAGGATCTACCTGCTGTACTGCAATTTGTACCCGCGGCGTTTACTTTATTAAGATAACCTGTATAAATTAATTAATTACTTTCTTTAACTTTTGAATACATTTAAAGACTTAGTAAGGACGTCTTAAAGGCGTATTTTTGAAGACGTCTTAAAGATATGCAATTTGTGATATCCTAAAGACGTCCATGAAAGCCTAGTTTGGGACATTTTAACCTAACTGCCTATTGAGAAACTCAAAAAAATTTACACCCATACAAAACTATCTGTTTATGTGAAGTGTAAGAATTTGCTCTATATATAGAGGAACTGGTCCGAATATGGGCCGAGCACTTAATATGGGCCCCCCAGTCATCTATGAAACAATTAACGCCATCTAGCAGGTAATGTATAAATTTATACCAAGAGGTTATCAAAACTTGTTTTACCAATTACCGCCATCACTCCACTTGTTGTTATTGGAATATGCCGGTTTGATTGTTTTTCTGTGGGCCATAACTTTTCGATGTAACTGGTCCGAATATGGGCCGAGCACTTAATATGGGCCCCCCACTCATCTATGAAACAATTAACGCCATCTAGCAGGTAATGTATAAATTTACACCAAGAGGTTATCAAAACTTGTTTTACCAATTACCGCCATCACTCCACTTGTTGTTATTGGAATATGCCGGTTTGATTGTTTCTCTGTGGGCCATAACTTTTCGATGTAAGTTTAATTTGACTAATTTTCATATTTCCTGATATTATTTTGTAGCTGCTCAGGCTTCATGTGATAGAAAGAAAGTTTAACATTGCATTGTAGCAGTGATTTTAATTCTAAAAAACAATGTTTGTTCCTAATCTATAATTTTATTACAAGTTGCATTTGGTGCAATATGGGCCCCTTTAGTGTATTAAATATGGGCCTGCCGACGATGACCATGATATGGATCAAATAGGACAATTCTCCCCCACAAACGATGCAATATGCTTATTCTGTGACAGACACTTCCTCGATGATAATAGGGAAGAACTCTGGGTTCAGTGTCTAATATGTCAACTGTGGGCACATGAGCAGTGCTCTAGGGCAGAGGATGAGTATGTGTGCGATTTTTGCGGATAGTTTTGTAAGATATTTGTGTTTTTTTATTTTTGTGACGTTTGTTTATTTTGTGCTTGTGTGTTTATCCTAATAAAAGAGCTCTTTATATAACTTTTTAAGGGGGCCCATATTCCATACCTTCTAGCCCAAAGTCAAAAATGTGCACCATTTCATTCTTTGTTATGCCATAAATAAATGTGTAATTTTTAAGAGAAAATAATATTGTTGTTTTATTACTACGTCCCTACATAGTATGTAAACATCTTTCCACATCATTTGAAAAAAGAATAACCAAATTATTAAAAAAAAACAAAATAGGGGCCCATATTCGGACCAGTTCCTCTACTAAATACTTATGTTTAACAGTTTAGATAGGTACTTTTTATCAACAATCTCTCTATTTTAATATTATTTGATACCAATGGTAATTTTAAATTTAGCGCGCTTCTATTATTTCCCTCTTGTGGAATTTGCCTTAAATACAAAACTGGACAACGTTGTCAGATCGACTAATTTTTAGCAGATCTACAACAAATTAAATATAACAACAAAATGTATTCAATAAAATATTAAAACTTACAGCATTTGTAATCAGGGCCTGTATAGGCAATTTTTTGTAGGATTTAATATTAAATCCAAACACGATAGAAATAAAGAAACAAATAAAACATCTGACCAAACCACCATGCGCAATGTGCAAAGAACTCCGGCAACGCTGTTGTCAAAGCGGAATTGGCATATGATTAGCCATTTTGTTTGTTTTTTTTACAAACATTTTTGTTAGCTGATACTGCTTGACTTTGCATTTTATTTAAACTTTTTCGGTGTCTAGCTATTTACAAATAAAACTTACTGTGAACTGTGAGAGTGAGTGTGAGTACTATAATAATTATAAAACTTAATTTTATGGCCGTTGTTTGGACCAAACAGTGTCGTGTCTTCAATCTTCAGCAGTGAGAATCCAGTGAAATAGGTAATAAGAAACATGAAGCGTAATAAAACTTACTGTGAACTGTGAGAGTGAGTGTGAGTACTATAATAATTATAAAACTTAATTTTATGGCCGTTGTTTGGACCAAACAGTGTCGTGTCTTCAATCTTCAGCAGTGAGAATCCAGTGAAATAGGTAATAAGAAACATGAAGCGTACCTATTCGTTTAAGAAAATATTATTTTTTATAAAATAGCTGTCTATTTAAAAGTTTTAAAACCTGTTAAAAAACAAACAAACCGCTGTTGTATAAATTAATAGGTTTTTTTTTAGGATCAGTGGAGAAATCGGGTCTTGCCAAATTTGATAAAGATACGAAAATTACTATTCCAGCTTGGCTAAAAACGGCAGCAGATAGAAGAACCCAATTATTAAAGAAGTTTTAAGATTTTTTTTTCAAATATTTTGCTATCTGTATGATTTTATGTGGCCAACCTTCCACCTCAAAGTTGGAACACTTTGTTTATTTAAAAATAGAAAATAAAAGTTTCAGTGGATTTTGAACGATTTTTTTAATTTTAGCAATACCTATATTTTAGTCCCTTAAAGACGTCTTTACGACGTCCATTAATGGCCGTAAAATGACTTAATAAAGATGTCTTAAAGACGTTGGGTTTTTTAACATTCGACGTCTTAAAGACGTCGTAAAGACGACGTGCGGCGTAAATAAGACGTCTTAAGGATGTCTTGAATAGCGAAGCAAGGCGTCTTTAAGATGTCTTAAAGATGTCTGTGTGCTGTTTGGGAATTTGTACTGGTTATTAGATATATTTTGAACACTATGTAGATAATTTCATTAAGATAATTTAAGATTGGAATTTTCTCAGTGTAATAGCGTTGAGTAAAGAAGTAGTAAACTTATTAATCAATGGTAATAGAATTTAATTGAATTTAAAAATGATGCAATAATGGATTTTACTACCTTTACGTTATAACAAGAAATTTTAAATTAAATATAAATGTATAAATCCCGACGAATAGTACGAATATGTATTATAAACTACCTATATTCAATAATAAACTTAATTTTTTTGTAAATTAATCTTTCTTATAATAAGGCTAATCGATTTGATTGACTCTCTGTGACACCCTCAGGCTGTCCCACGAACATCCAAAGAAGGCAAAAGAGAAACCTCATAAAAATAGGTGGTTTATATAATTTGTACATGATATTTAATATTACCCACAATTTATTACATATCCGAAATTTCTTGAACGAAAAGTTTATAAACGCCTATAGGCATGATAGCCCATGGGTGCACCCACATAGTACAAGATGTCCAAAGGATGTCCAATGGACGTCATTTGGACATCCTGTGCTGTGTGAGCAGGAACGTCCAATCTAGGTAATTCTCGACTTAGCCAGGCCGAACGGGTCTGGGACATCCATAGAACGTCAATTATAGACCTGGTCCGGCTAAGCCTTATTTGGCTTACTTTGGACGTCCAAAATACGCCTAATCAGGCTAAGCCGAACAGGGTCTAGACTTGACGTTCTATGGATGTCCCAGACCCGTTCGGTCTGGCTAAGCCGAGAATTACCTAAATAGGACGTCTGTGGGTTATCTTGTGCTATCTGGGGTTTTATTTGTAATAATTTACTTTCTGAAGGTGATTCTGTGACTTGTGCGCGGTATAAAGACTTTAAAAGAAGCAATTATTGAGAGAAATAAACATAAACTACCTAAATACTTTGACTTCTGTGAACGTTCATATTGAGTGTCGAAAATTGTACGCTATAGCGTACTATAGTAAAATTGCAGCAGCAAAACGTCGCCTTGAAGAGACTGGGCCTTCAACGTCATCAACTGTACCTCGTAAAAAAGGGAATGATGTATTTGATTTTAAAATATTTTGCTTATTTTGTGGTTCGCAGATGAGGCAACAAAGGCAAAAAAATCTGCAAAGTACAAACGCGTTATAAGTAAGTTTTGGAAGATATGACAATTAATGTCAATGATAACGAGGAGAGTGATGATGAGAATGAGTCTGAAATTGCTGGCCAACCTGAAGAAGAGGAGGATGAAGAAGATAAAGATTAATAATAATAATAATATTGATATAAATAAAAACATTTTTTCCTACTCCGATCCAATTATCCTTCATTAAAATTAAATTAAAATATAAGATATATATAAAAATATACCTATTTGATTTAAAAGAAATATATTTAATATATATAAGTATAAGGTATTAAATTTTTATTTTAGTAATATTTATTATATAATTAATTAAAAAAACGGTATAATAGATTGGGATTCACGTTTTACCTTGCGCTAAAGGTACGTATTGCTGAGCGCTCCACACTCTGCGCCCTCTATCTAAAAAACGGTTCGACGTATAAAAAATTTTTTTAAACAAAATTTGTAGAGAATTTTATTCTCTACAATTTTTATAAAAAATGCAAATACGATAGGAGGTATAGAAAACGAGATATTCTCAAAAAACTGATTTTTGCGACCTTTGACCTTGAATATCTAAGTCCGCTCACACGTTGGCATATGTGACTTTTGAGACAACATTTGTAATGCTAAAATAAAGGTTTTCACAAAAATTCAGCTTATTCCGTTAGATTCCGAGGTTGATCCCTTTTTTTGACTAAGATGACTGTACTATGTTGGTGAGAGTATTTAACTTAATTTTGAAATATTTGGACATTGACATTTAACTATAACCTTACTTTTACTTACAGCTGTTGCTTTGAAACTTTATTGCTTTGTTGACAGACTAAATATTTTTGGAATTATATCCTTAAATTATACATCGATTGTTCAATACCAACCATATATATTTTTAACTTCTAATTATATTTTTTGCCTCGGTCAATAGAATACTCTGTCCTTTTTAAGGACAGATCATTTCATTTTATTTATTTAATTAATTTATTTTAATTATTTATTTTATATATTAATCTACATTTGCTCTTTTTATTTTTAAATATTTACATTTTTATTTTTATTTTTTTACATTTATTTTTTTTTTATTTTTAAAAAATGTCTAATTTTGATTTATCACAAAATGACGATATTATATCAAACTTAATTGAGAATCCTTGTTCTATTGAAGATTTTAAATTTTCTAATCATGGATCTAACTACATTTCTGAATTTTTAAAATCAAAAAATAATTTAGGTAGGTACATATTTTAAACATTGAATCTATAATTCAAGATGGTTTAAATTTATTTGAATCTTCTACTTTTAAAAGGGATAATAAAGAAAAGGTTTTAAAAAGATTTGAATCTTTATTATTAGAATTGTCATCTGAATTTAAATTGGCTAAAGAAATTATGCTTGCATCCTCTTCTCTTAATGATAATTTGAAATTGATCTTCTGTTGAAAATATTAAATTACCAATTCCTATTTCTACTCCCTCATTTTCTGAAATTGTTAAAAATACTAAAATTAAAGTTAATAATAAGAAAACTGTTAATTCCAATATTATTCATAAAATTGAAATTTCTCCTATTGATGAAAGTAAATTTCCATCGGCTAATGAAGTTAAGAGCAGTGTTCTAAAGAATATTGACCCAGCTAAAATTGGTTTTGTACCATGATTCTTTACATAGAATTTCTGCTTGTCCATTATACGATGAACCTCGTCAAATTTTGATTGATTGTACCCCTTATTGGCCTATTTCACCTTCTAATCTTTTAAAATTTTTGATTGATAACAACAAAACAGACTTATTGACACCATTTTCCATTTGCGAAGATTTACCTTTTCATTAATTACTCTTTAACTATACATTTATTGTAAAACTGATTGCATTTGCCTTTCTGGAGAGTGATTTCTTTTCTTTATACAGTAATATTATTATTACTATTTCTTTATAAATAATATAATTTTTTGAAAATACTTTTACATTCATCTATAATCTGAGATTATATTATTAATAGATGAATTTCTGATTTATTAAAATCAACTTTATTTTTAGATTATTTTAAATTAAATTTTTTTGTAATATCTTGATAAAGCAAAAATGTTAATTAAATCTAATTTTTATTTTTTTTTTTCTTAAATTCTTACAAGGGTTGTAGGTACCTTGTAACACATATGTGTATCTTTTTGAGTAGAGTTTCTCATTTGTTTTGATAATTTATTATTATTGAATCACCATATACTGATGTCATTTTTGCTTTCTTCAATTTAATTTTTAATTCAAAATGTATACAATTCTCCCTCTATACAGGGTGTTTCATAATATATGCGCAGGACTTCAGGATGTGATAGCTCATCCAAAAAGATGAAAAAAGTCGCTAGTAAGTTACGCTCTAAAATGCACAATTTTCGAGATACAGGGTGTTGAAACAAAAAACAGCTTTTGTAAGCATTTTCTACTCAAAATACGCTATGTTTTGTGCTAAAAAAAAATTCTTTTTCCTCATAATTGATGGAGATTTTGAAGGGGTAGCGGGTGTTTTGCTCCTCAACTTCAATGCCCCTGAAAAAAGTACGGTTTTAAGAAGCCCATTCGAACCGCCAATGTTTTCTACACAAAAAAGGTACTCCTGGTCATAAGCTCTAAAGCTGACCATTTTCGAGAAAAATCAACTATTATGTTTAAAAACATGGTCAATTTAAAATAAAAATATTTTTTTTTACTAATTAAACAAAATTAATTTTAACGTTAGGACAAGTAACAAAACCAAACCATAATTGCAAAATAAAAAATGATTTAAAAGTTGTCTTTGCTTAATTCTCCAAACCGTAAAGGTAACGCATTTCGCACATTTCAGCATTTGAGTAAAAAATCATTTTTTATTTTTTTTTTAATTTTGCAATTATCGTTTGGTTTTGTTACTTTTTCTAACGTTAAAATAAATTTTGTTTAATTATTAATAAAAAAATTTTTTCAAAAAATTGACCATGTTTTTAAACATAAAAGTTGATTTTTCTCGAAAACGGTCAACTTTAGAGCTTATGACCAAGAGTACCTTTTTTCTGTAGAAAACATTGGCGGTTCGAATGTGCCTCTCAAAACCGTACTTTTTTCAGGGGCATTGAAGTTGAGGAGAAAAACACCCGCTACCCCTTCATAAATCTCCACCAATTATGAGTAAAAAAAAATTTTTTCTGCCACAAAACATAGCTTATTATGAGTAGAAAATTCTTACAAAAGCTGTTTTTTGTACGATAAACGGTTCCAGAGATAATCTAAAAAAACGATTTTTTTTCTAAAATTTCAACACCCTGTATCTCGAAAATTGTGCATTTTAGAGGGTAAGTTAATAGCGACTTTTTTCATCTTTTTGGATAAGCTATCACATCCGCATATATTATGAAACACCCTGTATATGTTAAATAACTAAAATTTTATAATTATGTACACTCTTAAATAGATAAAAAAAAAATTGAAAAAGAGAGCGGTTTGGCACTGGGTATGTGGGTGGGGCCTCCTCTCTCTTTTTTTTTTTTTTACATAAATATTGAACATATAAAACATAACAATTAAATGAAAAAGTAGATGCGTTTCACTATATATACATTAAAATAACTTGCATTGGTCAAAATTGATTAACTTGAAAATATTTTTAAAGCCAGTTTCCTGTCTGTCATGAGAATTTTATATTATTAATTTGTTTAATAAAATTAAACAAATATACTTTAAATTTTTTAGTATTGTATTCTCTTTTTAAAATGTTTTTTTTAAGCCAGTGCCCTGGCTTTATGAAAGAGCTCTGGAGCTTTTTTATTTAACTTTCTACTGTCTTTTGAATTTAAAATATTATTTATTTGTTTAATAAAATTAAACAAATTTACTTTGGTATTTAGTTCTGACAGACAAAAGCAGGCAATAAAAATAATAATATTAACTTATATTTAAAAACACCACTGCAAAATTACATACTAATTTTAATGAAACCAAGCTATACCTGGTAATAATAATGTTGGGTAAGCCAGACGACCAAGTCTTTTATTACGTAAAAGTCCTCCTGAATAAAATGCTTTGAACACACTCTGCAGTTTGTTTTTGAGGTGTCATCTAAAGAATTCTTTTATTGGCACATAACTTAACCCATTAATTAAACAAGTCGATGTTCTTTGAAGGATTTGGAAAGGAATGTTTAGATTCCTTAGATCCTCAACAACTTTCAACAGCACAATATATAGCAACATCTGTAATAACAAAGTTTTAAAACAAGAATTAAAAAAGAATAAAAAACATACTTACCTTTCAAGATGTAAAAAATAAAATAAAATATAAAAATAATATAAAAATATAACAATATTGGAATTAAGCACTAATTTAACACACGTTCAAGTTTATTAAACCAACTTATATTTAAGACACTTGTTTGACAGACATTAAAAACAGAGCATATAATATATGCTCCTTAGATATGCTCTGTTTTTAATGTCATATTATGATTAATATAATATTTTAAAGATGAGTGACAGCTGTTTATGAATTAATTAAAAAGGTTAAAGCTGTTTATTAGTTGCGGGGTTGCTACATCGTCATTGACCACAGCGCCGTCTAAAATGAAGAAACTATATTATGATACAAGGCCATCCATTAGAGTAGATTATCTATTGGTGTGGTCTAGGATATGTGACTGGATAATGGGCCAATGTGACTTTTTAATTTTTTGTATTCATTTTAGCCGAGTTATTGAATGTTTAAACGCACTTTAAAGCGACATCTTAACAAAATTATCATAATTACAAAAACTTCAATGTTAACCTTAACATTTTAAAATTTAAAATTGTTTTGTATTTGCGAAATTAAATTAAACCATATAGATATATCCATATATGGATTATCAAAAAAAAAGAAATAGAATTCGCGTAATTCAGCGCGAATTACGAGCTTTAGGGGTGCAAGCTCTTGAGATGTTAAATGAAATTATTCAAAAAAGTAAGAAAAAAATATACCTACATTTTTATTAATTTTTATTAAACTTATAAAACTTATAAATTATAGTATAGTAACATAGTATTATTACTATAATAGTATACATATAATTATATATATAGGCGTTTAAACGCCTTATACATAAGGCGTTTTCGGAAACTTACCAAGTTACTTACCCGGGTCAAAAAATCTATTGTTATAACCAGTTTTAAGTTACTTGATTACCACCCAAGTAAACCTTAGGTTTCCGAAATCCTATAGATTTTGTACATATGCTTACCAACGTGTTTACAGCACAAAAAGAAAATCTGGTAGAACGAAAGGTGGAAAACCCAGAAAAAAAAATTAATGAAAATGTTAATGGTATGTATATTTTTTTATTATAGATATACGGACTTTCGAATCGGCAATCATTAAAGAATAAAAAACGACCAAATATTTCATATCATATGATGATAAAGTCGTAGGAGACCTAGAAAACGACGAACATTTGGAAGCCATGGACAAATAACCAATTTATCCATATACGTATTACGTATATACGTATTAGTTTATTACTTTTTGTTCCTATAGGATTATGTTTTAATTCAGTTTTTTTTGTTTATGTGTTACTGATCAGTCACATTAGAAATTCTACTTTTTAAATGATTTCCAATCTAGTTCTTTGTTTCTATTATTCTTTTGTTTTACCTTTTTTTCACAAAATGCTTCATAATTCATCTTTAAAACAAGACAATGAATCATGCTGTTAAGTGATGTGATAATTCTTAATCCTAATTTAAATAATTTACTATGCATTAATGCCCTAATTAGGGTAAGCTAAAAAATAAAAAAAAACTCCAATTTGAGTTTGTAATGGCAACAAAAAGTTGCCTTTAAGTAATACTTAAGTATTACCAAGTATTAAGGCAACTTAAGTTTAATTAAAGGCATCTCCAATTGGAGTTTTTTTTTATTATTTGACGTTTCCTATTATTTAACATGTATTATTAGAATTAGTTTAACATGTATTATTATAACGTTTTGTGCAATACATTTTTTAACCGTTTCAACGAAATTTTTATTACGACGCCTCCACACATAGGGCCAACGTTGGCGCCAACATCGTTCGTCCAATGTGTGGATGGAGATTATGGTTTTGGAGGCAACGTTGGAAATTATTCGTCGCAAATAACTTCCAACGTTGGCTCCAACACCATAATATCCATCCACACATTGGACGAACGATGTTGGCGCCAACGTTGGCCCTATGTGTGGAGACGGCCTTATCCTGCAACGATTTCACGCGGGTAAGACCTCGGCCCAACATCGATAACCAGCCTCGGCCCGACATCCTTAACCTATCTCGTACTACTACGCTCGGTCCAATATTTGAAAAATACAGGGATGGTAATGTGCTCTTAGGCCGTTTAATAAATAAAGACAAATGCATTATGAGACGTGTGAGTGGTGGAGTGACGTAATAGTGGTGGGGCAGGCCAGACCGCGCCGCGCCAGGGCTGGATGCTCCCGTGTACAAGTTTTGGTTCATGCCGCGCATGACGTCACTTGATGAGTAGTTGCCGTGCGAATACACGAATAATAGTAATATTATCAAAGAAAATAGAGAAATATCTGGACATAGTGCGTTTTATTAAACTTAATATTAAAGAAAGTGTTATAATATGGATAATAGATGCTTTTAGTCCTTGATAACATTTAGGGCTGTAGTTTAAGCCTTGGTGTTTTAAATTAAACTTATAGCCACTGTCCAGAAAATGTTTATAGGAAACAGAAGCGGTCTTAACGTTAATATTGCCTATTATTTTTGTGGCATTTAATCACTGTTTCCACAAATCAAAGTTTTTCGGGAATCGATTAAATTTAATGTTTTTATCCAAATATGCCACACCGCATTTTAATGAATGCAAATGGTACGACACAAACTAAAACACAAACAAAACAGGTTAACACAACGCAATAACAATAATTTGAAATGTAATTCGAACCTTACCGAAAGCAAAAACAACAAGTTAAACAAAAAATAGAGCAAGTTAACATCCAACAGCATCGCAAAAACAAGAATTTTAGCAGCAGATAATTAAAAAGCACGTTAAAGATTTAAAAACACTCATCAAGTGACATATTTAAGCCCCGCCCAACATGCGCACCATCCTATCTTAATGTGTATGTATCTTGGTGGGATTGTAAAGCAGTTAGAGGAGGGGAAGTAAAACATTGGCGGACGTTTAATTGTTTTGATTTAATCGTTTTAAAATCTTGTACTGCACGCTTATGGCAGAGGGGAAATAAGTACCTATGTTGTTATCCTATTCGTTCAACAATGGTTGTTTGTCTCTTATTTATACGTTTATCTCACTTATTCATACGTTTCATATAGCATGCATCTTTGTTTATTAAACGGCCTAAGAGCTCATTACCATCCCTGTATGTCGGACCGACTCAAATAAACATTACATTTCGACGATCGGGAAAATGTCGGCCCGAGAATTCTTACCGGATGTCGGCCGCGACAGAACCGCGATCGGCCCGACCTCGAGCCGTGTTGATTTTTTCGACCGGGTAACCTTAATTCCGGTTCACTACCCTAGTGAAAAATAAAGTCGGCAAACGTATGTCGACATTGATCCGACGTCGGAATAGACTCGGCCATAGGATGTCGGCCAGCAGACGTCGGACGTATGTTCGCCCAAGCGCGAGTGGCCGATGTCGCTTGCGTGTCGCCAACACATCTCGAACCGATGAGTAAATGTACGGGGGTGGCCGATGTCGCTGAAATGTGGACCAACGCATGTCGCACCGATATTAAAATAAGTGCAGGTGGCCGATATGTGAATGCGCGCATTTATATATCGGCTACCTACACTTATTTTAATATCGGTGCGACATGCGTTGGTCGATGTCGCTGAAATGTCGACCAACGCATATCGCACCGATATTAAAATAAATTCATGCATGCATTCTCGAGGATAACAGCTGTTCTTTCAAATTTGAAAGTTAAAGTTTTTACCATGGAAAAAATAATTAGGGCTCGAGAGTTGTCTCGAAATAGAGCTAGGAATTTTAGAAGAACAAAAAAAGAAATAAATTTAAGGAAAGTAAAGGTCAACCAAGCTCTGGGAAATTATATAACATATCTCAAGTCTGATGAAATATTAAGTGGTAAGAATACTCAAGTATTTAAATATATATAAGTGTATGTGTGTTTGTGCATAAAGTTTATAGTTGCTCAATTAATCTTTAGGAAATAGTACCAAAATACTTGAAAATTATAAAAAAATAGAGCTCAATATTGCTGGCAATGCTTTCGGCGAAGATCATGTGCAAGATGCAATTATTGAGGAAAACCTTCCTTCACTTGATAAGGAAAATAATGCTGTATTATTAGGTACCTATATCTTTTATTCACTTAATAAATAGCACTTTACATTCCACATTACTATTAAAAATTATATCTATTTCGCGTTTTTAATTTTACTGAAAAGAAATATGTTTTTTAGTAAATTTGTATGTTATTTAGGAAACTATAATTGATTCATGCATGATCGACATAAAAAACATGTTCTTTTTCCGATGTTTTTGACCTTCGAAAATTCATTATACGGCTATAGTGTTTAAATTATTGCAACTTTTATTGTTTAATATTTCAATAGAATATATAGAATAGAATTATATTTGTAAATATATATTGTTCATATTTGTAAATTACTTATCTTAGATAAGTTATCTAGAATCAATTTGTTTGTTGTGTATTAATACAATCAATAAATAATTATGAATACTTATTCATAATTATATATAACACCTAGACATTTTAATTAAAGTAATGTTTCTTATTTTTTTTACCTTTTAATGCAAAAAATACTTGTTTCTATGTAGGTACCTACATAATCAAGATGATCAACCTATTTTGGACGGACTCCCACTGGAGAATAAGAATTGCCAAAACGACATTCTTGATGATGTTGTTTTACAAAGAGATGATGTCAGTAACAATGGATACTGCAGTGATAGTGAAGAAGGTTCTAATTCGGATGAAAGCGATGATAAAAGCTCAAATAATGGAAATGAAAATGACAAAGAAGACATAGATGATGAACAATTATTACGAGATTGGTGTATTGACAATGGTATTCCCAGGGAAAAAGTATCAAGTCTTTTAGAAATACTACGACGCAAAGCCATGCCAAACCTCCCAAAAACAGCTGCATCATTTTTAAGAACCAACCATGACTTTGAAATAAGAACACTTCATGATGATTTTAAAAAGAAAGTTAAATTTGTCTATTTTGGCATATACAGGGTGGTCCAGGATTAATCTGAAAAATTGTAATGATCGATAGAGCCAGAAAAAATAATAAAAACAAACCCAAAAACATTTTTCAAAAATGTATACTAACGGAGATATAGTCCTTCAAAATAATTTTTAAACCATTAAACCGATTCTTTTAAAATTTTGTGTAGGTTAAGCTTCGGTCGATAATATAAAGAAAATTTCCTACAAAAGGCCCAGTGGCGGAGATTTTGGGGGGGGGGTTTCCATTTAACCTTCATATTTTCGACGCCACTGGATTTATCAGATTTATTATATCCTTTTTTAATGTAAAAGCAAAACTTTTGTGTTAATTTTTCATCAGATCAGTGGGTTCGGAGATATTTTAGTTTAAAATTTCAAAAACACTCTGTACAAAGATTAAATTATTAATTACAAATGTTGATTGTAATCCTCAATCAACGTTACAATAAAACAACCTAAAAATATGACGGGATCAGTAACAACTGCACGATGACTCCTAGACGCTGGTTTATTTTTATCTTGAATCGGTAACTTAGTAACAAATTATAACAGTAACAGTAGCTTGTAGACTTTCAAACACATTCAAACACATTTGACAGCGCCGTAGAAGGAATTGGACAGCCCGTGCAGTGTAGTTACATTAATCTCGTATCCTGTCTATTAATTCTTCTCTATTCTAAGTATTCTAGTATTCTAACGGGTTGAGGTAAGGCGATCTCGCCGGCCAAGAGATTGGGCCAAAACGCCCAATCTAACATTGCGGGAAATTTTTGTCGCACCATTGCAGCACTCGAACACTTGAATGTGCTGGAGCGCCATAAAATTTTTCGACCAAATTTGTGCTCTTCTTTTTTGAACCGGGCGGTAATGATAAGGTTTTTGGTGGTCGTCATGAAGAACTCTTAGAATATTTGACTTTGAGGGATTCAGCCTTAAAGCAGCTTTCCGGGAGGTCAACCCTGGATCATTTTGAAAAGTTCTCAGTATCCCGTCGTCTTAATCTCGGTTCACGTACATTTTGTTTATTATTATTTCATAGTTCAAAGTCTCGAAACCTCTGGTGCTAGCGCAATTCCATCACATAGTCCATACACATAATGAATATCTGCATATTCGATGTTGCTAAACTGATAACGTGGCACAATAAATCAAATGTGTTTGACAATCTGTTGATTTTCCAATAAAATCCAGTGGGGTCGAAATATAGGGGTAAAAAGGGGAAACCCCCCAAAATCTCCGCCGCTGGGCCTTTTGTAAGAAATTTTAACTACACAAAATTTGGGCAGAATCGGTTTAATGGTTTAAAAGTTATTTAAAAAAAAAACGGTTTTTTGCCTTTGAAGGGCTATTAGTGTGTTGGTGTATATTTTTGAAAAATATTTTTGGGTTTGTTTTTTCAGGCTCTATCGATCATTAAAATTTTTCAGATTAATCCTGGACCACCCTGTAGAGAGGTTTGATGTTGTGCATAAATCCAGTTTTACATTTAGATGGTATAATTTACTTGGTATTTCATGTTGATGGGGCATCATTGTATAAATCAAGCTTTACTCAATTTTGGCCAATACTATGTCGCGTTCATTGTTACCATTGTCGAACTGTATGTTGGTACAGAAAAACCTCATGATCTCGAATTTTATTTTAACGATTTCATAAAGGAATTGAATCATTTGATAGATAGTGGACTTGAAATTCTAGGGACATCATACAAAATACGCGTTAAATGTTTTATTGCCGACACGCCCGCTAGAGCCCTTATCAAATGCGTCAAAGGCCACACTGGTTATTTCTCTTGCGAAACATGTATGGTCATTGGAAAAAGAGGAAATAACAAAATGGTTTTCGAAGACTTATGTGCTGATCCACGCACTAATGAATCTTTTCGGCTTCAAACGCAGCCAGAGCATCATTTAGCATTCACTCCTTTGCTGGATATACACTTTCTGGACATGATTAATCAGTTTGTCTTGTGTTCAATGCATTTGGGCCCTCTGGGGATTATGAAAAAACTTATAGAAAATTGGTTGACACTGCCTGGACGAAAATTAAATTTTAAAGACAAACAAAAAATAGATTTACTTCTAGAAATGATAAAACCACAAATCCCTTCAGAGTTTCAAAGAAAAACCCAACCATTGGGTCAACTGTCAAAGCTACTCAGTACCGGTTTTTTCTACTATATTGTGGCGTTGTGATTTTGAAATTTGTTTTCTCTGAAGATATATTCAAACATTTTTTATTGCTTGTAACAGGATTTTGTATTTTGCGTTCTCCAGACTTATTTCGTCGACACAATACATTTGCAAAAACATGCTTAAGAAAGTTCGTTTCATTGATGGAAATATACTATCCTTCAAGTCCCATAGTAATGAATTTTCATAATTTATCACATGTAGCTGACGACGCGATTAACATGGATTGTGATTTAAATTATATTAGTGGTTTCCCTTTTGAGAGTTTATTGGGATCAATTAGGAGAATGTTAACAACTGGTTACAGACCGTTATAACAATTATGTAATCGTTTCCAAGAAAGATTTTTTCGAAGGGAAGAAATTCCATTGATTCCTCCTATATACACCGTTGTAAGAGAATCGCGTTCTAAAAACCGAATCTCGAAATTAAAGTACAAAAACCTTATTTTGAGGGACAAATTTCCTAATAATATGGTTCTGTTGGATAATGGTCAATTTTTGAAAATCAAAAAAATGAATCGTTCGGCTCAAAATTTTAACAAAATCATTCTGAAGGGCGTAACCTGGGGACGGGACGAAGAGTCATTCTTTACGTACCCAACAAACTCTGCAAAAATTTAGGATTGTGGAAACTAAGAAATTTTGCAGATAATGGTATTAAAAGTGTTCAATTATCAACAGTACAAAAGAAGGTTATCAAATTTACTGTAAAACCAGATAAAAATGTAGCCGAAACTGTTATTGCTGTATTATTATTACATTAAAAATATTTGTTAAAAAATATGATTAAAACTTATATCCGTACGAGTGAATATGTTTTTATAATATTTTTTCTACTTATAGTCTGAAATTACCGCAAACCCAAATTTACATTATTAATTACGATTTTCTTTGTAAAATAATGATGTAAAATTAACTGAAGTTTACATAAGTTTAAGTATTACTTTGTTTTCATAGGTTTTACTGTAATTTCAGACTTTTTAACAAACTAAATTAGTGGGAAATGTAATTGACAAAGTAAGATTTTGTTAAACTAGTTAAACAATAAAAATATTGTACCACTAGTGGACAGTGGCGGCTCGTGCCTTCCGCGCTGGGGTAGGCGACGGCCAACAAAACAAACTCTGTTTAAAAAAACTACCATATAACCATCGATGATTCTCATACCATTGTTTTTTAAACGATCGAGAAAAAGTTGAACCATGTTTTTTTATTAGGTTTTAAAAGATTTAGATGTGGAATAGGGCGATCATTAATCATATCATCTTTTCGATCGTTTTCATTAAGGCGAGAAAATGGATTTTCAAGTAATGAGCAAATAATGTCATGAAATGGGCCCTCCATTATTGCAAAATAATACCCTTGTTTATTAAACAAGGCTAATAATCAACGCTACCTATTAGGTAGTAGGTACCTAATTCTAATACTAACAAATAATAATAAATAATGATACAGTAATACTTAGCGGGTAATTAATTTCCTGACACAAAAATAAAGTGAATTTGGCTTAAAACAATTGTTTAACTCAAAAACTTCTAAATGACAGAACTAAAATGTAAAAGAAATCTGCTTAAAAGCCCTTTATCGTTCAAATTTATCTCAACAGATGTCACTATTTTAAATTAATTATTTATTATATTAATATATTCTTGCAAATGATGTTATTTACAGGACTTTTAATATTAAATTCATATTATATTCTGAACATCTTGAATTGAGATCGATCATTTTATCGATTACCGGCTTAACTTACTGGCAAAAACAAGTCGGAAGCCGAATCGGCTTTCGGATTAGCCAAAGGCGAACAATCGTGTCGCCTATCCATCGCAATTTTACCATACGTCAACGGCGTTTCTATTGGTCAGCGGTATAGCGTTCTTCACTTGGTTGACGTGAAAGAATCAAATAAATAGGCGCTTGGGATATTCGCCTTTGCTTGCTTTAGATGCTGATTTAGAGCATAGAAAAAGGCAAAAGGTGTGAACTAGCTACTTTCGTCATGACGCATCACGCAACAATTCAATAAAATGTTTTATTTGCGATATTATTTAAAATAAGATTTATGAATGCAAAAAAAATTAAATTTGGTAATTTTATTAATGTTAAATTACTTATATTTATTATTTTACATCCATATTTCCAGGGTAGGCGGCGCCTACCTTGCCTACCCCGACGAGCCGCCACTGCTAGTGGAACAATAAAAAAAAGAAAATTGGAATTCTACATAATATATAATATATATTATATATATATAATATATATTGACCCAAAAAACATATAAAACAATGTTAGAAAACTTAAACTTTAAATAAATAGATACCAAATTGCATTTTTTTTACTATTCAATCATGATTTTAGTGAGTCTGGTGTATACACTGAAAAAAAAGTTATTTGCTGGGCAATAAACAGAATAGTTAAATTTGGGACAGAAGCATATGCAATATTGTTCATTTATCCTAAATATATTTTTATTCCTGACACATAAAGTTTTACTAAAGTATATTTATCGTTAATATTTTGACTATTTAGAGGTAATAAACAATATATTCACTATTAATAAAAGGTATTAGCTACACAGTTTATTTGTCCCTTTTTTTCTCAGTGTAATGTCTCTTGAATTAAATTTTAAAAGTAATTGCATTTGGTTTTAAAATTTATGTCCATGCTTAAATAATCCCAAACAATTAATTATCAACAATCGATTGTGAACAATTGTTAACAATGTTAAAAAACTTAACCAAAATCCGATTGGTAAAACACTTTTGACAGGTAAGCATTTTTACAAAAGTATTATAATAATTTCTATTTATTTTTTTATTTGATTGTGGGACGCTTGCGTGCCAAACAAATGCTCATTTATAATCGACAATTTTCTTTACTTGTTGCACAATATACTATTGTTTGTTCATAAAAATATATAAAACGTATAAACAGAATTGTGGCAATTTTAGGATAACTCGTTTCAAGAATGAAGCCATTTATAATTGTGGAGTTTTTAAATTTGTGCTTTAAGGATGTGAAATCTCCGAAGAAATTGGTTGATATTTCCTGCGACAATCATCTGGGCACATGCGAAGAGAATTCGCTTAAGCCTCTGAGCAATGCTCATGGCCATGAGCCCGGGCTTTTCACAAAATTTATGTTTCCGCCATACACAAGCGAGAAACAAGTTCAAGCAATGAAGAATACCATACGCTACCGGCATTCCGTTGAAAGAAGTGAGGAAGTTGATTGGCAATACCTGGAAATTAGAGTAATGAAGGAAACTGGTAGTTAACATTCATATGAGAATAATATACACATACATATACATATACATAGGTATATATCATATTTTGAATCTTTATGCTCTCATGGGCTTATTGGTTTAAAAAAAATATATATTTTTTAATGTATTTATTAACATGATAAACATGAACCATATTCAACAAATACAATAATATAGAAAATATAAGTATATCAGGTACATATTTTAAAAATATCCTCTATTTTAATATCAACCCATGCCGCTGCATGCCGTGACGGCATTGACGTCTTTTGAGATGCCATAGGAAAACATTGCAAGGTGGTACTGGTTAATACTAAGATAAGGAGTGTTTAATAATTCCTATAACAGCATTATTATTGAATAAAAGAAATTATTTCTATTTCTATTTAATTTTTCAGATTCATATGAAGAAGCGGAGAATTTCTTAAGCAGACTGGATATGCAAAATGAATTTTATTGGGTAACAAAACACATGAACCTGCTTGTTACAGATTTGGAAAGAAATTATTTAGCACTTGAAAGTTTTATGGACATTGAAAATGGATAAGGCTTTGGGAATGATGGTGAACTTACACCAGGAGACCATGACCATCATGACAGGAGTAAGTAACAGTTTAAAATATTGAACATATTCTGGAAATTTTAATTTAAAAAAAAAAAGAAACGTTTTACAAATACTTGTTTGAAATTATATTTTGGCCTTCAAGGCCTCGTCAGCGTCGGGTGGCCGTATACGGACCATATATGGTGTAATACTCTATAGAAAGCTATAGCTTTCTGTTGGTGCTGGTGTGAACACAAACCAAATAATAGCATAAGCGACGTGATGAAAGAAATATTGTTTCTGAAATTGAGTTATTTTTAATTTTTTTATTAAATTTTACTTTTAATTCAGATACTTAACTTTTTTTTGTTATTACAGAAGTTCTTGCTCGGATACTTGCAAATACAGAAGAAATAATAAAACAAATATCCCAACTTGATACAAGAGTAAGGAGATTGGAAAATAAAGTCCAAAATATTGTCGATCAGGCTTCGCAGCCAGGAAATCTTCCGGTCGATATAAAAGAAAATCCGTTTGTTCTTAACGATGAACAGTTCCAAGCGTTTGAAAACCGCCTAAATAATGAACCGGATTTTAAAATTAATATCGTACGTAAAAAATATGCAAAATATTCAAAATTTTGATAACATTGATAAGATCACATGTGAACTGCAGTTTTATAAATTTTTCAGAGAAAATATCTGCAGTTACAGTTTAAGGCAACAAACGATCCGACTTCTTGTATTCGAGAAATGATTAGACTTATAATGAACCGTGAAGCTGCCTCGAACTATACTGCACAAATTATGCTCTTATACGAAATGTGGCCATTTCCGAATACTTTTTGGTTATCATTATTCTAGACGCAATTCGTATACGTCTTTCGTATACGATTTACATCGTATGGTAGTAGCGCATACGAAAATGTGTTGTTGACAGTGATTTTTAAATTGTGTCATAATAAATATTAAAAATGGCATTGAATGAGTTGGTGTAGTTAGCGGGCGTTGGGGCTTTGAAGGACGTTGAGGAAGCTGCATACGTTCCTTGGCGAAGGAGGTTCCAAAGCTTGACCAAGGACTTGACATCGGATTTAGTGGATTTATTAGGGCCTTTTATGACTTCTCCAAGTCGCTTATCAGATTTAGATATAGAAACCAAGATACTTGTGGCATTACGTTTTTTTGCTTGTGGAAGTTACCAGCTGGATGTCGGTAGTAATGTTAATCATGCCGTAAGCCAGTCGTCAGTAAGCCGAAGTATTGGAGAAGTCTGTAGTGCCTTAAATGAACCAAATATATTTAATCAGTTTGTTAGAATGCCTCGGAATAATGAAGAGTTGGAGAGAAGTTGCAGAAAGTAAGTACTAACTGTATAACTTTTCTACGCCTTCGCAAGTAATAATGTTTACTGAAACGTGTTTCAGTTTTTAGGCGAAATATGAATTTCCTGGAGTGATAGGCTGTTTGGATTGCAAACATGTGGCGATATATCCGCCGCAAATCAATGATGCCGTGTATCCCGAAGTCATGTATGTAAACCGGAAACAGTATCATTCTATCAATGTTCAATTGGTAAGTAAAGACATTACACAACACGTGAGTTCTACTGTTGTATGTTTTAGATTTGCGACTCCAATATGCGTATTTCTAATGTGTGTGCAAGGTATCCAGGCAGTACACATGACAGCTTCATTTGAAACAATAGCGCCGTGTTACCCTATATGCAAAACTTGCATCGCAATGGACGTCGTTTTGCTTTGCTAGGTATGTATGGTTTTGGTGTGATGCGAAAAGATTAGTAAACGGCTTTTTAGCGGACTCTGGTTATGGCCTAAGATCATGGTTGTTAATACCCGTTCAAGGTGCTGCCCCAAACTCACCGGAGGCCCGCTATAATGACCGCCAGATGAGTACACGGTCACTGATTGAGCGGTGTAATGGCGTTTTGAAGTTGCGGTTTCGCTGTTTACTCAAACACCGCGTGTTACATTATAAGCCTGACAAATGTTCTCGAATAATAAATGGCTGTGCTGTACTTCATAACCTATGCGTTGACAATAACCTACCACCAGAGGAAGATGATGATGATTTGGAAGAGATTGATTTTGGAATGTACCCCCCGGACGACAATGAGCCACATGATCTAGCGATTGGGCGACCTTGCGTGAATCAGGACCTAGCTGCAGGCAGAATGTTTCGGGCTAGAATAATTCAAAATCATTTTGCAAGATTGTAATGCTATACTTCGAAAAAAAAAACATTTCTAAAAAAAAATGTACTTTTATTTATAATTATTAACGAAAACGACACTAGATAATAAATCTTTTAAGTAACAGAAAATAAACTCTAAACATAACACGTACAGTAATTAATAAGTAGATAACAAAAAAATAAATTCTCTACTTAAGCTATTCTGTGGTTGAATACAACATACAACACATCACTCCCGTGCTAAATTCTTCGCTATGGATTGTAGCGCCGCTGCCATTTGTTTGGTTGCTTCAACTTCTTCTTCATATAACTTAATTTTTCTGTCATAGTAAGCTTGCTTTAACGCAATTTTTCTCTAGGTTTGGTTGGCTAACTTTTCAGTTGCGCTGATAGCACTGGTTTACAGTCAAAATGTACCTTGAGTGCGACTATTTTTTTCTGATGTATTTTGGCCTGCTAAACTCGAAAATGACATTAAAAATTTTTTTTATGGCAAGATTTTCCAAATAAAAAATTGTCTTTGATTTTTTGATGCCGGCTTTACTATTTGGGATATATCTCGAGTTTGAAATGGCCAATTTGATTACAACAGATGTCAAATTAAACCTAATTAACATAATAACAAATGTAATTGTATAAATGCCCAATTAGTCAATAAGTTTAGGTGCAATGGGGCCAAATATCGAGAAAAAGTCACTAAAACTGCAGGTTTAGTGATATTTTACACTTTTCAAAGCTTTCAAACATACGAATTTTTGAATAAAAAAAAATAATCCTGGTATAGATTCTTTGGGAAATTTTATGCTCTACAAGAATCCGCGACGTAAAAAATTTTATCTCAAACGGTTCAAAAGTTATAGTCTTTTTAATGAAAAAAGATTTTTTACGTGTTATTTCAATGGAAAACTTAGAATGCTCACCGACACCTTTTAAAATTGAGCAAAAAATTTTGCCTTGCAGGGAAATTTTTTGCTCGGTATGTAGGTTCCTTTTAACCCATAAATCCGATAGGTTAGTTTTTTTGAATCACCCTAATATATATATATATACATGTATATATATATATATATTTTATCCCTTTCATTAACAGGTGTAAATATGTCTCTGAAGATTCATTTCTTACATTCCCACTTACATTTTTTTCCCAAAAATCTTGGTGACCTGAGTGATGAGCATGGTGAAAGGTTTCATCAAGAAATAAAATCCATGGAGCGGCGCTATCAGGGCTTTTGGAATGAAAGAATGATGGGGGATTATATTTGGTTCCTTGTAAGGGAATCAGATAACGAAAACAGAAGGCAATCTAAAAACCTAAATTATTTTTAATTTACAATAGTATTGTATATTAAATTATATTATAATGATATATAGAGTGTTCCATTTAAAATGAAACATCCTGAATTTTTCGGAAACTAAAAGAATTTTGAAAACTCACGAGACACATAAAGTTTTATATCGAGGGAGACAACAAATTTTGCCATTAATGCTATTAATCCAAAATTTGGTTTCCCACCCTTATCCTCTATGCCCAGGAGCTTTCCCCTTAATAATTTGTACATATCTAAAAAATGAACTGACCAATTTAAAAAAAAATAAAATGCCGTTTAATAGGGATTTTCAAGACCTTTAAAATAATGTAGTACTCTGTACCCCTTCTCTATTTAAATTCTTAAGGGGGTAACTCCAGGGCGCAGAAGGTAAAGGTGGGAAACCAAATTTTGCCTTAAAAAGTTTTCCCCCTCGATATAAAACTTTACCTGTATCTGCGTTTTTTAAAATACTTCTAGTTTCCGAGAATTTAGGGGGGTTAGTTTTAAAAGGAACACACTGTATTTTAATATTAAAATATAAAATAAAATTTATTTAACAGTAAAAAGGTTCTATTAGGCAAATAGAACCTTTTTTTTGTAAAAAACTTAATTTCGGAAAAAAATTTACCTGTCCACTTTTTGCATTAACCCCTTTAATTATAATAATTATCAATAGATTTGTTTTAAAAATATCTTGTTTTCTTTATAACAGTTTGAACTCCACGTAGATAATTTAAAAATTGACATATTTTGTTGATTTGTATTCATCCTTGGCAAAGAAAATAATGTCACATTCTCATTTTTCTCCAAAAAAAAAACGACTTTTTCCAATATTTGAGCCCATTGAACTTAAGCTTATTAACTGATTGGGTACTAATAAGGTGATATTTGTTGGCGACTCAAATATGTTTAATTTTAAACTTTTTTCAACCAGATTGGCCATTTCTAACCCGAGATATGACCCAAATTGTAAAGCTGCTTTCTTAAAGAACCAAAATATTAAAGAAAAAATTTTATCTCAAAAACCTTGCCATAAAAATTTTTTTTTGTGATTTTTAAGTTTAACAGGTCACAATACATTAGAAAAAAATAGTGGCAGCGAAGGTACATTTTTTTAATTTTAATTTGTAAACCAGTGTAGTTTGTGATAGTCTTTGAAGCCGCTTTGCTCTTGGCCTTGCTTTAGACAAATCGTAATTTTCTTTGCGGGCTGGTTTTGTTGTAGACGAATCGTCATTTTTATTGCCGCAATTCACCATGCCATCATTTTCTGTATCGCCATTGTCCGCATTTTTGGGTGTTTTTTCTTTACTTGTCATGTTCTCATTACTGTTATGTATGTCAAGAAGAACCGGATGGTTTGAGTTTTCCCAGAGATTTTCCCCAATTGACTGCACGACATATATGTCTTGCACAACGTTTTTATCTTCGACAACTTCGTTCATTAAATAATCATCCTCCTCAAATGTAGCTGTAGACTCCTCAATGTTGGGGTGCCCGTCAACAGAAGTAGGGCCAATGATTTCAAGAATTTTTTCGTCGTCATCGTTCAATTTGGTTTTAATAGGGGGCCCACCTCCCGTTCCTTTTTGATGCCGCTTAACCCTTTCAGACCCCTAGTGCATAATTATGCACAGTTATTTTAAGTATCTCCATCTTTACGAAAAACTTCGAATTAATGTGAAATATTATATTTAACTTATCATAAAAACAGTTTACTTTAAAATTTTGTTTAATAATACCACAGTAGATGTCCCATATACAAGAAACTGTTATTTTATTTCACAATGGCGGACATACGGAAATTAGCTCGTGGTAAGTAAATCAAAATCCATTATCATCCATGAACTTTTAAATAGATTTTTATATTTTATGGTTTAAACGTTTAGCACAGAGATAAAAGAAGTTATGTTTTTTTGTATTTCGTTAAAATTTTTTGTTTATAACCATAAAAAAGTGAGCTGATTTTGTTTGTGCATAATTATGCACACTCGATCTAAAACGAACAAAAAATCATAAATTATTTTTTTTTATTTATTTTTTTTTTTTGGAAAAGTTAGTATCTACTGGGGTGTTTTCAGAAAGGAAGTACAATCCAGAAAATGAAAATGACGCGGCCATTTTATTGGAAATATTGGATACCATCTCTGACATCGAACTTAGTGATGAGGAGGAAGAAGCATTTCATATGTCTGAGCATAAGAATAATGACATGCCAGAATCCTTTCCAAGCATGAAAAATGTGGTTCGCTTAGGTGCAGATCAAATGGGACACATGGCCCATGAATATCATGAGTCACACTGGGACGTCGAGGACGACTTACCGCTCTCAATTTTTGCTGGACCACATACGCGAAACGACAAATTTTGTAACATTATAACATCAAGAGAATCTATAAAGTGGCGTAAGAAAGATTTTGTGCCTCCAAATTTTGTTTGGAATGAAGAAGTAAGTCCCACGACGTCCATTAATAGGGAAGCTCATGATCCTTTATATTTCTTTTATAAATACATAGACCAACAACAGTTTGAACAGATGGCTACTTTTACAAACATGTACGCTTATCAAAAAGACAAAACACAATTTAAAAACACAAATGCGGATGAAATTAAAAGTTTGTTTGGCCTACACATTATAACAGGAAACGATGCCTTGAGTTAAAGTTGCAAGAAAACCTATGTATTGACGAACAAATCGTACCATTTAGAGGACATTTTTCAGTTGTTCAATACTCAAAAGGTAAACCTGAGCCCTGGGGGGTAAAGCTGTTCGTCCTGTGTGGAAAATCAGGAATTGCCTATGATTTTGTTTTGTACCAAGGTGCTTCCACTGGTTTAGATGCAGAATTAATCAAGAAGTTTGGATTTGGTGCAACAATAGTTCTCCATCTTACAGAAAGAATACAAAACGAAGGCCATAAACTGTATTATGACAACTACTTTTCCTCTTATCAACTTCTTCAAGTTCTAAAGTCGAGAAAAATATTAGCAGCTGGAACAGTTCGAGTCAATAGATTCAACAATCCTTTTTTGATAACCGACAAAGACATGAAAAAAAAGGGAGAGGGGCTGTTGATCAAATGGTGAGCAAGGATGGTGATGTAGTTTTAGTGAAATGGATGGATAATCGCAGTGTAGTCTTGGCTTCAAATTTTATTGGTGTTGGAAATAAAGACACCGTTAAAAGATGGGACAAGAAAGAAAAACATTATGTTGATGTCACAAAACCTGAAATTATCAAACTATATAATCATTCCATGGGTGGCGTTGATCTTTTAGATCAGATGATTAGTTTGTACAAAATTTATATTCGCTCAAGGAAATGGACTCTAAGAATGATATTCCATGCAGTGGATTTTGCTGTAGTAAATTCCTGGTTTGAGTATCGACAAGAATGCAACGAACTGGGCATTTCAAAAAAAGACCAATTAGCACTTTTGGATTTTAAAATGCGGCTTGCTGAAGGTTTAATTAAAGCTAACAAAAAAATTAATCAAAATCTTAAAAGAGGTAGACCCAGTAGCAAAGAATCACCAGTAGCACGAAAAAAACTAAACTTTGGTCGAGAAGAATCCAGACCATTTCGTGAAATTCAGTATGATTATATTGATCATATGCCTCAACTTGACGGATATAAGGAAGAAAAAAGATGCAAGAACAGCCAATGCAATAAAAAAACTCACTTTTTTTGTGATAAATGTAAAGTGCATCTCTGCATAAAGAAAGAAAGAAATTGCTTTGCTTTATACCATAGAAAATAAGTTTTCGATTCTTTAATTTTTTTAAAATCATTCATACTAAATTTTTTTGTGTTTAAATTTTATTATTAAAATAAAGAAAATTGCTATAAAATAGTTTTGTATTTTACAAATTTAATATTAAATTGTATACGGTAAAAGCCCAGTGTGCAAAATTATGCACACAATTTTTTCTCTCAAACTATGGGGGAAAAAAATAAAAATTACTTAAAACATGACTTTTGAGCCTACTTTATAAACTAAAATGATTAAAAAAAATTTTTTTTTATAAAAATAAATCAGGTCTGAAAGGGTTAATCTTGCTGCTCTTTGCTTTTGAAGTAGTCTTTATATCATGCCACGACTGAAAATATTTAGCTGCTATAAATGAGCACCAGAATAAGAACAAACAAACTTTTATTCACCTTACGCCACTTGTCCCACTCCTTAAAAGCCCCAGGTAAAGCATTCAACTGTGCCGTTACTATTTGCCACAACTTTCTTCCTTCTTCGTAAGTGAACTCTTTAGTGAATTTTCCGTGTTTTAATTGAGGATGTTTGAAAATAAACTCAATCAAGATCTTCTTTTGTTGCGCGGACATATTACCGCCTCGTTTTAATATATGCTCCATATATATAATTATTTTTTAACACTTAAACCTAATTTAGGTTAAACTGTCAAAACAACAAATATTAAAAATATTAACAATTAATAAAAATATTCTGGTACCTATAATTGATGATTTTTCGTTGCTTTATGTTGGGAACATTACTTTTTTGGGCTGTTGCTAGTTGAACCGTACGACCAATTTACGATCGATCGAATCTGCGTTTAGAATACAACTGAAGAATACACGCCAGTGTACGTATACGCTTTTTTCCATACGAGTGCCTTCGTATACGAGTGAAAATCGTACAAATTCAAGAATCGAACCCCAGGGGAAAAAAAAAGTTTAAAGACACTTATACATCAAAACTAATTCAAGGTAAAATATTTGTTTAGCAATCTATGATTATATCTTCTTTCCATGATTTATTTTTATTTACAGAAATAATACTTGAGAAATTTTTAAACAGCGCAATCCCATTGGATATCCCCACTTACGTTTCCAAAATGGGAGCGATTTTAACCCGTTCAAAGGACTGGGGAGCTGGACGAAAAGAGCGAAGAAATAATAATTAAGTTTTGTTTATTTAATGTAATGTATAAGAATTAAATAATTATCTTATAAATGTATATGGGGCAATATTTACCAAGTGTACCAGGTGAAAAAATTTTTGTCACCGATTTTGTTTAAACTTTACTTATTTGTTGTTCTTATAACGAAAAATCATAGCATACATTTTTTTTGCTCTAGGATTGTTCATTCAAGAGTTATGGATTATTGAAATTTATCGATTTTTTACTTTTTGGTGAAATCGTTTTTTATTTAAAAATTCATAACTTCTCTTCATCTCTTTATTAAATATTTCAATTTAACCATCTTAAATGATTTTTTCCGTACTTTTCAATGGGCTATACCGTTTTTGCAAAAAAATAAAAATTGCAATTTTTTTTGTAAATTTAGCAAAATTTTGCATTTTTTGAAACAATGTGTATTTTTTAATTTTTTTAAAATAGCATAAAATCCAAGTTTATTATGTTACCTTTGAATAAAAAAAAAATTTAGAGTGGGCCCGACATGTAGAAGGGAAGTTTTTCATATTTGAATGCCGCACGGTCTAGCCATCGAATACCTACTACACTGCCGTATGCGTTTATACCTAGTAGATGGGAGTAAACGAATACAAAATGATAATTTAAAATGTAAAATTATGTTTGAGTAGTCAATGATGTATTTTAAATATTTACACTGCCGCACGATATAGTTTTTTTATTGTGTATTAGTCATTCGGAGGGGACTTTAAGCCCGCGGTCCGTTCCTACCCCTAACCCGCACAAGCCATTCAGCTGGCTTATGGGACTTCTTAAGAAGTAAGGGTGGAACTAAAAGAGCACTTTTGTATATAAACTGTATTTTTTTGCACAAATTGTTTAAGCATGGGTCTACATAGATTTCACAAGGAGGATCGATGATATTAAATAAAAAATTTATTGTTATAACCGTAACGGCTTGCCTATAAGCTGAATGGCGCCTTTACGGTTATAACAATACATTTTTTTATTTAATATCATAGACCCTCCTTGCGAAATCTATGTAGACCCATGCTTAAACAATTTGTGCAAAAAAATACAGTTTATATACAAAAGTGCTCTTTTAGTTCCACCCTTACTTCTTAAGAAGTCCCATAAGCCAGCTGAATGGCTTGTGCGGGTTAGGGGTAGGAACGGACCGCGGGCTTAAAGTCCCCTCCGAATGACTAATACACAATAAAAAAACTATATCGTGCGGCAGTGTAAATATTTAAAATACATCATTGACTACTCAAACATAATTTTACATTTTAAATTATCATTTTGTATTCGTTTACTCGCATCTACTAGGTATAAACGCATACGGCAGTGTAGTAGCTATTCGATAGCTAGACCGTGCGGCATTCAAATATGAAAAACTTCCCTTCTACATGTCGGGCCCACTCTAATTTTTTTTTTATTCAAAGGTAACATAATAAACTTGGATTTTATGCTATTTAAAAAAAAAATTAAAAAATACACATTGTTTCAAAAAATGCAAAATTTTGCAAAATTTCAAAAAAAATTGCAATTTTTATTTTTTGCAAAAACGGTTTAGCCGATTAAAAAGTACGGAAAAAATCATTTAAGGTGGTTAAATTGAAATATTTAATAAAGAGATGAACAGAAGTTATGAATTTTTAAATAAAAAGCGATTTCACCAAAAAGTAAAAAATCGATAAATTTCAATAATCCATAACTCTTGAATGAACAATCCTAGAGCAAAAAATATTTATGCTATGATTCTTCGTTATAAGAACAACAAATAAGTAAAGTTTAAACAAAATCGGTGACAAAATTTTTTTCACCTGGTACACTTGGCAAATTTTGCCCCATATACGATATAAGTCCTTTAAAAAAATCTGTAAGGAACTTACGATATTGGAGGTTCACTTTACTTTTTAATTTTCGGTGGGTTTAGCAAAGAGAATCAGCTTTTAATAACTTTATTAATTGCACACATTTTTACTACAAACTTTGACATTTTTACTGTCTTCTTTTTTAAACAACAACAACAACCAGAGTAACTAACGGGTATTTCTGATTGCAAACAATGGGCGTTACAGTCTCCCCCTCTGGATGGAACGACAGGAGAGAAGTGAGTATCCAGGATTATTCTTGAAATATCTGAGGGCGTCGAACATCACGTGTTGAGGTCCTTGAATGGGCAATAGAAAACGGAGACGATTTGAGTTCTGCCTCTGTTATATTTTTTCTATCTTCTTTCTCTTTGGGTGGTCGGCCTCGTTTTCTTATCGGATAAACTGGCCTAGAAATTTCAGAGGTCTCTACAAAGCGGCGAATCGCGGAGGTATGGTAAGTACCGAGTAGAGTCTCCGGATCATCTGTAGCGGCTATTTGGTAGGACGTAGGCGAGATCTTACGTAAAATACGGTAAGGCCCGTCTCTTTTTGGGGCAACTTTGAGGTAAATTGGTTCGAAGATTTACTTAAAACGTGTACGTCAATCAGGACCAGATCTCCCTCTTGGAATTCCTCAGCTGGCTGACGTCGTTGATCTGCAGTTTTCTTAACTCGATCTTGAGTCTTTTTTTGATTCAATTGGCAATTTCGAGCGTTTTTGCCATCTGCTTTAGATGAGGTGTAATCTCTGGAATTATGTTTTCGTTATTTACGATTTGGCGAAAATCTCTTTGAACTTCACCCGGAGTTCGGAGTTCTCGACCAAACATCAAGTACGCGGGCGTAAATCCGACGGCAAGATGATTTGCGGTGTTCATTGCGAATCTCACAGCTGGTAAGGCTTCTTTCCAGTGAGTATGATGAGTGCCTACAAGGATGGAAAGCTGTTTTCAAATCCCGATTTCTGCGCTCTTCAGGATTAGATGCGGGATGATAAACAGGAATTAAAGTCTGCTTATAACCAAGACAATGGGCAACCTGCTGCATCACATCGCCGGTAAATTAGACACCGTTGTCGCTAATTATTCTGCGAGGGGTCCCATATCTAAGGATAATCTCGTTAATTAGTGCTTTGGCGCAAGCCTCTGCAGTAGCTTGCTGTAGAGGTATCAGTTCTATCCACTTTGTGGTAATATCTTCAATCGCATATATCCATTTATGGTCATCTTCAGTCGCTGGGAGCGGACCAACCAAATCCATTGCCAGTGTTTCGAATCTCTGACACATCACTGGCGTTTGTATCAAGCCGACTGGTTTCCAGTTGCTTGGTTTGTACTTCTGGCATTGTGAACACTTACGGACATATTGCGCGACATCTCGGCGCATTGTGGACCAATAATACAAACGACTTACTCTGTGTAGTGTCTTGTCGACACCGTAATGTCCAGCCATAGCGTCGTTATGGCATTCTTGTAAAATTTCAGGAACAAGTGATCGGGGCACCACTAACTGAGGTTCATCTGTCTCGGATTCTGAGGTGCAACGGAACAGGATGCCATTGAGCAGTGAATAGCCACGATCGGTCCAGCGCTTCAGATTAACTTCTTCAGGTTTTTCGCTCTCAAAACAGTTAATAATCAAAGCGATTTCATCGTCTTCTAATTGGGCTTCTCGAGTGTCCTTTTGGGACAACGTAGGCAGGGTAACCGTGACGAGGTTGACCTCTGTACTTTCGGAATTTTCGTCGCGTTTAAAAGGTAAGCGCGATAATGCATCGGCGATGATGTTGCTTTTACCAGGAATGTACTCAATTTTCAAATCGAAACCCTGTAGTAACATCGCCCATCGTGCCAATCTACCGGTTGGGGATTTTAAACCCATTAACCATTTCAATGGTCGGTGATCAGTTTTAATAACTACAGTAGATCCATCAAGATATCCCCTAAATTTCTGGATCGCGTAGACGATTGCAAGAGCCTCCCGCTCTGTCGTGCTATAATTCATCTCAGCTGGCAGTAGGGTTCTGCTCGCATATTCAACCGGTCGTTCATCCTCTTCGTTCTCCCCCTGCATTAAACAAGCTCCCAGAGCGTAAGCGCTAGCGTCTGTTCGCAAGACAAAAGAACTTGTTGGATCAGCCTGTCGTAATACTGGAGCGGTTACAAGGCGGTGTTTCAACTCGTTAAACGCAAGTTGTTGCGGTTCTTCCCAAATAAACTGAGCTGATTTTCATGTCAACCTACTTAAAGGTTGCGCTATTTCAGCAAAATTCTCGATAAAACGTCTAAACCAGCTGCAAAGCTGCAAAAATGACAATAACTGCTTGACCGTAGTTGGTTCTTTAATCTGAGTGATCGCAGTAATCTTGTCGGGATCTGGGCAGAATCCATTGTTAGTTATCACGTACCCCAGGTACTTTACCTGTGCGGACGCAAAATTGCATTTCTTCCGATTGGCTACCAATTTGAATTCAATTAGACGTTGCAGCACTCGTCGCAAGTCTGATAAGTGGTTTTCGTAACTGTCAGAGATGATAATGAGGTCATCTAGGTATGACATGAGGACGATATCCGCAAGACCACGGCGGAATCGGTCCATAAGCCTTTGAAACGTTGCGGGAGCATTCCGTAGTCCAAATGGCATCCTTATAAAGCGGTATAAGCCGAAGGGGGTTATAAATCCTGTTTTGTCGCGGTCTTCGCGCTTGACGGAGACAAGCCAGTAACCCATTTTTAAATCAATGGTTGACATGAAGTTTGATCGCTTGGCAGAGTGCAACAGGTCATCGATCCGTGGCAAGGGATAACGATCCGGGATCGAAATGGCGTTGAGTGCTCTGTAATCGATCGCAACTCGGGGGCTTCCATCTTTTTTTGTCAACAGAACAACCGGAGAAGCGTACGGGGTGTCACACTCCTCAATAATGTTTTGGTCTAGCATCTTCTCGATTTCGGTTTTCAAAATTTCCGTCTTTTGATGCGAAAGTCGATAGGGGGGAACGGCAATTGGTTCGTCAGAAGTCAGCCGGATGGCATGTTCGGCATACGGGGTTGGCTCTTGTGACTCCTGAAAAACATCGTAAAATTCACTCAGCAGTATGTCAAGTTCTTGTCTCTCTTTCTCACCCAGTTTGGTGGCCTCATCCGATCGAAGATATATATTGAGGCTTTGAATGGAAGTACGTTGAGCTTCGATGTCAGGTTCTGGATGCATGTTGTACAGCTGATCGGGAGCGTCAATAAAATGGTACTTCATGTGGGCAAGATCGATCACGATGCCAGCATCGGTGATGAAGTCGACACCGAGGAGCGTTTTGTTATGCAGGTGCTCGGGAATGGCAAGAAACGTGGTTGGTATCAGTCTTTCCGACAGCAAAACGTTTGTTTTGTACTCAAGGGCTAGGACGTGATGTTGCTTTCCATCAGCAAGCGTCAACTTGATTTGTCTTGGGGTGGCAGTGAGGCCACAGGACAGGATATAGTTGTAAAGCTTTTTTCCCGCGATGGTGCATCTAGCGCCAGTATCAATAAATGCAGCGCCGACCTTTCCATGGACGGCAAGATGAAGCATGGCCCTGGGTGCTCGTAATTCACAATCCGCAGCTAGCATTTCGACAGAAGATGATTTCACTCCAGTTGAGGATTGACATTTTGGGCATTGCGACTTTACATATCCTGGGTTTCCGCAGCCATAACACGCAATTTTGGGTTTTACCTCGATTGGCGATGTTGGTTTGGCAGGTTTCTTATCAGTTTTTTCGGTTTTCGGCTCAACGACAGGCACTGTTTGTTTGACAGCGTATTTGCGACATTCTGCTCTAATGTGTCCAAAACTATGGCAAAACTCACAACGGGGTCTTGTTTTTGTCGATTTGTTTGACTCCATGGGCTCTTCCAAAAAATTTACCTCTACTGCACGAGCCTTTTCGATCAGCCCAGTGAAATTAACAAATTGGTCCCTAGGAAGGTTGTGTCTGATTTTTGTGCTTAACAATCCATAAATCATTTCCAATCTGAGTGTCTCATGCAGTTCTGGTTCTGGTGGAAGTTGAGATAGCAGCGCTCTGGCTGTGCTCACAAATATATCGGTTGGTTGATCATCTTTCTGAGGGTTACTAAATAACTCGCGGAAAATACGATGTGGAGGTTGATGACGGCCAAAAACATGGCGCAATCCATCAATTGCGTCTTTAAAAGTTTGAAATTGACTTTTAGCTCCTTGGAACCACGTGGCAGCCAATTTATCAAGGAGCATGGGCAATCCTTTGAGTGCGTTTCCGTCTGTAATGTTAAGGCATTCCTTGTATACAGTTACTGCGTCGATAAAGGCTTCGACATCGTCTCCTTTATCTCCAGAAAAGCGGGAATTGCATCTCGAAAAGTTGCCAGGGAGTTGCCCTGATTGAGGTACGGCGACAGGATTTACTGGTCCAGCTGCGGTGATGGGAGCTACAATACTTGAGATTAATGTTTGCAATTGTTCAGCAGTAAGGCTTATCACCGGGTTTTGTACAACTGTGCTTGATTGACTATCAGGTGGCGATTGAGGCATGTTTACCCCTGTTGAAACGTCTTGGGCTTTGCGATTAATCGAGGGCCTCTTAGTAGTAGTGGTTACAGCAGTCTTACGCTTTCGTGATCGGAAGTGGTAATAAGGGACACGAGGCGAATCCTTGTCGTCCGTTGCGAGGTATTTTCTCGAAGAAAAGCGAGGAAAATCTCGATTTTACTTCCAAAAGTGAGGTTAAAATCACTGATTTCTTGGCCACTAGGTTGGGCGCCAATTGTAAGGAACTTACGATATTGGAGGTTTACTTTACTTTTTAATTTTCGGTGGGTTTAGCAAAGAGAATCAGCTTTTAATAACTTTATTAATTGCACACATTTTTACTACAAACTTTGACATTTTTACTGTCTTCTTTTTTAAACAACAACAACAACCAGAGTAACTAACGGGTATTTCTGATTGCAAACAATGGGCGTTACAAATCTAATTTAAATTCTAAATGTAGGGTGGATGTCAGTCCCATATAATATATTATATGGGACTATAGGCTCCACATCAAAGTCCCACTTTGTCATTTGATGCGGAACGTAGTTAGCCTTTTTAAACTTGATATTTAAGGCATTTAATTTAAATTTAGATTTGTGTCAAAGTACATATATAGTCAATATTTTATATATATTTTCCATTTCCAATTTAAATTTATTAAAAATATTTTATTTAAAAATTTAAATAATTTCATTGAATATACCTATTGACTAGTCGATGAAATAATTTAAATTTTTAAGTAAAATATTTTTAACATATATGTTAAGTTATATAACTTTAAAGTAATTAGTAACTGAAGTTTAGTATATGGGGCATTCCATGCCAACTCATCCTACCGATTGGATTTGCATCTCCGATTTCGCTGAAATTTTGGTATCTTTTTGTACCCTTTGAAAAAGGTTTCTATGAATTTTTCAAATTTTTTCATTCAGCCAATCGAGAGATATGAATTTTCAAAAATTTCGGGTATTTTTTTTTAAATAGCCATAACTTGGTGAAAAATTGTCCGATTTTTCAAATTTCGTGTTTTTTGATGAACTTTTTTCCAAAGTTAAAACAAAAATTTTAAGATTGTTTGTATCCTTCAAATTTTTTTTAAAAATTCTCAAAAATTCTACTCTTCAAAACAAAAATTTTAAGCCTAGTCTCGTAATGGGATAATAATGGGTTATAATTTTTTTTTAATTTTTAAATTAATTTTTTTTATGTTCCATTTACAGTTTTTTTTTTACTTTGAAGAGTATTTTATTCACTGCATAAATTAGTTAACGTCTTTTTGAAAATCGTTACTGATTTTATAAAGTCCTTGTCCAATACAGCTAAAAAGATATTCTACTTTTCCGATGGAGCTCCGCAACAATTTAAGAATTACAAAAACTTTGTTAATTTATATTATCACAAGGAAGATTTCGGAATAAATGCTGAATGGCATTTCTTTGCCAGCTACCATGGCAAAGGACCTTGTGACGGTGTAGGAGGAACACTAAAAAGAGGTGCAGCAAGAGCTAGTCTTCAGTTACCATTCGATAAACAAATTTCAAACCCCCGAGAGTTGTATCAATGGGCTGCGCAATCTAATAACTTGCCAAAAATCAAAGTAAGATATTCAACTATTGCAGATTATGAAAAAGCTACAGAGAATTTAAATATACGTTATTCAAAAGCTAAAAGTATCACAGGTACTCAAAAGTATCATTGCGTTATACCAAATACAGATGGATCACACAATGAAACTAATTTCTTGCTCAAATAAAACTTATTCTTGTAAAATATTCAAACGCCAGAAAAAATAAAAAAAAACCTTTAAAAAGTTATAAATAAAATTTACCTTAGAAATTGAAATTTTGACTTCAATTATTTATTATATTGATGTATGATTTTTTTCGAATCTCATCTAATAAAGCCGCCAGTACTACACAAATAGTGAAAAAAAACAGAAAAAAAAAATTTCAAAATTAAAAAAAATTATAACCCATTATTATCCCATTACGAGACTAGGCTTAAAATTTGTGTTTTGAAGAGTAGAATTTTTGAGAATTTTTTAAAAAAATTTGAAGGATACAAACAATCTTAAAATTCTTGTTTTAACTTTGGAATGAAAAAAAAACAATCAAATTTATGATGAATAATTTTTTGCATAAATTTTTCAAAAAGTTCATCAAAAAACACGAAATTTGAAAAAAAAAAGTCCCACATCGGACAATTTTTCACCAAGTTATAGCTATTTAAAAAAAAATACCCGAAATTTTCGAAAATTCATATCTCTCGATTGGCTGAATGAAAAAATTTGAAAAAATTCATAGAAACCTTTTTCGAAGGGTACAAAAAGATACCCAAATTTCAGCGAAATCGGAGATGCAAAAATAAAGCTGCTTTCAGCATCAAATGTAAGACTTTGATGTGTGGAACCTAGTTACTATAGTAACTAGGCGTTCCGATAAACATATTTCGAGATCATTGCGACATAAGATGGCCGAAGTCGACCCGACAGAAAATGTCCGAGCTTGTTTCGACATAAAATGGCCGAGCTCATTCCGACATAAAATGGCCGAGCTCGTTTAGACATTAGTTGGTCGAGGCCGTAACGACAAAAAATTGCCGTGTTCGTTTGGACATTTTGTGACCGGGCTCGAAACGACATCGGCCAGCGTTACGATTATGGCATCGCTGCGATGTCGGATTGGAGTCTGAGGCCAAGCTCGGCCAATGCCGTGGCCGACGTCGATCCGAGCTCCGTCCGACTTTATTTTTCACTCGGGAATGGAAGTGAAAAGAGTGGGAAATGTATCGGTGGATCAGAAGAGGGAAATAATTGAATTTATGGAGAAACATCCTGACCTTCAGAGTGGAAAATTTAATAATAATTTCACCCACAAAAAAGGACAATTGTTATGGAAAAATTTTACTGAAACTTTGAATTCATTCCCGGGGGCCAAAAAAGAGTGGCAGCAATGGCGAAAGGTTTATTTATTCATATTTATTTAATTTTATTTAAATTTTAATGTACCTATTTAGACTTGGCAGGACATGAAAGGCCTAGCAAAGAAAAAAGGTTCCGCATTAAAAAAAAATATGGCAAAAACTGGCGGAGGACCCGCGATGGAGGTGAAAATTTCAGATGAGGAACAGAAGGTTTTAGACATAATCGGGTCCTCGGTTACTGATGGACATGCCACTATAATTGAACCAAATTGTATATTTGCTTTTGAAGATATTGATGTAGTTGCAGAGGACGTAATTATTGAATATGAGGACGATTATTTGGGGGAGAAAGGTGCAACCATGGCTTCTTCTTATGACACCATATACTTTTTAATGTAATTTTTAGATTTGCTCGGTAGTAGTAGGTTAAGGTGGATCTGTAAAAAAATTTAAATCGTTACTTTGTTTACCTGCAAAATAATAACTATGGTATTATTATGCAAGATTATGAAAATTATAATAAACAACAATAATTTTTGTCCAATATAATTTATTGTCATTAAGGTAAAATACTATATTAAATTTAAAATTACCTTCGAGTTCTTAGGTATACCAAGTAGAAGAGTATATCTAATTGTTGGTTTGTGTTATTGTTAAATTGTGCATAAGCTTTTGCAGTGAATCGATAACAGTTTTTGAATTGTGTGTTATTTTTGTGATATTATTATAGTGAATATCTTTGTCTGCGCCAATTACTCGTTTAATGTTACATCAAAAAATGATGGAATTTTCCAATAATTCTATTGACGAGAGGAAAAATGTAATTTTAGATTATCTAAAGGAATATTTTGGTATTGAGGAAAATGAAACGGCTACGAAAGACCTTGTGACTTATACAAGAAATAATTTTCGTGCACCATATTTTCGAAAATGGAATAGCCTTAACCGTACTAAAAAAAAATTTGAAGTGAAGTATCAAGAGTGGTTGAATGAAATGGTGTTCCCGGAAACAGTTAACAATCCTACTCAGGATGTATATAATCCTGAACCTTCAACATCCAGTAGCCGTAAGTATTTCTTGTTATTCCCATTTAATTTATTCTAATTTAAAATATTAAAATAGGTGTTGGACGCAAAATAATTAAATTTGAAGACTCATCTGAATTAATTAAACAAAGAAAAACTCAAGAACTCCGAAAGCGCCATTCTAGTGGAGAATTAGTTTTTGCCACAGCCATGAAGTTAAAATGTGAGGGAAGTGTGGATACTGCAAAAATATTAAAAGAATCGGCTATGACCACACCAACACGGGCCAGTAAAATTTTGTAAAGCATATGAACACTCGTATTCATCATGCACAATTGACGAGGCACTTTCATTGTTAATTTGTTCAAATTTGTCAAAGGGCCAATACACTAACATGAGGCGTTTAGCAACACATCATGGCCTTAAATATTTTTCTCGATTTCGTTCGCAATAATACGTATGCGACCATTTTCGATTGAAATGTTACGAATCGAAAATAAACAGCGTATTCCTGAATCATATTACACATCATTCGTAAATAATTTCATGCGAATTGGATTGAGTTAGAATATACATAAGGCAACACTGTAATAGTTCATTTGCTTCTGGCCAAGGTAATGAAACTAAGAAGATTATAATATAATCTTCTTAACTGACACTCTCGTAGAATTGTCAATAAATTAGGGTTAGTTTAATTACGCTTAATTTTTCTGTAAAGTTAGGTGGAAAACAACAAATATATTTTACCAGTGACTTTTTTGTTTGCTACAAATGGAGGCAATTAAAACTAAAAGATTAGGCAATGTAAGCTCGGAACAAAAAGAAATGTTAGTGCATTTTATGGAAAGAATTCGCAGCAGAATTGAACCAGTCCGTGGGTGCTAGAAAAGACTGGAAAGCATGGCGAAAGGTAGGCAGAATAACAAAATACCACGATAGCATTCATTTACTTAAAACTTTTAGCAAAAAAAATCACGCATTAATACCCATCGAAGGGCAACTGGAGGTGGCGAAGAAACTCCTGAAATATTATCAAAATTTGAAAGTAGTATTGTAAGTTTAATTGGTAGTGTTGCAGTGGAAGGCCATTCATCAGTCCCAGAATCTCAAGTGGTAATGTTTTTGGATGACAATATGCAGGTGGAAACAGGAAATAAGATAAGTGTATCTCGGAGTCCTGCTAATGAATTCCCAGATGATTTCGAAGTCTTTCAAGACACAACTATAAGTCCTAATGTGGCCGGCAATGTGAATAAGCCTTCATTAGGTAATAACTTTTTCAAAGTAATTGAGGAATTAAATGGCGGTTTTTCTGAGCAAACTCCAAAGCAAGATATTGGCCAAAGTAGTGGTTTAGCTGAGCAAACTCCAAAGCGTGATATTACTGACCAAAGAAGTGGTATGAATAAAAAACGCAAAATACTAGGAGAAAGACCTACAGTAAACAACATAAGATTGAAGCACACAGTAATTGCTCAAGAGAATGTTTTGAATGAGTTAAAGGAAAAAAATAAAATAAAAGCAAAATACTACGAAAAAAAACTACAGCTTTATGAAAGGCTTGTAGTAGCAAAAGAGGAGTTCTACCGACAATCAAAGTGTAATTGCAAGTGCAGTGATATTAATAATCAATGAATGTTAAAATACAAATAAAAAGTCTGACTAAATTATAAGCATTTTACCAAAGAATTCATTAGGTAATTTATTAACAAAAGCAATATTTGCTTTTGTTATTAAATGGTAAAATTGTAATTGTAAAATTGTTATTAAAATGTAAAAAAAATACATGTACAATTAGTTGTAAAATTGTTTTTAAATTGTAAAAAAACACTTCCAATTAGTTTATATTATGTATTTGTTTGTTTAATAAAATATTTTTTATCAAACATTCTTTACAATGTGAAGTGATTCCTTACAATTAAATTTCTTTGTCGGCGCCCTTGAAGTAGGGGATCGTTACGCCCCTCTACAGGGTGATTAATGTGTTCATTTATGGGGTCAAAAAGGCCAAAATCAATGTCCAAGTCCTCTGGCTCCGGGTTTACATCAGATACATTGTGGTCAATACACATATTGTGTAATAACGCAGCAGCGTTTATGATTGTACAAGCTTTCTGAGGGGCATAATGGAGCACACGATGCTTTAGGAGGCACCTAAATCTTAACTTTAGAATGCCATTGTACCGTTCGATTGTTGATCTTATGGACTTATGTCGCTCATTGTATCTCCATTCTGGACTATTTGGAACAGTATCATTGTAAGGTGTCATCAAGTAGCTTCGAAGCGGATATCCCGAGTCTCCTAAAAGAAAAAAGGAGTTATGGCTATTTTGATGAAGCATTTTCATGTATGGCTTTACATTGCTATTGTAGCAAGTACGGCTCTGGATCTCGGAATGATGACTCATCACCGATGAGTCATCGCCGGTGACTCAGCGCTCGAATAATCGAGAGTGTGGAGCTCGCTGGAATGTTCTAGAGGACGTAGGCACTGTAATATATAAGGAACGACGCATCACAGAGCAGTCAGTTGAGCTTTGGTACGCGCGAAGAAATAAATAAATATAAGTGCAAATAAATAAACTAGTAGTGATATAAATAATTAGTAGTTAAGTGTTTAGTTAGTTTTATAGTGTTTTAAGTGTAGTTAAGTTATTAAATAAATAGTTTAGTTCGTTAATAAACCAGTGCGTGTTTTTATTCACACTACGAACAGTTAAAACCGTTACACTATTATTCCATATAAAAGAATCATGGCTGCTTCCTGGAAATCTTGCCAATATATTTAGTATTTTATGATTGGAATCACATATAATTTGGGTGTTGATTGAATGGTAGCCCTTTCTGTTTACATACATGTGCTCTTGGTTTTGGTTCTCATTAATACAAGGGGGATAAATCGCTATGTGCGTACAATCCAAACAGCCAATAATTCCAGGAAAATTATGCTTTGTGTAAAACCTGTTACGAACATCCTGTAATTCCATCATATTCCTTGGAAAATAAACATAACGATTAAATATATTTGGTTGATTAAGAGCTTCTACAACCTCATGCAAAGCACGGCTGACGGAGGACTGACTTAAGCTTAATTTTCATGTATCCGTTTGTCCGTCATCCGTATGTCAGTTTTTCAATAAAATCGTCCGATAAGAAATGTTCTAATTTTCATGCATACGTTTTTTAATGACGTTTAACGGATTACTTTTGCGACAAATAGAAATTAAGTGTCAGTATATTCACTTACTAAATTTACCTAATGCTTAATTGTCATAGTTACAATTATGTCAACAATTGTAACTTTAACAGTTAGCTGTCTAATAAATTTAAAGGTAGGTAAATATACCTTATAAAAAGAATATACTAGCCCTAATATACATTAAAATGTATAGTTTTAAAAAAGCAGGTCCTTTCAGTTCTAGTTTTAATTTTTTTTTGTTTGTCCTTTCTTTTTTTCTGTTATTCTTATTAAATAAAAACTTAACAGTAAAACATTATTCACATAACGAACGTAATATTTCCGTTTTACAATCTTATTGAAAAAATATAAAAATATTTGAAAATAAATTATCTTAAAATAACGTTCGGCGTCAAAAACAATGTGTAGTGACGGATGAGTTAATATTATTTAACCTTTCTCTGTCAGACGTACAAAGTTGAAACTTGACGGACCGATAAAATGTCATAATTTTCGAATTATAATTGGACCAATAAGAGCGCTCCCGGATGAACGGACTGACGGACAAACGGATACATGAAAATTAAGCTTTATAGCAGCATTTATGTTTTGTCCAATGCTAAATTGGTAGCTGCCATATGCCAAAAAATTCAATGTTGTTAAAACCTTTGTCGTAACAGTCATAGCCGATGCTCGTGATGCTTCCGGAATATAAGGTCCAACAATATCGACTACTTCACGCACCATTTCTTTTGTGAGTCTGTAAGTCCTTATAAATTGTCTATCCGATAAAGTTTCAAAAGGATACGTCTCGGTGCTAAATTTGCAATTTCTGCCGCTTCTAATTCCTCCAAGGCAATATTATTAATTACCTCGTACATGACTATTAAATAAAACCCTTTGGTGAACACAAATATTTGACAAGTATTTAATAAATCACAAATTTGTCAAGTATTTGACGTTAAAACTGTAATTCTACTGCAAAACAGCACTCGTAACATATCGAAGGAAACTTTGCGAGCGGGGGTGCGATTCTCGAGTTCGTTCGCAATAATCCGAATGTGACCAGTTTCGATTGAAAAGTTACGAATCGAAAGTAAACAACGTATTCCTGAACATATCACCTATCATTCGTAATTCATTTCATGCGAATTGGATTGCATTCGAATGTACACAATGGCAACATTGTAATAGTTCATTTGCGCAAACATTTTTCGGGCAAAGGTACAGAAAATTTCGCGGTATTGTCAATAAAGCAAGGTTATTTAGTGAGTCGTGCAATTTAAATATGAGCACCGAAAAAACTAAAAGACTGGGAAATGTAAGTAGCGAGCAAAAAGAGATGCTACTGCAATTTATGGAGAAAAACTATTTATTGCGGAAAGGCAAATTTTCAAATGCATTTACCAAAAAGGACGGCGAGAAATTGTGGCAATGTGAATCTCATAGACTGAATTCAACACTGGGGGGACGAAAGGATTGGAAAGCTTGGCGCAAGGTTAGCTAAAGTCTATAACTTATAGATATCCGACATTGTGTTTGAAGAAATGTAAGTAAGTAATTTTAATCATAGTAAAGTATGTTTTGTTTCAAGACCTGGCATGACATATACTCTAAAGCCAAACAAAAAAAATCCAGAATTAATAAGCACAGACTTTCCACTGGTGGAGGAGAAGAAACGGTAGAAAAGCTTACTCAGTTTGAAGAGAAACTTGTGGGTCTAATTGGTACTGTGGCCATTGAGGGACATGCAGATGTAGCTGAGTCTGAAGTCCCACACCTTGTGGAAGATCCACCAACTGAAGGTGAAATTATTGTCCTTAACTTGGACAATGTGAACATTTTTGCTAATAAAAGCAGTCAAGAAATGGTTAAAGATGAAGAGAGTGAGGTATTATACGAGACCATGGTTTATGATGCAAAGTTGCATGCATCTCCAAATAAAATGGCGAAAAGCGTGAACAAACAAACCATGGTTCCTGCAACAAGTAAAATCATGAGCAAAGAAAATGTTGCACCCAAAAAACAGACTGCCGCCAAACGAAGACTTGGTGAAGCATTAATAGCGCAACATAATTTATTAGAGAAACTGACTGAGAAAAATGCAATAAAAAAAGACTACTACGAGCGCAAACTGGCCCTTTATGAAAGGTTAATTGTAGCCAAAGAAAAATATTATGCAAGATTTTTGGAGGGTTTTCATTGAAGAGAAGACTGTTATTTTGAAATCAGTATTTTTTTGTATTAACTTAATGTTAAGTACACTATGTTACTATGTTTTGTTTGTTCTTTTACTTTTGATATATTCGAGTTTATTTTTGTTGTTTATTCTAATATTTAATATTTTGATAATTTTACTGTAATAAATAAAAAACACTTTGACAATAATTTTATTTATTAATTCATTGGAAATGATTTCGTAACAAAATGGTTCTCTGGCGCCTACCCTCCTGGACAGCTTCTCTGATGGGGTTGTTTACGTTTGGACCAATCTGATCAAACATACCATAGTCCACATCGTCATCGCCGAGTTCCGGGTCCACCGGAGGCAAATTAGCGTCGATGCACATGTTGTGTAGGACTGAACATGCATTTATAATTCGTGACACCCGTGGAGGGCTGTAGTGAAGTACTCTGTGCTTCAGTAGGCATCTAAATCTAAGCTTCAATACACCATTGCACCTTTCAATGGTAGCTCGAGTACTTCTATGCCGCTCGTTGTATCGCCATTCAGGCGTATTTGGCACAGCATCATTAATCGGTGTTAACAAATATCGTCGTAGAGCATAACCAGAATCTCCTAAAAGAAGATAATTCAAACTATCATTTTGCAATATAATTTCACGAACCCAATAAAAAATAGGATCTATGACCATCCTGGTGTAAATGTTCCATAAAGGGTTTAACATTGCTGCTATTCCAAATGAAGCTGTCATGAGAGCTACCAGGGAATCGTGCCAAAATATTCAAAATTTTTAATTCTGCATCACATATCTAAACATTAACATAAATTATGTGCAATATATTATTATGAACCTCCAGACTGTACATACAATTTGCGTATTAATGGAGTGGTACCCTTTCCTATTTATATAGATGTGTTCTGGATGCTCTCCCTCAGTATAGGGCGGGTATATGGCGACATGTGTACAATCAATACAACCCACACAACCGGGAAATTGATGTCGATTGTAAAAACTGAAAATCGATTCTGTAAGAGTTGTATACCTTCGTCACGAGTTGTTTCACCTACCCAGTTCTAGTCATGTCCAATTCCGCCATATTCCTCGGAAAGTGTACGAATCTGTTAAAAATATAGGGCTGGTTAAGGGTATTCACAACCTCTTCAATTGCTCTACTGACAGAGGCTTGGCTTATGGCAGAATTTATATTTTGTCCGATGTTAAACTGGTAGCTGCCATAACCAAAGAAATTTAATGCAGTCAAAACCTTTAAAACAATGAGTGAACTATCTACCTTTAAATAAACACACAGAGAGTTACCTTTGTCGAAACATCTAATGCAGACACACGGCTTGGTCCCGGAATAAACGGATCCACAATATCTATTAGGTCCCTCGTCATTTGTTTGTTTAAACGATATGTTCTTACAAACAATCGATCCGATAATGTCTCGAACGGATTGTCCCTTACATGAAAAATGCGCCTTGCTGCTAAATTATCATCTTCTGCACCACGCAACGCATCTATAGCAGCAATGTTTATTAATTCATCCATTTCCAATTTTCCACAGTTTAGCTATCGGCCAGTGGTGTAGGTTGTTTAATCCATAGATTAAAAGTATATGTGGGGTTTTTTGTTTTTCCAATCGTCGTAATAGTCAAAGTAAATATTTTTAGAACTTTAATATATAATTACACATTTGTAGGTTAGGTGTTTTCGAAGCCTAACATCACTTACGACTGCGTCAGATCTGTCGTACTAGATCGAACGTAAAATTACGAGTGGGAATTGTTTCATTACTTCGAGAATACAACCACTCATTTCGCATTCGAAAATATATGATTTTCGCATGCGTAAGTCATTCGAACGAACTCGAGAATCGCACCCCGGGAATCGGTGCACGGATTCGAGAATGCCTTCATTCGAAATCTTGACACTTTCGCATGCGAAAACTGTTCGATTGAACTCGAGAATCGCCACCCAGAGGAGAAAAAAAAAATATTATCCAGAGAATATTTCAATTTCCAATAGTTTATGCGAAGTTCCTTTACAATCAATTTTAAATAAAACGAAAGTGTCGTACTATGTGTGGGAAACGAATCCGTAGAAAGTCGGTCGTTAGTTTTAATTTGCAAGTAGGGGTTTGATGGAAGTTCGGGATATACTAGTTTTAAATATAAAAAAGATGAAGAAACTGTTCAATCTGATGAAAGGCTATTTGTTACTTCATTGGTGCCACTTAGGTTAGTCTGCGAGAAAACCTCCGAAGTAGTTTGGAAAAATCCAAGACCATCGTCAAAAATGTATTGTCGGTCGATAAGATTACGTCGGGTGAAGGAAACTGACGAAATAACAAGGGATGAAGAGGCTGCTGTCAACGGGGAAATAGAAGAGCTGGTACCCTATCAGTCGGATCATGATATCAAAATCTAATTATTTTTATTATTTTTAGGCTTGTGGGGCGATAACAAGAACGTCTAGTATGACTTGCCATATTTGCGAAGTAAAAATTTCCAAAATGAATGACATTGATTTTGTTCTAAAGCTTAATTTTCATGTATCCGTTTGTCCGTCATCCGTATGTCAGTTTTTCAATAAAATCGTCCGATAAGAAATGTTCTAATTTTCATGCATACGTTTTTTAATGACGTTTGACGGATTGATTTTGCGACAAATAGAAATTAAGTGTCAGTATATTCACTTACTAAATTTACCTAATGCTTAATTGTCATAGTTACAATTATGTCAACAATTGTAACTTTAACAGTTAGCTGTCTAATAAATTTAAAGGTAGGTAAATATACCTTATAAAAAGAATATACTAGCCCTAATATACATTAAATTGTATAGTTTTAAAAAATCAGGTCCTTTTAGTTCTGGTTTTAATTTTTTTTTGTTTGTCCTTTCTTTTTTTTCGTTATTCTTATTAAATAAAAACTTAACAGTAAAACATTATTCACATAAAGAACGTAATATTTTCGTTTTACAATCTTATTGAAAAAATATAAAAATATTTAAAAATAAATTATCTTCAAATAACGTTAGGCGTCAAAAACAGATGTTTAGTGACGGATGAGTTAAAATTATTTAACCTTACTCTGGCAGACGTACAAAGTTGAAACTTGACGGACCGATAAAATGTCATAATTTTCGAATTATAATTGGACCAATAAGAGCGCTCCCGGATGAACGGACTGACGGACAAACGGATACATAAAAATTAAGCTTAAGTCTTCCAGAAAAACAAGATGTTTTAAAGTATGGACTGTCTACCCTACATGCATATATTCGGTTTTTTGAATGTTTGCTTCATGTAGCATATCGTTTAGAACTTAAAGTTTGGAAGGTCACCAAAGACAATTAAATACAATTTTCTGAGAGAAAAAAGAAAATTCAAGTAGAATTTCGATCAAAGATGGGGATTCAAGTGGACTGTGTTAGGCAAGGGCACGGGAGCACAAATGATGGAAACACAGCTAGGAGCTTTTTTGATAACCCTTCTTTGTCTGCAGAGGTTACCGGTAAGTTAACTCAATAATGATTTTTATTCCAAAGTTAACTTATTTTTTTGTAGGAATGGACGAAGATCTTATAAAAAGATTTGCTATTATTTTGCGAGTAATTAATTCTGGTTACCAAATCAATATAGAATATTTTAAAGAATATTGCTTGTCAACTGCCAAAAGATTTGTCGAATTGTACAATTGGTATCACATGCCGACTTCTGTACATACCATTTTAATACGTGGTGCTTCCGTAATTGGCGAAGCAATATTGCCAATTGGTGAGCTATCCGAGGAAGCACAAGAAGCAAAAAATAAAGATATTAGAAAATTTAGAGACGCGTTTACAACTAAAGTAAATTTAAAAAGGGTAAATAAAGATCTTTTCAAGAGACTGATAATTAGTTCCGATCCATATCTAAGCAGTTTGGCCATCAGGGGAAAAAATGAAGTTAAGTTCTGATATCCGGCCTTTTATATTAATCCACGAGAATGATGATGAGAATGATGATGATAACAGTGATGATGACAGTGATGTTGACAGTGATTTTGACAGTGATGTTGACAGTGATGACGAGAGTGATGATAAGAATGACGATGAGAATGATGAAGAGAATGATGAAGAGAATGATAAAGAGAATGAAGAAGAGAATGATGAAGTGAATGATGAAGAGAATGATGACGAGAATGAGGATGATGAAGAAGTTGAAGATGATGAAGCAGATGAAGAAAGATGAAAATAGATCCGAAGATTTAGGTGAAAATTGTAAATTGTAAATTTTATTCTAGAAATAAATATGGATAAATACAATTTTTTTATTAGTTTTTAGTTGAAATACACCAGGGTGCCTATTCTTGAATGTCAGGGAGTAGAACTTGCGAGAGAAGTGGGCGTGGTTTAAGAAAAATATAGAATCCGGTATTCTTGAAAAAATACTAAGGGAGGGAGCTACTCCCAAGGTGCCTATTCTTGAATTTAAGGGAGTAGAACTTGCGAGAGAAGTGGGCGTGGTTTAAGAAAAATATAGAATCCGGTATTCTTGAAAAAGGGGAGGGAGCTACTCCCAAAAGAACTTAAAGTTCTCCAACTAGATGCTGAGAGAAACAGCAAACCTAACCTAAATTTGTGTAGTGATTATTGTGTTTATTGTCAAAATAAAGAAATAATATGGACATTTTTAATTTAATTCTGTGGAACGAAATTATTAACAGGGATGTTGAGGAAGCGGTGGCAGAATTGGCTATTGGGAGGGATGTTCTGCCTCAGACAAATGCACTTCAATTATCTGATAGAAAATTTGTGCAGCTATTCAGGGTGGATAAGGAGCTATTTCATGATTTAATTGAAAATGTCACCCCTTTTTTAGCCGAACCCACAAGAACCTCTGCCCTACCCATAGAAACCAAAGTAAGTAACGAAAAAAATTGTAGTTATTTAAAGCATGCTAATAGCATGATGCTATGTACCTATCTACTTCTGCATTATTTAAAAAAAACTTAAAATTTAAAATGACTTTTAGGTACTTGCTGCCCTAAGGTTTTATGCATCAGGCAGCTACCAGGAAATTACTGGTTCAAACAGTTTTGTGGCCATTAGCCAGTCTTCAACCAGTCGAGCTGTTAATGAGGTCACAAATGCACTTAACCAAAATGAAATTTTAAATAATGTTATAAGGTTTCCTCGAAATATTGAAGAGTTGCAAACGGTTCGAACTAGGTATGAAAATAAATATTGCCAAATTAGGCAATCCAATATATTATGTGGGACCCACATAGTGGGTGAGACTTTTACCTACAGTAGGTATACACCTGGTGTATTACACCACGAATGTTTGCATGTGAATCATTACGCGCTCTCATCCAAAACAGTGTTTAAAGACATGTGAGTACCTATTTGCCGCTGCATCAAATGTAAAAGACGCGTACAACATTACTACTTACATGTCTGAGATTTATTCAGCGCGCAATGATTAACATGCAAACCTTTAAGATAATATTTATTTGCAAATAAATTTTGGCTTAGGTAATGTATTGACTTTTTCATTATTCATCATTTATTATTTTTTAGGTTTTATGAAAATTACCAATTTCCTGGAATAATTGGGTGCATTGACTGTACCCATGTAAGCATTGTGGCTCCACCAACCAATGATGCATGCTCCAGAGTATGTTTATGTAAATCGAAAGAATTATCACTCAGTTAATGTACAACTAGTAAGTTTTTAATAAAATTTCAAAATAATACCTATCTCTAAGTGTATTTATTTACTTTTGTGAGATTTGTGATAATAATTTGAAAATATTGAATGTGAACTCAAGATTTCCAGGGTCCACCCATGATGCACACATTTGGAAAGAATCGGCAGTCTCCAATTTAATGGAACAATTATATAGGAGAGATCCTGCAAATGTTTTTTTCTTGCTAGGCGATTCAGGTGAGTCTTTATTAAGAAATTATAAGACAACGAAAATGAGAAAGTATTACATTCTTTTTGATTTTATATTAACACTTTACAAAAATATGTTTTAATTTTAGGGTATCCTACTCGCCCTTGGTTACTTACTCCAATTTTAAATCCTCATAATGTTGGACAACAGCGGTATAATGACAGATTATGTTCTATAAGATGCATCATTGAACGGTGTAATGGTGTACTTAAGAACCGATTTAGGTGTTTGTTAAGATATCGCACTTTACATTACCACCCAACAACAGCTGGAAAAATTGTAAATGCCTGTTGTGTTCTCCACAATTTATGTATAGAAAGAAATATTCCAGAACCATATGAAGAACATATTGAAGAGCCTGATTATGGCATGTACAATATTGCAAATTTTGTGGAGAATATGCCACAGGTAATTAACCATGATTTGGCAGCTGGAAGGGATTTGCAGCAGAACATTATTGCTAATCATTTTAATGATTAATAATTAACATTAAATTTTTATATACTTTTTACTTTATATATTTGTTAGTTTGTTAGGTTTTTTATTATTTTGTTAGGTAGGTGACCCATTTTGTATGCATTTGTAACTAAAATAAAACATGACTAATAATGCAAATTGTTTTATTCTTCCCATATACATATTTATGTATTTATTATTAATAAATATATGTTTTTTCCACAAAAAACCTAAATGAAATAATGAAATTAAATAAATCGTAAATATTTCAATAAACGAAAATATATTAAACTAAATAAAACATAAGTATTTTTTTCTACTAACATAAATAATAAGCTTCTTTTTTAATTTTTACAAAATTTGCAAGAAAAACTTAACAAAACATAAATATTTTTTTCTAATAACTTAAATAATAAACTTCTTTTTTAATTATCAAAAAATTGGCATAAGATGAGATCAATATAAAACTTAATTAGAACAAAAAAAACTAAATTTAAAACATCTAAATTAATCTCATTTAGTTACAGGAACAATTTTATTGACTGCATTTGAAATATTTGTTAAAATATTAATTATTCTTTCATTACAGTTTTCCTTACTTTTTAGAGCCTCTATTTTTTGTTGATAATAATTTGCTTTGGTTTCATAATGTTTTTTAAGTAACTGTAATTTTGTTTCCCTGTAAGTATCTGTGGAAACAATGCCTTTCTGGCTTATTTCAAGGAACTTTTTGTTATTTTTTATAGAATCAGTCAACCTTGCTGACTTTGTATATCTTTTTTTTAGTCCTTTAACTTCTCCCTTTTTGGTGGGCCCACTTGTACCTGGTTTACTGTTTTGTACTTGATATATATGGTCAAGTCTTGGGTCTTGCATATCCTCTCTTATTTCATCAGCATGTCCTTTCTCAATTTCCATAGGATTGTAATTTTCATTGCTTTCTGTGGTCTGTTTTGGCCCCCCAACATTGACCACCTGCGAATTGTCCTCAATCTCATACTCATTGAACATTTCAAATATAATTTCTGATTCAGGTACATCCTCATTTCCCTGAATTGCGACTGGTGTTACTATTTCTAATATTTTTTCTTCAGTGGTCTTCTCTATTTCAGGGTGCCTATTCTTGAATGTCAGGGAGTAGAACTTGCGAGAGAAGTGGGCGTGGTTTAAGAAAAATATAGAATCCGGTATTCTTGAAAAAATACTAAGGGAGGGAGCTACTCCCAAGAGAACTTAAAGTTCTCTAACTAGAGGCTGAGAGAAACAGCAAACCTAACCTAAATTTGTGTACCCAGTGTTTATTGTGTCAGTTTCAAAATAAAATAATATACACATTTTTAATTTAATTCTGTGGAATGAAATTATTAACAGGGATGTTGAGAAAGCGGTGGCAGAATTGGCTATTGGGAGGGATGTTCTGCCAAAGACAAATGCACTTCAATTATCTGATCTGAATTTGTGCAGCTATTCAGGGTGGATAAGGAGCTATTTCATGATATAATTGACAATGTCACCCCTTTCTTAGCCGAACCCACAAGAACCTCTGCCTTTCTCCACTGTTTCCAGTCCTTACTGACCCCTCCTGGAATTGCATTTAAAATGCATGACGCTTCTTTCCATAAGTCTGTACTTATGGCATTTGTATAATTTTAATTTTCCCTTGTACATATCGGGTTGTGAGTGAACGAAATCCACTAAAACTTGTTTTTGTTTCGCAGTTTATTGTTTTGCTTTTATTTCCATTTCTGTTTTTATCAAACACAAACCATTAAAATTAAAAAAAACATCAAAACAATGACAGAAACTTAGGTTATGTGTGTTCTTTGTCAAAATGTTTTGTAATTTTATTGGTTAAATAAACGGCAACGTTGTTCCCTGATTTAAATCCCTTTTTGATTCTCGCCGGTGCGTTTGATGTTTTAAGAATACGACATTTTTATATCAGGGAGTACAAATGAGGGGAAGCTCTCCGGGAGCTCCAAGGGACCACTCCTTTCTCTTGCTTTCAAGAATAGGCACCCAGGTATGTATGGGTCAATTTCATGTTAATGTAAATTTGCAACCCCCTCTATAGGGTTGTTGGAAATAAGTTAGGTAAAACAAATATTTGCCACTATATTATACCGCTCTTTTTAGGTAAGTATATAAAATTTCATATACAGGGTCCGGCATCAGAATTGAACGGTTTTGAAAAGGCTGCTATGGAAATACTATTGATTTGGTATATGCCAAATAATGCTTATTGCCGAAGGTTTCGTGTGCAATGTCAAACTGGCCGGTTAATCAACGGATATTTGCTGTAAATTCGTTTACCCTGACCCAATCCTTCGTACAAACGCAGAGACGCTTTCGTCGTGAATATAATTTTCCAGTGCGAGCTGAAGTCCCATAAAAAAATGCCCTTTTGAGATGGGTAAGAGATTTTAACGAAAGAGGCAGTGTAAAATCAAAATTTTCCGCTGGAACTCGTAGTTTGTACACAAAAAAATATTGGAAGAGTCAGAGAAGCGTTTGAGCGGCACTCGATTGCTCTACACATTTCAGACCGAATTTTGGGACGAATTTTACATCTGGATTTAAAACGCCATCCAAAAAACCGACAGTCCAAAGGCTAAATCCCATTGATAAAGTCAATCGACTCAATTTCTGCACACAATTTTTAATTGCCATTGTACACGAAACTTTCGGCAATAAGGAACAAGTCTGTCACTATTTGACATATATTAAATCAATATGTAGTATTTCCATAGCAGCCACGAAACTTTCGGCAATAAGGTACAAGTCTGTCACTATTTGACATATATCAAATCAAGAGTATTTCCATAGCAGCATTTTTAAAACCGTTCAATTCTGTTGCCGGACCCTGTAAATTGGTCAATATTAAATTTGCAACCCCTTGTAAAGGGTTATTGGAAATAAGTTAGGTAAAAAACATAATTACCACTGTATTGTATGACTCTTTTTACGTAAGTATATAAAATTTCATATAAATTGGTCAATATTAAATTTGCGACCCCCTGTAAAGGGTTGGAAATAGGTTAAGTAAAAAAATATATATACCACTGTATTTTAAGGCTCTTTTTAGGTAAGTATACAAAATTTCATACAAATTGGTCAATATTAAATTTGCAACCCCCTGTAAAGGGTTGGACATAGGTTAAGTAAAAAAATTTATATATACCACTGTATTCTAGGGCCCTTTTTCGGTAAGTATACAAAATTTCATACAAATTGATCAATATTAAATTTGCAACCCCCTGTAAAGGGTTGTTGGAAATAAGTAAGCTAAAAAATATATGTACCAGTATATTCTGCAGTTTTTTTAAAGTAAGTAAACAAAATTTCATATAAATTGGTCAACATTTAAAAAAGTTATGAAAAAAGTTCGTTTTTCGATCAAAATTGACAACTGTGCGGCGCCCGGCAAGTAACTCTGGATTGACTCTATTACCATTATGGGCCTCTTCAGCGTGGTCTTCATGGTACATGCCATAATTAATGTTAATAAATTGATCTTCTTCATCTTCACCGAACTCAATAGGTGGTATGTTATTATTGATACACATATTATGTAACACCACGCAGCTGTTAATAATTTTTGAAGAAATTTCTGGACTGTAATGTAAAACGCGATGTTTCAGCAAACATCGAAACCTCAGCTTCAACACCCCGTTGCACCGTTCTATTAGCGATCTTGTACTTCTTTGGCACTGATTATAGCGGTCCTAAGAGCATGCTCTTACTCTGAATAAATCAGACGTGCACGTAAATGTAAATAAGTTCTACTATTTAATGCAATTGCAAGTGTCTCACAATAATAATAAACATTTTTCATGTAAACTTTTTATTGAACATTTTACCTATTTTTAAATTTAAAAAGACTCGCTGCCCGCGCAAGTTTACAGGCAAAATCAAAAAATCCAATTCTAGATGCCAAAGATTTGTATGAATAGGCTCAAAAAAGTTTGAAAGAAACAAAATTATTTTTCATTCTGAAAAATATCATATGAAAACAGCTGAAATTCTTAAAAAGCGATTTGATTCTACAAAATCAATTCCTGGGACACAGAAATATCACTTATTTGTTTCTAACGGAAAAGGAATTTTGTACTTAAAAAAAATATCGTTTGCTTTGTTTTCCCAAAAATGTTCAATAAAAAGTTTACATGAAAAATATTTATTATTATTGTGAGACACTTGCAATTGCATTAAATAGTAGAACTTATTTACATTTACGTGCACGTGACATTTATTCAGAGTAAGAGCAACTTATTACTTTCTACATTTTTCTTTTTCGACTACAAAAACCAAAACATGGGTTTTAATTGCAATTAATTTAAACTATTGCAATACAATCGATGAGTTTAAGGCAAAACGACACAAGCGCCAAAAATTTTAAATTTTTTAGAAGTAAATGTCGATAGAGAATTAAATTCTTTTTTTTAGGTGGGAACACTTGAGGTGTTTTGCCCCATATATAAAATTTTAATTGCCATCACAAATGCCCAGTAAAACAATACTGAAGTAATTTTTGTAGTTGTAATACAATGATCCGGATTGAGCAGGAGCCAAAATTTTAACATGCTTTCCATCAATACTGCATGCCTGTACGTAGCGGCAAATTCCATTTCTTTTCGAAATCTGTTGCAATCTGTTTAAAATTCTCCTCATTTGGTGAAACTAAAACTATAGGCATCAAAACCTCCCATAAAACTTGAAGTACTTCGTTGACCACTGTACATACAGTTGATCTCCCTATAGGGACTACTGGGTCCTTATACTGGAGTTGTGCGATAGATCACATCATGCGAAAGAGGGCGGGGCTACACAAAATCGTGCGACTTTTAACAAAAATGCATTCTCGAAAGCTGTGATCCTTCCCTCCGCATGATTTTGTGCGGTGCGTTCATCGCATGGGTTAATTGTAGGAGAACGAATAAGTCGATGACATATTACCTGCGTTTATAAATGTTTATCACAGCGAACAATGAATTTTGAAGAAATTTTATTGTATCATATTATTAATGATGTTGAAGACGCTGAGGCGCAAATCAATGAACCTGACCGAGAATTCCTTACCCGAAAATCTGCCTTTGATTTATCTGATGAAAAATTTAGAAAATACTTTAGGTTAAGTAAGGAATTAACCCGAAATATTATTGCACTGGTAACTCCTTTTGTGCAAGACGCCTCAAGAATTTCAGCATTAAGCGTGGAAACAAAGGTATACTTTGTAGTTTTATTTACAAAAATTAATTTTATATATATTATATATATATATATATATATATATATATATATATATATAACGGTTGTGTACGCTATTTTAGGTTCTAATTGCTTTGAAGTTTTTTGCCACTGGTAGTTACCAGGAAATTACCGGTACTAACATATACACCGCTGTTAGCCAAGCGGCAGTTAGCAGAGCAATTCATGAAGTTGCAGATGCTTTGGGTAGGCCTGAAATATTTAATACGTACGTTTGTTTTCCTAGAAACTTCGAGGAGCTGACGGCATTAAGAAATAGGTAAATTGGCAGAGTTCTTGTGAAATTATGGATAACATTAAGTACTGATTTTGCTTCAGATTTTTTGAAAAGTATAACTTTCCAGGAGTTGTTGGAATTATAGACTGCACTCATGTCGCAATAGTGCGACCTCCTAGAAATGACGAAAATAATCCGGAACATATTTACCTAAATAGGAAGCAGTATCATTCTATTAACGTTCAACTGGTACGTAAATACTTAGGTACAATTATATTTATAACAAAAAAGCTATGAATTATTTATCTAAACCGAAAAAAACTGTTCATTTGAATCAACAAAAACTTTTTCCATCTATAAGTATTGAAATAAAGTATAGTGAAAAAGCATATTTTTCTGCAGGTATGTGACGAGAATCTGAAAATATTGAATGTCAATGCTCGGTTCCCGGGAAGCAGTCACGACGCGTACATTTGGTCACAATCATTAATAGCGGAAACGCTTCAACAAATACATCGACACAACGATGAAAACATATTTTTCCTCTTGGGAGATTCAGGTTTGGACAACTTTGCTTTTTATGCAGGTGAAACATTTATATATTTTAAGGTTACCCTTTAAGACCGTGGTTGTTGACGCCTGTGCAAAATGCGGCTCCAAATTCACCCGAAGAACGCTTTAACAACCGTTTCAAAACTATTAGAGCAGGCATAGAACGCTGCAATGGTTGCTTAAAGAACCGTTTTAGGTGTTTGTTAAAACATCGTTTTTTGCATTACAAACCGCAAACGGCTAGAAAAATTAAACATGCTTGTATTGTCCTTCACAACATGTGCATCGAGCAAAATATACCTGAACCCGAGATTGATGAAGAAGTGGAAAATGTAGATTTTGGAATGTACCACATCCCTGCATTCCCAAATAACGATTTGGACCTAAGAGTTAACCCTCACTTATCAGCTGGCAGGCGCTTACGAGGAAGTATAATTGAAAGGTTCTTTAGGCAGAATCAAAATAATTAGTAATATTGTACTTACTAAATATATTTAAATCTATATATTTGTTCCTAATTTAATACAACCAAAAACTACTAAACTAACAGCAATAACTAATTATAGTAGATAACACAGAACACTTACTTAAAAAACCTAAAACAAAATTGCTGCAGCATTGAGTTAGTACCTCAATGAGGTGACAAGGTAAATCGCTACCTGAGAATCAGAGTGTTTTATGTTCACTTTTTTTTTGCCAGCACATTCTTTGTTCAACATAGAACAACTTGGCACAAAAATCTAAGTGTGTAAAAAAGTGGACATATAACACTCTGATCCTCAGGTAGCGAAAAGTAAATATAAATTTACGTTTAGCATGTCACCTCATTGAGGTACCAACCCAATGCTGCAGCAATTATATAATTAAGTGGTCGCAATTATATAATTAAGTGGCAGCCAAAAATTATCCCTTTTGTGTTGTTTGTGGGTAACGTGGGAGTGACAAATTTTCGGCTATTTTTTCCAACGCATCCACTTGTTTGCCTAGTAACTCCAGTTTTTAATTCTCGTATAACTCTCGCCTTTTGCTGTCTTCTTCTATTAATTCCAACTTTTTTTGATAGTACTTCTGCTTTATATTAAGTTTTTCTCGGCATGTATCTGCCATTTTTTCGGACATGACCAAGGACTTCGCAAGCCTAACAGATTTGGAAGTTCGAGGTTTTGGTGCCTTTGGGGTAGATGCAGATGGTGCCTTTGGGGTAGATTCAGATGCACATGCAGTACCCAAGCCTGTGGACGATGAACTTTCAACCTAGAACAATTTTAATTGGCATCAAATGCAGTTCATTAGTAAATATAACAAACAATAACGAACTTATTATTGTCAACACCTCAGAATAATAATTAGTGGAACGTCTTGCTATGTTGCAACTTACATTTGTAACTTCATGTAAAACTTGTGAGTTAGTTTCATTGCCCTCATTTTCTTGTGTTCTATCGTCAATTAGCTGCTGAAATGATGAATATATTTAGCCACCAAAGAAGGGACCCATCTAATTTATTTTTTACCTCAAAATCGGAAGTCTCGAAGACAAATGTAACGGCAGACTCTGATATATTGGGGTCCCCAGAAACAGATACTGCTGGCAGAAGTTGCAAAATTTTTTCGTCCTCTTGGTCTAGGTCGTTAGTTGGAGGACCACCACCCCCGGTGCCAGCGTAGTACTTATTTAATAAGGTTTTTTTTGCTTGACTTTTTTTTTCATGTCTTGCCAACACTAAAATTTTATTAAAAATAAAAGGGTAGTAATAAATTGTAAAGTAAATAAATCATTTTGATCAGTAAAAATATATATAATTGTGTGGTATTTATTACATTTGCAATTAATTAGAAATATTCAGTAAAATAATTATTATACATTTTGAAGTTAATTATTTGTATACAAATAATGATTAAAATACTGTGCATGAATAACTTATCTTTTTTACCGTATAAGGTATTAAGTACTGGGTTAAAAATATCAATAGATAGTATTTAATTCCAATCGTTCAAGTAAAAATAATAAATTTCCAATAAAAATAATAAATGTTAAGTAAATTTAATATTTGTTAATGAACTAAAGTTTGGTGAAAAATATGGATAGTTGATAAGAAAAAAATCTTTATTTTCAACTTTATAACAAAAAGGCCATCTTTAGAAAAAAATCCGCTTGTCAAAAAAAGCTTTTACACTAATTTTGTCTAAAGTATAATAATAATAATATATTATTGTTTTTCCAATTTATTAACACCCTGTATATTTAATCCATTTTTTCTAGTAAACCCTTTTTTAACAATAATTTTCATAAATTTTGTTCAAAATAATACATAATTGTGCTTATATCTGAAAGCATTTTTGTCTTTTTCAATTCATTATCACCCTAAGACATCTGAATTTTTGAAACCTATGCTATTTATTGGGCTAAAAATAATTTTTTAATAGGAAAGTCTATCGATACAATAATTGTCTTCAATAGGGTAGTTTTAACCAATCTATTAAATACAATTATTGTATCGATAGACTTTCCTATTAAAAAACTATTCTAAACCTAATAAAACCGACTAGAAAAAATATATTTTTTAATTTTTAAAAACAAAAAAAAGTAAAAATAATTATTTCCCCGTTTGGGATTTGAACCAGTGCCCTCCGCTTGGAAATCCGCGACGAGCCGCGGCTAGCCGTGCCCATAACCATATGGCTAATGCCTTCAATATATAATTGATGCACACTAAACTTATAAATAAGAACAATGAAAGTTATTGCACGTCGGACTTATTTCTAGCCACTAAGCTTAGAATATTAAATTTGTTTAACATTTATTATTTTTACTCAACATATACATTTAAGTTAAATAATTTAACATTTAATCATAAACTAAATATTTAATTTGCATTAGAAATAAAATTCTCTTTAAATTAAAGGTAATAATTGTTTAAATACCTTTCGGATTTGCTGCCAAGTCTCTTTTCTGCCGCCTCCCGGAACACTGTTAATTAAGCTTAACAGCTCAGACCATAATGCTTGAGCATTTTTATGGGAAAACGAATTAGAAAATTGACCGCTTCTCAGTTCTGGATGACTTTCCATAAATTCGGTAATAATACTTTTCTGCGCACGGTTTACCGACGACAACCTCTCCTTTTTGACTTCCATTTCGTTCTTAGCTACAAAGTTACCATTATACATACGCATTCTAACATAAAATTTAAAAAATAAAATGCTTATTTGGTATACCAAATCAGTATTGTACGTATTTCACTTTAAATGTAATGTAAACTATTTTTACCTTGGAATATTCAAAGCACAAAACATAAGATTCAAAGATTTGATTTTGAAACAACACAAATGCCGCCAGCTGTCAAATTTAAACAAGTATCACGTGCACTGGACGCTTAACTCTATTGGTTAGTAAACATGGCAACGCCACTACCTAAGTGAGAGTTTTCCTCAGGCGATAAGCCGCATCCCACCCTTTCCAGAATGCAGATTTTGGGCACCGTGCGATGGGAATGTGATGTGATCTGTCGCACAAGAGAAGGGAATCATCCCATCTCACGATTTCGAGTATAAGCACCCTGGTGATCTCCCTATAGGGACTACTGGTGACTCAACATTTTCCATAGCAAATGGTTATCATATATATATGATAACCATTTGCTATGGAAAATGTTGAGTCACCAGTACACAAATACCTAAGATAAAGCCAAATTATTATTTTAGTTTTTTATAATATAAGAATTGTAGGTAACAACCTCAATGTAATGGCCAACCGTTGACTTGGACTCAGTGGTTTTCGTATGCTATGTTTAATTAATCGAAGTGGCTATTTATACGTCCGACGTATACAAAATTTGGTATACGTCTTGAGCTTTCATTGTTGAGTTTGGGTTGGTTTCGCTCACTGTCAATCAACTTAAATAGGCAAAAGTGAGCGAAACCAACCCAAACCAACCCAAACTCAACAACCCAACCCAACCGACCCCGCCCCATTGGCCCCCCGCCCCATAGAGGAATAGAGGCCTATTTTGTAGGAAGAAGTTTTTGCCTCATATTTAGCCATTTTTATACTTATTTATCAAATACTTAATTTTGCTTACATAATTTTTGTAAATTACTTCATTTTTATATATTTTTAACGTTATTATTATAAAATTCAGCAGTTTGAATATCTGACAATTTTCATTTTGAAGTTTATAGGTTAGATTAACTTTTTCAAACTAGCCAATGAAAGCACAAGACGTATACCAAATTTTGTATACGTCGGACGTATAAATAGCCAGTTTGTTAATTAATTTAGGAGATACTAGTTACCAATTCCTCAAATAATGAGACTGTCATTCTGGTATACGTAAAAAACCATTCAGTGTCATGTCAAGTCGCATTTCAATAATTAGTCTTCGAAACTCGCCCTTTTTTTCTCTATCTCGATTTATAAAGCGAACCCACCAGCGTCTTTTTCGTTTTGGTTTCACCCTATCTTGGCGTTCTTGGCATCGTCGTCTTAGAAGTTACAATAATAATAATTCTTCTATTTCACTCATTTTAAAAACACAATTCACAAATTTTATGAGTTTATGTCCTAAAAATTGACATTAGTTTGACATGCTCAACATGTCAATTTTTATGGTCATTGTGAACGCTCTTTGGGTTTTATGTAAATTTTATGGTGATGGACATTTAATGTTTATGATTTCATTATGTATATTTTATGTTTTATGGTCATTGTGAATCCACACTTACTCGTTGCAAGGAAAAAATTAAAAAACTTTTTTAGTAATCGATTACGATTTATTATTCCTTATAGCATTGATTAAGAAACTCGAAGCTTAAATGCTTATATAGTTAGTGTGTGTATTTTATCTAAGGGATCATGGTAAATTATTGTGTTTTTAATTGTAAATACAATTCAAGAACTAAATCGTTGCATTTTTATGTTTTGCCAAAGGATCCAATTCGGTATGTACAGAATTAACTAATGATAACTTTACCTAATATAATTAATATTTAAGTTTGGACATTTTTAAGAAATTAGAAAAAAATAATTTTTGCACAAACAAAACCTTAAAATCAATAATTTTTATATTTAAGTTCTCTAAAAAACGCCGACAACTGCATTTTAAAAAACAAAACATAGGGTACCTACGAATTAATGGCAACATAATATTATAATTATAATATATGTATATATATATATATATATATAATACATAATTATTAATAACATATAACATATTAAAATAATGGTATTTTACCTTTAAGTGAAGACTTTCTTAATCAACGCTTTTAATAATGTTAAATGCTGTTTAAATTTAGACGACTTATTTGTTCGACGATTTTTACTGAATTGAAATGTTTACACTTTTCACGTTAATCCCTACTAAAATGTGTATTTATTGTATCTAAGATACAATTTATATTTACAGAGACTTTGTGCAATTTATTTCTTCATTCAGATTAACACTGTTTATTGGAAAACCGGTAAAAACTTAACCCAGGATTTCCTCTCGAAATACACCCAACAACGCAACAAATCGAGGCATGGTTTTTTTCCGATATTTTTTTACATTTTCCGGCTTTATTCTCAAAAATACTCGTTTGTAACATAAGCGTTTGACAGCTAATTAATAAAAGTTGTACTTTTGTTACTATAATAACAGCCGAGTGGTGGCGCTACTTTAGAGTATATGGCCATTATTGTATTTTTGGTCCAAATTATGTCGTTCAAAATTCCGTGTCCACCACTGTACAGGGTGATCCCCTATAATGTCTAGTAGTAAAATACTTTTTTCTACGTATAAAAAAATGGAAAATTGATCAATATACAGGGAAAAACAAAAAGTTTATTTTTTTTCAATGGATCACCCTATATATGAATTTATTTTTCGATTCCTTGAAAAATTCTGAGCATAATGCATATAAAACATATACCTAAATTCCACTGTTTCGCAATATTCGCATTGGAAATGTTCCCAGACAGCAATATGACGTCTTAATTAAGTCTGCATAAGCTCTATTTTATGATTTTGACGCCAGATACAACATCAGAAAGAAGTTTTTAAGAAGTTCTTATAAACGAAAGCGCCACCTATCGAACTAATCAAGACTTCTCAAAAAAGAATTCTTGAGGAACCCTTTTTTTGACTTCGCAATTAAGCATTTTAAAGAGTCCTACTGTATAAACTTATAAAAAGACTTCTTTAGAATTTCATATTTTGGATATACAAAGAACTACTCACGGTGTGCCTGAACAAGTCTCAGGTTACATAAAAATGTCAACCAAAACGGATTGTATTTTTGGAATATGCATCTATTCCTCACTCCAGAACCATATTTTTCAAAATCCTAGCTGATCCTCTTTTTTTATTTTTTTTTTATTTTTTAATTTTTTGCAAAAATTGTGTAAAAATTAATGAAGTGATGTCTAAAATTTACAATTTTAGACGGACTTCGATAAAATCTTAGTATGTCCTATAGAAGACTACTTCTATCAATTTTCAATAAAGAATCAAGAATTAAAATATAAAGAGAGAGTCGAAAAAAAATCACCATTTATTTTTTTCCATTTTTTTTAAATCAATAAATTTTCTAATTTGACTAGAGACTAGAGAAAAAAGTGGAGTTTTTTCATAATTTAATTTTTATTAATAATAGTAATCTTTTAATTTAAACAATAATGATACCTAAAATTACTTTACAGAAAACTATGAATCATTTACAAATTGTTAGAACTAAAGTCTACTACAGCTTTTTTTAAAAGTTCACCATAATCAGGATGTTCAAGTAAATTGATTTTATACTCATTCCAGTATTTTATAAACTTGCGATGGATCGACTCCCCAGCCTGCTCAGACCATGTGCCAACCCATCACCGACGGTGATTCACCATTCAAAAATCTAATACAATCTTCCGTATGGTTCAGAAGCACATGAATTTTTAATGTTTCATGAAATTCGGTCGCTTCCAAAGCTATTTTTAACAGCAATTTGTGTTTTGAGCAAAACTCCATCAACTTTTTTTCCGGAGAAGAAGGTCTGAACAACATGGGTTGTGTTCCGTAATTTACTGTCAGTACTGTCAGTACTGAAAACGCATTTCGAAATCCACTTTCAGTTACTGAGCTCAGTGGTAAATACTATCCTTTTATAAATGTACGTGTATTTCAATATTTATTTATAAAATATTACTTGAGTACAAGCAGCGGTGAGGAAGGACCCGAATTAATAATTAAAGGAGGATGGCAGGCAGGTCGCCGGGGAGTACGCATACGAAGACCCAGAATATTAAACTACCTACTAGGTAGTACCTAGAAAATGTTACAAACATACATTTGTATTCACCGTACGAATTTAAGAGTAATTTTTGGTATTTGGCGTATTGTTGTGGTGTCAGTGAAATTTTATATTTCCTATTCCTATATAAATTTTTCGACGCGGACGACGATAACATTTTATTTTCCATATTTCTCTGCCATAAACTAAAAATTATATTGTTATATTTATTTTTTATTTATGTTCTCTGCTGTGCCGAAAGTAAAGTTTGTCAAATTTCAGTAAATTACAAATCATAACCTTGCGTAACCATTGTCACTTTCTGCTGCTACTGAGGCGTTCCAATTTTACTATTGCGTCAGTACTGAATAAATTACGGAACGGTCTTTTTTCGCTACTGACAGTAAAATTAGTGATAGTAATGGCAGTTAATTACGGAACACAACCGCTATAATGGCTATGTTCCGTAATTTACTGTCAGTACTGTAAGTACTGAAAACGCATTCCGAAATCCACTTTCAGTTACTGAGCTCAGTGGTAAATACTACCCTTTTATAAATGTACGGCAGATTAATTTTACTGAAACAACTGGTGATAGAGAGGTGCTGTGGTTCCAGTAAAACACATAACATATAACAAAACACAAACTTAAAAACAGAAAAAAGTAGCTGTCAAATATGTAGTAAATTAAGTTTAATTGTAAAAGTAAATTAAGTTATATTAATATAATTGTTTATACGCACGATATAAACAATACGTTTTTTATACCTACTGTTTTTATGTACTTGCGTTTTAATAAGTAGTCCCAAATAATTAAATTATAATTCTTCTAATAAATACGACTAATGATATTTAATTGTTATAACAAAAGGTTATAACAATTGGCGACGAGTATATTTGAGTACTGAGGTAGTCAGGAAAGTGCAAAATTTGAAAGTAGAAACTTTTCGACGCCACGTGTTCATAAAGAAATATGTCCATCGGCAAAATTAAGGAATTTCAACCTGGGGAAAAGAACTGGAAGACCTATGTGGCTAGGTTGGAACAATATTTTATAGTGAATAAAATAGAAGAGGAATTAAAAGTGCCCACCTTTTTAACGGTAGTAGGAGACGAAACCTATGAATTAATGGTGGATTTATGTGTACCGGAAACACCGGAAATTAAAAAGTACAAAGATCTTGTGAAAATAATGACGAAGCATTTGGAACCAGCACCATCCATCAATGATGGACCATCATAGCGGAAAGAGTAAAGTTCCGAAAAAGAAGACAAGAGCAGGGTGAGACCGTTGCCCATTTTGTAGCTGCCCTGGGCGGCTATTCTTGAAAATCATACGATCCGGTGTTTCTCTCGTACGATGGGTTCTATCCCGTGCGATCTATCGACTCCCACGGTCGAAATCGACCAATTCTTGAATCTACGAGTGAACGTTCAAAATTATTGCGCTGTTGCCAGCATTATTTGATAAAGAAGAACTACTGTTTAGGGATTTTTTTTGTACGGTTGTCATAATTTTCTGCCATTCATGATTTTTTGATATTTTATAAATTATATTCGATATTCGATTATATTAATAATAATAAAAACCTAGTGTGTGTTATAACGGGTGATTCATTTAGACCTTTTTTTTTAAATTCTAAATAAAATGCATAAAATGGAATTGGATGGTGGAATCTTTATTATGGCCTGAAAGAACAATCTTTGACATTTATTTTTTGAAAATAATTTCATTTAAATGCTGTCCGGGACTACGGCGTACGTGGTCCATTCGGAAGATCCAATTTTCGATAACTCTTTCTAGCATTGCGACCGGTATCTGCCCAATGAGGCGAGTAATGTTGGCTTCTTAGTCCTGAATCGTAGCTGGATTATAGACGAAGACTTTTGATTTAACAAGACGGAGCTGCGGCACACACAGCCCGCGAAATAATAGCTTTATTGAGAAATCATTACTCGGGTAATTGGGCAGATACCGGTCGCAATGCTAGAAAGAGTGATGGAAAATTGGACCTTCCGAATGGACCACGCTGTACGCGGCCAGCATTTAAATGAAATTATTTAAAAAAAATAAATGTCAAAGATCGTTCTTTTAGGTCATAATAAAGATTCCGCCATCCAACTCTATTTTATGCGTTTTATCTAGAATTTAAAAAAAAGGTCTAAATGAATCACCCTTTACTAAATAAATAAATTATTTTTGAATTTGAATAAAAATGCGTCACTTTTTACCCCTTCCAAAAGGAGTGTCCCCACAAACGGCATTCAGAAAAATATGCTAATTGAATATATGGAACAAAACCCCAAATTAAGAGCCGGTACCTTTAGTCCTGATTTTACATTCAAAAATGCCCAAACACTCAGGGAAATAATTACTGTGAAATTAAACGCCGTACCAGGAGGTGCAAAAAAATACGATTGGCGAATGTGGAGAAAGGTAAGCTTTTAAATTAACTCTGCGTTCATTAACTTTATTTGATATTTTCAACAAAATCTCTTTTTTTAACTTAATGCACAAATTTGAAATTAAATAAAAAACAGAACTGACAGAGCAGAACAAACCGGAATAAGAAAACAAATTTCCATAAAAAAACATCTTTACTGCGCCAGCGCCACTCGATTCGATGCTGCTCCTCGCTTTCGGACCATGCGTTCCGGAACGTATGATTTTCATGAGATTATTAATATCGGATCACCGTCCAAGAATACCTATAACGACGATCGTCTCAAGTGATCATTCGCCATAAATCTATACCGCTCACTGCTCAAGAATAGCCGTCCTGAAAAATTTAGCAAAAGACTGTGATTTCAAAACCACTCTGGTTGATAATCTGAGAGACTCATTGGTCTCAGGGCTAAAGTGCGAAATAATCCAGCAAAGATTGTTTTCGGAAAAGGATTTAACATTTACCAAGGCATATGAGTTGGCAAGAAACATGGAAGCAGCAGAAAAGGATGTCAGTTTTTTGGGTAACACGTCAAAGGTCAACCGAATTCAAGCGGCCAGTTCAAATGGAAAAAGTGGTGGTAGTGGTGCGCGCGCAAAGCAGTTTAAAAATTTGGATAGTTCGCGAAATACTGCAATGCCCAACAAAGAGCATGCGTCTTTTTGTTGTGGAAGGAGAAACCACCGCCAGAGCGAGTGTTTCTATAAGAATTCTTCTTGCGACATCTGTGGACAGAAAGGGCATTTAAAGTATGTATGTAAAAAATTGTATAAACAAAGAGAAAATAACTATGTTAATTTTGATAATACAAGGGAATGTGATTTAAGGATCTTAAATGTTAATGAATCAGATTCAGATGAATCTGCAATTTACAATGTTAATTCTAATACTAATAATGTTCCTATAAAAATTAATGTTTTAATAGAAAATATTTTTCTTTCAATGGAAGTTGATACGGGTAGTGGAATTTCACTGATATCGGAGCAAATTTACAATAAATATTTTAAAAGAACTTTTATGAACCAATCTAACATAAAGTTAACGTCATATACAGGAAATCAAATATCTACTAATGGCTTTATTAATGTCAATGTACAATACAAGAATAAACAGTCAAAATTAAAATTGTACGTTATACCCAACGGAGGACCGTCCTTATTGGGTCGTGATTGGCTCAAGGCCTTACAAATCAATATAATAAAAAAATTTGCAGTAAATAATATACAGGGTAGCGAGTGTAAGGAAATTAATAATTTAATAAATGAGTTTAAAGTAGTTTTTAATAAAAAGTTAGGTAAATACAAAAATTTTCAAGCTAAACTTTATTTAAAAGAAAATATTATTCCAATAGTTTATAGAGCGCGGTCTCTACCAATACATTTAAAATGTAAGGTAGAAAATGAATTAAATAAAATGGTCGAACAAGATATTTTAACACCTGTGGATCATAGCGACTGGGCTAGTCCAGTTGTGCCTGTGCTTTAAAAAAATGGTGAAATTAGGCTTTGCGGGGATTTTAAAGTTTCAGTAAATCCTAATTTACGGATTCATAAATTTCCAATTCCAAAAATGGACAGTATTTTTGCTTGTTTATAGGGTGGGGTCTTATTTAGCAAAATAGATTTATCCCAAGCATATGCACAATTGGAACTTGATGAGTATTCAAAAGAAATGTGTACAATAAATGTGTACTCATAAAGGTTTATATAGATATAATAGATTGCCTTATGGCATCGCCAGTAGCCCAGGAATTTTTCAAAAATTAATGCACTGAGAAAAATCGGTCAAATAAACTTTTTATTTAACACTTTTTTATTTATAGTAAATATATTTTTAATTAACCCTAAATAATCGAACTACTAACTACAAATATATTTTTTTTCCTGACACCGTAGTGATAACCACAATTAAATAAGTAAATGCCTACAATAAATAGTTATTTATTATTAATAAACAGTTATTTGGGGTAAATATCTATCCCAAAATAAAACTTTTAATTATTACAAGTGTACTAAGTTATTTGTGATAAATATACAAAGGCTAAACCTACTTATTAGGCTACTTGGCACAAATAAATAAATAATTGTGACAAGTAAACAGATATTTGTCACTAATATTTTTAAATTTCGGCTGTTCTTGTACGTTCCGAAGGCATGCACGAGCACAAGAAAACCGCCATTTCGGCGTCATTTCAGTGCCGAAGCATAGTGTGAGAAGAGTTGATGTTGTTTTCTGTAAAACTTTTACTAAAATGTAACTATTGTTTTCCCAAACAAGGAAAATATGTTTATGGACAATTGTGTTAAGCTTTTGTTGTGTGTGTTTTAGAAAATGGAATTTATTAAAGACAAGCTAGCGGAATGGGGCTTACAGTCGCATTTTTCAAACTTTGAAGGTAAGGTATATTTGTATTTTATGCATGATATAAAATTCCATGAAATAAAAACAATATTGTTAAGTAGTTTTTTCATTTTTATTAACTAGATTAACTTATTTTTATATTAAGTGATTAGGTTAAAAAATTTATTGGTATACCAGTTGCAAGTTACATACACCTTAAGGTATAATCAAGGTGTACAGTGTATTTTTTGAATGTGTGTGATTGCGTCATCAATTGCTGAACCAAACAAAGACATTAAAATGTGTAGCTGTCTTTTTTTTTCTTTGTAACAGTTCATCTGAAATTCTAAAACGTATCGGGATCCGCAAAATCAGCAGATGGCGACACAATTAAACGTAATTTACGACAAACGTGAATCCGATGTCAGTGGCGTTCATACAGTAATTTGGCATTAAAGAACATATTTTGGAATTTTGACAGGTTTTAAAAAATGTCTTGCAAACGTTTGGACGATAATAAAAAACGTTTTATTATTAATTTAGTTCAATACTTTCAAAGGGAACTGGAGCATGGGGGTCCCCTGCTCCCACTAAACTGTGTCCAAGAGTAAGCTATGTTAGGCTTGTTTCTACTGAGCATGTTTACTTTAGGGTCAAAGACATGTGCAATAGTAAAATCGCATGCCCAATATGAAAATATAACCGCTATTTCACTACAGCGCATGTCTCTGACCTCCATCCGAGAATCCAAATGTTCGGTGGCAATGGACCAAAAACAACTTCCGATTGCAGCGTGTGGCGAATGCCTTTGGCATTTCGATTAATACAGTGGACAATGCTTTGCGGAAAGCACAAGCATTAGACGAGGCCCCAGCCCATTCTTCTGGCAGCAAAAAAATTAAAGACCTCGGATTTACCAGAAGCCTCAAAAATGGAAATAAGGAAGACAATTTATGACATGTATGCCGCAGGTTGGTTTATAGTTATTTAGGTCACAATGATCAACAATAGTGGTTCTGCATTGATGTGTTTCATTTGTAGGAAAGCACTTAACCCTGAATACTCTTAATGAGCAGCTCAAATTAAAGGAAATTGTTGACATAAGCAGAAGTTCTCTGTACAGCTTGCTTCAGGAAATAGGTTTTATGTATAAAAAGCATAATAACAGAGTTGCTTTAATGGAGCAGCAGGACGTGGTGTTTCGCAGGGCCGAATTTTTACGGCAGTACACCCTGAACGCTAACTCCAAATTTAAACGCCAAGTTGTGTTTTTAGATGAGACTTGGATTTTTTCAAGATGCTCATGTAAACGTTCCTGCCAGGATGGAACAGCGAAGGGGGTGCGCCGACCAAGTGCAAGTGAGGGAAAGCGATTTATTATACTCCATGCAGGCCATGAGGGTGGTTTTGTTGATAACGCCTCCCTCATTTTTGGGACTAAATCGAAGCTGGCAGATTACTACGGGGACATGAACGGTGAATTATTCGAAAGGTGGGTAGCTAAAAAGTTGGTGCCAAATTTGAAGGAACCTTCACTGATTGTGATGGACAACGCTCCTTACCACAGCGTCGTTGTTGAGCGTCACCCTACAAGTGCTTGGAAAAAACAGCAAATAGAAGAGTGGCTAACAGAACATAATGTTAAGTTTATCAAAGGTATATTTAAAGCGGAATTGCTGTTCCTGGCACGCTACCACACCCCGCCTAAGCGTTACAAAGTTGATGAGTACCTCCAGCAGCATGGGCATGAGGTTTTGCGTCTGCCTCCATATCACTGCCAGTTCAATGCCAATAAACTTATATGGGCGAAGGTACATACATAAACAATTAGATAGGCGCTTACAACAACGAATTCTGTTTTAGGCTAAAACATACACTCCCCGGCACAAAATTCCGCCACCCTAAAATTTTGGCCAAGTTTGATGTTTTATAACTTTTTTATTTTTTATCCGATTTTCATTATTTTTCTACCAGTTTGTTGACACATTTATTGTTATTGTTTTTTTATCATTTTAATAACTAACAATTTTTGTTTAGGCGATATTATACAGGGTTAATGAAAATGTTGTTTTTTGTCATAATTTTAAAACACCCTGTGGGAAAATTGAGGCCGTTAATTTTTTTTACAAACTGTTTGATGTAATCTTAGATGTATTACAAATATTTTGTTTTTTGATTTATTCCATTATTTTGTTTCTTGTACGAGCTGCAAGTGTGATTGTATTCGTCCAGATATCGGTTAAAAATAATCGAAGAGGGCAATTGTTATGATAGAATGTTTGACAGTTACATTATTAATTTGAGTTGTCATCATGGTATTAACTACAACAGATTTGGGTCGAATTGTTGCCTTAATAGAGGATGGACGAAGTAAAAGTTATGTAGCTCGTACTTTGGGAATTCCGCGGTCTACAGTTCGAGATGCTTGGAATAGGTATATACAGACTGGAAACTTATCTAGGCGATAAGGCTCTGGAAGGAGATTAACTACTGCAGCTGATGATCACTTCGTTGTTGTTAGTTCTTTAAGAGATCGACGATCTACTGCTGTATCTCTAAAAAATAATTTGCAAATGGTTCGTCAAGTAAATGTAAGTGAAAGAACAGTACGTAGAAAATTGGCAGAAGCAGGGCTTCCTCGTCATCGACAACAGCGACTGAGATTTGCAAGAACCCAATCTGACTGGACCGTAGAACAGTGGGGAAACGTACTATTCACAGATGAATCCAGGGTTTGTTTAAGGTCGCCGGATGGTCGTGAGCGGGTATATAGACGCAAAAATAAAAGATTTGCCGACTGCACCATATCAGAGCGAATATCATATCATGGCGGTTCAGTGATGGTTTGGGCGGGTATTTCTAGCGAAGCACGTACCGATCTTATATTTGTTGATAATGGAACTCTAACCGCCCACCGTTACATTGAGGATATTCTTCAAGAAGTTGTCGTTTCATTTGCTCCTTTCATTGGGAACGAATTTATATTAATGCATGATAATGCTAGACCTCACGTTGCACGAGTAGTGAGCAAATATCTGGATGAGGTTGGACTTCCAAGATTGGAATGGCCAGCATGTAGCCCGGATCTCAACCCTATCGAACATTTGTGGGATGAACTTAAAAAGGCTGTTCGACGTCGCCCATTACAACTACAATCTTTGCAAGAGTTACGGCTGGCGCTAAGAGAAGAATATCTGGGTATTCCTCAAGAAAAAATAAGTAACCTTATTCATTCAATGCCAAGAAGGTTGCAAGCTGTCATTACTGCGAGAGGTGGAAATACGCCCTAATAAAATGTATTTGTTATTTAATTTTATTATAAAGTGTTTATTTTTTTTCAATAAGAAATAACGTTCAAATCGGCGTTTCATTGAAAAACTTGCAGGTCGTACAATAAATGGAATGGAATGGAATGAATCAAAAAACAAAATGTTTGGAATACATCTAAGATTAAATCAAACAGTTTGTAAAAAAAATTAACCGCCTCAATTTTCCCACAGGGTATTATAAAGTTATTACAAAAAACAACATTTTGATTTACCCCTGTAAAATATGGCCCAAACAAAAATTTTAAGTTATTAAAATGATAAAAAAAAATTACAATAAATTGATCTTCAAACTAGTAAAAAAATCATGAAGATCGGATGAAAAATAAAAAAGTAATAAAACATAAAACTTGGACAAAATTTTAGGGTGGCCGAATTTTGTGCCGGGGAGTGTATTATGATTCCCACATGGGGGAAGACGGCTATGGTGACAATAAAGTGCTAGCAATGTGGGGCCAAGCACTGAACCAATGCACGCCAGAACGTTGGTGTTCAGTAGTGAGGCACACCAAAAAATTAATTGACGATTGGTTCCAAAAGACAAGGATGGTCGATGACGTGCCAGAACTAGTTATACACCTCGGAGAAGACAGTTCCGACGAGGATGACTTTTAGTAATTTTGTTTTTGTTCTCCTATAACATTTTATTTTAATAATTAATGTTTTGTCTTAATTAACTTATAATATATTATATGTATGTACATAATATTATGTACAAAAAATTGTGTATGTTTATTGTTATTCGTTTATAAAACTTGCATAATTTACATTAATAAAGTTAAAATAAATGCGAACTAATCATTAGAATTATTGTTTAATTGGGTGTAAACTGAGTTGCGTAACTATGAAGCGACATTAGGCAACCAAAAATACACCCACAATAAATGCTTAGACCCCTTCAAAATGATACGCTACTGACTCTAAATTTAGTTTCGGTTTAATTCATAGACCCAATTGATGACGCAATCACACACATTCAAAAAATACACTGTATGTAACTTAAGTTTATATGCAATCAAAACTTAAATTTCTAAAAACACCTTGGGATTTATAAGATAAACTAATTTTTTTTAGAGCAGGGCATAGATAAAGAAAGTTTTAAACTGTTAGACGGCGAAACAATCAAACTTTTGTTTCCAAAGTGCGGCCCCCGTCTTATTTTTTCTTCCAAGTATAAGGAATATTTAAAAAGCCTTAATGTCAATGTGGTAAGTAAAAATTCTACCACCACAATGTAAAAAGTCACATTTCATAATGGCATCGTTGCTAAAAAAGAAAATAAATCTTTTTCTACGGCCACTATGTAAAAGTCACATTTCATAATGGTATCATTGCTTAGAAAATGAATCTTTTCATTGGCAAGGCAAAACTCAAATGTAAAGTGACATTTCTGTGTGAAAAGTGACACTTCTGTGTGAATGAAATTGACATTGTTATTTTGTGTTGAATTTGAAAATTATAATAAAAAACAAAAGGGTTGTAGAAAAAAGTTGCTTTTCAACACTTGTAAAACGAATAGATATTGCTATTTTTTATAGTATACCATAAAATGTAATAAAAAACAAATGTAAACTTCATATTGTAAAGCATCTTAATAAATAAAAACTCAACAATAAATCACTTGTTTATAAATAAGTGATTTATTGTTGAGTTTTTACTTATTTAGATGCTTTACAATATGAAGTTTACATTTGTTTTTTTATTATATTTTATGGTATAGGTATGTAATTATTAGTGATGGGCACTTACCCAGTATATACCTGATTTATTAAAATACCCAAGGTATGTACTATGTACAGTGGCCGACACGGAATTTTGAACGGCTTTCGTCCAGTTAATATTAAAATCTTAACTTCCTTTATGGCCAACTAACCTTACTTCCGGTTATCACTAGTCTTGTCGTTTTGACAGCGAAAGCAAAAATGGGCAATATTGTTTCTTTGCTATTTACAAATTTATACGTGAACAACCAAATTATAACGTTCAAAATTCTGTGTCCGCCACTGTACCTACCAGTGGTGAGCACTATCGATAGATGATAGTTTACAATAGTGCTCCCAACTGGTACATATTACATAGTACATACCACAGACAAAATAGACTTGCCCTGTTCAGTATCGCTAACATGAAACCAGCGTGCCATAAATCGGGGAAGGGGGGCAAGGGAATGTATACATTATATTATTTATTATATAAGAGAAGATATGTATTCTGCCAGGCCCGTATTAAATAATTTCGTACGAGCGGTATCTTTTTAAAAAGTATTAAATTTATTTTGTTTTACATTTATATTACATAAATTCGTTATAGATTTTAAACACGAAAAAACGTAAAAATAATTAAATAAATTATGTATTTAAACAAATTTTAATGTAATCCTTAATAAAAAAAATAAAAAAAATAGAATAAATTATAAATTCTCTAATAAAAAAAAGGCAAATTAAGCTCTTAAAATAAAAAAAAATTAAAATTCTGAAAATTTTAAAATAAAAAACTGAATGAAACAGACCAATTTCGCTAAAAACTCCAAATGAAATAAATTTCCACTAAAAGTGAAAAAAGTATTATTTTAATATTATATTTTATTTAAAATATTCCTAGTGGATTATCAAAGAAATTCATCTAGTTTTACGCTCCAGAATAAACGACGTACGGCTATGTGCAAAGGAGAGAACAACACAACATCTGTGTGCGCACGCAAGGTATTGACATGCAAAATTAATAAAATCGCTTAAAAATTATCTCGTAATTACTACTTACTGGAAAAAGGAAATTGGTTGGAATTGGCTGGAACTAGTTTCACTACGACTAGGACACACTTTGACAACACATTTACCCATAATGTTCAAAGAATTCTACATAAATAATATATCCTCACAGGTCAACTGCTCAAATATGAATGATGCGAACTGGAAAACAGGCACCCGTTCAGGCACCCGCCCGGCCGTATCATTTTCTCCCTAAGGCAAGTCTATTTTGTCTGTGGTACATACCTTGGGTATTTATCCAAATGTAAATAAATCGGGTATATACTGGGTACGTGCCCATCACTGATATGTATACAACATATAATTTTTAGGGTTCTGACACTATTGAAAATATTTTAAATGATTCAAGTGTGTCAACACTGAGTGTAAACTCAAATGAAAGTTACATAATTTATGATCCAAATTTGTTAAAACTTTTTCAAATACCAGAGGTTCCAAGCACCTCTTTTGCAGCATCACCTTTATCAGAAAGTTTTGAGCCTGAAAATAAAAAACAAAAAATTGAAACACCAACTGATAAGGTATTTTTCCTCGTATTTTTCTTTATTTTACAATATGCTATATTTAATTTAACATTTTTAGACTTTAGAAGATACTTTAAGCAAAAATCCAGAAGGCATATTGGTCTTAAAAAATAAGAACAAATTAAATAATGATTTAAGAACTAAACTATCCAAAATTATAGTTAATCATTTGATAAATTGTTCAGAAAAAGATTCAACTATACAGGGTGTTATGTAATTAATGTTATATATTAAAATACTGAATACCTTTTGACATAAAGAATAAAGGAAAAATATTTTAAAAAATATTTTTCCAAAGATAAAGAAAAAATATGCATTAGAAGTTTTTTATATTTTTTGTGATACGCCACTGGTTACAAACTTGGTTTATCTCTGCAAACTTGTATTCTGTGACTACATAGATACCAACCAACAAAGTAGCTACGCGTTGCCAGATGTAAAAAATTGTTACTAAAAATTTTTCTTCCAAAAAATAAATAAAAACTCAATAAATACAAAAGTTTTATGCCCTTAAAGCTCTAACACCCTTCTGTATTTATTTACTCATCCAGCTATTAGCTTAAGCAATGATTAGAAAATTTAGTACCTATTTTAAAAAATCCATAACCACAAAATTAATTTTTTCATCAGTTTTTTTCTTTCTGTTTACTCAGATGAAATTGGGACCAGTTCACAGGTTAAACTTTAAACATTTAATTTGTGTAAATAAATCCAAAAGCACTTCCCTTAGTTAAGATATTTACAATTTGAGCACATAACCTAAAATTTGAAAGAAATGCACTAGATTCTGCCATAAAAGTTGGCAGATTTTGTTTGAATTTACCTTCAGTACAAAAATGACATAACCAACAATTAATAAAAACGCCAAATTCACAATTTGCATTGTTAATTTTGTCATTTTTGCAATTAAGCTAAATTTAAACAATGTTAGTCAACTTTTTTAACAGATTTTGGAAACACTGTTGTTACCAACCATAACATAATAAATTAACCAGATTAGCCTAAAGTTCCTAGTCCATCAGTGGCGTACTTTTTGGTAGGATAAAGGTTATTATAAATTATTTTTAGACTTTGGAATTTAGAAAAAAAAAGTTTCAGGTGCTTCTTTATGGACCCTAAGGAACAACCCATTTTAATATGTAACATTAATTACATAACAGCCTGTGGAGTAATTTTTTTTTAAACACACACACACATACAAAGTTGCTTCCTTTGGCCGCTAGAAGCCTAAAAACGCATTAACTAATTTTAAACTGTTCCAAAAAACAAGGTTACCAATTTATTACAAGTAAAAAGCCAACTTGATTTGGAATTTTTTTGTCTCCTATAAAATTGCGATTGAAGGAGCAGTTTAGCCAGAAAAAAAATAGTTTTGAAATATCTACCAACTACCGGACGTACCTACACTATTATACCGAAAATGCGTGTATATTGTGAATCAAGAGATTCCTTGGCTCAAAATAAGTGAATTTCACCCAACTTATCCAAAGTTGCTTAGTTAAGCAGATAAAGGGCTTTTAAGTTCCAATTGGAATTGGAATTAAATAATCTAAAGTGCAAATTTCAAAGAGCTCTATCGGCTAAACAAAGCAACTTTGGATATAGGTGAGTTGGGTCATTTCAAAAATATATATTTTTTGGGTCATTTTAAAAATATATTTTTTTCAGGCTAAACCGCTTATCCAATTAAAATTTTATAAGAGACAATCAATTTGGCTTTTTATCTGGAACAAATTAGTAACCGTTGCAATAACAGTAAAAAAATTAAAAATAAAATTACAAGTTTTTAAAAACACGGTATAATACCAAACGAAGTCATTTAACAGTAAAAATTTATATTCTAGAAATGGTCAAAATTTGTTCATGCGTTTTTAGGTTATTTAATAAAAGACAAGGAATATGTGGTCTTTTGTTGTACACACTTTATCAGGACACCCTGTATATATATATATATATATATATGTTCATATATTTCAGTTCATATATTTTTAGAATTAAAACGAATCAGTTTACAAAAGCAGCAGCAGAAATTGCAGCTTTTTTCCCAGGAGAATCTCCAGAGACATATTATACTCCTTATCAAGCCCCCAAAGGATCCCATGGTCTTAGGAGACAACCAGCAAGAGGTAAACTGTGGTTTCGTTACATCAATTTAAAGGCAGCGTTAAGATTTTGTCACGCTCCTACAGAAAGGGTGGAGAATTCGTTGCCAGAAGATTCTAAAGAGCTTCAGGAAAAAATGAACTTTCTAAAATCTGCTGTTGAACCTTATTCAAAAATTATTGGCAAGAAACTTCTCAAATAAGAAATATTAAATACAAAGAAATTGAATTAAACGACATTTTAAAGGAATTCCCTTGTTTAAGTCAAAACTTTGGATTGGATCTGGTAAGTACTTTAATAAAATCATTTTCCGTTACATTTATATCAATTGTTGTAGCTTGAGGTTGATTTTAACGTGTCAAACGAATGTAAAAAAGATATTATTTATACTACTTGGCCAAGTGTGGCAAAAGCCATTATAATAGAAGCCAAAGAAAGGAACTTAATTAAGAAAGATGAGGCTATAAAAATTATGTAATAAAAATATATATGGTTCATTTTTTTATGTGGATTTGTGTGTTTTATTATGGTGGTAGTTTATGCCAGTTTGATTTGTTTTGGCTTGTTTTTTTATTCGGAATTTGAGGTCAAAAATTTGTTGTCAACTTCTAGGGACCATAAATTTACCAACTAAAGCCTGAATTATAGATTGCCTTCCTTCCTTCCTTCCTTCTTCCCGTAGTCGTGCCCGTACAATTTGTGCGTCTTGTAAAAAGTCAATTTATAGATTTCCGTGTAAAATTCCGTAACCATGCGCGATGACACCTTAAATGCTTGACATTTGTTATTGTTTATATTTTGCATTTTACCCATTGTGTGTATATATGAAAGATAAACATTTATAATAACCACTGCACTAATTTTAATTGCCAAGGCAGCTTGTTGTATACTGCCCAACTATGGAGACTATGGAGGCAGTAACTGCTAAACAAGAAATTTGTGGAAAATTAGCATAAACTACATTTTTATAAAAAGCAGTAGGTATTTAACTGACTTATAAGATAGTTTACTGCATTTCTTTGTTGAATTAAGATACAAAATGTCCATAGCCAAAGCACAGGAAAACGCATTTAGAATTTTTTTGTAGTTAAGTACTGCCTTTCTCCATAGTAGGGCAGTATAATGAAAAAAAAATATCGAACAAGACGTTGGAAGACTCGTCCACTTTACCAAGACCGGGAAACTACGGGGTTTTACAAGGCAACGTTTCTAAAAATGAAAGACATTGATCATAAACAATATCTAAATATTATTATTTAATAAACTGAACATCTACCTTAAATAATACTAAACAATCATGTATTTTAAATATTTTGTGCCTACGCGCTGTCACCCTACAACGCATGTCCATAACAAGCACTGTGATTGGTCATGTCAAAGACCTTTACGGTGAAAGATAAAACTTAAAAATTTCTACGGGATGAAGAAATGCCGACCTTACGGTACGGGAATCTATAACTGGCACTACGATTTAAATAAACATTTTTGACGTAATTGTCACCATTAACATTGCCCGTTATTAATTTTAATTAAACTTAACAATTATTGATACTTATATATATTAAATTAACTTCAAAATATGATTTTGTTAAGAACATTTTTTATTCTTTGATTTTTTTTATTACTATAATTGCATCTATTATTTTAATTAATTTTAATTAAAATAATTAATAATTATTAATTATTATGTTATGTGTAAATAAACGTGTCCCTCCATGATACTTTAATTATTTGATGTTAAAAATTTGGAGGTTTAGTTGGCAAACCTAGGGACTCTAAATTAATAGATATTGTACCAACATAATCAAATGTGTCAAATTCCAAATTAAAAAAAAAAACAAACTTTAATATTCTTATAATTTTAAGTAAGGCCATTACCACTGAATTCAGTTAAGTTTTTTAATATCTTTATTTTCATTTTAACTGTACTGTACTGTATACAAAATAGTTATTACCTATAGGTATTTTTATAAATTATTGTAAATTATTACCTAGAGGTATACTGCCCAACTATGGAGAAAGGCAGTAACTGCTAAACAAGAAATTTGTGGAAAATTAGCATAAACTACATTTTTATAGGTAGGTATTTAATTGATTTATTTAACTTATGAAATAGTTTACTTCATTTCTTCGTTGAATTAAGATACAAAATGTCCATAGTTTTATCATAGCACAAGAAAACGTATTTAGAATTTTTTTGTAGTTACTGCCTTTCTCCATAGTAGGGCAGTATATAAGTATTAGGGTGTGCCAAAAAAACTCGATATTTTTTTTTGCTTGCTCTCCACCCAAAATATCGTAGAATATGTCCGAACAAATATTCTGTTAAAAGCGGAGCTCATAATTTCAATTTTAAGAGGTCCTCCATCGAATCTGAAGTTTTGCCGCTTAAATAACACAGAAAACTGACTTTTTTACCTTATTTATTCTTGCAACCTAGGAAGAATTTTTATTTTCATAAAATCCATGACTAATTCTTACAAAGCATTAAATTTGGACAAAAAAATCTTATTAAGCCGAATTTATATTTTCATTATTTGATTTTTTACAGAGCTTAAATTTAAAGTTAATAATACAAAAATGATGACTTTATACGTTTGTAACTTTTAGAATATTGACGATACAAAAAATTCGCCTTAAACTTTTTTGTGGTCCATCAGACAAGCTAAAAAATTGCCATTTGACTTTTTCGTCTAACTTCAATAGTTTAGCTAAAAAAGGCAAAAAACGTAAAATTTTAAATTTAAAGCTCTGTAAAAAATCAAATAATGAAAATAGAAATTCGGCTTAATAAGATTTTTTACAGAGCTTAAATTTAAAGTTAATAATACAAAAATGATGACTTTATACGTTTGTAACTTTTAGAATATTGACGATACAAAAAATTCGCCTTAAACTTTTTTGTGGTCCATCAGACAAGCTAAAAAATTGCCATTTGACTTTTTCGTCTAACTTCAATAGTTTAGCTAAAAAAGGCAAAAAACGTAAAATTTTAAATTTAAAGCTCTGTAAAAAATCAAATGAAAATAGAAATTCGGCTTAATAAGATTTTTTTGTCCAAATTTAATGCTTTGTTAGATTTGGTCATGGATTTTATGAACAAAAAATTTCTTCCTAGGTTGCAAGAATAAATAAGGTAAAAAAGTCAGTTTTCTGTGTTATTTAAGCGGCAAAACTTCAGATTCGATGGAGGACCTCTTGAAATTGAAATTATGAGCTCCGCTTTTAACAGGATATTTGTTCGGACATATTCTACGATATTTTGGGTGGAGAGCAAGAAAAAAAAAATATCGACTTTTTTTGGCACACCCTAATAAGTATACTTATAAACTATTTCCAATAATACATTATAAGGTACAATACATAAACGAAAATAATTTAGACTTCTAATCAGCACCCTGGGCTGGTGATTGAGATTGTAGTATTTTTTTATTTTCAATTGTTACTAAATTAAATGTAATAAATTAGTTAAAAATGTGTATTAATTATTTTTAGATATTTTTACGAGGGCTTTATTAATATTACCTTATCTTTTTTCCCCGGCAATCGTAAAAAATTCCAAAAAACTTGGAATTTGGAGACCTTTGAGGTCAGAAGTCAAAGAAAGTTTTATATTTGAAGTTAAGGTGAGCTGATATATTACCCCAAAATAAAAAGATGTTATAAAAAAATAATTTTAGGAATATAGTGAAATACCCCTAATAGTTGATTCATTTGAATTACCACTTCAACCTTTTGGGGTCATTGAAATAGAAGGCGAGAACGAAAATCCCGGATCCATTTATATATTTATAAATGACGTAAAATACCATTGCAATTCTACAATTCGATGTATAGAACTTCTTTATAAAGCTTTTCATGCTTTAAATTTACAATACCCATGTGAATCAAAGCACATTTGGACATTCATTCAAGAATTAGTATTTAAGACAAACGTTCCCAACAAAGGGGGAAGCACAAATTCTGTTATAACAGATATAAATTTTCATCTAAATAAGGAAAATGTGTAAGTAAAAAAATGCCTTCTTGTAGTATTTGTTTAAAGAGGTTTTTAAACCTTAAATTTTTGATTAATCATCTTAGAATAATACATGATTTACAAAATACTAGTACTTTTTGTTGCAATGAAGTAGGGTGTTACAGAAACTTTAATCACATAAATTCTTTTAAAAAACATTTTTGCAGGAAGCATTATAAAAAAAATATCTTAAAGGCATTAAATAAAAACACCATGGTCAAAGAAACACCCAATACTAATGAAATTAATTTAACTAAGATAGCTAAAACTAATAATGTAAGCTATATTCACAACTTAGAAAATTTTAAAACTGAAATTAAGAGTAATATCTTAATTTTCATTACTGCATTATATGCAGATACAACATTAACCCGAAAACATGTACAGTCTGTAATAACAAATATTGAAAATTTATTTAAACATTCATATTTTTTATTTTTTTTATCAGAAATTATTATTAAATATAATTTAAAGAAAGATGATGCTAATTTGTTAAATAATTTTCTGTATGTATTCCAAAATTTATTTGAAGGCTTGGAAACTGAACACCTTAGGTTTAAATTTTTACAAACATCCAAATTATATAATCCTCCAGAAGAGTACACAGTTGGACAAAAATTTGACCAATCAAGGAATAACATAGCTGGTCCTAAAAATAATAAAAGTCATTTTATTTCAATAAATAAAACATTAACTATTTTATTTCAACTACCAAATGTATTACCAGAATCATTAAAATATTTAGAAAAATTACATACAGAGTATCAAGTATCAAATATAGTACAAATAGAATTTTGGAAAAATAAAATTAAAAAATTTGAAAGCAATGCCTTAGTTGTTTTTCCTTTTTTTGTATATTTTGATGAATTTGCAAGCGGAAATCCTCTAGGATCTCATAAAGGTATTCACAAATTAGGCGCTGTTTATTTTTCCCTTCCATTTATACCTATTAAGTATAGATCACATGTGCACAGTTGCAAAACATATTTTTAACAATTTTGTTTCATGGTGATGATCTAAAAGAGTTTGATAGTGAAAACATTTTTACTAAATTAATTAATGAATGCAATGAACTAGAATCAGAAGGTATAACTATTCAAATTTCAAATAAAAAGATAAAGTTATATTTTTGTCTAACTCTACTTTTGGGTGATAATTTAGGGTTAAACACCATATTAGGTTTTACCAAAAGTTTTCGTTCAAAATATTATTGTAGGTTTTGTAAAATTTACAATGTAAATGTGAAAGATCAGAAATGGAAAAAATTATTATTCAAGATAATACAACAATGAGGGATATTCATAATTATGACATGCATTTAAACTTAAATAACGTAAGTGAAACAGGAATAAAAGAGGATTGTATATTCCATAAAATAAAATCATTTCATGTAACTGAAAATTATTCAGTGGATGTAGCACTTGATATATTTGAAGGGGTGGCAATGTATGATATTAGTAGTAGTGTAGAAGGCGAGTTCCTGACTCAAACTGGATGGCATGTGTTACCATTCAGGATTTTCAGGATGTCTTCTGCTGTTGAAGACAATGCCCAGAAGGTCTTCAGATGGATTTTCAGGATTTTCAGTGCCGAAGAGGTCCTTTTCAGGATGTCTTCGGCTGCTGAAGGTCAATGACCAGAGGGTCCTTTTCCTAAAAGGGGGTCCTGGTTTATCTATCAAATCTTAGGTTGGTAGTAAATAAAATTTGGTTGGTACTACTGTCTAACTAGATTTTATCTTTTAAATCTATGTCACGTGATTATGACGATGTGATGACGTAATATGAAAAATTAAAAAATATTTTATATTCGCTGGGGTTTGAACCGCGGACTTGTCGATTCATGGACGAATACGCTAGCCAAGAGACCACTTTACCAACTTGTCCACCCTTAACTATCACTGTTTCAAGGGGTGATGAATTTATATAAAATTTAAGAAAATCGGAAACTTTGTCTAATTCAACACATTTTTTCTCATCATCACTAAAGTCGTCTGCTGCTGCTGCATTATTCCAGTATTTAAGGGTTGTGTCGTTGGTTTCCTGTTTGTTGTTGTCATTTTGATTATCATCCCACTTAATACCGTGGATGTTATGCACGGTGTATATTATGTGAGCTTGTAATTTTGAGCTAAATGAATTTACATTAAATGGAAGTTGTACAAACCTATGTACAAATTCCTTGGTTTCGGTGTTAAGGATTGAAATTTCCTTGGGCCAAAACGGAGACCCTTCTGAGGGATATTCAAAACCTTGAAGATCTAGAACAAACATTTTTCTTTTCTTTATTAGTTTTTAGTTTTAATTCGTTTCAATTCTTGAACGCAACTAGAGTAGTTCCATTCCAACATGAGGTATTTATTGTCTGATGTGTTTGTTATCGTTGGAGGTGGGAGTTGTGGTGATTTTACTTTATATGCATAAAAAAACTGTTGATTCAGCACATTTAATATAGTGTGTAGATTAAAAAAAATATATTACCAAAGTATATTCATTTTAAATATTTTTCGTAGATGACATCATTGACTCATAATCTTCATCTTCAATTTCCTCCTCTATGCCCATTGGTGGTGGAGACCATCGTTGCCTTTTTGCCCCTGAAATGATGATGAAGGTCCTGCCTCCAACCGTAGATTATTTTCGTCTGGTTTAGGATCCTCATCTACCAAATTAAATCTATAACGACGCACAACCTTTTCCAACACTTTAAACTCTTCTTCGTTGTCGATTTTAACCCTCATATATTTTACAGGTAGATTCCCAAACTTTTTTTTTAAGTAAGAGCTTTTGCAGTGTACAACAGGTTTATAAAAACCTTATCGCCCTTTTTCTGAATAGACTATAAATATATATATACTTACTGGAATAGTTGTTTACACACCACGTACAAGTCCACAGTTGAAAAATTATCTTTGTCATCAGAGAAGACAACCAATGTTGAAGGTATATTCGCCATACTAATGTAATAAAGTATTAAACTATTAAAGTTTTGGATTTAATATATGTATATACTCATTAATAAAAATTTTTTTAAGTTTTTAATATATACGTGTTTGTATTAATCAACAACTTTGTAATACTTTGTACTAATCATCACTTGTTGTTTGAACTCGTGGAATTATTTTTATATAATAAAATATGACTTTCAACGACTTTGTTATTAATTAATATCATAACTTGTTATTTATACTAAACCATCACGTGTTGTTTAAGCTTTGCTTATCATCGTGGAATTTTTTTTTTAAATAAAAAAGAAATATGACTTTTACAGACTTTGTTATTAATATCATAACTTGTTATTTGTACTTTGCTTATTATTCGTGGAATTTGTTTTTTTTTAACTTTCAATGACATTGTAAGATTTATTTTGTTTGCCTTTGTGACGAGTCTTTATCTCTTTGATAATTTGTGTATAAATGCAAATTTGAATGTTCAGAACCAGTAGTATGCCACCATTCATCGACAATTTACTATACCTAATAGAAGACCTCGAAGAAGAAGTTAATTTGGAAGTGAGTTTAGAAGAACAAATAGAAGCCATAGAAACAAATTTAGCAGCTGATTATAATTTATTAGAAAGTGAGTACAACAACATATTAGAAGATTGGCAAAATATTATACAAGATTACTGGAACGGAGACGCTTGGAAACGTGCCAGATACATCGAACAATTTATTTATTACGCTGAAGAACTTGAGGAATACGTTTTAATTTGTGCATTTGAACGTTCCAGGGGTATTATTCATTTAGTCCAAGAAGATAATAGGGAAGGACCAGTTAGAAAAGGATATATACCAATCTGAAAGTGTTGTAGTTGTTGTTCCTGTTCACAAAAAAAGTAAGTGTGTTCAAGATGAGTCTTCAAACTATTGATTGTATTTAAACTGAAGCTGTGAAGAATTGCGAGCAAGTAAGTAGACGACTTAAGACAAAGGAAGAATGTAAAATATTTATTAAAGAATTAAAAAAAAACTATTTTTATATTAAAAAAATCAATTAAAACAAAAAATAAATGTGTAAAATTTTTTTCCAAAATTGAATCAAATTTAGCTTCACTAAAACATTATTTACAAAATTTTAAAACTAGATTGAGGGAGAGTGTTGTTGTTTTTGATGGTGTTGGTGTAAAAGGAAAAAGAAATATTATATGGCAAGATATTGAATCATGCTTCAATGGTAGAATTCGCACTGGTGTTATAACCAATTTGCGAATCAAAGATCCCAAACTATTTTTTCAACAGTCATTTCGTAGTTTTAGTTTAAAAATGAAAAGAGAATTAAAGCAATCAATGTTAAAGGTAAATGTTGTTTTTGCAGGTTTATTTATTAAACCACAAACTGTTGAAACCTCTGTAAAATTTTTTCCAACTAAAAATCAAACTATTGATGTTAATACTAATCTTCACGAATGGTTTCAACATTTTGTTGTGAATAGGATTTTGTTGATGTTGGAAGAGTTTCAGGAAAAGGACTCTGGTTGGGCCTTGTACAAAATTTTACACTTGAAAGTTAACATTAATCGATTTAATCCTATTGCTCCAGGCATTTCCACGTACGTTTCCTTACCACCGTTTATAACAAAATCAATACAAAATAATGACGAGTTCTGTTCTATATTCAGTAGTCGCGGGAATGTTCCCGGCTCGTAGGAACCCAACACGTTTATCATCTTATCCAAAGTGTAGAGACGTTTTAAAATTTACAGTTTCCTATTGCGCTAAAGGACATTTCAAAATTTGAATTAATGAATAAATTGTCCATTAACGTTTTTACCGTTGCCGATAAAGATGGTTGTTGTGGTGGTGGAAGTGGGGGTGAAGTAAAGTAAATTTTACCATTATGCCTTAGTAAATTTGATTTTTCACCTAGAATAAATTTACTTTTAATTACAAACACAATAACAACAACAAGTGATTCTATCGTTGCTGGTAGTAGTAGTAGTAGTAGTATTGAAACAGTTTATTATCATTTTGCACATATAAAAAATTTATCTAGACTACTTAACACTCAAGTAGGTAATATTAAAAATGGAAAATGGTATTGTGAACGATGCCTTAACCATTTTAAAACTGAATTAATATTAAAAAAACATTGGAGTGATTGCAAATTGTTATCGACTGATACAAAAGTTGTTCTCCCTGAGGATAAATTTTTGCAATTTAAAAATTTTAAACATCAATTGATGGTTCCCTATGTTGTTTATGCAATTAATCTGTTACCACTTAATATGGAAAGATACATTTCTTTTACGAAATATATTGAGGGTACCAAGGTTAATTTGCGATTTGTTGATTCGTTTAGATTTATGGCCAGCAGTCTTAGTAAGTTAGCATCTTATTTAACGGATTCACAAAAGTCCATTACCAAAAAGTTTTATTCAAACGATAACCAGTTTAAACTGGTTACGAGAAAAGGGGTGTTTCCTTATGAATACCTAAATAATTGGGAAAAATTGCAAGACAATGGTTTACCGTCGAAGGAAGAATTTTACAGTAAAATTTCAAACGAAGACATTTCAGGTGATGATTATAAGCATGCTATCACTGTTTGGAATCAATTTAATATTAAAAATTTACAAGAATATGCTGAATTGTATTTGAAAACTGATGTTTTACTTTTAGCAGATATATTTGAAAATTTTCGAAAGTCTTCTTTTGAAACCTATAAATTGGATGCTCTTCATTATATTACCGCCCCTTCATTAGCGTTTGATGCAATGCTTAGGATTACTGATGTTTGCTTGGAACTTTTGGTTGACATGGATATGGTCAATTTTATTTTAAAGGGTATAAGGGGTGGAGTTTCACAATGTTCTAATCGATATGCCAAAGCAAACAATAAATATATGGGATCCGATTATAATATTAATGTACCTCAATCTTATCTAATGTATTACGATGTAAATAACCGCAATGAGCTTTCCCCTTCCCATGGGGGATTTTAATTGGTTAGATGTTGATGTTGATGATATGAATATATTTAAAATTTCTGAAACAAGCGAATATGGGTTTATTTTTGAAGTTGACCTTGTATACTCCTTGAGCTTTTTGAGCTTCACAAAGATTTTCCTCTTTGTCCTGAACATTTGGTTCCACCAATTTCACAGGACTTGGATAAACCAAAATTATTAACAACCTTGTATGGAAAAAATAATTATGTAATTCACTATTTAAATTTAAAACAAGCTCTACAGTTGGCTATAAAAATAGATAAAATTCATAAATGTTTAAAATTTAAACAATCCACTTGGCTTAAAAAATATATAGATTTAAATACTGAATTAAGAAAAGCGGCTGATAATGAATTTTTAAAAAATTTATATAAACTAATGAACAACAGTGTGTTTGGTAAAGAAGTATAGAGATGTGAAATTGGTATCCAAATGGTCGGGAAAATTTGGTGCTAACTACTATATTTTGCAACCAAATTTTCAGAGTTGTAGAATTTTCGATAAAAATATGATTATTGTAGAGATGAAAAAACTCAAAATTGAGTTTAACAAACCCATTTATGTGGGTATGTCAATTTTGGACATTTCAAAAACCTTTCTAACGATTTTCACTACAATTATATTAAGAAAAAAATTTGTGATACTTTAAAATTACTTTATACCGATACCGATAGTTTAATTTATCAATTTTTTGTTGATGATATTTATTCATGTATACGGGAGGACATTCATAAATTTGACACGTCTGATTACCCCTGTGATAATGTCTATCAAATACCTTTAAAAAATAAAAAGGTTTTAGGGTTGATGAAGGATGAGAATAACGGAAGTCTAATGACTGAATTTATTGTTTTACGTTCAAAAATGTACTCGCTAAAAATAAGGAAAGGTAAGGAGGAAATACAATGGCAAGTGGCTAAATTAAAAAATCAAGAATACTCCTCGAGAGATATTGATTGCTTTATTTCCAACTTTGGTATAGTTAAAAAGGCTAAAGGAATTCAAAGATCAGCATTGAAGATCATTACTTTTGAAGATTATTTGAATGCACTATTTCATTTTAAAACTTTAAACGTTGAACAAAATTGCATCGTATCGTCACACCATGATATTTTTACAATCCAGCAAAAAAAACTTACTCTTAATCCGTTTGATGATAAAAGAGTTGTTGAATTTAAAAAGACTGATACCGTTCCCTGGGGGTACAGCAATTAAAACACACACACACACACACACACACACACATACTTCCATTGTCTTTGTTGTTTACTTATTTTACGGTAAAAAGGTAAAGGTAATTTTAACGTATATACAAATTTATAAAATTTATATATATTTATTTTAGAATGCAAAATCCAACTGAGACATTTGCCAACGACTTGGATGCTGACAACCAATATTGCAAATTTAAAAATAATTTTTTAATCAGAACAACACTTATAGGACAAATATGGCATTTATTGTCATATATTACAAACTATGATGAAGAGAGAGAATTGCAACTGACTAATGATGGAATATCGGAAACTTGCAATGAGTTAAGAGATTACATCATTTTGCAGCATTCGCACTTGCTATGCTGCAAACGTCCGTTTGCTCATTTAGATAATTATGTTGTCAAGGAATCCATAAATTGTAATGTATTTTATATATTGGTTCTCAAGGTCGAGAATCAAACTTATAACTTTGTTTTGTGTGAAGTGTGTCATGAGGACATGACAACTCCCCCTGATAAACTAATTATTTGTTTACGAAATGTATATCAAATGGAATTAGTCAGGGTACACAAACATGGTTTTATGCATTACCATTGTGTAAATTGTGAGAGAAAAACAGTTAAAGAGAGAAGTTATGACAGTAACAATCTTTGTGTGTTTCACGAACTAAAGGATTACACTTCTGTCGTTTCCCTTTGGAACACTTAAGTAGTTGTTACTGTTGTTGTTTTAAACACCCTTCCATCCATCCATCCATCCATCCATCTCTCTCTCTCTCTCTCTCTCTCTCTCGAAACATCAAACATAAAGCAAAGGTATTATTTTATTTTTTATTTTTAATCGTGTTTTCACGTTTTTTTTATATTTGTTTTAGATTAAACAACAACAAGCCAAGTGGGAGTTGGTTTTTTTAAATACACCCTTCCATCCATCCATCTCTCTCTCAATCTCTCTCTCTCTCTCTCTCTATACACATCAAACAAAAAGTAAAGGTATTATTTTATTTTTTATTTTTAATCGTGTTTTCACGTTTTTTTATATTTGTTTTAGATTAAACAACAACAACAAGCCCAGTGGGAGTTGGTTTTTTATCGAGATATTAAGGCAACGTCAAAAACAATAAGACATCACTCCAAAAATGGTTAAAGTTAATAACCATGAGAACCATACGATTGACAACAATTTGGCAAGTTGCATAAGAAGATCATCAATTCTTTACCATGAGCTAACCCGAGTAAAGGTTGCTACACATGATCCTTCAAAGCCAATGGTTAAGAAGGATCTACAACGTTTAATTGCAAAAACCAACATGCCGTCACACATAAAGAACATCTATCATTCAGAATTAAAAGTAGACAATTTACCAGATCCTGATTCTGAAGACTCCGATGTTACTATAATTCTCGATAATTAATCAACTTTTTATATAATTAAATATTTTAGATATAATTTGTTGTTTGAACTCGTGGAATTATTTTTATATAATAAAATATGACTTTCAACGACTTTGTTATTAACTACAGACTTTGTTATTAATATCATAACTTGTTATTTGTACTTTGCTTATTATTTGTGGAATTTGTTTTTTTTTTAACTTTCAATGACTTTGTAAGATTTATTTTGTTTGCCTTTGTGACGAGTCTTTATCTCTTTGATAATTTGTGTATAAATGCAAATTTGAATGTTCAGAACCAGTAGTATGCCAAATTATGTGCCACTATAAAGTAAATGAGTTAATAAAAAGTGAAGACATTACTTTAGAAGAAAGTGACACTGAAGATAGTGATACAGACAGCACCACATCGGATTATTTAATTGAATTAAGGTGGAGTAACAAGCTGTTTACGAATATAGAGCTAGAGTGGATAATCATCATATAAATCCTGAGTTCGAGTATCTTTTAAGAAATTGGAGAGCTACAAATATTAATCAGTGGTCGTGGGAAACTTGGGAAGATAAGCAACGTGCTTTTGAATATTTCTACTTAAATTATTTTTTTTTTGTGTTTAACTTAGGGGCCGTCCTTTAATCACGTGAGGTTCAAACAGGGGGGGAGGGGGCTAGAATAACATCACGATTGATCACCATGAGGGGGGGGAGGGTATATTGGGACAATCACGTGTATTAATTTAATTTTTATTATTTTTTTTCCATTTTTTTAATTTAAATTTTTATTCATTTTTATTAAAATCCTTTTTTAATTGTATTTTTTTCACTCCCATTTTTTAATTATATTTAATACTATTTAATACCATATTATATAGAATATTATTGTTGTGCCGCACAAGTTTTGCGAGCACATAAAATTTATCAACAAACATTTTAATTGTTAGTAATTTAATTAACAATAATTTTCATTCCATTACTATTAGTATTTTTTGCTTAAATGGATAGATGGACTATAGAGCTTTAAATTTATTGGTTAATTTCCGATTTGTTATTGCATAGTGACGAAAAGAGTTCCTATTTGACATCATTGAGTCAAATTATAGTTGATTATAGTTTGTTGAGTTATGTTGGTTTAACAGAAAGTCAGTCATATCAAAATAACATAAGCCAAAAAACTATAAACATTTCTTTTTTACACTAATGTATATTGTTTGCATAATATTCTAATTTATTAATAAAAACGAATGTTTTTGAATTAAAAAACTGGCTGAAAATAAAAAAGTATACAATACACGAGTCGTGTCACACGACGCAAATTTCGAAATGATTACTACTGTCTCTACGCGTCTCGATAAACTCTTGTATTGTAATATACTATTTCCATAATATTTTTCCAATAAAAAAAATATTTTTTTAAATACACAAAATATTTTTTAATAAGAAAATATTTTCCGTAATATTAAAAAAATACACGTGATATTGAATGGGGGGGGGAGGGGTAGCCTAAAACCTCACGACGCATCACCAGGGGGGAGGGGGGGGGTAAAAAAGTGGCTAAAAACACCTCACGTGATTAAAGGACGGCCCCTTATCGTCAATTGACATACATTTACGTATTGTTTTTTCGCATACTACCAACAGACTTACGTATACCAGATAATTTTTACGGCCCTATTCGTTCGTGGAATAGTATATGAGTGACTCTATTATTATTTAAAATTAAATAATGTATTTATAAATAAAACTACTTTATTTTTTTTTGTTTATATTTTATTTTATTTGGATATATATTACAATTATATAATTTTAACATGTATTTATAAATAAAACTACTTTATTTTTTTTGTTTTTATTTTATTTGGATATATATTACAAGTATAAAATTTTTACTGTACTGGTAAGTGGGTTATATTTAACTTTTTTATCGTGTAAAATCAACAGGTATGCACTGGTAGTTGCACTGTCTGTATCAGTTTCAAACTCCAAACGAATGTCGGCACTTCCATTTTTTATGGTATCCACTTGGTAACAACAATCAATGACGACTAAGGGAGCCCTTTCAATGAATTTCTCCAATGTGAAACAAGGCTCACCCACATCTTTGTAATAATAGGACTGTTGAAATCGTGCATACATTTCGTACAGCAAGGCATACTGTTGTTTGCTAATATTTAGGTTAAAATTATCGTAGGGATAAACCTCGGAGTTTAAATGGACTTTGAAGTTTTTTATGTGACAATGATCAAACATGCTGCAATCCTTATCTGTTAGATTTTTTCTATTTGTTTGAAATCCAAATATAATGTATCGAGGCTTTTCCAATTGATTTACAGCCTTTACGTTCCATGTGTGTTGTTTTGTTTGATTTAAAAGTGGATATTCATGAAGTTCCCATCCTCGAAACGAAAGAGTCAAGTCTCTACCCTTGTCAATGACTGATAACCGTAAGTTTGACTCATCGTCCACTTTGACATGTTTAACTTTCCAAACAATTTTGTTTAGACGTAATTGGGGTTTTTCTCCTGCTTTTGTTGTCTGTACTGAATTGTTATCGGTAAAACTTCTGATTAGTGTCAGCTCTTGTCGTACATTTACAACAACCTTGCGAAAGTCCTCAAATACTCCCATTAGGATTTTTAACGGGATGCATGCATTGAAATATCCATCAGCTTTATGTACAATTTTCACATGATCCAAATGATTCCAACCTGCGTTTTGATAACGTACACAATCTTGCTCGGTAAAACTGACGTAACCCTTCATAAGAGACGTTATACCAGGGTTTCGAACTCGATCTACCACCACTCCAGCCATTTCGTATCTTATCTCATCGAATAGGAACATCAAAGCCATATTGGTTAGTTGAATTGTACCACTAGCCTTATTTTGTTCATCGACTACGACCCCTTCTAATTTGAGGAAGCTCTCAGCAGGGTAGGTGTAAATGTTTTAAGTTTTTATCGGGATTCGCACCTCATCGGATTTGTTTAAACTTGAATTTGCATAAGGCAAGTAACTATGATACTCTTTACTGATAATTGAATTATCAGTGACAGCTCTGTCTCCTACGTTTAAAATGTTCATTTTTATTATATCCTCGACAAGTGCACAGTAGTAGTATTATTCTTCGCTGAGCACTGGACACAAATATTCTGAATATTCTGAATTGACACCAACACCAAAATTTTGATTTTTTTATTTTTCCAGCAATTTTAACGCAACAACTTAAAGCCCAATGATTTTAAAAAGTTCCTGTTCACCGATGACAACACTCTAGGCTTCTTTTGCACACTGACCACTCCTTTTCTCGTTTTGGTATTTATTCTAAATGAAGATGATAAGGGTTGAAGGGTATTGTTGTTATATTTGATCACCATTTTACTTTTTTTAAGTGCACTCGTACCGTGATCATCTCACCATTGAAATTAACCAAATTACCGTCTTGGTCGGTTATTTTAAGAATAATCTCATCTAAATAACGAGTGTTGATTGGAAGATAAATTACGTTGGAGGGGGATTCAACGATTTTATAACCTGGTGCTACTGTTGGATAGAACATATGAAGGATATGTGAGAGTTTATCGTTGTTGTATGAATTAACAGTCAAGTTGCATTCTAAACATAAGGTTAACTTTGGTTATGTTGATTGGATTTTTGTATCTTTTTTTAATTCTTTTTTCTGAAATCCCAAGAGACTACCTATCGAACGGTCCTTGTTAAAGTATATAGTTCCAGTTGACTTTATCTCGCATCTCATAGTATTTCGATTAACTTTCATTGTCAAATAATGATGAGTAGGTTGTGGTGGTGGTGGTGTTGTCTGCGTTGGTGTTTTCGAAGGAAAAATAAATTTAACAATTTCCTTGGAAACGTGCTCATGTAGGTAAACAGCTAGATCATCAACTTCATAGGTTCCTACAGGTATCTTAAATTCTTTTTTTTCGAAATGAAATATGTTGTTTGTCTCATCGACATTTGCGATTGTATGGTAGGTGGCTAAATTAATCAAACCCAATTCGTATTGATCGTCTTCGTTTAGTATTATTGTTGGATAGAGTTTTAATCGTAAAACGGATTCCCGTCCCGAAAATGTAAAATTGTAACTCATGACACACACATACACACACATGTGCTAGCTACCACTGTTTAAACTTGACTAACAAATGATAAATTTGCAGAATGGGTAGGTGGGTGGTGGTGGTTTTGGATAGGGTAATCTTAAATAAAAAAACTTATTTTTAAATTATTCTATTAAAAATTTTAAACACAAATGACCACAATTAACAGCATTAAAATTTTGATATCTACCATAATTATATACAACGTTTACACGACCATTGGATTTAAAATATTTCGCAACTTCCAAGGGAGGTTGAAAATTTCCAAAACTATCAAAGTACACAACGTTTGCACCAGTTTTTTTATACGCAGTCCAATGAGTTCCAGGACCATTTGTTGAATCCAAATTTATCACACCTCGTTCGTTCTGACGATGTATTTTTATTGGTAATCCATCACGCATAAAAACACCACGAAAGTTTGGAATCTTGTGTAATTTAGCAAAATATTTGTTAGCGGTCTGTCTGGAAGTTTGGGAAGCTGCTGTCGCTGCTGCCGCTGTTTTAGCGGTAGGCCTGATTGCTTTGATACGGTCGTAAAAAAATACCCAATCCTGTCTTGTTGTACGGTTTTAGGTAGAGTCCTTTTCCCATTGCTATTGCCTCCATTTTTTGATTGTGACGATTTGATTCATCAAGTTGTTTTTTGGCTGACCGAGCATCACCAATAGCCTTGGCTATTTCTGCTGCACCACCTGCTAAACTTCCTAATGCTGATAGCCCAGCAAATATGGGTATAAGAGGTAGAAAACCGCCAACCTTTGGAATTTTAATAACTCGACCACTACTGGGTTTCATTTGATGTTTAATCTGTTTTGCTGCATTCAATGCCACATGAATGGCACCTCCCAAATTTTTTGCCTTGCTTTGTAAAATTTGTTTTTTAATTTTTCCAACAGCTGTTTGAAATCCAATAGACTTTTTTTTATTTTTACGTTTTTGACCACATTTGCTCTTTCTTTTTTTTATCGACGACATCTTTACAGAACGAGGACAAACACTAGACTAGATTAGTAGATGCGTTGTTTTTTATTTAAAACATTTTCCTTCTCCTTCTCCTCCTCCTCCTCGTCTTCCCCCAACCTACGTTTTTTAGAGATGGTTGTTGCAGGATCAATCAACGGTTCACTTAGATTGATCTTATGTTTTTTAATTTCATTAACAATTTCATCATTTTCTGATTTTCTTTTTCGTTGTAATCGTTTTGTTGTTGACTTTTCACGTCTCTTTTGTCGACTACGATGCATTTCTGGAATATTTAGTTTGTTTTCCAGTTCATCCAAATCCGGTGCTTTTCTTTTTTGTTGTGGTTGTTTTGTTGTCTTGGATGTTTTTTAATGTTTCCTTTGTAGATTACGACTTGCATTTCTGGAATATTTTCCTTGTCTTCTAGTTCATTTAAATCAATAACTGGTGTTTTTGCTTTTTTTATTCGTTTATTCATACCTTGAATACTGCCTTTGCTGCTGCTGCTGCTGCTGCTACTGCTACTGTTTTTTATTGTTTGCTTTTTTGATAACAACATACCCATACATTTTTCCACTTCCACCAACACCTTTTGAATCGAACGTTTCGTTTTTGTCAATTGAATTACACATTTCCAAGTTTCGTTGTGTCCATTTTTTTACTTATTCCCATACCAAGTTTTAATTTTGTTTTCATAGCTCCTACTACAGCTAGAGAGGCAAGTCTTTCACCCATCGATGCGTCTTTGGATCTGAATCGTCCCATCGATTCTGCAGCTAATATTCTACCGGCTTCGTGACGCAACTTTAAATCTTTGTTTAACGAGTATTGAACGTCATGTTTTCGACAACTTTCATCCAACCCATTAACACCTTTATCTCCACGAGCTTATCGTTCTTGTAATTTTGTCCCAGGACCACAATAATTTTAACCTGGTAAATGTAACTCGAAGGGTAGTTTATTAATTGCAGTATTTAATAAACCAGATCCTATATAATATTTCATATTTGTTTAACACCCCTGCTTAAAATACCCCATAGAGACCCCGTTCAAACCGATAGATATTTGTATCGGGATGTATGGTGTTTCTATAGGGTGTATCGGTTTGTATAGGACCCATAGTTGAGATTTATGGTTGTTCTATAGGGATATCCACCCTTGATTTATTTGCTATCGGTTTCAATGGGGAAAATACACATAAATGTAGAAATTAGTTTTTCCCCAATAGGACCCCATAGGTTTTAATAACATTTTGTCAAATGTTTTATGGTTGTTCTATAGGGATATCCCTATATATCCTTCATTGAGTTATTTGCTATCGGTCTCTATAGGGAAAATGTAAAATTTATGGTGTGCCTATAGGTAATTTCCTATACATTTTCTATCGGGCCGTATCCGGAAAAAACCATGGACAAATGCACATATTGAATCCGGTAGCGCCCGATACATTATTTTGTATAGGTCTCTATGGGGTATTTTAAGCAGGGACGTGTTTGCTACACTCCAACTATCATAAAATACACTGTACACTTGTATTTATACTTCAGTTGATGTTGACACAGCAACGGTGTTTGTGCAAATAACAAAGAAAATAAAAATTGTCAAGCAAAAAACTTGTTTAAACGTGGAAAACACTGATAATAAAGAATTTGGAGAGCAAAAGCGTGTAAAACATGGAAAACTATTTCCATCCACTATTAGATGTCTTGTTGTTGGTCCATCAAACTGTGGAAAAACCAACGTAATGATTTCTCTCATCGAACACGAGAATGGATTAAAATTCGAAAACGTGTACATTTATTCACGCTCGCTCTATCAACCTAAATACATCTATCTGGCTGAATTGTTGCGACCAATAAAGGGAATTAATTATTACGCATTTAGTGCTAGTGAAAGTATCGCTCATCCGTCCGAAGCCAAGCCCAACTCGATATTTATTTTTGATGATGTTGCTTGCGATAACCAGGAGGTTATTCGTGAATATTTCAGTATGGGTCGACACAATCAAATTGACTCGTTTTATCTATGTCAAACATATGCCATAATTCCCAAACATTTAATACGAGATAATGCCAACGTGTTGTTGCTATTTAAACAGGATGAATTGAATTTAAAACATGTTTATAACGATCACGTGGGAACTGATATGTCGTTTGAAAATTTTAAAAATATCTGCTTGTACTGTTGGAAACTTCCATATGGATTTCTGACCATTTTTAAAGATGATAAGATGAACGGTGGACGTTACAGAATGGGATTTGATCATCATATAAACCTTGAATAAACTCTTCACTTTGACTCATTAATGTTTCGTTGTTCTTGCTCTTAACACGTGTGCATGTGTGTGACAATGGATTTGCAAGCAAAAAATCTTAAAAAAAGATTGATTGAAAAACGAAAAAATATTAAGCAGAAATTTAAACTACTTAAAGAAGGTGAAAATGTTCAGGAACAAATGTTTTTTCCCATCACAAAACAATTGAAAAATATTTAAAGTGAACTACAAACAACTGCAACAAATAAACAGCAAGTGCCAGTAATCTCTCCTCCCCCACTACCTTCTCCACCACATGGAAAATATAAGGTTAAAAACGAAAAACCTAAATCTCCTGACACCATAAAACATACAGCGTTAGCATTCTCGACTCCAGTTAATCCTGCAAAAATTAATAAAAGAAGAGCGGAAGTATAATTAACGTTGCCGTCATTTCCAAAGGAAAAAGAAGGGGATATTAGCTTATTAAAAAGTTCCATATTGGATGATATTAGCAAGGAAGATGAAGATGATAATTATGTTGATGAAAGAGCTTTTACTAAATCACGTAGAGAAGAAATTGAGAAAAAAGCTTTCCTTGATTATCTAGATCAATATGATAAAACATTACCAAGAAAATATGTGAGGGAAATCAATTTGATCATAAATATGGAGTACGATTTATCCCGCAAGAAGAAAAATTTTATATCGGTAATTCTGAAATAATAATAGATGGTTCAGATTTTGTGGTTCAAAATAAAAAATACAAAGGAACTTACGGACTGTACGAATTACTCTTTAAAAAGAACCCCAAAGGATTTACGGCAGAAGATGAATAAGTATATAGACAGATTGTGTTAAAAACAAACGCACACCGACGATTTTATAAGTCCAATCAGCAAGTTGCTGAAAGCAGGTTGGAAAAATATAAAAAGGTATTAGCTCCACTTGTCGCAGGGGAGGGTATATTTTTGAAAGCAAACAACAACAAAATCGATTACGTTTACTTTGACGATCCAAACGAACTGGTCGAGAGATTGCGTGAATTGGTTGCATCCCAGAAGGCAGGACACACAGCACACGACAAGGAAATTACGTCAATTATTGAAGAACTGAGGGAAATTAAAGTTATCGCATAAATATGAAAAGGCAGCAGAAGAAGAACACCAAATTTATTACAGACGTTAAAAGGGATGTGATTGAAGAACTTCATAAACCAGCTAGAATTAATTTCAAAAGACGCAGAGTCATCATTTAATCCTTTGACGATCTAATACAAGCAGACTTGGTGGAAATGATACCATACTCAAACATAAACAATGGTTACAAATACATTTTGGTAGTTATAAATTGTTTTTCCAAATATGTGTGGACATATCCGTTAAAAAATAAAAGTGCTGTGGAAGTTTGCAAGGCAATGGAAAATGTTTTTATGAACAAGTTCCACGAAACATCCAAACCGATTTGGGAAAAGAGTTTTACAATGAAGAATTTAAGAAACTCATTAAAAAATATAAAATTAATCATTACAGTACGTATAGTGAGAAAAAGGCTTCAATTGTTGAACGAGTAAATAGAACATTGAAAAATTTAATGTGGAAAGAGTTTAGCATTCAAGGACACTACAAATGGCTTAACTTGCTACCGCAAATTGTTTCCAAATACAATAATACCAAACACAGAACCATTGGTAGAAAACCGATAGATGTGACAGAGAAAAATGAAAATGAAGTCTTAAAAACAGCCTATAATCGTATTAAAATGAGTGACTTGGATGCTAAATTTCATGTCGGTGATCATGTACGCATTTCAAAAGTTAGAGGAGTCTTCGATAAACAGTACATGCCCAATTGGTCAACAGAAATTTTTGTAATAAAAAAAGTACAGTACACCAATCCAACTACCTATCTGCTTCAAGATACAACTGGTGAAAACGTATTGGGTGGTTTCTACAAAGAACAATTACAAAAAGTCAAACATCATGATGTTTATCTGGTTGAAAAAGTATTAAAAAGACAAAAAAATAAAGTATTTGTCAAATGGTTGGGCTTTAGCGATAAACACAACAGGTGGATAGATAAGAAAAATGTAGCCTAACAAAATTTAGTGTTTAGTTGGCTTTCCTTGATCGTTTAAGATGCCTACACCAGTCAAATACAAATGTCCTAAATGTCGAGGAGAAACCGATTTGGAAAATGAAATGTGTTTACCCTGTACCTATCAAAAACATCTAAAAGAAGTTAATGGAACCAAATATGTTCTGGGTGGAACGTATGAAAAACAACCGAAATTGTAATTTTATATCATGTATTTTAATTAATTGTTTTAATTTTTAATATATTTTTAATTAAATAATGTTGTAAATATATAATTTATAAGTAAATTTATTATTTAATTATTTTATTTTGTTTTTTATTTAAAAAATATTTCTCTAAAAGTATTTGCCAAGTGTAGGTGCGAGCACGCGAGCGCTGATTTAGATTACAGCAGCAGCGAAAACGTTTTGCTCCGCGCCAAAATTTTATCAAGCAAACATCGTACGTGCTTTAGTATGTACATATGTGTAAGAACAATATGTAATTATTGTTACAAACAACAATAGAATTGTTTAGCTCAACCTCCCGACCTCCCACCGAGCTAATTACATTAACCATATATCGATAAGCACTCTATCTATAAACCATATATCTCAACGCAAGCTTTTATACTGCCCTCGTTTTTACAGTTTATTCCGTACTACTCGACTTTTTGATGAATCAGGGATATTAACTAAACATAACATCTCAGCTATATCCATTACCAATAAATAACGTACCATGGCCGTACGTGAACCAATTTATTTATCTAACACGGCCATTCTGCAATTAGCATGCCCTCATGCTAGGGTGATATAACTTACCCACCTTATATTTTCGTATTATCATAATTACTCATTGTAACTTTAGCAATATACTAAGCATGAGGCAGAGACTCCTTACCCAACCTAGTGGGACTTCAAATTCCTTACATTACTTACTTTGAACACTATAGAATTGGAAGGTAAAAATTGCAATCCTAAAATTAAATTATTATTAATAATAAGCACTTTTACATAAAGTAACTTTCAAAGCAAAAACTTAGATGACACTCCTTTCTATACAACTTATGAGGAACTCTTACACAAGTACTATTTACTACAATTTTAACATATTGGGACTCCCAACTAATTAATTATGTGAGACTCTCACATAATTACTGATTTAAGACTCTTAAATCACAAATGACTACCGGGACTCCCGGAACAAACATCATTTAGGGACTGTCTAATTATTTTACATGGAGACTCTCCATTGCACGCTGTTGATACTCCCAACCAATCAGAAATTTATTTTATGGGACTCCCATGTATAATTGATTTAAACTCTTAAATGGCTACCGGGACTCCCGGGCCAGGAAACATCACATTAGGGACTCCCTAATGTATTTCACATGGAGAATCTCCATTTTTATTAGCTGTAGCGTGGGACTCCCACTTAAATCATACTGATTTGGACTCCAAATCACAATTAAATGAAGCATTTCTTTTAAAAATTTTATTATTTTATAATTAAATCATTCTAAATCCAATACATTCTTAATTAACAACGTTATATGAGACTCTCAATTTATAAAGTAACATAAACAAACATGGAACATGATTATAATAAAAAATAAACTGGTCTTACAATTTGTTTAACACAGTTGTCGGCCAAATTCGCATTTGCTCGCTGGCAGCAACAGTTTCCCGCTTTCCACCTTTCCCTAGGCAATAACGGTCATTAGGCAACACCTCCTTGACAGTGAATGGCCCCTTATATCTCGGGCCCAATTTTCCCCTTCCAGGAGCTTAAATATCCTCAACCAGTACACGATCACCAACATTAAAAGCGTTTGCTGGCTTCCGATTTTGATTCAGCCGATCTATAGTGTTTTGACTTTTTTTGATTAAACGCTGTTTTACAGCTTCAGTTGCGGTTTCCATATTGATACTTGGCAGACTAACATTTCTTAACAACGGCTATGTAGCTGGCAATTCTAAATTTGTAAATATTTTCTTCTATTTGTGGCAGAATGCTGGTCCATATTTTTTCTTTTTCCGCAGTTAATGTGGATCTCATCAGGTTAAACAAGGTTCTTATAAGTCGCTCTACGACACCATTTCCACGAGGAACTCCTGTGGCTACCAAATGTAATTTTATCCCAAAGGCTTCTAAAAATTGGGCAAAATCTTTTGATGAAAAAGCAGTTCCTCGATCAGCAATAATCTTTTTAGGCACACCAACCTGCTCAAAAACCTTATCAAGTGCAACAATAACATCATGTGTAGTCTTTTTGTTAACTGGAATTAATTTGCAAAATTTTGTAAATGCATCTATTATGACAAGTATTTGCGTGCAGCCATTCAACTTAACCAGCGCACTGTGTGCCCTATGCCCAAACTAGGTTGCAATAAGTCATTATTGAAAATGTATAATTTGTCACTATTGTTTTATTAAAAACATATTCAAACTTGTAAAAACATAATTGCTTTTTGAAAATACTCTACGAAGACTTTTTTATAAATGCCCAATGTCAGATCTTTAAAAGAAAGTATATTTTTAATGCAATCGTTTTAATTAAAACTACGATTTTTGCGAATTTTTTTATAGCTTAGAGGGCCATGAAAAGCAAAAGTCGCCTTAAACATTTCATAACTGACATTAGACCTGTCAATTAGTTGTGTTGGGTAAATAAAATTATGGAAAATTCGTGTTTTTTTTTGTTTTTGGCAAGAACTGATAAGGTAATTAACATGAATATTTAATTTTATAGTTTTGCAGAGTAAAAAAATAGGAAGGCCAACGAATGCCAAGCCAAAATATATATTTTTTATTAGACAAAAATGTAGACTACTAAAAACTGTTAACCAAAAAAATCGCAAAAAATCGCGAAACTTATCCCAGTCAAAAATGTAAACCTCTGAGAAAAGAAAATATTAACAATTAATATGAATCTTAAGTTGTTTATCGCATGTATTGCTTGGACAATGAGAAAATTATATACATGGCGTTTAATATTTGTTAAAAGTGTTTACGCCTACTTTTTCTTTTTATCCGTTTTTAATATTACATTAAGGTGGCCTAGGTGCATTGTTAAAAATTGCTCAAAGGGCATTAAAAAATCACATTTAAGTCCAGAATTATGTTAAGAATCCGAGAATGTAAATATATACAGGGGTTTCTATTTAATTTTTTTAACCTGGACCCATTTCCGGTGAAACCGGAAGTGACCGAAAAAATATGCGAAAACCCTCCTCTTTATACACCATTTACCTATTACCAACACTCTGTATTTCACTTTTTATCTGCTAAACGAAGCAACTGCGTTGAGTCAAATTGAACTATTTTCAGAAAAGGAATCTCTAGATTTATAATGTTTAATTTTCGGGATAAAACATAGTAACTATCGCGATATATCGATAGTAGGTATGCAGACATTACAAAATAATTTTTTTTGGCTAAACCGCTCATCGAACTTTTACAAGAGACAAAAAAGTTTTTAAACAAAGTAAGCTTTCTATTTCCTAGCAAACCATTATATCAACAGTAAAAAAAATACAAGCGAAAATTAGTACCTAACCTTGCTTTTCTGATTATTCTAATTTTTAATTATAACTGAGTTTAGCACCAAACGACGTTAATTGGCAGTTAAAACTTAAATTCCAAAAATATTAGAAAAACATTAATACGTTATTAAGATATTAAAAAAATAGTTATTTTTTAAAACTTTAAAGACCTCTAACGACTAAACGAAGCAACTTAGTATAAAGGTAATTTGGGTTAAATCGACTTATTTTGATCCGAAGATAACGTTGGTATGGTTTGTTACACTAGTTGAAGATAACCCTGTATTTTATAAATTAATTTCCAAAAATACTTATGTGGCAACACTGGAAAATGAAAAAATAAATTATATAATTAATTACCAGCATTGGTTAGTCTCAAAGTTTAATTATTTTTAAAGTTTTAAGTAAATAGAAAAAAAATTGAATTAATGCAACCTAGTTTGGACATTGGGCCCACAGTGCAGCGGTCCCGCATGATCAATATGCCATATGTCCAACGGTTGATCTGGCTTTTCACCTAACTGAAATAGACCTCGCCGATAACCAGTGTGCGATTTTCCTATTGCACAAGCACGACAATTATCAACATATTTTCGGACGCACTTTTGCAACCTCGGCCAATAGAGTGATTCTTGTAGTTTTGCAATCATTTTACCAGCGCCAATGTGTTGAATCGTAATGATATGCCTTTAAAATTCGAAGTCGTGCTTTTTCAGGTACATAACAACGCAAAACCTTTGTTGGGCCTACAATTCTGTAAACTATTCCATCTTTAATGCGAAATTGATGCTGTTCAGGAATAGGCAATGTTCCTTGCATAGCCTTTCTACAAATTTCATCATCTTTTTGGTATTCTTCTATAGACTTGACATAGATTTGACAACCCTGCGTACAACTGGATTACGGCTCAGATAGTCGACATGTTGCATTTTATGTCCTGGACGATATTCGATGTTAAAGTCAAATTCTTGTAATTTAATCCACTCGCGGATGCATTTCCTTTTTTAATGCTGTAGCTCGAACTGCATTACAATCAGTAAAAATTGTAAAGTGATGACCGAATAAATAAACTCGAAAATATTGAGTAGCTTCCACGATGGCTAGTGTCTCAAGGTCAAACGAATGGTATTTCGACTCACACTCAGTTGTTCTGCGACTAAAATAGGCCACAGGGTGCATTTTGTCCTCATGTTTCTGTAACAGCATTCCTCCAATTCCCAATGCAGAAGCATCAGTGTGAAGTTCTATATCGAGGTCGGGATTATAAATTTTTAATATGGGTTGTGCTGTTAGCAATTCAATGATTTCTTGTAAAATTTGTTCGTGTGACTCTTCCCATTTAAAAGTTGTATTATTTTTTCGTAAAAGTGATGTAATAGATGCTGTTTTTACCCCAAAGTTTTTGATAAATCGTCGAAAATAGCTTGCTAATCCCAGAAATTGACGAACACCTTGTTGGTCAGTTGGCGGTGCTGATTTGGCTAGTGCCTCAACTTTATTTGGACTAGGTTTAACACATCCATTACCTACTTGAAGACCCAAATAATCAATCTCCTGCCGAAGAAAACGGCACTTCTCATAATTCAGGGAAAATCCTCCAACAGCCAGTGCATCTAGAACCAACGAGAGATTTTCGAACGCTTTTTCTTTAGTTTCTGCTGGACATATAACATCATCCATGTATACCAGAGCTACATTGTTCTTTAAGGTGCCCAATGCCTTGTCAATGGCTCGTTGATAGGCTGATGGGGCATTAACAAAACCAAATGGCATTACATTGTATTCAAAATGACCATCTTCCATTTTCATTTGGTGAAATCCTGCCTTCATGTCAAGTAGTGAGAAATAGCGATATTTATACAAAGCATCTATTTGATCCTGTATTCTTGGTAGGGGATAGTGCTCTTTAGCTACCCGCTTATTGAGATCACGGTAATCCACGCATAATCGCAAAGAACCATCCTTCTTGGTAACAAGGACAATTGGGCTAGCATATTCGGAATGGCTTTCACGAACAAGTCCCTTTTGCATCATTTCATCGATAAGAGCTTTGACTCTAATTCTTTCGGCGTAGGCCAGATGACGTGGACGATGTACTACAGGTGTGGAATCCTTTAATTTAACAGTTAACTCAGCCGTTGTTATAAAAGGTATTGTTTTATCAAGATTTTGCGTTAACAGGCACAACAAACGTTGTTTTTCCGCTTCGGCCAATCCTGTCTCATCAATAGAAATATCGCTGCTCCGCTTCACAGCAGCCACCGTAGAAATGTATGCATTTTTATACTCAAGGTCTATACATCCTGCTGACTTCACTAATTCTAAACCTGGAAGCTGAATAATATCCAGGCCTATCAAAGCGTCTGCGCTTCCAGGCATGGCTTCATCAGCAATGATCAAAAATGAAATTTCCAGTAAAACATTGGGTAAAGCAACAAAAAGTATGCATCGTCCTTCGCAGGTTACGGAGGTTCCCACTGTATTAAGCTTTGTGTAATCGGGTAATATTGTAACGCACAAACGATTGACAAAACTTTTCCGAATTATTGAAACTTCAGATCCAGTATCAATTAAATAAGATAAATTAGCAGCTCTTCCTTCTAACAAAATCGTTGCAATTGGAGTTTAATAAATTGATCGAACAGGTCGTATGCATTGAACTACTTTAGGTTTACCATTCTTCTTGGTATAACAGTCCTCTTCCAGATGCCCTAGCTTCTTACAATAAGTACACTCTTTTCCTTTATATTGCTCTTTTTCAGATCCGCTCCGTTGTGTACCGCTTGGCCGATCGCGTTTGTAACAGTTTTTTTCGCGATGACCCGTTTTACCCCACCCGAAACATTTTTCAAAGAAATTACTGTCTTTATTACGAACGCGATTTCCAGACGTACTGGTTTCTCCTTTATGCGTATTTCGATCCCATCGTCCAAACTTTGATTCGCGTGACACCGTACTAGTATTTAAGCGCTTATTTGAACGATACATTTCGTCTTTTTGTCGAGACACAAGTGATTTTTCAGCCTCGTATTGTCCGAGTAATTTTAATAAACTTTGTTGATCTTTAGGCTGCCTAGCCTGAATTAAATCTCGTGCACTTTGGTTTTCTAATCCCGTCACGACACAACTTAAAATATAGTCCCACGAAAGCGTGTTTAAAAATCTCTTTAAATAACGAATTTTTGTTAACACGTAATCATTTAAAGTTTTAAAGTTTTCACTTTTTAAATTTGCGGCCCGCACCATTCGTGTCCCATGTGTTTCGCCATCAGGAAATGCGTTGGTAAAATCATTAACAAAATTCGTCCAATTCCGTTCAACGGGACGCCAATGGTTATAAAAATTTAACGCCTTACCTTTCAGTGCATCTGCGCAACGCACAATCATCCAGCTTTCGTCTATCAAGAGCCGATCCTTTATTTTTGTCACGTCTTTCAACCATTCAACTACCGTATGGGCGTCATCATCTGGGTCGAAGGCCGTCAAACGAAAACGAGCATCGGGCTTGATTAATGAGGTGTTGACTGATTCTGGCACTTGTACACTGTCGGCGGCTAACCTTGTTTGGTCACGTTCTTTTAAATGTTTGTAACGTCAAAATGAATAAATTAAAAATAAATTAATCTTATTTGCTAGGACTCCAAAACTGGCGACGTTACGGTCCTGTTGAGGTAGTTGCCCAGCTCAGGGGTTGCGTGGGCGTGGGTTAATAATATTAAGCTGACGGGGTGGGCACCACTCGATTTATAAAACACCTCAACGGGACGATTTAAACAACAAATGAAACAAGATAAATCGAGAAACAGTTCACACTTGTTTATTGCCAAATTCAAGTTAACAACGAAACATTGATTTATCAATTTAAACTAGTAATGCTATACGCAAGTTACATTAACAACAAACAACTGGTTGTTATCAAAAATAATAGTTTCATAAAACACTTACTAAATTAAATATTGTAACTGTTACTTTTTAAGAAATAATCAAAATAAACTCTACACTCATGAAGTTATGCACCGTGTGATCACAGGGTTCACAATAGAACTCCTTAATAATATTAATATACTAAAACCTTAACTAAATATCAATTTACCAAAATAAATTCTTGTAGCGCCGTAGCTGTGACAAACTCAAATATTAATGACATTAATCAAACAAATTAAACCATTGGCTAACAACCAGGTGCACAGTCAAGACGACTACAAGATAAATTATAAATTACCACTTTCAATAAGGTTTGTTTAACCATAACAAACAAATTGACATTTTAACAAAAATAATAATGAAAAGGGTGATACCAGGGTGATTCCAGGGTAAATTCCAGGGTGAATTGTCTACTTCCGGTAAGGGTCTTGCCAGGGGTGTTGTCACAATCAGGTGGGGCGTCACAATCAGGTGGGGTGTCACAATCAGGTGGGGTGTCACAATCAGGTGGGGTGTCACAATCAGGTGGAGTGTCACAATCAGGTGGGGTGAGGCGGCAGGCGTCGGGCTCAGTCTTACCCCGGCCGTCTCACAGGGTCGCTATCGGGTGGTACTTGTTGGGCTGAATCCGGACTACCTTCGTGGTATTTGACGTCACGGTCCAGCCAGTCACAGATCGGTGAGGGTCGAAATCGAGAGAATATCCAGATATACGAAATAGGAAGGTTGGTTATATAACTTGACTATATGTCTTCGGACTATATAGTCGGACCCTAAAAATACACGACGCCATTTAACACCTAACAAAATACAAAAGTCGACTGTACTCACGCTGGTGTCTTGATATTATCGTTAAATCTTGACACGATGGAGGGTGCGGTCTAGGTGAATGGCTTTGGGCTGACCCAGGAACTAAATAAGGACATCAACGTAAGAATTTCTGTTCAGAACCAAAAAAACAAGATGGCTTACCATGTGAGATCGCTTCTAATCCGGAATAAATCCGCTGTGGGTGAGAAATTCAACTATCCAATTCAAACTACTATTCTCACAACACCACTATACCTCTGCGAAACTCTCGAAAAAGCTCGGATGGCACAATATGCACTGGATAAGTCAAGAATGAGCAGATGGCGTTCTCACAGGTCGAGGGTCAGCACAAAGATGAAGAAGCCGGAAATGTTGTTAACAAAGTGACGTGATTTAACGGTAAAGAGGCGCAAATGACCAATTTGTTCCCCTGGGCAATTACCCATAAACCCTTTGAGCAACAAGTGACACGCCCATTGACATAAGTGATGTAGAATCACGTTCTAAATCTAAACGGTAAATTGACGAATCGCCAGACGTTAATGAGGAATTATACTAAGGGAGTCCAGACGTATTGTACAATAATTATTGTTATCGCGAACTTCGAACAGCCACTAGAATTTAAGTTGATTAACAAAATCTATCCACAATATACCAAAGTCTATGGGAGGCGAGTGTACGTTTGGCAACACTTCCGTGTTCAATGTCATATCTAACCTCAAATAAACAGCTGATGCCTGAAAACAATGCATTTTACAACCAAAACAGCTTTAGATGGCAAAACCATGGACAGAATGGATAGACGAATGTCAATTAACACTTAGCAAGGTCCCTATAAGCGGAATTCAATGGTTAACCGTCTTGGGTAAGCAGTTTTTATAACCGTTGCGTTCAACCAGTGCAAATAACACTAAATGTTTATTTTTAGGTCCGTAAAAGGTGATAATTGAACCTAATAATAGGGAACCAATGCCTGAATGTACTATTAACGATACAGCTAAATCATAAAAAAGATCGGCCTGTCACAATAACACAAATACGAAGCAATTATAGACCCCTCTATATATCTAATTATGGTCTCGATAGTCAAATTTTAGCAAAATTAAATACCCTCAAAAGTGAAACGTTACATGTTTTAAAAATATTTGCATGGTCTTTTCAAATGCTTGTACGTAAGGCACTGCCACTTGAGGAACCGATTGTTGTATCGCGGGAACACTTTCAACAATATTACTATCTTTATTTATATTTTGATCAGTGATAACACTAAATTCATCGTCTGTAGCATCTGCATCACTTTCGTAATCACAAATCGACTGCATTTTTAATGTTTTTATTTACACGGGCACTATTGGATAATATCCCACTTCTGATGTAAGAACAATATGTAATTATTGTTACAAACAACAATAGAATTGTTTACCTCAACCTCCCGACCTCACACCGAGCTAATTACATTAACCATATATCGATAAGCACTCTATCTATAAACCATATATCTCAACGCAAGCTTTTATACTGCCCTCGTTTTTACAGTTTATTCCGTACTACTCGACTTTTTGATGAATCAGTGATATTAACTAAACATAACATCTTAGCTATATCCATTACCAATAAATAACGTACCATGGCCGTACGTGAACCAATTTATTTATCTAACATAAATAATAAATATAAATTTAAAATAACTATTAATACATAATTTATATTTTTTTATTTATTTTACTCAAACAACTAGTAATTATTAATAATAATAATTGTAATTATTAATAAATGCGTAAAATATTGTGTGGTGTGACGTGGCAAAGCTAGCGTATGTAGATCATTCAAGGTAAAGATTATAAGTTGGTCAAGTGGTCTCTTGGCTAGCGTATTCGTCCATGAATCGACAAGTACGCAAAATACAGTAACTAGCCAAAATATTGAAGTCCCTAATATTAAAAATATTCAAAATTCCCAAAGTAATCAAAGTAATCAAAATTCCCAGAGAAAAATGAAAATACCCCCAATTGTCATCAAGGCCAAATTTGATTCACATAAAGAGGGTATAATTGGATTAAAGAAAATAATTAAAGGTAAATTCAACATAACTTATACAAAAAACAATATTGTGGTAAATGTAGACGATTTAGACGATTATAATAGGATGATAACTAAATTAAATGAGCAAGAAGAAGAATTTCACACTTACACATTGGAATCAGATAAAACTCACGCCTTTGTGTTTAGAGGCCTTGACGCCCCTGGCATTACTCTGGCTGACATACAGGAATTTTTAGAAATTGAAAAAAATTTAAAAGTATATAAACTTTTTAAACTCACTACCAAATTTAGACCTATTTACATGTTAGTAACAGATGTTAGTGTAACTCTACACTATTTAAACGATCATATTAGACATATCTTAAACGCTAGAGTTTTTTGGGAGATGAGGAAGAATGACAGAGGAATAATACAGTGCCATCGATGCCAGGGATGGGGGCATGCAACCTCTAACTGCACAAGAAGATACAATTGTATGAAATGTGCCGAAAACCATCCAACTAACGAATGCACAAAGAGCAAATTGACACCTGCTCTTTGTGTAAACTGCAATGGGAAGCACACAGCATGTTCTATGACTTGTGATGTCTACAAATACAAAATCAAAAAAATAGAAGAAAGAAAAATGCCTATAGTATCAAAAAGATTTGTTTCTGCTCCACCACCCAAGGAAAATATATGGGCCAAAGGTTGGAAGAGGCCAGAAATACGAGAAATGAGCGCATCGAAGAAAAAAGAAATCCGAATCCATTTTTACACCTAGACAATGGACATCGGTGTGAGGGGCGGCTGCCCACAAGGCGGCTGCCTATCACCCCACCTATGGTGTTTAATAATGCATGGACTTCTGGAGAGACTGACGGCCGAAGGGCTGTATGCACAAGCATATGCAGATGATGGTACAGTCCTAATCAGAGGAGGCATTCTAGGTGTAGTCTGCGACAGAATGCAGACAGCATGCAGAATAATAGAAAATTGGTGCAAAGAAAACGGTCTGTCGGTTAACCCAACAAAAACTGACATGATTCTTTTTACCAAACGAAGGAAGATACAGGACTTCAGGGCACCAGCCATGTATGGAAGACCTCTTGAGATTACTGAAGAGGTCAAGTACCTAGGTGTTACCTAGATAGGAAGTTAAGTTGGAAATCACACGTCGACAGAGTTGTTGACAAATCGATTGCAACTTTCTGGCAGCTGCGCCGGGTGGTGGGAAAACGCTGGGGAGTAAATCCCAAAGTCCTTCACTGGATTTATACTGCTGTCATCAGACCGCGGATACATTATGGATCAGTGGTCTGGTGGCGCAGTGTGAGCAAAACCACCATCGCTCAAAAACTGAGCAAGATACAGAGACTGGCATGTCTCGGTATCACAGGCGCAATGAGGACTACTCCAACGACGGCATTAGAGGCCTTGCTGAGCTTGCCTAGTCTTTCCCTCTGGATAAAGAGAGAAGCAATGGCGAGCCATTTAAGGATGAGGGATGCCAATAATTGGTTAGGAAAAGGAATAACTTATGGTCATGAGGGCATTGCGGATGTGGCTGAGAGGGAGGTCCCAATTAGCAGTATTAGAACGATGCCAGCAAAAGACCGCCTAAGTTTAAAAAAGAAGTTTTCCCTCACGATACCAACAAGAGAGCAGTGGGAGAAAAAGGATGTACACTTTGCACAAAATGCACTAGTGTGCTACACTGATGGCTCTCGTATGGCGAGTACACTGTCTTCAGGGGCAGGTTTCTGCGTGGAGGACAGGGATATCCAAAGGAGCTACCCGCTCGGAGGATATACCACTGTCTTTCAAGCGGAAGTGTTAGCCATACTTGAGGTTGCAAACTGTGAGGATATAAGAACAGGGAGTGAGACAGATATTTACATCTGCTCAGATAGCCAAGCAGCTCTGAAAGCGCTTTGGGCAGCGAGAACCACATCGAAGTTGGTTCAAGAGTGTGAGGAAGCGCTGGAAAAGCTAGCAAGTACAAAAAAGTGCATCTCGTATGGGTACCAGGTCATAGTGGGGTTGAAGGTAACGAACGGGCTGATGAGTTGGCCAGATTGGGATCTGAAACCCCCTGTGTAGGACCCGAACCAATTTTTGGAATTACGAAAAAGCAGGTCAAATCAGCCCTAAATAATTGGGCTGATAAAAGGGCGAACGAAAGCTGGAGAAGAAGCGGTGGCTGTAGGCAGACCAGGGATTTCCTGGTCACCCTAAGCAAACCCAAATCCATCTGGCTTCTAGGTAGGAGCCGAACCTCCTTGGGCCCACTTGTGAACATACTCACGGGTCATGGCCTAAGGAAACACCTCACGAGAATAGGGGCTGAAACCAGCCCCTCCTGTACCCAATGCGGAAGGGAGGATGAAACCTCCTTTAACTTCCTGGGACAATGTGAGGCCCTCGGCAGACTAAGGTATAAAATCTTTGGAGTGCTGACACTCCAAAGGGAAGAGTTGGCCTCTCTTGCCTGGCAGGATATCCTGACCTTTATAAGGTCTGGAAGATTCGAAAGGGCTGGTATGGGCGAAGAGGAAGATGAGGAGTAGTTTGGTTGGTTTAGGAGGGGCAGATAAAAAGGACCATGGAGTCTAATTGTCAGGCTTCGAGCCTACCCAACCGTACTACTACTACTACTACACCTAGACAAAGCCACCAACAACAATACAAATGTGCCTGATGCAAGAAATACTTTTGGAGAATTAATCTCGCAGTTCGCCACTCTCAATGGTCTTTGTAATATGCAGGGGATGTTGAGGGCTGTCAGGGATTTGTGTGAAGAAATGAAAGAAGCTCATACCGAAGCTGATAGGTTTGTGGTATTTTACGAATTCATAACTAATAAAATAAGCAGTTATGGTATCTAATCATTCAAAATCAAGTAAATTAAACATAACTTTATGGAATTGCAATTCCATTAATAACAAAATTTCGACACTTATTCATTTTTTAAATTCTCACCAAATTGATATACTAATTATTCTCGAAACAAAATTAAAAATTTCAGAAAAACTTAAAATTAAAGGCTACATAACGCATAGGCAAGACCGGCCCAATGCCAATAGGAGCGGAGGGGTGGCAATCTTAATAAAAACACACATTCCACACACACGACTTACACAAAAAATCTCCACATTAGAACACATAATCATCAAAATTAATAACATACACATTATTTCGGCATATAATTCTCCTCTCAACAACTTTAGCATTGTAGATCTTGCCCCTTTTTTTGATAGGTATGATAAGGCCATTATGTTTGGTGATTTTAATGCCACCAACAGGTTGTGGAATTGCCGGAGGGGAAACAGAAATGGAACAGTTTTATTGGATTTTATTGATGCAGGTGATTGTATTGTATCATTTCCAAATGAACACACTCATTATCCATTTAAACAATCAAATCCTTCAACATTAGATTTCGCAATTGTGAAAAATGTTGAACTGGTGGGTGTTCCAAGGGTAGCTCACGAGCTAGACTCGGATCATCTGCCAGTTTTCTACCAAATTAAAACAAAAATTGACCCTCCACCACAGCCACGGAATTTTTATAATTACAAGAAAACTAATTGGCAGGCTTTCAGAAACTATTTAAATTTAAATACAAGAATTAATGCAAATCTAGCAAATTTGAGAGACATCGATGATGCTATTAATGTGTTTACTAAGAATCTGTGCAATGCCAGGGACATTACTACAAAATTAATTAAAATCAAACTGCCGTTAGACAATATTCCAATAGAGACAATTGAAAAGATCAAAAACAAAAACAAATTTAAAAGACTTCACAACATACATCAATTGGAAATTTACAAAGACGAATATAATAGACTGAGACAAGAAATTAAACACGAAATTAAAGACCATCGCGATACTGTTCGGGGGGACTTACTTAGAAATTTAAAAGCTTCGGACAATACTTTATGGGCATTGACAAAAAGACTGAAAACAAAAATTGACATACCGACATTAATTCACAATAATTTAGAATTTATAACGGACCTAGATAAAGCACAGGTTCTTGGTGAACATTTTGGTAGTGTCTACACGACGGATCTCACGAATTTAACAAATAAGCATGAGGAAATAATAAACACTGCCAATAATTTTAAGCAAAATTATGTTCAACCACCTCTTGACCCTAAACATTTGAAAACTCCAGGCAAAATTATCAAAATTATTAAAAACCTTTCTAAAAACAAAGCTCCTGGTTTGGACAAGGTTGACAACATCCTGTTGAAAAATATGCCGCAAAAAACCATTGTCCAACTAACTTATATATTCAATGCCTGCATTAAAACTTCTTATTTCCCCACAGCATGGAAACATGCTGTGGTTATTCCTATACACAAAAGTGGCAAAGACCCGGCCAGACCAACAAGTTACAGACCCATCTGCCTTTTAAGCAATATCTCCAAGATACTCGAAAGAGTGATCTTAAACACCATAAATTCAATAGATAAAAATTTAAATTTAACCCCTCAGGAGCAGTTCGGATTTAGGCCAAAGCTTGGCACCACCCATCAGGTGGTGAGAATAGCTCACGACGTCAAGCAGGCGTTTAACAAAAAACAGAACACCGTTATGGCCCTGCTTGACGTCGAAAAAGCATTTGACAAAGTTTGGCATGATGGCCTAGTTTCAAAATTAATTAAATTTCAAATTCCGGCTCAAATTGTCAAAATTATAGAGTCATTTTTAAGTAATAGAACCTTCAATACAAAAATTTCGGACAAAGAATCGGCTAAATTTAATATTGGTGCGGGCGTCCCGCAAGGGACTGTCCTTGCACCAAAGCTTTACACGTTATATACAGCAGATGTCCCCAAATCGATCCATACGAAGATTGGGCTCTTTGCCGATGAAACTGCTGTATATAACCATTCTTTTCATTCACAAGTGGCTACTAGTCAATTGAAAATTTATTTAAGATCACTCTTGGAGTATTTTGGAGATTGGAAAATAAAGATAAATAATGAAGACTGAAATGATAAATTTTACTGTTAAATATTCAAATAACCAAATTTTTTCACCTCTCAAAATTGATGATATAATAATTAGGCCAAAACCAACAGTAAAATATCTGGGTATAAAGCTTGACAGAAGGCTGACGTTCAATCCACATGTTTCTGCGCTTAGGGGCAAGGCCTACAATGCTATAAGCAAAATCTATCCATTGATCAATAAAAACAGCCCGCTTTCATTAAATATGTTGTATAAAACTGCCGTTCGTCCGGCAATAACCTATGGTTGTGCTGCCTGGTGTTCCGTTCCTGACACAATAGTGCAAAGGTTGCAGAACAAGGCCTTACGTCATGTTACGGGTGCTGGGCGGTACACATCTGTAGATGAATTGCACGAGCGAGCGGGGGTTGAGTACATACAAGACTTTATTTCCAGACTTGCAAACAATTTTTATAAATACAAAATTCAAAATTCACCTCTCACACGAAACATCACCAACATTAGACACCAACACAACATTTACTATAAACATAGATTAATTTACGGACGCCTACCTATTTTCCATGAGCCACTGCCTCCCCCTGATCCTTAATAAACAATTTGAAAATTTAAAAATTCTAAATTCTAAATTATAATTCAAAATCCATAACTTAAAACCACTGAATCGTAAAATACCACAAATTTCTCAAAAGGGTTTTTTATATTTTTTCCCTTAATACCTGTATTCAAAAATTATGAAAAGCATAAACTGACAGTCCTTAATTTATACACAAAAAACATGTGAACAATATTGCCCCTGTATCGGTTGAGCGAAGGGAATGGCGAGCTGCGAGACAATTCCAAATTGTATTGTAATTTCGGGAAGGCCAAAACATCGGCCAGGGGGGTTGCTATATTGCGTTACAACGTACATATAGTGGCCTCCTTTATGATGAGCAATACGTGCCAGGCACATTTGTTTTGTTCATTTTATGAATAAATATTTTTGATTTGATTTGATTTGATTTGAATCGACAAGTCCGCGGTTTAAACCCCAGCGAATATAAAATATTTTTTAATTTTTCATATTACGTCATCACATCGTCATAATCACGTGACATAGATTTAAAAGATAAAATCTAGTTAGACAGTAGTACCAACCAAATTTGAGAGATAAACCAGGACCTCGAAGGTCCTTATCTTTCAGGAAAAGGACCTTCTGGTCATTGACCTTCAGCAGCCGAAGACATCCTGAAAAGGACCTCTTCGGCACTGAAAATCCTGAACATTCATCTGAAGACCTTCTGGGCATTGTCTTCAACAGCAGAAGACATCCTGAAAATCCTGAATGGTAACACATGCCATCCAGTTTGAGTCAGGAACCCGCCTTCAACACTACTATTAGTGAAATTTTATATCAGTTTATTTTTGTTGATAAAATATTTTCCTTAGAAACCATAAATGATCGTATACTTTTTTTTTAATTTTGGAAATGAATTAAACAAACCACCTCTTATAAATGAAAATAATTTGAAAACTAAAAAAATAAGTATGTCCTGTGCTGAAATGAAAACTTTTATATTATATGTTGGCCTAATATTAGGTCCTCTCATTCATATAGGAAATAAATTTTGGAAACTATTTACTTTATTAAGAAAAATGTTATCTATTATACTTTCTGATATTTCTACAAATTCTGCTTCTGACATGTTACAAACTTATATTAGAAATCATCATACTTTGTATTTAGAATTATACTACATTAAAATCAAAATATCACAATTTGATCCATTACCCCTTTATAATAAAAAAAAATAGGACCTTTAAAATATTTATCTACTTTACGTTATGCATAGAGAATTTAAATCAAGTGCAAATGTTATTGCTTCTAGGGTTAATATAACCCAAAGTTTAAATATTAAACATCAATTAAAATTAGCAAATAAATTTGCAACAGAAAATGGCTTTCACAATAAAATAGAGTTTGAAAAAAATGAGCCCACATTTATTACATCCCTTGTACAAGATTTTATTTACATTGCATCTATATCAACTGGGTGTTTTGATAGCATTTATTGTAATGTAGTGTCCTGCAAAAAAAACCAAATTAATAACCAACAGTATAAAATTGCTGATAATATTTATGCTAGGAATGAAGAATTGCCAATTTTTGGTATTATAAAATATATAATTGTAAATACTCAGAAAGATGTTTGTTTTATTTACGAGGAGTAAAAAACTTTGTCATTTAACGAACATTTAGGCGCCTTTGAAATTTGTTCTGATGCTAAAGTAAGAAAGTGTGTTTAACAAAGTAATATTTATTTTGTTACAAACCTTACTTTATCTAATGTTTTAAACAATAAATTTATCGCCATGTACTAAAAATTTTGTTAAGTTATAATTATCTGGTAAATTTTGGGTATACTGATTATTTAGAGTTTTTTTATGACATTGAATAAACACCTTCTACGCTGACAGAATTTTAATTGGTTTGCAAAAAAAGCCCATGCAGCCTGCCTTTAATTCTAAGGGGTTCTATACTGTACTATAGTTTATTTATAGATTTGTATTGTATACAATTTCATCTCTTTCGCGGTTATTTACTTTAGAGGTAAAAAGGTTTCCAGGTTTTAATCCGCGTCTCGGTTTGACGTTTCGACAGCAATGTTTCAGTTTTCTGCAGCATTGCTGTCGAAACGTCAAACCGAATTACTACGAGATGCGGATTAAAACCTGAAAACCTTTTGAACTCTAAATTTTATCGACTAATTTTATTTTTTAATCCAAGTATTAAAGATTTTTAAAATGATATCAAGACTGTATGTAAAACTGCCAACAAATTTAAAAAAATTTCAATTAACTGTGGTATATCAAATGCAAATCTTATCTTTTTCACTAACTTCAACAGCCGCTACTGTCTTTTATAGTACTAAAAAACTGACCATTCTTTTTAAATCTTAATAATAAAATTGGGCGAAAACAAATGATGAGGATGACTTTAGTAGTTTTAAATATAGAAGAAATACTACAGAAGGCATTTTTTATTTTATTTGTTAAAAAGTTTTGTCGTTTTAAAATGCCAAACTTATGTAAGAATTTTTTACCAAAGTATTAAAATATTTTATGTATTTATATTTGTTAAATTTTTTATTTTGGTTTCTTAGTAAGTAGGTTATAAAAATTTGGGTACTTACCTATTATTTGTTTTCAAATTACAGGGTACATTAGAGGTGCTAAAACTGCAGACCAAGAAGTAAAAACCTCTTTGTTTGGTAAATAAAGAGGTTTAAAATTAACCAATCCCAGTGGTAGTTCAAAAGTTGTGTAAAGAAACCTTAATAATTTCCAAACTCCTCATTTTCGTTTTTGACAAATGTCAATATATTGACTAATATATTACTGACATAAAACACCAAACTTGTCAATGTGAAGGCTAATTCACATAATTTTTTGTATATTTGTATACTACCACCAGGATTGGTCAATTTAAAACCTCTTTGTTTACCATACAAAGAGGATTTTCACTTCTTTGGCTGCAGTTTTGGCATGTTTATATTATTATTATTCTTTAGAAGATTTGTTTTTGTATAGATACTTTAATAAAAATATTTTGTTTTGTTTTTCTTATTTTATTTTAATGTGGTTTACCTCCCAAAATATCCTATAGGATCATAATTTGATATCATGATATATATATATATATATATATATATATATATACAGGGTGTCCCAGAACTCGCGCCACATAGAAAAACGGAACGTGCCGAAAGTAACGTGAAACACATATTTGAAAATTAAAATTGTCTAACGCAAAGGATAAGCGAGATAAGAATAAAAAACGATAGCCAATCCCAATAGATGGCCTTAGGGAATTCTTTAAATTGCTAGGATACTTAGGTTGCATTTTTGATAATAAAAAATATGTAAAATATTTGGTCCACTGGAATCCAATTCATTGTGACACTGCTGTCAAACTCCTGTCATTAATATTATATTAGGTTATAAATTAAGTTATATATTATAAATAATGTTTTCCTTAGATGATTATACTGAAATGATAATTATTTATTTATTTAGTGTGGGCGCAACGCCAGGGAGACAACGCGAGTTTTTTCCCAGCCCTTTCCTAATCGTTATTTTAAAACATTGGCGTTTTGAAGTATAAGTCATAGATTAATAACCTCATTTTTGAAAGCTTTTGACAACTTAGTAAATACAGTTGGCCAAAAGATTTTTAAATGTTTTTAATACAACAATGTTTTATCGTCTCCTAGCTATTTTTTAAGCTCCTACGTTTAACCTAGGCGAGAGCTCTCGGTATTGGCTGCCGCTTTTGTGCTCTCATTCGATTACACTATTACCTGGAAATTTTTTATTTTTAAATTTGGCATCTCCATTGCTATCGGCACGCCCCCTTTTTCTCTGTGGCGCGAGTTCTGGGACACCCTGTATATATATATAAAAAATATATATATATAATATATATATATATATATATATAATATATATATATATATATATATATATATATATATATATATATATATGTAATAAAGCTACTTATTTAGTTTTTATCTGAAAACTGAGATCTTTATTAATAAAAGAACAATAATTAATTTTATAAAATAACATACCTGAGATAAACTAAATTAAGTTACATTCAAAATTATATTAATGACAATTATTAAATGACAAATATTAATTATGTAATTTGAATGTCAAGGTAACAATATTAATAATATTAAGAAAGGTAATACTAATGATAATAGATGTAATACTATCTATTACATCCCCCCTCCTAAGTTGACCATTCAACTAGGTGTGGTCAATGGAACTAACTGATTCATGTGAAATATTTTATTTTTCTTATTTGTGTTAATTTTAAATAGTAGTGGTGATATTTGTTTAACGACTTTGAAAGGACCATCTCTAATAGAATCTAATTTATTCCTGTTCAATTTGTTTCCTTTTTCTACATATACTAGTTCATTAATTTCAATCTTTTTATCTCTTCTATTCTTATCTATTCTCTTTTTGTTTTTCTCATGATTTTTTTAATACGTTCAATGGCAACTCCTCTAATTTCTTCTAAATCAATTTCTTTGTCTTCTAATCGATTAGTTGCTGTTCTTGTTCCATATAATAACGTTACAGGTGCATAGCCAGTCACTGAGTGAATTGAGCGGTTGTATTCTTTTGTTGATTCTTCTTCTATCGATGTCCAAGATTTTTTATGATCTTTTTCATTAAATTTGCAACGTATTCTATTAACCATCGTTTGTCCAACACGTTCACAAGTGCCATTAGATGACGGATGATCAACTGGAGTAAAATCATATTTAATTTTGTTTGTTTTCAAATAATCTTTAAAATCTTTCGAATTAATCGCTGTATATTGATCGAATAATATTTGTTGAGCTTTGCCTTCTTTTTGTACTTTTCTTACTAGATTGATGAAGTCTTTTGCTTTTTGTGTGATAGAAGTAGTGGTCCAAATATGTTTAGTTAAATGATCTATCAAAACATGTAAATATCTTTTTGTTGAATTGTTGCCTGAAAATCCACCAATCAAGAGACATTGTTTGAAATGGCACAAGTGGTGGTGAAAATCTTTGTAACAATCCAATTGATCTTCTTTTTCTTGATTTGTTTTTAATACAGTCGGAACATGTTCTGTATTCATCCTCAATGATTTTGTTTAAATTTTTGCTTGTATATAGAGGTGCAATTGTTTTAATCATACAATTTATACCAATATGACCATAGTTAAGATGTACTTTATGAGCAAGTTTCTTCATTAACTCCTCTGAAATTACTATTCTCTTTCGATCTCTTTTATTTATATATTTAATTGTTTTACCATCAATTATTTTCTCTTCACAATCCACCAGGTCATTAGTCTTTTGATCTTCTTCAATTTCTTCCAGACTTACTAAATTAACTGTTCTTATCAAATCCTCTTCTTCAAAGCTGATCAACACAGGATTACGTCATAATGCATCAGCATCCAAATTGTTTTTACCTTCTTGATAGATTACTTTAAAATTAAATTGTGATAAGAAGAGAATTATGTTACCAAGGTAAGTATCTGGTCGAACCTTTAAGTTAAGGTTTTCTAGTGGCTTGTGATCGGTTAAAACAATAAATTCATTTCCAATTAGCAGATGTTGCCAATACAATATTGCTTCTTTAATTGCTCTTGCTTCAATATAAATTGCGTCTTTTCTTAATTTATCACTCACTGTTAATTTGCGTGAAAAATAAGCTATTGGATGTAATTGTCCATATTCATCTTCTTGTTTCATGATTGCTGCAACTCCAACCTTAGAAGCATCTGTACAAATATAGATCATTTTATTTGGGTTGAGAATACGTAATACTGGTTCCGAACATAAACATTGTTTGATATCATCAAAAACAGCTTGACATTCCTCTGACCAAATGAATTTACCATTTTCTTTTAATAAATCATGTAAAGGTGCAAGACGATTTGAACAATTCTCAATAAATTTGTAATTATAGTTCACTTTACCTAAAAATTGTCTCACTTGTTTCTTTGTTGTAGGTGGTGGATAATTTCTCATTGCAATAAGACGATCCTTCAATGGTTTTATTGTATTCTTACTAATTTGATGGCCTAAAAATTTTACAGAATTCTTAAACCAATTACACTTGGATTCTTTTAATTTAAATCCTTCTTCTTCTATGGCTTTGAAAAACTTTTCTAAATGAACAAAATGATCAAGTATTGTTTTTGAGTAGATTATGATGTCATCTAAATAGTTTGTACAGAATGAGCTTAACCCTTTTCTTCTAATCATGTTTGCAACAACTTAAATATGATTGGTGAATTACGGAAACCAAAAGGAAGGACTTTCCATGTAAATTGATTATCTTCAGTGACGAAAGACAGTTTATCTCTGTCATCTTCATGTACTGTAATTGTCCAAAATGCAGAATTAAAATCTAAAACAGTATAATATACACAATCACGTGTTTTTTCAATTAAATCCTCAATTCGAGGCATTGGATAATTTTCTGGTACCACCAATTTGTTCAACTTTCTTAAATCTATACATAATCTCGTTTTCTTATTTTCATTACCTTCTTTTTTGTAAGCTAATGTTATTGGTGATGCAAAAGGTGAATTAGATTCTTCAATTAAATCTGCTTTTAGTAATTGTGCAATTTGATCATTTATTTCTTGTCTATCTTTTTGTGAACAACGATATGGTCTTTGTATAATAAATTTTTCTTCTTTTAATTTTACTCTTGCTTGTTCTGATTTCACCCGACCAACATCATATTTATTTGTTGCAAAACAATGTTTGTATTTTTTAATTAATTTCTCAAATTTTTCTTTTGATCTTTCGTCAAAACATGTTCTTCAATGTTCTCACTACATAAATTGATGCTTGGTTGTTGTTGTCGTTCAATGATTGTTAATTTAGTGTAAGTTTTCGATTTTAAGTTCTTTTGATAAATATCTTTCATCTTGTAACAATTTAAATTTCATAATAGCATCTAATCCAATTAATAATTGATATTTAAATTCTTCATTTTTTACCACAATAAAATTAATATAGCTGGTTATTTTTCCAATTCTAACCTTTAAAAATGCCCGTCCTTTGCTAAAAGAATGACCAGATATTGTTTGTAATAAACGTTCATCTTTGAAAAATTTTAATTGTAATTTATTTAACAAATCTTCATTAATAATAGATACATTGCAATGCTTCCATTATCATACACTGCTGAAAATTGTTTATCTTTAATATTAACGTTTACTTTAATCAGATCAATTCTTTTAGCCGGGCTGATTAGTTTTTTTTGTTGAGTTTCTTCATTTAAATATTCATCTGACTCTTCTTCAATTTTATTAATTTTAATTTCATTATTATTATTATTGAACCAACATTTTTCTTTTGGATGAAAACGTCCAGGCTTATTTAATTTAACACATATTGAACATTCTTCCTTCTTTACTATTTTCTTTTGTTTATTTTGATTATAATCTGTTGTGTCTTTCTTAAAATAATTGTTTGGTATATTTCTTGGTGTATCTAACTTAGTGATTTCTTCAAGTAATATAGCTGCTGTTGTAATCTCATCTTTCTTTAATTTATCTTGTATCGAAATTGGTAAACCAATTGCAATCACGTGAATCATAGACATGTCGGTCATCTTTGACTCGATTTCTAGTAATAAGCGTTGTTTTTTTAAAGCATAATCAATCAATTTACCAGATTGATATTTATAAGCATATGCATAACGAATTACCTGCCAATTTTTAAAACCAAACACAGATAAAAATGACTTTTTCCATAAGTTCCAATCTATATCACCATGTTTAATGTGTACGGCACTGTACCAATCGATTGCAATTTCTTTTAATACATATTTTAATGCTTTAATCTTCTTTTCATCATCTGTTAAATTTTTATTTACACATTCTATTTCAAATTTATCAATGAAATCTTCTGGATTATTTTTACCATCAAATTTATCAACATCCATTTCCTTAACAATCTCTTTAAGTTGTTTACGATTGTTGTCTTTTAATTTCATTTCTAAACATTCTACTAATTTAGTTAACGCTTGCATATTTGTTTGATCATTATTTACATTTTCATTTGTTGAAGAGTAAGTTAAGGTATTTAAATCGGTTGTTTCATAAGTTTCAAGCAAATTATCTTTAAATATTGGATTATCTTCTTCATCAAAATAAATTTCTTTCAATGTAGAATCAAGTTTAACATTTACAGTTCGATATTGACCAAATTTATTAATTGCTTTGATAGCTGTTTGCACGACCTTAACTTTATTTAGTTCAACGTGATATGAAATATTTTGTAATGACGTTGGAAACTGATATTCTAGATCATCTAATTTAATTCTTGTAACTGCATGTGTCAGTTGTTGTGTATCTGTTAGTTTAGTTTCAATTCTAAATCTAATGATGATTGTCATTTTGATTGTCCAAATAATTTAGTTTATGTAATAAAGCTACTTATTTAGTTTTTATCTGAAAACTGAGATCTTTATTAATAAAAGAACAATAATTAATTTTATAAAATAACATACCTGAGATAAACTAAATTAAGTTACATTCAAAATTATATTAATGATAATTATTAAATGACAAATATTAATTATGTAATTTGAATGTCAAGGTAACAATATTAATAATATTAAGAAAGGTAATACTAATGATAATAGATGTAATACTATCTATTACATATATATATATAATATATATATTATATACATATATGCATATGATTTTTAATATAATTTATATATTATATTATTTTTACTACTCCCAATTAATTGTTACCTGTGTTTCTTTTTCAGTTTTTTAACCATTTATATATTAATGCATTAAAATTATTTTTCTAGTTGCCACCAAGGATAATACATTATCTTTGGTTGTCACTAATAAAAGGTTAATGATTTTAATACTATTTATAATATTATTATTTAATAATTCAAATTAATTTTTACACGTGTTCATTTTTTAACCATGCATGGTTAAAACATAAATAAGGGTAACAAATAATTTGAAGTATTAAATAATAAAATTTACCTTTTATTAGTGGCAACTAAAAAAATAATTTTCATAAATATTTCATGTATTAAACCCAAGTAACCTAAATAGTTGGGGGTAATACACAGTATATTGATAATAAGCAACCTTTTATTAGTGGGAACCAAAATAAATAATTGTCATAAATATTTTATGTATTAAACCCAAGTAACCTAAATAATTGGAGGTAATACACAGTATATTGATAACAAGCAACCCTTTATTAGTGGCAACCAAAAGTAATAATTTTTATAAATATTTTATGTATTAAAGCCAAGTAACCTAGATAATTGGAAATAATACACAGTATATTGATAATAAGTAACCTTTTTTATTAATGACAATTAAAAGAAATGAGTGAGTATTTGCTATATTAAACCCAGATAATTTAAATAACTGGGGGTAATACATAGTATATTGATAATAATATTACCTTGTATTAATGGCAATTAAAGAAATAATGTTGGTAACTATTTTATATATTTGTAACTAATAAAAATTTTATTACTCCTTTGAGAGAATTTAATTTGTCATTAATAAACAGTTTATTAGGGCCAACAATAAAGAGGCATCAATAAACTGTTTATTTGGGACAAATGCTCTGTGTCAGGAAAAAAAATATATTTGGGTTAAATAAACTGTACCCTTGTCCCATATTTAAATATTTTTTTTATTTGGGAGGATTAAATATTTATTGCTCAGCAATAAACTTTTTTTTCAGTAATAATAATAATAATAATAAGATACCGGGTGTTATTGTCTTCTTAGACGATATTTTAATTGCAGGAAGCAATCCGGCTGAACATTTAGGTCGTTTAAAACAAGTTTTTCAAAAACTTAAAGACTGTGAGCTGAAAATTAATGTAGAAAAGTGTAGTTTTGGTAAAAAGTCAATAGCCTATTTAGGTTATGTTATTGACGCGAAAGGATTACATCCTACTAAAGAAAAAATTGAAGCAATAATTAATATGAAAACGCCCACTAATAAAACAGAATTAAAATCATTTTTAGGGTTAATAAATTTTTATGGTAAATTTTTACCCAATTTAAGCACTAAATTACACAGTTTAAATAACCTTTTAAGAAATAATGTTAAGTGGTTTTGGAGTGAGGATTTTATCGAGGTTTTTAAATGGTTAAAAAAAGAAATTACCTCTCCAAAAATACTTGTACATTATAATCCGGACATACCTATAGGTTTAGCATGCGATGCTAGCTTAATAAGCTAAGCTTATATGGGTTAGGAGCTTGTATATTTCACATATGAGACATTCTTTTACAAATCGTACACCTATTTTGACTTCAGGGTTTGGATTCGCATGAAAATTTTTTTACCGCTTCTATTCAGTAAATAAGCAGATACGTGTATCAGGTTTTCTGTAAAAAATTTGTGTTTTCAGAGATATGTTGATATAAAGTTTTTATGAATTGCGATAAAACGATGAATTCTCCTCTACATAAAACCTATTATCTCCGGTTCTACTGATCGGATCGATTTTGTTTTTTTTTTGTTTTAAACCTTATTGAATAGGCTTTTCAAATAAATAAATTATTTTTTTTTTTTTTTAAGTATAGGGAGTTAATAACAGATTAATTTTTTAAACTAGTTTTTCATGTTTGCCCCCTCTATAAAATAAAAGGAAAAAAATACTATTTTATGCGCTTTTTCTTTATCTACAAAATACATTTTTCAGAACAGTGGAGACTCTTTTGGATCGGAAGATATTAAACATTTTCGAGCGCGTGACAGGACTGTCAAGCGCGTAATATTCAAACGTATTAGTGCATGTGGCGGGTGACGTGATATTTTGTATAAGAGTGCCATGATTCGACATCTTTTAATTGGTGAATTATTTGTGCAAATGTCAATTCTGCCAGTTAATAAATTTACTCATTAATTGGAGTTTGTATTATTTAAAATTTAATTTATTTAAAATTATTGAAAACCTTTAAAATCAGAATTAATTTACAAAAAGCGCTGGAATTTTTTTAAAACGATGTATGAGTTTACACTATCCTAAATGTGTTAGCGTTTCGAAGATGTCTGATTAGGGGGTGTCCATTAATTACGTGAGTCAATTTTAGCGATTTTTTGACCCCCTCCCCCCTTGCTGAGATGTCGTGAGATTTGGCTCAACCCCCTCCCCCTAATCTCACGTGAGATTTTAAAAAATGCTTATTTTTAATGTTTATACGTTAAACTTCTTGATTCTGTTGGATTTATTAAAAAAACATACTTTGTTAAAAATTACGTGATATTTGCCGAGACCCCCCCCTCTCCCTTACGTGAGAATTGATGAGATTTGGCTTGACCCCCTCCCTCCCCTAAACGCCTCACGTAATTAATGGATGCCCCCTTACAGCTTGTACCGGTCACGCGCTCGAAAATATTTAATATCTTCCGATCCAAAAAAGTCTCCATTTTTCTGAAAAATTCATTTTGTAGAGTAATAAATAGTGCATAGAACAGTATTTTTTTCATTTTTTTTCATAGAGGGGTCAAACACAAAAAATCTGTTTATACAAAAAAAAATATTTTTTTCAAATAATAAACAAAACACAAACTTTTTAAATATTTATCTAAAAAGACTATGTAATATGGTTTAAAATAAAAAAAAAAATGAAATCGATCCGATCAGTAGAACTGGAGATAATGAATTTTAAGTACAAAAGAATTCAGCATTTTTTCAAATTTTATCAAAAGTTTAAATCAATATATCTTTGGAAAAATAAATTTTCTGCAAAAATTCCGATATAGGGGTCGGCTAAATTTATGAAAAGATGCTGTAAAAAAAAATTAAGTCATTTTAAAAATTTGAAAAAATATGTTTTCTGTAATCCGTACGATATGTAAAAGAATGTCTCATATACGAAAATGGTGACAAAAAGCCCATTGCTTTTGGTTCACGCACATTAAATAGTGCCGAAATTAATTACTCTCAAATAGATAAAAAATTTCACGAATATTTATTTGGAAAAAAGTTTGAATTATATAGCGACCCTAAGCCACTTTTGGCTATTTTTGGCGAAAAGAAAAATATACCGCAACTAGTGGCAAGTCGTTTACAACGATGGTCGATAATTTTGTCATCGTACCATTATGAACTTAAATTTATTTCTTCAAAACAAAATTCAATAGCTGACGCACTTTCCAGGTTGCCTTTAGCGCAAACTACTAATAAAGAACCTGATTTTGGCCACATATATTATTTAGAAGAAAATTTACCAATAAATTATAAACAAATAGCTTTAGAAACAAAAAAAGATGAGATTTTAAAATTTGTTTACAATTATTGTTTTTATGGCTGGCCTAATGACATAAAAAGTATAGATGAAAAACTTAAGTCTTATTTTTTTCGTAAAGAAGAATTACATTTGGAACATGGTTGCATATTGTGGGGTGTAAGAGTAATAGTTCCTAAAAAATTGCAAAGTAAAATATTAAATGAAATTCATGCAAATCATTTAGGAATAAATAAGTGCAAGTCAATTGCTATTTCTTATTGTTATTGGCCTTTAATCGATAAAGATATTGAAAATATCTGTAAAAATTGTAAAACTTGCATGCGATTTCAATCTAATCCACCCAAAACAGCGCCGGATTTAGGGGGGGGGTCTTTGGGGGTCTATAGACTCGGGGCGCAAGCTTACAGGGGGCGCAAAATTTTTGACTGGTAATTTTTGTTTTTTACTACAACCTAAAGGGTTTTACCCTTTTTTATTTTTCGTGTATTAATCAGTTTTAATAAAAAAATTATTTAAATTATAACCGTGATTGTTGTCATAGTATTATTATCTATGCATGGTATACGAAATATGTCATGTCACGTATTACGTAGGGCGCCCGACAAGTTGTTGGGCGACAAGAAGTTTAGTTTGCAGAAATTGATTATTTCCACCGATGCGATGCGTATGGGCGTAAAGGTTTTTTAATATAAGAATATTTTATTACACTACGAACAACTATTAATTTAAATTAGTTTAAAACTATAGGTATATACAGTACCAGTCATATATATATGTATGTATATATACAGTATAGGTATTAGCCTATTGAAAGATGACGTCAATATTGCGATAAACAAATTTGCTTTTCTAAAAGCAAGCAAATTTGAGTTGGCCAAATGTTAATTTTCTTATTTAGATATTTGTTTTTTTATATAGTTTTTGTTTATGTTTTTAGGGTGGCAATATTTTTTCGACATTTTTTTTTATTTCGGAGCTCACATGAAACAATTTAAGTTTAAAGTATTCAAGTTTCAACCCAAAAAAAAATTAACGTCGCTCAAAAAAATCAACTAAATTGGAAAAATAGTAATGGTTACAAGATCAAAATTATTAAAAAAATCAAGAAATGTATTTCAAAAATATTGAGCTACCAATAATATTTTGACTTAAAAATGTATTATGTTCCTATACGACCTACAAATAAAATAGTGAGAAGCCAAAGATTTTGAGAAAAAAGGTTGGTTTAAAAAAGTTTTGAGCGACGTCTAAAATTTTTTTATCTGTTGAAACTCAAATACTTTAGACTTATTTTTTTTATTTGATCTCCAAAATCAAAAAAATTTCGAAAAAATACTACAACCCTAATGTTTATGGTTTAATAAAATCCTTTTGTTAAGAAGTGACATTTCTTTGAATTTATTATATAGGTAGGGGCGGAAAATTTTTATTAGACCCGGGGCGCAAATTTTTATAATCCGGCGCTGACCCAAAACTATTTTGCAACCATGGCCTCAAACAAATAAGGTTTGGTCAAGAATTCACGTCGATTTTCTTGGTCCAATTTATGAACAAAAATATTTTTTAATTGTTGATTCCCATAGTAAATGGATAGAAGTTTTTAAAATGAAAACTTCCACAGCTAAATGTGTTGTAAAAATATTAATGACTCTTTTTGCACGATTTGGATTACCAGATTTAATAGTATCTGATAACGGCCCGCCTTTTTCTTCTGCGGAGTTTTCTAGTTATTTAAAATCATATGGCATAAAACATTTATTTTCACCAGCTTTTCCCGCTATTAATGGTGCCGTTGAAATATGCGTTAAAAATATTAAAAATTTTATTAAAAAGGCCAATTTCGAAAATAATAACATAGAGGAGGCATTACAAACATTTTTGTTAGATTATAGAATTGCTGAACACGGCACTACGGGGGTAAGCCCGGCTAAAATTATGTTTGGACGCAATATTAAATCAAAGTTAGATTTATTAAGACCTTCACATAGTAGCATTGTGCAAGATAAAATACAAAAACAAATTTCCAATTACGAGGGAAAGCCAAAAGATATCCAAGTGGGTGACGATGTTTTAGTTAAAGATTTTAATTATCCATCACCACCTAGCTGGATTCCGGGTAAAGTTATAGGTCAAAGAGGTAGTGTAACATTTGATGTAGAGACTGACAATAATAAGGCTATTAGAAGGCATTCTAATCAAATAAAAAGTAGAAAGTCATTATCAAATCCAGTGGATGAAACTGATAATTCCAATGCTAAAGAAACTACCGATATTGAGAATTCCAACACCGAAATTCAACAACCGGAAGTAGTTTCCGTGGATGAAGATGTCACTCATGATATTACAAACAATGTGCATAAGTAAAGTTACAAAATAGTAAATATTATAATTTGAGGCAGAAAGACTTCGGTCGATAGCCATTTGGTTTTTCCAATAAATATATTTACTACTACTATAATTTGATTTTTATGAATAAACCAAATGTTTTTTTTGTTATACCTATATTTTTGGAATGGTATGTTTAGTTATAGTAAGGCTGTCTTGTGTTATATATAATTAATTTTTCAAATAGGGTGAAGGAAATGTGGTAAATTAAGTTTAATTGTAAAAGTAAATTAGGTTATATAAATATAATTGTTTATACGCACGGTATAAACAATACGTTTTTTATACCTACTGTTTTTATGTACTTGCTGTACGGTTTTATATTAAAAGAGCATTCATTCTGCAACCTGCGTTTTAATAAGTAGTTCCAAATAATTAAATTATAATTCTTCTAATAAATACGACTAATGATATTTAATTGGTATAACAAAAGGTTATAACAAAATAAAGTGATGGATAACCTGGTATTTGGTGAAGAGCTAGGACCAATTATTTCAATAATTATAATTATTGATGAAATATTATATGAAAGTACAAGCAGCAGTGACGAAGGAGACGAGTTGGTAATTAGAGGATGGCGGGCAGGTCGCCGGGAAGTACGATTACAAAGACCCAGAATAAGAAACTACATTGAAAATGTTGTATATTTGTACTCATCAGACGAATTTAAGAGTCATTTTCGGTAAGTAAAGTAATTAAGTATACAAGGTGTCCCTAAACTTAGTGGCATAAATAAAATAAGATGAAAATCTAAAAGATATAGAAGGTGTATCACTTCAGTGTAAGCTTTTTTCGGAATATACAAAAATTAAAACTTTTACAATTTTTAAGAAAAAATAAAAAAGTAACATGCTTCATTTAATTAATTCATTCATTTAATTATTTGTTAATTTTTATAGTCTTTATTTATAAATTCAAACAAATATATATTATATATATTAGATCTATTTGTTATAATTATTTCATTAAAAAAACATTGTTTCTAATACTAATTGGAGAGATGGCCGTGTCTACGCGCGCTGTACCGACAGCTCTCGCGCTCGGGAATTCATACTGTTTAAACTAATAGCGGGCAGTAAAATTTTCTTACAGAATATTTAACTTAAGTGGACAATGCATGTAACTGAAAAAAAAACAAATTTATAATTTGAGGGATAAATAATTAAAAATATGATAATAAATAAATATTTTTATATTTCAAAATGAGAATATTAAACAATAAATCCTTAAAATTTCATTAAAATATCTCTAACGGTTTTTCTTTCATCTATTTAAAAAAAAAAAAAATTGTTGTTAGAATGAAAATTTTAAATGGCTTTTAAAATTCATTTGCCATTTACGTTTATTTATAAAAAACAAATGAAGATAATTAAACAAAAACAATGAAAAAGTAGGTATCTCGCTATGGGACATGTTTCATTTAATTATTTGTTCATTTTTACAGTATTTATTTACAAATAAAAACAAATATAATATCTATTTGTTATAATTATTACATTAAAAAAATTAAATTTGTTAAATAACATTGTTTTTATTGTAAACTACAGTTTATTATTTAATAAATAATAATATTTAATAATATTATTTATTAATACCTACTGATTGGAGCGGCATGCCGCGGCAGCGCGCTAATCATATTACTTAAACCAATAGCGAGCAGTGGAATTTTCTTGCGGAATATTTAACTAAAGTGTACAATGCATGTAACTGAAATAAAATAAATTTATAATTTGAGGGAGAAGTCATTAAAATTTTTATTTGTTTATTTACAGGTTATTTAAAAATATTGTAGCGAGTACGGCTCTGGATATCGGAATGATGACTCATCGGCGATCAGTCATCGCTGGTGAGTCAGCGCTCGAACAATCGAGAGTGTGGAGCTCGCTGGAATGTTCCAGAAGACTTGGGCGCTGAATATATATAAGGAACGGAGCAGCACAGAGCAGTCAGTTAAGTTTTGGTACTCGCGTCGAAATAAATAAATTTAAGTGCAAATAAATAGACTCTTGAACAGAAGTGATATATAAATAATTAGTAGTTAAGTGTTTAGTTAGTTTTATAGTGTTTTAAGTGTAATTAAGTTATAAACTAAATCGTTTAGTTCGTTAATAAACCAGTGCGTGTTTTAATTCACACTACGAACAGTTAAAAACGTTACAATATGATAATAAATAAATAATTTAAAAATTTTCGAAATGTGAATATTAAACAATAAATCATTAAAATATCTCTAACGGTTTTTCTGTTATCTATTTTTTAATTAAAAGTCTCCAAAATTATCATTGTAAAAAAAAATGTTGTTAAAATGGAAATTTTAAAAAACTGTTTTAGGGTTTCACTATTGAAGGTGACTGCTTTATATTAAAATATATTAAGTTGAATTCCACGATCAAGTGGGAAATGGGGGGTCCACCTGACGTGATCTTACTCAATACTATTTAATGTATCTGAAATTTTAGACTGTCGATAATTGGTAGATTCATATTTATACCTACTTTGTACCAGTTATCGACAACAGTGTCGATAATTAGTACAATGTGGCGTTCTCTTCTGCTATCAATATTTAAATGTAAATATGAGCTTGGACTGATTCTATCTAAAGATTTTAAAGAATAAAGCTACAATTGTACCAATTATCAACACTCTTTTTTCGATCAGAAAAGAAGTTACAGATGATGTAATTCCTATAGAGATATTGGGTGCACATGCATGTCGATAATTGGGATAAGTATAAATCAAAAATGGAAAAGGGTAAAAGGTTTTATTATTCTGTTGAAGCCATATAGCAATCTGTCGATTCTGTTAGAAGAAGAATGCTCTGTGATCGAGCAAGTAAAATTTGTAATGTTCCCAGGACAACTAGGTATATTGGAAAAAGTTATGGGATGAACGCCCATTAAAAGAAAAATTGGACCAAATAATATTTTAAAGGGAGAGAAAAAAAATATTGTTAGTCAACTGGATTTTTCATATTGCTAATTGTGGATTTCCTGCCACAAAGTTACCTACAGCTTATAGATAGTGTCCAAATACTTGTAAAAAAAAACATAAATTTACATAATTTACATAATAACGGGCGTCACTGGTATGAATCGTTCCTAAAGCGGCATCCAGAACTTTCGCAAAGGGTATCGCAAAATCTTACTAGCTATCGAGCCAGCATAACAGAAGATATAATCCGTCGTTGGTTTACTTAGATCAAGCAACACTTAGACCAAACAAACAACTTTTCGATTACATACCATTCTAGTCGTGTTTTCAACTGCGACGAGAGTGCTTTTTTTCTCAATCCTAAGAACGATAAGGTGTTGGTTAAAAAGGGAGAAAATGCCGTTTACACGTTTATCAACAAAGATGAAAAGGAATGCCTTATAACATTAGTTACATGCAGTGCTTCTGGAGAGATTATAGGTTATAAAAGGGTGCCGAAAAATGTCTTCGACAAAATTCCACCAGACTGGGGTGGAGGACGATCTGAAAATGGATGGATTACAGGCGAATCTTTTTACGAGTATGTGGCCAATATTTTTCATCCATGATTGATCGCTAATAATGTAGAATTGCACGTTATTTTAATTATGGATGGACACACCACCCATCTTACATTGGTTGTGAGCGAATTTTGTAGTAAAAATGGAATAATATTAATTTCTTTTATGTCTAATGCCATTTAAATCTAACAACCAGTGGATGTAGCTATTTTTATCCCCTCAAAAAGTAGTAGAAAAAATCAATGCACCAAGAGAATGAAAAACAATGGCAATAAATTAAATAGGGATGAATTTGTTTCAATTCTAGAGATCACACTGGACATAATAAAAAATGGTTTTAAAACCTGGGGTCTTGTACCATACACTCACAGGCATAATCGATCCACACAAATTTTCGATGAATTTCAATCGCAAATAACTTTTTTATTTAATGTCGGATTTAAACGAATATTAAAGAATATTTTAGATAAATTAATGGACAATTGCTCACATTTTAAAAAATTACTACAAAATTGACTTACGTTTATAATATAGAGGTTTAAACAAAAAGATGTTTTTTACATAAGTTTAAGACACTTTAGAGAAGTTTAGAGTGGAAAAAACCGTATATTGTTCTAAATTATTATTATTTAGTCACATCTATTCTTAACAGTTTTGTTTTTGGTTCACCTCGATATATTTATTTTTGTGGAAAATATGGATTTTTTTAGAAAACATTGCAATTTCCAATATTTTTCTGTATGAAGAATTAAGGTTGCTATGGTCCATCCATAGGCTATGAAGAATGACAGTGACAGTTTTGTTGAATCATCCCATACTTGGACATGCCATACACGGCTTTCAAAATCTATCCAATTTTTTTTGCAAATTAATGTTTAAATTTTGAGGTGTCTTCTTACTTTAAAAAATGGATATGTCTCCGACTGATGTTGCCAGAGCCATTAATTTAATCCAGGATGGACGGTCACAGTATTACTTGGCAAGTGTTTTAAACGTCACAAGAAGTACAAAGGGCAACATCAGTCGGAGACATTTTTAAAAGTAAGAAGACACCTCAAAATTTACACATTAATTTACAAAAAACAATTTGATAGCTTTTGAAAGCTGTATATGACATTTCCAAGTATGGGATGATTCAACAAAACTGTCACTGTCATCCTCCATAGGATATGGATGGACCATAGCAACCTAAGTTCTTTATACAGAAAAAATATTGTAAATTGCAATGTTTTTTTTTAAAAATCTATATTTTCCACAAAAATAAATATATCAAGGTGAACCAAAAACAAAACTGTTAAAAATAGATCTGACTTGACAATTAAAACTTAATTTAGAACAATATACGGTTTTGCCACTCTACAGAGTGTCTTAAACTTATGGTAAAACACATTTTTTTGTTTAAACCTGTATATTATAAACGTACGTGTATTTTTTAGTAATTTTTAAAATGTGAGCGATTTTCCATTAATGTGTCTACAATATTATTTAATATTTGTTTAAATCCGACATCAAATAAACAAGTTATTTGCCATTGAAATTCATCGAAAATTGGATGGATCGATTATTTTGCCTGTGAGTGTATATGCGCGATAATATTAATAATAACAAATATTTCAAACCTCAATCTAGTTCGTCAAATGGAGAAATTGATTGCAGTAATTTTATAAATTTTCTGGAAAAAGAAATTCCAGAAAAACTAGATATATTTAAAACTTTTATAGGTAAGTGGAAAGGTGCTGTTGAAGACATGAACCTATTTCATTTATGGCCTTTCTTAAAACAGCGTTTAAACTTGAATGCGAATAGTAATAAAGTAACTTACATTAATGCTGATGAGCCTAACTTGCCATTAGCAAAACATGGAAAAGGACAATTAGCTGATATTCCTAGAGTACCACTAGATGAATATGAATTTGAGAAATACGCAGCGGGTGAACCCTACCAACCATTAGCTGAATATAGACATGAAGAACCCATAGTTGACGACATTGAAATCACAGGATTAATAGAGGCTGAAAATATTAAATTAAATTATAAGTTATTAGAGAAAATAATGACCTACGATACGAATAATTTCAATCTTAAACCAAGTAATGAAACCTGCACAGGCAGACTAAAAGACAAAGTTATATATATATATATATATATATATATATATATATATTATAAGATAATTTAGAAGATTATAATAACCATAACCATAACCATAACACTTCTATTAATGCGTAATTTTCAGAATAAGATTTAGGAAGGCGAAATTATTTATTCTCAACTACAACAAAACTCAAATATAAATGAAAAAGAAAAAAACATTGGCACGAATGCTATAAACGCAAAGAAGAGATAAAAAATAATGAATTAAGGAAAAAAAAAGAAAATAGAGTGGAACGAAAAAAGAGAGTGAAAAGGAATAAATGTAAAAAAAGAAAAACAAGACAGTGAAAAATACTGATGAAAAAAGGCGTGGTGATCAAAAACCACGATAGTGGTCCTGATGATGTCGACACTTACTAAATACCAGAAATCGAAAGCTCTACAAAGAAACTTGATTTTAAGACTGATGATTATATTATAGTAAACTATAATAAACAGTTATTGCCAGGAAAAATTATTGCCATGCGTTATAATGAGGATGACAATGAATTTTAATATAGAGTTAATCATATGGAGAAAAAAGGTTTAAACTGGATATGGCCTGAGAAGAAGGACATTCTTTCGTACAAAAAGGATTAAATTTTCTAAAAAACCGCCGTACCATAAACAAAAAATAAGCGAGAGTTGTACTGTGTTGGTGAAATTTCAGATTACTTAAAATCTTAGATTTTATAACGAGCTAATAATTAGTAAAGTCCTTTTTTTCTTGTTATTATTTATTTTAATTAATATTATTATTATACTTGCAAGTATTTCTTTTCATGATTATTTTTTGACGTTTCTATAAGCCAATAGACTGACAATTTTAATCATGTGCACACGTTTTATGCCCGTATGCACCGTTTTAAAGCCTTATGACCGTTTGCACCAACGCGTTGCAACGTTCCAACGTGGGTTATATTTTAATCGTGATTAAATTGGCTAATCGAGAAAACTTCGCTGCACCATTCACTTAACCGTGGTTAAGGGGTTGGTTAAATAACACTAGTAAACAATAAAAAAAAGGTCGGTAATAAAAATAGCTCAGTCCTATAGATTTTGACCTGCTCGACGCAAATCCGGCGCCCAAAAAATTTTCCGAAGTCTCGTTTAGACGATACGGGCAGGACCATGATACAAAGAAAAATTGTTAAATAATAACGATAAAAATTAGTAAATAAAAAAGGTCGGTAATAAAAATAGCACACTCCTATAGATTTTAACCTGCTCGACGCAAATCCGGCGACCAAAAAATTTTCCAAAGTCTCGTTTAGACGATACGGGCAGCACCATGATACAAAGAAAAATTGTTAATAACGATAAAAATAAATAAACAAAATAATTTGAACGATAAAAAACAGTAAACATCAAAAAAACATGCCTTACAATATGTACAGATATGTTGTTCATGGAATGCTAAAATAGGTATAAGTTAAAAGTAACGTCATCCTAAAATTTTCAAATGGTGTATCTATGCAATAAATGGTACCATAATACTGTGCTCCTATTTTTTATTTACGACTTCAGAAATTTTTTTTTTAAACATTTTGGATCTATTTCAGTCATAAACGATCGAAAAATTCTATTTTTAACCAGGACCTTTTTTTAAGTTAAAATTTGTTGCCTAGTGTAACCGGTGAATAGTCGGGCGGTTAGTATTTAAATCATGATTAGAAGGCGCCATTGCTTGGCAAAACAGTAGTCTAACCTCATTTTGCGGTTTTGAAAGGTTGACTTCTCTTTTTATACTTGTATTAAAAAAATGAATAAGTTACAATTTCCTATTGTGGAAGCAGACGACATGAAGTGGTCGATTTCATTGAAAACGGTTTCGCGACAAATTTATGAAAGGCATTCGTACTTTGACACTTTGGACCAAAGCACTTTTTGAAAACGGTTTCTGTGTGTATTACCTTCTTGTGAGGATCGAAGATCAATTGGAGTATCCTACAGATAGGTCAGTGTAAATAATTTAGTTTACAACTGCAATCATTCGTCATTTTAGAAATAATTGTGTTACGCCGATGAATCAATTATTAACATCTCTTCATCTCTATTCAACGGGGGGGGGTATTTGGATTCAACTGTTGACTATATGGGAATGCATTTGTCAACAGTTTGGCGCATTGTTGCTAGAGAATCTGAAACTATCGCAAGATTATACAATGAATATGTGCGTTTTCCAACTATTCCAGATGAATTGAGAAGAAACCAACAGTGACTATTAAATGTGGCACATTTCCTCGAGTAGTTGGAACTATTTATTGCACCCATATTCGGATACAATCTCCTGGAGGTGACGAATATTTTTCAATATTGAACGTGGTGGCAAGGCGGCCAGGCTCCGTGCATGATGCTACAATAATTGCAGAATACGGGGTTTGTTTGGCCAATTTTCTAATTGCCTGTTGCAGAGCCATTCTCCATAACATTGCGCTAGATATGGGAGATTTTGACACACCACCAATAGCGGATGAATTAGATGCCCACGTGCTGAATCGATTAATAGAAGAAGGACAAATTTCTAATATTTATGACGACCAAAATAATATGGCCGCCGGTACGCTGGCCAGAAGACAATTTAAAACAAGTATATAGCTAATTTGTAATATTAAGGTACCTACCGAATAATTAAATTAATGATTAACGAAATTTATTTATTTAACTCTTTTTTTTAATTTGCAATATCCATTATTTTACACACCGCTTTAGGCAAAACGATATACCCTTTAAGTAATTATTCTACAGATGGCAAGTTTTAGACGTTTTTGACGTTTGAACGCTACAGGGGTACGAACCTATCAGCAAAATATAGGGTTATAACCAACATACCAACACACATTTTCCGCGTTTTTCACCTGATCAAAGTTAAAAGAGGATTAGCTATAAATTGGATGGTGCAAACCTTAGAACAAAAAGGTGCAAACCGAGGTAAACTTAATCACGGTTATAATTTAATTGAGATTAGTTAATCTTGATTAAGCCATATGTTGGTGCAAACGGGTATTAGCCTAGTTAGCAAATCGCGATTATAATCGCATAAATGTTAATCTTTCTCCATCATAATGCACCGTAAGCGGATTGTGCAATCTGGAGTGGCGATTTGGCAAAGCCACAAAAAACTGTCAATCGTAAATTCAAATCGATTGAAAACCATATATATATATAGAGAAATAAACTATGTTAACAAACTAAAATTTAAATTTTGTTATATGCCTAATATACAATAGTTTTTAAAATTTTTTTTGGATCATCCTCCGTCTGTCTATAAAACGGGAGACCAGAATTATTAACTTTTCACCAGCGGAAAAAGAAAATCTAATGATTATTGTGATGAGGTATTCTAAAATATTGGAAGACAAAAAAACTAATGCCCGTATGCACCGTATGGACTTAATCTCGATTAGGAGTTTAATCTCGCTTAGTTCGAAAGTTTGTCATGCACCGCGTGAAAAATGTAGTTTAAGTGTTCGATTACGAGATCCACCGGCGAGGTAGGTATGCACCGTATGGACTTAATCCCGATTAGGAGTTTAATCTCGCTTAGTTCGAAAATTTATCATGCACCGCGCGAAAGATGTAGTTTAAGTGTTCGATTACGAGATCCACCGGCGAGGTAGGTTTAATCCCAGGATTAACTGATTTTCTAACCAAATTTTTAGTTTTAAACTTCAAAATTAGACTTCAAAATAGTAATAGTAGAAATATTAAAAACTAATTAAACAATGGATTTAGAAGAAGAAATATTTATCGAAGATGATCAAGATATTCTGGACATAATTTTTCGCCGATTTCGATTGACTAAACCAACTGTCCTAGATTTTCTTAGGGCCAGTTTTTCAATAGGCTAGTTAAATCCAGAGTTGAATAACTTTGACTTATCTCTGACTTAAGTCAACTCCGAGTTTAGGTCGCGTTTGGGTTTTTCAATTACAATCAAAGTGAGGATTAATCAACTCTAGGTTTGTATAAAATTCGTAAAGTTGGTAATGCGTTGTCATGGTAACGGCTGCACGCCAACGTCATTTTTGACTCTGTTTTGCATTTTTTTAAGAATGTCACGAAGGTAGTGTGATCATTATTATAAAATTATTAAATTTATTGATTACATTTTTAAGATTACGGTAAGTTTATTTTTTCTTTAGTGGAAAATGTGCTGCAATTTAAATAAATAAATATTTGAAGGCACTGATGTCGTGTAATAAAACTGCTATATGTAATACTGAACCGCTCAAAAAAAGGCTCGATCTACAACTTTTTCTTTGGCTAAAAAGAAAGTAAAATGCATACAAAATTAGGAAATCGCAAGAAAGCCATGGGTACTACCCAGCCGTTGACGGGGCTAAACGAACAGCTTTCAAGACAAAAGAACCCGTGGCGTAAAACCGCAGGGTAAGCAATAATTGGTTTTCCGCGGATAAAGCGTCATTTCTACAACAAACAAAATTAAAATATGGCAATAAGCTGAGAGCCGTCTCGCAATACTTTTTGCTAAATAAACTTTTCACCTGTATTGTATTACATCAACAATTTCCTCTAAAATATTTTCTTGGAGACAACCGAAATCTGGTTAGAAAATTAATATTGTCCCACATTTCAAAATTATTTCTCATGGAAAAATAACTTTTGGTCTTCTAAAGTTCTCTTTACATCATATTCCCACATTATCATTTAACACAACACTCACAACAGAACGATATATAACCTCATTTTATTTTAATTCTTACTTAACTCATACCCTTTCTGGGAATTAAAGTAACTCTGAGTTTAATATAAACTCGGGGATTAAAATTAATTGAAAAACGCGAATTTAGTTAACTCCAAATTTAACTCGGGGTTTAAAATTAAACCTCGGATTAAATTATCACATTGAAAAACTGGCCCTTAATAAAATTGAAGATGAAATTGAGCATGACAATGATTTGTGAGTTGCTAGTTATTATAAGCATGATACAACCATTGTATCATATATAAGTACCTATTTGTTTTTTTCTATGGCATAAATAATAGTTTAACACCAATGAACCAGCTATTGGCTACTTTAAGACTCTATTCTTGTGGTACCCATCAAACAGCAATTGCTGACTTTATTAGCTGTCATCAATCAACAGTTTCAAGGATCTTTAGAAGGGTTACTAGAGCAAATTGTCTGACCAGACCAAATCACATGAGAATGCCACAAAATGAGCAGGAAAAGTTGAGAATTTCAACCGACTACTACAATATTTCAAGGTTTCCTAAGGTGCTTGGTTGTGTTGATGGAACACATATTAGAATTCAGTCTCCAGGTAAAGAACCCCTCTTCGTTTATTTTCAAAATAAAAAGTATCCACCATTTTATTGTAGAATTGGTAATTTTTGGTAACTTTTAGGTGGTGATGACGCTGAGGTGTTTAGAAACAGAAAGGGGTATTTTTCTATAAATACTCAAGCTGTAGGGGATTTACAACTAAAAATTCAAGATATTGTTGCAAGATGGCCTGGATCAGCTCATGATCTTACCATATTCAATAATAGTAAGATAAGGGCAAGATTTGAATTCCAAGACTCTGTTTTACTAGGTAGGTAAATAAGGTTTTTGTCCTTTATTACTTAATATTGTAGATATAATGGTCTGGCTTAGCAGGCCATTATAGTTTATTTTTATTAAGTATGTTTTTTTTTCACAAAATTACATCATTTTAGGTGACAGTGGCTACGCTAACCGCAACTACTTGTTAGTTCCCCTTTTGCATCCTGCAAATCAAACAGAAGAGTTATACAATGAAGCACATATTTGTATATATACAATGAAGCACATATGTATATATTAGGACACGTAATAGTATAGAAAGATTGTTTGGGGTTTGGAAACGGAGGTTTCCTATTATCGCCTATGGACTGAGATATAAACCAGAATTTGTCAGTGAAGTGATAGTGGCCACTGGAATATTACATAATATTGCAATAGAAAATAATGAAATTGCACCTCCTCCAGCAGAAAATATAGATGCAGATGAACTGAATTATTTAATTGAGCTTGGGGATATACCTGATCCAATATATCAAGGAAGAAATCATGATATTGGTTTTGACCGCCGCAGACATTTAATTAATCATTATTTTGCACAACTGTGAATATTTGTTTTATTTTTCCTTTAATTTGGAAGTTTAAATTAAAAAAATATTTAGAATAAATTTTATTACGATATTCCCAACAAAATTTATTTGTTTTATTTTTCCTTTAATTTGGAAGTTTAAATTAAAAAAATATTTAGAATAAATTTTATTACGATATTCCCAACAAAATTTATTTTACTTAATATGTTAATACACTGCGCGTCAAAATTAACGCATAACAAGTAAAAAAATCCAACTTTACCAATCTTTATAAAATGTTGTATAAAAATTCTTCCACTTATATCTCAGTTTACGTGTTCAAAGGTTTTTCGAGAAAATATCCTTAAAGCCCTTTTATTTAATAATAAAAAATGCTCGAAGAAAAACTTTTATAGGGAAATTTATTTTTAGGTAAATAAAAAATATGTTGTGAAAGACCGTATTTTTGTTAGTATACCCTGAAAATTTTGAACAAATCAAACGAACAAATACGAAAATACAGCGCTTTAAAGTCGTCAAAAATGACCACTTTTAATATTTTTTATTTACCTAAAAAAAATTCCCTTAAAGTAATTTTTCGAACGTTTTTTTAATTATTAAATAAAAGAGCTTTAAAAATATTTTCTCGAAAAACCCTCGAACACGTAAATTGAGATATAAGTTGAAGTATTTTTATACAAAATTTCATAAGGATTGGTAAAGGCGTTTTAGAGTTAGAATTTTTTTTACTTATTATGCGTTAATTTTGACGGGCAGTGTAAAAACAGAAGAAATATAGCAAAAAAACAAAATAACTTTTAAACTTTAAAAATAAAAATAATTACTAACAAATAATAACAGGCCAATACTAACATAAAAAAACATTTAAACTTAAATACGTTCTAGCTGAATTTTACTTTTTAACAGCTCTACTTTTAAAAGCTTTTCTTCTTTTTCCAATCTTAAATTCTCTTCTTCTAATCTTAAAATTTTAATTTTTTGTCTATGCTCCTCTTAAGCAAAATTTTTGGACTCTATGATCTGTTCTAGCTGTTTTTCTACTAAAACTAATCTCTTATCCAATAATATATTGTATTTTTCTCCAACATCCGAAGATGTTAGAGCACGCAACCCTCCAACAGGTCTCCTTCTATCAGAACGAGGGATTTTGTTTTTATTAGTTCCACCTGCAGATGTGTTTACTGTTTTACTGGCAGAATAGGCTTCTATTTTTGGGAGCAGTTTTGGATTTATAGGTTTTTGTAGGCCTGTAGGTGGACATCTTTTACTCTGATAATCAAATTCCTGATAAGGTATTGACAAAATATCATGGGTTGCCTAGAAAATGATTTTTAGAATATAATGTGTGTTTTATTGGTAGTTTTAATAAATAAAACTGTATTTTAAGTGGACTGTATATAGATGTATTTACGATTTTATAATTTGGTAAATTTTCACACTTGTATATTATATATTAATCTGACTATATTGCGTGGTAGTTAAAATCGTATTCTTTATATAATTATATTTTAAATCTAACTTACACTAACTTATATAATGTAGGTGGGGACGATTGTGTGATACCGTGCGGATACAGCGCAGGTAGGTACACACAGGGCGTCACCAAAATAATAAAGTTTATAAATTAAACATGCCGCCGGCCTTGAAAGGCTCGACTTTGAACAGCAAAAAAAATAAATAATATATTCAATTCAAAATAAACAATAAATTGTTTGCATATTCAAAAACGCGACGAATATGACAACGTGGCAACCGCGCAACAACACGACAGCAAGTTTCGCGCCTAACCACCGAACTGTCACTTATTTTTCTGTGGATTGGTCATCTATGGTCTGTTTCTTCAGCTTGAATTTCCAAAGAATCCCAGCCACAGGTAGGTAAAATGCATATGTTGTGGACTGCACGTTTTAAATGTCCGTTTGAGGTCTTGAGTTCCACCACACGGACGATATCATCGGCCCCACAAATAAGCCGCGTGATTCTTCCAAGTTTCCAATGAAGTGGACTAGTATTATTCTCCTTTATAAGAGCCAAGGCGCCCTCAAAAGGCCGGGAACCATTCGGAGACTGCCACTTAGTCCTCTGCTGCAGGTGATGTAAGTATTCCTTAGACCAGCGAGACCAAAAATGCTGGGTCATGTGTTGAATGTGTTGATAGTGTGACAACCTGTTCGTAGGTATATCTTGCAAATTCTCCTGCGGCACAGAGGTTAAGGTATCTCCAATCAGAAAATGGCCTGGAGACAGAGGTAATAAGTCATTTGGATCATTGGAAAGAGGATACAGGGGGCGAGAGTTTAGTATAGCTTCTATTTGATTCACCAGAGTAAGTAAAAATTCATATGTCATTTTAGTATCACCAATAACTCTTATTAAATGTGTTTTTGCAGATTTAACAGCTGCTTCCCACAACCCGCCCATATGAGGACTGCGAGCTGGGATAAAATGCCATTTTATATGGTTATTTAAACAATAGCTATCAAAAGAAGGTGTGTTTGAGGTTATATCAGCCAGAACATTACTAGCCCCAACAAAGTTTAACCCATTATCACTATAAATATGAGCTGGACAGCCTCTTCGTGATGCAAACCGTTTTAAAGCATTAATAAAACACTCTGTTGTCAGATCATTGGCAACTTCTATATGAACTGCCTTTGTAGCAAAGCAAACAAAAATACATAGGTAACATTTGACAAAGGTTCTATTACGTAGTGTACTGCTCTTAATGAGTATAGGTCCACAATAATCTATTCCGCATATAGAAAAGGGTCGGGAAGGTTTTACCCTATTTTCCGGCAAATCACCCATTTGTGGCTAAAAACTTGTAGGTTTCGCCTTAAAACAATTTATACATTTGCTTATAGTAATTTTTATTTGATTTTTAGCATTTAAAGGCCAAAAGGTTTTCCTTATTTGTGCTAAAATAAATTGTGCACCAGCATGCATATTTTTTATATGTTCATGTTCAATTAAAAGTTTGGTAAACATGTGATTTTTTGGCAATAAAATTGGATGAGTCTGGTTATAATCTAAATTTGCATTTTTTAATCTCCCCCCTACTCTTATTATTTGATTGTCATCTAAAAATGGTGACAACGAGGCAATTTTACTATTTTTTTGTATACTGCCAATATTTTTTAAAGATTTGATTTCATTTTTAAATTCTAAGTTTTGAATTAATTTACATAAAATGTTTATAGAATTATTTATTTCATTTTTAGTTAATTTCCCAAACAATTTACCTTTATTTTTGTTTATATTATTGTAAAACCTTAAAATATATGCAACAACGTTTTGTAATTTTGTAAAGGAGGAAAATTTACAAAAGATTTCGTCAGAAATTAAATTTGTATATGTCACTAAAGATTTTACTTCAGGCAAAGGCTCATTAATCATATCAATATTTTCAGGGACCGATTTTTTCAACAAAAAATTAGGATCATGAAACCATAATTCTGAAGCTGACAACTGTTGCACATCACAACCTCTGGAAATTAAGTCAGCAGGATTTTCGGAAGTGCTTACATGGAACCAATTAGTTGCTTCAGTTAAATTTTGAATTTCAGAAATTCTATTTGAAACAAACACCTTAAATTTACTGGGTTCAGATTTAATCCATGCTAACATATAGTAGAATCACACCAATAAAATTTGTTAGAAATGTTAATGCTTAACGATTTAAAAACCTTATTTACTAAATTTGACAGTAAAACAGCTCCACATAATTTAAGTTTAGGAATAGTAAGAGATTTAAGTGGGGCTACTCTTGATTTAGAACACAACAAATTTACGGCTACATTACATTTATAATAAGATTTTATATAGATTGCAGCTCCATAAGCCCTTTCTGAAGCATCACAAAATCCATGAATTTCAAATTTTGTAGCATTCAATATACTAACTTGTCTAGGAATACTAACCTTATATAAATCAAAAATTTGTTTTTGAAATGATACAAATTTTGCGTTTAAATTTGAAGGAATTGTTTCGTCCCAGCTTAACTGTAATTTCCAAAGCTCCTGCATAATTAGTTTTGCATTAATTAGAATTGGACTAATAAGTCCTAAAGGATCAAATACTCTGGCAATGAGAGATAATATTGTACGTTTAGTTATTTTATTTATAGAAAATTTTTCCCTTTGTATTATGTAATTAAATGTATCATTATTTGAATCCCAAAGTACCCCTAATATTTGTTGTTCTTTATCATCAGTAATATAAAATTTTAAATTTATTTTAGAATCAAGTTTATTTTTGTTTGTCATACTTTTATTTAAAATGTTTTTGTTATTCGAGTTAAATTTTCGTAATGGAAAACCAGAACGTTTTTAAAATAATTGAAATATCATTTTTTAAATTAATAAGTTCATTTATGTTGTTACTGCCAGTAATTAAATCGTCCATGTAAAAATAGTTTACTATGGCACTGCAATCCTTAGGATAAGTTGATTCAAACCCCTTTGCAGATTCCTGCAGGCATCTAGTGGCTAAATATGATGCACTTGCAGTTCCATAGGTAACGGTATTTAAGACATAATGCTCGAGGTTATCGTCGAGATTAAATCTCCACACAACTCTCTGATAATTTTTATCATCATGATGGACATCAATTTGCCTATACATTTTTGCAATATCGCCTATTAAAACATAGTTGTATTGACGAAATCTTAACAAAATAGAGAAAAGCTCATCCTGTAGAACTGGCCCCACCTTTAATGTGTCATTTAAGGACAAGCAACTCTCAGATTTGCAAGAGGCGTCAAACACAACGCGTAATTTTGTTGTTAAGGAGTCCTTTAGAACACAATGATGTGGAAGATAGTAACAATTTTCAAATTTTGTGTTATTTAAATCTAATTTAGACATATGACCCATGTTGATATATTCCTTAATAAATTCAAGGTACTGTTCCTTTAAATTTAAATTTTTGTCTAATTTTCTTTCCACTGAATAAAATCTATTTATTGCATTATTAAGATTATTTCCTAATTTATTTTTATTATTTTTAAATGGCAATTTAACCACAAAATGATTATTAGCATTTTTTGTTGTGGTTTCTAAAAAGTGATTTTCCACGTCGATTTCCTCGCCGGAAAAACTACTAATTTTATTTTGACAATCCTCTACTAACCAAAATTTTTCAAGTAAGTTATTTAAATCGTTATTTGTACAAAGCATTGAACTTAAGCTCCCTACTGACACATTAATAGGGCCTGCTATTATCCAACCTAATTGTGTTTTTTGTAATATGGGCTGATTTTGCGTTTTTATTTGCTCTACACATAATAAATCAAAAAATATCCCAGCGCCTAATAATAGATCGATATTATTGGAAATATTGAAATTAGGATCAGCTAATGATATATCCTTAGGAATTTTAACATGATTTTTGTTGAAAGTATAGTTTGGAATTTTTCCTGTTATTTTATTAATGACTAAAAAAGATAAATGATTGTTGTATGAATTATAAGTTGACTTAATTTTAGTTTTTGTTATAAATGAAACTTTATTTTGAGAATTGTTTATTCCAGTAATTGGCACTTCAAATTTATTTTTATTTAATTTTAACTTATTACACAATTCTTCAGATATAAAGTTACTTTGGGATCCTGAATCCAGGAGAGCCCTACATTTTATTTTTTGATTATTAGAATTGTATATGTATACTTCAGCAGTTTGCAGCAATGTCATTGAATTTATGGGATATGTACAATGAGTTGAAATAGAAGAGTCAATTTGTATTTGTTCATTATTAGTGTTATTTATTTGTATTTCATTATTTGAATTTCTTACACGTTGCATTAGCAGTACAAAAACTTGAAGAGTGTCCGGGTTTTAAACAATTAATGCAAACATCTAATTTTTTAATTTCGTTAAATCTTTGTTGAGGTTTTAAGTTTAAATATTTATTACAATAATAAATTATGTGAGAACCCTTACATAGCACACATTTTTGATTATTTATTTCAGTAGTTATATGGGAATAGGATTTTAAATTATTATTTTTTGTTTGTTTAGTTTCTATACTCTCCAAAGTTTCACACCTGGCACAGGCCCGGATCTAGGGGGGGCAAGCCGGGGCACTTGCCCCGGGCGGCAACTTCGGGGGGCGGCAAAATGAACCTCTTGATAATAAAAATATTTAAAAAAAAATACATATGTACTTACTACATTTAAAAATCTATTTGGGTTCCCTTTATATAGGGTGTGGACACAAAAGTAGTTTCTAGGTGGTTTAAAGAGCCGTGTAATTCGCCATACAAAACGAGGTAATAGAGGTATTGGGTAACACGTGCAGAGACCAACTTCTCCATAAAATTAAGGAAGCAAACTATTTTACCATCATGTTTGACTGTACTCCTGACACCTCACACACCGAGCAAATGAGTCAAGTAATTCGTTCAAAATTGATACTGAAAGTTGTTCAATTAAAGAAACCTTCATTGACTTTATCGAGGTATACCTCTATAGAGTTAAATACAGGGGAATATTTGACCAGTCAAATTCTGGAAAAGTTGAGAAACGATGGGTTAGATATTCAGCAGTGCCGTGGCCGATCTTATGATAATGGCTCCAAAATGGAGTAAAGGCGTTGAAGCAAGAATTTTGCAACAAAATAAACTGGCCGAATTTATGCCTTGTATTGCCCATTCGTTAAACCTTGTGGGAATGCATGCCGCGTTAGCCTCTACAGAAATTGTTTGGGGTGGTCCAGTCAATTTTTAACTTTTTTGTAAGTTCGACAAGTCGATGGTGTCTTTTAAAGGAATAAACCAAGACAAAGCTGCAGGGCTCTAGCCAAACCAGGTGGTTTGCAAAGTATCAGGCCGTAACAGCTCTTACCAACAACCTTATAGATATTGTTGAAATATTGAAAAAAATTAAATTCGATGAAATGTGCTCCCCTGATACAAAGATTGAAGCGAGCAATCTTCATAAAAATTTGGCAAATTTTAATTTTATTCTTAATCTCATTGTTTGCAACAATATACTTCGTGAAGTTAACAGAGTAAACAATGATATTCAGAAAAAATATATACAGCTATCGCTCTCGATTGACCTAATGGATAGGATAACTCGAACATTAAATCGAATGCAGAAGACACCGATTGAAAATTGGAAAAAGGAGGCAAAGTTAATTGCAGAAAAAATTAATGTGAAACCGGTTTTGCTATCCAAACGTGTACCCAAAAGAATATTTGGTTCAGAAGATGAATCAAGGATGTTAACTGTAGATCAGAATTTTACGAAAGATCTAAATTTAGTATTTGACAGACTGGTAACTAAACTTTCTACCAGAATTAAGAGTACCAAGACTCTTAATTCCTCTTACTTCATTCTTGAATGAAAAATAACTGAAAAAGCTTTCATCAGAGGAACTGAAAAAATATGGTCTCGATCTTGCTTTAAAATACAGCCAAGATTTAAATGCCACAGATTTTTGTCTTTCAGGACCAATTTTTAAATATATTTAAAAATGCCAATATAACTACAGAAATGAGTGCTCTAAGTTTGTTGCAGAGGATGTATGCAAATAATTTGGAAGAAGCATTTCCAAATATTTGTATTGCGTTGCTAATATATTGTACACTCCCAACAACTTCCGCCAGTTGTGCAAGAAGTTTTAGCAAGTTAAAGCTAATAAAAAATTATTTGCGTTCTTCTATGAGCAACGAAAGATTATCAGGACTTGCAATATTGGCAATTGAGAATACCTTTGCACAATCAATAAATTTTAAGAAGATTGTAGATGCATTTGCAGAAAAAAAAGCACGCAAAATTAGTTTTTAATGTTGTGTATATATATTAAAATAAAGTGAACTTTTTATTTGTTAAATCCTACAATTGAGTTTTATTTGAATAATCTCCAAAATGCAATAAAAAATAATTGATATATCATCATTGTTTTAAAAAATTCAAAGGGGGCGGCAAATTTGACTTTTGCCCCCATTTAAAAACTTCTAGATCCGAGCCTGACCTGGCAGTTAGAAAGGCGATAAATTGCTGAATTGTAGGTATATCCTTGGTTTGCTGTTTCTCCCACTCACTTCTGGTAATAAAATTTAGTTTAGAAGTTAGTAAAACAATTAAAATTGAATCCCAATGCTGTACAGGCTGTTTAAGGGATTCTAGACTTCTATACTGAATTAGAAAACAATCCAAAAATTTTCTTAAGTGTATAGGAGAGTTACTTGTAATAACAGGTAGGTCAAAAATAGCTTTACAGTGGGAGTAAATAATAAGTTTTTTATTTTCGTAGCGATCTTTAAGCATTTGCCAGGCAATAGTGTAATTTTCATTGGATACCTTGAGAGCATGTATGGAAGCTGCAGCTTCACCCTTGAGCGCAGATTTAAGATAATAGAACCTCTGTACATTTGATAAGTGTGTATTTGCATTAATCATTGCATTAAATGAATCATAAAAATTATACCAACTTTCGTAACTTCCAGAAAACTCTGGAAGGTTAATTTTAGGCAATCTGACGTTATATTCAGAAGACAAAAAAGGAGAAGAATTATTAATAAATGTAGAGGACATTGGATTTTGTTCTTGTTCGCTTTTAAAGCTAGATTTTAATTTATCCTTCCCGGTAGCTAATAAGCTAAAATACGTGTTCTCCATCTCTACGCGATCCTCATCATCAATGCCCTGCTCACTTAATAAATCAATTTTTAATTGTGTGTCTTCATATTCCTTATAAGAATCAATAAGTTTTGCAAGCCGAGCATCCAGCTCTATTTCATTTATAGGATCGATTAAAGTATTTAAATATGTTTTAAACCTAGTAAATCTCCCTTTGATAATAACTCTTCTTTTAATAAGTTCTTTTAATTCGGACATAATTTTAAGAAATAGTTTAAGTAAAAAAAATTAATTATATTTCTATTGATAGCTTATTAAATAATTAAGTAAGTGTAAATTTAAAATTATATTTTAATTAAGCTATAATATGATTTGGTTTAAAGTGTAAATTTAAAATTAGATTTTAATAAGTTATAAATATAATTTTGTTTAATATGAGTAATTCTATTATTATAATTGTTTAATAGTATTATTTAATAAAATTGAATTTATAAATCTATTTACAGGTCTATGTATAAAAAACCTGAAGGTTATATCAATTGTTTATGCAACACAGCAAAAAAGTCTGCAAAAAAGAATTCAATAATTCTTTATACTAGGTGATTTTTACCAAATTACAATGAATTTAAACTTACCCAAGTGTTCCAAATAGAAACTTACCCCAATTATTATGGAGAACGGGAATTAAAAACAGCGTGCCGCAGTGGCACAGGATCCAGCGATGTTGGTGCGCCAATTATTATGGCAACCAGCTTCAATGGCCTATAGATGGTACAGGAACAGCGGCCCAATTACTATGGAAAATCCAGCTCCAAAGTCCCAATTATTAAGGAACGAAGGTTGATCAAGCGTCAGGATCTCGGCGTCGCAATGGCACAGGCTCTCGACGTCGGGATGGCACAGGATCTTGGCGTCGCAATGTCACCAGCAGGAAACCTCTGTATATTCTGGACAATCCAGGCTCGATAGAACCAAAATGTTTTATTGGTAGTTTTAATAAATAAAACTGTATTTTAAGTGGACTGTATATAGATGTATTTATGATTTTATAATTTGGTAAATTTTCACACTTGTATATTATATATTAATCTGACTATATTGCGTGGTAGTTGTTGAATTGTTGAACTTTGTGTGACTAAAGGGCACAAAAACACCACTTTTACAAACTTAATGCCTTTTTATTGACAAAAATACAGCTTGAATTAATCTGACAGTTGTTAATTATTGTTTCTTCCAACAATAATTACGCCAGGTGTTCGGTTGCCAGATTGACGAAAATAACTAGATTCTCAACACTTTCCCTTATTTTGAAGTCAAGGCTATTGAAGTCCTAACTTCTCTCGAAGAGCTTGAAGTCTGGGGCGGGGTACAGGCTTTGTTAAAATATCCGCCAATTGATGTTCAGTTCCGATGTGGGCCACGTTTAGCATCCGATCTCGGATAAACAAATACTTCCTCTGTATATGTTTGGTTCTGAAGTGAAACTCAGGATTTTCGGAGAGTTTTCGGGCCGACTCATTGTCAATATTGAGTACAGGAATTGTAGATAACCCAATAAGTTCCTTGAACAGTCGTGTAATCAAAATCGTTTCTTTTGAACCAAGATTTGCAGCTACTATTTCTGCTTCACATGTTGAATCAGCAACCAACTCCTGTCGACGACTCAGCCATGTAATTGCTGCTCCAGCGAATTTTACAATTACTCCGCTAGTTGAGCGCATCGTGTTCGGACAACCAGCAAAGTCAGAATCACTGTAGCACTCAAGTTGACGAATCTTTGGCTCACACTTGTATGTCAATTTCAAGTCTATGGTCCCGGCCAAATAGCGAATGACTCGTTTTGCTCGTACAATATCCTCTTCTGTTGGATTTTCCAAATGTCGAGACAAAACACCAACACTAAATGCAATGTCATAGCGGGTTCCTCGAGCAACATAGAGCAGCGCTCCCACAGCTGAACGATATGAAAAATCAGAAGCTTTCCCTGGTCCTTGCGCGCTTAGTTTCTCCATTGGCGTAGAAACTGGATTGCATCCTTCCATGTTGAATCGAGAGAGAATTTTCTTGATGAACGCCCTTTGGTTTACCATTATGTCACCATTCTGTCGATTTATTTCGAGTCCTAAAAAGTAGGACACTTCTTTCACAACGATATCAAATTGTGAACATAATTGCTTGATGAATAAGTCCTTTTCAGACTTACTGTTCGCTGCAACTAATCCATCATCAACATACAATACAACAATGATTTTTCCAGATGGAGTGTGGCAGATATACACACAAGGATCCTCACGACTCTGAATGAATCCCAAACCAATTATGAAATCATCAAACCGTTTGTTCCAGCAGCGCGGAGCCTGCTTAAGTCCGTACAAGCTTCGTTTCAGACGACAAACTCGATTGGTTCCATCTTCAAATCCTTCAGGCTGCTTCATGAAGATTTCTTCCATAACGTCACCGAACAGGAACGCTGTTGAGACATCAAATTGGCACAACGTCATCTTTTCCACAGCTGCGATTGATAACACGGATCTGACGACCTCTAAACGTGCAACCGGACTAAAGGTTTCAGCATAATCTAAGCCAGGTCGTTGAGCACATCCCTTGATGACCAATCTCGCGCGATACTTGTCAACACTTCCGTCAGGATTACGCTTAAGACGGTAGACCCATTTGTTGCTGATGGCCTTCTTTCCCGAAGGAAGATCAGTCAATTCCCATGCATCGTGTTTATACATTGACTTTATCTCTATGTCCATGGCTGATTTCCACTCTTTGCTGTCCTCGGATTTTACAGCTTCATCAAAGGTTGTTGGCTCATCTTCAGTCAGAAAAACTTCAGCTACATTGGACACGTCGTAGTCCTTTAACCAGTCAGGATTTTTCCTTTTTCGAATTGGTCGCTTTATCGGAATTTTTAGAAGGAGAGAAGAATTATCAGAATCGTCGCCGGAATCCTGATCTTGATCTGAAGCTGCAGTTTTCTCATCAGATTTCTCCTCTTTTTCTTTTGGATCTTCTCCAAGGTCGCTATTGTCGATTTTCCTGACAGGCCAGACTGTCTCGCTGTCACAATTTCCAATCTTCTCCTGAAATATGACGTCACGAGAGAGAACAACATCTCTTCTCTGTGGGATGTATATCCGGTATCTCTCATCACCATCATATCCAACAAGGTAGCCAATCATTGCCTTTGGATCCATTTTGCGTCTTTTTTGTGCAGGAATATGTACAAAGCATTTTGAACTTACAATTCGCAAATGCTTGATCCGTGGTTTTTGACCAAACCAAAGTTCAAATGGCGTTTTACCAGGAATTGGAGACTTTCCCACTCGATTAAGAACGTAGCCCGCTGTGATCACAAGTTCTGCCCAAACAGCTGCAGGGAATTTTATCTCGGAGTTGAATGCACGCGCCATTTCCACAATCGTGCGGTTTTCACGTTCCACGGCTCCATTCTGCTCTGGCGTGTAGGGGACGGTCAATCGCTGATTTACCCCGTAATTCTTTAGAATTTGACGCACATCGCCATTGTCAAACTCCCCGCCATTGTCGCTGAGGAATTCCTTAACATGATGACCAAGTGTGCGTGCTTTAGCAAGTACCTCCCGAATAGCCTCCTTTACTGCTGTTTTCTCCTTGGCAACAAAGCAATAGCGGTACCTTGAATAATGATCCTTGATGACTATCAAGTAGCGTCGACCATTAAACGATGGATCAAACGGGCCGCACACATCTCCAGATAATAATTCTCCAGGGTAAGAAGCTCGTGCTCTGGTTCCAAACGGTAAACGGTGTGCCTTTCCAAGCTGACATGGCTCGCAGATCTCGCTGTCAGCAGGCACTTTGATACCTAGTTCCGATTCGATCTTTGAACGAACGTAACGCTTGTCCATGTGTCCCCAGCGCTGATGATACAGTTGAAGAGTTTGATCAGCTTCAGCTATACTAGCACAGACTTCCGCCGGTTGAACTGTCCGGAATGAGGCGCGGAAGAGAGTTCCACCCATATTCCGAGTACCCTTGAATATTGTCTGTCCCTTGATACAAAATTTGCACTGTGTGTCAGTAGACTCAAACTTGCTATCAGGATTTCGATCATGAGCCGCAAGGACGGACACAAGATTGCGTGATATGTCGGGCACATACCATACATAATTGAGAGTAAACACTCTTAGCTTGCCGTTATCGTAGTTAGCCACTTCGATTGTTCCACTGCCATGAGCCCTGATGACCTCTTTTCCTGCAGCCTTTACTGTCGCATCAGCATTCACTGGAAAGGGCTTGTAGTCAGTAAACCAGCTAAGATTTGACGTAATATGCCGAGTAGCACCGTTATCTATCCACCATTGATCGTTTGTGGTAGCTATGTTGACGTCACTACTGATAGAAACAAGCGCGACACGTGAATCAGTAACGTTGACGTGAGAACCCTTTGATTCACCCCCACTACTACCAGCCGAGGCTGAGCCAGTATTACTAGCACGCGCTGGATATGGAGGTTTTCCGTCAGCTTTCCATTTTTCACACTGGCGCACCCAGTGCCCTTTGGCTTTACAATATTTACACTTCGAATTGCTCAGTTTCTTCTTCTGACCACCAGGAGCGTTGGTGGCGCTCAGAACATCACCAATTTTTGATGCCGGTGCAACATTACGCTCATGAAGAATCAATGATGACGAGATATCTTCAATAGTTTTATCTTTATTTGCTTTCAGCAGAAGGTAGCTTGATTTAAACGACTCAAAACGCTTAGGTAAAATGTGCATTACCTTTGAAACAAACAGCAACTCAAGAAATGCCCCAACTGTTTGAATTTGACGTGTTTTCAAACCAGCAGCAAACTCTCGGTGTTGATTTTTCACTCGCGATATCATAGATGGGGCATTTTCGGTATCATCCCATTCCATGCTGAAGAAATCAAGACATTGACGAAACAACTGGTCCTCCGCCTTGTTATCAAACTGCTCAACTAAAACGTCCCACGCTTCCTTAGCTGATAATCTGCCTGATATTCGTTGGTGTAGTTCATCGCTCACGCATTGAGATATGACGATTTTTGCTTGATTCGCCGATTTTGTGTAGGCCTCTAGATCCTTTTTCTGCTCTGCAGTCGGTGTATCCGAGAGAACAGGCTGAACTCTAGTTCCCTCAAGGATTTTTATGGACGTACTCGAAGGATAATGGTATCGAATAAAACACACAGGTGTTGAATGTAATGTTATGTTGATAGTAATCAAAGAAATGTTATAATATTCTAAGGTTGGTAACATTTTGTTTATATACAACTGTCACTTTGAAAATATATAATATAAATAATAGATTCGTGTATTTCATTTTTCGAGAGAAAATAAGTAAAAATATTAACAATAAAGAAAAGTAAAACGAAACAGGTTATGGGCCCAGAGACAGCTTCAAAAGTGCAGTAAAAAAAAAAGAAAAAAAAACCAAGTAAAATAAATACGAAAAGTGTGATAAAAGTAACGATGGCAACAAGCAACGAGGATTTCTCTGATATACTAAAACTTAAAGATACCGACAGTTTTCCAATGTGGAACTTTGAAATAAAAATTCTTTTTAAAGCCAAGGATTTGATAAATATGATAAATGGTGAAGATCTACTAGCAGAAGATGAAAAAGATGAACAACTCATCAAGGCATGGAAGACAAGAGATGCGAAAGCTCAATACATCATAATACGCACTATAGACAAGAAAGTGAAAGCACATATTCTGCATTGTGATACAGCAAAAGTCATGTATGACACATTAAAAACAATTTTTCAGAAAGATACCTCCCAGCAAAAGTGTCAACTTCTGCAAACATTTTATAATTTTAAATATGAAAAAAAAATAGATATGATGGGTAATATAAGTGAAATACAAAATATAGCATTCAGATTTAATCAACTAGACCAGCAAGTGGATGAAACCATGGTCATGACCAAAATCATGACTGTTTTACCCGATGAATATGCATACTTCAGCAGTGCATGGGACTCAGTGCAACATACAGAAAAGAATATTGAGAACTTAAAGGCAAGATTGATGACCGAAGAAACCAGGATCAAGATCAAAACGGATGAAGATAAAGTAGCATTTAAAGCAGAATTTAAAATCAAAAATAAAGGTAAAATTGTTTGTTTTAAATGTGGAAAAAAGGGACATATACAAACAAATTGCATGCAGGATAATAAATGCTGTACAATTTGCAAGAAAACAAATCATGTTACCAATGACTGTTTTTTTAAAGGCAAAGAAAGTAAAATGGAATGTGATATATGTAAAAGGAATAATCATATGGAAAAAGATTGTTTTTTCAGGAAAAAAGAAAGGTACAATAAAAGTAAAAGTAATGAGAAAGTAGCATTTTTTGCTTGCCAAACAACTGATGCAGAATGTTTGAAAATTGAAGATGCAGAATGGAATCATAAATTGTTTGTGGTGGATAGTGGATGTACTACACATCTAACGAATGATGCAAGTCTCTTAAGTGAGGTTAAAGATTGTAATGTCAATATTAAAGTAGCCAAGAAAAACCAAAGCATAAAAGCCCAAGCTGTTGGGAGTGTAATAGCAGAAAAATGTGATCTAAAAGAAGTAACATATGTTCCTGACCTAAGTAGAAATTTGCTGTCTGTTAGTATAATAACACAAAATGATGGTAAAGTTGTGTTTACTAAAAACAAGGTTAAAGTTATTAAAAATGAAAGTATAGTGCTTGAAGGTACCAAAGAAAGTAATGGAATGTATGTGATAAACCTAAATAAAGAAAGTAATGCCCTAATGTCACAGAAAGAAAATAATATTATGGATTTGCATAGAAAGATGGGTCACATTAGTTTTGGAAATATGCAAAAACTTCCTGAACTGTGTACTGGTGTGTCAAGTGACATAAGTTCATGTAATATAAACCTATTTTGTCCAATATGTATACAAGCAAAGCAAGTAAGACTTCCATTCAACTCAGAGAGAAAGAGAGCTGAAAGACCATTGCAGATAATTCACTCGGATGTGTGTGGACCCATTGAAGAAGAAACCTATGATGGAAAGAGATATTTCATGACTCTTGTAGATGATCATACCCATTTCTGTGTTGTTTATTTGCTAGAAAGAAAAAGTGAAGTAGAAACACACCTTAAAGAATACATAAATGAACAAGAAAATCGCCTGAACATGAAAGTGTCCACCATCAGATGTGACAATGGTGGTGAATTTAAAACCAATAGTCTGAAAGAATGGTGCCTGAAGAAAGGAATAGTAATTGACTATACAATACCATATTCTCCTCAACTTAATGGAAAGGCGGAGAGAATAAATAGAACCTTGATGGAGAAAGCCAGAGCACTTATCATGGATTCAAATATAGAAAATGAAATTTGGGGTGAAGCAGTACTAACAGCTGCATACCTTCTTAACAGAAGTCCAACATCTACAACAGAAACTACCCCTGCAGAAAAATGGTTGAAAAGGAAACCAGATTTAAAGAGACTTATAATATTTGGATCCACAGTTTATGCTAAAATTGTGGGGCCACTGAAGAAACTTGAAAATAGAAGCAGAAAAGGAATATTTATTGGGTATTCCATTAATGGCTATCGTCTATGGGATCAAAATACCAAGGACATATTTGTTTCAAGAGATGTTGTGTGTGAAAAAGAGCCAGTAAAACCACAAAAAGAACTAAAACTAAAAATTTTTCAATTTGAGAATAAAAATAAAGAGACACAACAAGAAGACATAAATGAAGAACAAAACATAAACGAAGAAATATATTCAGAACAAGAAAATGAAGAAATACAAGAAGAACCACAAAATGAAAGAGAATATCCAGAACCAGATGAAAGAAATGTGATTGAACCTGAACCAAGAGAGCAAACATACAATTTCAGACCAAGAAGAAATCTAAAACTGCCCAATAAACTGAAGGATTATCAACTAAATCCAACATCTTTAGATGAAGAGGTAATGCTCACATATGAAGAATGTATTAAAAGCAAGGATAAAGAGAAATGGAACATAGCTATTGAAGAAGAGAAACAATCCCTGAAGAAAAACAATACTTGGGAGTATTTAAATGAAGAAGAAGCTTCCGGAAAACAAATTCTGACAAGTAGATGGGTTTTTAAAATCAAAGAAGGAGAAAAATACAAAGCAAGACTGGTAGTAAGAGGATGTCAACAAAAACAAGGAGAGCTGGATTACAAAGATATTTATAGTCCTGTAGTTGATACAATCTCATTAAGAATTTTGTTTGCTATAGCAGCCCAAGAGAAGTTAAATGTTCAGAGTTTTGATGTAAAAACAGCTTTTCTCTATGGAGAAATAAAAGAAGATATTTATATGAGAATCCCAGAAGGGTATAATCATCCAGGTAAAATATGTAAGCTGACAAAGGCCTTATATGGTCTAAGACAAGCACCATGCCAGTGGAACAGAAGATTGACAACTTTCCTGAAGAATCAAGGAATGTTTCAGTTACAGACAGATCAATGCATATTTAGAAGAAAAGAAGAGTGCTTCTACTTAGCTATTCATGTGGATGATGGTATTATCATGGGAAGAGACGTAGTAAGAATAGAAGAACTGCTCCAAAGATTAAAAGAAGAATTTGAGATGACTATCTTCAAAAACCCAAGTACATATCTTGGAATGGAAATAAAAATAAATGAAAATGGAGTCTTCATATCTCAGGAAAATTATGCAAAACAACTGGTTGATAAATTCAATATGACAAACTGCAAACCCATGATCACACCTATTGCATCTGCCAAGAAGACAGAGGAAGAAATAGAAGAATCAAAAGAGGAAAAGTTTCCTTATCGAGAAGCAATAGGAGGACTTTTATACCTAACATGCAAAACAAGACCCGATATGGCTTATGCAGTGAATTGGGAGAGTAGATCAATGGAAAATCCAGAAAAGAGTAATGTACAAGATGTTAAAAGAACTCTCAGATATTTGAAAGGAAATAAAAATTTTGGAATACAATATACGTCATCTGAAGACTGTATGAATGAAAATATTGTAAAGATTGAAGCATTTAGTGATTCTGATTATGCAGGTGATACAGAGACAAGAAAAAGCACTAGTGGATACGTCATAATGTACGCAGGTGGACCTATAGCCTGGCGCTCACATAAACAAAGTATTATTGCACAATCAACAACAGAGGCTGAATTTATAGCGGCAGCAGAATGTTGTAAGGAAATTAAATTCTTAACAACCTTCTTAAAGGAACTGACAGGAAAGAAAGTGTGTGCTACTATGAATGTAGATAATCAGAGCACAATAAAACTTATAAAATCTGGAAAAATGTCAAGAGCTTCCAAACATATAGATGTAAAGTATCACTACATATGTCAACAATTGAACGAAGGACTATTTACTTTAAAATATTGTCCCTCTGAAGAGAATATTGCAGATGTTTTTACAAAACCTTTGTTACGTGTTAAATTTGAAAAATTTAAGGAAAGATTGATAAAAGAAATAGACTGATGTTTGTGAAATGTTTAGTTAATTACTTTACAGAATGTTTAAAACATTTTTTAGATTAAGGGAGTGTGTTGAATGTAATGTTATGTTGATAGTAATCAAAGAAATGTTATAATATTCTAAGGTTGGTAACATTTTGTTTATATACAACTGTCACTTTGAAAATATATAATATAAATAATAGATTCGTGTATTTCATTTTTCGAGAGAAAATAAGTAAAAATATTAACAATAAAGAAAAGTAAAACGAAACAACAGGAACGTAATCGCGACGAAAGACACGTGAGGTAACCCGATTGTCAGAACCTCTAATCACAAACTATAGTTCACACGATAGCACACGAGCTGGCACCCATAACCTGTTGAACTTTGTGTGACTAAAGGGCACAAAAACACCACTTTTACAAACTTAATGCCTTTTTATTGACAAAAATATAGCTTGAATTAATCTGACAGTTGTTAATTATTGTTTCTTCCAACAATAATTACGCCAGGTGTTCGGTTGCCAGATTGACGAAAATAACTAGATTCTCAACAACAATCGTATTCTTTATATAATTATATCTTAAATCTAACTTACACTAACTTATATAATGTAAGTGGGGACGATTGTGTGATACCGTGCGGATACAGCGCAGGTAGGTACACACAGGGCGTCACCAAAATAATAAAGTTTATAAATTAAACAATGTGTGTGCCCAAACATATGCTTACAATATTTTCAATTTCGGTTTCTTCAAATGGAACAAATTCGTATATTTGAACATCTTCTTTCTCTTCGTTATTATAATATTCGGCTGTTAATGCATGTTGCCATGTTTTTTGTTTCTTGAGACTTGGTTCAAAATTTTTATTTGTCTCATTATTTTGATGGTCCAAATTATCAGAATCAAATTCTGAATAAAATCCTTGAACACTCTTCTCATTTAATATTTGAGATAATAAATTATCTACCCTGTCCAGGTGAACATCTTTAGGAGCAGGTCCTCCCCCAGTCAAATAAGTTTCTTTTTTATAGTTTGAAAACTTTTTTCGAAGATCTTTCTTTTTATTTTCATACAGCCTTTTTAGTTGTTCTTGACTTCGAAAGGCTAAAATAGGTGCCGTATTGTTAAATTCGGTTTCAATTGCTTTCCATGCTTCAGCTTTCTCTTCAAGCCCAGTTCTGTTAGTTTTTTCGTCTTCCAATATTTTGGAATACCTTATAGCAATCGCCATTAGATTTTCTTTTTCCGCTGGTAAAAAGTTAGGAATTCTGGTCAACTTTTTGTCTCCCATTTTATACAGACGAAGGATGATCAAAGAATTTTTTATATAATAATTATTATATGCATATAATAATTATATACATATATAACAAACACTTTAAATTTTAGGTTGTCAATCGATTTGAATTTAGTTTTGTTGTCAAAATGACAGATAAAACAGCGTTACCAAATCGCCAAACCAGATTACACAATCCTAGTAGGGTGCATTAGGATTAAGGAAGATTAATATAATCGCGATTTGCTAACTAGGCTTTAAAACTGATTTTCTAACCAAATTTTTAGTTCCAAACTTCAAAAGTAGATTTCAAAAACTAGTAATAGTAGAAATAGTAAAAAATATAATTAAATAATGGATTCGACTTGTCTAATCGTCCGATCATCGGATGAATAAAATATATTAATCGTCCGAACATACGGACGACTAATATATATTATTCGTCCGGTAACAACATAACGTTAGTTACGTCATAATTATAATTCGCTTTTGTTCACCGACCGTTTAATATTTGACAATAAGCTAGATAGCTTATATGGTAGGGTGTTCGCTTGTCATGCGAGAGGTCCCGGGTTCGATACTAAGAAGCTGTCGAATTTTTTTTATTTTTTTATTTCATAAATTTGTTGTTTCTTTGTTAAACAGTGTTCGGTTGGGTTGGGTTGGTTGGTTTGTTTTAGTTTTATCGTAACATAAAATCTACTAGAAGTTGTCGAACTTTTTTTATTTCATAAATTTGTTGTTGCTTTGTTAAAAAGTGTTTTATTTTTATCGTAACATAAATTTGCCCATTTTAGTTGGGTTTTTTGTTCAATGGGGCGGGGGGGGGGCAATGGGGCGGGGTCGGTTGGGTTGTGTTGTTGAGTTTGAGTCCGATAATCTTTTTATTATTTATTTATGTTATTACCGGACGATTAATATATTTTATTCATCCGATGATCGGACGATTAGACAAGTCGAAAGGCCGTTGCTAGTCGTCCGATCATCGGATGAATAAAATATATTAATCGTCCGAATATACGGACGATTAATATATTTTATTCATCCGATGATCGGACGACTAGCAACGGCCTTTCGACTTGTCTAATCGTCCGATCATCGGATGAATAAAATATATTAATCGTCCGAATATACGGACGACTAGCAACGGCCTAATGGATTTAGAAGAAGGACTATTTGTAGAAGATGATCAAGATATTCTGGACATAATTAATTTTGGATTTCCGCGACGAAATTATTAAAGGAGCGGATATTTTGACACCATGGACATTTTTTCGTTTTTTCGCCGATTTCGATTGACTAATGCCCGTATGCACCGTATGGACTTAATCTCGATTAGGAGTTTAATCTCGCTTAGTTCGAAAATTTATCAAGCACCGCGCGAAAAATGTAGTTTAAGTGTTCGATTACGAGATCCACCGGCGAGGTAGGTTTAATAGCAGGATTAACTGATTTTCTAACCAAATTTTTAGTTCCAAACTTCAAAAGTAGATTTCAAAAACTAGTAATAGTAGAAATAGTAAAAAATATAATTAAATAATGGATTTAGAAGAAGAACTATTTGTAGAAGATGATCAAGATATTCTGGACATAATTAATTTTGAATTTCCGCGACGAAATTATTAAAGGAGCGAATATTTTGACACCATGGACATTTTTTCGTTTTTTCGCCGATTTCGATTGACTAAACCCACCGTTCTAAACTTTCTTAATGAAATTAAATATTGAAGCCCAGTTCTGTTAGTTTTTTTGCCTTCCAATATTTTAAAATACCTCAGGACAATCATCATTAGATTTTCTTTTTCCGCTGGTGAAAAGGTAGGAATTCTGGTCTCCCATTTTATAGACAGACGAAGGATTATCCAAAAAATTTTTCCATATAAAAGTTATTGTATATTAGGCATATAACAAAATTTAAATTTTAGTTTGTCAACATAGTTTGTTTTTCTATGGTTGTCAATCGATTTGAATTTACGATTGACAGTTTTTTGTGTTTTTTGACAAATAAAACAGCTTTGCCAAATCGCCAATCCAGATTACACAATCCGCGTACGGTTCATTATGATGGAGAAAGATTAACATAATCGCGATTTGCTAACTAGGCTTAGGCTTTAAAACGGTGCATACGGGCATAAACCCACCGTTCTAAACTTTCTTAATGAAATTAAATATTCTTCTGTTAGTCCTGTTAGTTTTTTTTGTCTTCCAATATTTTAGAATACCTCATAACAATCATCATTAGATTTTCTTTTTCCGCTGGTGAAAAGTTAGGAATTTTGGTCTTCCATTTTATAGACACACGAAGGATGATCCAAAAAAAATTTTCATATAAAAGTTATTGTATATTAGGCATTTAACAAAATTTAAATTTTAGTTTGTCAACATAGTTTCCCCAGTAGCACCAAATATTCATTAAATATATATTTAATATTTAATGAATATTCAATGTTTTTTAAATATTTAAATATTTATTTAATATATAATAAATATATTTTTATAATATATGTTTTTTAATATACAGTAAATTTTTAGCTAATATTATTTTGGAAATATTTGATTTTAAATACGTAGTAAATATTTAATAAATTTATTTAAAATATATTTATTTTTTTATGTTCAGTGAATATTTAATAGATATTAATAAAAAATTTACGTTTTAGAATATTTTTATTATATCCATTAAATATTATGAAAATATATATTTTTATAGCTATTTTAAAATATTTATATAATATTCAAAATTAATTATTTTAAATATTATCTGGAATAGATAATAAAAAAATATCTTAAAAAACATAAATACCTGTTTTATAATTATAATTACTAAACTAATAGAATATTAAAAAAAATATATATTTTATATACCTAAGTCGTCACCTGAGTATTGATTTGTAAGGCCCGGATTTTAGGTAAAACACCTTTTGTTGCTTTTTTAGGTTTTAAAGATATTTTTTTGTATTTGCCCGTTTTATAAAAAATGGAGTCATCTGACTAAGTTTTATTTGACCTAAAATACCTTTTTTATATTTTTTTTTACCTATTTTCCTTTTTTGCACCTAAATTGTATTTTTAATACCTAAAATGAACTTTTTTTACCCGTCCTGTGACGTTAAACGATCATTCTCTTGGTTTAAAAATGTTTTGACTGAGCTGACTCAGCTTTACTTCTGAAAACTGAAAAATTTATTTTTTTTAATTTTAGAGTTCCTATTTTGGTTTTTTTTGTAATTTTAGAGTTCCTATTATGTTTTTTTTTGCTATTTTACATTATTTGTGATATGATATATTTACTTTTTTAAAGAATCTTTTATTTTATTTGTTATTTTTCCAACCAAACATTTTTGTTCAGTTAATGTTAATAATAAATATTATTTTAATAACTATTTCATTTTTAATTTAAATCCTTTATTGCCGGACATTAACAGAGCAATTATAATGTAACTAAAACTACATTTATGTCTTATAAGACCTATGTATGGTTTTACAATTTTAATAAATCAGCTTATTTTATTTTTTATTTAAGTACCTAAAATAATAACCTAATTTTATAACTATGTGACCTATTTTTTGCATTTTTTTTATTTTTTTTATAACCTAAAAATACGGGCCAACCAATATTAACTTTTTAATTAATTACCTAAATATAGGTACCTAAAATAATAACCTATTTTATTAAAAATATCACCTAATTTAGGAACCTTTTATCACTTTTTTATGACCTAAAAATCCGGGCCTTATTGATTTGTTCTATGTCCAATATGTTATAATCGAGATAAACGGGTTTGAAACTTTTACATTAAATATCTTATTTGTTTTTTTAATGAAAACTTAATTAAACATTAAAAACAATATTCTTGTTTGGCCTTTAATTAGTTCTATTGAGCAACTCTTTTCTCAAATTTGGATTTAAGCCTCAATATTGGAAAAAACGTTTTGGAGATAAAACAAAAAGAACAAAATGTTGGACATAGGTATAACAAAGTTTTAGGACATGAAACAAAACTGAATTAAAAAACACTTTATTTAATAATGATTTACTTTAATAATAATATTATAATTATATAATTATAATTATTGTCAAAATACAACGTCATATATGACTCATATTGGTACATGTAAATGGGTGAAAAAAACGTGTACTGGCTAAAGTGGATATAGAACAAAACAATTTTATACTTATAAGGAAGTTTTCCTTGGAGATAGCACAAAACAGTTATAAAATGGATATAGCACAAACAAATACTAATTATTTTAGATTTTTACAAACACATAGAGCAAAAGAAAGCCTGTAAGCAAAATTTTGGAGATAGAGTAAACCAATTTTAAACCTTTTATACTAAACTCGGATTTAGACTAACCTAAACTAAAAACTGACACAGTTATATCAAAATACTATTATGGAGATGGAACAAACCAACTTCAACTTTCCGAAAATGCATAAACCACAAAATGGTAAAAAATGAAGATAGCACAAATCAATACTCAGGTGACGAAGTATTAAATGAGATTTGCAGATTTACTTAGAAGGCAATTTGAAACGACGATCATAAAGCCTGGTTTATATATTGCCTTCCTTCCTTCTTCCCGTAAGAGATAAACAATATGAAAACCGTAGACTACGGTCCATAGTGCTGTGTATAGATTCCTGAGTAACGTGTTTCCGTATGAACCGTAGTATTGTATGCGAACGACCAATACGGTAACCACGAACTCCACGTATCGCGATGTTTTGAAATTTGAATACGCAAATATGGTTTCAAGGTGGTAAGCTGTGGAATTTAACTTATCGATTTGTAATAATTTGCAGGTTTCTTGAAACGTGGATGCTACAAATTCAGTCCCTTGATCCGTTACGACTTATTCGGAAATGCCGTACCGTAGAATGAAGTTGTCGACAAAAGATTGCGCCACGGTGCTTGCTTCTTTGTTAATAATTGGGTAACATTCGACAAATTTTGTCAAATCACATTGTATGGTAAGGGCGTATCAATTATTATCTGCATCGGCCTCGATAGGTCCGACAAGATCCAAAAAAATTCGTTGAAAGGCATAGGAAGCCGTAGAGGTTATATTCATTGGTTCGGTATTGGGTTTAGAGTGTTTATACCGCTGACATCACATCGTTTAACAAAATCTATTACTTGTTTACGTAAACCTGGCCAATAATAGTAGCGTTTTATATTGTTATACATTCTATTAATGCCGGCGTGACCTCCCGTGGGGATTAAATTAAAGTCATTGAGAATAAGTTGTCTCATTTCGAGATCATCGACAGTAACAATATCTTTAAGAATTGTCAATTTAATATTATATTTTTGCAATAGTTTGGGATCCCTTAAAAATTCTTTTAATAATATGGTACCATTTTTATTCTTTACAATTACTAATTCCGGAATATTATATTTTTTACATATATGTTGCAGAGCTCTCAACGACTCATCTAGTGTAGTTGTTGATCTCATCTAAACAAAGAAAATTATTATATTTATAATCTGTCGTCGAATTATATGTAATTCTGTCAAATTCGGGAGAGGGTAAATGCCTTAGTTCATAAGCATCTACAGGAGCTTTCAAAAGAATCACAACGCCAGGGTGATCAAGCCTGTCGCGTGAAATAAAAGAATTATCATTACTGCTAGAAGTTTGTTGTTGTTAAGATTGAGCTCTTGTAAGTACAAACATACATTGAGAAGTTTCCTGACTAAGGTTTTTAAGGTCAGTAACGCTAAGGTCAATACGCGATAGTGCGTCAGCCGTAACATTACTCTTGCCGGTCACATAACGGATTGTAAAATTGTATTCTTCTAAAACTAACCGAAATTTCGTTAAACGACTGCTAGGGTTATGCATACCGAATAAGTAAAGTAAGGGTCGGTGGTCCGTAAGGATATAGAAGTGTCGACCGTAGAGATAAGGTCGAAAATGTTTGGATGCCCAAACAATGGCTAGTAGTTCTTTTTCAATAACGCAATAGTTTTTCTCTGCTTTATTGAGTGATCTACTTGCATAAGCGATCGGTCTGTCGTCGCCATTAGATAGTACAGCTCCAAGGGCATATCCTGAGACGTCTGTCCTTAGGATAAAGGTATTATTTGGTGAAAAATTCGGGTATTGTAGGTGGTTTAAGTAGTGCATTTTTAAGTGTTTCAAATGAGTTTTGACAAATATCCGTCCAACGAAATGTTATGTTTTTTCGAGATAATTGATTTAAGGGGTAGGCAATATGTGCAAAATTTGGAATATTACGCCTATAATAATTAGCGAAAGCAACAAATCGTTTGGTTTCTTGAGAATCTTTAGGCACTGGATAATTTCGAATGACCTCTATTTTTGTTGGGTCTGGTGAAATATCGTCGGCCGAAATTATTTGCCCTAAATACAGTAACTCATGTTTTAAAAATTCGCATTTATGCGGATTTAACTTTAAACGAACGTCGCGTAATCTTTGCAAAACTTGCGTATTGCCAAAAACAAGTCCCGATAAAGCTACAGTCATCGCTCTGGAAAATACACTAGGGCTAATTTTAAGACCCATTGGCAATCTTTTCATTTGAAATTGTCCTCGGTCGACTCTCCGGCTCTAACTCAATCTGGTAATATCCCTGCGACAAATCCAAATGAGAAAAGTATACTGCGCCTGACAATGAGTCGAGAATGTCTGTGATATTTGGTAACGGAAACTTATCGTCTTGAATCTGTTCGTTTAAAAATCTGTAATCGACTACAAGCCGCCATTTTTTAATTCCGCTTTGGTCAAGTTTTTTGGGTATAATAAGAATAGGTGCAGACCATTCTGAAACTGCTGGTTCCACAATTCCGTCTTCCAACATTTGTTTAACCTGCCGTTCAATTTCGGTTTTCTGAGCGTGAGGTAAACGATACGGTTTTTTATAACACGGTTGCGCATTTTTCCGTAAATGAATCTTTTGTTTATATATGTTAGTCACCGATAAAGGATCTTCTTCTAAATGAAAAATGTCGGCATATTTCGCGCAAATTTATTGAATTGAATTCCGTTCTTCGCAATTTAAGTGCGTTGTATCAATTGTCTGTAATAATTTCTCTATGCGTTTTACCGATTTAGATTTACCATCTAAAGGATTAATTACTTTGTAATTGGAAGTGTAATCCGTCTTGGGCCGAAAATTTTTCAATTTAATGTCTTGCTCGCGTACGTTAAGAATCCTAACAGGAATTATATTATTACGAGCTCGTGCTAGACTACCTGCCACAAAAACACCCTCACACAACTGATCTGGTAGTATAACACAATCTCCATCCTGTTCTATTCTACAATGTGTAATAATTTCGCAACGCGCCGGTACTACAGTACAAAAATTATGTTGAGATTCTAAAGGAAGAATCACTTTTTGATTCTTTACCAGAAAGGAAACCGAATATTTTTCAAAATCAATTGTATCAAAATACTTATGAAAGAAATCTGACCCCAAAATTCCATCCATTCCTTCTTCAAAACTATTAATAATTAAAAACTCATGACTAAGCTTTGTATTATCTAATTGAAATAAGAGAACTGCTGATCCCCGTGATACAGTTGACCCAGAGATACCTGAGATTCGAATTTCTTTATTTTTATTTATTGTTTGTTTTATGTTTCAAGCTTGTTTAAAAACTATACTAGATGATGCCCCGGTATCAATTAAAAACCTTTAAAAAAACGCGTACCACGGTTACCTCGCATGAAAAATGCGTGAGGCGAATCTCGCTTTCCTACATCCTCATCTATTGCTCCTTGAATAGCCTCTGTTAACGCGGGATAATTTCTAGCTTTAACTACCGTTCTTAGATCATTATTGTTTAATCCGTTTGCAAATGTGTTTAATGCGATTTTTTCGTTTGCCACCCTTAAAACTTGGGCAGCGGCATCGTCGCCGTCCGCTTGTGCAATTGTTAAATCGACAAGAAGTTCTTCTATGAGCTGCCCGAATTGCTCTACCGATCTGCCTCCTTGTCTAGCGGAATTTAATTTTGTGGACAGCGTCGATGCCGATTTTTTTTGGCAAAAAATGTGTTTTAATATCATTTATAAGTGCCTGATTTGTGTCGTACGTGGCTTTCAATCGCAGTTTCGCATTTTCTGACAACCGCGTTTTTAAAACATATTTTGTTAATAGAGTTTTACCTGCTGCATTTAATAAACTGTCATATAACTCGATAGAATCTATAAGTTGTTTAGTCACATTTTCATTACCGTTCATCAACGGCAGCAAGCCAGCTGCGGTTTTTAAATTAAACTCTTCCCTCATAACTATATTAACAGGATTATTTTCTATGCCTAATATTTTTAACTCGGTATCTATGGAACCACCTAACTCGTCTTTCGGTTGTAATTTACTGTTCTCTGTGACACTCTGAGAAGAATGAGGCGATTCTTTAGATTGACCTGATTTAACACTAATCCTACTTTCTAACAATGACTTTGCTGAAGCTAATTCTATTTTAATTTTTTCATTTAGTTTTTTAGCTTCTTCTGTTACAATTACTGTATGCCTAAGCTTATTATAATTTTCAATCGAACGTTTTAATCTCTCTTTAAATTCATTTAATGTTTTTAACTTACGGCCGGTTATATCTTCATTGTTTCTCCTCTCAATAGAGTCTTTTCCCAAATTTTTGTGGAATCCATTGATGTCCTCTAAAAGAATTTCGAAGTCTCGCAGGTCGGACATCCCATGGTTATTTAACTTTTTGACGTCTCTTTACTTTTGAGTTATAACTAAAGATGGGATATTTAGGTACTAAAAACTGAAAAATGGGTAACTAAAAAGGTACTAAAAAAAAGTATTTTAGGTTAAAAAAACAGCATTTTAGGTAAAAAAACATTAAAAGTTCAAGTTTTGTTTATAATTTTGTTTAGCCGCATACCCAAACACAGAACATACCCACAATAAACTATTTATATGCAATAAACTGTGTTTCACTTAGTGACACTCACTACACAGAAGTTCTATGACAGAACATAAGCTCACTACAAAGAAGGTAACTGTAAAGAAAGTTACTGTTACAGTCTGTGACCATAAAAAAAATTCTATACCGTTGAGTTGCACGCCCTGGATAAAATATTGGCGCAAAGTTTAAAAAGAACACAAAAAAATAAAATAAGTAAAAATACGTAAAAATAGGTAACAAATAGGTAAAAATAAACTGACAAATTAAAAAATATGTAACAAAAGTATAAAAAGGTAGTTTAAAGCAAAAACCTCCAAAAAAGGTAAAAAAGGTGAAAACAAGTTAAAAAATAGGTAACAAAAGTATAAAAAAGGTAGTTTAAAGCAAAAACCTCCAAAAAAGGTAAAAAAGGTAAAAACAAGTTAGGTTCATATAAAAGAAAATCTTTTAAAACACATTTTGGCATAATTGTTTTTTAAATAGTTACATCGGTTGAAAAAAGGTAAAATAACTAAAATCCCATCCCTAGTTATAACTAACAACACTTATGCTTCACACAACACTTTCACAGCACTATCCATCCAACGGTTGCTCATAGGGCTCCTCTCTGGACCTTCTGATGCCAACGTCTTTGCCGTCTCTCGTATAAGTAAAAGATGAAGATCAGATATATCAAAACAAGAAGACCAATTAGGAGATAATTCTGATGGTTCATTGCCTGCTCAATACCTAGTGTTTGACCTCCACTGTTTCCTGACTGGGCAATTATAAATTCTTTTTTGGCTTGTGCTTGTCTTGAGCTACACATCTTTCACTATTTTTGGACTGTCAATGTTTTTCACTCACTACTTTTTTTTCTCTTTTACAAAGAGGCACTGGCAGGATCGCCATATGATGTTAAAAGGTTTCTAGTTAGAAATTAGACAATATATTTCCCATAACTATATATATTAGAGAATAAAGTACAAGTATAGGTACAGCCCTAAATACTGTCTTATTCGAATTATATCTAATATCTTACTAACTAACTAATTGATTATTAATAATAAGGTGCATATGAAAATATGCTACCTCAGGGAAATGACGTGGCGCACCTAGGGTTCATTGAATTATTTGTTAATAAAAGTCAGCAATTATAAAGTTATTAACTTGTATTTTAAAGCCAATAATGTTGTAATATAAAATTACGGAAATATAAAATAATGACCCTAATGGTTCCACTACAGTGTCGTACCTAGGCTGGTTATGGCCTTAAGTACTCCACAAGGTTCCTCTCCGGTTGACTCTCCAACCTCGGGTTGCTTTTATTCAGTGGAGAAAGTAGGGTTTATAAGAATCAGTTAAACTTAAACTTAAACTTAAACTGGTTTATTTACCAATGTTAAAGTATGTACAAAATTATATTTGAATTATATATACAGTATTTACAAAAGTATCGTAGACTGTGAACACAAAGGTTCTTTCATAGCCTTCAATCAGGACAGGCAAATGTTCCAGGGCTTTTCACAGGCAACTTGGAGGCACGGGTGAGGTTTTCAGTCCTACAGAGAGATTTGCAATTGGACTCTAGGGGAAAAATACATATTGTTAGGTTATGTTTTATGCATACAGGATTTACAGTTTAATTAACTCTGTTATTAAAGCTTAATATTATACGGCGTAAAGCCCTGACAAATTAAATACAGGTTAACTTACTGTTAATATTCCACTGAGAGTTCTCTGTGATTTAGTGTTGGTTTTCGGGCTCACAATTGGTAACACCATTTGGAATTAAGCCACCAGACGACTGATTGTCTATTGAAAAATGCAGCGGTTTTATAGACGAAATTCTGATGACAGGCTTGATGAAAAACAATTGGGGCCGTGTGAAATAAATCCGTCACACGGGCCGTGTGCAACAAGTGTTGACAACACATATGTGGTTGACAACTGTCAAAGCGCCATCTGTTCCGTCTAACTGCAGGTTTCTGGTAGTCCAACTCTTTCCTTAACGTCGGGTAGTTAGGAAAATCATCTCATAGATGTCGTAATGTGTATCGTTACAACTGGCGTGTATTCTTCAGTTGTATCCTAAACGCAGATTCGATCGATCGTAAATTGGTCGCAGAGTTCAACTGGAAACAGTCCAAGAAAGTAATGTTCCCAACATAAAGCAACAAAAAATCACCAATTATACCAGAATATTTTTATTAATTGTTTTTTATTAATCGTTAATATTTTTATTGTTTGTTGTTTTGACAGTTTATAACCTATGTTAAGTTTAAGTGTTAAAAAATAATTATGAAAATGGAGCATATAGTAAAACGAGGCGGTAATATGTCCGCGCAACAAAAGAAGATCTTGATTGAGTTTATTTTCAAACATCCTTAATTAAAACACGGAAAATTCACTAGAGAGTTCACTTACGAAGAAGGAAGAAAGTTGTAACAAATAGTAACGGCACAGTTGAATGCTTTACCTGGGGCTTTTAAGAAGTTGGACAAGTGGCGTAAGGTGCATAAAAGTTTGTTTGTTCTTATTCTTGTGCTCATTTATAGCAGCTAAATATTTTCAGTCGTGGCACGATATAAAGACTACTTCAAAAGCAAATAGCAGCAAGATTAAGCAGCATCAAAAAGGAACGGGAGGTGGGCCCCTTATTAAGTCTGCAGCTATATTTGAAGAGGATGATTATTTAATGAACGAAGTTGTCGAAGATGAAAACGTTGTGCAAGACATATATGTCTCTGGGAAAACTTAAACCATCCGGTTCTTCTTGACATACATAACGGTAATGAGAACATTATAAGTAAAGAAAAAACACCCAAAAATGCGGACAATGGCGATAAAGAAAATGATGGCATGGTGAATTGCGGCAATTCGTCTACAACAAAACCAGCCCGCAAAGAATATTACGGATTCAAAGACTATTACAAACTATCAGCGCAACTGAAAAGTTAGCCAACCAAACCGAGAGAAAAATCGCGTTAAAGCAAGCTTACTAGGACAGGAAAATTAAGTTATATGAAGAAGAAGTTGAAGCAACCAAACAAATGGCAGCGGCGCTACAATTTATAGCGAAGAATTTGGCACGGGAGTGATGTAATATTTGCGATGTTGTATTCAACCACATAATAACTTATGTTGAGAATTAATTTTTTTGTTATCTACTTATTAAGTGTTATATTTAGAGTTTATTTTCTGTTACTTAAAAGATTGATTATCTAGTGTCGTTTTCGTTAATAATTATAAATAAAAGTACATTTTCTTTAGAAATGTTTTTTTTTCAAAGTATAGCATTACAATCTTGCAAAATGATTTTGAATTATTTTAGCCCGGAACATTCTGCTTCAGCTAGGTCCTGATTCACGCGAGGTCGCCCAATCGCTAGATCTTGTGGCTCATTGTCGTCCGCGGGGTACATTCCAAAATCAATCTTTGCCAAATTATCATCATCTTCCCCTGGTGGTAGGTTATTGCCAACGCATAAGTTATGAAGTACAGCACAGCCATTTATTATTCGAGAACATTTGTCAGGCTTATAATGTAACACGCGGTGTTGAGTAAACAGCGAAACCGCAACTTCAAAACGCCATTACACTTCTCAATCAGTGACCGTGAACTCATTTGGCGGTCATTATAGCGGGCCTCCGGTGAGTTTTGTGGCAGCACCTTGAACGGGTATTAACAACCATGACCTTAGGCCATAACCAGAGTCCGCTAAAAAGCCGTTTACTAATCTTTTCGCATCACACCAAAACCATACGTACCTAGCAAAGCAAAACGACGTCCATTGCGATGCAAGTTTTGCATATAGGGTAACACGGCGCTATTGTTCCAAATGAAGCTGTCGTGTGTACTGCCTGGATACCTTGCACACACATTATAAATAGGCATATTGGAGTCGCAAATCTAAAACATACAACAGTAGAACTCACGTGTTGTGTAATGTCTTTATTTACCAATTGAACATTGATGGAATGATACTGTTTCCGGTTTACATACACGACTTCGGGATACACGGCATCATTGATCTGCGGCGGATATATCGCCACATGTATGCAATCCAAACAGCCTATCACTCCAGGAAATTCATACTTTGAATAAAAACTGAAACACGTTTCAGTAAATATTATTACTTGCGAAGGCGTAGACAAGTTATGCAGTTTGTACTTACTTTCTGCAACTTCTCTCCAACTCTTCATTATTCCAAGGCATTTTAACAAAGTGATTAAATATATTTGGTTCTCTTAAGGCACTACAGTCTTCTCCAATACTTCGGCTTACTGACGACTGGCTTACGGCATGATTAACATTCAGACATCCAGCTGGTAACTTCCACTAGCAAAAAAACGTAATGCCACAAGTATCTTGGTTTCTATGTCTAAATCTGATAAGCGACTAGGAGAAGTCATAAAAGGCCCTAATAAATCCACTAAATCAGATGTCAAGTTCATGGTCCATGCGCTACTACCATACGATTTAAATCGTATACGAAAGACGTATACGAATTTCGTCTAGAATAATGATAACCAAAAAGTATTCGAAAATGGCCACATTTAGTATACGAATTATGCTCATATACATTCAAGAATCGCACCGCTGCACAGTGCGTAGAGTATATGCAGATGGGAATCAAAAATAATATCTTATTAATTAAATGTTTTTTTTATTATTTTTGACTATTAAAATATTAATATAAATAAATACTGTACAAGCAAATGACATTTTCTCTAAAAAATCTACAGGGCGATAGAAAAATGCATGTTTTAATTTACTCATATATTAAGGTTTATTAAAAAATGTATTTAATAATAAACTAAGGAGTATACAGTGTGAAACAAAACATAATAATTGCCCTTGAAATGAACGGAATCAAATAGAACAGAATGTCATTGACAATTTAATATTTAGTATGACACGAAGGTGTAGAGCAGTTATTAACAATCTAGGAGGACACACCCTCCATTGATAAAGTCAAAAAACTTTATTTATTGACCTTAAACATTTACTGAAAAAATTAATTAGTTATTTTTGTAATTTGTACTGTTTATCATTTTTTTGTTAATTTTGTAATTTTTACGTGCCCAATATAATTTTTTTTTAATTTTAGAAGTTTAACATTTATATTATTTTATTATCTTGTAGTAGTAAATTTTATTTCTTGATAAAAACAGTACAGTTACAGTGTCCCAGTAATTTCGGAACTAAGTTTTGGATCTTGAAAGAACCGCCTAGCAGTGTTCCCGTCATTAGATGTGCCGTATCCAGGCTTTGGAATATCTATTAACAATCCCATTTTTGTTTTAAAAATTTTCTGAGCTTCGTTTTTTCATACTTTTAGTTCTGCTTTATTATTATCGCCTCTAACTTGCCAGGTTTTAAAAGGCAACTTATAAGAGATATGTAAAAGAGTCTCAAAGCTCCTAATCCAACAGTGTAATGAAGAAAGTCCATATTTATAATTTTCCGTGCGTGGATTTCTTGCTGAAATGTTTGTTTTGTTCATTAATTTTGGCGTAGCACCACAAATGAAGCAGTTTTGAGTGGCATTAGTACAAGATAATGTATTAATGGCACTACCATCGAGCATTGTAAAAAGCATCTCGTAATTCACAACCATTTCTTGTTCGTTTTTGTTTATTTGAAATTGTTGCAAATTTTCAATATCTAAAGTCACTCTTTGTTCTTCTGCTTTTACAACATCTTTGCATTCTTTGATATAATTAAACTTAATGGGCCTACAATACATGGTGGAAGAGGGCCTAGGATTTTTTCAAATTTCTTTTTTATTATTGTCAATAAGTCTTAAAGGTTCCAAAGCTGTTAACATTAAAAAAGCATCTGTACTGTCCGTGTCGGTAAATTTTTGTTTATATAGGCTATGCCCGCTGCTACCATCAAACCCCCACTTACATGTTAGGGTTAAAGGGTTCGACATGCCTTTTAGGAAATCTTGCTCTGTTATTTGTAAAATACTAAAATATGTTGTTTTATTTAGTAAATCTTGCAAGTCAACTTCAGATGAAAGTTCATTAATCGAGATATTAGTGGGTAAAATAGTTTTTCGGTACTGTTTTAATTTATAGAGACTCGGAAATAATCCAGGATATAATAGATTTATTGTACTTCTTAGGATAATGTATCCCCAGTAGCACACCAATATTGGTAAAATATTATTTTTACATATTGGCCCAATGATGGAAACGTCAGATTGTATTTTAATGGTCCTATATTTGTATTAAATATTGATCCAATATTGACATACAATATTAACCCAATATAGGTGACATTTATTTTACCACTTTAATTTGTAAATATAGGACCAATATTTGTATTCAATACCGATCCAATATTTAAATGCAATATTTACCCAATATTTGTGCCATATATTTTACCATTTTAGTTTGCAAATATAGGACCTATATTTTTATTTAATAATGATCCAATATTTACCCAATATAGGTGATATATATTTTACCATTTCAGTTTGTAAATAAATTAAATTTTTTACGTTAAATTATAAATTTTGATATAAATATACATCAAACTTTATAATTTAACGTAAAAAATTTACTTTATTTACAAACTGAAATGGTAAAATATGTATATGTATATATACATGTGTATATATATATATATATATATATATATATAAATTTGGGAATAGAAAAAATAGATATTTATAATTCAATTTTAAATAACGAAAATATATTTTATTGGTCTATGTATTACATAAAACATTAAAACACATACATAAACCATGATGTTACAAACTATCATAAAACATATTATCTGTTTGTAAAATGATATGCCAATATAGGACCAAGATTGGATAAACATTGGCAAGATATATTAAATAACCATTTTATGCCAATATAGGGCCAACATCGGCTAAATAAATCCAATATTGGTCCCAGATAAAATATTGGGCATATATGCGCCCCATATAGGACCAATATTTTGTGCTACTGGGGATTCATTCTCTAAAAGGTACAGATCTAAATAAAGGGCTAACGCTTGTTGCAAAGACAAACATTTTTTATGACTTGTTAAAGGTGCTGTTTTGTTTGCGGAAATTTTTGCAGCAAAGTTAAGTTCATCTGGACTCCAGTTTTTAGGTAAGTTTTTTATTTTCCTCTTTTTGGTTTGAGTGGTACCGTCCTCAAATTTTTTTTTGTGGTCTACCTCGACTTGTTTTAGGAGTAGAATTTTTGTTTTTAGTTATAAAGAGTTTAATATTTTCTGGAAAAGTAAACCTTTGCTTGAGCCAAACTTCATTCTTTTTGAGGAAGGTCGGACGCATTCTAGCACACTGTTTACATTTATTTTTTACTGTGAGGCAAAAATATTTGGATGTTCTATTGATTTCTGCTTCGATAGTCTCTGGGCACTCATTTACATCTATATTTAACAAAAAATTTATTTTACTTGCAACTGCTTGGATCTTTTGTATTTTAGTTGTTACCCATGCATCAAATATATCAGCATTAGTACCGGTAACCAAATCTGCAAAAAAGTATATCATCAAGGTCTGCAAGATTCTGCAAAAAACTAATACATTAACAAGTAATAGAAGGATGGACCTTGTAATTAGTATAAAAAAACTACATATGGTTTTCAATGTAATTAGTAAAAATCTTCGTAAATAGTTAAGTTAAAATTTTTAATGTAAATTTGCACCAATTTCTATTAAAATGTGATGTAAAAGGCCTTATTTAAATATATGCTAAAAAATAGCCATTCATAAATAAGCACTTACCTTCAGAATCAACTTCCATCATAAAGTTTAACAAAACACTAATATTGGGTATAAATTAGAATTCATCAAACTACTAAACAATTTTCCTTAAATTTAATCTTATCCGTCTTTTCACAACCTTTAACTTTAATGCCTTGTATTTCAACGACAAATAACTTCGGCTAACTAAAATTGGTTATTGCCTATTTTTCATTTATAATTAATGACATGACAGTTATAAGAAATGATCCAAAGCCTACTTGTTTTTTTAATTTTTTACCACAGCTCGACGCACTGTGCGCTGGTCACACTTTCATGGCCGCTAATAGTTTTTATCACCAGGTCGAACTATCTTTACAAAAAAAGAAAAAGTCTACGATTTTGAGTCTGCAAATTCTGGAAAAGTTGTAGTGAAAGAGATGAAATTGGATGATTTCTTCATATGGCCTGACAACTCCTCAATGTATAAACTTACACATGCCGAACCAAGACCGTACATGAAAGATATAGTCGAGGTTACCGCTGAAAGAGGAAAATATATATTGACCTATAAAACAGGTTTTGACACAGACAATACATGCATATCTCTTGATTTCCTTAGCAAAAACGCAAGCCGGCAACTCCACCCTCCACCTGATAAAGCAAATCCTAGAGGAATTACAAGAGAAAGGAAAAAGCCTATTGAGAAAAATTTGTTTCCAATTATTCCAACAAGTAGGAGACTATTTTGGGAAAGTCTTCCAGTAAATGACAATGCAGCAGATCTTAGAGTTCATTATAATAATTTATAAAAATTCCAATAAAAATTGTTTCAAGAATATAATTCTTTCAATAATAATCTGTTTTACTTAGCCATAAGTAATAATCACAAATATTTCTTTGTAGCATCTCCAAATTAATTTTTATTAGTCCACACTTAAAATCAGTAAATCCTAATACATGGACATACTGCAACTTATAGTTCGATATTCCTGCCTAATATAAATAAAACATTAAACTAAAAAGCCGTAACAGCCATTTTGTACTTAATTTACAAATATTGACATTGTTATTGTGATATAACTTTAAAACACTATGAACAAATTTCAAAGATTTTCAAATATTTTTGTTGAGTTTTTTGTGGTGGCCCAGCTAAATAAACTAAAACAGACATTTTCTCGAAACTGATAAGGGTGGAGATACTGCTCTTTAATTTAGGAGGGCAGCAGGGGGGTGGGGTCATCTGCCTTTGCAGGTGTGCTGTTGAGAGATGTGGTTTTGGGATGCCTTCTATAGATAAGTAGGCGATGAACTGCAGATAAGCTTGTCTCGACTTGTCAATATTAGGATGTGACGTCAAGCGATAAACATTCTTTATCAACTACATTATTTTGTTGTTTTTTGGATATTAATAATAGGAGATATTTTTTTCCTAGATAATCAGTCTTTACTTATAATTTATATTGAGCGGTTATGGATTTATTGATTACATTGCTATTTTTACCCTCTAATATTTTAGCAGAAACTGCTAATTTAATCAATAAAGAGGTTGTAATAAAATATCTTCAAGATTTTGGTTATCTCAAAAGTTTAAATAATTCAGTTGTAAATTTAGAGGAAGGTTTAGTACAATTTCAGGAATATTATAATTTAAATTTAACTGGGAAAATAACCAAAGAACTTGTACAGTTTATAAAAAATACCTCGATGTTCTCTATCAGACTTTTAAATTAAAAAGCAGATGGGATAAAAACATAATTCATTGGTATATTCAACCTTATAATGAACATACAAAAAAAAATTGCGGCTTACGCTTTCGATGACTGGCAAAAAGTTGCAAACTTAAAGTTTATTTATTCGGTAAAAAATTCTGATATAATAATATCATTTGAATCCTTTAAACATAAATATTTAACTCGATGTAAAAGAGGTATGTGTACATTTAAATTTGATGGATCTGGCAATGTACTAGGTCATGCAACTTTTCCAAATCATAATTACTGTGGGGAAATTCATCTTGATAAAAGCGAAAATTGGTATTTTGGATTAGACATACCTAAAGATGATAAAAAAGTAGGTTTATTTGCTGTTATTCTTCACGAAATTGGACATAGTTTAGGGTTGGGACATTCTAACAATCATAATTTTGTTATGTATGCATACTATTCATCAAATTCCATGCCTTTAAGCAAAGATGATATAATGGGTATACAATATTTATATGGAAAACCCTCGACAACAACAACAGAACCAGTAACCTACATCAAATTTAATGGATTTATGTCAAATTGAATATCCACAACAAATGCTAGTAACCAATAATAATCATTTATATATTTTTCACAACGGCTTAGTGTGGATTCTAAAAATAGGAGAAGCCTCCGGTATAAATCTTAAAAGACCTAGGAAAATTAGTGAATATTTGGGTGCCTACAGCGATTTTTCGCATATATATCAAAAACCTAATGGTCATATGAAATTAATAAATAATTCATCATTTAACACATATTATTTTCCCAGTTTTGCATATGAAGCATTTAATAAATCAATAAGCAATTTCGATATCCCAAAAAATAATAAAATAAATGCTATTTTTAACTTAAACATGGGTAGAACATTTATTTTGTATGATTGGTATGTTAACGAGTTTCATGAATGCAGTTTAAAAACCATTTATTAGTTTTTGGGAATTCCTTTAGATTTCGCTATATTAATGGAAATATTTATTTTTTTAGAAAGGATTTATTTTATGAATTTAATGAATTTTCTGGTAAATTAATAAGAGCAGGAACTTTCGATTGGAGTTTATTTGACATAAATTGCTCAAATGGAATCATTTTAAATCAGCTAAAAATATATTAAGTACCCTTTCTAAACATTTTAGCAATTAAATAAAAAATAAAATAATTAATAATTTAACGTTTAATTATTATAAAAAAGTTTATAAATACTTTATCCTATTTTAAAATTTTCTAGTTCAATGTTGACTTTTAAGCATAACGGTGCTTATTAAATTCTACCATTAATAACCTACCATTTGAGCTTCATTTACCCTCTTACTAGTGGTGTGGACCGGGAACTAAAGTAGAGAAAAGATTTGAAAGGGGTGATTTAGGTATAAATCCATTGAACGCTGTAAAGAGCACGACATTGCTTATTCGAAAAATAAAAGTTTGGGGGACAGACACAAAGCAGATTGGGTTTTGGAAAATAAAGCTTGAGAAAGGGTGAAATGATAAGACTCAAAATTTGGTGAGCAAGCAGCTGCTTGGTTAGTAACAACCGGAATGAAGGTTATTGGTATACAAAAAACGTTGTCAACCAATCTCATTTAAACGGGGAGTAGTTGATAAAGTTAAAAAATATGTTCGAGATTTGGATGTATCAAACAAACATTCGTTAAAAAAATCTGCTGTACAAGCACTTAGAGTAGCTCGAGCAGTCATAAAGAAAGCAGGAGGTCGTAAAAATATTAGAGTACCCAGAATAATTCCATTTGAATCCAAACAGGGAGGATATCTACCTCTTTTACCGATAATGGGGGCCCTAGGAGCCATAGGCTCACTTACTGGGGGTGCTAGCGCTGTTGCAAAACGATAATAGGCGCAAAAATTGCAAAAAAAATTGAAGAAAAAACCTCAAGAGAGGATACGGACTGTTTTTAAAAAACATCAAAAAAACTACCAATAAGGCTACCCAATAGAGCTCTATATGATTCAGAATTGGTCAAATATGCACAAAAGCTTAAAACAAACAAAAAATTTGGGTATGCATTGAGTGGCTTATATTAAAAGAAACAACTATGTTATTTATTTTGATAGTTTTGGTGGTCTTAAACCACCCATTAAACTTGTAAATTATTTAGGGAAAAATGTTAAAATTAATTATAATAATGAATGTTTTCAAAAATACAATCAATTTAATTGTGGACATTTATGCTACCAGTTTCTTTATAAAAAGAAATAAAATAAAAGGAAATAGTTTATCATTAGTTGTGGTTTTGCAGATAATCAGGCCAATTCACTAACATGAGTCATTAACGTTAGCCACTAGATTTAGTGGTTATCGTTATATTTAAACGGCCTGATTGGTAGGATTGGCCGATAACTACTGATTCTAGTGGCTAACGTTAACGACTTATGTTAGTGAATTGGCCTGAATGTCGCAAATATTTACATTAAAAAATAACAATGACGTTTTATCTATTGATTTTGCAAATCCGATACAACTTAATTCAGAGTTTGACTATGGTATAGCATTGATTGGCTTTTATTTCTACAATAGCATCCCAAACATCGAGCTAGGAAAAACAAATTTTTTATCGCGATATAACGTGATAATAATACCAACTGGCACCTACGAAATATTAGATATAGAAACCTATTTAAGACAGAAAATCTTCTTCCAAAAGTGAAAAAAGAAGATTATAATAAATTTTTATCTTTAAAATCAAACAATAATAGATTAAATTGCGAAATTCAAAGCAAAAAATACGAGGTGGTCTTTAGTAGTGCCAGAATTTTAGGGTTTTCAAAGCGTACCTTGACAACAGGCAAAAAACACAAATCAGATCAACCTGTTAATATTATAAAGGGGCGAACCGCTTTTTATAATCATCTACCAACACACACTATCTACGTTGACCCTGGTTATACAATCAACGAAATTCCCAAGAATCTTATTTATTTACCAGTAATAAATAAACAAGAAATATCCAATATTACTTTAACAATTTTTAATCAGGATTTCAAGCCATTTAATTTTCGCGGAGAAGAAATTATCATTCGTTTGGAGTTAAAAAGATTATCATAATGGGTTTGGTATTTAACAATTATTGTAATAAAAATACTGGTACAAACAATCTAAATTCAGTTAACAGCAAGCGTTTGCCAGGTTTAAACACTTTAACCCGCTCAAATCGTTTTTTTTACAATCGCTGGAATATAATGTCCTTAAACGAAACTTTCGATATTTATCAAAAAGCGCAGTTTGATGAAACAATTCAAAAAATCGAAACTCGAACGTATTATCCATATGTCAAGTCTTAATATAGTGATATAATAATGATAGAAATTTCAATAAATCAAAGAGATTCCACTTATGCATGATGCTGCAATAATAATTGAAGGTAAACTGACAAAAACGGCTGGCGATGGTGATGTATCGCTTGCAAATAATGTTGGAGTATTTATGTTTGATTAAATTTCTTATGAATTAAATGGAAAAGAAATTGATAATGTATGCGATACAGGCATTGTCAGCACAATAAAGGAATATCTAACTTATAGCAGCGATGATTCAAACCATTTAGATATTGCTGGGTGGAATTTTCCCTCCTCTCCCCTATTGAATAATTCTTTTAATACGCGCATACCATTACACCATTTATTTGGAATATTTAATGATAATAAGTTGGCACAATTTGGTAAACAGACTTTGCGTTTTGTAAGAGCCCGAATACATTATAAAATGGTAACCCCGTAGGCACTACAAAAGCAGAATTGAAAATTGAAAATGTATCATTAAGAGTACAAGTTATTATGCCTAATGACACATTAAAGCTTAATTTGCTGAAGTCGATACAATTAGACAAACCTATAGTAATACCATTTCGAAAATGAGAATCAAACGAACTTTCGCAGATAACCAAAGATGCTATTAAGGAAATATGGTCTGTTAAAACGTGTACTGCGCTAAAAGGCCCCGGCTACATTATTCTAGCCTTTCAAACCGATAGAAGGAGTGATAATACCAAAGATCCATCATATTTCGATAACATTGGCGTATCAGATATACGGGTTATTTTAAATGGAGAATATTATCCCATAGAGCGCATGAACCTTGATTTTGAAAAAAATAATTATGCTGAAGCCCATTACAATTTTACTCAATTTTATCCAAGTTTTAAAAATGATTTTGCGAGTTCGAAACACCCTTTACTTAATTATTTAAAATTTAAAAACCACACTCTTTTTGTTATTTATTGTTCTCAAAGAAATTAGTCGCTAAAATCTAGTACAGTCGATATTAAAGTTGATATAGAAGCAAGAGAAGGTTTTCCTGATAAAACTAAGGCATATTGCATTATTATACATGATGTTATTATGGAGCATCTACCACTCAGTGAGATAGTGCGCACTTTATCATAATTGTTCATATATCTATGTCTTGGATCAACATACTTTTTTTTAGTATTAATTTAGTTTTACAACATGAAAGTTGCGTGCATAAGTATTCAGGGCTTTAATTTATTCTGCGAGAATGCTTGGCTTTTACATCCGAAAGAAATAACAATCACCAATGGAGTGCAAACAAATCATTATCTTTTAAAACCAACGCTGGAATATAGAAAATTATCGATTTTGAATAAGAAACAATATGATTCTGTTTATGAAAATGGAAACCAAACCTATAAATATTTAAAAACACTTTGCGAGCTGTCATTACCAAATTTAAAAATTATAAACATTGAAGAATGGAACTAGTGGGATTATCCAGTGTTTAAAAACCAAAAACCGATGTTTATGAATCATTTTAAATAAGGTCAGTGTAGCACTACAAACGCTATTATTTTACACAAGTGGCTTCAAGGCTTTCAACCGTAGAATGGAATCTTTATCGCAAAGAAAACTAAAATTTTTTAAGGACTTGCAAGCATTAAAGGAAAAAATAAAATTATATGAAGATACAAATAATCTAAATAAGGCTTTTGCTGCTTTAACCATAGATCCATGGCGGAATGTTTTTGAGGACCACCGTAGGTTTGCTTCGACGTATGCTAGAACCATCAAAAAAATTGTTCCTAAATATAATGTATTATGTTAAGTATAGTATTATATTTAAAAAAATAATTATTGTTTTATGTTACAAGCCTTGTGTAATTGGCTGAAAGGTCTAGTTTAGCGGGGAATGAACTGTAGATAAGCATGTCTTGACTTTCAATATTAGGATTTATGACGTCAAGCGATAAAATATTCTTCATCAATTAAAATATTATTATTTATTTTGTATAATCACTTGACGCATAAGAAGTTCTGTCTCACGTAAAACATCGTTAATCTAAATGCTAATTTTAACGAAAAATTTGTTATTAATTATTCAGCAGCTATGGTTGTATGCAGCGAAAGGGAAATTAGGAGGGCCATCTAGGGTTGCCAACCGTCCTATATTCAATAGGACAACCTTATATTTCACGCTTGTGTCCTATATTGTTCTATATGTCCTATATTGTCCTATATTTCATCAATTTGTCCTATATGTCCTATATCTCAAAAACTAGATTTGTAGAATTTAGGTAGGTATACGTTTTTGAATACGCTTAGGAAAATTAAATAAAAATAAAAAAATCCGATAGCTCTGAAAATAGAGTATACAAAAGCATTTTAAAACCATTAACATGTAGTGGTCAATTAATTTGGGCCACAAAATTCTCTAATTAAAACGTTACGTTAAAGCATTTTGAGGGTCAAATTCGTTGACCACGATATTTGAATGTTTTAAAATGATTTTTTGTTCTCAACTCTATTTCGCCAACTTTGTCGCTTGATTTCCACAGCGACGATATTATACGGGTGTCCGGAAAAAGCCCCACCTACGCCATACGACACTCTAGGGTGTTTATTTTAAGTATAAAAAACTACTTTTTTCCGACGAGTAGTTTTCGATTTATTAGGCATTTAAGTTTAAAAAACTCGACAACGCTGTTTTCCTAAGCCCATTTATGAGACATATAAAGGTGGTTATGGAAACAAAATTAATGCATTTACAGAGAGCTGAAATAATTTTTGAAGCAAACATCAGAAAATACATTTTTCAATCGTCAATTATCGACGATTGAAAAGTGTATTTTCTGATGTTTGCTTCAAAAAATGTATCCTAACTTTGTTTTGATTTATTATAAATAAGCCTTGGTTATAATATTTTGGTTGGTTAAAATATAGTTTTCGCAAGGTTTTTTTTTTGTTTTTATAGAATTATATTAAAAATTAAGCACATATTTTAATATAATTCTAGAATACGATTTGGAGTTAAAATTTCATCGATTTAGTCGCCGCGGCTAATGTTTTCCGTTCCGACAAACCGATTTTTGACATTTGGAATTAATTCGCCGCGGCGACTATATTTATAAATAAACCTATTATTTATAACTAAAAAGTTAAAGAATATACCCCTTATTATAAATAATTTTTAACTTTTTCTTTTTGACACACGTTAACAAAATTGTTTTTTACCCTTTTATATAAATAAACAATCTTAAAATATTTATAATTTTTAAACCTTCATAACTAAAAAACGAAAAAAAAATTAAATTTATTTTATACTTAAAGTAACCCTCCTACAGCGTGATATGGCGTAGATCCGCCCTGTATATTTTTATGCCTTATAAATTATTTTATTTATTTGTTTTATTTTATTATAAAGTTATAAAGTTATAAAGTGCTCTTTTAGTTCCACCCTTACATCCAAACTAAGATGTCCCATAAGCCAACTGAATGGCTTGTGCGGGTTAGGGGTAGGAACGGACCGACGGCTTAAAGTCCCCTCCGAAGGACTATACACAATGGACAAACACAAATAAACAACCATACCCAAGTGGGATTCGAACCCACGACCTCTCGGCTCGTACCCAGGAGCTCTGACCACTACACCACCGAGGCCGGTTTATTATATATTATGTTATTATATATGTTTATATTATTATTTTATGTTTTTGACTAAATAGTCTATTGTTTTTTTATAAAGAAATGAAATATGCTGTATTTTTAATTTATTAAATATATAAATATTTGTGTACCTTACTTGTTACTTGGAATCAAAATAAAAATATAATTGAAAAATATTAGAAAAAAATTGAAAAAATAAACGCTTAGGTTAAGTACTCTTTTAAGAACATTCTAAATTTTAATCTATGGGCTGTTTGCTGCCTAACCTAAATCGGACCAAGACAGCCGACGCGTCGCGACGTCCTATATTTTTATTTACAATAGTTGGTAACCCTAGGGCCATCCGAAATATTAATAAATTAAAAAAAAATATGACAGAGTCAAAATTTCAGCATGAATATCCAACTCGACAAGAATTATATAAAGACTTTATGAAAAGGGAAACAATAGCAAAATGGACTAAACAAAAAAAATATTTGGAAAAACGCCTTAATGTTAATGTTGTAAAAAATAAATTTGCTAAACATTTTAAAACGTGTGTCTCGGAAACAACTTGCGGTCCTGTACACGTTTGTATCATTTTATGTAGGAGAAGCTAACGGGATGTTAAATTATTTCCCTAAAGTATCTTGTTGCTGTCAAATTAATTAAAAGTGTGTATTATAAATAAAAAAAAGTTATATAAGATTTTTTATATATTTCATAACAAAACTACTTGAGCTCAGTCTCTAAGATGCGTTGTATTCAACAACCTGAAACACTACCCATAACCAATCTATTTGAATCCCGTTGTGATAATGGTAAACATGGTAACTTACTATTAAATTCTTTTGGAGCAATTTTTTGTAGTCCTAGCGGATGTGGTAAAACAAATGCTTTATTAACTTTACTGTTTAATCCGAATGGAGCTAAATTTGAATATATCTACGTTTATTCAAAATCACTTTTTAAACCTAAATATCAATTATTACAAACTGTTTTAAGCAGAGTAAAAGGTGTGGGGTGTTTTCCATATAAAGGCAATGATGAAATAATTGATATTGATGAAGCCCAAAATAATTCTATTTTAATATTTGATGATGTGGCTTGCGATAAACAGAACAAAATTCGTGAATATTTTAGTATGTGTAGACACAAATCCATAGAGCATACTTATGTCAAACATATTCAAAAATACCAAAACAATTATCGCCGACGGTGGTCTAGTGGTCTAGTGCATGCTGACTACAAGCCGGAGGTCGTGGGTTCGAATCCCACCAGGGGTATGGCTGTTTATTTGTGTTTGTCCTATTGTGTATTAGTCCTTCGGAGGGGACTTTAAGCCCGCGGTCCGTTCCTACCCCTAACCCGCACAAGCCATTCAGTTGGCTTATGGGACTTCTTAAGAAGTAAGGGTGGAACTAAAAGAAAAAAAAAAATTAATACGTGATAATTGTAATATTATTGTACTATTTAGACAGGATGATATAAATTTAAAACATGTATTTGATGAACATGTCTTACCTGTCTTATGATCAGTTCAAGAAAACATGCTCACAATGTTGGAATGATGAATATGGTTGTTTGGTAATCATTAAAGATTTTTGTTTAAACAATGGAAGATATCGAAAGTGTTTTTGATAAATATATAACTATATAACAACTACATTTAACGTCATTAGTAATCATGGCAGTATCAACCACTAATGTAACAAAAAAAATTAATGAGCTTTGTAGAAATATCAGAAAAAAATATTTGTCTCTTAAATTAGGAAAATCTGAAAAAGATGAGGAGTTAAATAATTTATTTAAGCTTATAACTAGCTTAATGAAACAATTTATAAAACACAATTCCATTAAATTAGAAAATGATGACATTTTAATTAAAAAAAGGAAAAGTTGAAACTGATAAATATAAATATAATCATGATGATTATCATAATGATCATGATGATTATATTAATGATCACGATGATTATATTAATGATCATGATGATTATATTGATGATCAACATGATGATCATGATGATTATATTGATGATCAACATGATGATCATGAAGATGATGATAAAAGAAATTCTTCATTGCAAGTACGTGATACATATTTAGATGATTATTATGGATTATCCCAACAATATTTAGGACTTTTGAATGATGAGCAAATCAGATAAATATCGTTACATAATAAAAGCATTGATGCAAAATTCTGTCAGTGGAACCGGCTATCGCAAACGTAATTCATTTAACACTTTAACATACAATAACAGTTCTATTAAATATATTTACTGGGATGATGTAAACGAGTTGGTTGAATATTAAAGTTGTTAGTAGCCTCCAAAAATGCTGGCAATACATCAAATGATAATGAAATTCGCGATATCGCGATATTAAACGAACTAAAAGAAGCTGGTGTTATATATTAACCCATATTTATAATTAAAGTGCTTATTTTAAAATTACCTCTTAAAAAGTTTGGTTAATCCTTACAAGGACATTTTAATACGAATTCAATATTATCAAAATTACAAAATAGCAATAATGATCTTAAATATACCATCGATGGAAATATTGATGTTAAATCACGAACTTAAAATGAATATGCTACTAATATACAATATTTTGAAGAAAAACTTATAACATTTTCACAAGACACATTAAAATCGTTTAAGAAATTTAAACAATATACATTAAAAGCGATTCAAAAATTTGAACATGATATTCTAGATTTTAAGAATGATTATAAACAATGTATAAAGGATTTAAAAAAACAGCTAGACGACATTACAACAGCGAACGCGAAACTGTGTGTTGATATAGGTGAACAATTTGCATATTTAGAAAAAGATTTAAATTATAAATTTAACACCACATTCAGTGATATTGTACTGAACAACAACAAAGTTGAAATTCTGAGAAAAAAATTTGATGATTTAGAGAAAAAGTTTGAGAAAAGATTTAAAGATGATGGAAAACTCTTTTAATGTTAGTAATCACACTGTAATACCATGAAACATATAAAGAAAAAAATTAAACTTGTTAATGAACTGCATAAGCCGATAAGAAAAAACTTTAAAAGCAGGCGGACAATTATTAAACATATAGATGATTTGTGGCAGGCTGACTTGGGTCAAATGGACCTTTATGCAGCAAATAATGGTCAATTTAAATATATACTAGTTGTTATTGACTATTTTTCTAAATATTTGTGGGCCAAACCATTAAAAAATAAATCTGAAGTGGAAGTTACCAAAGCTTTTGAATTAATATTGAAAGAAAAATGTCCACGATTTAAAAAACTTATGAATATAAAAAACTTATAAATATAAAATAAATCACTATAACACATTTAGTTGTAAAAAGGCTGCAATCGCTGAACGCGTTATAAGGACTTTAAAAGAACGTTTATTCAAATATTTTAGTTTAAATGGCTCATATAAATGGATTAATGTATTACCACAAATTGTTTCAAATTATAATAATACAAAACATAGTACAATTAATATGAAGCCGATTGATGTTTGTAAAGAAAATGATATTTTAAAGTCCACATTTACTCACATAAAGTTGGCAACCATCCCTACAAAATTTCGATAGGTGACATATTAAGAATATGTAAATACAAACATGTTTTTGATAAAGGATATAGGTACACCTAATTGGACTACAGGATTGTTTAAAATTGTTAAAGTAAAAATAACAAACTCGAGTGGATCCACCACATACATTTTAAAAGATTTAAACAGTAGGCCCATTAGTGGAGCATTTTATGAAGCTTTGCCAGATATTTATTTGGTTGAAAAAAGTTTTTTTAATTCGCATTATAGCTGGATTAATAAAACAAAAACCTTTTAAAACACTTAAGTTTCCCCCTCCCTCAGTTTTTACCATAATACTAATATTTTTAAAAAATCATTAGTTCTTAGAGAAGTGGAGCAGCACGGATATAAAAATTAGTAGTAGAGGTAGTTTTAGTGATAGCGATTTGGATTTGGAATTTGATGCCTACCTCGATGAAACGCTTAATAGATATGAAGAGAACATTCAAGGTGAAACAAAATATATTTGCGCAACAGCTTATGATTTTTAAGATTTCTTTCTGGAATGTGGATGTAGCGCTAGAGATTTTATACCTGCATTAAAAATGGTTGACAAGTTTTGTTCCCACAAGTTCTTTAACATATGCTTTTGCTTTTGGAAACAGATGGTTATGGTGATGAAATCAAACTTGAAAGAAATATTAAAATAAGTTTATGCGATGTTGGTAATAATAAGATTTTTCAAGTATCAAATAATTATTTCCTTTTTCAATTTGTACATTATGATATATTTGAAATTTTAAGGATAAATAATATGATATTAAAAATATTCAAATATTAAATAATTTAGGCTTTAATGTATTTTATTGTAATGTTTTAAAAAGCTTTATTGAAGTGTTAAAAACAAAATTTAATTCTTCTCAGCATGTAGCTAAAATTCTGCTGAAAAAAGTGTGTCGCTATTTTCAATAGTTGCCGAGTAATTAGCCAAAAACTGAGCAGGTCAATTCACAAATTTTGTAAAACTTTATAGAGCCATAAAATAAAAATGCGAGCTAATATCGCAAAACAGAGCTAGGTTTTTCTTATCTTAATGTATACTTTCGAATGTGCTATGCAAAATCGCGTCCATTTTTCAAAGCCCCCAAATTGTTGCACTGTGTTATTCTTGTCATTTTTTTCGTCGAATATGAAAACATTTTTCAAACAGCAAAACACATTTAAAAAAATAAAATGACGGATGTAAGGTTGCATACCACGCTAGACGGATAGGGCAGCTCTTTTGCTGCTAGAAGAATATGGGCACAAGAACATGCAAATTGAGGAATAGCAGAACGGAACAGTAGGTATGTAAGAAAATATGGAAGCAAGATTAGCATTTGGAGGTGGTGGAATAACTGTATGGGGCGGTGTTATGCAGAATGGTAAGATCTTAAGACTGAGTTGGTCGTTTTGCTAGGAGAAAGTATGAATGCGAATAGATAAAGATGAGATTATTATTCCTTTCGATCAAAACTTTAGAATGACTTTATACTGATATAAGATAATGCTTGTCCGCACAGGGCCAGAGTGGTTCAAGAAGTTTTGAGGGAGAATAACATCGAACGAATGGAGTGACCTGCTAGATCTCCCGATAAAAATGTAATAGAGCCTGTATGGAGTAAAATGAAACTTAGTATGAATGCAGAGGAGTATATGTTAAATAATTTGGACGATTTAGCAAATGCAGTGAAATTTGAATGAGAGGCTATTTCTCAAGGATTTACTGCAGACTTGGTCAATGGTATGCCAAGTAGGGTAGCGGATGTTTTACGTGTCGGCGGTGGGCCAACAAAATATTAAAAATGTTGATTCACGTAAATTAATTTTTTTCTTTATTAATGCACTTATTGCCGTTAGTTTATGAGGTTAAAACCTATCTGTTCTGCATTTATAATAATGCATTTGGGTAAAGATTATCAAATTTGTTGATTTATTTATTTTATTTGTTGTTTTAATTTTGTTTATTGTAAATTAAGAGCAATAGAATTTTCTAAAACTTGTTTCTAAAAGCTTGTTTTAGTGTATTCCTAACGTCTGTTTAATTCCACTCTGAATTTGTTTAGTAATATTTATATGTTATTTTGTAATTTTACTCATATTTTGTAATGGTTTAAGCGTAAATATAGATATTATTAAATATATGTCCAAATCCGTACACCCTTGGACCATAATTAATTACAGTAGATATTATTATTTAGATTATTATCCAAGTAAGTCCTAAACTTTTGAATTAAGTTAACATGGTTTTTAACTGCCGTTATTTGGTACCCGCCTGTGTCGTTATCTGCTACAAAACAACTTTCATTATTAATTAATATTCTGCAAGCATCTCTTATCACCGCTTTTGTTTAATTTCGTTCAGGATCTCATGCAAGCATCGACAGACGCTTATATTGGAAAGGAATAGTTCAAAAGCGATGAGAAGAGAATTTGCCTGCACAATGGTGCCATCTATCGTTTTTCAACGCGGTCTTCTATATGTCATGACATTATCTGTACGGGACATATAGCGTGCTTTACGCCATCTATGACCTGAAAGATGTATTGCCCTCCCGGCTAGGTAATTTATTATAGTTATTGTATTAAAAGTATTAAAACTTTGCGACAAACTCGCTAGATATATATATTAATTAATATTCTGCAAGCATTTCTCTTATCACCGTTTTTGTTTAATTTCGTTCAGGATCTCATGCCAGCATCGACAGACGCGTTTCGTTCTGTGGAACTCATCAGTGCCGAGTTGCTATAGGCTTGAGACCCAAACGAAAACTTTAATTCCCTTGCTTATATTGGAAAGGAATAGTTCAAAAGCGGTGAGAAGAAAATTTGCCTGCACAATGGTGCCATCTATCGTTTTTCAACGCGGTCTTCTATATGTCATGACATTATCTGTACGGGACATATAGCGTGCTTTACGCCATCTATGACCTGAAAGATGTATTGCCCTCCCGGCTAGGTAATTTATTATAGTTATTGTATTAAAAGTATTAAAACTTTGCGACAAACTCGCTAGATATACGGGTTGGGCAAAAGTATGGAATAATGGAAATAATTTTTTTCTGCTCAGGTCCTGCAAAAAACGCTAAGACATGTCAAATTTAGTTTTTTCCAAGGACTCTTTTAACATTTTTTTTTATTTTTTTACCCCTCCCCCTTTTACAGAATGACGTGACTGTCAATTTTTTTAAATGGAACCCCCAATTATTTTTTCAGAAATGGAGAGACCATCAATTTCTGATTTTAAAAATATGCATATTCAGTATGTTTGGACTTATAAATACTTTTTAAAATAATAATATTTTTTATCGACAAGAATCGGTGTTTTTTTAACAAGTTGATAGAAATGTGTAGTATTTTTAATTACCGGAGAGTGCCTATATGCATTAAAGTACTGAAATTTTTTTTATTCTAACTGAGGCAATCACATTGTGAATTTTTAAAACCAAACTTTATTTTGCTACATAACCAATATTTTTATTTATAGAAACAACATCCATTAGGAAAATAATTTAAACGGTAAATGTTTATCCCCTTAAATGCTCAAAATGTCTACCATTATTTTGACTACATAATTGCAATCTCTCTATAAAAGACCGCCTCACATTTCCAAATACTTCATTTCCTACTTCTCTCATTGCTGCCGTGATTCTAGCTCTCAGATCGTCTAAGTTATTTGGCCGTTCCTTGTACACTTTGTCTTTAATATGACCCCAAAGAAAAAAATCACAGGGGGTTAAGTCAGGTGACCTTGGTGGCCACTCTATCTGTCCTCCACGTCCAATCCACCTTTCCGAAAATACTTCGTCCAAATATTCTCTCACTACTCGTCCAAAATGAGGGGGTGCCCCATCCTGTTGAAACCATAAAGTGTTGTCATTTGGATACAGGGCTTCTATTGCAGGGACAACGTTATCAGTTAATAGAGCCAAATATCTCCCCATCGTTAAATTGCCTTCTATGAAGAAAGGTCCGATAATTTCGTTTCCAATTATGCCTGCCCAGACATTAACTTTTTGAGGTCGTTGGGTGCGAAATTCGATCATCCAGTGAGGGTTTTGCTGGGACCAATATCGACAGTTATGTCTATTGACAGCTCCGTTTAGCATAAAGGTAGCCTCATCAGAAAACAAAATTTTATTTAAAAAGTTTTGATTTTCCTGCCACATGCGCTGCATAACTTCGCAAAATTGTAGCCTCCTATTAAAGTCATTTTCAGTCAATTCTTGTGACAAGTGTACTTTGTAAGGGTGAAATTTTTCTTTTTTTTAAATTCTACCAACTGACCTTCTTGAAATATTATGGTTTCGTGCAAGGTCGCTGGTGGATGTTCTTGGAGCATTTTCTATTTCTAACAAAACATTCAATGCCAAATTTTCGTTGGTGGCTGTTTTGGGTCGGCCTGATTTTTTTGCGTTTTGCACACTTCCGTTTTGTCTGTATTTCTTAATTACTTTGGATATACAAGATTGCGAAATCGGGGCATGGTTGGGATAGGCTTCATTAAATAAGCGGCATACTTCTTGCTGCGTTCTCTTCCGGTCTCCAAATCCAACCATAGTTAGGATATCAGTCCTTTCTTTTTCAGTCAATTGCACCATTTTTCCTTTGACTTTTAAGTAAATCTGAATTTTAAAAAACTTTTTTCTAAAGAACTGAAGCACTGCTTCTTTCAAAATAGCGAAAAATTGACAGTTGTCATGTATTTCAACTTGGTTACCAGCCTGTTTTGTTTTTGTCAAAGACAACTGCGATTTTTTGTGTAAAATTAAAATAAATTTACTTGTCCTATTTTTTCAACTTAAAAAGTTATTATTTTAGAAACTATAAGTCCAATCAGACTTAATATGCATATTTTTGAAACCAGAATTTAATGGTCTATCCATTTCTGTAAAAAAAATTGGGGGTTGCCATTTAAATAAACTGACAGTTACGCCATTCTGTAAAAAAGGAAAAAGGTATAAATATGAAAAAAATGTCAAAAAAATCCTTGGAAAAAACTAAATTTGACGTGTCCAAGCGTTTTTTGCAGGACCTGACCAGGAAAAAATTATTTCCATTATTCCATACTTTTGCCCAACCCTGTATATATTAATTAATATTCTGCAAGCATTTCTCTTATCACCGCTTTTGTTTAATTTCGTTCAGGATCTCATGCCAGCATCGACAGACGCGTTTCGTTCTGTGGAACTCATCAGTGCCGAGTTGCTATAGACTTGAGACCCAAACGAAAACTTTAATTCCCTTCCTTATATTGGAAAGGAATAGTTCATCTTTCAGGTCTTTTAGGTCAATTTGGGAAAAATTAATCTCTTTGTACGAGCAAACGTCTGGACAACGGTTTGGTAGGCTGATGGAATATTTTTTCACGTATGAAAAAGATGCGTCGGAAAACATAACGACGCATGTGGCTAGGCTTCAGCGAAATTTTAGCGAACTCAACGATGAGTTGAAACGATTGGCAAAAGCAGAGTTGCCAAGACTGCTTCTAATATGTAGAATAATGTCTACACTCCCTCCTGATTATTTTGAGTTCAAGAGTATGTGGGAATTGGTTCCTATAGATGAGAGAACTGTCAATAAGCTGACAAAGAGGCTTAGGTTGATCGAAATGCGGCTGCCAGAGAGACGAAATGAATCGGAAGCGTTGGTCGAGAAGTCTGAAAGAGGCAGAATAAAGCCATGGCTAAAGCCAGATAAGGGTAAGTCCAAATCAAAATGTTTTAAGTGCGGCAAAATCGGCCATTTTGCACGCGCTTGCGTGTTGAACGCGTCGGACGCGCCAAATTCACACGGTAACGTCAGATCGGGTTCGGGAAGTGCCGGAAATGCGTTCATATGTGTTGGCGACGGCGAAATGGCGGAATCGCAACGGTGGATTGCTGACTCGGGTGCGTCAGCGCATATGACAGGCCGACGCGAATACTTCAAAACATGTGAACCGTTCTCAAAACCAAAATCGGTGCGTGTTGGAAACAGTGACTTAATTTTCGCCCGAGGAAGCGGCGACATCATAGTTGAAATGAAACTAGCTGGTGTTTGGGTGAAAAATTACCTGGCGGATGTGTGGTTTGTTCCTGACGTGGGCAGAAATCTATTTTCTGTTAGCAAAATTTTTAGTCGCGGTTACGGTTTTCGCGTAAAGAAGTCAGTGTACGTTCGAGAAAGGTGGAGAAATTTTCCTAACGGGACACGAAAATGAAAAGGGACTGTACGAACTAAATATGCGCGTGTATTTGGAAACCGAAGAAGGACAAATCTTGGTGGCTTCGACAAACTGTAAAAGTGAGATTCTTCAGTTGTGGCACGAAAGGCTCGGCCATCAGAATAAGCGGCATGTTTCGGCATATTTGAAGGAACAAGGAATCATTGTGAACGCGACCTATGACTTCTGTGACGCGTGTGTGCTCGGAAAGCAGTGTCGGGTACCGTTTCGTTCTCGCAAAAGTAAAGCCACCACACCTGGTGAGGTGGTCCATGCAGACGTGTGAGGTCCAATGCAGCAGACTTCAATCGGCGGTTCGCGCTATTATGTGTGCTTCAGGGACGATTTTTCAAAGTTCAGATGAGTGTTTTTTCTAAAGCAGAAAAGCGAAGTAGCCGAGTGCCTGAAAATTTTCCTGAACGAGGCAAGGGCTGTCGGACACACAGTTAAGGAGTTCTTCTGCGACGGCGGCAAGGAGTTCTTAAATTCAGACGTGAAGACAATCCTGAATGCAGGCGGCGTGAGGATGAGAGTGACCATGCCGTATTCACCAGAGCAAAATCGGACTGCTGAAAGGGAAAACCGAACGTTGGTGGAAAGCGCTCGGACGATGCTGCAGGCAAAACAACTTCCAACTTCCTTGTGGGCGGAGTCAGTAAATACGGCAGCTTACTTGCTGAATAGGACGGGCCCAACACCCTCCGACAAGACGCTGTATTATTTGTGGTTTGGTAAGAAAGCAGTAACTCCTTTTCATTTTAAGGTTTTTTGCACGCCATGTTTCGTCCATGTTCCAAAACAGCGCAGGCGAAAATGGGACAGCAAAAGCGTACAAGGATGCTTTGTAGGCTTCTGCGGAGAAAAGGATGGTTTTCGTGTGTGGATACCTCAATCTGGAAAAGTTTTGAGCAGTGATAATGTCATTTTTAAGCCTGAAACGACGGTTGTCACCAGCAAATTCGACGAGTGTGTCGGAGGTGTATCCAGAAGTACAGCAACCAACACTAAAGACCATGTCGACCCTGATGGTGTCGAGCTCACAAATATTCAGCCACTCTCGGTGAATTTAGGAACAGTAAGGGCCAGTGCAGATGATGAGGAGGTGCCCATCACGATAACCCCATAGAAAATAATCCTAATTTGTTGTTGGTCGTTTTTAAGGAAAACGACAATAAAAAGAGGTTGCAATATGCCAGTGATCATCTTCTTGAATTAATTGATGAAATTCATATTAAATATATCAATTTATCGAAAAATATGGTCACTTGGCATATTTAGAGCGAAAGAAAACATTGGAGAGGGTATTTTATCAAAATTTAATATTTGTAATGACCATTCCGACATCGGTCAAAAGATATATAAAAATTGCGTCAGGCTGGTAATTTACAAATTTGTAAAGGAAAAAAATTCCTATAAAAAAGTAGCTGAAGGACACGCCAAAAAAAATAAAAAATTTCGCGAAAGCATTTTTTTAAATAATAATTAAAAGGGTTGATGGATAAATGTGTTAACTAACTTTTTCGTATGAAGCAAAAATGTGTTACATAACCTTTATTGCTTAATATTGTAGTTACCACCTTTTTGTTTAGCACGAAAATGTTAGTTAAGACCTTTCTATCAACCCCTTCAATTATTATTATTATTGATACATATATAATCATTAATAGAAAATATTGTAAACAATCTCTAAATTTTTTCTTTGAAAATAGTTTCTTTCAACAAATTATTATTTTTTTTTTGTTAACTCAAACCATTTTGCCAAGCCGGCCTAAACAATGCATAAGAAATTATTTAGCATTAAAAACATTAAATCTTTACATTCCCCATGAAAAAATATCTAACTCTGATAAGTATGAGATAATAGCTGTATACCCGCGGCATTCCTTGCGTGGTTCTAAGAAAAGCAAGGGGTCATTATATATATAGAAACGAATGTTTCTTTGTCCCGTTCCCGCCCTGTCCCTGTCCCATTGGTGTTCCTTTCCCATCTTGTTTTAAGACCTTCATTCCGGGATTAATTATAATTGTATTTTAAAGTGTCGCAATTTTTCCCCTAGGAATGTAATTTCAAATCTTCAAACTAGTGTATTTTAAACATTTAGCAATTAAAATTAAATAAATAAATGTTTGCAATTATTTTGTTTTATTTATCTCAAAATTTAAATTAAATAAAATTATTTAAAAAAGTTCTAAAGTCGGTCCTGTAGTATAAAAGGTAAAACAAAGTTTCAATACAGCCCTGTTTGGCAGGCGTTTATGACATTCGTGTTGCCTAAGTTTATAGAGAAGGTCGCCCTTCTTATATTCTTTTTCTATGCTTGTAAATTTGTGTATAAAGAAAGTATAATCCGTTAAAATCCTAGCTCTGATGTGTTCATTTTAACATGTTTGTAACGTTCTATAAATAAACTTCGATTACGGAATTTGTCAAGCTCTGTGTTTTAGTGATCAAAATTCCCGTAATACCATAATAACTTATTTACTTTGTATTGTATATATGGATAACGCTTATCGAAAAGGAACCAAGCCCCAAAAACTTTTTCTGGGCTTGGTAAAATTATTTGTAAAATAACTCATTTTTAATAATGCTCAAAAGGTTAATCATCATTTGAAACTTTTCTTAAGAGGTTCCCAAATTATTAGTAATTTCTTGAGCAGCATTAAAAATGAGTTATTTTGCAAAAAATTTGGTTACCCCAGAAAAAGTGTTTGGCGCTTGGTTCCTTTTCGATAAACCTTATCCATATTTTAAAATCAAATATTTCATTACAATAAAATATTAAATATAATATCCTGTTGAAAATTTCATCACTGTAACTCTAAAGCCTGAATTATAGATTTCCTTACTTCCTTCCTTCCTCCCGTAGAAGATGAACATTAAGTAATTGTCACCATTAACATTTCCCGTGTAAGAATTTTTAATACTTTGTGATATTTTGCAATTATATTATTATTAATAAAAAAAATCAATAAATAAAATATGTTCTTAACAAAATCATATTTTGAAGTTATTTTAATATTTTAGAGTATAATAATTGTTAAGTTTAATTAAAATTAATAACGGACAATGTTAATGGAGACAATTACGTCAAAAATGTTTATTTAAATCGTAGTGCCAGTTATAGATTCCCGTACCGTAAGGACGGCATGCCTTCCTCCCGTAGAAATTTTTAAGTTTTATCTTTCACCGTAAAGGTCTTTGACATGACCAATCACAGTGCTTGTTATGGACATGCGCTGTAGGGTTACAGCGCGTAGGCACAAAATATTTAAAATACATGATTGCTAAGTATTATTTAAGATAGGTGTTCAGTTTATTAAAAATAATTTGTGTCACCAAATAGGATATTTAGATATTGTTTATGATCAATGTCTTTCATTTTTAGAAACGTTGCTTTGTAAAACGCCGTAGTTTCCCGGTCTTTGTAAAGTGGACGAGTCTTCCAACGTCTTGTTCCATGTTTTTTTTCATTATACTGCCCTACTATGGAGAAAGGCAGTAACTACAAATACGTTTTCTTGTGCTATGATAAAGCTATGGACATTTTGTATCTTAATTCAACAAAGAAATGCAGTAAACTATCTTTTAAGTTAAATAAATCAGTTAAATACCTACTGTTTTTTATAAAAATGCAGTTTATGCTAATTTCCCACAAATTTCTTGTTTAGCAGTTACTGCCTTTCTCCATAGTTGGGCAGTATACAACAAGCTGCCTGGGCAATTAAAATTGTGATCACTGCACTAATATATAAATGTTTATCTTTCATATTTACACACAATGGGTAAAACGCAGAATATAAACAAAAACAAATGTCAACCATTTTAGGTGTCATCGCGCATGGTTATGGAATTTTACAAGGGAATCTATAAATTAACTTTTTACAAGACGCACAAATCGTACGGGCACGACTACGGGAGAAAGGAAGGCAATCTATAATTCAGGCTTAAAGCTTTTTTTATTAAGTTGCTTTAGAAAAAAAATATCTTAAGGTGTGGACACCTACCTTATAATTAACACAAAACGATCATTCACAATGCACAAAATTAACATCTAAAATTAATGTAATTTGCTAAAAGATCGTCCATTCTCCTTAACCTGGCAGTAGTATGTTACCCTACAAAGTATGTTACACTACAAAGGATTTTACCAGTCGATGACGAGTTTGTAATTGAGTCCGAGAGTGGTCAAAACTTACCTCTGCTCCCACAGCTAGGTTTCATATAATAAAAATACTTTTTTTACTCCCCCCTTTAAAACGCCCTTTATCGTACGTTTCTATGACACTAAGTGACCTTTTAAATACACATTGACAAGTTGTGGCTTTATGGTACTTTAGTCACGGGGTAAAGTTAGTTTTAAGTTAGTTGACAGTTGTCAAATGTCATACAATCGTTAAAATAAATTGCCTTTCTTGTAAAATAATACTAAATGTGAAAATTATTTTATTATCTCAATACAAAAGTATTAAATAGTTTCTTAACGCCAATATTTGAAAAGTTTATATGAACATTGTACTGACCTTTTAATTTCGCCGGCAGTAAACTATAACTTAAATTCGGGCACGGACTCCACAGTAAAGTGCTCATAAAACATTTTCTTTACTTTCACTGTGAAAAACTGTCAATTTTCAAGAAATACATTTCGATTTATAACCTTTATAATTGTGTTTATAAAATATAAAAATTTGACATTTGACGGTGACACACATATATATACAAATACAAATTTTTGATTTAAATCATTTTAAGATAATAATAAGTATTTGTCGTAGAAAAAGTATAGTATGCTCCTCTTTTATAAACTTTTCTATAAAATGGCGTTTATCAAACTTGATACATAATATACTATTTTCTACTCCCACCTTTAAAGACCGCTGCACAACAACCCGGTAACGGGAACGGGAAACTAAACGGTAAAGGTGGGAGAGACTCAGCGAAACCTATCTATCAACAGTGTTTTTTTAGTCTCTCCCGCCTTTATTGTTGGGATTCCCGTTCCCGTTCCCGTTACCTGGCTATTGTGCAGCGGGCTTTAAACGCCCATTATCGTACAGGTTTCTATGACACTAAGTGACCTTTTAAATAAACATTGACAAGTTGTGGCTTTATGGCTCTTTAGTCACGGGCTGAAGTTAGAAACAGGTTTTTAGTCACGGGCTGTTAAGTGAGTTGACAGTTGTAAAATGTCAACGTGCTTTAGCCTTCGAAATTGACTTACATTTCGTTCGATTGTAATAGCTGAGCGTCTAGTATGAGCTTCCATAAAAGGTGAAACCATGTGAATTATGTCTCTTGCTAGCTCTTTTGAAACTCAAAAGTACTTGACAAATTTTACATCAGATAATGTAAATGGATCTTTTATATCAAGCACTTGACGTTCTCCATCCGCTTGTTCTTCAGCATCTTGCAAATCCCCCATCACCACAATTCCCTCCAAAATTTCATCAAGGTCCATTGTAAAACAGTATAAATGTTTATATCTCGGAAATTATAAATGAATTTAACTTATTATTTCTCTTAACTTTATGGCTTTCACTGACAAACCACTAACAAATACTTCAAAATTAGATTACCGAAGCAGTTCTCCCGGAGAACTTAAAACTTCTCCTATGAAATACCATGAGAAACAAATTCCCTTATTATTTTGGGAAGTGAGCAGTTCCTTATTTTCAAGAATAGCATTTTAAAGTTTTTAGGAGAACTCCGCCCAGTTCTCAAGAGAAAATGTTTTCCCACTTTTCAAGAATAGCCACCCTAGTAGTTTAAGAAAAATCGGGGTACTTGTCAGGTTTGAAGGTCGAAGTTCCATGTATTTCTTATAGTACCTCCAACAACAAATTGACATTCTGTTTTTGTTTTTGTATCAGGAATATGAACTAAAATTGCAGTGTTAAGATCTTCATAATTGTTTAAAGAGTGGTCTATATATCCCTCCACAACAGCTGTTGAACGCCATCCTCCATGACGCTTTAAAGCTGTTATGTTTGCACCCGAGTCTACTAAAATTGTTGCTGATGATCTTCTTAAACAATGCATTGTTTGTTACACCGGCCATTGCAATGGCCGGTGTAACAATCAGGATCAGGCAAATTTAAAATTATGCTACTACACTGGCAATGTTGCCAAATTTATTTGCCAAATTTATTTATTCCAATGGCTGTTTTGTACATTTTCCCCTCTGGTAGTTTAAGAAAAATCGGGTACTTGTCAGGTTTGAAGGTCGAAGTTGACGTTCTGTTTTTGTTTTTGTATCAGGAATATGAACTAAAATCCTTATTTGAAGCAGACGATAAGAATTCTTTAATTTGTTGAGATGTCAAAATTTTCGACTTTTTTGGTTTATAACCATCTGATTTACGCTTCAGAAAGGCACACAATTTGGGGTACTTGCTTATATCAACATTGTTGTTTAGGTTAATTGTCATCCGCAACATTGAGTAAATTGTCCACAAAGAGGACGGTTTCATCCTTTTCGAAAGATCTTGAAAATAAGCAAGTAACACATTCTCAGGCAATGAGTTCGATTGTTTTTGTTGACGCCAATCTTAAAAAATTTTATATGTACGTTCGTACTGTTCCTTAGATTTTTCCGGCAGTAAACTACTTGTTACGGATGCGGCTGCTTGTGTTATTTCGGGTGGAGTGCCCATAAAAACATATTTGCTTTCTATTTCCATTTTAATTGAAGTCTTTTATCTATGATTGAAAAGCATTTGGCACACTGACACTAGGTGCGTTCTTTTCGCCTGAGATCTCACCCAAGTAGCACAACTAGTTAAATAACTAGCATTCTAAGTAAATTAACCAAAATCTAAGTAAAATAACGTTTTTTTAAACTTGTTTTTTAACCAATTAGTTGTATTTAACCATTAACATTTTTTTAAGGTTACTATGAACTAAAAAATAACCCTTTAAATATACCAACCGGTTGCTATAACCTTAAGGTAAATTTAAAGGTTATTTTTAGTATAATTTATCTAATAAAAGAAACCTATTGGTAATGTTACTAACTAGTTAATTATTTGGTTTATTTATAGTCAAGTGGAACTCTTGAAATAACCTAAATTTACCTTTAAGTAAATTAAAGTTTTTTAAAGAGTTTAAATTGACTATAAATAAACCAAATATTTAACTAGTTGGTAATATTACTTATAAGATAAAAGGTAGGTTATTTTAGAAGTTAGATATTGTTATATTAACTGCTTATTTTAACCATTTAAAATAGTTAAGAGTAGTTATTTTTTAGACATATTTTGGTTTAGTTTAACTTTTGATATAACTTTTTGGTAAATTAACCACAGCATTGGTTAATTTGGATATATTTTTTTAACCAACAAGTTATATTTTACCAAATATATATTAACTTGCTGGTAAATTAACGTTAATTAATAAACTTAAAAAAGTGATGGTTTTGCAGTTCTCAATGTTACCTGCATAGAAAAATTAGTCTTTATACAGCTTTATATATAAACCTATAGGTTGTGAGTGTTGTGTGATAATGGAGCCTAAAAGAAATAATTTAAAAAAATATAGACTTTCTTCATTATTTACCTGCAAATCTTAAAACAATCCCCTCACATTTAATTAATTTGGTAAGCATCTATTGGTTTTATCAAAGAACAGATGCGTTTTAATAAAGCAGTGCTGCAACTAAAATCAGATCGGAGTAAATTTTTTTAGGTTAGTTATTTTAAAAATAACAAGTTATTTAAATTCAACTAATTTTGGTAATTAATAACTATAATGTGTTACATTAACCAAATTTAAACCTAAACCAAAGAGTTATAAATTACCGATAGGTAAATAAAGTAGTTAAATTAAACACAATAAAATTACCAAATGGTTTAAATAAACTTGCAGGTTAATTTATATTGGTTATATAACCAATAAGTAAAAGCATACTAAAATCGCCATATTGTTTGATGTCCATTTTAACAAAAGCAAATGCCAATAATTTTAATAATTTGTTTTATTGCAAAAATAAGGTAATTTAAACAAACCAATAATAAAACATAATATTATTTTATGTTTAAAAGTATTTTAAATTAATTTCAAACAAAATAAAGAAAAATTGAGCAAAAAATATTTTTTTTTTAATTTTTATTTTCTATATTTCTTATTTTTTTCAAAGCGCATTTAAAATATGAAAGTATCATGTACTACTTCATCAAAAAAAAAAAAATGCCCAACTGGGTTTTCCCTTTGAACTTTCTCTTTAAGACATCAATTAATATATACATATATGAGTATTAATATTTAGGGGCGACATGTGAAAATAAACTTAAACCAGTTCATTATAGTTTAAGTGAACTTAAGGGTTAAAAAGTAGTTAAAAAAGGGTAAAATAAACCAAAAACATCCAAATATTAACTTTTTGTTAACCAAAAGGTATATTAACCAAGAAGTTACATTTAACTAACATAACGTTAATTTTACCATAATTGAATTCCCCACTTATTACAAAATAACGTTAATTTAAGGTTAATTTAACGTTGTAGTACAATATTACTTAAATGAATTAACCAGACATAACGTAAATTTAACGTTAATTTAACCAGTTGTGCTACTGCAGTTAATCTCACCTCACATCGGTAAAATTTGCAAATGTGCCCGTTCTTTTTGCTTCACTCACCATAAAGTGAGCTGAGATTTCCTCCCACCTTACCGATACTGCACATGCCATGCGGGGGAATCAGTTTGAATTAAGTGGGAAATAAAGTGGAGGGGATAAAGAAATGATTGATTTGTTAAGTTTTTAAATACATAACCTAATCTTATTTAGGTGTTTTTTTGCAATAAAACTTAAATTTTCATAAAAATAATTAAATTTTGTAAATTAGCTATAAACTTGGTATAATAAATAGAATTCGAATAAAATTGCTTTTCAGAACAAGAAAAACACTTTTTAAAATATAATTGAACAAAGAAAGTAAAAGTGAAGATTTTTTTAATTCTTATTTTATGTCATAAATTTTTTTACAATTTTTTGCAATAAAACTTAAATTTAATAATAATTAAATTTTGTAAATTGACTATAAACTTAATATAATATATAAATTATAGAAAACCACGAAATTTTAACCAATAAGGATATGACACAGAACATAATGATATCAGAGATATGTTGCCTCTTATTCACGTATACGCCGTCAGATTGCGCGTTTTAATTGAGTGTGTCGTTCTTTTTAATGGTTACTCACATCACTACATCTCATATCACATTAACTGAAGTGAGCTGAGATCTCAGGCGAAAAGAACGTACCTAATGACACTATTAAATTAACAGCTGTTCTAAAAACATAAAACAGGTCCCTTTATTTGGTTACTCAATTTTTGTATAGATGACGCTCTATACAAATAATTTAATTGAATATTAAATTTATTTTTTATAATTATGATGTTTGTCGTAGAAAAAGTATAGTATGCAACTCGTTTATAAACTTTTCTGGCGTTTATCACACTTGATACATAATATACTATTTTGATCAATTTATTTTGACACTGACACTATAAATAATATTTGACATTAAAGGATGTCACGTAGTCTGCTATAATGTTGTCATTACTAAAGCTAAATTTTCATGTATCCGTTTGTTCGTTATCCGTTTATCAATAAAATCGTCAGACAAGAAATGTTCTAATTTTCATGCATTCGTCTTTTAATACCGTTTAACGGATTGATTTGGCGACAAATAAAAATTAAGGGCCAGTATATTCACTTCACTAATTTTACCTAATGCCTAATTGTCATAGTTACAATTATGTCAACAATTGTAACTTAAACAGTTATCTGTCTAATAAATTTAAATGTAGGTAAATATACCATATAAAAAGAATATACTAGCCATAATATACATTAAAATGTATAGTTTTGAAAAAGCAGGTCCTTTTAGTTTTGTGTTTGTCTTTTCTTTTTTTCCGTTCTTATTATTAAATAAAAACATAAAAGTAAAACATTATTCACTTAACAAACGTAATTACTGTTTTACAATCATAATTAAAAAAATATTAAAATATTTCAAAATAAATTACATATCCTAAAATAACGTTAGGCGTCAAAAACGAATGTGTAGTGACGGATGAGTTAAAATTATTTTAACTTTTTCTGTCAGACGTACGAAGTTAAAACTTGACGTACCAATAAAAGGTCATAATTTTCGAATTATAATTGGACCAATAAGAGCGCTCCCGGATGATCGGACTAACGGACAAACGGATACATGAAAATTAAGCTTAAGACGTTTACAAACGACGCTAAAATAATAGTATATTCTGTAACAGGTTTGGATTGCGGCATATTCCGCTCGAGTGAACAGTCACGAGCCAAAGGCGAGTTTGACGGTTTTACGAGAGCGGAATATGCAATTCCAAATGTTTTTCAGACTATATTTTTTCTACGTTTCCAAAAAATACCATATAAAAATATTTTAATTGGGATAAAGTGAGGTTAAATCGGTCTAAAAGTTGTTAGATAATAAACACAGAGACCAGTGTTTATTATGTTATCCGATTATAGAATATTTCATTCTGTAACACTTTAAGGAATATATGTAATTCCACATTAAAAAGTGAAGTTCGAACGTTCATATTCCATAATAGGAGTAGAAAAAAGACATTATTTACCGGGCAGGTTTTTCGGAATTGTTTTGAAACGAGTGGCATTCAAATAGAAAATGCAGCAAATGCGGTTTGTGAAAATTTATTGCCTGAAAATTCGAAAGGGCGCTATCAACGAGCGTATAAAATCTTTAAGAAATGGTGCTAGAACAAAAATACTGCCGTGTCTGAAATGGCGTTGCTGGTATATTTTAGGGATAAATCAGGAAAAATCGGAGTCACCGGCCAGGTTATGGAGTGAATATTTAATGATTAATCATTACAATAATGCAATTTATCAAAATTTTGTGAACAATGTTACTAATTGTAATAATTATACTATTAAATAATAGGTAATGAAGTTTTAAGTTTAACATACCTTTTTATTTGCGTTTATAACTCGAAATTACTTTTTTACTTATGTGAGGTAAGTAGCTCACTTACCACCGGTCGTCAATAGCAACCAGCCTTTCACAGTAAATTTAACTTATAAATCAAGTTACCATAGTGGGAGCAGATATACAATAGGGTGATTCATTTCCGCAAAAAACTTTTTTTTTCTCGGCGCTCAAGCAAAATATTAATCTACCTATAGAAAAAAAAAAATTCACCAAGGTAGAGCTCTTAATATCAATTTTAAGTACTTGCAGTTTCAATTTAAAGTTTTCCCATTTAAAATGCATGTAAAAAAAATGTTTTTTTTTTCAAATTTCTAATGCTCGCCCGCTCTTTACAATATTGTGAATCGGTTTTATGGACCTTATAGGGAATTTCACGCTCTTCAAAATTGTCTTTGTGTTTTTTTGTGTAACTCGTAGTGGTTCGCCAGTAGGAGTCATCAAAGTTCAATTTTTTGAATAAACATTTTTTTTTGCCATTTTTTTTTAATAATTCGCAAAAATTAGTGAAAAAAAAAGAGCTGAATCGTAAAAAATAGTCTTTCAACAAATATTTGATGAATTTACGGCCATTTTTATATCTTAAAACGTACCTATAAATATTAACCAATTATGCTATTTAAATTAAACTTTCTTATTTACTATCGATATAATTCTCTACAACAATATTTTTTCCAGAGTTATTATGATTTTTGACTTATAATAAATATAAAAAAACACATTAATTTATAAATAAACAACAAATATACAATTGCAACTTAGATTCTGCAATTTTTCAACATTTCCGTAATATAGCAATAAATATAAATGAAGGTTATTCAATTTTTTTAACAAAATTCTTAAATTAACGAAAAAGTAAATTTTTTTTATTGTCAACTTCATTTGCTTCAATATTGTATAAGTAGAAATTGCTATTTGAATAATTGCACTAAATAATATATTGATGGCATATTCGAACATAAGTAAAAAAATAATGATAATTATTTGATTGGGAAAGCAACCAAGGGCGTCGCCAGAGAGGGGCAGGGGGGGGCAGCTGCCCCCCCTAGAGGTTAACGCTCACAAGTCACCCTGCTAATTGAAACGATAAACTGAGTGTTGTGGAAATCCTTAAGGAAACTGAAGATTTTTTTCCTGAAATTAAGAAGGCTTTAAAGATCCTTGTTGCTTTACCTTGTACGACTGGTACAGTTGAAAGGTCATTCAGTAGCCTCAGGAGAATCAAAACCTGGTTGAGGAGCACCATTGAGTCGAGTTTCAAACATATGTTTGAAACTCGACTCAATGGCCTCGCAATGATAAGTGTACACTGGCAACACATTTTCAAAAACTTGGACGATTTCGTCAACAAAGTGTGTAGTTATTTTGTTCGTTTTTTATTTTTTTTTATGAAAACTTTTTTTTTTTAATTTTTCTCTTGTTCTTATATGCTGCCCCCCCTAGCTTACCGGCTGGCGACGCCCTTGAAAGCAACTGTTACAATGTTATGATTGCTCTAGTTAATTAGTATGACGTTAGCGACTCTATTGTCTTTGTAAACGGGTTTGATGATTTATGTTATACTTAACCCCAAAATGTATTGTTTGTTGTATTTAGTGATTAGTCCGAGAACAAAGTACGAAGTGACTAGGTGCACGTTAGAGTGCCTGCAATTTATTTTTTACGGGCACGCTAGTGACGTAATGCCGGGTATACAATTATCGCATTGGTCCGATCGCAGAACATAAGCTTGCGCAAAGCACCCCGCGACGTGGCGATGGAGCAAGGTTCTTTTGTCAACTGGGTGCTTTGCGCAAGCTTATGTTCTGCGATCTGCGACCTGCGACAATTGTAGACCCGGCTTTATAGATAAAAAACGTCATCACTGCCGTGCCGCTTAATTTAAAATTGGCGGCACAACAATAATATAATAATAAATTGTACCTGTACACATGTTAAGGGCACGTTGGTTACGTCATAAAATAAAATCTTAATTTGCTTTGTATAAAAGTCGAAATAATTTAATATTTATCAACTTGTTTATTTATGACTATTGAGATTTTTATTAAATTTGCAATATATTATCTAATAATGTAATCTGTTATTTGTTTTGATTAAAGTTTTGTTGTTTTTTTATGAATTGATGTGTTATGTTTATATTTATTTTTAGTCAGAAATCATAATAACTCTGAAAAAGTTATTGTTGTAGAGAATTATATCGATAGTAAATAAGAAAGTTTAAATAGCATAATTGGTTAATATTTATGAATTACTTACGTTTTAAGATATAAAAATGGCCGTAAATTCATCAAATATTTGTTAAAAGACTATTTTTTACGATTCAGCTCTTTTTTTTCACTATTTTTTGCGGATTGTTAAAAAAAATTGAAAAAAAAAATGTTTATTCAAAAAATTGAACTTTGATGACTCCTACTGGCAAACCACTACGAGTTACACAAAAAAACACAAAGACAATTTTGAAGAGCGTGAAATTCCCTATAAGGTCCATAAAACCGATTTACAATATTGTAAAGAGCGGGCGAGCATTAGAAATTTGAAAAAAAAAAACATTTTTTTACATGCATTTTAAATGGGAAAACTTTAAATTGAAACTGCAAGTACTTAAAATTGATATTAAGAGCTCTACTTTGGTGAAATTTTTTTTTCTATAGGTAGATTAATATTTTGCTTGAGCAAATGCGGAAATGAATCACCCTAATATACAACATTAATAATGTAAAATTAATATTTGTTTACAATCATTAGGTATAGTATGATGTTTACCGAGCGTGAAATCATAGCAATTATTCCCAATGATGAAAGTTTCCGATAAGCGAGTGAAGGAATTAATTAAGGGAGTGATTGCGACGTAAACACTATACTTTTTTGTCCAGTGGTGCTAATTATTAATTAATTTTTGGAAAATTAAAAAAAGTAACGTTTAATTATAAAAAGTGTGCCATAATTGATTCTACCAGAATTATATGTTGCGGTGAGGAACTAACCTCAAAATCTCCAGCTAGTTTAAAAGCAAACAAATTTGAAACAAGTAGAATTAACCAGCCTAAGAAGAGAAAATTACCTTCTAAAGACCCTCTTTTAGCGAATTGAGAAAAAAATACAATTCTGCAGGAAAATATTCAATAATTAAAAGAACAAAACCAAATATTACAATCTCAATTAAACGCAAGTATAGCAACATCTACCGCACAATCGCTACCAAACAGAAAAGCCAGGGCTCCCCATCATAAAAATACCAGGAACTGCTACTATCCAACAGATAGCACCACCATTACATATTCAAAAGCAAATCCAATCAACAAAACAACAACAACAACAACAACATGGCGTAAATAAAAACAATCTGCATAAATATCGAAACAACCAGAAATAGATCATGAACAGCATCCTAAACCTTGTTGAAAATGATTGGTGATGCCGAAGTAAACGATTTAAAACCTCCAAAAAAGGTTGAAAGGATTCTTTTAATTAAAGTATTCCCAGATGCCACTGGTAACACTGTAGAAACGTTTTTAAAAAATAAACATGACACGTCCAATAGAACTTTTAAGATTGTAGAGCTGCCATATGAGAGAAACACGAAGTTTTTTAGAATTGGGACAGACTTTGCACTCAAAGACAAGCTGTATGACAAGGATTTCTGTCCGAGAAACGTCAGATACGCCAGATATTTCTGGAAAAAAACTGTACAAAGTGGAAATAATGGAAACCAAGGACACCAACAACTACAAAACCCTAAAACGTAAACAAACCTGCTGTTAAAACTGAAAACCAGCAAATTCTGCAACAAAAATATATTTGTGAAATAACATACACCACGAAAATTATTAAACAAACTCTAAAACCCAATTTGATGCTTAAGCATTAAAATATATCTGTAAACTTTTACACGTTCCGCAAGTGCTATGCTTCTGCGAACAATGGTGAAAGAAAGAGTAAGTCAGGGCGGTACCCATTGATGGATACGAACTAGCCTCAGCATATTGTCGCGCCAATAAAAGCCATGGAGCATCGTCAATATATGTCCAAAAGAAACTGGAATACGAAAAAATCCAAGATCTAAAAAACCTGTAATTAGAAAGTAAAATTGAATGCTTATCCATAATATTGTACAAACTAAAAATTATTATTTGTATATATCGTTCACCTTCCGGTAACTTAAATACGTTCTTTTGTAGGTTTAGCGAAATAGCTGAATTTTGTCAAATCAAATATCCAAAATATCATATATTTCTGCAGGGTGACTTTAACTACAATTTGCTAGAAAAAAATATAACTAACAAAGTATTTCTGGATATGCTTACATCCTATAACTTTCAACAAACCATAATGGAGGAAACGAGAGTCACAGCTTCATTTAGTTCACTCCTGGATAATATTTTTTAAAGTAGACGATAGTACTTGGTAGAAACCACAAGTCATAGCTACAGTTCTCTCAGATCACCATGCATTCATACCGTAAATTACTAAACCCAAAAGTAAAATCATTGGAAAAAGAGTTTTTTGTCAAGTCATGTTTCAATGAGGAATTGGCAGGGACAAACTGGAATAATCTCTACCAAATTGAAGACCCAAATATAGCTTACAACAGTTTTTTTAACAAATTTAGTTCATTTAATATTATTTTTTAAAGAAAAATCAATAAAAATACAAAGCGCATAGAAGTTGGTAAACGAGGGGTATACGCGTATCGAGTAAGACAAAACGGGTACTTCATAAAAAGAAAATAAAGGTATAAATATCCGACGATATTATAAGTAATACTCAAAAGTATAAGTAAAAAGCGTAAAATAGACCAAGCGAAATCATTGGAAAATCAAAATTATATTGAAAACAGCTCCAATAAAAGCAAGGCCACCTGGGCTCTAGCAAAAAAATGCCTACGCTGCTGTTACTGAACTATTTAAGAAAAGGACATACAATTTATTTGGATATCTTTTACAACAGTTTACCACTGACGAAATATCCTTTTGAAAATAAAACACATGTTGTGGGAACATTACGAAAAGACAGGAAAGGATTACCAAAAAAAGTTGTGACAAAGAAATTAACCCCTTTTTTTCAAAAGAGTGGAAATATAATGGTTCAGAAGTGGAAAGACTAAAGGGACGTCCTCATGATTTCCTCAAAACATAAGCCAGACATGCTAGAAAACACCAACCGATTGGGGCAAGTCAAGCTAAATCCTGTGGTAATAGCAGGGCTTCCGCCAACAAGTAACAAGAGAACTTTTGGGCTTGAAAAACAATGACTTTGGACTCAACCTAAAGAAAAATGCCCCAAACAATCACCCAAGAAAATGCTCAAAAGAAAACTATGCAGAGTATGTCACAAGAATAAGAAGCGCCAAATTCAATCGGGTTGTGTCCAGACCCCTGTTTCCAGATTTTTCACTTATAAATGAACTACTTTACCTAACTGTTCAACTATTAAATATGAATAAATACAATATGTTCTTGAAAATTGCATTTCTTAACAAATTTATTCTATTTTTGTGTGTCACAAATATGGCACACGTGGGTTATATCAACACAATCTTTGTTACACACCGATGTCACACATATGTGACATGGCCTAAAAAGTGAAGCCACGGTGCTCGGGAATCAACTTTAAATGAAAAGTTAAGTTTCATATTTTTTTTGTTTTGATATATTCATTGCAATAATAGAAGTCATTTTTTACCGTTTTTAGGATAGCTTAACATGGCCGTTTTTATTAAAATATTAAATATATAAAAATAAATCCGAATCGTTAAAAATATTAATTAATATCGAAATAAAAAGTTGTAAAAACAATACGGAAGTGTGTCCATAAGTTTTTTACTGCCAAAAAACTAAAATACGTTTAAAAAATCGAGCATGCTGCTAAAGTTGACATAAGTCAAAATATTTGTTAATATTATAACCAACAATCTAAACAAATATTTTGACTTATGTCAACTTTAGCAGCATGCTCGATTATTTATACGTATTTTAGTTTTTAACTTGTATTATAATACTGTGTGTATACTTTACAGTTTATAAACACACTAGAGTGTGTTTGTCAAAGGCTAAAGCGGGATCTCATGAAGAAAATCGTTATCGCATGTGTTTTATGTGCCAAGAAAAACCGAAAAATAGAAGGACTGGTAAAAGAACGTTTGGGGAAGATTTTAAAAAATAATGACTTTTTGGATGAAAGACTACCTGCAGTGATATGCAATACTTGTAGAGTAAAACTTATTAAATGGAAGAAAAAAAGTTCGCTAAATGGTGATTTTAATTTGACATTGCCAGACTATACCTCCTTTGAGCCACATAACACAAAATAAACAATATTTGTGATTGTTCTTTGTGTCGGCTGTTAAGGTCAAAAGTAAATTATATAGCTACTTATAATACTAATAAAAAGAATAAAAATGCTCAGAAAAAAGTTTCTGAAAGAAGATGTTCAAGTTGTTTAAAAAGATAGTTCGCGGTATTAACGATCATTCTTGTAACTCTAATGGATTGGTAGAAAACATAAAATAAATTGTAGCCTTAACATGTGATCCGAAACAAAGAGAGCAGGTTGTTTTAGTTTTAGTTAAAAGTAATAATGTTCAAGTTGATTCTGCTGATAAGGAATCTATTAACTCGATTTCAATCGTTAAGAAATTATAAACAAATAATGTAATGCCCGCTAATGATCCATTGCGCTTACAAGAAAATTATAATTTTAGTGATCGTGAGACAATAGGGATTGCTAAAGCTTTTCGCAGTGGTTTAAAGAATAAAAGAATTATCGAAAATAATTTTCAAGATAAGGTAAGCAAAAGTGGTCACGTATTAGACGATTATTTTGAGTGTCCTGTTCATATTAATAAAAATATAGAGACCAAAATACCAGAAATTCCAATTATTTGTAAAGATTTGGTTGGGAGCATTTATACATTACATAATTCAGAAAAGAAATATTTATGATTATCATTTGAAATTTGGTATTGATGGAGAAGAGAATATAAGAGAATATAAGAGAATTTTTGAAAATATGTCTATCTATTCAATCAAAAAGCATTGAGACCATTGGTATTTCTAACAAAACTTTATTTATCATCGGTATTGCTCCATCAACACAAAAAAATTACCACAACGTTTCACTGCTTTGGTCAATCTTAAAAATTAATGATTTCCTTGATACCTTAGCTATTGATCTTAAACTTGCTAATATCATGTCAGGATTGATGAATCATGCAAGTTATCATCTCTGGGAATACCCATCACTCCCAAAATACATGCCATGTTTTTCCATGTAACGGAATTTTGTTCTAGAACAGGAATCGGGCTCGGATTTTATAGCGAGCAAGCCATTGAATCTTTGCACCACGATTTTTGTGAATTATGGAATAATTACAAAGTATTAAAAATGAACCAAGACTATGGGATAAAATTACTAAGAACTGTTTGTCGCTACAATAGCCGACATATTTGAGAAAATATAATATAATATGTGTTTCTTTTCAATACTTTGTTATTTGTTTTCCTAAATTATATTTAAAGGCAATGGTACAATTATGTTTGATAATAATAAGTAATTAATTTAGGACTATTCTTCATTAAATTAATGTTGTAAAACCAAGATATGTTAATAAAAATTACTTTTTTATGCCTGGACAAATATATTATTAAATTTTATCGTGATACATTAAATCCGTATGTGCGAAATACTTACATGTAGTGCACAAAATACTAACTTTATACAGTATACAGTATATAGTATATATATATATATATATATATATATATATATATATATATATATATGTATGTAAGTTTAAAATGTGTTTGATACTTTAGTTGTTACGTATACACTTTCGGATTGCTTTTACGATAGTTTATTACAATATAAATTGATGTTTCAAAAAATCCTATTTATTTTTATAAATTCAATATTTTCTTAAAAATCCTAATCCTAAAAATACCAAAAAATTACTTCTATTGTTGCAATAAATACATAAAAACAAAAAAAAACATGAAACTTATCTTTTCATTTAAAGCTGCTTCCCGAGCACCGTGAAGCGTTATGCTTTAGAACGTCTTACGCAAAAAAAATTGGGGGCAATCGGACTACTGGTTCTTTAAATTTCACCTTCGTTCCAGAGAAGGTTCAGATTTCAACATCACGGTAGCGAACATGTTAAGACCAACTTGTGCTAGCTGGGCATTTGCGACCCTATCAGGAAGTTCAACATTTTCGAAGAAAAAAAACGTGTTGACGGCAAGATCTCGCTCTATATGAGTTTTGAATCCAAAACTCTCAGGCGAGGATATACCGCCTGACATCACAAAAAATACAGCAATTTTTCAGTGAGCAGTGTTAAAAAAATTGTCAGTACTCTACTACAGAATGTTTTTGCCAAATGTGGAATTATCCAAAAAACAATTTGGTTTGTCACCATTTGTCTACTGCAAAAATTTATCACAAGTGGTAGCATACACACTAGATAAACGCATCTTAGATGAAAATTTCCATCTTAAAATTGGTATAGATGGTGGGGCGGGTTTCCTGAAGATATGCCTCAACATTTTGTCAGATAGTTAAAATAGTGAAGATGCTGCTACAGAAAAATCAAAAAATTCAGACAAAAAGATTAATAATTATCGGTTTAGGTCCCAAAATAATAGAATCTTATCACAATATAAAATATTTAATGGAAACTATAATAATAATAATAATAATAATAATAATAATCTTTATTTGTTTAAAAAAATACCAGAAAGGTGTAAAACACGTCAAATATAGATAAGTACATAACATAATTTAAAAATAAATGATACAATTTAAAAGAGAAAGACAAATAATAAATAAATAAATAAATGTGTTTCATACACTACTAAACATAACATTACAAAACATATTGATAAAGATCATCATTAAAATATTCCTCCATTGTGTAATAAGATTTTTCTATTAAAATTGATTTTAATTTGATTTTAACTTCTTTAATAAAGAGTTCTCTTAGTTGTTCTGTTAGCATGTTGAAAACCTTAACTATAGTATTTGGAACATTATTCTGAAGATAAGTAAAATTAAGTTTATTACATGAATAATTTGATCTAAATCTAGTTTCATAACAATGCCCTTTTTTATATACTTCAAACAAATCTATATTCTTTTTCACGAACAGAACCGCCTCAAAAATAAAAAGACTATAAATAGTTAAAAGCTTATAACTGTTAAAATAAGGTCTACATGATGTAGTTTGTTTTAAGCTAAAAATTCTTCTTATGCATTTTTTTGCAAAATAAATATCCTGTCTGTATATGGAGAATAAATCCAAAATATAATGCCATATCTAACACTAGATTGTATATATGCATTAAATGCCATTATTGATGTATTTAAACTTATTGTTTGGGATAAAACTTTTAATAAATAGCAGTACTTTGACATACTATTCGCCAATTTATCTATATGACTTTTCCAATCAAGTCTAGTATTGATTTCCACGCCTAAAAATGATACACTATCTGTAGTTTCTAAAGTAAGATTAGAGCTATTTAATTTATTTATGTTTCTTTGAAAATTAATTATTTGAGTTTTATTTTTGTTTAAAAGAAGATTATTTAATTTAAAACAATTATCTAAAATTTCCATTGACGACCGAATTTGGCAATCTGCATTTTCAATTGCGTCTAAACTAAATATTAGAGACGTGTCATCGGCATATTGTATTATGTTTTCCTTAATAATATACGGAAGTTCGTTCGTATAAATAATGTAAAGAAGGGGCCCTAGTATGGAACCTTGTGGCACTCCTTTTTCAATTAAAATTTTTTCAGACTTCAATTTAAATCCACATTCATCGCGTTCAACCACAGATTGGGTCCGATTCTCCAAATAAGATTTAAACAAATTTAAAGATACTCCTCTAATCCCGTAAAGTTCAATTTTTTTTAATAATAATTGATGATCGACACTATCGAAAGCCTTAGACAGATCAATGCATAATAAGAAAGTATTTTTATTTAAGTTTTGTGATTTAACTATATTATAGAGTGCTTGAAAAATCGCTCGAATTGTAGATTTCTTTTTCCTAAAACCATTTTGAGAATCATTTAGGATTAGATTACTTTCTAAAAATGTTGAAAGTCTGTCGTAAACTACCCTCTCAACTATTTTGCCTATATTACTTAGTAATGCAACAGGTCTATAATTTGTTATATCCCTTTTGTTGCCTTTTTTATGTATTGCCTTGATTTCAGCATGTTTTAAATTTTGAGCAAACTCTCCTTTTTCAAGAATTAAATTAATTATATGACATAGAGGAAAAGATAGTTCGACAGAATTATATTTCAGAATTCTTAAATTTATTTCGTCCTCTCCTGTAGAATTTGTATTTTTAAGAGTATTTATTATATCTATAATTTCGTTGGGATGGGTTGGATATAAATATAAGGTTTTATTTGTTGGTATAATGACTTTTAGATTTTCGCTATTTTGAATTGCAATTGTATTAGGACATGCATCTCTAAAAAATAAATTAATTTCATTTAATTGCTCTTTACTAAGTTTATTATCGCAGAGGCTTTTTACAACATTGTTATCTTTGTTTTTATTACTAGAATGTTTATTTATTAAACTCCAGGCCGACTTTGTTTTAGTCTTTGAATTTGAAATGTAGTTATCGTTAAATAGTTTTTTGGCTTCTTAGACTTGTTTAAGTATATTTGAGTAGAGTAAGTAATATTTTTTGTCAATTAAATTGTTAATATATTTATAATATAGTTTCCTTTTATTTTTACTAGATATCCTAATTCCTTTGGTTATCCATCTGTTTTCTTTGGAATAAGTTGAAACCTTTACGTGTACATCTTTAGATAAGTCTGTAATTTTTTTAGAAAAATTATTATATGCATTATTTGGATCAGTTTCAGTAAGAACACCTTCCCACAATTCCAAAGATAATTTTTCTTGCATGACTAGTAATTTTTTATGACTTAAAACTTGCTTATAAGATATTTTGTTATTTAATTTAGAATATGAAATATTAAATTCAATCAATTGGCTAGAATGATCAGATATTGCATTAAAAAGAACTTTTGCATTAACTAAGTCTACAAAATTTGTAAATATATTATCTATAGATAATATATTTACAAATTTTGTAGACTTAGGAAGTTAATGCAAAAGTTCTTTTTAATGCAATATCTGATCATTCTAGCCAATTGATTGAATTTAATATTTCATATTAGAGTTTTACTTCTTTCGGTCACTCTTGTGTACGAATTTATAAGAGGATATAACCCATTTGAGAGCATTGTATCCAGAAAAAGTTTTGTTTCGATATATCTATGTTAAAGTCCCCGCAAACTACCAGTTTATAATTAGAAAATTAAATAACAAAAAAATTCTCAATATTCCCTGTTGGGGGTCTATACACACAAATAATAAATATTTTATAAACATAACTTACAATGGCTGACATTTCCAGATGACCCTCCTCTACTTCATTGAAAAAGATATCCGGAGCATCATTAATATACATACAATTATAGGACTTTGTCCATACACATTTGCATCAGATTTTAAACTAATTATGATGATACTTGACTTATAATCAAACTTCTCTGCCCATCCATGTCCTTGGTGTGATGTGAGTTGCACAAATCTGGAATCTAAGGGCATCGTACCATCCATACCATAACCGACCAGTATCAGCAATGGCAGTCCCATACAAATGGGGATATTGCCAAAGCAAAATACTATGGTAAGAATACTAACTGCTTTGTTACTATAATTTTTGTCATGTTATTCAAATTTCCATAAAAAATCACCACCTTACTTAAATTGTTAGGCAATTGCACGAATATTCCGCTTATTGTTGGAAATGAGTATGAACCAGTTTTAAAATATATCCCCCCACCCGAGCTGCACCTGCTTCTGGGAGTGGTACAAAATTATTGATCTGCTTAAGGCTGAGATACCAGAAAAATGTGAAGAGTGGTTGGAACTTGCTAAATTGCATTTAGATCACCGCCAGCAATTCAACGGCAATAGAGCCAGAAAACTGATTAAAAATGTTTCCATCTTAGAAGAACTGGTTCCAGGTACTGTTTAAGTTTATTGTTTTTAATTTTATTGAATTTTAAGATCTCTTGCGATGATTTCACGTACTACTTTTGATTTTAGGAAATAAGTATTGTAAAGTAGAGATGTGTTGGTCAGATCTGAACCGGCTCAGTGAACCGGGTCTTATAAGTGATCTACGTGAACCGGTTCACGGGTCCGAAATTACAAAGCAGAGAACTGTGTTTGACTAGCGGCCGCTCGAAAGCCGTTCTAAGATCCGATTCACTGCTTCACCACTCGCTATGCACAGGCCGCACATGGCGAACCGGTTCACTTATGTGATCCAGATCCAGATCCAGTGACCCGGTTCAAAAGAGTGACCCAGAACGCCCATCACTATATAGAAGTACTCAGGACTTTGGATATAGTAGTGTTATTTATATTTCTGAATTTAAAAGAAAATGTCGAAAAGCAGGCATAAAATTTACTCCAAAAATTCACGCCTTAGTACACATTGTTGAGGATTTCATTAAAATGACAAATGAGCCACTGGGTTCTTCTCTGAGCAAGCATCAGAACAAGTTCACCATTCATTTAAAGTATTTTCCCAAAACTATACGCTTAGTCTAAAAATTATTTAAAAAATTTAAAACGTTGTATTTGTGCTTATAATATTTTACATATTTAAATAAATTTCTAGTTTTCTTTATTCACACATTTTTATTACCACTGTACAAGCCAATCCTAGAACCCAAGAAAGATTTATTTAGTAAATTTCAGATTCATATTTTTATCTTTTGCTATTGAATTTTTCATTTTGTGGAAAGTAAGTTATTCTGTTGCCGACTCACTGTGTCGTAAACAGAGTGATTAGGTGACCAAAAATATTTTTGTTCAAAAACATATTAAAAATGCTTTTTTGTTATACAAAAAAAATTTTTTTAATAAATTTAACCTTAGTTAGGATTAAAAGAAGCTAAGTACAGGGTAAACCACGTAAGATAACCCATATGCCTATCTCAGAAACAACTGTAGTCATGAAAAATTTGTAGGGAACAAAAATATTTGAATTAATACATATTTTTTAATGTTGTAATTTAATTTATACAGGGTGTTCAATTTTTTCTGGGACGATACCAATTTTATTATTTTCGATTTTTACAACTTTTTATTCTACGTACTTTTTTATGTTTTTAATGGCCTTTTGCAGAGCTAAAAGATATTCCGCACTTGTACTCTTATCCTGTTAAAGTTTTCTGTTTAGATACCTCATCTGCCATTCATTTTTCTCAAATCCGTTAAATTGCTAAATTTGGCTATTTGAAATGGATGTTGTTAGCAAGAAAGTTAAGAAGTTATTTTTATAGCCACTTTGCTATCGTTTCTTAAATATTATTATAGGCTCAGGGGAGCTCTGGCCCTTGTACTGCGACCTTTAGGTCTATTATACCCTGTGTCTCAGGTTTTTAGAATCGAGGGATCTTTTATCCCTATAAGCGTGCAGCTGTTCAGGCTCGATGCAAGATCATCTGATCAAGCAAGTGAAATTGGACTGACATGCGTGCCGCACTGTTTCCATTGACTTTAGTCGCTAAGGTGGTTTTACACTACAGCTTTTAGCTAAGGGGGGATTTACACTACAATTTTTATCGACAATTTTTTAATGGCAGCATTTTTCAGAACTAGTTTATTATTCTGTAATTTTTGTTGATATTAAAGACAACTACTTTAAAATCCGGACGCTTATTCAAAATACCCACCCGGACGTAGTAAAAACCCGAACATGTCCGGGCAAATCCGGACGTCTGGTAAGGGGCCGTTCATTAATTACGTGAGACAATTTTGGCGATTTTTCGACCCCCCCTCCCCTTGGTGAGATGTCGTGAGATTTTGCTCGACCCCCTCTCTATTTTAGAAAAACTAAAGACAAAAGTAAAAAAATATATATTCGAGTATTTGCGTCAAAGCAACATGACATTTTTTTTTTCAAATGACCAAATTAGTTTTAAATTAATATATATATTTTTAATTAATTTTAAGGCGCCAGATTTAAAAAAAACTCGGAAAATAAAGACAAAAGTTAAAAAAAACGAGCTCTAATACACATTTTTTGACATAAAATCAAGTGTAACCAAATTTTTCAACATTTCCCCTCAAAATCCTTAATAACGACCATTATTCATACATTAACAAACACTTCCACACACAAAACAAATTGGGGCAACCTGGGGCAACATTACTATTTGCAAAAAGTTTGCTTGAATGCACGTTAAAAAAATGACAAAATTTGGACGGCTATTACTATATATAAAATAAAATATTTTTTTAATTTTTAACGTTATACCTTAAAAGACATTTATTTTAAAGCAATCTACCAAATATAACTACTGTTAATTATAATTTTTAGTTTTAATCGCATATTTACCAAGCGCCAGTTATTTATATAAAAAAATATGTTTGTGCATTGTTTTAAAATTGTATACGTCACGGTCCTTATTAATATTTTATAAATAAACAAATGGTTGTACATTGTCAAGAAAAGCATAAGGATCAATTTTATGTATATTTTTTTGCTGTAAGGGCAACTTCAGAAATCGACTTTTGGTCACCTATACAGGTCAAATACGACACAGTCGCGACTGTACACCAAACTCCACATAGCCGATTTTAAAAATAAAAAAAATCATATTTTAATCTGCCGATTGGCAACACAAATATTCTGACTGACCGTTACGGTTTAAAAAGTAAGTAATGTCCGTACGGCGAATGTTTAGAGCTCGTCATGACAGCAAAAACCGTTTATAGACATTATATATTATTAACGCCATTGACCTATTCAGCTTATAGGCAAGCCGTTACGGTTATAACAATAATTTTTTTATTTAATATCATCGATCCTCCTTGCGAAATCTATGTAGACCCATGCTTAAACAATTTGTGCAAAAAAATACAGTTAAAAAACTATATCGTGCGGCAGTGTAAATATTTAAAATATATCATTGACTACTCAAACATAATTTTACATTTTAAATTATCATTTTGTATTCGTTTACTCGCATCTACTAGGTATAAACGCATACGGCAGTGTAGACCCGCACGCATTCAAATATGAAAAACTTCCCTTCTACATGTCGGGCCCACTCTAAAAAATTTTTTTATTCAAAGGTAACATAATAAAGTTCGATTTTATGCTATTTTTAAAAAAATTAAAAAATACACATTGTTTAAAAAAATGCAAAATATTGCAAAATTTCAAAAAAAAATTGCAATTTTTGCAAAAACGGTATAGCCCATTGAAAAGTAAGGAACAAATCATTTAAGGTGGTTAAATTAAAATATTTAATAAAGAGATGAACAAAAATTATGAATTTTTAAATAAAAAGCGATTTCACCAAAAAGTAATAAATCGATAAATTTCAATAATCCATAACTCTTGAATGAACAATCCTAGAGCAAAAAAAATTTATGCTATGATTCTTTGTTATAAGAACAACAAATAAGTAAGGTTTAAACAAAATCGGTGACAAAATTTTTTTCACCTGGTACACTTGGCAAATTTTGCCCCATACATGAAAATAAAATAAAATAAAAGAATTTATATTTTTTTTCTCGAAACCTCAACTTTAAGAAGCTGTGTATAGTTAGGAGTGTGTCATCTGTCACCTGTCAACGCGTCGGTTAACTTTACAACGTCACATTATGTATGTTTAACATACAGTATGTATATTGTTTGCATATTATCTGTGACAGATAATCTGTCATCTTGACACCTGTTATATTTTGTTGGTTACTCCCTGTATATGGTTTGCCTGTCAACTGTCAACAATAAAGACTCACAAACGCTAAAGAAGCATCGATAGCAGCGCCAACACGTTGCCAAAACTACAACTTTTAATAATCAGCTGTCAAACGCGCATGTTACAAACGAGTGTTTTTAAGAATAAGACAGGAAAATGTTAAACATTTCGAAAGGAAAAAATGTGGAAGGATTTGTCCCAATAAACCGTGGAAATTCGAATTAGAAATAAATTGCATACAGTCCCTGTCATGTAACGTGTAACGTCTAATTTTCTTTTGATTTTTGCGGCCGACCATTTGATGGGTTACAGATGTAAAAATCTGTGTTTTTGCCTTTGTTTTGCAACCATGGTTGCCTTCAATAAGTAGTCTATTTTCATTTCTGATGCTATTAAATTATCGACAGTCGAATCTTTTTACATAGATTTTCAACAATATCTTATTCAATTTTTTATTCAGAAGCGGAACATAAACTTAAAAAAGAAGGTTTACGCTTTCGCAATTAAAGGTACATATATTCGATTGAATAGTTCCTTTAGACCCATTAACACTAAAACTGTAGAATGCAAATAAATTTCCGTGTCTACTCTCTACAATTTTCATGCAGTTTTGTGATTCTAACCCTATTGTTTAATATCTTTAATTATTCCCTACGCATACAGGGTATTCTGTGAGATAATTAGCTTAAGCTGTAGGGATTTAAAAATACACACGTTTTAACAAAAGAAGCATTTTTTATGTTATTTATAAATAAATAAATTTTTACTTTGTAATGCCATTCACAACTTTTTTTTAATTCAATTTTTCCGTTTTCCTTTTTTTTCACACTTTGGCAAAGGTGACCCTGTAAAAAAACGAACTAGCAATTTTAACGAAATAATCGCTAAATTTTCAGAAAAACTGACTAGCATGCATTTTTTCCTTATTAAGTAGGTATCCGTTGTACGGATAATACGAAAATAAATGCAAAACTATTTTTTTCAGAAAATTCGTAAATTTGGAAAAAAATTCGAATTCGTCGGATTGTACGGAAAAAACCCATGTCATTTTGATTTAATTTCCCCTATTTTTCCAAAAAAAAACATTTTTTTTTTCGGAAAACACTATGTTAAAAATTAAATTATATTTTTTTAAAGTTCATTTTTTAAGAAAGTTTATTTTTGTAAAAGGATTGACCACACTTTTAGATTCTATCCTGCATATGCATGTTTCAAACGGCCCGAGACGGTTTTTGTAAAAGCGGCCCATCTTGTTTTTTGACAACCCATTCCGCCAAATCCTTAAGCATTTGCATATAGAGTGGAAATGGTACCTTGATTATTCACGCGAAGTGGTTTTCCAAAATTAAATATTTCTGTTATTGATTTTGTAACTTAAAAAATTATATTTTTTTGTCTTAAATTTATCATTCGAAATCTACTGAATAAAAAAAATAATAAAAATTAAATATTCGGTAGAAGTTTACCAAATTATAAACAAATTTTTGTTTTTGTTCTCAATCAATACAGAATATGAAAAAAAAATCTCTGGGATCGGAAAAAAGATCGGGAGGTTTTGGGTGTTCAAACCCCCTCAGGAGGGTTTTAAACTATAATTTTCTCATAAACTACTGAAAAATTATTTATATTATATATTATACCTATATTTTTTTTAAATTTCATAAATCTCGTGAAGCTAAAAATGGTCAAAATTGACACCCTTTCCCTTTCTTGTGACGATGGAAAGATTATCAAATTATCGAACCCGCTACCCCCTAACTTATTTTTTCCGATTCTTTTTTGTACTCGATCTGACAAAAAATGGAACAAATAATCAATTTTATTCGATTTATTTTATCACCTGACGTTTTAAAAAGATCTTCCCCATCCAGCTTTACGAGATTCATGGACGGCCCTAAATTTGATAGACCCTCCGGAGGAAATCCTGCGCACGGCTGAATGGAACAAGTAAAGTGAATTTTTTTCTCTTGGAACACTAAAAATCTAAAATATAAGCAGGCGCGGATACAGGGGGGACCAATGGTTGCAATTGCCCCCCTAACACAGCATTATGCAAATCCAAGAATAATAAACTAAAATTTTTGTTTAGAACGCATTTTCTGGATGATACTCGTATGTAAAATAACACAAAAATCTACACTCTTACTATGTTTATTTTACTAAAAATTGTACCAAAATGATTAATTTTTGACCCTTTTATAATCTTATGAAACACAAACTTCAGGAGGGTTTTAAATTAGAATTTTTACTTAATATATAGAAAAAAACACCTAAAAATACATATTTTTTTATAAAAACGTTTAATAAAATAAATTTTTTGAATTTGCAAAAATAATAATATTCTGTAACAAGTTGGGACTACGGCATATTCGGAATATGCAATTCCAAATGTGTTTTAGACAATACTTTTTCTACGTGTCCAAAAAATACTATAGAAAAATAATTTAATTGAGAGAAAGTGAGGTTGGGTCGGTCAAAAAGTTTATTTTGTCATCCGGTGGTAGAATTAATTCATTCTGTAACACTTGTGTGGTTGTGAGGTTGTGTCGGTCTAAAAGTTGTTAGATAACACTGTGCAACACAAAAAATGAACTGGGATCAAATCTGAAAAAATCGAATCTAGGCAACCCCCAAAACAAATCCTTTAAGGGGTTTTACCAGTTTAGCTCGAATTATTTGAGCTAAACTAGCAAAACCCCTTTAAAGATTAGTTTTGGGGGTTGCATAGATTCGATTTTTCCACATTTCATCCCAGTTCAAATTGTTAGGTCAAAATTTGTCGCACAGTGTAATAAACACAGATATGTCGCCAACAGTGTATATTTCGTTATTGGGTGATAGAATTTATTCATTTTGTAACACTTTAAGAAATATATGTAATTCTATATTAAAAAGTTATATTAGAACGGTAGTACTCCTTAATAGGACTAGAAAAAATATAGTTAAACTTACTGTCCTAGGCATATTCCTAATTATTATAGATTTTAGAAAAAAACATCACAATATATTTTTTTATATTTTTCTCTCAGTTTAATTGAAACCTAAAAAAATTTTGTTTACTGTTTTTTTAACAGGCAAATATTGTTTGTAGTACTGTAATAAAACTTTGTTTGTGTTTGTTATCTCAGGGGTTTGTGGGATAGACTGGGAATATGCGCTTATTAAAAGGCAAATAGTTTTATCTGTAAACTATAAAATAACATCTTAAAGAATAATATTTTCCACAGAAATCATGTAACTCACCTATAAAATAACTTGGCAAACCCGTCGGGTTTAACCCGATACTAGAAATAAAAAAGGGTGATTTTAACCCCACGGTTACATACAAAGTGAATTAACGTTTTAGTCGACCTTGAAGACTCGTTAGGGTTTTTTATATATTTCGGGAAAAAACAATAATTATGTAATTTAACTACTAAAACCGGTAGCGACGCCTACTAGCCAGAAGATGAAAGTTTTGCTACAGTACAAACTTAAACAAATAAATATTAATATTATTAATTAGATATAAACTCCCTTTTTGTTTTAATTTAGATTTCTCGGTAGATTTGATAAAATTGTAGAGTTTATGGAATAATATTTGTGTTAAACATATAAAACTTCCTACATTTGGATCCCAGCATACGAGTATAATATTAACATTGAATTTTGCGCTGAAGCTTTCGTGAACAATATTAACGAAATTTGCTATTTGAAACTAAATTAATTGTCTCTGCAGAGTGCAAAGTTTGTTTAATAACTATTCATCGTAGAAAGACAGATCGAAACAATTATCAAGACCGAGCAGAAATACTCTGCCGTTTCTCTCAACATTATTCTCGTTCTCTTAGGGTGTTGGACTTGAAGCAATTAGATGCGAAAATTAATTGAAAATCATATCATTTCACTTCAATTGAGGGCTGGATTCAGGCGATGCATATTTTCAATGTCTGTTCGTATTCCAATCATTAATCCTTAATGCAATATTGCAACTCAATGCATGCATTGAATAATTATAATCAGGAGTTTCAATGAATAATAATTATATGAATATTAATTATAATAAATATTCATATAGCCAATTAGTTTTTCGAAACGATAATGTTTGCTATTCAACATGTATATTTTATAAATTAAAACTTCCTAATGAAAATAAATTAAAAGTTTTATTTATATTTACTCTCTAAAAAATGAATTAGTCAAAAATGACTAATTACCACAGTTATTAGTGAATCCAAAAATATCGTCAAAAATTATAAAAGTAGAGCAGTTTTTGAGATATAGTCAATTCCATATTATATGGAAAATTGACTATATCTTAAAAACTGTTTTACTTTTGATGACATTTTCGGATTCAGGGAACAATTTTACATGGAAATTGACTATAATAACATTTAAAACTGGTTAAAAGTGAGGTTAACCATTTGACAGATGTCATGACAAACCTGCAGGTTTTATTTAATTATTTTTTAAAATCATTTAATTATCTACTTATTGGAGTAGATAAAGTACCTATAGCATTACACTCGAGATTTTGAGCATTATTCACTCGGATGATTTAAGTCTCCCGTCTGGCTACTCGAAACGCAAACCTCATTCTCGTGAATAATATCTTGCATTATCTCTTTATAATAATAATAATAATAATACTATTATTATTATTTAAAAAAAAAATTGTTATATATATATATATATATATACCGTAAACACGGGTGGCTTTAGCTCACTTTCAAACTTAATCTTAACATTTTTGTAATTTTAACAATCATAAACATTAAATATTGTATACCAAAATTTGAGTCTTGAGTTGCTCTTTCATAATAACTGTGTTATAATCTTACATAGGGCTGAGTTTCAAAAATAAAAATTAAAAACTGGGTGTGTAAAGTTACCCCCTGGTTGCGGGTTACTTTGTCTTACAGTGTATTTTCCGTATAAAATTAACTCAATATTTTATTTTATTTTTATTACACATATGTTAGCAGCGACATATAGCAATTGCAAGGGGTTACCGATAAAAACAATAAAAAATCGACCTGTAGTTAACCAAGGATCATCATTCCAAAGAATTGCGCATAATTTAGAAATTGAAACGCATGTATTTTTAAGAGTTTTGCACTAATGCAATATATACAATTTTAAAGTGTAATAAATCCCATTTATTTTTTTAAAACACTGATTTTCCTGTAATAAAAACTCAATAGAATCGCTCAATTGACAGGTTTAGACCAACAAATTATAAATGTTAATTTTATCGAGCGCGAGAAGATTTTTCATAAATGGGCTAAAGTCACCCGCGGGGTGCAAAGTCACCCTTGTTTACGGTATATATATATATGTGGTCGGTTTTTTGTTCTTAAAAGAACCGTATGTCTGACGACGTTTCGGTACCATCTTCAGGTCTTATCTGCTGGGCTCATCTTGCTGGTCTGCTGCGAGTGAGCTCCGTTGCCGCTGATCGTTGTTTATATACCCTCTTAGCTTTCCGCGTTCTTAACCGTGACTGCGATTGAACCTGTGTTATGTTCGGCTCCATTGATCTAGTTAATATGCTTGGCGTTTTGGTGGTTGTAAGACAGTGGCGGCTGGTGGATTTTGGGTATACCGATATCTCAGTTATTAGATATGGGACCCAAACAAAATTCATATGAGTTTATAATGACATTAAATAAACAAGTTCTGAGGAAGCAGAATTTAAATTGAAGTTTGCGAAAAAAAGATAACTTTTTGCTTGGCCGTACCGGCCCCATGGGGCCCCCAATATATATAATATAAATTTAATTGGTGTAATTTATAAAAAATCCAAATTATACAGCTTTTATATCATTTTAAATTTTTATTATTTTTTTGAAAAGAAATATTAAAAATTTAAAATGGTATAAAATCTGTATAATTTGGATTTTTTAAATGAAATTTCAAATTTGTCGATAAACTATGGTAAATAATACATACATATTGGGGGCGCCATGGGGCCGGTACGGCCAAGCAAAAATTTATCTTTTTTTCTTAAACTTTAATTTAAATTCTGCTTGCGCAGAACTTATTTATTTAATGTCGTTAAAAACTCATATAAATTTGGTGTGGGTCCCATATAGGTCCCATATAGGTACAGTGAGCGCGTTAAAATACCCTCTCCCCTGTTAACTTTTGAACCAAATAAGATATCTATGTCGGACAAAAACCAGGGTAAAATATATTGTGTTTACTACTTTTTGACGTCAAAATGAAACAAGTGCCAAGAGGGCAGTATCAACTTTCAAATGAAAAGGGGGTGCTTGTGATACCTCATTTGAAAGGTATTTTAATTCCCTATATAACACTTTTTTTGTTTTTAAAATCCGTTTAACCATAGCTTAGTTATTAGTGTTTAAAATTTTTAAAAACACGTTTTATTTTGGTTTTAATTTATTAAGAAAAATTTAAATTAGATGTTTGAAATGTTCCCCTTGGACAGCTTGACACACAAATAGCCTATCTTCAAATTCATTTCTAACATTAGCAAAAGTTTCTTGCGTAATACTAGCACATTCACGTCCAATCCGGTGTTTAAGATCATCTATGGTTTCCGGTTCTGTAATGTAGACCTTCGATTTTAAATATCCTCATAAAAAAAAGTCAAGTGGCGTTAAATCGGGAGAACGAGCCGGCCATTCGGTAGGACCACGCCTACCAATCCACAGATTTGGGTAACTGTTATCAAGCCATTGTCTAACATTCCTAAAATGTGGGGGCGCTCTATCCTGCTGAAATATGACTTATCTGTCAAATTCATCAGGATAGGTATTGATTATTTCCTCAATCATTGGTTGAATTTGGGTTTAAAGCATGTTAAGATACAGAATACCTGTCAAATTTTGTTCCAAAAAGATGGGGCCTACGATGTGGTTTCCCAGTATTCCCGCCCATACATTAACTTTTTGCGGATACTGGATGTGACCTTCTCGAAAAAAATGTGGATTAACATCTGACCAGTAGCGTACATTTTGTCTATTAACAGTACCATTTAGAAAAAAAGTGGATTCATCACTAAAGCAAATTAAACTTATGTATAGTGGATTTTGTGCTATGCGCTCACACATAAGTTCACTTCATCTTCAGTTAGTTGGTGGAGTATTTGAAGCTTGTAGGGATAAAATTTTTTCTTCTTTAAATATTTCCTAACAGTTGTTTGAGATACAACACAAGTCTCTGCAACTGCGGCCGGCGATTGTTGTGGAATATTGACAACCGAACCAACTATTTGCACCTGTTTCTCTTCGGAAATTGATTTCCTTCCCGATCCTTTCTGCCTACCCACACTTCCACTTGTTTGAAATTTTGCCACCAAATCCCGTAGATAATTCCTGCAAATTGGGTTTTCTGGGTACCTTTCATTAAACACCCTTTCTGTTTCGTGCAAATTTCGCCCCATTTCACCATAAATAAAAATAGCGTCCGTTTTTTTTCTAATGGGCGATGTCGAACCATTTTACATTCAAATATTAATTTAAATTGCATGAACAACTAACAATTTAATACTAAAGATATTAATTATTTTATTTTTGTATCTTCTTAAAAACAGGATATTGGTATGGGTATTTAAAACAAAAAAAATAATTCGCACTCTGCGAAAATGTGAGTAGAAGCGACAAAAACGCTTAATAACTAAGCTATGGTTAAACGGATTTTAAAAACAAAAAAAAAATGTTAAATGGAGAATTAAAATACCTTTCAAATGAGGTATCACAAGCACCCCCTTTCCATTTGAAATTTTCAAGTTGATGACTGTCCTCTTGGCACTTGTTCGGGAAAAAAATTTTATACTGACGTAAAAAAGTAGTAAACACAATATTGTTTACCCTGGTCTTTGTCCGACATCGATATTTTTTTTGGTTCAAAATTTAACAGGGGGGGTTTAACGCGCTCACTGTATAATAATTGAGATATCGGTATACCCATGGGTATATGGCAAAATCCACCACACTAATTGAGATATCGGTATATACCCATGGGTATATGGCAAAATCCACCAGCCGCCACTGTTGTAAGAGCTGGTTTCCATGCAGTTGGTATATAATATAAATTTATAATATATAATATAAATTTAATTAGAATTAACTGCCGATTCAATTTCTGTATGATTTGTTTATTTATTGCTGAAATTGCTTTAAATTTTGTGTTTTTTGAAAATTAGATTTTCGACAGAATTTCATAATAAAAATATGGCGGCTTATGCCACTTATTCTGCCCAACTATGGAGAAAGGCAGTAACTGCTAAACAAGAAATCTGTGGAAAATGGGCATAAACTAATTTTATAAAAAGCAGTAGATATTTAATGGATTTATTTAACTAATAAGATAGTTTACTGCATTTCTTAGTTGAATTAAGATACAAAATGTCCATAGCTTTATCATAGCACAAGAAAACGCATTAAGAATTTTTTTGTAGTTACTGCCTTTCTCCATAGTAGGGCAGTATTTATAAAAAACTATGCATGATTCTAAAAGCTAAGAAAAAACAGGAATTGAACAATTGTGCTCTTTATAATACCACAAGAAGTAGAAACATCGCTATGAACTTTCATGAAGTGGTTTGAAGAAAGCAAGGAAAAGAACAAACAAAAATGTCTTGTTGGCATATTTTGTTCAAAGAAATTCAATATTAAGGTATTGTAGTTATTTTTAATAGATAGAAAATAAAAAGACTTTAATAAACATCTTATATTCAAACTTTAATTTTTTTTATCATTTAAACCAACAGTGGTGCCGTAGGCAATAGGGGGATGAGGGGCTTGATCCTCCCTGAAATTTTGGAAAATTAAATTTAAGAACACTTTTTGAACAAAAGCTTTAATGTGTTGCACCTTTTTTTTATCAACCAATCCCCCCTGAAACTTTTTTCTAGCTACTAGCCTTAGGCGTAATTTCAGCTTTTTAATTGGAACTGGGGTGGCAAAGCCCATCATGTGAGTAAAAATGAAGCCAACATCATACAAAAACAAAGCTTTATTTAACTTTTCCTTAAAGTCATCATCACAGGTTATTTTTAAACCAAATAAAGCCATAAGACTTCATTTGGTATAAAAATAACCTGTTCTGTTTTGGCTTAAATTAAAGTCGTCAATTACTTTGAAAATGTATACTTATCAACACTCCCTTCGAAAGCCTTTGTAACTTTGTAAATTTCCAGACAGCCAAGTATCAAACTAAATTTTATCTAATCAGCAACTTGCTTTATCAATATTTGGCCATTTGTGGGGATATGATAAAAGCCGTATGTGATTATATCAATTTACACAATTAACATTAGTTTTTAGTGTTTAACGTTGGATTATTATTGCCTTATCCTGTGTAAGTAATTTTATTATTGAAAATAAAGTTATTTGTAGAATTTGTACTTTATTCTTGCCCTATTTGACTCTCTGGGTTATTGATATTTTTACTTCAAAATTCTGGAGTGGCAAAATACTGGGTTAAATAATTCTGGGGGGCAACTACCACCCAAAAATTACATTATTGGGCATTGAACCCAGAGATCTTTTAGAGTTTTAGTATTCATTATTTTAATCATATAACAAAAACAGGATTTAAACGTGTTACGTGTAAAGAAGGTAATAGTAGATTATTAAAGAACTAATGTCATCAGACGTAATTTTTTTACACAAATGTCTTATGACATGAGTTTTTGATACTATTTTTTCCACTCCCACCTTTAAAACGCCCATTATCGTATATGATTCCATGACACTAATATCAATATTTATATGAACATTGTACTGAATTTTTAATTTCGCCGGCAGTAAACTAGATTTAACTTAATTTGGGGTGGAGGCTCCAGCGTGAAGTGCTCATAAAACATGTTCTTCACTTTCACTGTGAAAAACTGTTGTTAGTCCATTTTCAAGGAATACATTTTCACCGGCGCGCCGGTAATACAGATTCTCAAGTTGGTTACTCTATTGTTTTATAGATTTTGCCCTATTCAAATTTAATTAAAATTATTTTTTAATAATATTAATTATTTGTCGTAAAAAAAGTATATTATGCAATTCGTTAATAAACTTTTCTAGACACTCATTTAATTAAACACTCGCTCACGAGCTCGATCGTGCCCAATTTATATTCGGGACTAAAATGGCCTTTATCAAACTTGATACATAATAATATTATAGAAAATTCGAATTATAAATTATTACTGCGTATCGTAATGTTGCCATAGAGACAGTGTGCCTAGGGCGGAATTGTGTGTTATATACGAATTTAAAAAAATATTGTTGCTGTGATAAAATGCGTAGGTAATTATGGAATACTGGCATATCATTGGTTTTTATATTAATTAATTGTATTGTCTATATAAAACAAATCTGAAAAACTATTTAAAGAGAATAAATTAAATGTCAAAGAAATCTTATTTTTAATCGATTTTAAACTACGAAAGTAAGTTTTGTAATAGCAGTGTTTCTTTGTACTTAGTTTGTTGTTAACATCAGGGTGTAGAAAGTTGTTGAAAACTTCTTTAGGTCCTTAATTACATTTGGTTCTTTTTTATATTTTTGTCACGCCACTGACCAAAGTACAAAAACTACAAAGAAAAATAGTCGAATGTTGTCGAATCGTTTGCGTCATTTCAAAGGAAAAAGCGTAATAATTTAAATTAGTTTTCGTCCTTCTTTTTCGTTAATTTTCTTCGTTAAAATTTCCAAATCAAAATCTGTCTAATCACATTTATACGAGTTCGTTTCACTTGAACGTAAATTAAGGTCGAGCATTTAATATTAATTATACCCGTCACTTAAATTTAAAAATATTTTACAATTAATTATTCCGACAACAACAATTAATATTTTCCCACATTAAGTAATTATAATTTTAATTGCTTTTAAATTAATTTTATATACAGTTTAAATACTCTGTAAAAAAAAATAAAAATGTGAACAAAATATTTTTTAAATTTATTTTAAGTTTCTTTCTACGCACATTATCGTAGTACTATGTAGCGTACCTATATGTTTCCATGTCACGGTATGAACAATGATAACAGTTGTCAAATGTCACACAATCTGTTTTGTTGTCAAAATAAAGTGCGCCTCTTGTGAAAAATGTGTTTTTCCACTTCTACCTTTAAAACGCCCATTATCTTATATGTTTTCATGACACCAAGTAATCTTACAAATTGACAAACTTAATCCCGTGACTAAAACGCCATAAACTCAGCTTGGGCGTTTTAAAAAATATTTATAATAACAGTCATTTTTATTTAGAAGAAATGTTTGTAGGAAAGGAAATAACAAGCTTACAAGAGTTCATACTCAAATAAAAGAAAACAATATCCAAAACATTTAACAAAAAAAAAGTAGTAATTTTTAAAAATACACGCATGGAAGCATTATTTTTTAGTTATTACATACATATATACAGGGTGTCTCACCAGCGATGGTACCTTAGACGTTTACGGAGAACGGCTGAGGATATCAATTTGAAATTTTTATAACAATTTTTGTACAATTTAATCCAATTTAATAACCTTTCAAAATAATTTTAAATAAAATTCCTCTTCCAGTTTAACCGGAAGCGACATCAACTTTGTTATTTCCAATGGAACACCCTGTAAATTTTTTTATTTTTAAATTTCTCATGAAATTCTTAATGAAATTGCTCTACCATTCCCTATACCTAAACTTAATAGTTTTCAAGTTAATAATTTTTTTCGTAAAATTTTGACAGTTGCACCTTCATTAAAAATTAATAAAATTATGTTTTATTCTTCTAAACTTCCTCTTGTTCAGTGGTGGTAAATCTGGGAACCTGTCGTTGAATACTCTGCATGTTCTTGTTACTATTAGATTAAATTGTCCGTGAATAATAAATATTTGCATCAAAACCTCATTGGAATAGTTGTTTCTATCCATTTTACTTAATTTTTAAACGCTTTTCGAAATTTTGAACACCACTTGGTTAAGAAATGTATCAACTGTCAATCAATGTCATTGATTGACAGTTGATACATTTCTTAACCAAGTGGTGTTCAATGACATAACTAATTTGTTGTGACATTTCATCGGTATGAATTTTTACAGAAAGCTTGTATTTCCGAAACCTTACTATTTAGGTATAGGGAATGGTTATACTAATCGAAATGTAATTCATTTTCCTATTTGATTATGTAAAAAAATGCATACCGTTCCATTAAAAATAAACAAGTTATTAATGTTTTAAGTTAACCAAATTTACCACGATTTTTCTCTGGTTTTTGATCATAAATATGAAAATTTCAGACATGGAATCTTTAAAACAATGTTTTAAGATTCCAACAATCCTTACAGTATACCAGCAAACCGTTCCATTGGAAATAACAAAGTTGATGTCGCTTCCGGTTAAACCGGAAGAGGAATTTTATTCAAAATAATTTTAAAAGGTAGATTAAATTGTACAATAATTGCTATAAAAATTTCAAAATTGATATCTTCAGCCGTTCTCCGTAAACGTCCAAGGTACCATCGCTGGTGAGACACCCTGTATACATATTACAATTTTGGTAAAAAGCAATTTTGCATTATATTTGGGTTTCAATTGCGAGTTTGCATTAATAAAAATTCCCTTTTAAAATTAATCAAAAATAACATATTTCGCTCCGTAATATTTTTTTAAAATTTATTTAAATTGGGACCCAACAGCTTTAGTAACCCTTTAGCACTCGTACGGAGTATTTGTACGATGCAGGCAAATGTTTCAACCAAGACACGTCACAAAATAATATTTTTAAATGAAAACGTTTGTCTTTTTTGTATATCCTCTTTTAACAATATATGTATCCAAAAACATTTTTTTTTGTACAAACCTATTTAAGGTGGTTACAATACAGGGGACATGTATTTTTTAGTTTTGCCAATTGGCCCCATTTTTCGACGATACAGCCCCCTAAAAGTTGCCCATAAGAATAGTCTTTTTCTTATATCTCAGAACCCTGTTGTACGAGAATCACTAAATTTGGTATACAGTGTTCAAGTTTTTGGCTGGGGACCCCCTTGAGACGCGTTTTCAAAACGTTTGCGGTCCTGTGCTAAACAAAACTTAGTGTCATGAAATGGGCTTGACAGCTGTCATGAATTCGATGGAGAGCAAGAAATTAGATATGAAGGACATAGCGGATGTGCCCATGAGCGACCAGTCACTGACAGCGGAAGAAGGAACGAAAAATAAGAAGAAATTAAAGAAAAAGGCATCCATCAAAGGGACAACGACGACAGACAGCGAAACGGAAGATGGCGTAAGAAAGATTAAGAAGAAAACAGAAGGGCATGATGAAGGGTTTGTCAAACCCAGAAATGCAGCACCAGTAAAAATTCAATTTGTAAAGCCAAAAATGATTACGACGGAGAACAGATTTAAGAAACTAGAAGTTGAAAAGGCCCCACCTCAAATTAACGAAACAGTTGAAGATATGCTAACCGACAACGCAGAAGAAAAGAAAAGCGAAAAACCAGCATCAGTAGCGGCAAAAAAGAAATCTCAGCCACCGGTCGTAATCAAGGGAAGGTTTGAAAATCAAGGAGAAGGAGTAAGGTCGATACAATCAATCACACAGGGAGAATTTAACAAACGTTACACGAAAAACAATACAGTAGTCACTTTATCCAGAAAAGACGATTATGACAATTATCTTACCCAACTCAATAACAACAATGCCCCATACCACACATACACTAAGCAAACTGACAGAACTCATGCGTTTGTGGTGAGGGGACTTGGTGATATCGAGTTGGCAGAAATTCAGGAAAAACTGGAAATCAAAAATAATATATATAATAAGTTAAAGAAAACATACACCCCCCTTTACATGGTCGTGACCGATCCCTCCGTTACTCTGCAATGGCTGGATCGGACCGTCCGATACATTTCGCACACCAGGGTCTTTTGGAAGAGAAAAAGGAACGATCGGATGATCGTCCAATGCCACAGGTGTCAAGGATGGGGCCATGCAACCAGCAATTGTCACCGGGAGCCCTTATGTCTTAAGTGTGCTAAGCCTCACCTTACGCACGCTTGCACAAAGGCAAAAGAGCTGCCGGCCAAGTGCGCAAATTGCCAGGGCGCTCATCCGGCAAACTCGGTGGAATGCCCGAGCTACCTTTTCCGACTCCAAAAGATCTCGGTAGCCACACCCGCAACCACTGCATCCCAACATTCAAAACAACACTTTGTTCCAGCTCCCCTTCCTGCGGTGAATGTATGGGAAAGGCGTAAGCAACAGTTGTCACAGCAGAAGCAACAGCAGAGACCTCCTCTGCTGCCGACGCCGACGAGTCCACCCTTGTCGCAGCCTACTGCTGCGGAAAACGGCGGGGATGACCAGGCATTGATGGGCGAGTTCACCAAACTTAACAGCCTGGTGAATGTCCCCGCTATGCTTCGTGCAGTGCGTGACCTAAATAGAGCCCTTTCGGGTGCTTCAAATGGCATGGAGCAGATCAAATTCAAAGTTCAAATTTCGCTGCAAACCTCAGAACCTATGGGCTGTAGGTACAACAGGAAGGATTTGAAGGTAGTATTATGGAATGCAAATTCCATAAGCAACAAAATACACTGTCTCATTCACTTTATTCACGCACACAAAGTAGATATTTTGTGTATTTCCGAAACAAAACTACACGAAAATGACAGGCTTGCTGTCAAGGGGTATACTGTCCACAGACAAGACCGTCCGACCGTTAATCGCGGCGGCGGAGTGGCACTACTAGTACCCAACAACATACCATGCACACGCCTCCCCAACCTTAACTCAACCATTGAGCATGTCGCTGTAAAGCTGCTTAAATACAGACTGATTGCAGCCTATAACCCCCTCTCTAATAAATTCTCTTTCAACGACTTGGTGAGTTTAACGGAGCACAGCGCCCACACAATCCTTATTGGAGATTTAAACGCCACGAATAGGATGTGGAACTGTCGGAGAGAAAATGAGAATGGATGCGTTCTGTCAAATTTTGTGTTGAACACCCAGTTCAACATAGGATTTACAGATGAACCGACTCATTATCCCCCCAATGGCCTCATACCCTCCACTGTTGACGTTATTGTGTTAAAAAACGTCAACATCACTACCCAACCACATGTTCTACATGAGATGGACTCTGACCATGTTCCAGTCGTGTTTTGTATAGATGAGGCATTTGTGCCGCCCCCGGCGACCAAGCGCTTCTTCGACTACAAAAACACGGATTGGAACGAATACAGAGACATCTTAAACAGAGACACTGTTATAAATAATCACATTGATACACTCTATGACCTCGTCAAGGAGTTGAAAATCTTCGAAAAGAACGTGTTGGCGGCAAGAACTCTCACTACACGAGTTTTGAAGCAAAACTCCCTCTGAGGATATCCCGCCTGCCATCACTCAAAAAATACGGCAAAAGAATTTGCACAAACATATGTACAACAGATACAACTCTGCATTCAATTTGAGCGAGTACAATAGATTACGGCAAGAGGTGAAGCATGAGATCAAAGATTTCAAGGATGAAGCCTGGGGAGATACTCTGCGCAACCTGAAAGCCTCCGACAATTTACTTTGGCGGTTGGCTAGGTGGCTGGCTAGGCGGCAGAGGACTAAAAAGTCCGATATGCCGGACCATAAACTCAGGCGGCCAGGAGTATGTCACAGATTCGGAGAAGGCAGATATCTTGTCTCGTTTCAAGACTTCTTTCTCTCTACCCGGATCAAGCTGGCCTCACATTCGCTCTACGAGAAAAGGCCAGCGCAGTGTCGGTATAAAAATTGTGTTTGTGACCTATGTCATGTCAAAGGACATTTGGCAACCGTGTGTGCGCGATGCTCCAAACCGAACAAAAACTATAAACAATCAAGGTACGCAAAAAAATCCCATTTTATTAGCGATTCACAAATAAATAATCTAACTTTAACTGATCAAATAGACAAATGTTTATTTTATTCAGATACCTCTAAGGTAATTAAAATGAACCCGATTTTACAGTCTTTAATAATTCAATTAAATATAGAAAACATTAAATTTTGAAATTGATACGGGTTCAAAACACAACGTTATTTCGAAAGAAATATATTTAAATTTTTTTAATTTTAAGCAATTGCACACAAATAATTTGCTGTTTATATATATTTAGATGTTTTATATATATTTAAATATTTTATATAACAATACAAATGTAACTTTAGAAATGTTTGTTTTAAAAAATGGTAGTTCGCCGTTACTAGGCCGAACTGGATTAAGTAAATTAAATATTGGCATTTTAAAACTAAATTTGGTTGATGACAATTTCAGAACGAACCAAGTATTTTGTCTTTAGTCCATAAATATAATGAAATATTTAAAACTGGGTTAGTTACTTTTAATAAAACAAAAATTTCCCTATGTTTAAATGAAAATTCCAGTTTTTAAGCCCCGTCCAATTCCCTTATCATTGAAAAGTAAAGTGGAATTAATAATTGATAGGTTAGTTGAGTTAAAAATCATAGAGCCCATAGAGTATTCTGATTGGGGAACATCAACTGTTCCCGTATTAAAACCGAATGGTTCTGAATATGTGGAGATTTTAAAATAACCCTGAATCCATGCTTGAAAAGGGTTTCTTATCCATTACCACGTATTTAATATTTATTTTCTAAGCTTAAAAAGGGTGAAACATTTTCTAAACTTGATTTATCGGACGCGTATTAACAAGTTTTAATTGATGATGAATCAAAAAAAATTGTTACAATCTCCACACATTTTCATATACACGTTTAACTTTTGGAATCACCACGGCTCCAGTGATTTAAAAAAAAATTATCAACAAACTTTAGTAAACATCCCTGGAGTAGTTTGTTTTCTAGATGACATTTTAATAACCGGTTACGCTTATTACGCGTAGAATTAGTTTTTAAAAAACATCAAGAATGTGGGTTAAGAGTAAAAAAAAAATGTAAATTTTTACATTATATTGTAACGTTTTTACTGTTCGTAGTGTGAATTAAAACACGCACTGGTTAATTAACGAACTAAACTATTTATTTAATTACTTAACTACACTTAAAACTAGGGATGCACCGGAATTCCGGCGGTACCACTAAATCCGGCCGATCCGGCCAGTTGGCCGGAACTGCCGTTCCGGCCGGATCGCTCCGGCCGGATCGCTTTCCGGCCGGAATTTTAGGAACTTTTTGGAAATGTTTAAGTTTAAAATTTTTAATATAATTTAAATTCAAATATATGCAAAAATAAAGAAAATTATTTTAAGGTTTTTTTAATTGGTGCCTACTCACCTATTGTTAAGTCGTTAATTAATCACAAATATTTTTTTTTTGAACAAAATATATTTTCTTTCCAAAAATTACAAAACATAAATAATAACTGAAAACATTATTAACAGCCAAATTCCAACAGCAAAAATAACAGCTAAATTCCCTGTCATGGATAAGTCTTATAACAGTCAACAGTGAAGGGTGTGCATGTTTCCTTGCCTATGATAAACCGGCGGCTGTGGTTCCCCGACTTCTTCTTAATTTTTTTATTATTGGCAGGTGGCTGCTATTCTCCAATTGAATGAGTAGAATTATTTTAATTTTGTTAACGCTAATTAAAAATTATTATTTAAATAAACTGTAATTTCTGTCTAGGTAAATTTAATAGTAATAAACACTTTGCATACTGTAGCTAGTTTAAAAAAAAAGTAAAAATAAATCAGCCTCAATATTTTCAATGTTTTACGTATAAAAATAGGCATGCACATACATTTTAAATTTAGGTCCCGATCCGGCCGGAATTCCGGCGATCCGGTCCGGCCAGCGGCAGAAATTCCGGTTCCGGCCGGATCGGCAAAATACCCGATCCGGTGCATCCCTACTTAAAACACTATAAAACTAACTAAACACTTAACTACTAATTATTTATATCACTACTAGTTTATTTATTTGCACTTATATTTATTTCTTTCTTCGCGAGTACCAAAGCTCAACTGACTCTCCATGATGCGTCGTTCCTTATATATTCAGCGCCCACGTCTTCTGGAACATTCCAGCGATTTCCACACTCTCGATTATTCGAGCGCTGAGTCACCGGCGATGACTCATCGACGATGAGTCATCATTCCGAGAACCAGAGCCGTACTCGCTACAATATTTAGGTCACATAATTGACAAAAATGGTTTGCACACTAGTGACGAAAGAACGTTGGCAATAATAACTGAACTAAAATCTGTTTTGGGTATGGTAAATTTTTATTGCAGATTTATCCCCAACGGTTCCACACGTATGTATCCACTGTATAAACTTTTTAAGTTTTAGCACACTATGATAGTGAGTTACCAATTAAATTAAAGGTGGATGCAAGTCCAGTGGGGGTTGGGGCAATAATATCACATATTTTCCCAGATAAAAGTGAAATCCAAGCTTATGCGTCAAAAGTGTTAACTTGCCACGAAAAACATTATTCTCAGTTGGACAAAGAGGCATTAGCTATTGTATACGGCATAAAAAAGTATATATTTTGATATTAGTTATATCAAATCTGAAAAAAATATGGCCGATGCATTATCTAGGTTAATAGAAAATAATAATGATAAACATAGGAGTGAAGAAAAAATAAGCAATTGCTCCTACATAAATTTAATTTCTGAACAAACAGATATTAATTTAAATGTCAATAAAATCAAAGTTAAATCGAGAAAAGATTTAATTTTAAGTAAAGTTATTAAGCATGTTTTGCAAGGTTGGCAGAGTCAACAAATTAGTACAGAAATTTTACCTTTTTATAACAAAAAAAAAAATGAACTTTCGGTCGAAAATGGTTGTTTAATGTGGGGTTACAGGGTAATTATTCCTCAAAAATTTGGATTAAAAATTTTACAAGATTTGCATAGTAATCAATTAGGCATAGTTAAGTGAAAATCCTTAGCTAGATCATATATTTGGTGGCCTAAATTAGATCAACATATTTAAAATATCGTAAAAAGTTGCGATCATGATACTACATATTTAGCATCATGGTTGCGATATTTGCAAACAGTTTTCAAATTCTCCCCTATTAAGCGAACTAAAATCTTGGCCAGAAGCTAAACAACCGTGGTCACGGTTACATATTGATTATTTAGGACCATTTCTAAATTTCAATTACCTTATTTTAGTGGATTCATATAGTAAATGGATTGAGTGTTTTAAAACTAAAAGTATTACATCCACCGTTACAATAAATTTTTTACGTGAAACTTTTCCAAGGTTTGGTTTGCCCACTGAAATTGTTTCAAGTTTGTTTAAAGTTATATTTAATTAATTGAAAAACTAAAAAATACGTACAATTTTAAAGCATATAAAAATAACTTTTTTTACCCACAGGTTCTATTGTAAAATTATTAAAACCCCACAAATTTTCATTGCAGAAACAGAATTTTATTTATTTATTTTTTTAACATAATTTTAATTTACTGAAAATGAAGTTTTAAACATCAATATTAATATGTAATTCACACCCACTAAATTTTATTGGTTGCCGATTCTCAAACGGCAATCAAATTTAAAACAACTTTTGTTTTTGTTGCCTGTGCCTGGTTTTTTATCCAATTTTGTTCGTTTACCGGAAATCGGAATTGAAGAGTAAAATAATGCAAACGTACTAAAAGATAATTAATTAATATAAAATGGTCATTCAGTTTTTGTTTTAATTAAAAAATCGGTTTATATTTGATAAATTAAATGAATTTAAATATTTTTACCCAAAATGGTTAAAAAGCCTATTTAAAATCGATCCATCAAAAAAGTCAAAATATTTTCTTGTTCTCCTGCGATTTATTTTCGAAAAACGTTAATTACTCCCAAAACCCGCTAGAAATCATGAATCGGACAATAAGTGACCAGGCATTTTTAATTAGGTAATTTAAAAAAAATAATTTCGAAAAAATTTACCGTGAAAATGGATTTTTATAAGCCAAAACTCATGTACGTTTTTTTAAATCCGATAAAAAATATATACATAGGTTTTGGCGCTTTAAAATCCCTTTTCACGATTACTTTTTTAAAAATAATTATAATTTTTATATTTTTTGTAATACTGTATCCATTTTTTCTGGTCCAAATTCCACATGTTTTAATCTATACCAAAACCGTTTTACCTTTGGAATGGAGGAGTTTTTATGGTTTCGGGGTCATCCATTAATTAAAAAAATAGTTATTTACCTAACTAGTGCGCGACTGCCGTTAGACGAACAACGCGTAGCGGAGATAGGTCATCAGTCGCGTGTTAGGTACAATATTTTTTATACAAGCAAGAAAATCTCGCAATTTTTCTGATCAATTTCCATTTTAAACTGTAATAACATTTTTTACGTGAAATTTAGAAACATACATGACCTGTTAGATTGCGTTAGAGCATGCCGTGCTCTGATTGGTTATTACATTCTATAGAAACCACTTTCTATATCAAAAAGTAAGTAACAGTATTCTTTTTACATTAGATAAACTAAAACAAAATAAAAATATTGAATTATTAAATTACAACATCGTTAAATCAATATTATATCTTGTCCACACTGACTGTACTAATAATCTGGGGGAGCCCTATACGGGAAGCGTTGCAGGCAAAACAATTCCAGGTGCTACATCCAAATCAGTCTATTTTGAGCAAACAAAAAACTTTTTGCATTAACCATTTCCTTATAATTTAATAAATAATACGATGGAGTTTATATATGTTTTTAGATATAAAAAGATAAATTTTTAATATTGGTCCTTTGACATCTCATAGAATAGAATTGTTTGCAATTAAAGGGAAGCTAAGTTAGTATTGTTTTAACAACAACCCTTCAAAACAATTTATTTTTGTACAAAACTGTACCAAAATCCAAACTTTTCCCAATCAAAACAAAATGTATCGTACGGCTTCTTACCATATAAATAGAAGATAAATTGCGACTTTGACTTAATTATTAGATAAAGTGTATCAATGGCAAAAGCTCTCCTTAGTCTGGTTTTATTTGTTTTATTGTTAGGAAGCGTCCTGGGGCTTCCCAGGGAAATAATTGTGGACGATGAAGGGCCGGCCCTTAAAGCTAATAAGCTGCAAAATATCGAAGATGAAGGGTTTGATGAGGAAAGTCCGCCATGTTTTATTGAATATAAGGTAACAAATATATTTGATATAATTAATTAATAAAATTAATTATTTTGTGTTTTTTTATCCTCGACATACAGTAGAAATTTAATAAATATTGATAATATATTTTTTAATAGGAATTGCAGACAAGCATAGTATCGCCGTTAAAAATACGTAAAGGTATCTCATTTTTATGTTTAAGATTAACCTTTTTTTTGTTACTCAATATTGTAGTTAACACATTTTTTCTTAGCAACAAATGTTATGTTAATCAGAAGATTGCATGGAAAACATATCATGTTTGAAACTAAAAACGGGTTCTTTCCCCTAAAACCTTACGGCTATAAAAATGTTAAATCTAACTCTACTTTGTATAATTTTCTTTACAAGAACCAATTTGAAAAAGGCAGCTGAGGATGACAGATTTCATCAGAATTTTATTGTTATTAAAAAATAACTTTTTATTTTAAAAACGTGATTAGTAAGTTGTTCTCAGTTTTTTTATAAATGGAAATTTATTGTTTCTTAAAACTACTCATTAAAATAACATTCTACAACACGTGGTATGGTGCGCTAGTCAGTTAAATGTTAATTTGATGCAACATATATTGATGTTTTAATTAACAGTGTTAATTTTTAGATTTTTAAATTTTGTATACCTATTTATATATAATAAATATACCATCTTCCTAACTAAACTGCGCACCACTCAATGTGTCGCGACCAAAAAGTTCGTTCTTTTTCAAATCGACATAACTTTTTTGTTTCCTAAACTATTTTATTTTGGTCTGTGTTGTCTGCTAGCCTCATCCTTTGGAAATTCATGCTATAGATATGAAGCTCACGGTTCCTCAAGTAAATTTTCTACAGGGTGATATGTTAAACGGTAATAAATTTTAATAACTTCATCCAAGCCCCGTTTGTAACAAAATAATGTTTTTCTCGTTTTTACTTTAAAGTAATGAAGTATTATGTCTTACCTTGTAGCGTTTTTCAAATTATTCGAATTGGAATCTTAGCAACGAAAATATGAATTTTTTTCAAAAGAGTACATAAGGCTTTTTTGTAGGCAATACACTCAGTCTTTTTAGGAACAAGAAGATAAGATGGTGAAATAATGTTCCTTAAATAATTCTGAACAAGCCACAAGCAGCAAACTTCCATTATTTTCAGAGGGCCTAAGCAAAGACTTGATGAACGTGAATATCGGTTCAGGTTTAGTTTTCGCAAATTTTCACCAAAATGTCATTTTGAAAAAGTGGTCTTTGCTTAGGCCCCTCTAAAAATAATGGAAGTTTGTTGCTTGTCGCTTGTTCAGAATTATTCAAGGAACAATCTTTTACCATTTTATCTTCTTGTTCTTAAAAAGACTGAGTTTATTGCATACCAAAAACCCTTAAATGTACTCTTTTCGAAAAAAAAAAATCATATTAGATCATAAGATTCCAGTTCGAAAAATTTAAAAACCTTTTCAAGGTAAGACATAATATTTCATTATTTCAAAGTAAAAACGAAAAAACATATTTCTTTTTTCAAACGGGGCTTGGATGAAGTTATTGAAATTTTTCACCGTTTTACATATCACCCTGTTCGAAATTTACTTGAAGAACCGTGAGCTGCATATCTATAGCATGAATTGCCAGAGGATGGGGCTAGTAGACGTTACAGACCAAAATAAAATCGTTTAAGAAACAAAAAAGTTATGTCGTTTTGAAAAAGAACTAACTTTTTGGTCGCGACACATTGAGTGGTTACCATGTATGCCGACACACATCAGTGGTGGTATCTGCATCGAGTCATGGGGAACTCATTGAAAATGTTGAGAGTGTCAAAAGTCAATTTACGAGCTGGTGTTTAAAAAATCGCCTAATTCTTAACAAAAATAAAACTGAATATGTATTTTTCTCTCCTCGTGTAGCTAATTTAAATAGGTTTAATAATGACTTTACTGTCTCTAAATTTGTAAAATTTTTGGGTATTTCCTTAGATGCTCAACTTTCGTGGGAAAATCAGATTGAGCATATTTGTAAAAGAGTAAGTTCCTCAAACTTTGCTTTATTATCTATAAAGGAGAGTTTGTCTCGGCATGGACTCTTGAGCGTATACTATGGTATGATATACTCCCATATAATATCGTTCTTTGGGGTAGAGCAACATCATTAAATAGAGTATTTGTTTTACAAAAAAGATCATTAGACATGCCGAGACATATTTAGGAGTAATAATATTTTGACAGTCTATGGTATCTACATATATAACCTTATGAAATATTTACGTTCAAACTACTCCCAATTTCATATAAATAATGACTTTCACATGTACTCAACAAGAGGAGGTGCCTTTTTAAGTGTTCCGAGACATTCTACAGCACTTTATGAAAAGTCACCCTACTATTCTGGTATAAAAAATTATAATAGTCTTCCAGAAAGCATTAAAATAATAAATAACAATAACCAATTTAATAGAGAGCTTAAAAGTTTTTTAATTAGTAAATGTCCTTATGATCATAGAGATTTTTTGTAACAAAATTTTTATTTATAAATTCTTGTAGTGTGGAACAGACTGTATACACTCTAAATGTTAATTTATTTTTAGATTTTAATAATGTATTTGTGTTGTTAATCTTGGTAATATTTATATACTGACCTGTCCTATGCATATGTAAATATGTCTTTTGGATTAATAAACTATCTATCTATCTATCTATCTATCGATAACAAAAAAACTCATACAGCTATATTTTGGCTGTGTGAATAAAACTTTTCCGTCAATGTCCAGGTGACATCAAGCTTTGTCACATCCATCATAGATTTGGTTTATGACATCCATTAGTCATGCCTCGTTTAACTGTAGCTGAAAAACATAGAATCATTGTTCGTCTGGAACAAGGTTCTTCAGTAAGACAAGTTGCAATGATGTTTAATATTGACAAAATGACGGTAATGGCAGTAAAGCGGCAATGGACGGAACATGGAAGAGCTGGATCCGGAAAGCCAAGAGTCTCGACAGACGCCCAAGACCAAGCACTAATCCACCATCTTCGCCAGGATCCTTTCAATACGGCACGAAAAACTATTAATGAAACTGTGTTTCCCGGCTGCTCGATGACTGCGAACATCGTAGAATCAAAGAGTCAGAACTGCATGGTTTCAAAATACAAACATCGAGGTTTTGCTGTGGCCGCCTTATAGCCCAGATTGTAACCCTATAGAAAACGTACGGGGCTATATAACGAAAAGACTTTATCAACAAAATTTTCGACCAAACAATGCAGACCAACTCTGGCAAGCTATTGAAGCCATTTGGAACGAGATAAAGCAAGACCGCAACTTCATAAGACCATTCATTACTTCCATGCCTCGTCGTTTGCAGGCAGTAATTTATAAAAACGGAGGGATGACGAAATATTGAAATAAATTATTTTAAACTTCAATTTGACTTTGATTTAATTTTAGACCTTTCAAATGTGAAGTATTATGTTAAAAGCCATACTTACTCCAACCAAATGATGGAAAATCATGAATACTAGATTTTTAAGCTGTATGAGTTTTTTTTAGCGATAGTATATATATATATATATATATATATATATATATATATATACAGGGTGTCCCAGAACTCGCGCCACAGAGAAAAAGGGGGCGTGCCGATAGCAATGGAGATGCCAAATTTAAAAATAAAAAATTTCTAGGTAATAGTGTAATCGAATGAGAGCAAAAAAGCGGCAGCCAATACCGAGAGCTCTCGCCTAGGTTAAACGTAAGAGCTTTAAAAATTGCTAGGAGACGATAGAACATTGTTGTATTAAAAACATTTAAAAATCTTTTGGCCAACTGTATTTACTAAGTTGTCAAAAGCTTTCAAAAATGAGGTTATTAATCTATGACTTATACTTCAGAACGCCAATGTTTTAAAATAACGATTAGGAAAGGGCTTGGAAAAAACTCGCGTTGTCTCCCTGGCGTTGCGCCCACACTAAATAAATAAATAATTATCATTTCAGTATAATCATCTAAGAAAAACATTATTTATAATAACTTAATTTATAACCTAATATAATAATAATGACAGGAGTTTGACAGCAGTGTCACAATGAATTGGATTCCAGTGGACCAAATATTTTACATATTTTTTATTATCAACAATGCAACCTAAGTATCCTAGCAATTTAAAGAATTCCCTATGGCCATCTATTGGGATTGGCTATCGTTTTTTATTCTTATCTCGCTTATCCTTTGCGTTAGACAATTTTAATTTTCAAATATGTGTTTCACGTTACTTTCGGCACGTTCCGGTTTTCTATGTGGCGCGAGTTCTGGGACACCCTGTATATATACAAAAAATCAACTATTTTTTTTCCTGAAATTTTGCACTAAAATATGTTGGGAAATTGAACGCTCTACAAAAAATGTCTCCTATCATTTTTCGATAAACCAACGAGTTCAAAAGTTATTCAAAGTCGAAGTTAAATTTATGTCATAATTGCATTTTTGGCACTGTGTGCATAAAATCCAACCCTCAAATGAAGCTGAAAATGGGTATATACAATATGTATATCGAAAAGTTATAAAACTAAACACAATTTCACCACGTTTAGTCTAAAACACACTAAAACGTTTGTCATTACCAACTGACGTGTTGGCCTTCTAGTAAATGATAACAATGGACGATAGTACTATAGATCGTCTGCAGCGGGAAATTTAAATAAAACACCGTTCTGCCCCGGTACCCCCGTTCTACCCCGGTCTCCCCTACTGGTATTTTATAATTTGTACATTAATATATTTCACATCTTGTGACAACATTCTTATGCTTTTTATTTCAATTAGTATAATATCCTTAACTATACTCAATAAAAAAAAATTAGCAAAGAAACATTTTGAATTTCCTAAATTATATATGAAAAACTCTCAGGGACACGTGTTCCTTTTGATCAATCAAGAATTTGTTTTTTTTAATTTGGAACTAATGTGTGGGTCCAGCCAAATTGATTTTTTTTTAATTTACAGGGTGTTTAAATTTATAAAGGGTGTTTCCAATATCTTTGAATTTTGACCTGATACAGCTAAACCAAGCATGGATTTGTAATCCACGACCAAAAAATAAGTTTACGTGTCCGAGCGTTTAGTTGTGATATTTTCACCTCCCTACAGTGTTATCAAATATAAAAAAAATCATTCAAAAAATCAAAATTACTATGTTCAAGTAGCCTTTTAAATTTATTCCACTGAAACACATACTATTTTTGGAAATTAATTAGTTTGTGATCTAAAAAATTGTAAAGAAACAAAACAAAATTTCCCATATTATTTAAATGGGAAATAGAAATTCTCGATGCTCGACCTCTAAATATTAAAATTAAGAGCTCCGGTTTTTACAGGTGTCTTTTTTTGGTACCGTGAAAAATTTTCAGTGCCAAATTTTAGAAAAAAAATAGCTGATTTTTTTTAACCAGACTAATATATATTAGGGTGTTTCAAAAAAAACTTAAATTATTTTTTTTTCTAATGGTGTTGAAAACACAACAGAAGTGATTTTACATAAAAAATAATATAAATATGGCATATGATATTTTTTTGTATTTTATTTGAAAATATTTGAAACTTATTATTATTGTTATTTTTGATCGCTGATATCTTTGAAACGGTTGACCTGAAGAACTTTGACCATCAGATGTTTTTTGTAGAGCGTGAAAATTTCTATAACTCCTCTCACTTGGGTGTTGCGAAAACAAACCATTCCAAAATTATGAGAATTCAAAATTTAAAAAATAAAAATCCCCGTGTTATTGAAATGGAAAAACAACAAATGAATTGAGGCAAACCTTAATATTAATATTAAGGGCTCAAATATGCGCCAAAACTTTTGTTTTTTAATGTACTTTTTTATCCAGATATAAGTGTTACTAAAGTTTGTTCATAATAAATTCAATGGAAAAACAATTATTTTAGCAGGTGATTTTAATATAAATTTTTTAATACAGAGCAAGGAACTGATCAATCTTAAGGATATAATGGAAAGCTATGGACTTTATAATGTTTTCTGGGAAAATTCTAGAACAAATAAAATCACAAGTACCTGCATAGATAATGTTTTTATTAATAACAAAAAGTACCTGGGAAAACAAACTAAGGAATTACACATTTCAGACCACCTAGGTCAATTTATCCAACTTCCAATGATAAATGTAAAACCTGAAAAACACCAATTCATTGAAACAAATAAAATGCACCAAATACTTACCTGCTTAAAGAAAATCTTCGCAAGGTGGATTGGGAAAAAGTACTTGAATCAAAGACAGCATCAGAGGCCTTCACATGCTTCCATACCATCCTACTGCAAACGTATGATACTTGTATACCTGTAAAGAAAAAGAAAATCACTATTAATGTAAAAAAACCAAAATGGAAAACAGAGGCGCTATACAAAATGAAAAATGAACTTGATGCTCTCTACACCATCTCACAAGTACTAAAAAATAAAGAATCCCAAGAAACATACAAAATATATAAAAATCTGTACATAAAGGAAATCATAAGAACAAGGAAATGTCAAAATGAGCAATTCATAAATAATGCAACAAACAAACAAAAAGCAATCTGGCAAATAATAAACAATGAATAAAAGAAAGAAGACAACGAATCAACTTTTAAAAATCCAGAAGAACTCAATGCCTTTTTTTCAAATGTAGGGCAGAACATACTTGAAAACCTAAGGCACACCCCCACACTCCCCATGAACCTGCTAAAAAACCTTAGTTTGAATAATGAAAAGACCTTTTACCTTTTTGATTCTTCACTAGAGGAAACAAGGCGAAATTTTAAACAAATCAAAGAAAAGAATACGACTGACACCTATAATATTACAACAAAAATGATTAATATCGTATCAGATGAACTTATCATGCCAATAACAATTATTATTAATAAATGCTTCCAAGAAAGTTATTTTCCCACAGAACTGAAAATAGCAAAAGTTATACCTATATATAAAGGAAAGGGCAATAAGGAGGATAATGGAAACTACCAACCCATTTCTATCCTACCATGCCTATCAAAAATTTTCGAACTAACAATAAAAAATAGAATAGTAAAATTTCTGAAAAAGTATACACTTTTAAGTAACAGTCAACAAGGTTATAGAGAAAAACGAAGTACAACAACAGCACTACTTACAGCAATTAAATTTATTTGTGAAACAATGGACCAAGGTGAGTGCTTAAGTATGGTAAACCTAGATTTGAGCAAAGCCTTCAATTCAGTACCACATAACTTTCTCCTGGAAAAATTGTTTTTTTATGGTTTCAGAGGTCCAATATTTACCTTACTTAAGTCATATCTCAATAAAAGATGTCAGTATGTTTCCATTAAAGCAAAATCATCAACAGAACTTCCAGTCAAATTTGGAGTGCCACAGGGATCTATACTGGGGTCCATACTTTTTATTATTTACATCAATGACATAAGGTCACAACATAGTCTTAATACTTGTTTATATTGTGATGACACTTCCTTCTTAATCAAAGAAAAAAATACTAATCTAGTCAAAGAAAAACAACAAAAGCTTTTAACAGAAGCAGAAGACTGGTTTGTGGCAAACAGATTAAAAATAAACACTGAAAAAACAGAAATACTCAACTTTGGGATGAGACAGGTCCTCTCTTCAGTGAAGTTCCTAGGAATACATGTGGATAGTAGGCTAAATTGGGCAACCCATGTTGAAAAAACCTACAACAAACTTTCAAAACAACTATACAGTCTGCGAAGAATATTGCACCCGCTCATGTACCTACTGCTTCTTTTTCAAGCTTCCACAGCCTCCTAAGCTATGGTATATTAATATGGGGAATAGCAAGTAGTACTGAACGTATCTTCAAAACTCAAAAAAAGGCTATACGGGTAATGTATGATCTTGGACCAAGAGATTCATGCAGACCTGCTTTCAAAAAACACAAAATTCTCACTCTAACTTCGATTTATATCCTGGAAGCACTAAAACATGTACATAACAACCTACCCAGCTTCCCTAAAAATGGAGAGCATGGTTTAAGCACAAGGAACAAGTTGGAGCTAAGAATTCCTTACCACTGCAAATCCTCTACCCAAAAATTTGTGGATTATTGGGGCCCAAAACTTTACAATAAGTTACCTGCAAAAATAAAGTTATTAAAACAGAATCTTTACGTTAAACATGTGAAAGATATACTTACTCAAGAAGCCTTCTACACCCTAGAAGAGTTTTTAAGTCATAATTTTCTGTGATAGATTTAAATTATAATTTATACACCTAATTTTTTTTTAAATTTTATTATTTGTTTTGTTCTAACTGTGATTCTATGTTTAATATTCTACTTACCTTTTATACTATTTATATACTATTTTCTCTATACATATACATTGTACATATAATGCTCTCTATACAACTTGTAATCCTTATCTTTTGTGTGACATGTCATGTATTTCTTTTGATGACAATAAATATTATTATTATTATTATTATTAATTTTTCAACACCATTAGAAAAAAAAATATTTAAATTTTTTTTGAAACACCCTAATATATATATAATATATATTATATATACAGTGTGTCTGCTTAAGTTTGCACCATATGACCAACTTTTTTGTTATTAATGTTACGAAAAAAAGTTATTCTTTATAAAAAGTTCTGCATGGTCTAAATTTTAGACTCTAAAACATAAAATGCATCCATCAGATATTAATTTTTTTCAGTCGTATACGAGGTTTCTCAAAAAATATGGGTTTGGCTCAAGAGTAAAGTAAAGTTATTTTTGACAATATCGAAAATTTGTATAAAGACAATTTATTTAAAATTGTTAATTAGGTTGAAATATATAGTTATCTCTATAATCGTTAAAAAATGTTGTCTGTTGTTAAATATTTTGGCTGCTTCTCGATAAGTTTTATACTTTTCACCAACAATTTATAGAATTTCTATTTTTTCTTGCACACTAAATATCACCGGCATCTTAACAAATTTTATTTGACGATTAATGACAAATAAAATATCATGGCACTTTGATTCGAAATCGCGGCCAACTATGTAGCAATAAAAGTTTTCGATACTTTACTCTTGAGCCAAATTCATATTTTTAAGAAACCTCGTATACGACTAAAAAAAATTAATATCTAATGGTTGTTCTTATGTTAAGATCTTAACATAAGAACAAAAGCAAGGCAGGATCTTTTTTTGCTTAAATTATGCCTTAGATTCTTGGAATCATGTTTTTTTAGTCTTGTAGTGACGGGCATATATGTCTTCACGGAAAAGGTCCGGACGATTCTCAGTTAATGTTTGGGCAGGGGCGGACATATGACCTGACAGTTCAGTGCGGTGCCCGGGGCCCCTATCAAAACAACGTTGTTTATAATCTAAAACAAAGTCTAAATACAAAATTTTAAGTAAAAATTCCAATTTTTTTATATAAAACAATCATTGTGGTTTTGTGCGATTATTTGCTTTTTTTAAGAAAAGATCAAGATACTCAACGTGACGTAACATATTATTTAATGTATGTCAGAATTTTGTTGTGGTAAAAAAATTGTCTATATTACAAAATGTTAACAAAAGAAGAGCGCATTTATTAAGTACAATTCTACGAAATTGGAAATGTGTCTTATTAATATGAGATTAATCTTTTCCGTAAATTTTTTTCCAATATCGCTGTTTTAAAGGAAGCATTGCGAAACTTAATAAAAAATACTAAAACTGGTTTGGAAATGGATATAAAAAAAACGAAAAAAACATACGATAAAAATTATGCAGCTACATTATTAGTAGCAGTGGCTACCTTAGTCAATGTTAATGTTAAAACTGCACAATGTGCAGTGCACATACCTGACGAACTTTTCTGTCGCACATAATTAAGTATACTATATTACTAAATTACTTAATTATAATTAAGTAATTTAGTAATATAGTATATATATTTAGTAAATTACTTAATTATAATTAAGTAATTTAGTAATATAGTTTCCAATCGCATTAGAATTATTTGTAAATTAAGTCTAAGCGGCGATCTTTTTTTAAAAATTCTTTTAAAACGTCATCATAAAAATTGGTTGTTCGCTTTAAGTCCTGCATTATTGCTAAATTACTTAACCGTTCTTGTCCCTGTGTATTTCGTAAATAAGTGTGAATTCTTTTTAAACCAGAAAACGAACGTTCTGCAGACGCACTACTAGCTGGTATAGTTAACATCAATTTTCCTAACAATACTAATTGAGGAAACACGTGGCACATCTTCTTGTCTTCACAAAACCTAATTAATTCATAAGCATTAAGCTTAGCAAATTCGGATGAAGAATACAAACAATGCAATTCGTTTTTCAGTCGGTCAAAATCAAATTTTTCGGTATTCCTTTCTTTTAATTCCGACTATTTACCTCGTCTTAATTTCCACCAATCTAAAACGCGCAATTTTGAATTACAAATGGTTTCTAGGTGAAAAAACTGTGTGACAGCACCTGTCAGCAGTTTTTTCGAGTTTACCCGCGGCAAAACTTGACAGCTGTTGTCACCAAAAATTGCAATTAATATTTTAATTGTTTACTTTTACTCTTGTCAAATATTTCGAGTTTACCCGCGGCAAAACTTGACAGCTGTTGTCACCAAAAATTGCAATCAATATTTTAATTGTTAACTTTTACTCTTGTCAAATACCATTCGGGCATCTAATTTTTCCTGTGAAAAAAATCAAAAAAAAACACAATGCTAAGTAATATTTTTTAACAAAATGCATTCGTGCAGGTGCAAAAATCCTCCTCTTCGACTCGGATTTTTGTTGCCACCAGCACTCATGCTTTTTGTTAAAATATTACTTAGCAACGTGTTTTTTCGATTCTTTTCGGAAAAATTAAATGCCCTTATGATATTACTTACGAAAAAATCACTTCTTGAAACTCAGATTTGAATAAAGAAAACGAATCTGGATCTAAAAGACAAAAAAAGGGTAACTGTTCTATTTCTCTATAGCGATCACAAATTTCGGTTTTGATGTTATCCACTATTTCTCTAAAAATTCTTCTATAACACCGTACAACACAAAATTGCCCGCATCGATGAAACTTGAAAAATCGGATAGAAGACGATAAAAAAAAAGACCCGTGTATCGGCGATTTTTTTGTACACGTCAAAAAAAATTTTTTTTTCACTTTAAAGTTTTCAATTACGAGCATTTAATATGTTTTGTTTTTAAACAAAAATATACCAATTTTGCTGTGAACCATATTATTGAAAAGGTATTAAAAATTAGGAAAAATGTTATATAATGTACAGGAAATATGTAAAATTGGTAATTCAGAAGATTAAAGGAACAATTAAAAAATAAATCTGAAAAATTCGTATGATAACTATTACTTTGAGCATTTATGTATTCTTGGTTAAAAACAACGTTTAAACGTAAAAACAATTTTGTTTTTTTGTATATACACTGTGGGTTTGTTAATCTAAATGATACGCATATAAAAGTACGATTTTTATTAAACTGCACGTTTTATTAGTTTTGTTCGTTGAGAATTAAAATGGAGTGTCCTAATCGCAATAAATTTTGTTATGTTTGTGGTTTATATGTTACTGTGAAACATGTTCGTAATATAACCAAAACCTTAGTTCTTTCGTTTCAGCGACAGTTTAAAACCAATTACGTTCCGTACTTATGGTACGCTCCCGAAGTGGTATGCACGTACTGCTATAGGTCATTATGTAAAAATAATAACAAACAACCCGGTAGTAAATACCAAATACCTACTATTTGGTTACCCCGTACAGAGCATTCTCCGGAATTGTGTTACTTTTGTCTGAACGAAACAAGGAGCTTTGGTTCTAAATATGAACACCGCGAAAAAATCGCTTACGTTGAAGTTGAATCTGTAATCCCGGCAGTTTTCCATGCTGATGGAGAACGTATTAGATCAATTGACGACATTTTTCCGGATGATTCTGCAAAACTTTGTGAACATGATGTGTCTTACACCCCATTTCAATCTGCTGATGCTTCACCATTGACAGTTTTATCTCAAAGTGTCCAGTCACTAGGATTTAGTCCCACCACTAGTGATATGAGTAAAATTAATGATCCACATTGGGTAACACAGAAGGATTTTCATGATCTTATACGGGACTGCAAGTTGTCCAAGGAAACGTGTGAAATCCTAGGGTCGCGATTAAAACAATGGAATTTAGTTGCATCAGACTTTAAAATCACTGAAATCCGTAATCGAGATAAATATATTCATTTGGACAAATATTTCACATTAAATGACGACGGGACAAAAAAATATGTTTATTGTAATGACATCGATGGCTTATTTGAGGAAATGGGTGCCAGTCACCAATCAGAGCATTGGCGTTTATTTATTGACTCATCTGTTCAAAGTCTAAAAGCCGTACTTCTGCATATTGGTAATCAACATCCCTCTGTTCCAATTGCGTATGGCACCGAAATCAAAGAAGATCGTGACACTTTAAAACTCATATTGGAAGCTATTAAGTACGATCAATACAACTGGAAATTATGTTGTGATTTAAAAGTTGTTGGTCTGCTACTCGGCATAAAAGGAGGGTTTTCAAGACACCAATGTTTTCTATGTAATTGGGAAGGGCGTAAAAGGGATTTGCATTATACGAATCATGTATGGGAATTACGATCAGAATATAGACCGGGGATTGACAGTGTGGTTAATTTACCATTGGTGCGCCCAGAAAACATAATTCTTCCGCCTCTTCACATAAAACTTGGGATTGCGTCAAATTTTATTAAAGCACTGGACAAATCATCTGATGCCTTTCTATCATTAAAAACAATATTTCCAAGGTTATCACAAGCAAAAATTGATGCTGGTATGTTAATTTCAGAATAAGAAATAATGATAGATTAAATTTTTCTAATATTTTTAAGGTGTTTTAAATGGGCCACAAGTTAAAAAGCTCATTCAAAGCGAAATTTTTATTTCCAAATTAAACCCAATTGAAAAAGAAGCTTGGACATCTGCTGTTAATGTCTTTGAAAACTTTCTTGGTAACCATCGAGCTGAAAATTATATAGAAATTGTGCAAAAAATGATCTCTGCGTATGGCAATATGGGAGTATTAATGTCATTAAAAATTCATTTTTTGCATAACCATCTAGATTTTTTCCAAAATAATATGGGTGATTACAGTGATGAACATGGAGAAAGATTCCACCAAGACATAGCTTTAATCGAAACTAGATTTAAAGGTAAAAATTTGGTGCACATGCTCGGTGAATACTGTTGGTCACTTTGTCGTGAAACGGCAACAAACTCACTAAAAAGAAAAAATAAAAGGCCAAAATTTGAAAAATAATTGAGTTGTATCAAATATTTTTATTAAACTAAATAATATCAGACAGTTTGTTTTATTGTGTTCAGCGTTAAAACAATTTATACGGTAGTATTGTTTTTTTTTTACTTTTGAGTATTAAAATTTTATGGACGTAATAATAAAGTAGTTACAGTCTTATGATTCTGTAAGAGTTCTTTAAAATGCCCTTTAAGAACATTTGTAAGCTTAAATAAAAAAAATAACATTAATATTTAGTATGGAAACTTTCTACGAATTATCTTTAAATTTTGTGTTGAAAACCAAATAAAAAAAAAAATTGACGTGTACAAAAAAATCGCCGATACACGAGTCTTTTTTTTTATCGTCTTCTATCCGATTTTTCAAGTTTCATCGATGCGGGCAATTTTGTGTTGTACGGTGTAATGTGAGGTTAGATCAGTTATATTTCGTTTTTTTTTTTGGTTCTCCAAAAAAATTAACATTTTTTGTATAAATGTTTTCATTTTCTTCGTAAAAATGGTCAATAAATAATTTAAAATCCTCAATTTTTTTCATGCAGTATCCGATATCTACAATTTTAGATTGTATTATATTAAAAAGTATATCGGTTTCCTTAAATATTCTGTAAAATATTTCTAAAAAATAATTAAATTCAAAACTATTTAAAATAATTTCATATGTGCTAGCAGATGAGAGAGTTTCTCCGTCCCAATTGGCTGGATTTTCGCTCATTTCCGTAAAATTTTATGTTCACTACAGATAACATTAACAGTTCTAGAATTATACGCCCATCGGGTTACTGCAACGCGTGGTAATTTTTTTGAACAAAATTTATTGTACAAGTCGGATCGTTTGGTACTTAGGTGAAAAAATGCTGCTAGGTTTTTAATTGTTACTACAGTAGTAAAAAAATGTTTAGTTTCCACGACTCTACCACACGATTTAGATAAAACTAAATTTAAAATATGTGCACTGCACCAGACATACATCGCGTTAGGACAAGTTTCGCGGACTTTTTTTTGAACACCATTTTTTTCTGATGACAAAACCGCGGCACCATCATAAGTTTGAGCAATTAATTTATCGGTACAATTATAATTATCTAATACATCAATTATAATCTTTGTTAGTGTTTCTGCAGTACGATTAGAACTTACGTCAATAAAACCGACAAATCGATCAGCAACATTATTATATTGATCAAAATATCTTAAAATAACGCACAGTTGTTCTTTACCGCTAACGTCAGGGGTCTCATCTACCATTATAGCAACGAATTCTGTTTGCTTTATTTCGGATTGTACCCTATTTGTAATAACAGTAGCTACACTGGATATTAAGTCATTTTGAATTCTGTTAGAAAGTCCACTAAACACGGCCCTGTTTTCTGTTTCATTAATTGATTGTAAATGATCACCTAAACTACCGTCGTAGTTTGCCAGTAATTTAACACATTCTATAAAACTTCCACGATTACCAGAATTAACAGATTCAAAATGCCCACGAAATGGAAGCTCTTGAGAAGCCAAATAACAGGTTATATCAATTAATCGACGCATTATGTTTCGATTTCTATCGACCTTTGCATTATGCCTTTCAATCTCTTCCCGAAATTGACGTGGAAGACTAGTTTCTATGCGGGTTTTACCAAAACTGTACAAGGCAAGTGCACAATTTAAGTGATTAGTAGACTGATCATGTTTTTTTGTAGCATTTGCAAAATTATTTAAATCAGTGAAACCAGTCTTGTTAAACACATTTTTTTGTTTTGAAAATAGTAAGCAGGGCCAACAGTACATTTTGTTGTTATGGACACACCCACACAACCACTTATAGTTATCATAAAACTTAATATTAAAATTTTCACTTAATGTTTTACTGGAAAACGATATTTTTAATAACCTTTCAACACAGTTCACATCTACACCACAGTTACAATCCGTTAAAATATCAATTTTTTATTATTTTAGGTTATTAAAATATTAAAATTGACTTTATCAATCAGCTGATCGCCACCCACACCCAAGACAACGCTTCTTACTCCCACTAACAAATTTTGCCCCCACCTACATAAAAGCACTGCTTTAAAACTGCTGTACGTTTGAATACGAAATAAGATTTTGTGCTTGCCCAATCTATTCTATGCGATGCTTATACGTAAAACGAATCTGCGTTTCACCGTGATAGTATCACATTGATACAATAGATGGCAAAAGTAAAGGCACCTATAAATTGTTTAATAAATATATTATTAAATTTAATAATAAGTATTTTTTCATACAAATTTTATAATTCTTGGATTTACAATATTTACTTTTGGATTAAATATAAGGTATCTTTTATGTAAGTTAAGCAATAATTGTACTCTGTCAATAACAATATAAGTTTTCCTAACAGTTTGGTTGGTTTGGTCTCCTTCCACGATAAGATAAGTTTGAATTTCTGTGCTTACTTTCCTTTTTGCAGCTTTTTCAATTTGGCGTTCAATAGTCGGGTTAATATCTCCAGTAACCTTTATAAAAATATTTTGTGAAATGTGCAAAAAACAAATTTGAAAATTTTACCTGACAAAATATAATTAAAGCTTCCACTGATTCTAAAATAGAAAATTTCCAGTTTTGTTTTCCATTAGTAAGTCTTCCTTTAGGGGGTATAATTTTTGGCTGACGCAATTCTTTGGGCTGACGCTGTGTAAAACGCCTACACAAACAGGGTTAGCGGACACGTTCGGGAGTGGGGAATATTTTTAAGAATAGGTCAGTCGTACCAATAGAATAGAATAAATATAAGTATATTTATATCCAGTATAGTTTTATCCCTTTAAGAATAGAATGGGCTTGGAGGGAATTTTCTAAAATTTAGTCTAATCGATTGTTAATCTTAAAATAAGAATAAGATTATTTCATCTAAAGTCTTTCTTAACATTTAACAAGCAAGAATAAGATCTGCTTGTTTTAAAAAAGATTTTTATTTAGTTTAACGTTAGTTTTAGTCTTGACAATATTAGGTCAATCATCTTATTTCAACTGTACTTAATTTTAAGTTAAGAAATAAAATCTTTTTAATTTAAGGATTGGTTTATTCTTATAACAAGATTAAGTTATTCGTAGCCCAAGCAAATTATACTTAAATCAAGTGAATTTTCTTAAGAATAAAGGTATTCTTACATTTAGAAATCTTTTTTTTTCGTGTAGGCAATGCTTTTTTGCTTGTATTGTATGCACGCCACTGATTAGTAGTAGGGTCAGTTGCACCCTAAATTATCTTTAAGAAGCAAAAGTGTATTGAAAACAATATTTTAGATAATGAAAATTCATCCATACAAATTTGCTTAAGCAAAGCTGCTGCATACACTGGAATTTGGAAAAAAAGATAGACGTTTAGACTTTTGTTTATGGGTGGGTGCAAATTACATTGAAAACTGAGGATTTTTTTTTCTACCGACGAATATACATTTTGCACTAACGGGCAAAATAATTACTTAAAATAAACTTCTATGATTATTTCATAAAAATGGGTATTTAGTCTTTATTTTAGATTATAAACAACTTTGTTTTATAAAAATGTTATCCAAAACAATAAATAATCGTACTTCTCTCTTGAAGCACTTTTATTTTTTCGTAATTTATATACCCCCTGTACATCTGATCTGAATTTGTGTATGAAGTACCCATTATTTTGACGAGCAGAATTTTTTATACGAGAATACAATGACTTTTCGTCGTATAATTAATAATAGACTGTTCTCCTCTTACCAAGTCACTGTATATTGCATTATTTTCAGAAAATTGGACGAAATTAGCTTGACAGTGGCAGAAAATTAAGTTAATTAAGTTAAATTAAATTAAGTTAAGTGGTGCCTAGTGGATTCTCAGTTATTAGACATGGGACCCACATCAAATTTATATGAGTTTATAATGACATTATATAGACAAGTTCTGCGTTAAGCAGAATTTAAATTGAAGTTTTCGAAAAAAGTTAGTTTTTAAGTGTGCCCCCAGCTTCCTGCTCCCCCAAATTAAGATAATTTAAATTTGGTAAAAGAAATAATAAAAATTTAAAATGGTATAAAACCTGTAATTTTTTATTTTATTTAATAAAATTTGAAATTTGTCGATAAACTTTGATGAATTAAACATTTTACAGAATATACCTACTATTATTTTCGTATTTGTTTAAGAAATAATTATATTATTATAATTATTACTATTACATTGTTTTAGAAATGACTCAGCTTTTAACATTTTTACGATTTTATTATTTATTTTAAAACCTATGATTTACATCAAGATTTGATTCAAAAGTTTTTTTATCAATTCAGCAACTGCCTATTCTATTGATTTATTTAATATAAGTAAACGAATTTATACGGTCATAAATATATAGGAAATCAATTATTATTTTATATCATTGCAATGCATTGTTAAAAAACAATAAAGCAAATTAAATTTTTTATAATTTTCTTCACTTTTTGAAAATGTTCTTTAAAAGTCCATTTAATAATTAAAAATCATTATAATAATTTTCATTTAATATCATTACAGTTCTTCTAAAACTTTGCAATTATTTTTTTAGGTTATGAAACGATTAAAGGGGTCCTGCATTAAACTCCACGAGCATACGCAGGCCTGTGTTGCGGAAAACTACCTTGAGGTAGCCCATCCACAATGCATGTATAAGTAGAAAAAAACCAGAATAAATATGTTATGAAGAACCGCAATGGACAATGATAACGATATAATTCTTAAAACACATGGGCTATATTATATTTTAGGTTGTATTATAAAACTTTGATTTTACAATAAAAAGATGCAGTGATATCCACGTTAATTAATTTTTCTACACCCACCTTTAAAACGCCCATTATCGTACATGTTTCTATGACACTAAGTAAAATACAAATTGACAAGTTGTGGCTTTATGGCTCACGGGCTGAAGTTAGCAACAAGTTTTTAGTCACGTTTTGAAGTTAGTTTTAAGTTAGTTGACAGTGGTAAATGTCATACAATCGTTAGAATAAAGTGCCCTTGTAAAATAATACACATAAAAAAATCTAACATATTACCAAGAACAGCGCTGTCATTGAATGCATTAAAATTGAAGCAATCTAAATTGTTATTTGCTCAATTAATTACTATTAAACCAAAATATGGAAACATTTTGCCTAAATGTCAAAGAATTTATTGCATTAAATGTATACATAGTATACATACTATCATGGGCGCCCTTACCTAGGGGCAAGAGCAGAGGCGGATTAAATGTCGAGAGCGCTGTAGGCAAGCACCTCATTGGCGCCCCTTCAGCGGCCATATATTAACTAATTAATTTTAACTTTTACTTACATAATAATTAGCTGTGCTCTGCGGTTTGATCCGCATGATGCCCCATACCGTTCGGTTTCGGTCTCCAGCTATCTACATACCAAGTTTTATCACAATCGGTTTAGTAGTTTTTGCACGAAGAAGTAACACACACACTTTCGCAGTTATAATATTATCAGGGTAAGTACACGTGTCCTGGCGTATACTTATAATTAGGTATTATACCTATAATAGGCCAGGACACGTGTACTTACCTTTAGGCGTGAATGAAATATATGGTATACATTTCTAAAGAATTAACTTCTACAACATCTTTTACATGTACCGAATAATAAGTTTTAAGGAAACATAAAAGTCGCTCATATACAGTGTAGTTTAAGGAAAATAATGGGCGAAATTAGAGCAAAGACTTACTACTTGGACAACGAAAATCAGTGTACCTGTTGTCCAAAGTCTTAATAGAAACATAGTGCATTATAAAGCAACCCCAACAAGTGAATATAGTGAATACGGACACGGAAGTAATTAAGTGATAAATGACAGCATACCTGAAGATCTAACCCTAGGCCAATATGAATCACCTTATGTAAGGAACAAACTAGCCTAGACTGGAAGGGGCCATAATCTGCAAAAATCTAGTACCAATTAATCAACCAGTTGCGATATTTGCCTAACTTAAACATAAACCACTTAACACCTCTAAATTTTAGGCATTGTATGCTTCTAGCTGTAAAGAAAACGTAAATAAAATTTCTATCACATAATGAAGACAACTATCCATTGATAGTTCTCGACCCCTACACTGAGGAAACGGTTTTCGAACAGTGGGGCAAACAATTGCTCACAACAGTTTCCGAATTTCAGCAGACTACAGACCAGCAAAGATAGGTCCTAGCAGCGTACTAACCAACTAAACCTCATACATGAACCCCAAATAAATGGGGGATTACTAAATCCCTGGTTAAGGAGGATTCCGGATTGTACTTAGTTTTGGGTCAGTCCAATGTCACCCAAAAACCAAAATGTTTTCCCTTCTTGTCCTAGGACAGCTGTACTCCACTAGCCTAAATCTGGCGTATGGCCCGGCCCGACGAAAAAATTCCGGGAGTGGCCTTAACCATCCAAACTGTCATCCTCGACCTCCTAGGCGTTGCCGATGGGGCCCGCCATTCGTTCCTTATTCTCATACTCATACTCAATTTTAATTTTATGTTTAATTATTTTCTTCGTTTCAAACTCACGTGTGCGTGCTGATTAAACAATCAAACCAAAAAGTTGTAAATCTGTCTTTAATAAATACCTACTCGGTGTTCATAAAAACTTACGTTTTTATCAAACCTCGCGCCCCCTTGTAACCTCGCGCCCCTAGGCACGTGCCTAGTTTGCCTTAGGGATAATCCGCCTCTGGGCAAGAGGGGGCACTTGCCTCCCCTGGAAATCTCCAAACTAATTGGGAAAATAGAAAGTATATAGAAGATATAGGTAAAATTTTTAAATGAAGAATGCAATTTTTTTCCCAACATTAAAATGTGTTTCCAATTTTGGTTTTGCCACCTACGACCTGTTCAATTGAGAGGTCTTTTAGCACACTTAGAAGGGTTAAGACCTGGCTTAGGTCAACAATAGGAAAAAGTCGTCTTTCTGGGCTTTGTCTAATAAGTTTGCATCGGGATTACGTAAATCAAAATCAAAATACTATAATTAAAAAGGTGATATGTTTGCCGCAAATAAAAGAAACTTAAAATTTCTGTTTGATGAGTAGATGTTTAAGTTTTGTTTTTTTTTTTGATTTCTTAATAAATATTATATGGTAGTAAAAACTGTTTTATTAAGTAAGTTTATGTGCAAAAAGTGTTTTTCCAAAATGTAGTTCGGTACCAATTTTTCCTTTACCCTTGGATTTAAATGTAATAATTAAGGTTTATGTGTGTAAATTATATATATTTATTTTTTTATATATTTTATAACGTATAATGTATTAATATATTTTGGAACCAAGGTATTTTTTTGCTACACATTAAATTATTTGTTTGCCCCCCCTGGAAAATTTTGTATGGGCGCCCATGTATACTATAGTAACGTTATTAAATAAATCAAATTAGTATTTAATGCAATAACATTCTAACAAATAAATATCAATATAAAAATTAATAGATTTAGGAGCGATAATTTATGTTGTTAATTTAAAAACAGTAAACAATTATAAACCAAGTGCTAACTACCTATTGGTATTATAGGAACTGTTATTCATAAATACGGATTACAAGATCCCACGTGACTGAAGTTGAACGGTCGACGCGTAGCGGAGGTCGGTCATCAGTCGGGTGCGGAAAAGACACTTTCCGCAATTGTTAGGTACAATGTTTTACGTCTTTTGCAAGTTCAACATAAGGTGGTTGAACTTCAGCCGCTGAGTTTGGAGAATCTGCATTTTGTTTTTTGTTTTATAAAGACGCGTCTACATAACCTTCAGAAACTTTGGTTGACTTCCATTATTTTAAAAATTTAAGACTATACCATGTTTAATTTTTTAAAATTTTAGTCAAAAAAATTAAAATTTAAAATGGTATAAAATTTGTAATTCTTAGATCTTTTAAATAAATTTTGAAATTTGCCGATAAAATGTAGTGTATTACTTTAATTTGAATAATCTTAATTAGGGGTGACAGGGGGCTGGTGAGGCGCGCTGAAAAAGTAACTTTTTTGGTGTGAGTCCCATGTCTACTACCCAGATAGCACAAAGAAGTACTAAAAACGTCCTGAGTATATCTTGTATCAGACATTAGTAAGTTCCGAGTACGTCCGAATCAGGTCCTGAACCTTCCCCAGGACGTTCCAGGGACATCCGATGTTACCAAATCGTCGGTCCCCAGAACGTCCTAAGGAAGACATCCTCTGGCCATCCTGAAATTTTATTGGGGACTAATGGACAAGCTTTACAGAATTGAAGAGTGGTATTCCCAAATGCCCAGACAGCAATATGACGTCTTAATTAAGACTTATTTTATTAATTTGTTAAATGAATTTTATTAAAATCATTTTAATAATTTGCTCGTATTCGTTTATTTTAGGAATTGCGATTACTTCGTCTCACTTTTGTTTAAATTTAAGCGTGCTCTTCACCGGCACCGATAGACGGCCTGTTACCCTCTTTTGGAGCTCGTCAGTATCGGGTAGCCGTTTACCTAGGTCTAAGACCGTTTGGTATGAAGCACGTTCTAAATTCTACTTCGCGGCTTCTTATATCAAACACAAGCAGTTACAGCGGTGAGAAGAAAGAATCGCATTAAAATGTCATAAATGTGACGTCTCCATGTTGACGTCTTAAAGAGTTAATAATATGATTTCAGTAAGAAGTAAGAAAAGAGAATACTGTAAGATATCATATAACTAAAGTCTTATTTATGATACCTACCCTTAGTAGCTTCTAATTTTGATTCCAATAAGAGGTCAGAAAAAAAGATACTTTAAGAAGTTACAAAATAAAATTGTGAGTTATCAATGAAAAACAAATATTTTGCACATGTAAATGTTGAAATGTCTAAAACACGTTTGGAATTGCATATTCCGCTCTCCTGAAACCGTCAAACTCGCCTTCGGCTCGTGTGACAAACTCTTCACTCGAGCGGATATGCTGTATTCCAAACTTGTTACAGAATATACTATTAAGTCATTCTGCATGACACAAACTTTTTTTAAATGATAATATATTATTTAACCAACTTGGCACTTAGACCCTTTGGAAATACAATGCTTCAATTACGTCCTTGAGACGTACCCAGTATATCCGCTATAATTTTCCCAAATAAGTAAGAGACTGGACGTACCCAAAACTTCCGATATAGGTCTAGGACGTTCGGACCTATGTGGGACCCGAAATGGACGTCCTGGGTACCTCTTGTGCTATCTGGGTAACTGAGATCGGTATACCCAAAATCCACTTTTGACGATTTTGTTTATTTCAACACATTGGACAAAACACTTTCCATTCTGATAATTTAAGAAAAATCTTTTGTGGGGTGTACTTTGTGGTCGCAGTAATGTATATTTTTTAATTAAGTTTAAATTTTTTTCACCGCTCACTACAAAGGTTCTCCGTTGATATGTTTTATTATCCAGAATGACAATATGTATAAAATCTTTAATGTACTTAATATTATCTATGGTTAAATATGTTCATTCTTCACGACAACAGGCGCCTGCTACTACGATTAATGTGGCAACTTTAGTTAAAAGGTATACATCATCTGGAGCCTCATTGCTCTATATCATTTCTTGATAGAGTTTAAGATACTTTTGGCCGAAATCCAACATTCTTTGTCTCAATAAAGGCGATCACTTTATAATATGTGATTATATTCAAATTATGTTTTTAATACAGATTTTAACATTAAGTATCTGGACCATATATAACGTGGTTGTATATACAAAAAGATACTTAGGGCACTCTGTATATCTGTATTTTATGTAAAGGAAAGTTCTGAGAGTAAATCTATATTTTATTAAAAAAAAATATTATTATTGTGGCCTGTTTGACCTATATTTCTGGACGGTTTTAAATGTCCCAATCCGCCAGTGTGACAAAGTCATAAATATTTAATTAAAAGCAGCCAATTATTATTTCATAGCATTGTTTGACACAATCGAGCTAATTAAAATTTTACCAACTTTCAAGAAATGCTCTCTTGAATAAACTATTTGAGAATGCTCTTTATAAGATTCTATTCACAACTTTAAATCATTATGATAATTACTTCTGCTGATCAGCTATCGATAGTTTAAGTTTTCCAGAGTTTTTCTAAAACTTAGATTATAAAACAATTATAAGGATCCTGCTTAAACTTTACGAGCACATACAGGCATGCGTTGCGAAAAACTACCTTGCGGTACACCGCGGTACACCGGATGGGCCCACAATATATTATACATTGTAAAAGCATAAAAAAACATATTTTTTTACGACAAAGTTTGTTGGACCAACCGCAATTAAAGTGGCAACGAAAATATTCTTAGCATATTGTAACCTCAACTTGAGGGCTATGGCTAACGGCAGCTTAGCAGCGGAGAGATAGGTCGTCATCGATGATAAAAACTATGTTTATTATAACTGCAAATTAAAAGTTGAAGACTATGTGGAATGCTTGACTCAAAATTACACAAACATGTAATGGAGTGTAGTGCACGCTATATTCTCTAACTTTAATATACAAAGTTGGTACGACCTGAACGTAGTTGAGGCCCTGGTAGAGTGTGCTTTCCAAATAGGTTGGCTTCCGATGTTGAATCCTCCTACTATGTCAGATTTTACAGGATGGCTTTTCATTAACGTAAGAACTTGCCACTATCAAAACAACTTCAGAGTAAAAAACCCTTCCTTCTCAACAAATCTGACATAAAAAGTCCTACAAAAAAACTCCAACATAAAAAAATCCGTATTTAAAACCAGTACTTAAGACCTGTACTTAAAATCTGTACTTAAAATCTGAACTTATAACCCTAAAAAAAAGTATGACGCCTAAGCATCTTAAAAAACTACAAAACGTCAAACTTACTCTTGGTCTAAGAGGTTTTTAATATTCTAAAATTAACCTTCCTACGCTGGAAATAGCTCAACAAAACTTTGAAAAATGAAACACATCGTTGACTAAAATGGAAAACCGCCTGGGTAAAAATATAGATTCACCAAAAAACTATTAACTCACCCTGAGTTTTCGTACGACACAATTAATGCTTTATCTGGCCCTGTGCCATTAAACCAGGAGAATTACTACACATCTTTGGAATTCTATCCAAATTCTAAGCCAAAGCTTACTCACAACTAAACGGCTTCAGCGATAAAACGGAAAAGAAAGCGTAAAACTTGTGCGTAGAAGATTATTTAAACAAAAAAAAAACAGTGTTGCCAATGTTGAGAAAACTAAAAACAAATGCAACGAAAACTGGAGTGTTCTGGGTTGCATACTATCAAAACAAGGTAATAAATCAAAGAAAACACGCTCAAAAACAAAACTAGACCAATATTCTAAACGACGCGCCATCCGTGTCGGTAAAAGAAACATCAATAAAAAAACTAATTAAATTCTTTTGGAAAGAGGCATTTAAACAACTAAACAAATATCCTTGTTAAAAATATACTTAACACTAAAAAGGAACCACTTAACAGTTTACACCTATTCCGTTCCAGAAGTACAAAAACTAATAATATAAAATCAATGGGTAACTGTCAAAATGACGGTTACAATATTATGTATGGAGAAAAAAAACAGTAACCATCGAGCAGAGTTGAAAATAATGCCATTATTTTTATAGTTCATTATTAATTTCATTAACCATTACTATTGAAGTGCATAATGTTAAGTAACAGTAACAGGTTAATTATTTTGTAATATTTGTTTAATAAACAATTAAGGTTAAAAACATTAAGCATTGAGCTTTTAATAAATAATGCTCATTGCATTTTTACTAAATATTGTTAATAGATTCTTTATCCATTAATTGTTTTAAGTGTAATGCAAATGAAAGCATTAATAATAATACTTACTACGATTTTATAATAAGAAGAAAAGTTTATATAAACTTGTATATTTTAAAGCTTTGTTTACGATTTATAATTAGGTTAAGCAATTAATACTCCCGCATTTTATCTCTATACCTATTGCCTAATTTTGAAGTAAAAAATTGGTTTATCCGCTTTTTAGTATAATTTTTACTTAATCTAAAAATAATATTAAACTTATAAAAAGTCAGTAGCGCACCCAAATTTTATTTTTTAAATATTTAGTTTTTAGGATGCCCCAGCATAACTTAATTAAATTTAATAACATTAAATTAAAAAATGAATATGAACTTTACCACCCGAAGCTTTTTAAAAAACATAGTTTATTTGGACTTTTGTTCATATTTTTGGGAATTCTCTCTACCACTAAATTTTTCTGATTAAAATCTTAAACACCCTGTATACTTAATAAATAATAGACTAACATCTATTTGAGAAAAAAAAAATCGAATAAACTGAATACTCAAAATTTTTTAATACTCCCGCGCTCCTGGTGCAGGATCTGAGCGCTACGATCTTATGGCTAGACGTCTGCGCCGCGGCGCACTATGGTGAAAAAACACCGTTTTTGCAGAAATAATTCATTAACTTTTTTATTACAAATAAATATTTTATTTTCTTTTTTACTGACTAAGTAAGACTTATTACGTATAATTAAGTATATTTCAATAAAAAAAATTCCATTTTAATTTTATAATGCGTTTTTACTCTCTAAAAGTGAAACAGTGAAATTTTCACTATTTCCGTCAGTGAGTTATTATTCACTGTAAAATTAGTGTTTTTCAATATAAATTAGTGAAATTTTAACTTCTCCAAATTAGTGTTTTTTATTATCACTACTTTTCCGGAACTCTCGACATAAAATAGTGAAATTTTAACTTTTTTGAACTAAACCTATTTCACTAATTTGTAAAGTGTAATTTCCACTAAATAAATTAGTGCAAAGATATCGCTACATGAAAAAGTAAGTATTCACTAATTGCTAGTGGTATACTTATCACTGCGGCAAATAGTTAATATGCACTGTCAATCAGTGAAAATCCACTGTTTCATTTTTAGAGTAGATAGCCAAAATCACCGTTTTTCGAAAAAAATTCATTAACTTTTTTATAAAAAATATATATTTATTTTTTTCTTTTTTACTGACTTGAGTAAGACTTATTACGTATAATTAAGTATATTTTAATATAAAAATACACCTTTTAATTTTGTAATGCGTTTTTAGATCGCCAAAATCACAGTTTTGCAAAAATAATGTAAAACTTTTTTTATTACAAATAAATATTTTATTTTTTATTTTAAGTGTTAAGTAAGACTTATTACGTATAAATAACTATATTTTAATTAAAAAAATATGGGTTTTTGTTTGTTTAATACGTGTTTGCATTTTTCGCGTGAGTTTTATAAAATCTTATAATAAAATAGTTTGAAATATCAATAAATAATTTTTTCTACTCCCACCTTTAAAACGCCCTTTATCGTACATGTTTCCATGACACTAAGTGACCTTTTAAATACACATTGACAAGTTGTGTTGGTTTTTAGTCACGGGCTGAAGTTAGTTTTAAGTTAGTTGACAGTTGTCAAATGTCATACAATCGTTAAAATAAAGTGCCTTTAAAGGAATTCTTGTAAAATAATACTAAATGCGAAAATAATTTTATTATCTCAATACAAAAATATTAAATAGTTTCTCAACGCCAATATTTAAAAAGTTTATATGAACATTGTACTGACCTTTTAATTTCGCCGGCAGTAAACTATATCTTAAATTTGGGCACGGATTCTACTGTAAAGTCCTCATAAAACATTTTCACTGTGAAAAACTGTCAATTTTCAAGATACATTTCGATTTATAACCTTTATAATTGTGTTTATAAAATGTAAAAATGTGACATTTGACAGTTTCCCCTGTTGTTTCATAGATGGCGCTCTATACAAATTTTTGATTTAAATCATTTTAAGATAATAATAAGTATTTGTCGTAGAAAAAGTATAGTTTATAAAATTTTCTATACACTCATTAACGTAAGCACTCGCTCGCAAGCTCGCTCGTGCCTAAATTAAATTCGTGTATAAAATGGCGTTTATCAAACTTGATACATAATATACTATTAAAAATTTATAAAAGATTTAAGAAATAGTTTAAAAATAAATATTAATTGTTAAAAAAATATTAATAGATTAAAAGTAAAATTTTTCATAATTTTAAATTATCTTATCAGAATATTTAAAAAATGTGTACATTTATTCTACTAATAATTTTTTAACTTCTTCATCAGGTTCGTGTTTTACGTATTTTGTTTTTCTCCTAGTTAATGTTAAGATAGGGTCAGATGTTAATAAGAGTCTATGTAAGATATCCTTGTTTGTTGCTGTCGGGTTAATTTTTCTTGAGAAACTGTACCTAAATTTTTGTAAATCCTTATTTCGGGATTCTTGTTCTTCCTCTGAAATAAGCCCTATTGGCAAACATATTTATCAAATAATCTAGATTTGCATTTGTACACAATCAGACAATAATTTTCTTTAAAAGTCGCCATAATAAGTAAAGTAGCAAAAATTGCTTGGTTTTTCTAAAATATAGGGCGGTAGTTTAAAATACAACAACACTTGATTCACTTTGGAACCCATATAAAATTAAGATTATTTATGTTCATTATTTTTTTAAGAATAAATATTGTGACTTATTTATTTACTACTTTGTATAATTACAATATCTAAAAAATTGCAAAAATACCAATAAATACCTAAAGTTCAAGGTTAAATTATTAAATTTTATTAATATTAATAAATTATACCAAGAATACACTTTAAATACGCAAAGAAATAAATTACGCAAAGCAAAGCGCATTAAAATGGTAAACATAGCGCAATCTTGTGGCGATTAGGGTACAATCCCAAACTTTTAAATACTGCCAAAAGGTGAATCAGCAATAGGGGTGTCAATCCTGAGCTGAAAATAAAGGAACAAAAAAACTAACAATATCTTTCGGACGTCACACTAGTTGGAGTATAGAAAAGGGAGTTTGAGAACTACATTACATTGTGTACAACTGGAAAAACATATGTAATGCCAAACAGGCTCGTGAAAAATACATAGCTGATGCTAACACTGACTGGACCCAACCAACCATTTGTGTTTCTGCTGATTTGGAGAAAGTGATTATGTTACCTAGAATTGATATGTTTAAACAGGTAGTATTTTCTCAAAGAATAGTGGTTTTCAACGAAAGTTTTGTACCAGTAGAAAAAAAAACAGCCAACTAAACCTTTTGCTTGTCTTTGGCACGAATGTGTATCCGGAAGAAAGAAAGAATATCTCATTAGTACATTCCATGCATATCTGTTAGCAACGCGAGATTTTGAAAATGTAATTATTTGGTTAGATAACTATTCTGGACAAAACAAGAACTGGGCTTTGTTTTGTTATTTAACATATATTGTAAATTTCTCTGAAACAACCACTAATCGAATCACTTTGCGATATTTTGAACCTGGTCACACTTTCATGGCCGCTGATAGTTTTCATCACCAGGTCGAACTATCTTTACAAAAAAAGAAAAACGTTTACGATTTTGCGGACTTTGTCAATTGCGTACAGTCTGCAAATTCTAGAAAAGTTGTAGTGAAATCTCTGGCCTGACAACTCCTTAATGTATAAACTTACACATGCCGAACCAAGACCTACATGAAAGATATAGTCGAAGTTACCGCTAAAAGAGGAAATATATATTGACCTATAAAACAAGTTTTGACACAGACAATACATGCAAATCTCTTGATTCCCTTAACAAAAAAGCAACCCGGCAACTCCACCCTCCACCTGATAAAGCAAATCATAGAGGAATTACAAGAGAAAGGAAAAAGCTTATTGAGAAAAATTTGTTTCCACTTATTCTAACAAGTAGACTATTTTGGCGCAGCAGGTGTTAGAGTACATTATGGTGATTAATAAAACTACTGTTTTTGTTTCAAGAATACAATTCTTTCAATTATAATCTGTTTTACTTTGCCAGTAATTATCACAAATATTTCTTTGTAGCATCTTCGCCGCGGCGAAATATATGGATCGACAGGCAATGAAATTATGAAAAAAAATTCTGTTGCCTGTGAGTCTGTAAATCACTTTTTTTTAATCCCGGTGCACTGGAATTGGACGACAGCGGGTAAAAAATTCGAATTTCCAACGTTATCGTTTTTCTAGCCTCCGCGGTGGCTCGAAAACCGATAACGTTGAAAATTCGAATTTTTTACCCGATTTCGTCCAATTTTTTTTTGTTTTTTTTCCAATTTTGTTTGTTTGCCGGAAATCGAAGTTTGGAGAAAAGTTGCTTAGGGACGGTCATCAAATTTTGTTTCTAGAAAATGGAAAGTATCTGTTAAAAAATGTTCGAAAAGAAAATTGGGCAACAAAAAACACGAATTGAAGGGTGACGCACTGAAAGATAATCATCATCAAGTTAAAACAAAATTGTCCGTAATTTTTTTTTATTTAATTAACTAAATAATCGGTTTATTGTTCTTTTGCAATTTATTTTAGAAATTAGTTTTAAACCGTAACTGGAAGGGATCATAAATCAGGCAATCAGTGACCTGGTATTTGATTACATTTTTTCGAATTATTAGAGGAGTAGCAGACCCCCTTCCCATTTAACAGTCTTAAGAAACACCTTATCATTTAGAGTCTTAATGTTATTAGGCAGCACGTTATAACATTTCTAAGAAATTAAAGATTTTAAAATAATATACTTATTGACTGGATTACTATTTTACGCTTTAATCGTAACTGTTCTGTTTTTTTTTCGTGTGGGCTTATTATACTATAATTATTATACTATAATAGTATAAAATAAACTTTTTTATTTTAAAATAAAAGGATGCAGTGATATTTTGTTTATTTTTATTTAATTGTATATTTCACTTTATAATAGTTTGATAAAACAGTTCTATAACTGATACCGCCAAACCATTTTAATTTTCTTAATTTTATATTCCACATTTATCTTTTTAACCATTCCAGTAACTCTTCATAATATTTATTTCTTTTAAATACTATATTTCTTTATCATTTTTATTCTTTTACAAAAGTTTAGATTTTCTGACCGCTTATTAATTACTCTTATCTTTTTACAGACCTTTGCGGTCATTATTTAAACTTTATTATGGTAATTCCATTTCAAGGAAATACCATCGGGTATTCATAGCTGTAGTAATTAAAGTTATAGTCGACCCTTTTTGCAGAGGCGTAGTTAGGCGTCGCGATGCGTCGGTGACATCGGCGACTGCCGACGGCCTCGCAAAAAATCACCATTCCAAATAAAATTGTAATAGTCAGTAGCATTTATCCAGAGTCGTCTGGCAACACTATGTTATAACAAAACATTTTCATGAAGCCTGCAGGCTTTATAAATAAAATTTATTTGCTCTTTTAGGCATCCAGTAAAAGCTGGGAGCTTGTTTAATCTAAATTAAAATTAACGCTAAAATCTTTTCTTAAGACAAGATAGGAGAGTAGAATTCGAGCAGTTAAACCGATATTTTTCAATTTGATAATGTCATCGATTGCGAAAATGATCTAAAAGATAAATATTCCGGTAATAGTCAGTTAAAGTCAACTTAAAGGGCGCCATTGACAGTATGTTTTTTTACTAGATAGGTACAAGAATATCGTAACACAGTTCGATTGTTTGTACAAAAAAGTAGTTATAAAATCCCGAAACAACTTAAAGACAAAATAATAGCCAGAAAGAAAAGAACGTTTGGGTACGAACATACTAATCGGCTAAAATGCAGTTTAAAGTTAACTTGTCGATTCAAATGACTCAATGAATATTTTGAACGATTTGGCCTTATTAATGACATAAAATATTTAAAGATCTACACAAGCATTGTAATGATTTAACCACTACTACAGGAAGGTAAAAACAGGGACATTCAGTCTTTCGAGCTATACGAGTATAAGGAACTCCAGGCTTTTAGGACTAATTTACAAGTCTATACAAAATTTAAAACAACATACGATACTTTTTGAAAAAAGAATTTGCAAAAAATATATTTAAAAGTTTACATAACGATCAGAATAATCCTGACAATTCCAGTCAGTATAGCTTCTGCTGAGAGGAACTTTTCAAAGTTAAAACTATGTAAATAAGAACTATTTAAGAAGCAAGATAAGCCAAGAAAGATTTTCTCAGTACGGCTCAGTTCTGAAAAAAAAATGCTCAAAAAGGCAAAAAGTGCAAATCACAAGCCATCTGATGATGGAATAAGTAATGTATCACAATGATACATAAGGTTAAATGATATTGATTGGTCTTTCCAGTCGTACAATATCGTAATGAATTATAATAATATATTATATCTATAGATTGAAAAAAAAATAGTATTTTGTAAATAATTCATAGTAAAGGCGGTTTAGCTACGTCACTGCCTTTTTAAAACAAACACAAAAGCCTAAAACAGCATTATTTTAGTTAATTTAACCAATTTGAATTCTAATTACACGTAGATAAGATAATATAGGAACTTTAAAACTGAATAAAACCCTTTGATAAAACCTTAAAGGGGCAACATTTAATCATAACAGAAGGGGTAAGCAAAAGTAGTGGTTAAGTTAAATTTTTAATAATAAAGGACAAAAATCTTTTATTGACAATATCAAATTTATTTTTATTAACTATTAAAATATTGTCTCTCCTTTTTTAATTTTAATGTAACATAATACCTTTAAATAACAAATATAATATATTATTAATATTACATATTATATATTCTTATTTTAAATAAAATAAATTTGGTGTTGCAATCACAATATTTTAATAATTTTTTCGGCATACGGCCTTACTAAAGTTATCTAATTAATTTTTCTATGGCATGCACCTTATTTATGGAAAATTAGGAACAAATGCCATTATAAATTTTAATTAACTTAAAATATTTTGTTTTACTCCAAATGAGTCAGTGAATTGCAGAATTGATGCTAGCGCGTTAAACGACTTTTTGTAGAAATACGAAGCTGTCTAAAGCATGTAAAATAAAAATTGCTTATACAGGGTTCAGCAATGAAACGGAAAGATAATCTTTTGTTAAAAACAATATTTTTTGGGCAACCGTACGCGAAGTAACATTTCGCGGACGCTTTAGCGGCCGCGAAATGATATTTCGCGGCCGTTGTCATAGCGACGGCCGTTAAAGTAAATGTCACTTATAGGTATATTTATATTTCATACTTCCTCTTTGATTTTTCAGGTACTAACTGCGACACTGCAGAATTCGCAGCAATTTTTAGTTCCGGAGGAGTTCCGGTTATCGAAGTACCACTATCACTTTGAAAATTAAACATTATTACTTTTCTTTGACACAACTTTTACAGTCAAATATTATATCTCATTTAATTGTTTGCCATTTCCATGGAAACCATTCTAGATTTTTGAATTATTTTTAATTTATTATCTGTCACATAATATATTATAATTAAAGTTTCCAATGTAGCAATAAAACGTGTAGGTACTTGCCCAAAAAATTTTGTGTATACCACAGCCTCGAAACCCTTTAGAGTCCTCGAGATTGTCTTGCCTCGGCCGCAAGCGGCCTCGGCGGCAATTTTTCCCTCGGTACTCCAAAGAGTGTTTTCGCGGCCTTGGTATACAAATAACTATTTTTATAATTACACTAGTTTACAGCCATTTTGCCCACCATGTCTCACTATGATTTTCTTGTGTAGTTTGGCTCACTAATTTTTTTCATGGAAGCGTTTTCGAGATATGAATTTTTAATTGTTTTTTTTAATTTTCTGAGGTGTTTTGACGTTTTAGAGTATACTTCGAGTTCTAATTGATCGATTTGACCAAACAAGCACTTAAATCAAAGGTAATTGAGCCCTCTACAACTTTATCTTGTATAGTTTTGGTATCGACTCAGTAGTTCGATACTGGCGATTTTATAAAGTTGAAAAAGTCCTTTTTTTAAATCAAGGTTAAAAATTTACATATCTTTCTGGGAAAGATAGAAATCGAAAAGATAAGTCCATTTTGATTTATTTTACGTATAGATTATACTAAAGAAAAAATAAGCTGCTGTCGATAAAAATCCATGGATAAATGGCGAAGTTATGAATTTTTTAGTGGAAAACTAAAATTCAGTTTTTCGAGAATTTTTACGTTTTTTTTCATTTTATTGAATTATAAAATTAAATATTGAACATTGATTTTTATTAACATTAAATATTAAAAATAAATTATATATTGAATAATAAATATTGAATATTGAAGATATTCAAAGTTTTATTTTGTTGTAATACGCCTAGGTTTGAAAACGTTCTCCGTGCGCATCACTTACATCGCGACGCGTCGCCCAGATTGTCGGGGTTATTTACGCACTCAAACTCTAATTCTTTTACTCATTTTACACTTTTTATTAACAAAATAAAACCATGATAAAAATACCTTGTTAAAATATCAAAAAAGCAGTAAAATGTCACTATGACAACACAAGAAACAAAAGAAGTCATGTCAAATTTAAATTTTGAATAATGTTTTCGGTGAAAAAAGTACGTAAAAACTCAAAAAATTCCAATCATGCACTTTACTTAGGTTTTCATTAAAGAATTTTGGTCTTTCACTAAAAATTCATAACTTCGCCTTTTTCCATGTATTTTTATTAACATTGGCTTTGTTTTTTTTGTAAAAATGTCAGCTTCACGAAAAAAATGCAAACTAGAGTTATCTGTTTGATTTAAACATTTCCCAGGACGATATGTAAATTTTCGACCTCAATTTTTACCATAAAAACGATTTTTTTAAGTTATTAAAATCGCTATAGCGTCAAAATACTTATCCGATATCAAATGTATGTAAAGAAACTTTTAGAGGGCTCAAATACTTTCAATTTAAGGGTTTGTTTGACTAAATCGATCAATTAGATTTCAAGCTATACTCAAAAACGTTAAAACACCTCCTAAAACTGAAAAAAACAATTGAAAATTCATATTTCAAAAACGCCTCCATAAAAAAAATTGAGTGTGATTTTCGTGTTCAGTGGGTCAAAATACTTGGAAAAATTATAATGGGATATGGTGGGCAGATTTTTTTTTTCTATTTTGTAAACTAGTGTTATTAATACATTAATGGGAAATAAAAGATTTGATTTACAATGTTAAAAAAATATTTTTTGAATACTACATCTACCAAATGTCCTCCGTTGACATTTATGCATTGTTGGAGTCGAGCCTGAAAGTTCTGTATAACTCTTCGCAGCATATCAACAGGTATTGATGCAATCTCGTCAGGAATTCGTTGTTTGAGGGCCGGAATTGTCCTGGGAGGATCAGTTGCAAACACTTTTGTTTTAAGGTAACCCCAAAAAAAGAAGTCGCAGACAGTAAGGTCGGGCCAACCGATATCCCTGTTTCGAGAAACGACACGCCCCACTATGGTCAAAAAGCAGCGTTTTTTATTACTAAAAATATTAATTTTTTCTTTTTTTAATGTGTTAAATAGGAGTTATTATGTAAAATTAACTATATTTTAATCGAAATTTTTTAAGTTTTTTATTTTTTAAATGCGTTTTTAGATTATCATAAAGCACTGTTTTGCAGAAATAATTCACAAACTTTTTTTTTTAAATATATATCATTTGTTTTCTTTTTTACTGTATTATATAAGAATTATTACGTATAATTAGTTATAGAAAAGTATAGTAGCAACGCCATCAACCTATCCAGCTTACAGGCAAAGCCTATGTTCGGTTCTTCAGCGGGACATACTGTTTAACGTGGAATCCGAACCACGGTCCTCGACTCACCTACTTTTAACGACCACAACACCCAAGGCTGTGACCGGGGATCGAACCCGGTACCTTCGGAAGCAGTTTGTCTCGGCATAGTCGCCTAACATACTGCGCTATCCGTGGCCCCCTAATTAGCAATATTTCAATCAAAAAACTAAAAGGTTTTTAATTTTTAAATTTGTTTTTAGATGTTCATAAAGCGTCAATTTCGGAAATAACCCAATAATTACAAGTGAAAAAGCAGCCACTAATAACTATTAAATTAGTCATTTTTGACTATTTAATTTTTAGAGAGAAGAAAGAAAATGGTGAAAATTACAATAAACTAGTTGTGAAGACAATGTGGGAAACCGTTGAAAAAAACATGCAAGAGATGTATTTTATGAAGTGGAAAATAATTTTTGATCCATTTAAAGATATTATCTTTAAGTCTAGTAGGGAAGCTCGAATGCGAAACGAAGGAATTTGCAGATGTGCGCCAATAAAAGGTATGCTTCATTAAAATTGGAAGAATACTACGCAATGGTTTTATTATGGGACGAAGACACTCCAGCGAAAATTTTACCATTCCGCTTCAGTAGAACTTGCCTGGGGGAGATGGAGAAGAGAAGTTCATTATTTTAAAGATGAAGAGAGTTACATATTTTTTAAAATAACTGATTTTCAAAAATTCTACATTTTAGGAAGAGTAGAATATAATCCTCTCTTCGATAAAACGGCCCAGAGTGGAGAAAAAAATATCCGATAGTAAATGGCTGGTCCGCAACACAAAGAACCCTACCTTTAGTCCAGTCCGTATTTTTAAAATTCTAATGGTTAAACTAGGTACATCTAGAATAACAACTGATAGATTATTCTTAACAGTAACGAACTTTCGAAATGGACTAAATAACCAGCAGAGAAGGCAGGATTAAATACAAAAGAAATAAAACAACAAACTACTCTATGTGATCGACAGCAGTCAGTAACCGCCCTCGGTGGTGTAGTAGTTAGCACTGGAGGAGTACTTTAGTAGGTGGAAGATCAAAATAAACAATAGCAAAACTGAGTTAATTCATTTTACCAAAAAATTCACTAATAACAAAATTTTTAGCCCTATAAACTTGGGGGGACACGTGCTGGTTGAGGCCAAGGCGGTCAAATACCTTGGCATAACCTTGGACAGCGGGCTAACTTTCACCAGACATATTAATAATATCAAATCAAAATTATATATAGCGCTGAGGGGGCTCTACCCATTAATTAAAAAGAATAGTCCTCTGTCTTTAAAAAACAAAATTATAGTTTATAAGGTAGCAATTAGACCTATAATCACGTATGGTTGTCCTGTGTGGTGCGGAATTTCCGACGCTAACTATACAGCCATACAAAGATTACAGAATAAAGTGCTTAGGCATGTAACGAGTTCTGGCCGATATGTCAGAATAGACGACATGCACGAAGCTACAGACTTACCATTAATAAAAGATTTAATAATTTTCCTTTCGAACAATTTTTATAAAAACAAAATCAAAATTAGTCCATTAAAGAAAAACATTACCGAATTGCGAGCTCATGATAACGTTAACTATAAACACGGCCTAATATACGGGAAATTGCCAATATATTGGGAGCGTAGAGTGCTTAACTGATAATCTGTAACCTTTAAACCTAAGCCTGTTATCTAAATCATAATATTATTTAAACGTTTGAACAGGGTTTTTCACATAGTTTTTCCCTGATAAACATAACCCAAATTACCCAAAAAATGAAAATTTTTTTAGAACTTTCCTTTTTAAAATTTAATTTATTAAATGTACTGTCCGATGCAATTTCTCCAGGATCGTGTTTCGAAAAGGGAGAATCATCTACTGTTATTGCTTGAGATGGGTGCTTATGGAGATTCGGGCCATAATATCGGCGCTGCTACCTGCGGTTGGCTAATTAACCGGTTCTGTCGCAGAAAAAAGCTGGTTAATGAATATATATATATATATATATATATATATATATAAATTGTACATATGTTTTTAGTATTTTTATTCTTTTTAATCATTTTTGTTATCTTTTTTCCTCTTTTTTAAAAATTATTTTATTTCCTTTATATATATATGCCACATATCTCTGTAAATACACCTGTACATACTATCTTTAAATTGAAATAAAAATGTTTTTGAATTTGAATTTGACTGCGGACTACAAGCCGAGAGGTCGTGGGTTCGTATCCCACCGGAGTATGGCTGTTTATTTCTGTGTGTCAGTGTACTCCTGTAATTGGGCCTGGTGCCTGTTGGAAGCACATTAAAATAATAATAAAAAAAAAAATAAAGGAGGGGTGGGTGAACAACAATTAATAAAAATTACTGGCCCCAGTTCAGCCAACTCAATTAAGCCTTATCTGCAAATTGATAATAAGCATTATTCCAACATCATAAACACCCTTAGAAGTGACGCCTCAGAACCTCCTGCTAAAAACAGAAAACAGAAGATCCTGCAGCCACTCCTCGAGCTTCTCACTCTGCAGCTGGACCCATCAACAACATTAATGATTTACCTAACCCCAACGTTATCAATGAGTTAACAAAGATTTCATAGAATACTCCTACTGTGTACCAAAATTGCAATTTATATTTTAATTGTACCATAAATAATTAAGTTTGTAGTATTTTGTTATTAAATAAATTACCTATTTTTCATTTTTCAAATTAATACCTATATTGTTTTATTTTAATATAAACTGCACTGTTTAAAAGTTTCACTATTTTATTTAAATATGACAATTGTTTCGCTACACAGTAGCATCTTCAGATCGTATACAAACTAATATTTATTTTACTTTTATATAACGCTGTGTCTAGTCTCACGCTAGCGTGAACGCAATTTTATTCTTATTCTCACGCGGTGACGTCACTAATTATAATCCGTTTTTGTTCCCAGAGCATTTAATATTTGACAACAAGCTAGATGGCTCCGATGGTAGGGCGGGCGCTTGGCATGCGAGAGGTCCCGGGTTCGATTCTAAGAACTTTTTTTTATTTTTTTATTTCATAAATTTGTTGTTTCTTTGTTAAACAGTGTTCGGTTGGGTTGAGTTGGTTAATTTGTTTTAGTTTTATCGTAACATAAAATCTACCAGAAGTTGTCGAACTTTTTTTATTTCATAAATTTGTTGTTCCTTTGTTAGAGTGTTTTATTTTTATCGTAACATAAATTTGACCATTTTAGTTGGGTTTTTTGCTCAATGGGGCGGGGGGGGGCCCAATGGGGCGGGGTCGGTTGGGTTGTGTTGTTGAGTTTGGGTTGGTTTGGCTGCAGTAAAAGAGTCTCGATTTTATTATTAGTAAATTTTATTACATTTGCATAATCAAATCAAATGACATAATTAAATAATAATCAAATCAAATGACACGACACCTAAAAAGTAAAATTAAATAAAATAATGCGTGAGAATAAAATTAAAATTATTTTAAATTTAGCGTGAGAATAAAAATGAAATTGCGTTCACGCTAGCGTGAGACTAGACACAGCGTTTGATGATGGTTTTACAGGTAATATTTTTAGTACAATATTGGGTAAGATTAAATTAAATACCTATATATTTATTATGTATGCCTGTATAATAGGTAGTCTGTTTTGTAAGCTATGTATATGCAGAATAACTGTTACTCATGAAATAGTCTTGTCAAATACCATTCGGGCATCTAATTTTTCCTGTGAAGAAAAATCTAAAAAACACAATGCTAAGTAATATTTTTTAACAAAATGCATTCGTGCAGTTGCAAAAATTCTCGTCTCGGACTCGGATTTTTGGTGCCACCAGCACTCATGCTTCTTGTTAAAATATTACTTAGCAACGTGTTTTTTCGATTTTTTTCGAAAAAATTAGATGACTTTATGATATTACTTAATAATAATAATTTATTTATTTTCTGTAGACAATAGGTACATGTATTAGAAAGTCACAGTGACTTTTCCAGGTTAAAAATTTAACGTTAGTCTCTCTTCTTATGTTTCGCCCATCTATTTCCAAATACAAATCAAGAGAATCTGTTCTCCCATGTCCCTGGTTGTGAAAGCTAATAAAATTGGTTTTCTCAGCGTTTAAATACAAAGAATTGTTATTGAACCATATGGACAATCTTTGCAGGTTGTCATTGCATTCTTTTTTAAGGATATTATTATTTTTATAAGATCTTTTAAAAAAACAAAAAACAACACAGGGCCAAGAATTGAACCCTGTGGCACTCCTATCCTAAAAAACACTCGTTTATACGAGTTGCATAGCAACCAATTGGTTGTTATGCGAACAATAATTGTCGATGTTGACGTTTCTAATTTTAAAATAAAAATGTCAAAAAATATGCGTTTTGGTAAAAAAAATCATACCGAAATTGTTTTTTTAACATACGTCCGGTATACATCCCACATAAGTATACAAAGAAACCAGCAAATTGTAATGTCTGTGCTTGGTTTACAAATTAATGACACAATGTAAAACATTCGCCGAGACGACTATACTACTTATTATGTGTGATATTTTTTAGCATTTTCTAAAAACCAAGAGAATCTTTGAATTTTAGTATGCCAAAATTATTATTGCCTCAATTTATATTCGTGGAAAACGAGTGATCACATATGAAATGTGTGAAAATGGATTTTTTGTTTAGTTCACCCAAAAATGAACTTTATGGAAATATTGTAATGGTTTCGTACTTTGACACGGTTTACAAATTTATTTTTAAGGAAAATAACGTAGTTTTATATATTTTACAAATTTATTTTCGAATAAATTTGGAATTTCTAAATTATCGTGTTAAAGGCAAAACGTTTTGAAAAAGGGACACTTAGATAAAGAAATTACAAGTTTTTCGAACTTTGCCTAAACATCTGGCGTCCAGATGATACAAGAAACGATGGTTCAGGTACACGAAGCGAGGAAAGGGAAGCAAAAAAACAGACATGGAAGTGTTAGCGAACGGATCGTTTCTTGTAAATTTCTGCTAAAACGAAATTTATTGTAAAATTCTGTTTAAATTAGTATTACGAGTGTTTGTGTATTCTCCCAGGTTAGTTCTTAATTTAGAATATTTAAAACAAATAGTAAAATAAATTTGATGACAATAAATATGTTATTCGAAACATCTGACTTAATTTTGACAAAGGACTTCCTAAAGCTAGCAATATTCTAGTTTTACTTTTATAAAATACTAACTTTTGAACAAAGATATTATACATCTGTATAGTGCTAGAACACATACATACCTTAAAAATATATAAGGTGCCATTAATTCACATTTTAACATTAAAGCAAAATTTAATATTCTAATATATTGACAAACAGGTGTATAGACAAATAAATATTAAATACCTGTCATCGGTATTTCTATTTTTATTGTAGCCGAATCAATTAGCATAGTGTAGCAAAAAATATTGGGTGCCGGAACGTCAATGTATTTTTTGGTGTCAATTGGTACTTTTAGGCGTATATATGTTATAATTATGAAAAAATAGGGTAGAACAAAATTTTTTAAGTGAAAAATATAAAAAAATATATCAATATATTCATAAATATATCGATGTAAAAAATATCGATATATAGTTGCCATCCCTATTATAATGACAAGGGGACATCCATTAATTACCTGAGGTATTTTTCTGATAATTTGGACCCCCCTCCCCCTTGGTGAGATTTGGTGAGATGTGGTGGACCACCACCCCTATCCCTCACGTGAGATTCTAGCCATAAAACTTTGGTTGCGGAGAACATAATAAACCCCAAAATTGAATTATATTACATATTCCCTACCTTAAAATAAGATATGGTGAGATTATGCTCTAGCATCCCCCCATTTTTATCTCACATAATTAATGGATGTCCCACAACCACACTAAACAGGCCTCCTTCCTTTTTCTGATGGGAGTCGCTTCGTCGATTCATATTTTTAATGTTTGATATCATATTTGAAAGCACCGTTTTCACGCTGTTAACTGTCTCATTTTTCAAAGTGGCCGATATGTTGTTAAATCGGCCCGCCTTTAAATAAAACCTTACAGAATCTGGAAACAAAAACATTTCATAAGCATTGATTATATATATATATATATATATTTGTTCTACTAATAATGCGACCTCTTCTAACATGCAGCCGCCATTCACTACGGCCTCAGCTGATTTACGGCCTCAGTATATTGAGTCCGTAATGTTTTTGCCAATTTTTACTGTCTGCGGTTAAAATGTTTAACTTAAGTGACATCTATGATATAGTAATGGAAGTTTTGAACATGAAAAATTATAGAAATCTATTATTTTTTATTAAATAAGGGCGTAATCTTAAAAAAATAGTGAGGTCCTAATGTCGTTAAATAACAAAAATTGTATATTTTAGTTCATACATTTTGGCGCTGCAGTCGTGATTTGCGTATACATTATGTGTATATATTTGTTGAGTTTAGTATAGTATGGCTTCAACTAATTTGGCAACATCGCTTTGTATTTTCTACTCGATTTATATTTTATCGGCCTCATCCAACGATTCTTACCACGATAAGGATCTGCATTAGTAATAGGAACGGGTAATGTTCTTATACAAAAATTGGTTTTATTATATTATTATTTATTATATAATGTGTGATACTTAAACTATTTCTTTAAAATAGTTACATTATCTGTAGTTTTGTTATTTGAAAAAAATAATTTATATATAACAAAGTAAGAAAGATATCGAGGTCAGGAAAAAACCAGGTTCAAGAATATTATGTATACTACTTTTAGTCGTCAAATTGACATTTGCCTGCCTAACAAGTGCCAAGATGGCAGGACTAAATAGAATAAGGGGGTTGTAATACCTTGTTTGAAAGGTATTTTGATTCTCTATTCAACATTTTTTTAATTTTTACAATCCATTCAAAAATTCACAAATTTTAAAACTTGGCAATCCATGAACGAATTTTAAAAATTAAAAAAAGCGTTAAATAAAAACATCTAATTTTTCGTTTGATTTTTCATGGATTTACCATTACTACTGTTTATTATGTTTATTAAATCTATTTGATCCCTAAGCGAATTACACAGGTCAACATTTGATATAAGAAGTATCAATAGACCTCAGTAGAGCACCCTGGGGTTTTTGGGGTCGCTGATTTCGTATCCGAGGTCAATTGACCTCTATCACATCAGGTTCGAGGTAAAAGTAAGAAGAATTGCTTAGAAAAAAAAATTTAAAATATTAAACTTTTCGGATCGCAAAATCCAAAACTGTCGTTTGTTACCCGGCAAGGAGGTTATTTCAAGGTAAAAGTGTGTAAAAGTGTTTGAAAGTATTTGAAAACCTGGCATTTAATTGACCTGGAAAGGTCACCCAGAGGTTATTTCAAAGGCATTTCTGGGTTATTTCAAGGTCAAAGTGTAAAAAAGTAGTTTAAACTTTCATGAGAGCACAAATGCAGTGACCACCTGAAATGGAATGATCTTAAAAAAAAAGGGTTTTAACCTTATTTAATTTCGGCGACCCTGAAAAACCAATAGGAACCTGATTTTTTTCCAATATTTGTATCCATTTTTTCGCACTTTGACTTTCAAATGACCTTAAAATTACTTCTATAAAGGGCCATTATAGAACCTTTACGGTTGTCTTTGCTGGGCTGTATAACTCGGAACCTGTCATTTTCGCACCCATCATTTTGACAGCTGTAATTTAAGCACCTGTCATTTTGACAGCTGTTATTTTGGCATCTGTCATTCGGGAATCAGACATTTTTACAGCCATTATATTGGCACCTGTAATTTTAACAGTTGTCATTTTGAGCTTCGTCATTTTAGCACCTGTCATTTCGACAGCCGTTATTTTGGCACCTGTCATTTTGACAGCTGTCATATTGGAAACCTACACTATGGTAGACGGTTGCCTAAAATAAAGTGTCCGCAAATAGGGCTTGCCAACTGTTAAAGATAAAAAACGGGAAAGTTAGCTCATGATCAGACAAGGACGCAATTCCGTTGTTTTAAAAGCGATTGCGCATGCGTAGATAGAAGGGTACTCAAAGATCGATTTAAAATTTAAAAAAAAAACAGACAATAAATTTATTTTTAGTTTCGGGATAATATTGAGATATAAAATATTTTTAATAATATTTATTCTCCTTTATTTTTTATATAATTGCATTTAAAATTGAGTTTCCATTAAAAATTAAAAAAAAACCTCAGTAATTAATCAATAAAAAAATAAAAATTTAAATAAATTTTTTTTTACAATTTTTTATTATGTATTATATATATCATGATCTTTTGATTTCACGGTATACTTGTATTTGACGATAACGATAACACATACTCTTCACTTTCACTGTAAAAAAACTGCTTATACGTCGGATTTTATTGGTAGTTAGTCCATTTTAAGAGATAAATTTCGATTTTTACAGAAAAATTTCACAATTAACTGCCATTTTGAAAGCCGGAAAAACAGGTTTACAGCCCGGACAACAATCGGGATTTCCTGGTGAAGTCATGATGATATCACAACCTGATTTTTTTTATCACGCTGTGGTATCCTGAGTGCATACACATGCTTCAGTGATATCATGTAGAATTCACGCTGTCATATTTGCAAAATTTACGCATCCGTATGAGCCCTGCGAACTGCGAATTTAAAACCTACCCGGACAACATTCGTGATATTCATACGAACATCACGTCATTATTTTCACAAATTTTATTTATACTGATATCATACGAAAGTCACCGCGTAATAAATGAAAATCATACGAACGTCGTGATTTTCACAAATTTTGTTCATACGGACATCATCCGGATGTCACTGCGTGAGAAATGAAAATCATGTCGTGATTTTTTATGCCATCGCTGTTTGCGATTGACCGATGACACAAAAAATCACGTGGAAATTTTTTACGCCAACGGTGTTTGTATAATCATATTTGCGCCAAGTTGGTACACTAAGAGAAAAATTATGTTAAATCAACAGTTTTTGCGGTTAAATACATTTAATATTTTCTTGGATTTAAATTAACTATATATAATTAATTTAAATCCAAGAAAATATTGAATGTTAAACTGTTGATTCAATTGTTAACATACTTTTTTTTTAAATGAACGAATGTGTCGCAAAAATGAATATCAAAACACCGATGTCATAAAAAATCATGTCGTGTTTTTTATGCCATCGGTGTTTGGATATTTATTTTTGCGCCATATATGTATATTGAATCAACAGTTTTGTGGTCAAATACATTCAATATTTTTTTGGATTTAAATTAATAGTTCCCGGACAACAATCTGGATTTCCTGGTGAAGGCATGATGATATCACAACGTGATTTTTTTTATCACGCTGTGATATCCTGAGTGCATACACATGCTTTATCACAGTGATATCATGTAGAACTCACGGTGTGATATTTGCAAAATTTGTGCATGCGTATGAGCCCTGCGAACTGCGAATTTAAAACCTAGTTTGTTATTCACATTACACTGTTATAATTTATAAAACGTTGTTTGAATATCAAGAATGTTGTCCGGGTTCAATTAAAAAAGATATTCCAATGTTTAACAAAACGTGAACGTTTTGAACGCAGGGCTCATACATTCGTGATATTCATACGAACATCATGTAGTGATTTTCACAAATTTTATTCAATCTGATATCATACGGAAGTCACCGCGTGATAAATGAAAATCATACGAACGTCACGTCTTGATTTTCAAAAATTTTATTCATACGGACATCATACGGATGTCACTGCGTGAGAAATGAAAATCATGTCGTGATTTTTTTATGCCATCGCTGTTTGCGATTGACCGATGGCCTAAAAAATCATGTCGTGATTTTTTATGCCAAAGGTGTTTGGATAATCATTTTTGCGCCACGTTCGTACACTAAGTTAATTTAAATCCAAGAAAATATTGAATGTATTTAACCACAAGAACTGTTGATTTAATATATATGTAGGTATACTTTTTCTCTCAACGTACGAATGTGGCGCAAAAATAAATATCCAAACACCGATAGCATAAAAAATCACGACATGATTTTTTATGCCATCGGTGTTTGGATATTCATTTTTGCAAAACATTCTTACATTGAAAGAAAAAGTATGTTAAAAATTGAATCAACAGTTTAACATTCAATATTGAATGTATTTAACCACAAAAACTGTTGATTCAACATAACTTTTCTCTTAGTGTACGAACATGGCGCAAAAATGATTATCCAAACACCGTTGGCATAAAAAATCACGACATGATTTTTTGTGCCATCGGTCAATCGCAAACAGCGATGGCATAAAAAATCACGACATGATTTTCATTTCTCACGCAGTGACATCCGGATGATTTCCGTATGAATAAAATTTGTGAAAATCATGACGTGACGTTCGTATGATTTTCATTTATCACGCGGTGACTTCTGTATGATATCAGTATGAATAAAATTTGTGAAAATCACGACATGATGTTCGTATGAATATCACGAATGTTGTCCGGGTTAGTTTACATCCAAGAAAATATTAAATGTATTTAACCGCAAAAACTTTAATTCAATTGTTAACATACTTTTTTCTTTCAATGTACGAATGTGGCGCAAAAATAAATATCCGAACATGTCGGTGCACCGATGGCATAAAAAATCATGTCGTGACTTTTTATGCACAAACACCGACAGCATAAAAAATCATGTCGTGATTTTGTATGCCATCGGTGTTTGGATATTTATTTTTGCGCCACATTCGTACATTGAGAAAAAAAGTATACCCACATATATATTGAATCAACAGTTTTTGTGGTTAAATACATTCAATATTTTCTTGGATTTAAATTAACTATATATAGTTCATTTAAATCCAAGAAAATATTAAATGCATTTAACCGCAAAACTGTTGATTCAACATAATTTTTCTTTTGGTGTACGAACGAGGCGCAAAAATGATTATCCAAACACCGTTTGCATAAAAAATCACGACATGATTTTTTAGGCCATTGGTCAATCGCAAACAGCGATGGCGTACAAAATCACGACATGATTTTCATTTCTCTCGCAGTGACATCCGTATGATGTCCGTATGAATAAAATTTGTGAAAATCACGACGTGACGTTCGTATGATTTTCATTTATCACGCTGCGACTTCCGTATGATATCAGTATGAATAAAATTTGTAAAAATCACGACATGATGTTCGTATAAATATCACGAATGTTGTCCGGGAGGTTAGCCGCCATTTCAAGCATACGGACGGGACAAATCACAAAAATGTTTTTATTGTCAAAAATATTTTTGTTTTATTAGGCTATACATTAAATAAAAAAAACGCAAGGAATATTTTATGAAAGTAAAAAGATAATTTAAATAATTGACAGGTGTGGACGGGACAATTGTATCTTAAGATAAATCTTTTTTTTTGTCCCGTCCACAACTCTTAATTATTAAAATTATCTTTACTTATATAAAATATTTCTTGCGTTTTTTTATTTAATGTATAGCCTAATAAAAGAAAAATATTTTTAATAATTTTGATGCCAAAATATTATAAAATAAATTATCTACAATTTGTTTCATAAAAACAGTTTTGAAATTTGTGCGTTTCGCGCGCTTGAAATGGCCGTTAGATGAAAGCAGGAAATTCAATTCATTAATTTGAATGCATTTAACCATCTAATAAGATTTGGCAACCATGTATGAGGCTGTATTGTATATACATGAGTTTATAATGTCGCTATTTAAAAAATATATACACAAATTGAAGCCACAATGTTAGTTATTTAGTAAGAGGTTATTATGTATGAAAGATGAAAGATATATATATATATATATATATATTTATATAAATAATTCTCCTTTTTTATTAATTTTCTTTGCTTTAGCTCTTAATGAACTTATAACAGGATCGGATCTAATGGATAATATCCGTGTTTGTATTTTTTTAGAAGTATTTCTGGAGTGAAAAAGCCTTTTATATATTCTTTTTAACTGGCTTCCAGTACATCTTCTGATAGCTGACCTACAGGTAATGGCATAGAGACTATAATGTCACTGCTGTGGATTAATAGCTTATGCACAGATGCGCTCATCTTGTACCATCTGTACTTTTGGACGCATATTTTTGCTGTTTCAAAGCAGTACGTTCGGAAAACATCCACATTAATGTAATAGCAGCTAGATAAAGCTTTCAAAATATTAGAAAATCTGTTCAGAAGATGTACGTCAATGCCGGTAATTTCAGCAACAGTATCTGTATTTTCAAAAAATTTTCGCGCGGTGTTCCAATCGTTTGTGTTTCCGCCTCCTTGCTTGGGTTGATCGACGAGTAAGCCTAGTTTTTTTTCTCTTCTGCTTCTTTGCCTCTTCCTGTGTTTCAATTTTATATGAAATATGTAACAGGAATTCAAAACATCTTAAATAAGCATGCAAAATCGGTATTCCATATTTATTAGCTGAGGTAAGGCAAGACCGGGTCAATACTTTTTCTAAATTATTAATATCTTTTGGAGTGACTTTACAAATATTACATGTCTGGGTTGATGAAGTGCCGGTCAATACGTTACAGGTCTTTCTATTCATCACGGAGCATATTGTAATGTGGTTGAATCGGATATTTTTCTCCGCATTCAAATAAATAGTTGTAGGTGTAATAGCTTGTAGTTGCTACTGAATAATAGCATGTTCTTGTTCAGTTGTTGCATTTGTTTCTTTGACTAAGTTAAAACCACCTAGTTGATGGCGAGCTTGAGTTTTTCCAAAAAACAAGTTTTTTTCATCATAAAATATAGATATTTCCAAGGGAACAATGGTACTTAAAATAATGTTAGAGTCTGAGTACCTCGGTTTGTTTGCAAAGTGTTGTTTAAAAATGCTGTGCCCTCCGCTGCCATCAAGACCCCATTTGTAAAAAACGTCAACGACATACACTTCTGCAGGAAGATGCAGGGCAATAACCTCGTACTGGACTTCGAAAAGTCTTTTAATAGTATGATCCAATAAACTTTAAAGGGAAATTCTTGCTTCACTTTCTGAAACTGATTTTCCGGATAGCAAGATTTCTTTATTTGCGGAATAATATTGTAAGCAGGGTATAGATCACATCATCTAGCTTTTGCACCCCGTTGTACTTTTATGTAGACTTCCTTGGTCATACTCGTATCAACAATTAAAGCCAGCGCTTCTTCGGCACTGTACGAGTTCAACGTAGTCGTGGAATCTTTTGCTTGTTGCATACATTTACCTTACCAAACAGGATTCAGTTGCGAAAGACACATATTCTTAACAAGCGCTGTGACATTGCTTTAAACTCTTTTTTTGGTCTACTTTGTATACGGTTTTGTGGAGTAAACTGGAGTGCTTGCTTTGTGGAAGTTTGAACTTGAAGTTTAACCAGTCCTTGTGGTTTTTAATAAGTCAGTCGTTAATCTGATGACAGTTTTTTATTTTCATAAATAAGTTTGTAAGAAACCTTTTAATTGAGGATTTTACAGATTTTTCAAAGCTTAACGGGCACGTAGCACTATTTAAACTGCTCAAAATGTATTTAAATAATTGTTCATAACACTTTATTGGCGAATACTTATTAACGTAAAAACGTTCTTTTTTTAATAATAAATATAGTTCTTCTCTTGTAATACACGTTTAAGCTTCCATAAAATCGTCTCGACTACCTGAAAATAAAGACGAAAACTCTTAAATGTGGAAGTATGTGGAAAAAATAAATAGTTTCCACGTAAAACCAATATTCAATGCCATTGATTAAGCTGGCAATCAAAGCAAAACTTTGAAAAACTTTTTTTATAACCTTTCATCAAACTTAACAATAAACTAAACAATGCAAATTTGACTCTATCTAGATAATTGGATATTTCACTTAGAGAGATTAGATTTACATCGTTATTATAAACGTTGATTTAAAGTACTTACAACATATTAAAAGTTTTAGATTTACTTCGCGGTGACTGAAAATTAACACAATGTATTAGCACTAAATTTGACAAAATACTGGTTGCGCGCACGACTAACTGACAATACGCGAATAATATGACATTTTTTCAACCCTGTCTTGATCCCTTTTACAATTTTTTTGTTGTTTCTAAGGTTTAAAAAATTTGGAAACATTTTGCTAAGTCAATAAACGTATATTATTGTATTCGGGTTTTTTTACTTCTGTCGCCGTAAATACCTCATTTTGCCTTACGTGCGGCGGTGAACCCGTTATTGCCTGTCATCTCTATATTATAATATATTTAATTGAAAAAGCCTTCGCACACCTATGTACCTAGATGTTAGATTTCATCTTTCATCCAGTGTTCAGTTATACATACAATATTAATGTTTTTGACTGCCAAAAAAGCTTCCAACTGCCCTACCAATTTGCCTAGAGATCTGGTAAGTAACTGGTTGTTATGTAGCTGAAAGAACAAAAATTATGATAATTTGGAGGATTTACTATTTTTTTTGTTTCTAAAATTTTAAGTTCTGAAAAAGATGAAACTTTTTTTTTTACTTTTACACCCAATAGAGGCGCCCCTCTTTAAAGGTACCGTGTATACCATAGTAACTGTTGTAAAGTTGAAAAATGGTGTACTATTTATCGAATATATTACTTTCTTCGCAGGTTTATCCTGACTTTGCAACGAATATATTAATCTGAATATTAACAATTGACAAAGATAAATAACACCATGAAGAGATCTTATCTATTTGAGACATATGACGACGAAAGAATTCCAGCTCACCCTTCAACCAAGAAAAGATGGGCTAATAAATCCTTGAAGGTAAAATATTTTCATATATGAATTTTTATATGAATTATAATTACTAATAACTACTAATAAATGCACAATGTAAAACCCAAACTTTCTTGTTTTTGCCTTTATTAACAATTTAGACTTTCAGGTCGTTCATAAAATACGTCACATGATTTTAGACCCCTCTCTTTCATACGTCACAAAGTCTTTATCGCCCCCCCCCCCAAGGTCACGTTACAATGTTTTTCTCCAAATTTGTGGACTTTCTACATTTCATTAATCTTGACTTTTAATAAATAAATAATTATTATATTAGTATATTATAGTCCACATTTATACATACATACATATTGTAAGTTAACAAACTGCAAATTTGAAGTAAAGATTAAACGTGGAAATTTTCAATTTACTAGATATTCATACTATACTAGATAATTAATAATAATAATACTAATAATAATAATAAAAAACTTTATTATACAAATATACATTAACATACATACATTTACAAAGGGTCTATATTCAACAATAGTTGTTCTTCCACCTAAACTATGAAAATGGATATAACAAACAAAATTAGACTTAGGGATAATTTCCAGTTTACATTTAAAAAATAACTATAGTCCATTCCATTTAAGAATAAAGGAGATGTCGCTGCAAAACGAGACAGGTTTACACAGGAGTACGCGGCAAATTTAAATATAATGGCGGTTGTCTTTGATAGAATATTAATATGTTACAACAAATATATTGCATATATGCACAAATCATAGCAACCGTGAATGTCCCATACCATGAAAAAATAATTTACTATAATAATTAAGACCTTTAGACATGTATTATATTATTTACAGAAAATAAGAAGAAATAAACAATAATTTGAGCAACATAACCTCAATAATTTAAATGTCAGTTCATTTTTTTGATGTGGAAAATAGTACATATTTTAATGTTTTAATAAATTTTTATGATTTTATAATATAAAAATTTAGTAATTAATAAGTAGACCGAGTTTTATTAAAAATGTAAGATAAATTAAATGGTAAATGAACGGAAAAAATTAATTTTTTCTTTGAGTGTAAGCATACATCCATGGATTTGAAAAGTGCATTTTTTAATATAAAGTATACATATGTCCTATATGTACCTACCTATATGAAATTTGTTTATTTTTTCTAAAATAACAAACAGCGAACCATCTTTAATGGTTTATCATAGATAACAAATGGTTTATTACGGTTCGTTATAAGCGATTGCTACTAACATTATTTGCTAAGGAATATTTAATGAAATTGATCGAATAAAATTAATTAATCTATTATTTATTCATCGATTTATATTTTAACATATAATAAAATTTGGGTGTAAGAAATTAACCGATATCAAGAAAATAAAATAGCTATTGTAAAAATTAGGATTTTTTTTACATTCATTCTGAACAACTTACATATGAAGACCCTACTTACCCAACTGAAAAAAGTTATTTAAAAAATTAAATCTAGTTTTTTTTTAAGTAAGGCTTAAATAAAATACAAATGCAATTAATGAAGGTTTTATTAAAAAAACAATATTTTACAGAGACAAATCACGTCAAAATGGCCTCCCAATTTCCATGCTGCTGATGGATTTTTTTCAATTTTAACAGAATGATAGGGGGCATTATCCATCACAACAACAATGTTCTTTTTTATTTTTGGTAAAACATTTTTTATCCAAGTCTCAAAAACAGTTCCATTAATATCCTCATGATAATTCTCTGTTGACTTTTACTCAAATATATTTACACACCTTGGGCTTTGTGTCCTGCATTGATCCAAATCTCATCCATGTAATATATTTTTTGATCCTGTAATCGATAACTCCTGATATCAATATATTTTCTTCTTCAAATTACTATTTTACTTTTTTTAACCAGTAAATGATTCCTACACCTTTTTTCATACTTGAAGTCAAGTTTTTTTTAAATTCTCCATAAATTTGTCCAAGAAATTGGTGGTAAGTTATCATCCTTTTCGGCCTAAAAAAATGAAAAACAGTTAGTTTATACACACGTTGTATGTTTTAATAATAAAAACTTATTTATTTAAAGCTAAACTCATTTTTATTATTTGACAGCACCTGGTATACCTACCCTCTATTTTATTTATTATTTACATTAAGGGAACATTTTTCGAATCAATTATTAAACATATTTCAATAACATAATTACTTACTCAATAAATTTTACTTAAATTTGGTATTTTATTAGGTATTTATAAAAAAGTTATGAACAACTTTTCTTGGGTGCTTCTTTTGTTCCTCACTTAATTTGTCATATTGACTTGCCCGCTTTCTTTTCTTTAATGGAGATGTAGCCCTTATGTTCTGTGATGTAGCCTTTCCGTCATGTTCCATTTGTTTGATGGTGAACCAAATGGTACTTTTTGAAATACCAGTTTCTTACACTGGCACTTTTTGATTTTCCTTCATCGATATGTTTTTTACCATATTAAAAAGTATTATTCTTTGACCTCGTCCTATATATTGGCCAGATTTGTTTTTTAGGACAGATTGTTGGTTTTCCACATTGTCCACATTGTTTATATTGTCCATATTATCAATATTGTCTCTCAAAAATATAAAAATATTTTTCTTTGGTTATGTTAAGCGATTTTAATGTAATTGACTTACCTGTTTTTCATTAAAAACTTATTAACAACGGTTAATACGTTAAATAAAGCCAAAAAATCACAGAACATGTAATAAATTAACAAAATATACACTTTGTATTATAACAGCTGATGCTACGTTGCCAATGTGCGATAAATCCAACCTAAAGTCTTTCTATATTTAAAATATTTTTGACAAATTGCCGACAAAAGCTAATATAATATAATTTAAATATTATAAAAACTCTTGCTGGTTTATTGTATAATATTATTATGTCAGTTTGTAAATTTGTTTTTAGAAGCCATGGCAACGCTGTATAATAAAATATTCAGTGTATGAGAACTACGTTATATCAGAGAGAAAGAGAGGTTATATCAACATCCAACGTATTAAAAAGAGATGGGTTATAAATTTTCTCCTGTGTAAAAAAAGCCACAATTTTAAGCGTCGTGATTGGTCTATAATAAATCCTATTCAACTCAATGCTTTTTTCTTAAATGGAATGGACTATAAATAGTTTTTAGTTTAACATAAGCGTTTTTTTATTAATTTAAATATACAGGGTGATTAGAGGGCTAAAATAAAATTAAAACATTACCCAGAAAAATTTGGGTCTGTTTTCTCTACCCCCCCCCCAAATAGTACGTCTATGATTAAATTTTGCAGTCTTTATTTTAGGACTAGTTTCAGCATATCAAAATTAACAAAGTATCAAAAAATCTTTATGTTGGGAAAAAACATCCTCTTAAGAGGCATTTTTCGATACTTGTTTATTAAACAAATTTGTTTTTTTCCTGTGCAGGTTGCATGCACTGTTAACTTTGGCCCCTTAATTTTGGGACAGTTTGATACTGCATTTTTAAAGTTAAGGTAAAAATTGAATAAATCATAGGCCCCACTATGCTACCCTGGGGTACTCCTTTGCGAACATATTTGTAACTGGACACTTTTTCATGAAATTCGACACATCTATCTATCTCTTAAATAATTGGAAAAACTTTTTATGACTGATTTGGAGTATATCATGGTTGAAAACATCAGAGGCCTTACTATAGCCAAGTAACACCAGCAAGCTAACCAGTTCTAAAGAATGAGAGCTATCCATTTACTCAACATCTTCTAGGCATCGATTACAGCTATTTTATTTTATGAAAAAAGATTCAACTAATTCATTTTCATTTTGAATCCTGTAGCAGTGGCCGATGTGACATTTATTCTGCTCGTCAAGGAGAAAGTCATTTGCCAAACAACGACTTTTTAATTGTTGAAGAAGAAGACGATATAATTCAAGAAAATTATGAAGGTGATGACAGCGCCGATGAAGACGACGAAGAGGACGATGAGCAGGGAAACAACTATATCGAGAAAGATGCTAATGGTATCGAAGCAAAATGCGACAAAAAAAGTTTTGATCAGTTCTACCAGGTAATGTTTCTGCAATCGAATATTACGGTCCGTGAAGTGTTCCATAATGTCGAAGCTTTATATTTAAGATACAATTTTTCCCAAGAAGCAAGAACAAGCATTATAGAAATGTGTAAAGTTTGGGCGGGTGTAGTCTTTTTGAACCTTCGTACTAGTAAATTTACAATTTCTAAATTTGTGAAACCAATAGAACCCAAAAAATTACACATTCTTGTTTGTCTGTCTTGTTTTTCAAAGATAAAAAATTCAATCATTGACAAAATCCGTTGATCAAATCCAGCATATAATGAGAAATCCGTTTCTTTGAGGCAAATGACTGGCTATTTCAGTACAGTTGACTTGGAATACCAACTGCGAGCTTTTCTCAAAAATATTAACATTCAAAGGGCGGTAATTTCAAATTGCATTAAATTTATGAAACACATTGATTCAGAAGAAACAGACGTAATTGGGGATATTTGTCATGGCGAACTATACCGACAGAACAAATTCTTGAAAAGCAAAGTTGGAAAAGGTCACGTGTTAACATTAAATAAATTCGTACAAATAAGACATTTTTATTTTGTTGAAAATAAATCTTTTATGAAAGTTTCTGATATCGTAGTCAAGCAACTGACTATCAATGACATTTCCATGGACAGCATGTTTGTTGTTGTCAAGATTATAAGTTTTACTTCAGAAATATTGACTCCATATTCTTCAATAATAATTATTATTGAAGAATATGGAGTCAATATTTCTGAAGTAAAACTTAAGGTCGTTTTTGTTGATATAAAAAAAACAGAATATTGCGTACATATGTGTTCCGCCAAAATGAAAGATGTACAATAACCGTAAAAAAATGCATAAAAAATCTAACTAATTTCTTCAGTTATAACTGCAGTTCCAGTATATATATATACATATATATATATATAAACAGGATAGTCGACTCCCTCTAAAAATATTATTTTTGCGTTTACGATAAAAGCTAAAAACTAGCACGAAGCATTTTTTAAAAGTAGAAACAGAGAACTTTACTTTCCTCCAAAAATTGTTGATTTAACTTATTTAGGTAAAAAGATATTCATGAAAATAATTCAGTTCTTTTCCTGAATATCTTCGTCCCGATTCGCCCCGTTTGACAGTACCTGGCCGAGTATAATATAATAGTTCTCTGTTTCTTCTTTTAAAAAATGCTTCGTGCTAGTTTTTAGCTTTTATCGTAAACGCAAAAATAATATTTTTAGAAGTGTCCCGATTGACCCTGCATTTGGGGTCAATCAGGACAGGCTAATTTGCTCGAAAATGTTGGATTAACGTCGCGTAAGGGGTCAATAGGGACAAAAAATATAAAAAAACAGTTTTCAATAATTTTTATCAATGACTAAAATAAAGCCCTTTAAACTTTATTTGGCCGATAAAACAAGAGGGTCATTCTTTCCCTTTAGACCTGGCCCAACGCTATTTATAATGTTCGCGGGTCAAAATTCTTCCCCCAGGGGTTATTTTACATTTACCATTATCCTAACTGACCCCTTAAAGTGACAAAAAGCTAAAATGTTAATGTAAATAAATTGGCAGATTAAAAATTATTTTAAGGACCAGTACCAACAAGAGTTTCGCGATATATTAACATTACGCTTTTTTTGTCGCGCCCACTGTAACACCATGTCTGGATGTATAGACTGCATATTGTGGGCGTCGTTTAAGCACACTCGATTTTTGACTAACTAATCACAATTCGTTTAATTTGATCAATTTCGCGTAGTGTAATATTGTATTTTGATTATTGTGGTAAAAAGAACAATAAAAGAAAAGATAACATCGCGTAAAAGCACCGCCCAAAACCGGGGGTTTATACGGCACGCTTTTTTAACGGAGTTGGCTATCCTGTTCTGTATCCTTGCTGCAGATATGTACTGGCCCCGCTGCGCTCGTTACCAGACTCATAAGTTCCATTGTAATAATTTCGAAACAAAAACTATTTGTGTATCACATGCCTTGTTGTTTTTATCAAAAAGTTACGATCTTTCTTTGTTCCAATGTTTAGTTCTAATTTTTGAACTGTGAAAATACAAATCTATTTTATGTGCACCTTTTTATAAAAATAGGAAACTCACTGGTGGGAAGAGAGTGGATTCGGTCGTTAGTAATACATTTACAGGATGTCAATGTACTTACTCAAGACAATTTTGAACTTACAAAACTACTCAATAAGTATACACACTTATTTGACAAAAACACAGGAGAAATTAAAGTTATGGAAGCTACAATAAAGTTAAAAGAAAATTCTAAACCCAAATTTTACAAAGCACGTACGGTTCCTTTCGCTTTAAGACCTAAAGTTGAAGCAGAATTGGAGTCGTTATGCAAACAAGGCGTTTTAGAAAACGTCAAATTCTCTGATTGGGCTACACCCATAGTGGTCAAGAAAAACGGAGACGATCGTATTTGTGGTGACTATAAAATAACTTTAAATCCTTGCATTGAAATTGACGAACATGCTTTACCCACTACCGACGATTTACTTACACAAATGTGAGGGGGCGAAAAGTATTCCAAAATCGATCTTACAAAAGCCTACTTACACTTACCTGTTAAAAATTACTATAAACACTTACTTACACTAAATACACACAGGGGTTTATTTAGACCTAACAGATTAATGTTCGGTATTGCTTCTGCTCCTGCTAAATGGAACAAATTTTACAGGGCATTGATGGTATATCTATTTTTCTAGATGACATTAAAATTACTGCACCTAATACAAAATTACATTTACAAAGATTGGAACAAGTCTTAGAAAAATTATTTCATCATAACCTTAAAATAAATTTTGACAAAAGTAAATTTTTGAAAGATAGATAGACTATTGCGGTTTTAAAATAAGTAAAAACGATATTTCAGCTAGAAAAGACAAAGTAAATGCTATTCAAAATGCACCTGTACTACAAAATAAAACACAAGTAGGTTCATTTGTTGGTTTAGTAAATTATTACAGGAGATTTATTAAAAATACAAGTACACTATTAAAACCCATTGACAATACTTTAAAAGAAAATCAAAAATTTATTTGGAATACACATTGTCAAAAAGCATTTGAGCAGGCAAAGCAGATTATCGTTTCAGAAAAAAATTTATGTCATTACGATCCAAAATTAAAGTTAGTTTTAGCTACAAACGCAAGTCCTTATGGAGTTGGCGCTGTGCTTTCACACATTTTTCCTGACGGTTTGGAAAGACCCATACAGTTTGCATCTCTAACTTTAACGGAGACGCAACAAAAATACTCTTAAATTGACAAAGAGGCTTAGAGCATAATTTTCGGCGTCAAGAAATTCTTTAATTACCTTTGTGGTAGAAAATTTACACTATACAAAGATCATTAGCCTTTATTTTAAATTTTGGCACCTGATAAAAGTCTACCGATTTAAGCGCAACTCGCATTACGCATTACGCATTATTTTAACAAAGTTTTATTTACGATATAGTTTACAGGAACACTAATAACCATAACATCATGACGCATTATCTAGATTACCCATTAATACACAAAACAATTTTACTTGAAATGAACCCGATTTATTTGAGTTAAATTTAATTGATACACTACCAGTAAGCATTTAGTTAAGAGTTGGCTTACATTACAAAACATGACGTTACACTACAGAAACTACTGCACGGTTTAGAAAACGGGTACGAAGTCGAAAAGGAATTTAGATTTAATGTAAATCAAAGCGAATTTACTCTTCAATCAGGCATCATTATACGGGGACAAAGAGTAGTTATTCCTACAAAACTCAGAAGAAAATTTTTACAAGAACTGCATACAGCTCATTTCTGTGTAGTTCGGATGAAATCCTTAGCTAGGAGCTATTGCTAGTGGAGGCGTATTGACAGCGACATTGAGATTTGCAAAAATTGTCTTACTTGTAATAAACAAAAAAACAATCAAGTCATTGACGATACTCACATTTGGGAAAAGCCAAAACATTGCTTCAAAAGTTTACATGTGGATTACGCTGGCCCTTTTAATGGTGGCTATTACTTTGTTTTAGTTGACTCTTTCAGTAAGTTCATTTTACCAAAGAAATTACAACGGCAGCCACAATTAAATTTTGCAGAAATTTTTTTAGTACTTTCGGGGTTCCAAAAATATTTGTCTCAGACAATGGTACCCAATTTACTTCTTTTACATTTAGAGAATTTATTAAAAACAATCTCATTATTCACAAATATTCCGCACCTTTCCATCCTGCAACATACGGTCAAGGGGAAAGATTCATTCAAACCCTTAATAAATCATTAAAATCAATGCGTTGTGAAGGTATGGATAAAAAATCGGAATTATGTAAAATTTTAATGCAGTATATGAGGAAACCTCATTCAACTACAGGGTAAGTCTTTCGAAACTAATATTTGGCAGAGAGCTAAGAAATCGTTTAGACTTAATAAAACCTATTAGTCCAGGCACAGACAATTATACAAAAAATTCTTAAAGAACAGTAAACGTGGGAGATAGAGTTTCAGCTCGCGATTATCTTCACACCAAGTGGCAATTTGGAAGAATTATTAAACGAATTGGTTTATTACACTACTTGGGGAGTATACGCCTATCACACCTTACTTACCTGTTTGCGTTCCCAACAACATAACTATTACTCCTAGTACCGTGCCTTTTTTCGACTCTTGTGAGGACATTCCAAAAACCGACGATTTGCACGAGTCGGATCGTTTTTTACCTATGGATTCAGAGCCCGGAACTCGAGCTGAGACTGATACTCAAACTAATACTGATACTTAAGTTTAACGCAGATCTACACGGATTCGAAAACCGGTAGTTAAATTAGACTTGTAGAAAACTACTTTTGTATTTTTTTTAACAAGGGAATGAAATATTACATATTCAAATTTCCTGCCAGAAAAAGGGCAAGTAGGCAGAAGAGTTTTACAACTATGACAACATATTTATGTTAGCAACACTATTATGACATTACCAATTTTGTTAAAAGTACATTTACTTTTATATTGCTTTTAAAAGTGAAATACAGTTGTGAAGTTTACCAGGCGTTTTAATTACTTTATTACATATATTGTATATTAGGGTGAGCCAAAAAAACTAACCTATCGGATTTATGGGTTAAAATGAACCTACATACCGAGCAAAAAATTTTCCTGCAAGGAAAAATTTTTTGCTCAATTTTAAAAGGTGTCGGTGAGCATTCTAAGTTTTCCATTGAAATAACACGTAAAAAAATCTTTTTTCATTAAAAAAATATAACTTTTGAACCGTTTGAGATAAAAAATTTTACGTCGCGGATTCTTGTAGAGCATAAAATTTCCTACAAAATCTATCCCAGAATTATTTTTTTTCAATTTAAAAATTCGTACCTATATTTGAAAGCTTTGAAAAGTGAAAAAAATCATAATATTTAGTTTTAGTGTTTTTTGACTAAAAATGTTTATTAGGGTGTTTCATTTAAAACGAAAAAAATTTTTTTCTTGCTGACACATGAAAATTTCGGTTTTTAGGTTGAAAAAAAAAATTCCCTGAAAATTTGAGCCCTTAATTTTGATTCTAAGTACTTCCTTTTTAATTTTGTAGTTTTTCCATATAAAAAGCATGTATTTTTAATCATTTTTACTTTAAATTTCTATATTTTGGCCGGGTTTTGAATTATAATTTTTATCACCATAATAAAGGCCCTGCATCAATTTTGTTTTTGATTTATTTACGTTGATTGTAGTAGCTCAAAAAGTCGTTTTTTCACTTTTTCTCATATTTTTGAGAAAATCGAGCGAATGACTGGTTTTACCAAAAAAGTTCAAATAAAAAAGTTGTAGAAAATTTAATTTTTGACTAAAAAGGTTTTTACGTTCATATCACTAAAGTGCTTTGTTTAAGAGATATAAGCAATATATAGTTGTTGAATGAAATTACATAAATTTCAATAAAACCTATTTTTTCTTTGTTTTTGGTTATTGAATTGCTTATATCTCTTAAACAAAGCACTTTAGTGATATGAACGTAAGAACCTTTTTTGTCAAAAATTAAATTTCCTACAACTTTTTTATTTGAACTTTTTGGGTAAAACCAGTCATTCGATGGATTTTCTCAAAAATATGTGAAAAAAAGTGAAAAAAACGACTTTTGGAGCTACTACAATCAACGTAAATAAATCAAAAACAAAATTGATGCAGGGCCTTTATTATGGTGATAAAAATTATAATTCAAAACCCGGCCAAAATATAGAAATTTTAAGTAAAAATGATTAAAAATACATGCTTTTTATATGGAAAAACTACAAAATTAAAAAGGAAGTACTTAGAATCAAAATTAAGGGCTCAAATTTTCAGGGAATTTTTTTTTCAACCTAAAAACCAAAATTTTCATGTGTCAGCAAGAAAAAAAAATTTCGTTTTAAATGAAACACCCTAATGAACATTTTTAGTCAAAAAACACTAAAACTAAATATTATGATTTTTTTCACTTTTCAAAGCTTTCAAATATACGAATTTTTAAATTGAAAAAAAATAATTCTGGGATAGATTTTGTAGGAAATTTTATGCTCTACAAGAATCCGCGACGTAAAAATTTTTATCTCAAACGGTTCAAAAGTTATATTTTTTTTAATGAAAAAAGATTTTTTTACGTGTTATTTCAATGGAAAACTTAGAATGCTCACCGACACCTTTTAAAATTGAGCAAAAAATTTTTCCTTGCAGGAAAATTTTTTGCTCGGTATGTAGGTTCATTTTAACCCATAAATCCGATAGGTTAGTTTTTTTGGCTCACCCTATTGTATATGGCTCATTATTTTTACTGGAACGTTACAGTTGCACACATATTTTGCTTATTTTAAAATGACTATTAATAAAAACTCAGTTTCTTGTATGCATGAAATAAGGGACTTTGAGACTAACATTTTGTTCAGTTAATTTTTTTTTGTATCTTTAACAGTTTTTATTTTATAAGCATTTTACATTTACTGGAATGTTACACAATTTTGTAAGTGTGTATAGAGGTTGTTATGCATTTTTTGAAAAATCTGCGAATTGGCCAAATCAATTTAATTTATTTTTGAATATAATATAAATGACATATTAAAATAAATATTTCGATTAGAAATATATAAAGAAAAAAATATTAAATGTGATTATCGGTAAAAATGTCATTGCTGGAACGTTAGACAAAATTTTTGGAACGTTACACGTACGAACTCAATAATAAATTTGGTGTAAAAAATCATCATAACAATTTATTGTGTACTTTTTAAATAATGACAATAATTTGGAAAATTATTTACAAACACAGGGTGTCCCAAACTAACCTGGCTCTAGTTCCTAAACCGTCCCTAAATCCTTTGAAAATATAATAAAATATACAGGATTTTATTCAAAATTTTTGGTTTAATTTTATTACAATTATTTTAAAGCACTCAATACCTATATTTTATTCTACTGAAATGTCATAAACGGTTTAGGAACTAGAACCTGGCTAAATCAGTTTTGGACAACCTCTATAAATCTTTATGTAATAAACTTAAACACAAATACTATGAAACAATAAATTGTATGTGTTATATCCATGTTTAGAAGTACAAAATATAACAGGTTTGCCATTAATTACTTGGATTTGGTGAGCATTGGAAATATCGCGAATGGTTTTGGCATTTGAAAACAGTTCAATTGTGTTTAGTAAAAAATTTGTTTTTTGAAAATTCTCCTCTGTCACTTCCTCAACTTCAATTTCTGATGGTTCTATTTTAATGGCTCTTACAAAATTAGATGCACTATTGACGATTACATCACGCGCTTTAATGTGTCTTCGTACAATAGTTTTGGCAGTTGCGCCGATTCCATCTACACATCCCTTTCTATGGGCCGTTGCAAAATAGTTCCAAACTATCTTCAGACCAAATCTTTCTTCTAATCGTGGAATCAGGGTAGCGATAAACTTATTTTTAAATTGAGATGACGGTCCGTCACTCCAAATTTTTAAAACTTTTAAAGAGTCTGGCAGCTTTGAAAGCACTTGAAATAAATAGGTAACAATTGTGTCCTTGGTGTGCGTTAAATTATCTGATACTAGAACTTTTGCTTTAAATGTGTTGTTGTAGTAAAAACCAGTTGTAAACAAATAAAACTGACGCTGGTTCCAATGACATTTTTTGCTCTTGGCCTATCGTGCATATTGAACATTTCCGAGTGTTCCCGTTTAATAAAACTATGCTTTAAAAATTTTGCTGACAAAGCACATGTATGGTCAATAAGATTCTATTTTCCTTTACCTTTTCGATTCTATTTACTCCAACTTTCTTCCAGACCATCCATGATATTTTTGAATCGAGAGATATATCACCCACTAGCTCATTCAGTTTAAAAATAAATACCAGGCACTTGTCACACCTTCCAAACCAACAATCCATTTTAGATTCTTTGCATAGGAAAAGTTTTACAAAACCATTATCGTAATTCGGTAAACTATCAACTGCTTTGTGTAAAGAAGAGTCCGCTTCTATAAAATTTGAATGGTATGAGCACATGCACACGTTATGAGGTAAATCTCTTATCATTTTAATATGCGCTGGTCGATGCTGGTAGAAATAATTAATACCACATGAACCTGAAAAAAAATCCATTTATGATATTTTAAAATTTTAATCAAATAATTACTTTCTCCTTTACTCTTTTGTTCTTTGTCAAATAGTGCAAAGGATTCCTTTATTGTGAGTAGCATATGTCTTGTCGACGATAATTTGGTTTGTCCAGATTCTGGGCATACATATTCTCTCACGTCTCGAATTTTGGGCGAAACTCGTGAGATATCATCTCTTTTAAGAAATGTGTAAATTGCTTTTATAAGGATCCAATTTGGTATACATTTTCTTTTTACAGGGGTTGATTTGATAACATTAATAAATTCTTGTTTTTCCTTATCCTCCATTTTGGAAACTATATTTGCAAGAACTGCTCTCTTTTTTGTCGGAGATGCAGGAATCGCAAGTTTTGCTTTTTTTACTGCTTTTCCAAGCGTTTGTATGCAATTATATCCAACGAAACCTAATTTACTGCTTTTGCTAATTTCTTGACTCTTTCGCTCTCTGTATTTCTTAACTCTTTCGTGTACTGCTTCACGTCGATCTTTGACAACCTTTTTTAGATCTGCAAATGACATTTTTTTCTCAATATTTTTTTTATTTTCTCGATATTTCCTCATATAATCTGTTTTTCTCCTTTTGTAATCATCGTATTTTTCGGTGGCTTTTAATTTTTTAGTATAATTTTGGTTGTACTGAGATTTTCTCATTTGTTTCTGTAAAATGATAATGATATTATAATAGTTAATAGTAAAGTAAACACCAAATTTTTCCCAATGACATTGATAATAGTTACTTACGTAACAAGTAGGAAATGGATATTATTAATGCACGCATGTAAAAATTTGCACGACGAGGCTGTAGGCCGAGTCGTGTAATCACATAAGTGCGTTAATAATATAGTATCCTAAGTGTTACGTACAACATTTTATCTACAGCTATAACTATTATTATTTTGAGTAAAAATAATTAGTTTAAAAATTGAATACAGAATGCAGGTAATAAGACTTTGTACCACCTTAGCAACAGGCATAGATACGATTGTCACTAAATTGCTTCTGTCGATTATTGTCAAAGTTGTGTCTGAAAATTGCACATTTTAAAATGAGTTCAAGCGATGATCCACCATCTGATATTGAGAACGAAGCTTTTAATGTTGTTTTCAAATAATAGTGTTTGGTGTGTTTTTAATTAAAAAATGTCTCCCATAAGCTTAATTTTATTTAAGATATTAACACACTAGTGCGGTAATAAAGGTTGTTATGACATTTCAAAGAGTGTCAAATCATAGTCATTATATGATAGTTGTAGATAAATAAATGTACACAAGTGTGACCGCACTATGTATGTATTCAATAAGATTATTATTATTATTAATATTATTATTATTATTATTATTATTATTATTATTATTATATTACTATTTACAATATTTCTCCTTATTGTGAAGGCTTTAAATTACATAATATTATATTAATTAATAAATACAAAGACGCAACAAATAAAATTTACAATAAAAATTTGTCAAATTATCACTGTAATTTGCCATAATAATGCCCAACAATGCCCCAACAATAAAGACAAATATCAAAAAAAAAATATTTAAAAACCTAAACCACTTAAAAATATGTTGGTCAATATTATCATTAAAAAATTTCTGGAACGTTACAAATGTTTTTCAGTCATTTTTATATTTATAAATCACTAATATCATAATTTTTCTTTATCCAAAAAGTACCAGAAAAATTTAAAAAAATATGTTACAAACTTTATACTTTAATATTTTGAAATACCCAAAAACAAACTTTTTGCATTTTTTTTTTCTGGAACGTTACATGGATTTTTCTTAATACACAATCCAAATAAATATGTGTTCCAAGATATATTTTTCTTTACATTTAAAAAAAAATCGTTTAATATAACTGTGTTCTATTATAATATAGTTAATTAACGCAAAAAAGGTCGTAAAAACAAACAACATTTACCTTATTCTTTACACTGGTATTTTCATTCATTTTATTGTCGCTTGAAACATTTACAATAATGCCGCGAAATGTCATATTTAAATTGGTTTTGTCTGTTGCCAAAGGTAACGCACAAAACAATAACATGTAATTTTACCAAATAAAACCAAATTGGCGCGATATTTGAAAAAATATAAATTCCAATCTGGTTTATGTTCCGGAATAATGGGCCATATACATACACAAGTTTTATTGGATTTCGTTTACTCACGACCCGATATGTACAAGGGAAAATTAACAGCCAATTATACAAATGCCATAAGTACAGTTTTATGAAAAGAAGCGTCGTGCATTTTAAATGCAATTCCAGGAGGGGCCAGTAAGGACTGAAAACAGTGGAAAAAGGCAGAGGTTTTTGTGGGTTCGGCTAAGAAAGGGGTGACATTGTCAATTATATCATGAAATAGCTCCTTATCCACCCTGAATAGCTGCACAAATTTTCTCAGATAATTGAAGTGCAATTGTCTGAGGCAGAACATCCCTCCCAATAGCCAATTCTGCTACCGCTTCCTTAACATCCCTGTTAATAATGTCATTCCACAGAATTAAATTAAAATGTCCATATTATTTTATTTTGAAACTTGACAATAAACACTACACAAATTTAGTTTAGGTTTGCTGTTTCTCTCAGCCTCTAGTTGTAGAACTTTAAGTTCTCTTGGGAGTAGCTCCCTTCCTTAGTATTTTTTCAAGAATACCGGATTCTATATATTTTTTAAACCACACCCTGATGCTTCGCCCTTAATAGATGGTTTTAAATAGTAAACTTTTTTTGGATATTAGAAAGAGAATTGTTTGTGTGGATTATTGCATTAAAGGTGTCGTGAAAACTTAGCCAATTTTCATATTGGCCAGAAAATTCAGGTAAATTAATACAGCAATTTAACGTTTACTTCCTTTGAATTGGTTTCTGATCTTGAATTTGAAGTGTTATCATCATTAATTAATTTACTAGCAAAGGCATGCAACCCGTAATATTTGTCTTCAATAGCGATCCTTATTTTGGATTCGCCTTCCTCAGCAACCAATTCAATTTCAGTTTGAATTTCACAAAATTCGGTGTAAGATTCGTTGAGTTTTTCTAGACGTATGCGTATTTGGAACAAATTTGAGGGATTATCAGGGTTTTTGAAATATGTGTCAATTCTTGTAAGAATTCCCTTAATAATGCCTTGTTTTGCCTTTAACGATTTAAGATCAGCCATTTTGTATAAAACAAGATAACGGTTGTTAAATTGAAAAATTAATGAAAATAGACAGACTGTATACTACTTTAAATATAAACTGTGAATGAACTTAAATGGAAAGGATGGACTTACTTTTTGGCTGGCACGTGGATGGACCTCGTGGTTGATGTTGCAGTTTTTTCAAAAAAATAATGCCCTGGATTGAAAATCCGGTTCGAAAAGGACCAATGATTGATTACTCTATAGGAGAGTATTTGTTTTTTCTCTTATTGTGTTATATTAAAATAAACGCTTGGATTTGTTAATTTTGTTTTATTTGTGTTCTTATTCTCTTGCGTAATAAAATCGGAATGAATGTAAGTAATAGAGTCTATTAAATAGACATGAAATTTTACTCTACCACAATTAAAACAATTAAAGAAGGGACGCACCTGCGCCTTATAACAAATAATGAACTTAAAATAATAATTAAACTAACTACTTAACTAAACAGATGTCTTTGGGAATTTTCGTGCTTACTGATTCTTAGGACTGCGTTTTTCCAATCGCTAAATCCATCTTTGTTTGTAAAAGATTATTCGCCGCCAAAAATAAAACATGGAGCACAATATACAGATCCTTTGCTTTCAGAATATACTAACCAGACACGTTGAGTTTTTTACCATTCAAAAGTTTTCTCTCGAACAATGATAAAATTAAATATCGCACATCAATTTTTACCCTTTTCGAACGCGCAAAATCGAGATGCTTATTTTGATTGTAGTTATGTTCAGCAATAAAATCACGGAGTGAGTCGTTTATAACCCATTCTGCAGGGTCATTGCTAAATTCAACTTTTTTTCCGTCGAACTCTGTTGATTTCGTAGGTTCTGTGGACCCTCCTCCAGAAGTTTTTGATCACCAATCTCATCTACGATAAAATATTGGAGATTATACAGTGAAATGTATATTAAGTTTTATTTTATCACCAATAAAATTGATCAGTGTTTGGATAAAACTAAGAAAATTGTGGAAAGATAAAATTCCTTTAGGCCAAACAAAATTAGAAAAAACCTTGCAAATCCGGTTTTTTTTGGCATAAATTTATTTTAAGTACCTACTCTATTTAGTATAAATATTTTAGATACTTTAGAGCTTAAATTATTTATTCGAAAGAAATAGGCTGTTTTTTAAACTATAATTTAAACACAGAATTCACAAATAACCTGCGAAATTTGATGTTTGTACATAAGAAAGTTAGCTTGCTCCTGCAGTATTTGAAATGTCTGATGCAGCAGTTTGATAAGTGGTAAAATAGGCGGAAAGTTTACGAGTTTTTGCCATAACCTCATCATCTTTGGATTTTTTAGCAGCTTGTTTACGATATTCGAAACCACTCAATCGATCTCGTCCGTCACTCATTTTATTTTAAGATAAATTAACGACATTTTTTACATTTATTCGGGTATTTTCATGTAAATATTGGACGCGCAGCGGACCTCAGTGCTCTCACTCAGTTTTATATACTTTTTTTCAAGCTTTTAATTAGAATATTGTTTTGAGATGTTAAAACAATTTTAAAATTAGGTTAAACTGACATGATGACATTTTAGCTTTATTTTTGTACGGAGTTTTATAATTTGACTTTTGAACTAATATTAATATGAAATCTGCTATGTAGACTTATGTTAAAATATAAAAATTATTAAACGCTTTTTTATTTATTTCGAGTTTATGACGCAGGTATAATATTAAATATCGTATAATAGGTACGCGTTTATAAGAAGGTCCTTAAAGCACTTATGGCATTAAGAGCACTCCGCTGGGCTCTTAATCATACCGACGTGTTTTTTAAGGAATTTTTATAAACGTATCATTATATACTGAAGACATTTTCCCAACAAATGACACTCAAGGTTTGATTTAGCATGCTATTTTCTATTGAATTTTTATTTAAACTCGGTGGGATTTGCTGTTTTTGTGTTTAGGTAGGGATAGGTTAATTTTATTTTAATGTTTAGAAATGATTAATAGTATATTATTATACAAGATGTAATGTAGGCTATTATTCACAAGGATGAGGATTGCGTCTTTTGAAATTTTTTGTTGCAATTGTTCTTGTTGGTCCTAATAAAAAATTTGTTAACCCAAGTAAAGTGTTTAATACATTAGTATTTGCAACAAAAATGAATTTGTTGGAAAGAATTAGTTTACCCTACTGACAATATGCGTCGCCGCTAATAGGTATCCTTAAGTAAACATATATATGTAAAACATCAGGGTATTTTACCCTGAATAAAACTAATTTGATTGGGCTTCACTTATTATTTATTACTTTTTAACTAAATTTATTAAACTGCTATGATTCGACTTCTACAAATGTTCTGCGGACTCTGCGTTACCATTCGATTTCTAAGCTGTGCCCAGATTGTTTTGCTTAGTAGGCACACGTGCCTTTATTGCTCTACTGTCCTACTTTGGTAAAAAGGGGATTATCCTAACACGGCCATCCTGTTTTCGGAGCGTCCTCGCGCCGTTTTTCCTTTTCTTTTTTTTTATTTCTGCAAAAAGAAAAACCGAAACAGATTTTTGTTTTTAAAGTTGAAATATATCTAAATTAAATCTAATTTAAAGTCGGATGGTATTGCCATCCTTAGTAGTGGGATTGCCACTTTCACCGAGGTGTTTAGTCACCTCCCAAGCATAGTAGGATTGCTACTATCTTGTTTTTTTTTTTTTTTTTGTCGGATGGGTTGCCATCCTCAACAGTGGGATTGCCACTTTCACCGAGGTGTTTAGTCACCTCCCAAGCATAGTAGGACTGCTACTATCTTGTCTTTTTTTTTGTCGGATGGGTTTGCCATCCTCAACAGTGGGATTGCCACTTTCACAGAGGTGTTTAGTCACCTCCCAAGCATAGTAGGATTGCTACTATCTTGTCTTTTTATTATTATTATTAAATACAGGACTTACATTTTTTTATTCCTTTGGCCACGGCCTCAGCTGTTCAAGGGCAGCAACTGTGGTCCTCTGACCCTTCTTGTGTAGAACATATCTCTCATTTGGTAACACCTGTCGAACAGTATAAGGTCCTCTATATTTTGGTTTTAATTTGCCTCCACCAGCAATTTGTGAATCTTCAATGGCTACAACGTCACCAGGAATAAACAATTTTGTAGAGCATCGAGTAGCGTTAAATCGTAAAGATTGTTTGTTTGCATTAAAGTTCATTCGATTTCGAGCGTCCTCGACGGCCTTGTCTGCGTCCACAAAATTATTGTGCGTCAATGAGTCTCCCAAAAAATGCTGCGTTGCAGTTAATCTTGGATTTGTGCCAAGTTGAAGAACTGACGGTGAATAACCAGTACCTGAATGAATTGTCGAATTTAAATTGTCTTCTATTTCAGCTATAACAGATGTCCATGTATTTTCTCTTTCGTTTGTTAACGTTGCTCTCATAAGATTAAATAATGTCCTCATGACGCGTTCGACTTGCCCATTACCTCTCGGTACACCAGTTGCAATATGGTGTAATTCCACTTTTTGTTCACTAAGAAAGTTTTTAAACCCTATTGAAGTAAATGCTGCTGCTCGGTCTGCTATTATTCGTCGAGGTTTGCCAAGTTCTTCAAAAACTGTTAACAATGCACACATAGAGTGTTGAGAAGTTTTTCTTGGGATTGGTTGAAAACGACAGAATTTCGAAAATGCATCGATTATTACCAGGATCTGTGTACATCCATTAGACTTAACTAGTGGCCCTGCATGATCGATGTGCCACGTGTGTAGTATATCGTCTGGCTTTTCGCCATGCTGCCAAAGACCTGCTCGTGGACCAGTATGTGACTTTCCCAATACACAAGCCCTGCAGTTTCTTATGTACTTTTTTAAACATTGTCCCATTTTTGGCCAATACAAATCCTCTCGCATCTTTGTCAAACATTTATTCCAACCAATATGTGATGATTTATCATGATATAAACGCATCGTAAGCAAACGCGCGGCAATAGGTACAAATAATTTCGGTGGATTTGTTTTCGTTATAATTATGTCGTTCATTACAGTCAAGTCAGATGCATAGTCCGTATTATTAAACACTTCACAACAAAATGCATCGTTCTTTTGAAACTCCCGTAATGTATTTTTGTCAGCAATTTTATTCACGTTTATTGTTTTTAAAACATGCACTTTTAACTCAGTTTCATCATTTACGGGATTTCTACTTAAATAGTCCACATGGGCCATTTTATTCCCAGGTCATAGTCCTGTAACTTTATCCACCAACGCGCAACACGGGGGTGTAGATTTTTCTTCACTGCAGTAGCTCGCACAGAGTTACAATCAGTAAAAACGGTAAAATGCACTCCGTATAAATACACACGAAAATGTTCCACTGCTTCAACTATTGCAAGAGTTTCTAAATCGTACAAATGATATCTAGACTCATAATCTGTGGTACGACGACTAAAGTAAGCAACAGGTTGTACATTGCCATTTTCATTTTGGAGAAGAGCGGCTCCAATTCCTATTGAACTTGCATCCGTATGTAATTCGCAAGGTAACTTAGGATTATAGATTCGTAAAACAGGGGAATCGGTTAGCTTACTTAATATTAATTGTCTAGCATTTTCACATTGAGAAGTCCACTTAAACACTTGATTTTTTCGTAGTAATGTCGAATTTGATTGCGTTAATTCAGAAAACCCTTTTATAAAACGTCTAAAATATCCAGCAAGTCCCATAAACTGTCGAACACCTTTAACGTCTTTAGGAGGAGGTGTTTGAAGTAGAGCACTAACTTTACGTGAACTGGGGCGAACAGTTCCTTCACTTATTACTACACCTAAATATTCAGTTTCTAATGCAAAGTACACACATTTTTCATAGTTTAACGAAAAACCGGCATTTGCTAACGCACTTAAAACCTCTTCCAAATGTTTTAATCCTTTGTCAATCGTTGCAGAGGGTATAAGTACATCATCAAGATACACTAACGCTTTTGTACCTTTCAGTTTCCCTAATGCTTTGTCAATGGCACGTTGATATATTGATGGAGCATTAACGTAACCAAATGGCATGCGATTAAATTCGTATTGTCCATCAGGTGTAACAAACGCGGTAATATGTTTAGAGGATTCTTCAATTTCCATCTGGTATTGCCAGACTTCATATCTAAAATTGTAAAATATTTGGCATGACCTAAAGCGTTAATTTGATCCTGTATAATCGGCAATGGATATCTTTCTTTAACCACCTTTTTATTAACTTCGCGATAATCTACACACATCCTTAATTGTCCGTTTTTCTTTCTTACCAGTACGATAGGGCTAGCATATTCAGAACAACTTTCGCGAATAATACCGTCTTTAAGAAGTTCATTAATTATTTTGCCCACTTGAATCCGTTCTTCGTGCGCTAATCGCCGCGGATGCCATGCTACTGGCGTCTTGTCTTTCAACTTAATAGACATTTTTCCAGTGGTAATATAATTTGGTGTTTTATTTTTATAAACTGTTAACAAACGTTCCAATTGAGATTTTAAATTATTATCGAGTCCAGGTTGGTTTATTTTTATGCCCGTAGTTTTACGCACAGTTATCACTTTTGAAAAATTTAATGAATCATGGTGCAGTTCTAGTCCGTTTTTAGCTTTCTCAATTCGCAAAAATGGTCGACTTAACGTCCCAACCAATAATAATGTCAATATCACTTGGAATTATTTCGTCCGGCACAACAATAAAACAAATTTCTAAGGTCACGGTCGACAACACAGTTATTAGTTCACACATTCCTATAGCATAAACAATTTGGTTCCCAAATCCTGTCAACGCGTGCACTTTTTCGTTCGGCTTAATGATACCGTTCAATGTGTTTACAAGAGAGCGTTTGATGATTGACACATCGGCACCGCTATCAATAACATAACTACATGATACTGCATCGTCTTTACCGAGCACTGTTGCTATTGGTGTTAAATTCAGTTGACGTCATTTTTTAAGTATCAATGCTTTTTTTTGGTTTTCCACTTTTATACCAACAGTTTATTTCCATATGACCCATTTTTTTACAATGCGCACAAGTAGGAACAATTGACAATTCGTTTTTATTGGCAGAAACAACTTCTTTTCGGGAGTTTTCTTTACGCACACTACGGCATGAGCTTTGCTGATGTCCTTGTTGACCGCACTTAAAACAGGCTCCTTTAAAAACCTTCGTTTCTTTTTGTGCACAAAAACTTTTTAAATCCCGTTGATCTTTTCGGTGTCTTCCAAGCTTGTGTTCCATTATTCCAAAAGAACTGCTGATTCGGCGTGCATCGTATTCACTCAACAATTTCATTAGTTCGCGTTCTGTACTAGGCTTCTGAATTCTAATTGCTGATTGCGCCTCTGCATTATTTAAATTATATTCTACCATTCCCAGAATGGTATCCCATGGCAGTTCATCGTGAAATTTTTTTATTGCAATTATTTTTTTGTTACCATAATCACACAATGATTCGCAATCACGACTTTTAAGAGTTGCTGCAGTATATGCTCGTGCTCCTGGTGTTTCTCGATCAGGAAATGCTACAGTTAGGTCATTACAAAAGTTTTCCCAAGTTCGGGAAATGGGTCTCCAATCACAAAAGTATTTGTATGCTCGACGTTTCAGTGCATCTCCTGCTTTTGCGATCATTACAATGTCACTTACATTTAGTTCCCTTTTAAGCTGAGTGACATCATCCAACCAATCTTTGATTGAATAGGCACTTTTATCGGGATCGTAGCTGGTGACATGGAAAGAGTACACATGTCTTGATGAAGACGCATGCGCATTTTCGGCAGATGAACTAGGTGTGGTCCTTGCCAGAGGTGCTTGGGACATTGCCATCTTGGTTTGATTTGCTAACTCAGCAAGTTGTTGCTGTTGCGTCACAACTAAATTTATTAAAGTTTCTTGCCACATTTTGACGCGTTTTGGGGTTGGAGGTTGTGAAATTTCTTCTGCATCTAAATCATCACCACATAAATTGTCATTTTCAACTCTAGATAACTCATCTGCCATCTTGATGCAATCACTCTTTGTCTGTTTTGTTTTGTAATTTAACTTAACTAAACTAATTATTGTACATGAAAATCACTATCCCACTTCTGATGTAAAACATCAGGGTATTTTACCCTGAATAAAACTAATTTGATTGGGCTTCACTTATTATTTATTACTTTTTAACTAAATTTATTAAACTGCTATGATTCGACTTCTACAAATGTTCTGCGGACTCTGCGTTACCATTCGATTTCTAAGCTGTGCCCAGATTGTTTTGCTTAGTAGGCACACGTGCCTTTATTGCTCTACTGTCCTACTTTGGTAAAAAGGGGATTATCCTAACATATATTTGTTATAACAAATTTTTTTTTTTTTCAAGCGGCCATGATATACAACCTTATATGCCTGTATAGAGTTAGCGGCAGACAAAAAACTCAAAAAAGCCTAGGGATAGAAGTAAATCCATAGGTGTCTCAATAGACGTCAAATAATAAAATTAATTTAGCATTTCATACAAAGCAATCACGTTGTATTAATTATATTAATTATAATCGCACGGAATATTTAGTGATTATTTATTAAATTTTAATTGAACGAAATAAAGAACAACTAGTTTATTAGTATAATATTATGATGATAGACGAGTTGCCAATGTCGGAACTCCAAACAAATGTCAGTACGTCAAAATTAATTCAAGCGCAGCATTTTGACAGAGCAGGGTTTATTTTTAGTTTAGGATATTTATCGGCATTGTAAGTAAGGGTTATAAGTTTTTTTAGTTTTTATCAATAATTTCTAATGCTTTTAGCCAAAATTTTATACCACATGAGTTAAGAGTAAATAAAATAATTGCATTGCTTATCCTATTTATATTACGCCCTTGAAAAAAAAATTGTATATGTTATTTGGAGTAGAAGCTCTTTTTGTGCTTCGTACAGTTGCCTGCCTCAGCTACGCTTCGGCCGTCAATCTCTGCACTCACCAAAAAAAGAGTCGCTTCTACTCCTTATGACATAATCTACTATTTTGTTGTCAATTTTCGCCCAAAATTGGCATGACGTGGCATTAAAATTTATTTTATAAAGTTGACCGACTTGGTGCCATGGTTAAAATTAAGTCTTGGTGTCATAGTGATTGAATAATAAAAAAATAATTTGTCACTGTCAAAAAAATTTTGTGCAAATGCTAGAGGAAGCTGGTTCGCGTTAATTAATTTTTGTGCATTGGGCGTTATGGATGAAGGAGTAAACCAAATATTAACCGAGTGGGGATTTTCTTCATTAGAAAATACTTTTAAAGGTAAGGAAATCATAGCTTTTTTGTTATATTATTTTTATGAAATATTTTTTATGAAATATACAGGGTGTCCCAAAAGTGAAGGACTAATAGTGCCGTACTAAGCTTTAAGGTCATGGGAGTATATAAACACGTAATAAATATAATTAGAGGGTATGCGTAAAAAAAATAAAAATAAGGGACACCCTAATATACATATACATATAATATGGCATATATACATAAAAAAAAGTTTACAGTCTCAGGTTAACAGAATTAAAGTGATTTTACATAAAAAATAATATAAATATGGCATATATGCTATTTTTTGTATTTTATTTGAAAAAATTTGAAATTTTTTATTAGTGTTATTTTTGATCGCTGATATCTTTGAAACGGTTGACCTGAAGAACTTTGACCTTCAGATGTTTTTTGTAGAGCTTGAAATTGTCTATAACTCCTCTCGCTTGAAAACAAACCATTCCAAAATTATAAGATAGATTTGTGTGAATTTACCTTGGCTAAAAAAATGACACTATCAACAATAATTAAGTAAAGTCAAACTGTAAACTTTTCTAGTTAAGTTAAATTTACACAAATCTATTATTTTTTTTGACAGAATCTGGTAACGCTAGCCGTCACTCCGACGTCTGGACGTCGCAACGAAATCGCACCTTAAAACCTTGAAAAATATGTTAACAAAATTAGATATAGTTGTCTCGTCTTAATATACATATATATATATATATATATATATATTAGGGTGGGCCAAAAAAAACTTTTAATTTTCTTTTCTTTGGGTACCATGAAAATATCGTCCAAGATGACGAAAAAAAAATTCTGATAAAGTTTGAGCTCTTAATATCAATATTAAGAGGTGGCTCATCGCGATTTTTTATTTTCCATTTAAATAACACGGGAAAAATACATTTTTTTGTTTGGAATTTTATTGCGTTTTAAAGTATCAGTGAGTTGTAGAAATCAATACATGTTCTTATAGGGAATTGAACGATCTACAAAAAAGATCTGATATAATTTTTTGCATAGTCGACTCATTTAAAAATTATTTGAGGTTAAAGTTCAACTTCAAATAGTAAATGATAACTTTTATAGTTTTTCTTACTCTATCACGAAATATGGTCTCAAAAACATGAAATATCATATTTTTCGTTTATCGAGTGTTCTTCGGTAAAACAATACAATTTTTACGAAATATCAATAATCGTGAAAAAACCGTTTTTTTCCTATATTTACTTTTTTTTTAATTTCGAAATTTTTTCTTTACCTGAGTAATGACAAAAAAATTAATATTTTTTTTTAAAATAAGATATATTCTATTTAGACTTGACTATTAGATAATGTAGAGTAATAAAAGCCATGTATCAATAATTTTTCAATTTTCAAAGCAAAAATGCCTTTTCTGCAATATTTAATATTGTAGATAAAGTCATTTTCGCTTAACAGTGCAGCTGCACTTAGAACCTTGTCATTTAAGGTACCGATTCCATAACTTGTACTTTTTCACTATCTTATAATCAAACTAAATTTTTCTTGTTAAAATTGGGATATTTTGCCGATGGTTTTTAACTAAGTATTAAATATACTTAAATGTACTTAATATATTTGATTTACCCATTGACTTTATCAATAAGAATGTAAAATTTTGGACACAGGATGAACGCTATCAAGATAATCTAGTATTTTTCAAACGTCTTAGCGTTCTCAATGATGTAGCAGAAAGAGGAGTTGCATTAATAGAAGAGTACAACAAATGTCTCACTAAAAATGAAAAATGTTTGCAATACTTATTGCAAGTAGTTAAAACCCACCAGCAAAAATATCCCAATTGTAACAAGAGAAATTTAGTTTGATTCTAAGATAGTGAAAAAAGTACAAGTTATGAAATAGCATTTTTTATTTTAATTGATAAATTATTGAAACATGACTTTTATTACCTAATAGTTAAGTTTAAATAAAATATTTATTATTTTTTGAGAAAATGATTAATTTTTTTTTAAATCAAGTATAGAAAAAAACCTTTTTTTCACGATTATTGATATTTCGTAAAAATTGTATTGTATTACCGAAGAACACTCGATAAACTATCAAAAAATATCATATTTTATGTTTTTGAGCCAATATTTCGTAATAGAGTATGAAAAACTATAAAAGTCATCATTTACTATTTGAGGTTGAACTTTAACCTCAAATAACTTTTAAACGAGTCGAATAAGCAAAAAATCATATCAGATCTTTTTTGTAGATCGTTCAATTCCCTACAAGAATATGTATTCATTTTTACAACTCACTGATTAGTTAAAACGCAATAAAATTACAAACAAAAAAATGTTATTTTCCCGTGTTATTTAAATGGAAAATAAAAAATCGCGATGAGCCACCTCTTAATATTAATATTAAGAGCTCAAACTTTATCAGAATTTTTTATTCGTCATCTTGGACGATATTTTCATGGTACCCAAAGAAAAGAAAATTAAAAGTTTTTTTTGGCCCACCCTAATATATATATATATATATACAGGGTGTTTCACAACTTATCCACGAAATTTTAACCACATATGCACTGTTACGAAAGAAGTTGATTTTTAAAAAAAAATGTAATAAAAGTCCTACAGAAATTAAGTTATAACTCTGAGTGTCAATAAAACAATGAAAAATAAATATCTGTATTTTGCGCTCATCGTTGCGATATCACAACACTCATTAATAATTTCTTGTAGCAAATGTTGTACGAATCCACTAAAGAAAACAAAATACCAGGAATTCTTTGTTTTTTCATATTGATAAGAACATGTAAATAATGTTTAATTTGTATCGTGAGTGATCTGAATGAACAACGGTCGATTTTTGTGAATGTAATGAAAGTATTTTGCTAGTTTATGTTTTTCGATATTTATTAAAAATGGCACATGTGTACAGTAATGAGGATTTAGTGAATATTGTTTTAGCGTACGGAGAAGCAGGGCAAAATTCGGAAGCGGCTTCTCGTTTGTATGCCAACCGATTTCCGGATAGGCACAGACCACATCCACAAACATTTACTTCAATTGTTTTACGTGCACGTGCTACTGGTGATTTGCGCCCCAGACGTGGGGTGGATGGGGGTCGGGTTCGCCCACAACGCGTTTTAAACGCCGAAGAAGAAATTTTGAATATTGTGGAAGAAAATCCAGGAATAAGCACAAGGAGGTTAGCCCAACAGGTACCAGAAGTCTCACATGTGACAGCGTGGCGCATATTACGTGAAAACCAACTGTACCCTTATCACGTGCAGAAAGTCCAGGCGTTGCTACCCACAGATTACCCCCTCAGAATAAGATTTTGTGAGTGGTTGTTGCAACAAAATGCTCGAAATGCCCGTTTTACAGCTGATATTTTGGCCAGCGATGAATCAATTTTTACTCGAAATAGTATAACCAATCTTCACAATACACACGTTTGGTCATTTGAAAATCCTCACGCAATAGAGGAGAGAAACTTCCAACATCGTTTTTCTTTAAACATGTGGGCAGGTATTGTCGATGAACGTCTAATTGGACCGTTCATATTGCCAGATCGGATGGATGGTCACCAGTATTTGGAATTTCTTCAGCATGATTTGCCGGTCCTTCTTGAAGATGTGCCATTGGCGGTCCGAGCAAGGATGTGGTTTCTGCACGATGGGGCACCTCCGCATTTTCGTTTAGAAGTTCGTAATTTTTTGAATGAGGTACAGCAGATACGCTGGATCGGTAGGGGTGGACCAATTGCATGGCCTCCACGGTCTCCCGATCTAAATCCTCTGGACTTCTTTTTATGGGGATACTTGAAAAACGAGGTATACCATACTCCAGTGCAGAATATTGAAGATCTGCGTGACCGAATCACAGTGGCTGCCGATAATTTGAGACTTCAAGCACAGCAGGAAGGAGGTGTATTTCAGTTAGTGCGCCGAAATTGGATTAGACGCGCCCAAGCTTGCATTGAAGCCAATGGAAACCATTTTGAACAGCTTTTATAAGTAAGTGAACTGGTAAACTGTATTATTTTATTATCTCGATTTCTGTAGGACTTTTATTACATTTTTTTTTTAGAAATCAACTTCTTTCGTAACAGTGCATATGTGGTTAAAATTTCGTGGATAAGTTGTGAAACACCCTGTATATATATACAGGGTGTTTCCTAACTACGGTACGAAATTTTATAGGATGATTCGTTAGGTCATTTTAAGAAAAGAAGTTCCTATAAACATATGTCCGGAGTCGCTTTGTTTCTGAGAAACAGAGTTTTTTTTAAAATAGGTTTTTATGAAATATCATATAGGTCCTTAAACCGATTTGGTTCAAATTTGGTACAGTTATTTGAATTAATAAGACGCTTATTCAGCACTAACTAGATTTTAATTATTACGTCCAGTGGCGTCTCATGGGGCACCATAGCCAATTATTATTGAGAAAAAATGTACGCCACTGACTTTTTTGTGGTTTTTTATTTTTTTCCATATTAACCAACTAAAAATACAACTTTTATGTCTCTTGTGTTTTTTTCATGTCTAACTTCGTTTTCCAGAAAAAAACTATCACGGAACAACATAAAACAAAAACCAAAAATAAAAAATAAAGTAAATGTTCAAAATGTCCACCTTCTGATAAAATACACGATTGCAATCGATTTGTCATTGACCGTCTGACACGTTCAAAAATACCTGGAGTATTCCTTATGAGTCATAAGTTATGACATTGCAATTGTTAATTATCCGATTCCTTAAATCCTCAACATTTAGCACAGGAGTTTTATAAAGAAGAGCCTTCAGATCACCCCATAAATAGAAATCTAGAGGATTTATATCAGGACTGCGAGCCGGCCAATTTTGAGGTCCTGCACGTCCAATCCAGCAATTAGGGTACGTGACGTCGAGATGCTGACGTGCAATAATACTGAAATGAGCTGGAGCGTGCATAAACCACATGTTGATTCTTACATCTAGGGGTACTTCTTCTAACAAAATGGGTAAATGATGTCGCAAAAAGTCCGTGTATGATTCACCTGTTAATCTTGCTGGTAAAAAGAATGGGCCCATTAAGTAGTCGCCAATAATTCCTAACCAAACGTTTAGCAAAAATTGTTGCTGGAAATGACTTTCTCTAATAACGTGGGGATTTTCGTCAGCCCAAAAATGTTCATTGTGAAAGTTTCTAATGGCATCTAGTGAAAAAGTTGCCTCGTCCGTAAATAAGATATTTGGTAAAAAGTTATTATTGTATGCCATCATATGAACTAACCATCTACAAAATAATAACCTTGGGTGAAAATCCCGAGGCAATAAAGCTTGGACCCGCTGAATGTGATATGGATATAGTATGTTTCTTTTTAATATTTTCCAAACTTCAAGCTGTAGTGCAATCTTTCTGGTACTATTTGAAGGATCTTCTTCTATTGCATTAAACACAGCTTCTTCTAGTTCAGGCGTTGTTACGGTTTCTGGTCTTCAACCACCCGTATTTTTAGTAAATCTCCCAGTTTCACATAATCTCGCATGTAGCGTTCTAAATGTTTTAGCGCATGGAATTACTCTATTATGATGTATGTCCTGGTAAATTCTCCGTGCTTCTTCAGCATTTCCATTTGCTAAACTATAAATAGTTGCGTTATTAATTATTCATGATTGAAAATACTATCAATGTCAGCTAGTAAGTTGTATTTTTTGTTGCTTAAGTTGTGTATTTTGGGTTTTTGTTTTATGTTCAGGGATAGTTTTTAGAATGAGTTAAAGTAGTTTTATTTTTTTTCTGGAAAAAAAAGTTAGATATGAAAAAATCACAAGAGACATAAAAGTTGTATTTTTAGTTGGTTAATCTGGAAAAAAAATAAAAAATTACAAAAAAGTCAGTAGCGTACATTTTTTCTCAATAATAATTGGCTGTGGTGCCCCATGAGACGCCACTGGACTTAATAATTAAAATCTAGTAAGTGCTGAATAAGCATCTTATTAATTCAAATAACTGTACCAAATTTGAACCAAATCGGTTTAAGGACCTATATGATATTTCATAAAATCCTATTTTAAAAAAAAACTCCCTGTATCTCAGAAACAAAGCGACTCCGGACATATGTTTATAGGAACTTCTTTTCTTAAAATGACCTAACGAATCATCCTCTGAAATTTCGTACCGTAGTTAGGAAACACCCTGTATATTTTAGAATTTCTGTTGAGAAGTTCGAGTTGCTTGGAAATGCTATCGCGGGACTTTTTCCTTCACTATGTAAGGTAAGTAAATATTATGTCTGACCGCTTTTTCATATAAGGCTCCTAAGAGGCAGAAAATAGCGTTTATAGTATATTGTAAAACAAGTGTTACAATGAACCTTATTGTGATACCGAGTTATAGTACCAGTATCACAATCAGTCATTGTAACATAAGTTTTTCATGTTACTTTGTCTGTTTCGATCATAATTTATTAATAAACTGAATAAATCTTAAAATAAAATGTCATAAATAGGTTGACTAGTATTTTGTTTTGCTTTTTGCACAGTTTTTTTATGCCCACCATAAACCCTTAAATTTTTAGATATGTTCTGACTCGCCTGTAAATGAGTCTAAATTGTAACAATAAATTTATACTTTTGGGACATCTATTATAATAATTATAATAATTATTCACGTACCTTAAGAAAAATTAAGGAAAAATGGACTAATGTTGGGGGAGTTAAACTTCACCAACGATTTTATAATACAAGAAGGTCCTTTCGTGATTCAGGATTGATTGAAAAAAGCGCAATGCCAAAGAATCTTCAGGAAGTGAAGGTAATAGCTTTATCCCTTTCACATTTTGTGGTTGTTATCGTGGTTTTTTCTTTAAATATAAATATCACCGATAACGATGACGATAAACGGCTGATAAATTCCACTGCTTTAAAAATGAAATTAGGTTACACCCTGGTATGTTATGTTAATTTTTATTTTAGTTATTTTAATGCATTATTTAATTGCAGATGGAGCTTGATTTTCAACGATTATATCATGACAAATATTTGTTTTCAAACTTTGATATATTTAGTTCAAAAATTACACAATAATATTATGCAAAACTTACCGTCCATAACGTGGAATAGCAGATTATTTAAAAAAATTCGATGTTGAAAATTTACCAAAACGTCAGTATATTTTCTATATCTCTCCTCTAATTCAGTAGATTAAATATGCTTTTTCAGATTTATTTAATTTATATGTTTTAATGCTCATACCACTTTTTTATTAAAACCAACTATCGTTAAAAAAGACAATAGTGGAGACTGGAAACCTACAAAGCTTGAAGTTTCAGAGGGTTTTATCCTTCATGTCAAGGTACGATTTTTTTTTAATTATTTCTGGAAATGTTGTGTAAGTCTGGGAAATATGTTAGGGCCGGTATTTCAGTTGATGGTTAACCATGAATCATTTGGTCAAATCTTAAATTTGACTGTTAAGCGTATTTCAGTTTTTGGTTAAAGTAAACAAGGGTTATTGTAAGCAGCTAAATTTAACCAAGATCGCACGGCTGTTTAACCATAGATTAATAACCTTTGTGTATTAGAGCATGCCGTGATCAGCTGATTTCAGAAACTTCAGTTTCAAAATTGGGTTATGGTATGGTATATTGCAGCTTTATCACAGTAGTTTTATTATTTAGTGTTAAAGTGGTGTTATTATTTATTGTGAAAGTGCGATGGCGCAAGAAATAAAACGAAGCAAAAACTTTAACAATACGGAAGTATTGTTGCTTTTAGATTTAGTAAAGAAATTCAAAGATGCGGTCAAAAATAAAGAATGCGGTGCTGTTTCTTTTAAACAAAAAAATGAGGCTTGGGTCGAAATAAGCAAACAATTTAATGCTGAAAGTGGAGGACAACCCCGTTCTTACAAAGTCCTAAAGGAAAAATGGAACAACATGAAACGGAATACCACCAAATCAATTGCCAAAATAAAAAACATATGGGTGGTACAGGTGGTGGGCCATCTTGTAATGAAACTCTTTCATCGCAAGAAACAGCAGTGTTGGAAATAATAGGGAATAGACTTACAGGAATGTATTCTGAGTGTGATAGCGATATTCCAAAAAATGGTATGTACATATAAGAAGCTTAAAAAAGATTATTTTTAAATGAATATCTTTTATTACAGCGCCAAAAGATAGTCGGGAGACAACAATACTTGAAATTTAGACTGACCTGACCGCCGACCACGAAAATATTTTTATACAGGAAGATCTGGGTAAGTTATAATTAAATAATATAAATGATAATAGGTTAAATGGTTTTAGATTTAATGCCTGCAAGTGAAAAGATGGTCATTGAACCATCCACATCTTTGGAGGAACAGATTGATGAAAATAAAGAAATTGATTGGGGAGATTTTAAGTCAACACTTCTAAGAACTCCAATTGCAAAACCCCTGGCACTACAAAATGGTAACGTAAACAAAGTTATTATTTATGTATTATTTCCATTACATACAGGTATGTAAATAATAGGTCTATTATTAGAATCAACAGGAAAACGAAAGAAAATGAAGGTGACTAATACCATGACTAATGAAAAGTGGGTAAAGTTTGCTGAAAAAAAAGAAGACTTATTGCATGAATAAGTTGAGATTATGACAAAAACTTGCAATGAGCAAACCTGGCTTACAAAACTAAAAGGACAACTTCTCCAAGAGGAACATGACCTGAAAATGAAGCAATTTCAAGAAGGACATGCTTTAAAAATGGCGCATATGGAAGAAGAACATGGACTTAAAATGAAAGGCTTCATAATTAGTAATAATAAAAACCAATAGGTTTTAATAAATTTTATTATTCTATTGTTTGTTTTAATTTTTATAACAAATTTTCAAAATAATTTATAATATCGTTTGTTATTCTATTATTTGGTTGTCCATTTGCATGATTTTCAACAGGAACATTCAGTGCATGCTGAAAAGCCCTTTCATCTTCTGCATCCAGTGGTGGAGGTTCTTCTTCATTATTCTCACAGGCTATGTTGTGTAATACTGCGGTAGCAACTATTATCCATTGTACTTTTCGTAATTCTAACGATATTCCATTTGATAAAATGGGAAATCGTCTTTTCCAAACCCCATAACTTCTTTCAACAGGGATTCTGGATCGTATTTGAGCTTCGTTGTACAAATTTTGTGCCCTTGTATTGGGATTAAGAAGTGGACTCATTAAATAATTTTTAACCTCATATCCAGAGTCTCCTAATAAGATGCCATTGCCCATTTCACCATTTTCAAATCTACCGCAAATTTGGGAATGATTAAATATGGTAGAATCATGTGCCGACCCATGCTATCTAGCTACAATATCCATTATTTTTAAATTGCTATCAAATATTGTTTGGACGTTTATTGAATGAAAATTTTTTCTGTTGCGAAAAATTTCAGCATTTTCACCACCTAAAAAAGAAATAAGATAAGCTCAACTGTAATATAATTAGACAGTAATACAAAAGCCTTTTGAAAATTATCCAATAAAGTTAATTTTTTATTATTATTAAGATGCAACCATAATTATTATACAGGGTCTTATTTAAGTACTTGACTAACTTTGGAAATTTGGCCTTGTACTTAAATAACACCCTGTATAATTTATTTTTTACTAATCGTAATCTAAGGATATTTATTTGTAAAATAAGAATTCTCATATCACTATTACTAATTTACATACCAGGTGATCGAATTTTTACATGAGTACAATCTATAGCTCCCAACACTCTGGGAAACCTGGCAATGTCGTAGAAACCTCGCTGAACATTTGACTTTTCTTCTTGAGTATTAGGAAATTTTATGTATTCAGGTCTTAATCTAGCTATTGCTTGAGTCACTTTAAATACAACTTTACTCGCTGTACTTTTATGTACCGCACAAAAATCTCCAGCCACAATAAGCTTCCTGTTGCATAAAATCTTAAAGTTAAGAGAAGCATTTCCATGGGAGAAAGAGCGGGATTCCTAAAAATGTTATAAAATGTTGGCTTCAAATTAATAATTATTATAGTTTGTGCATTTTACCAATCAGTGGGCGAATGTATAGATTGTTGAATTTAATTCAATACAATTTGTACGGACTGTTTTGATAAACGAAAACGTCTATAAAATTCATTATCGTACCAGTATTCGAAATGATTTGGTCGTGGCCGAAAAGGTCTGCGTTGTTGTCTTGGTCTATTTAAATAATTTTCAACAAAATTAAATTCATCTTTATCATCATGGTCAAAAAACATCCAATTAATGTCCATATTGCAACTTAAATAAAAAGATGAATGTTAATATATCATTTATTTCTTATACCAAACCAAAAATAATTAAATACTAAATCACAGTACAATTACACAAACTTAATTTTAAATAATATTTTTTAAATAAATTGACAGGAATGCGAAGACGCGCTACGAATTAATTTATACCAACATAACAAAAGTTCTGGTTAATTAACCACATGAATCTTAATCATAATTAAGACACTGAAAAACAGTTTGTACTTTAACCGGGGTTAAAAATATTGGTTAATTATAATCATGATTAAGTAACCACGATTTTTATAACCAACTGAAATACCTGCCCTTAAACTTTAAATATTGTATCTGGTTAATTTAAAAATTAAGCTGTTAATTTGTGTGCATGTAATTATTACTGTTTTTTTACAGATTTATGGAAAGCATTACGGCTGCATATGTATCTGTGTACAATTTACTTTATCAAGTAGCAACTCTCCTGAAAGCTGTTGATGTCACTTTTAAAATCATCCACACTCTACACGCTTCCTACAATTTAGAAAGTGAGCAAGTGTGGTTGTTAATCCAAAAAGGTATTTATAAAATTTATACCATTTATGACAAAACGCTCACAGGTACCAATAAGATTCTGTTTGCTCTAAAGTAGGCCATATCTACTTATTGTTCTTGATTTGCGCTGGTTAGTTCTGAAGAATTTTTATTTTTTCTATTTTTTTTCTTGCTCTCTATTTTTGACGTAATGCCTGTGTGCTTTCAATGTTTAAATAATTTTCCTTCGGTGTCTGCTTTAACTTTACACTTTAAATTTAAACACAAACTAAATAATGGTAGCCTTTATCGTGAGCCTAAATGTTTTAGAGACTTCTCAACTCTAAAGAGTTTCAAAAATCATCTTAAAAAGAAACATGGTTTATTAAAATTACATAAAAAAATTACATCTGTGAGCACAAACAATCCGACGGTAGGACAAAATGCATACTAACGATTTTTGTAATACTGATATGGATTTCCAAAGTGACCCAATTAACAATTTTGATTCTATTATGGCTAAATTTCAATCAATGCTACAACAGCAAACAATCTCATTTACTGCAAAACTATACGATTCCTCAGTGATGCATTAAAAAATAAAAACCTTAATACCGAGTAACAGCGCTTCAAAAAGATTGAGAATAGTAATTTTTTTATTAGACCAACTGAGTACATTGTGGGACAGCGTCAAATGCCAAGAAAAACTAAAGATAATATAGTCTTAGATATTGATGACTTCACTGCGCAATTTGTACCTTTAAGAGAAGTGTTTAAGCAGCTATTCATGATACCAAGTTTTCTTGAAGAAATATCCTCCCATATTGAACATTTAAAAAAAGACAATAAAACAATTTATAATATTTATCAGTCAGAACACTATGAAAATATTTTAAAAACGTATCCTAAGGAGGACGACAGTTCGTTAATATTGCCAATTGCCATGTATTTCGACGATTATGAAGCAGGGAACCCCCTGGGCTCTCATTCGGAAGTCCATAAACTTGGAGCTGCCTATATTAGTATACTTTGTTTGCCGCCGAAATACCAATCATTATTAGAAAACATATTTTTAGGCTTGCTTTTTCACACTAATGTCAAAAAAGATTTTGGAAACAAACGAATTTTTAATATATTAATAGAAGAATTTAAGTTTTTAGAAACAAATGGTATCACGGTTCAATCTGGAAATAAGAGTACCAAAATTTACTTTGTTTTAACATTAATATTGGGGTACAATTTGGGACTTCATAGCACACTAGGTTTTGCAGAAATTTGCAATGTCGCATTATTACCTCATATTTTGTTGTGTTCCACTGTAAGTGATTTGTTTTTTTAATCAATCGATTTTTTTTTTCGATGTCAACAAAATTAAACGGGCTTTTGTCTTTTTGATTTTATTCGATTTTTTCTTTAAAGTAAAATCTATACTAATCACCCTAAGACATAAGAAGACTTAAAGGCAAATATTAATAAAGAAATTGCCCAAATCCCAGCAAAACTATTACGCAATGCAATGTTATTTTTTGTAGATAATTTTACATCTTTTAATAAATATATTTCATAAAAAAATATGCGCTGATTTTTTTTATAAAAAAAGCGTTGGGTATATTTCGCTGCACCCTATTGATAAAGAAATAAATACCTATTTAGAGGCTGTGGAAAATAATGACAATATTGACAGATTGTATTGATAGTTGGTAAATTCTTATATAACTTGTTTCGATGCTGTATCCACTTATTTTTGTGAAAACTAATTCTCGCTCAAGGTTTTTTTTAGTGTAATGAGCATTTTAAAGAAAGTTACTGTTATAACAGTTACTTTCTTTAAAATTACCTTCTTTGTAGTGAGCTTATGTTCTGTCATAGAACTTCTGTGTAGTGAGTGTCACTCAGTGAAACACAGTTTATTGCATAGAAATAGTTTATTGTGGGTATGTTCTGTATTTGTTTATGTAGCTGTATACAGTCTGTGACCATAAGAAAAAATTTTATACCGTTGAGTTGCACGCCCTGGATAAAATATTGGGGCAAAATTTAAAAAAAAACACAAAAAAATAAAATAAGTAAAAATAGGTGAAAATAAACTGACAAATTAAAAAATATGTAGCAAAAGTATAAAAAGGTAGTTTAAAGCAAAAACTTCCAAAAAAGGTAAAAAAGGTGAAAACAAGTTAAAAAAATAGGTAACAAAAGTATAAAAAAGGTAGTTTAAAGCAAAAACCTCCAAAAAAGGTAAAAAAGGTGAAAACAAGTTAGGTTCATATAAAAGAAAATCTTTTAAAACACATTTTGGCATTATTGGTTTTCAAATAGTTACATCGGTTGAAAAAAGGTAAAATAACTAAAATCCCATCCCTAGTAATGACAGACTGTTCCTTACACCTCACCAGAACAAAAGCTGTGCTGGTTTAAAAATACCCAACTGTTTGTCACCAACCTCCAAATGGATCAAAATAATTAAGAATAATAAAATAACAAAACACTCTCATTGTTCTTCGGCTATTTCCAAGTTAGCCAAGCAAGGAATAGAAGAACAACAACTAATAAAGAAAACTAGACACTCGCACCGGCAGTCGATCAAACCTTATCTTCAGATTGATGCAGCTTATTATTCCAATATTGTAGAAAAAATAAGATCAATTGAGAAATTACAAAATCGAAATGTTCTTTTATCTTTTATTCCCTTCATGGATTCTTTAAACACAGTTAATCATAAACATCAAAATTGTTTAACAAAATTACAATGTTAATTATGATAATAATTACAAATGATTTACATAGGTTCGAAAATATAAAAAAATTAACCTTCTGCATGAGATAAGTTTCATCTTGCGCTTCTGCAAAAAATTTGTCGATTTGTACCCTGGTACTTTTACTTTTTACTTTTTTGGTCAAAAAAGCAACTAGCTTGTTATATTTGCTTTTTTTATAATTATCGCCTTTCACAAGAAATAATTTAACTTAAGTGTTGATGATTTCCATTTTTAGACTTTTCTTCGAGGTAATTTAAAGCCCTTTTTTACTGAACTTGCCGCTAAAATATTTCAGATCACACCATCTCAAGCAAAGATTGTACTGTTGCTTATACTTACGAGGCAATAACTAAAAGGTGGCTTTAATATCCGCCGGGAGAAATTCTTTTTCTTGATCACTTGAAGTGATTCACTTCCCATGTCACGAGATTTGTCAACAAAAATGAGAAAAAGTTTCATAAAATGTTTTTAGTTTTGCATATAATTCAACAAAACTAAATTTCAAAGAAGTTTGCATAGTTCGATTATGTATTTAAAAAAATATATTTTAGTATACATAATTTTCTCCATAAAATGTATCCAAGAATTTCAACTAGACCCCATGTTAAATGGCCAATTATTATGCCTAAATATAAGATTCACTTGATTCACTCAGGTATAAATTGTTTTAACCAAAGCTATTGCAAATTAAGCAACAAGTTTCTTATTTCAATATGCCTCCTATTTTTGTGGAAACAGCAAAAAACTGTTGTTTTGGATTAAAATTTTGTTTTTTTTTTAATTTCATGTGAAGTAATTTTATTCTTCACAACTTTGCTTTTGTAAATTTTCACGAAAATTAAAAGAATAACGAGTTATAACAAAAACAAAATCGCCCCTTAATAAACAAATATGATGAAGAAAGCAGAAACAAAATTTGTTATAATTTTATACTTTCGGATTTCTCCGAAACTGTTTTACAAAACTGCTTCTAAATATCCGTGTTTTTCATTTCAAATGCTATTAGGAAATTAACGGAATATTCTTTTAGAAACTTGAGTTAATCTTGTATCTAGGCATAATTATCGAATTTATAATACATGTTATAAAAACCTACTTTTTGTGATTTTTAGGTAGGAACATTATGTCAAAAATCAGGGTAAAAACACTTCTATTATAAATATTAGTCAACTAAAACAACCCTTTACTTAAAAAAACGATTTTTTCCATCAATGTTTACTTAATAATGTCTGAAGATCGATAAATTATTTCGGTCGCGTAACGTCACGATGTTATGGTTTATTGGTAGGTATAAAACGCGTGGCAAAATTGACAAATAAAGTAAATAAAACAGCCTTTATTTTGTTTATATTAATTAATTATTAATATATCATACGACGCACGTAAGGCAACACATCCCGCCTCAAGTGGCTAAAAGTGCTGTTGCTATGACGACAAAATTGGCCAAAGTACATCGATTCTTCCCTTGGACATGAAATCTTCGTTAAAATTACAATCGTAGTTGCTTCGCTACACGAGTTATCTGATAAATACAATTATTTTTGCCTACCCCTTAAATGACAAGCCATGCATTAAATTTTTATGCACTAGTGTATTAAAATTTAATGCACGAAATAAAGTTAGAGTTTATGTCAATATTGGAAAAAAGTGAGGTTAAAATTAAATGTATACAATTGCCCCTTAAGGGGCGACTATATATAAAAGTAATAGAAAGTAAGATTAAAACCGATTTAAATTTTAAATTTTAATATTAAAACTTTGGTTACTTTATTATTTAGACACTGGTTCATTACGTACTTGCTCCGCATAATTAAACTCGTGACTTAAATAGCGTTAATAAAAATCTAGTTACAAAATATACAATAAATTGACTGCTCTCACTAATCTTGTTATAATTATCATTATATTTTGTAATGTAGGGGAACCCGGGGCACAACGGGGTACCGGGGCGGAATGAAGTTTGACGTTTTTCGATGTCAAGGAGGTGATGCCAGCAAGCGGCAATAAGTGGAAATAGATCAAATTGTCACTGCTCTAAAACGTCAGCCATGTTTAGCTATTTTTCTTTAGCGTTAATGCGTGAAGTTTTCGTTGTGTGATTTTTTGCTCGTGTTTTACAACTTCTGATGATTTTGTAACCAAGGTAAGATATACATGTTTGTTTACTTTACAACTGTAGTTAGTATATGATTCAAGTACGTTCAATTGCCTTTAGTTTGGCGTAGTTAAACTATTGTTTACGTGCCTTTCTCTTATAACCTTACTTCACAAATCTAAATCGTGTCGCTGGGGCGGAACGGGTGGGGCGGAATGGGGTACCCCATTCTGCCCCGCAATTTTAAACTAAGATGTCGTTTTTATTAAACTCCTAATTTTTTCAATTTTAGATGGTTCGGGTATACAAGAAAAAAACAAATAGGCAATCATGGTCTATTGAGGCAATGAATAATGCGGTCGAGGCGGTTATTTCTGGTGAATTTGGTTATTTGAATGCTTCGAACCATTTTGATGTTCCCCAATCTACACTGGAAAGATACGTTAAGAAAAAAAGGGAAAACCCTGACTTTATTATTGATAAAACCGCTGGAAAATTTAAAAAGGTTTTTACAGTAGAGCAGGAACTTGAGCTTGTTAAATACTTAAAAAATATGGAAGCTAGGTTGTTCGGTCTAAGGGTATATCTCAGATAACTTGTGCATGTCGAATATCGAATATCAAAAAATCCTATATTCATTAAATAAGTTAAATTTGTGGTCATATCAAAGTATGGGTCCTATTAGATCTAAGGCTACGACCAGCAGTACATAATTTTGATTTTTTAAAGTATTTTCTAATTAAAGATTAACGGTAACTTATGTGACTTGTCACATAAGTTACAAAAGAATATAATTTCTTATGCAAGGAATATATGCAGTTTTTATATTAAAACCGCTAGGTATTATCTAATATCTACAATACGAATTCCCAAAATATGCCTAGTTGATTAGTTATAACGCAAAAAAACAACTGAATTTGATGAAAAACGAATTTAGTAACGCAAAGTGATATAAAGGTAACTTATGTGAAGTAAACTAATTAGTAAATGTATTAAATGTAACTCAAGCTTAAAAAGAAAAAACAGTATTTATGCCCATTGCAACATACTGATAACTACTAACATTTTTTTAAACTAATCATAAAAAATTTGGGTATAAAAATACATAGCAGTTTGCTTATAACTTAAAATATAGTTTAGAATAAACATTAAACAATCATTTGAGTACTTTTTGCAGCTTTCCAATCATCCGGTTTTAGTACCAATATTCTTTTTGTTGCTTGTTGAGGGACAGCAATAGTAGCTAAAATATTCTTCTTGTTATACCATATTTTATCTATTACTTTAGGCCAAACGTACTTATTTTCCCCTATTTTCTTCAGAGCGTTTACTTCGTAATTCTCGTCTTCAGTATCGGTAATTAATCCTGAAAAAGTACTATTGTCATAGGAAACAAGTACCCACTGGTCCAATGGAAGGTCATTATTCTTGCAGCTGTGTGAAACCGTTATGCTATTTTCTTTGATTGCGGGTATTTTTTGCAAATTGAAACAGTCATGGTCGATTACCGGCAACTTTTTGCAAAAACATGAATACTTTCTTGTGTATACATAATTTTCTTTTTCCAAAGAAATTATCTGATGAGTGTTAAATATGCCTGGAATTTTCTTACTCTCACAATTATTAGTCTTTCTTTGGTCCATTTGTTCAATTTTACTTTCTTCAATAAAATACGTCGTAATTGAAGTTTTATCTTTCACCTTCTCAAACAATGTTCTAGCATTGTCTATATCTTGACCTTTTGAAACAAGGTTATCACTTATTCTCTTTATTGCGGCACCCAACCCATCAGGAGCACCTTTTCCATGAGAAGCTTCGGAATAGTTCCATGTGCCATATTTAAATCCCATTTCATGGAAATAGGTTTTGAAGAATAGAATGTTACCTTTATTTTTATATTGCGAGGAAGGTCCATCGCTGAAAAAATGAATTACTTCAATATTTCTATCTCTTAGTTCCAATAGTATGGGGGTAAGGTGCGCCCATATGGCCGATGGGTCATGTCTCCGAGAACCAGATATTGTGCAAAACATTTTTTTTTCATTAGTTTCAAAGTACACTACGACAGTATGTAGTGTCACTTGATTGTGGGAAGCACCGAAGTGCATGGCTTGAATTTCAGAATTTAATTTGCAGGAGTAGTTTTCTGAAAAATCCATGTGCACTGCGGCTTCTTCATAACACAATTCATTTTTACATTTTCTGGATTGCTGGAACTGATGTCGTATTCTAAAAACATGTGGGCATAACACTTGCTTAATGTCTTTGTTAAAAGTTTGTATCAACTCTCCAAGTTTACCTTCTGCTACTGCTTTTACTGTTTTTCTTACTTGGATTTTCTTTCCATTCTTTTCAAATTCTTCTTTGGTAGTTTTCCATGCAAACCACCGAACGACTTTATCATGTGCAACCTCTTTTGCATCAATGGCATTTTTGTCTTGGCATGTTTTACAGCCGTTAGTCATACACAGCAACGATTCGGTATTGCAGCATACAACATCACATAATAATTCCAGATTCCGCTCTGTAGTAACTTTTTCTTTTACTAAAGTGGCTAACATCTTTTGTAAGTTATCGTGTCTTTTGCAAAGACACGAATCTCGATCTGTAAGTTTGGCTCGCACTACCCAGAATGGTCTTCGTCTGCAAAAGGTAGCAAGGCTGACTGTGCTGTTAAATTCCTTGCAAAATTTGTCATGCAGTGCCCTTAAATTGTATAAAAGTAGACGTTTTTGTTTCTTAATACCGCGATAGGTTATTGTTTGTTTCTTTCCTGGAGTTTGGATGCTATTATCATCCCGACAGTAAAAATGTTTTATTGTTGTGCACAATTTGTAGGCGTGACTTCGATCTAGTTTCTTTTTCTTATCGTTGGCCCAAGCTCCTAGTTCATTTTTTGCCTTTTTAACGAAGCGATATTTTCTTATATACTTTCCTTTACATACAGATGCTAGTGATTGTTTAGTTTTTTCATTTAGAGACATCTTATAGGTTTCTCGAACTTGAGCTAGTATTGTATCTTGAAACAATAATTTTCTTTTAATTGGCTCTGGAATGACTTGATCTCTGACTTCAATATTTAGTTTGGTTAATGGAGAGATTGATCGTACTATTTCATTATTAATTTTAGTTTTCTTTAAGCGACTAACTCTACGTTTATATTTATTTATTTTTTTTTTAGCATCTACCAGTTCTTTTTCTAGTTGTTTTACTCGTCGATACGAAGCACTGCGGTCTCTTCTAACTTTTTGTCTGCCTCGGATGGTATTGTGATGTTCCGCATTTGTAACTTGAGGCAGAGGACTAGGTGCTGTCTCATCTAAGACGGCTTCTAGATTGCGTGGTCTTTTGATAGAATTTGCACGGCTTCTTCGTTTTCTGTCCCTCCATTCCTTGCGTTGTTTTATTTTAGATCGTTCTGATAAATCGCCAATTTGCTTATCAATTTTTGTAATTCGTCGATTATGCGCTCTTTCTCTCATTTTTCTCAAATATTCCTCTCTTTTTTCAGGATCTGCGTTAATTCGCTCTCTATATCTTCTTTGTTTCTCAGCTGAAGTTGGACCCATGTTTTACCTGTTTAAAATTATAACACAAAACGTCAGATGAGCTAAACAATTACTTTTTGTCGCATAAGTTACCAAATGGCCACTTAAGTTACCAGCAGAAGCAGTAACGTATGTGACGGTAACTTATGTGACATTCGGCCTTTAAATTTAAAAATGCTGCCATATACAGAAACGCAAACAAGCTAACTTGGCCTAAGTTTAAGACTAATATTGTTAGATTATGTCTCTTAAGTAAAAGCCGTTGAAATTACAACAATAAACTAATAAATTCAACAACTTAAGTGACCTATAATAAACATACTTACTTGTTTGTAGCTCTTGGATTTTTATTATTATTTTATTTGATGACATAAAAATATTATAATGACACTGACACTGACAATAAAACTTGAGCGTTGACAAATCCCAAACAATTTGTCACTTCAGTGCTGCCAAGTTGGAACAATATTCCCTAAATTACAGGGTAACATATGTGACCAATACATGAGGGTGAAATGAAAACCCAAAATAAAATTGACTTTTAGTACTCTAAAGGCAATAAAATATTTGTTTGTTAATCTTAAGCCTATTTTTTAGTTAATTAAGCACTAACATTAATTTTTTTAACAGCCATTTTGTTGAAATATTCATCGATGTTAGGATATTGCAGTAGGTGACTGGTAACTTACGTGACATTTGCCACATAAAGCCTGCATTTAAAAAAAAAGTATTAGGTTAAGGTTGTCATAATTTAAGTTCCCATTACCTTGAAATGCTACAAGCTCATTACACTGAAAAAAAAACTTGAGCGAGAATTAGTTTTCACAAAAATAGGTGGGTACAGCATCGGAACAAGTTATATGAGAAATGACCCTAACGATGAAAGACTTAAGAACCTTAGCTTATCAGTTAGCTGTAAGAAATGGATTTAATCATAGATTTCAAAATGAAATAGCAGGCCAAGATTGGGTTAATGGATTCCTTAGAAGACATCCTACATTATCCATTCGCAAACCTGAAGCAACATCTGGTGCAAGAGCCATGGGCTTTAATAAAGTAGCTGTGGATAGTTTTTTTTTCGTTGTTAACGAATTTAGTCGACAAGCACAAACTAACGGCTTCTCAAATTTTTAATTGCGACGAAACGGGCGTTTCAGTGAACCCTAAGAACCAATCAAAGATCATAGCTTGCAAAGGGAAACGTCAAGTAGGGTCGTTAACATCCGCAGAAAGGGGTGAAACCGTAACCTGCCTTATTTGTATGTCAGCAAGCGGAGCTTACATGCCCCCTATGCTTATATTTCCTCGAAAGAAAAAACAGAAAGAATTTGAGTTTGGATTGCCACCAGGAGGTTGGGCTGAGGTGCACAGCACTGGATGGATGACTACTGAATCATTTTTTGTATGGTTTAAAAAATTTGTGAAATTTTCTAAGGCATCAAAGGACTTCCCGGTTCTTCTTATATTAGATGGCCACTCAACACATACCAAAAACCTTGAAGTTATAGACTACGCGAGGGCCAGTGGCGTTTCGTTACTGTGTCTACCGCCACATTGCTCTCACCGACTTCAGCCACTTGATGTTTCTTTTATGAAGCCTTTAAGTCTTTATTACAGAGATGAGCTTAGAAAATGGCTAAGAGGCAACCCAGGGAAAGTCGTAACTCTATTTCAAATTTCAAATCTTTTTGGATCAGCTTTCATCCAAAGCGCAACAATGAAAACTGCTATTAATGGATTCCAAGCTACAGGAATATGGCCAACTGACCCATCCATATTTACCGACGTTGATTTTCTCCCAGCAGACACAACTGATATTGGACTTGGCAGACCTGCAAGTGAAGAGGTCGTGCCTGAAGCTGAACAACTGGAATTGCCTTCATCTAGCACAACAGTCGAAAAACACATGCCTCTCAGGTTGGATGATGAAGCTGGCGAGGATTTAGCCAACTCTAAGGATCACACACCGGCAAAGAAAGTTCGATTTGATGAAGATAGTGCCACTCCTGGCTGCTCTTGGATGTCAACTGATAACAGGGCCTCTTCATTTCATGTTTCACCAAAAATTCTAATGCCTATTCCAAAAGTAAAAGAAACCGTGAAAAGGGCTAATCGAAAGAGGGGAAAGACTGCAGTTTTAACAGACTCACCATACAAAAAAGAGTTGGAAACCGCTATTAATGAAAAAGCGAAAAAGAACTTAGCTAAGGAAGAAAGAGCAAGGGCAAAACTGGAAAAGAGTAAAAATAAGAAAAATAAGACTGAAAAAAATAAAGGAAAGTGCCTGAAGACGAATGGAAAAAAGAAGGACCTGAAGAGAGAATGCAAACTTAACAAAAGCGATTCTGAGGATTTATCTGACTGTGAATGTTTGTATTGTGGTGAATTTTATTCAAAGTCAATTGATGGTTGGGCCGCCTGTTCTGTGTGCAATAAATGGGCACACAATTTCTGTGCGGGAATTGATAGCGGGGATGATGAGGCTGTTCTTGTGTGTGAATTTTGTGAATCGGATTGAGAAAAGGACAAAATCAATGAATATTTAAGTCAAACCTTTGTAGTCACTTAAAACTAATTAAATATAATATACATTATAACAAATTTAGTTTGTCTGCATTTAAACTATTTTTTAATGATTTTAAAATTAATTATCCTTACCACCCCATTCTGCCCCATGCCCGGGGCAGAATGGGGCAAATGACATACCTTTCTTTTTTTGTAAAAAAAAAGTTTCTACTCTGTTTTTTTTACAGTTTTATTGTATTTTTATGATCATTACATTATAATGTTATCATGGAAAATCTTTCAGCTTTCCAAATTAACCCTTTAGAACTTTTAAAAGGTATTTTCAACTTAGTACCCCCGTTCTGCCCCGGGTTCCCCTATACATACATAATAATATTATCATTAAATTATGAAAAGAAACATAATAACAAAACTAATAATCTCGAACTTTAAAAAACATTTTATTCATAGATTTTTACATCAAAATGTGAACTAAATATATGTTGAGAAGAAAATTCAACAATAGCTAATTTTAGTCTGGAGGAGTATAAACTATGAGATAATAAATTAATTTTATATTTATCCCAAAATTTTTAAATTCATAATGAATCGATTCACCTGCCTGCTCGGACCAGATTCCTAGGCCATATTGGCCTAAAAAGTGTAAGTATTGCTCCATGTGCTCCAATATGACATGAACTTTTAATGTCTTCGATACTTCAGTTACTTCGTATGCTTCCTTTAATTCCTTAATCAATAAATTTAAATTCTCATTAACTCTTCGGTTGGAAAAACAACTTTCAACAATTTTATTCATTGTTTTTAGTACGTTTATAAATGGAACAAGCTTTAGTGGCCCGTAATCTCCATATATGTCTCTGTCCTACAATTTTTCATGCTCTTTCAATAATTTTCTGCACGCGTTTCCTTCGAACAGTTCACCTTGGTAATTTTTGCTCACGACAGTTTTTGTGGCCATAAAAGAGCTTGTTCCCGGCCCACAGCTTTTACGATACCGTTCCAGAATATATGATTTACAAATCCTTGAAGATTCGGGAACAATTCACTTTTTAATGACATAAGTATCGTTCTGTTCATCGAAAAGAGGTGGATTTATTGTGCTGTGGTAGAGTTTATGTTTGTCCTTTTTCTTTCCATTCAAACAAAATAATTCATGGTCTTTTCTTATATCGCCAAAGGTTCTCATATTTTGAAAATTTAATGAATCTGTTCCTTCTGCACGCATGTATGAGCTTGATCCTTTTTGTTCTTATCTTGAGACGTTGAGCTTCTTAAGTCATTTAAATTTATAAAACAAAATGGACAGGAAAAAGTTGCTGTTGCGGTCTGTTATCCATTTACTATCAGTAATATTTTAAAATCTGATACAAATTTAAACGATATATAATTTAGATTAGTTAACTGAAAAAGTAATGTAATATTAATGTATGACTCTTTTATATCAGGTACAAGACAGAGCATTATGAGCCTTTGAACACTAGTTAGCTTAGCTTTACTGCCAACAGTGTCTCCTTCTAAATATGTTTTTCTTTTTTTAGCAGCAATTTGATCACAGTTATCATTACAGAAGTTATCTTTCGATTCAACAGGTTCTAATTGATAATTTTCTGGAATTATTGACATTGACATTTTGAATGATCAGGGGTGGCTTTTTCGCAAATATAGCAATGACAATAGTTCTTTTCTTGGACATGTGCTCTGGTTTCCTTTATTAATATTATTTCAACGTAATTAGGTATAATTGGTAGTGTTTTTCTAAGTATACCTTTTTCTCGTTCAACTAATGCGAGTCTGCAACTTACACATATATTAACTGGGAACTTTATATTCTCTAAATTAAAATTAGATTTTAAAGGTTTCCTTATAAGTTCAGCACATTCTCTGGTTATTCTGAAATTGTTTGCAGGTTTTTTTCCAAACACTATCTTTTGGCCACAAGATGCACAAACTTTTTCCCGATTTCCATTGTGACATACGTATTTTGACATGATTATATAATATCAGGATCAGCAAACAACGTAGATCGGGGCGGTTTAAGTTTAAGTTTCAGTTAGTTTATTTGACATATTACTTTCATGGATACCATTGTTTTGACAATAATCTCTATAGAAACTATATCTTAGCTACACTGACTGAAACTTAACCAGATATTAAAAAAATGACCCTCAGGGTCGGATTTTTAACAATAGAATGCGCGCTTCTTTGCGTATGCGAAGCAGGTACGATTTAAATTTCAACAGAGTTGAATCCATCTCAGCTGGCCAATTTTGTCGTCACAGCATCAAAACTTTTGGCTACTTAAGGCGGGGTGTGGCAAAATGAGGTATTTTCGGCGACAGAAGTAAAAAAAAAACCGAATACAATATTATACGTTTATTTACTTAGCAAAATGTCTCCAAATATTTAAAACCTTAGAAACAACAAAAAAATTGTAAAAAGACAAGGTTGAAAAAATATCATATTGTTCGCGTGTTGTCAGGTAGTCGTGCGCGCAACCAGTATTTTGCAAAATTTAGTGCTAATACATTGTGTTAATTTGCAGTCACCGCGAAGTTAATCTAAAACTTTTAATATGGAGGTGTTACCATGTTTTAAGTACTTTAAATCAACGTATATATTAATGATGTAAATTTAATTTCTGTAAGTGAAATATCCAATTATCTAAACAAAGTAAAATTTGCATTGTTTAGTTTATTATTAAGTTTAAAAAAGGTTATAAAAAAGTTTAACAAAGTTTCGCTTAGAGTGCCAGCTTAATCAATGGCATTTAATATTGGTTTTACGTGGAAACTATTTTTTTTCACATACTTGCACATTTAAGTGTTTTCGTCTATATTTTCAAGTTGTGGAGACAATTCCATGGAAGCTAAAAAGTGTATCACAAGAGAAAAACTATATTTAGTCCTAAAAAAACGTTTTTACAAATATTCCCCAAAGTGTTATAAACGATTATATGATTACATTTTGAGCAGTTTACCCACTAACACATATATTGGCTCTAAATATATCCCAGATGGCCTGATCAACTTTCTGTTTAGTGGAAATAAAATGTTGAGTATACTACGTATACGTCCCACATTAAACTCCATTTGGAAAGTGATCACAATCGTAACGACTTTCTAAGGCCTTCCATTTTAGACGAGGTGCCATTGAGGCCTACATATTGAAAGGTCAATTCGAAAAAAACGGTTGGGACGTGCATTTAGGTAAGTAGGTGACCCATCATTTAAAAGAGTAATATTCGCCTGTCGCATTATGAAATTGACAGCTGTGGGGTTCTGGGCATTGAAATCACCCACAAACAGACATGGGTGTGGCAATTGACTGAAAAGCCTTTCCATATCGTTCAGAGACAAAGCGCGGCAGATAAATGTTGCAGACATGTAACATACATGGATAATTTATTTTAACAGTAACAGTTTGAGGTGTAATGTTAAAAGATATTTTTTCAACTTGTATATATTTAAAGAAAATAGTGCAAGAATGGACTGCTAAGTGAGCTAGAGCACTTGTAAAGCCCGATATATTTTATGTACAGGGTGTTTCTTAATCGACAGCTAATACTGAATAGGCTTAATCTTTAAATGGTTTTAAGGAAAAAAGATTATATTTAAACTTTCTTTATCTCCAAAATAAAGCGATTTCGGACCTTAGTTATATATGTATATATAAACATAGTTCCGCAACCGCTTTATTTTAATGACATACAGATCACAAGTCCCACTCTATTTAAGCTTGACCAAATTTTTAAGTTTATTTTATTTACATGCATATAATGTTAGATATTTATAACACTTTTTAAAACATTTTTAGGGAGATTTTTTTATTATTTTGGTAAGTCGGATACATTTTTCGGCAACATTTTGTTAACCTTGTATATAATGAATTTATAATTAATCATACTAATCATAGGTACTTATTGCAGTAAGAAATATATAAAAAATTGGGATATTAAGTTATTATTTTATTTAACAACATCCAAAAATACTAAGCATCCAAAAATGTTTTTTTATTAGTTTATAAACAACAAAAGTGGGCACTATGATAAATTTAATAATTGTACTATATTAATAAAATAAATTATTACAGTTATTATTTAGGTATAGTTATAAAATTATATATAATAAAATTCAATATTTTATGTAGGTAATGTTTTAATTTTATTTGTATTTTTTTAGTGATAAAATATTTTAGTCCAGCAATGTCATTTGTGTCATAAATTTTACAGTTTTATTTTAGTATTGTGTTTCATAAATCTTACAGTTAGGGCATTTAATACCCAAACACTGTAATACAATGAAAAAATAGAAAGTAATAGTAGTGATAATTTTTATAATTGTTCTATTGTGAATATCTAAGAATCCAAAAGCTGAAAATTTAAAATTTATTGACATAATTTCTTTGGAAAAACATAATATTTCCATTTTTTCGTTCGAATCCAGGTCCATCTGTTTTTCCATGTGTAAGCAGATCAATAGCAATTTCTTAGGAATTTTTGCGCAATTGTGACAACTGTATATAAATAATAGAGCTTCGATCTAAAAAATATTTAATAATAAAATGTATGGTTTCTTAGTACGGATTATTTTACCAAAAACAAAAACCTTATAGATGCAAATCTTGGTAAGTAAACTTCGTCTGTATAAAGTATTTCCATACAGAAAAAGGTTAAAACCGAAACCACCATAAATATGAAAAAATGAATAATATGCGCTCCAAAAATGTTATTAAACAAATACAGTAAAGTGTATATTTTTCTGTACATTTTGGAAACATGTCTAATTTTGTAAATCAAAAGTTTGCCTTTATTACCTTTTAAACCTTCAAAATACAACCTTATGTACTTACATTTGCAGGTGGTATATAACACTAAAGCATACATGTAAGTAATAAAAAATAAAATTATATACTCGCAGATATTTACAGTTACACCTAAGTAAATGTCGTATTCTTTATCTGTGGAATCGTAATACACCTCCCAAATACTGTGCACTATATTTACCAGTATCCATGCATATAGTTTTCCTAGCAATTCCCGTCTATTCACACTATATTTGTTTAAATCACATTCAATACTTTGAACTAGTTTAAAAAAAAATATTAATTTATTTTTCTTGCAGTACATATTAATTAAAACCATTAAAGGATATACCTTAAAAACTATGCTAAAAAGACAACTTAAAAATATATACATCGGATGTGTGTCCATAGCTAATATTTCCATTACAAGTTCTATATATTGCTCAAAGATGTAAACATAATAGGCTAATAATGATAAAAAACCTATTTTTTTGTACAACGGGTAGTTTTCATGAACATAAAACCCTAGGAATGTACTAATTTTGACGAAGGCGTTCAAAATCTGCATATCTGTACAACGAAACATTATGTTGTTGTTCAATAGATTGGTTGTTTATGAATGTTTATTTTATATTTTAAGTAAATGTTTTGATTTAGTTAGTATGGTGACAGATATTTGTTTTAAAGCAAAGTAAATATTTTATATTTTAGAAATAGAAAAATACCAACAAATGCTTAAATTAAATTGCCATTTTAAAATGTAAAAAGAATAAATTTAACAATGAAACATTTGGTGTACAAAAAGCAAAATGCAATTATATGTGAAAGAGCTAACGATAACGCAAAAAAAGGTGAGGGATGAGTGTCCAAAGGACGATAACAACGTCCTGTTGAATGAAAAAGGAGTAATAGAAAAGAATGATGGAAAAGCAATAAGGCGTGCGTCCTCAATAGGAATTTTGAAGATCCATTAAGGAATCCAAAGGATTTTATTTTTATCCGAGCGTTAACTGATGACTTTATTTTAGGATTTACAGAAGTAAATATAATGATATCCTATAGGATTGGGAATTATTAGTTAGAAAATGTAATCATTAGTAATAATATTTAAATGCCTATTCATTACTGCTATAGTACAATTACTTACTTTTACAGGTATTTTTTAGATTGTATTACTCTTGACGAATATAATGCTCCGTTTTCAACTTACAGTGTGTCAAAACTTAAAAAAAAATCGTTTTTTCCCAAATATCTAAATAATCATTTATCCGATTTTGTTGAAATTTAATAGTGTTAATAAGGGTGGTAAGGGGCTAATTTAGTCCTAACTAAATTAAAATTATTATGTCCAGTGGCGTACCCGAAGACACCTGAAACATTTTTTTTTTACAAAAAAATATGCGCAAGTGATAATTTTTATATTTTTATCACATTAAGCAACCAAAAATACAACTTGTTTATCTTTAGCATATTTTTCGTATATTGCTTCGTTTTTGAGAAAAAAATAAAAATAACTTTATTGCATGTACACGGAAAAAAATAATCGGTAGAGGCTACCGATTGGCAATCGGTAGCAGCTACCGATTGCCATTCGGTAGACTCTACCGAAAAAATCGGTAGACTCTACCGATAAAATCGGTAGTCTCTACCGATAAAATCGGTAGTCTCTACCGAAAAAACGATTACCTTTTTTTGAAAATATTTGTATTTTTTTAGCGAGAAGTTAAATACTCGCTTTTTATTAATTTATTAAGTCTGATTAGGTATCCTGAGACACGGTAGTGTCTCGATACAGGATTTCCGCAACGACATCTGTTAGACTCTATGTAAAGCCAGGCAGGCAAGTGGTACCAACAGAAGTGCAAGCGCGGGGAATTTTGAATACTAAAATCACCAATATGTCCATACCTAGAAATATATGTAAATTAAAATTATATTTACATATAAAATAATTGACAAAACTGTATGTATGTATAATTGGATAAATAAACTTTCTTTTAAATAGATGATAAAAAAACCCATTTCTTTGAATAGCATTTTTTAATAATTACAATGAATACCATCTCAAAATGTTTGACTGAAAAGAGTATTTTTTATTAACTTGAATAATGTTTAATATTATTTTTAAATGTTAATATTTTTAAGTATTAATATTTTTTTTTTAATTTTCTAACAGCGCATCGATGCGGATTTTCTCGGTTACTGCTACCGAAAAAATCGGTAGACTCTACCGAAAAAATCGGTAGACTACCGAAAAATAATCGGTAGCTACTACCGATTTTTTCGGTATTTCCGTGTACTTTATGTAAGTTGAAAACGGAGCATTTCGGTACCTATGTTTATATGAACTTTTCGTCTTAGAATCAATCAAAGAATCGTCTCCTAAAGTTTATCCACGTACTTAAATAACACCCTGTATAGTAAAACGAAATTAATAGTTAAATTATAGTTTATTTCAATAAATATATGATAAACTGACATATAGAGGGTCATTTATCCATAAGAATGGATAAGCAAATTTGTTAATCCCTTTGGAAGAGTTCTAAATGTGTTATTATGAAAAGGAAGTTAGGTTTCCACAAATTAAAAGAAATATGTGTCTGGAAGGAAATCAAAATAATTAAAAATTGCTTAAAAAACACAAAATCAGCAATGCGCCTCAAAGAGGCAAAATATCTTAAAAAGTTGTATGTGATAATAAAAAAAAATAATCGGACCCGACTTTTGTTTTCAGGGGGACATATTTACACATTAATTTCATGACTGTAACATCAAACCCTTAGCGGGGGCGGCATTCACCCTTATTATTTAAATGGGAAGGGGTATGTTGTGATATATCTTTCGAAAGGGCATTACATTTTCTTTAAAATGGTGCTTTTTTTAATTTGAGCTACGCGTCGCCGAGCAATGAAATTCATTGCTCTGGACCGCTTATTTACAAATTTGGTAAAGCAAAAAATTTCATTAAAAAAATTGTTTTAAACTAACAATTATCAGTCGAAAAATCGACTTTATCTTTAGTATACTTTATAAAGTAGTTGATGTGGATAGTTCGTTATTTCTTTGCTTTATTTATTTATTCTATTGCGGAGAAAGTGGAAATTATTGAATTGTATTTTATAACAATCAATTTGCAAGAGTAACGGCAACTTTGTTTAATACACTGTTATAAAAATAGGATTTGTTAACACGAGTTTGTAGTTGGTTAATTTTATTTTTTTAAATTTTTACAAAATTTTTTCGGTTTCTAATTATTTTAACAAAGGAAAATTTTTTACCGAAAGTTTTGTAAAGGTAAAATGCAATTTTGTAAGCATTTTGTTAATTTCACAGGTTACAGAATATTTTGTTAATCTTTAACAAATTATTTTGTTGAAAAAGTATACGTGATTTCAGGCAGCCAATCAAATCATTTCCAACACTTATCAACAAGTTGTCAGCGTCAACGGATGTTTATAATATTTAAAGGTGACAGGAGTGTTTATAATGTCATTATTGGTTTTCAAATTAAAATAAGGTGATATAGTGAAGTTAAAGTAAATCAATCAGTGTTTTAGTAGTACTGATAGTTATGTTGTACCAAATTTCTATATAATCTGATGATTTCAGAATGGTGTGTTATTTAATTTTGTGTATGTTTTTTTTTGTGTTCATTTATGTGAGTATGTGTTAATTATGTTTTAATTTGTTTAATAAAGCAAAATTTTTTATAACAAATTCTCTTTTTTAAGGTTCCCAATTTACAACAAATAATTTTGATACTGGGTCTACAAAAAAGTTTGTAAAAAATACAAGAATTATGGTTGAAATTGACATGGAATTTTGTTATTAAATCTACAAAATATCTGTAATAATTACAAACTACTTATTCAATTAGTTAACAGATTACAGTTGGTTGTAAACTTAACAAAAAGTTATGTGGACCTGGATTAACATAAAATCTGGTTATTATTTGGTAGAAATTAACAAGTATTTTTTTACTGTGTAGGAGGCACGCAAAATTGCGGCAAACTAGTTAAGTGGCAAATAAAAACGAGATATTAAAAATCCGGTGAGAAATAGCTGTTCTGGGTACAATTAATTTGGACCCTACATTAGGTACCAGAAAACTTTCTGATGTAAGGGGAGTTTCGCGGGCCACCGTACAGAGAATTCTAAAACATAATAAATGGCACCCATATAAAATTTAAATTCTTCAAGAAATGCCTGAAGGTGCACCTTATTATGATGATAATGACTGCCGTTAACAATTTTGTGAAATATTATCCGAAATAATTGTTATTACTCCCAACTACCTTTTTAATGCTTACTTCTCAGACGAATGTTCATTTTTTCTCAATGGCATTGTCAATCAACATAATTGTACTTAATGGATTTGAGTATACTCAAGGATTTTATCTAGGATTACCATCACGACTGGACTGTTCTTCAAAAGATTCTTTTAGAGAAGGAGAGAATAAAGCGGGATTTTTAAAGTTTTAATGTAACTTATTATTATATACTCTTTTTCAGTCAAAATAAATGTTATATTCTTAAAAATATGCTTTTTACTCGACATGACCTGGATAAAAAGACAAATTTTGGCTTATAAAGTGTTGTGAAATGTTTGTGGGGCCACAAAAAATGACAAATTTACAATCTAAAAGTTCAACTAATAAGGCGAAGAAAAAAAATTACCGGCAAGCCTTTTTACAACCTATCACGGAATACAAGACCACGACGTAGGCCTCTGCCAAGTTTAAACAATCATGACACCGTCAAGTTTTTGGGTATCACACTTGACCGTGGGCTTACCTAGTCTGCGCATGTAGATGCAGTGGCATCAGTGATCTCTAAATTTGTATTGGATTTTCGCCGTCCAAACGGGACTGTCCTTTTGACTGTATATTTCCATTCTAGATTTTTATATGCTGTTCTTGCCTGGGGACATTTGACAAGTATTTAAAGACTTTTTAAATTACAGCGACAAGCAATACGAATAATAAAAAAGGTTCGGTATTAGGATAATTGTAAGAATGCTTTTATTGAATTAGGGAAATTAACCTTTCCTTTTATGTACAATTACCAGTGTCTTAGCTATGTCAAGGAAAACTATAGTGAATATCAAACACGTTTGGAAACAAATAATAGAAACACAAGAAATAGTACAAACCTGCACAAAAACTTCCATAGGCTTAATAGAAGCAGAAACAGTGTCGACTACTGTAAAATCATTTTTGACTAGTAGGTGTTTTGTGGCTGTACGCTGTAGAAGTATGCAATAAATAATATTCAACCCATAATAATAATAATAATAATAATAAAACGACTTTATTTGATACAAAAAGTAATACATCAAAAGGGCGAAGTTTGATCATGGGTTAGCACTACGTGCCAAATATTGGTTTAAAGGATATTAACAGTCGTTAGATTGTTGCAGTAAACTTAATTTTGTGTGGCCCTAAAGAAAGTAATCCAATATTTTTAAATCACAATATCCCAGCGACCAATTGACAGGGCTAGTCCTTAGTAATACCAGCGATGTACAAGTCGTACATCTTCTTGAATATAAAGTTCGTCCGGACCAATATTATAATATAATATACCATCAAAAAGGTATACTTTACCCACAAGATAGATTTTTCTAAAATTGGCATGTGTAATATTAAAAAGACAAAACCGTGAAAGAATATATGTTAAACCGGCATTCCGACCTTGCCTTGCTTTGAGATGAAGAATTTTGCTTTTAAACCAAGAAATTATAAGTTCAAAATTCTTAAAAGTTAAAGATTATATGGTTCAGGGCAGTCGATAACAGAGCGCTTCTAAAAACGTTAAGGCATAACCACTTAAATAAGGAATAAGACAAAACCAGAAGTGCAGTAATATAATGCGAAATATTATGGATACAGATAAGTGGATAAAAGAGATGATCCCCGTACCTGACTATTACCAACTGTCAGCGTTATCGCTGCAGAAAATTAGCTGCTTTACAAATGAACTTGTTTGTCACTGATGTGCTGCCATCTAACCACGACGATCCGTAACGCTTTTTTATATTAATTTTCTCGAGCCTTCACCTTAAAATTATTATCGACCCCCGGCGCCTTACCCCAACTTTTTTTTTTAATTAATATTTATATATTTATAAACGGTAAAAATCTAGAGTGGTAAAACTGGGTAGATCGCCCAGCAAAAATGTAATTCGAATTTATAAATAAATATTCTTTTATTAAAAAGTGTTGGATTGGTTTATAGGTTTTAGTTTTATTACTTTATAATATAATATATAATGTATATTACATATGACAGGGACAAACAAGTTAATTTGTAAAGCACAGGAAATAGACGCTAGTCTAAGGTACTTCTACAGGGGCTTTTAAGTACATTTAATTAATCGCATGACCAAATGCAATTACAATACAAAAAATTAATAATAGTATATTACACTACAAGGGCAGAAAGTGTGAGATTCCTGCACTGCGCGCCATGGCCGAGGCGAAGCCGAGGGCATCATGGCGCGCAGTTCAGGGCTCTCACACTTTCTGCCCGTGTAGTGTATACTATTTTTCTTGCTACCCCGCAGAAAATACGGGAGAAAATTAAATGTATATAAAAAAACTTGTGTCAAAATTAAAATCTGAAGTTTAATTTAATTCTGACGTTTACATTTAAAATCAATCAAACTGTAGCGTTGTCGTGGTAATTCAGCGGTGCCAATACAGTAAAAATAAAAGGTTGTATTTTAATTAACAAATAAAAGTACCATTAAACACTTAAAACAACATAAAAAGTAAAAAAGTAAAAACATAAATTGTTTATTTGTTGTTATAATTGCAAAATTATGGTTTAAAACTGTCATATTTTTGTGTTTCTCATGTTGGCAGTACGAAATTTGAATGTTAAGCACACGACTAAAAAATTTTTACTTCCGCTATTAGAGTGTGCGCGTATAGCTTGACCATTGCAAGAAACGTAAACTTTTTGCCGTGAAATCGGGGACGAAACAACGTATTTTGAGTCGAGGTAGTAAGAAAAATAGCGTTGTAATTCAGTTAACTATAGGTACGCCAGAGCTAAACCAAAAAGCACTTTAAACCACGTTTAAACCACGTTTAAACCAATAAATAAACATTTGGCGCCAACAAAGCTTGTTTACAAAGGTCGTAAATTAAGTACTGAACCAATAACCTCCATAAAGAAAGTATAATCTCATAGACAAACGCATAGAGGGGTAATAAATAAACAGTGTACATCGGTTCCTACTTTCAGTAAGTAAACAAAGATTGGCAAATATGGTCAAATCTTCTCTAAAGTCAGACATGGAACGAGCACTTAAATTTCCACAAAGACAGAGCGGCAACCCGAACAACCGGCCGTGGACGGCAACACTTTGGTACAGAAGTCAAGAAACTGTTTTCGCACAGTGGGGCAAACTAATCGTGTACAGCGGTATCCGAATTTTCAGCACAGTAACTTTCAGCGGAGACCTGTCGCAGACTAACAAGAAGTACCTCAAGAAGCAAGATAGGCCCCTACAGCGTATTAATTAACCAATCCCCAGTTGAGGGGAATTCCGGACTGTTCTTGGTCAGTCTATCGCCCCCTGAAAACCAATGTTTTTTATCCTTGTCCCAAACATGTTTTAAGGTTAGGTCTTACCAGTTTCAAACATATATGTATAGTATAGTTTTCAAGGATTTCACAGCCACACAAAAAAAAGTGTCGTGATCTGGGGACATAGAATTTGTCCTACAGGTCCGCGTTTCAACCTAACCTCAAAAAACGTGAAAAAATTAGTATTTCCTGTTCTGGGGATGAGGCGTGTCGATTCTTATGTTTTCCGATGCATTGAAAGTAAATAATCTCTCAGAATTGATTGCACACGTTGTTATTTTGACTCTAACCTCGAAAAAACGCAATGAAATGAAATATACTAAAATTGTGATATACTGCCTTGAAGGCTTGTTTTTTTTGAAAGCCTATATCAGCGGAGTCTTATTCTTATTGTTGACGTAAACTAACTTTAACTCACCTAATCTAACCTAAACTGGCCTTATATAACCCATATCTTCTATCGCAGATTTTACTATTCTGTAAAAAGGTAAATTTTAACACGATAAGCAATGTCTTTACAACGAAATAAACATGAAATTTACTGTTTTTTTCTCTCTATTTTTGGATTTCTAGAAGAATGGGTGAACATAATGATATCGCTGACCATTTTAGGATTTTTTGCTTGTGCCTGTAACCAGGGCATCTCCACGTGGTGACGGTGGGCAACGGATCCATACCGGCGAGTCCCTGGGTAAACGGCGTTCATGCCGTCATGGCAGGCACATAAAGAAAATGTTTTACGATGCAGGGATTCGGAACCCCAGTATCGGCGTCGGGTCAGGGTGGGAAAGCGGGCTCGCCGATGTCGTCATCATGCAACCGTCCCTCTTCATCAATGGGTAACTTGGTTTATGGAGAGTCTTATGCGACAAAAAAGACTTTGAGCTCTCCACAAAAATGCAAATTCTTTTTGTTATATTTGCAGCAGATATGAAGTGACATCTTTGCGGAATGATGACGAAGTTAGCACGCTCTATGAAACAAATTGGTTCCCTCACATCACCTGCAGACTGATGTTGTATCATTCTCGAAATTCAGGTTTTCAAAAGTATTGCAGATTCTCCACAACAGCTATATGGAAACAACCGCTTCGTATGAAAGACTACTACTTTTGCATGAATGACTTCAAAGCCGGGACTACCAGTAAAAAAAAGTAAAATCTCATACATCAATGTGTTCAAAGTAATAAGACCAACTGAAATAAATCCGAAGGCACGAAGGAGTTCGAGTTCTGTTGAAATAGATGATGTCATGGAAGTCAACAACCAACCTGGAGAAATTAGCGATGACACAGATGGCAATGACGAGAAAGAAGATGATTATGTTGCACATAACACAAAGTCGAAAGTTCCATTATTATTGTCGCAGCTGGAACTGAATGATTTTATTCGGGATCTTGGCCAACCAAAAGTTGGAGCAGAATATGCTGCTTCTTTTCTCAAGAAAAGTAATTTTTTAGAGCCAAACACAAAAGTCTTTTTATGGTAATAGAGACCAAGAATTCCGAAAATTCTTCCCAAAAGATAAAGAGACCTCTCTGCTTTATTGCACTGACGTGAAAAGCTTGATGGATCTATTAAAAAAGATTCATATAAAGATGAAGACTAGAGACTTTTCATTGATTCATCCAAACGAAGCATAAAAGGAGTTCTACTACACAATACCAACTCTTACGCTACCATCCCAATCGCTCACTTCACAGTGATGAAAGAGGGGTATAACAATGTAAAAATGCTTTTGAATAGTAAGTAAAGTACCCGAGTCACAAATGGCTAATCTGTGGAGATCTTAAAATAATTGGAATAGGAGAGATCGTGCTAACCATTATGTCAAAAAAGATTGGCCTGAGAGAGAATCCTTTAAACCCGGTTCTCACAACATCATCAACCAGCGTCTGGTTGATCCTCAGAAAGTCTTGATTCCACTCCTCCACATTAAGCTTGGATTGATAAAGCAATTTGTCAAAGCCTTGGATAAGGATGGTAAATGCTTTACATACATAGGGCGAAAATTCCCATCAATATCAGAGGCTAAATTAATGCAAGGTGTATTTGATGGACCACAAATCAGAACGCTATTCAAAGACCCGAATTTTATTACTCAGATGACCAACGTCGAAAAAAAACGCTTGGAAAAGCTTCAAGGCAGTGGTGACGAATTTCTTGGGGAACAACAAAAGTCCTGACTACAAAAAAATTGTAAATAAGATGGTAATGAATTTAAAATTACACTTCCTCGATTCACATTTGGATAGGTTTCCTGACAATGTTGGCGACTACAGTGAAGAACAAGGCGAACGGTTCCATCAAGTCATGGAACAACGGTATCAGGGTAGATGGGATGAAGTCATGATGGCTGATTTTTATTGGATGCTGAAAAGAAAAGCTATTTTAAAGGGGAAAAATGAAGGCGAAACCCTTTGCATCGATCCTTCGAAGAGTAAAGGACACGATATAGTGGAAAGCAATCAGACTGAAGACATTCAATCAATTTTTTTGATGTCGTTAACTTAGAAATTATCAAAACATAAAAAAAGAAATTGTGAGCTTCAGGTAGTAAACTACAACGCTAAGAACATTGACAGCTTCAGAATGGAAACACTGTAACCTATATATACTAGGGTGCTTCAAAAAAAATTTTTTTTCGCTCTTACCCTCTCAAATGTTTTTATTTAATATAAAGAAAATCCTCACCAAATATGTGCGTTCCAGCTCAACTCTAAGAGGTCGCTGTTTTTATTTTAGTTTCCCATTGAATTAACATGGGAAAAAATTAATTTATGTTTGGAATTTTATACCTCTGTAACTTATTGAAATGATCATTGCAGTTTCTTATATAAAATTTAACGCTCTACAAAAAAGGTCTCTTATTATTTTTCGTTAAATTGATTTCTTCTAGAGTTATTCGAGGTCAAAGTTTGATTAACATTAAATTTTCTGTTTTTTTTTTAACTTTATGACTTTATGATATAATTAGCAGACGGGAGGTGGAAGGGGGCAAAACAAGGCAGCGGGGGGGGGGGGGAAATGGGGTATCCAAAAAATGAGCATATGAAAAGTTTTCCAAAATTGTACCATCCTTTTTCTTGCTCTACAGGCTCAGAATAATTATTTTCGATTAAAAGCGTGAACTTGTGAGTCAATTTTCAAATAATTTAGAAACCAGAAAAAACAATTTAAAAAAAATATTTTTTTACGAAATTTTTTGGGTACCCCATTTTGTCCACCGTTGCATTTTTTTGCCCCCTTTCACCTTCCGTCTGCTAATTGTACAATAAAATTAAAAAAACCAGTAAATTTGATGTTAATCAAACTTTGACCTCGAATAACTCTAGAAGAAATTATTTTTCGATAAAGAGACCTTTTTTGTAGAGCGTTAAATTTTATATAAGAAACTGCAATGATCATTGCCATAAGATACTTTGATACAGAGGTATAAAATTCCAAACATAAATTAATTTTTTCCCATGTTAATTCAATGGGAAACTAAAATAAAAACAGCGACCTCTTAGAGTTGAGCTGGAACGCCCATATTTGGTGAGGATTTTCTTTATATTAAATAAAAACATTTGAGAGGGTAAGAGCGAAAAAAAATTTTTTTGAAGCACCCTAATATATACTTATTGTGATTGCCAAAGAATCAACTTAAAAAATCCTCCTCGAAGTAACAATGAAATATGAAAATGTTTGAGACTCAAGTTATCAGGTAAGCTTCACAAATGATAACGCAAAAATAAATGTTAGTTTAAATTTTCAGACATTGCTAACAATAATTTCTGTGTTAAAATTTACCATTTTGACGGAATATAATCTGAAATATATGCGATGGAAGATAAGGGTTATATTAGGCCAGGTGAGGTTAGGTTAGATTAATTGAGTTAAAGTTAGTTTACGTCAACTGTAAGAATGAGACTCTGCTGATATAGGCTTTAAAAAAAAACAGCCTTCAAGGCAGTATATCACAATTTACTATCATTTTATTGCGTTTTTTCGAGGTTAGAGTCAAAAGAATAACGTGTGCGATCGATTCTGAGAGCTTATTTACATTCAGTGCATCGAGAAACATAAGAATCGACATGTCTCATCCCCAGAACAGGAAATACTAACTTTTTCACGTTTTTTAAGGATAGGTTGAAACGCTGACCTGGAGGACAAATTCTGACATCGGATTCGGATTCAGCGCGTCAAAATCCATAGGAAAGCATATGTCGCATGCCCAGATCACGACACTTTTTTTGTGTGGTTGTGTTTTTATTTCTTGTTTTTTAGTTAATTAAAAAAAAATTGTGCACCACTCTTGAAAAGATATTGCAGCTGTTTTGGGGAGACCGGATATAACTTCTAATAAAATATACTCTTTAAAATACAATTTTTACTCTTATAATGTACAATAAGTGCCTTCCACTATTTATTTGTATTAGTTTTAAGACATTCTTGTTTCTTTATTTATAAAAAGTCACGAATTTAATTAAGGTAGAAGCAAGCTTGCGAGCGAGTGCTTAATATTATATTTGAACAGGTACATATCAGTGGCGGCCCGTCAGGGGAGGCAGGTGAAGCAGTGCCTCATCATAGAGAATTAAAAAATGAAGTATAATTGAAATATTTGACTTTCTATAATATACTATAAATTTTTAATATTTGGATTACATGAATTGTGAAATAGTCAATAAAATTGATACTACCCAGCAACATTTAAATTATTTGAATTTGAAACGACCGCAATTTAAACTAATATTTATAACTAGATGATTGGCTCAGAAGCATGCCTGAACTAATTTAGACTCACGATTGGCGTTGTCTTGTTGTCTCGTTCTATTAAAATGCGATATCATAGTTGTCTCCTTTTCTCGTATTAGCATACGCGAGGCAGGCACGCCTACATCCAAGAAAATAAGCAGGTGTTGTGGCAACACTGTTGCGGAATTTAAGATAAATTATACTTCACACGTTTTTCAAAATTCAATAATAAATGGTATTATTTTTCTTATAATAAATCGATTTAATCGAAATTATATTTCTATTCTAAAATAAACATATTTTAACACTATCGCCATCTTGTAGCCATCACAGTAACCAATAAAATAAATACAGATTCCTTCTTTAGGTTTGTTTTGGTTATAAAATTCTGAACTGTTTAAAGAACAAATCTGTGGTTATTTACGCAATATTTTGTTTATTCTTTTTCTATGAGTTTGTCTATTTTATGATTCTTTTGTAAGTGGTTTATTCTGTGGGTTTAGTTAATTAAACTTGGTGATTTATGTGAATTTAGTCATGGATATTACGGTGAGAAATTGTACCGATATTCTTGACTTTCTTTTGAACTTTCCATTTAGTCGTCTTTCTTTCGATAATAACATGTTTGTTAAGGAATTTGGTGTTCCTCGTCCAGATTTAATTAATCTATAATTCAATCCTTGTAAAACTAGTCGTTCTTTTGTTAATACTTGGTATGAAAAGTGTTCGTGGTTAACGGGATCTCCTTTGCGTAAAAAATTGTTTTGTTGGCCCTGCCTTTTATTTTCGAATTCTGATGAAGTAGTCTGGAGAAAAACAGGGTCTTCGCCTTTAAATGAGGGCGAAACCCTGCCTCTGCCTCACCAAAATGAAATGTTACGGGCCGCCACTGGTAAATATTTGATTACATTGCGATATAAACAATAATGGAATTTTTAATATTGCTGGGTGATAAAAAACATAATTTGTTTATTAATTGAAATGAAATTAAATTACTTTTAAATTATTAATTTTATATGAATATTTTTTATAATGTATTTAAAACCTGAATTTTCTGTTTAATTTATGTTTAAACAACCACTTTACTTCTTTACGAATTACACATAAGAAGCCATTTGATCGGACAAATCTATTCCAGCCAAAATCGCGATGGGCTTTTCTATTGCTGATTAATATTTTCGATTTTTATTTTCTTTGGATTTATTATTGGATTAACCTGGTTGGATGTTTTTTTCCTGACTTGTGGTTGGCAGTGGGTCATTTATTCTCTGACTTGTGGAAAGTTTTTGGTCATCCATTCTGTGACTTGTGGATCTATTCTCTTATTGATGTTGGTAGGTCATCTTTGTTCTTATTGGTTTGATGTAATTGATCAGTTTCTTTCTGGCTTGTCGTGGGTCTTATCTCATTTTGATCGAAATTGGTCCATGTGGCAAATTTGAATTTTTTTATTGCCCGATTCACTGGCACTATGATTGGCGAATGTTTTGTTGAAAGTAATCTCACATCTCTGGTATCCTTCCACAAAAGCACAACAATGCCATTCTGGTCTTCCTTGATACCATTTGTATCTTTTTTAGTATTGCAGACAGTATTTCCGTTGAAATATATTTTTTTTTTTGTTCTTATTGTTCCAACTAAAAGTTTTTTTTCCAATTAGTATTTAGCGAGGTAATAACTAGTGTAAAAGTTATCAACGTATAGGGTTGGTTCCTTGGTTCAGTAGATATTAGCTAGCTGTAGGCAATCATTCTGCGCCAGTCCTCTTTCTCTGACATCTACAGCAGATTTAGCAGGATACATTTTCATAGACCAGGTAAATCCATCACTGGAACATAATTTAAATAGGTTGATGCCATATCGGTGTGCTTTATTTAGAATGTATTGCCCAAACAAAAGGCGACCTCGCCATGGTATGAGTTTCATTTACTACAATGTCTTGTCCAGGATAATACAGTTTTTGATATTTTGTTTGTAGTAAATCTGCTAGAGATTGTATTTTACCAAGTCGATCTCCTTTAACAATTTTTTCATCATCCGAAAAATGTATCATAGATAATAACAGCTGAAATCGGTTTCGTGAAATAATCGTTTTTGACCAATTATTATAGTCTGACAGTCTACTTAATTAACCTTACTAGACCTATCCACATTGTTAATCCTATTTTTTTTATTTCTTCAGCATTTGTGTTTCTCCACTTGTTTCTTATCCTTAGATAATTTTTCTTGTGTTTGTATGGCGAATTTATTTGTCTCTGTAACCACAAGGTCTATAACTTCATCATGAATAATTATTAATGTCATCGATCTCGCCTTTATAAACGATCTCTCATTTATTAAAATTTATCGGGAGTAAAAAATCATACTCCCGCTATGAAGTGTCACGTATGCCACGTCCGTATGGGGGTTAGACGGTAACTGATTACATTTCACCGCTGTCGCTGTACTTGTTTGCCTATAAAAGGCCAAGGCAGAGTGTTTTCAGCGTGATATCCGGCCCTGGTGAGGTCTAATAAGACCGAAACAGGCTGTCTGTCAGTGTCTGGTAATGTTTCTGTAGTTTATATAGACTAGATCGATTATAAAGCAGCGTAAATTTTTTTAGAAAAGCGTTTTGAGATGTTTAAAACGATACACAACAATTCCATTGTAAAAGTTAGTTTTACAAATTAGAAATTGAAATAAGCTTTGAAAAATTTATTTTATGTATTCATTAATGTATTGTAGGCTACAATGGATTAATATTTATTTTTTATATAATTTAACCCATACTTATAAAATTAAAAATTACAAATTTTGTAATTTTTAATTTTAATCGCTTAGGCTTAATCATGCCTCTGTTACATGTAATAGCTTTCATTTGGAGAGCGCGATCATCAACAATTATTAATATTTCAAGGAATATTTATACAATGTTCTGTATTGTACAGTTTCGTGCTGTCAGTCGTTTATACATGACAGCCCGCTCTCTTTTACTTTTAACCGGCCATTAAAAACTCGGTGCTTAATCTTGCGGAATCTCTCGGCACATAGAAAAATAAGACAGGTGAGAAGAACAATTTAAAAGATCTTTATTAAAAATCCGAGAAACCCTTAAATTCTTCCCATGTAACATCAGACAATTTGTACGCTTCCTCTTGGAGTTATTGGAAAGGAAAAAGTTTTTCTTACTACCTCGACTCAAAATACGTTGTTTCGTCCCCGATTTCACGGCAGAAAGTTTACGTTTCTTGCATTGCTATACGCGCACACTCTAATAGCGGGAGTAAAAATTTTTTAGTCGTGTGCTTAACATTCAAATTTCGTACTGCCAACATGAGAAACACAAAAATATGACAGTTTTAAACCATAATTTTGCAATTATAACAACAAATAAACAATTTATGTTTTTACTTTTTTACTTTTTATGTTGTTTTAAGTGTTTAATGGTACTTTTATTTGTTATAAAGTAGTAATTTGTTAATTAAAATACAACCTTTTATTTTTACTGTATTGGCACTGCTGAATTACCATGACAACGCTACAGTTTGATTGATTTTGAATGTAAACGTCAGAATTAAATTAAACGTCAGATTTTAATTTTGACACAAGTTTTTTTATATACATTTAATTTTTTCCCGTATTTTCTGCGGGGTAGCAAGAAAAATAGTATACACTACACGGGCAGAAAGTGTGAGAGCCCTGAACTGCGCGCCATGATGCCCTCGGCTTCGCCTCGGCCATGGCGCGCAGTGCAGGAATCTCACACTTTCTGCCCTTGTAGTGTAATATACTATTCTCAAATTCCATCTCTTACAAGTAAAGAAAATTATTTTTAATTACAGGCCATGTCAGGCATTTTTCGGACAAAGCTTTCTTAACAATTACGCTTAGTGAGGGTGCTCTAGTCAGAGATAAAGAAGGTTGGCTCTAGTTACTGAATTTGAATGTGTCTACATATAATGACTCATTTAGTACCATACTGAGGCAAAAATATAATAAATGATATTAGAAATATATTTCTTTATAGTAACAGCTAAATATTATGATAAATTTTAATATGAAAATATAATTTAGATATATTGTAAATATAATAATATTTTATATTAAACCGATTTAACATATTACTTAATTTGTATAAAATATTAAGTTAAAAGTGTAAAATTAATAAATGATATAATAGTATTTAATCAACAGTATCATAAGTTTAATTATAAGACGATTATAATATTTTTATTACCTATTAACATCCAGTATTTTAATTTATATAATAATTTATTTTAGTTTCTATTATATAAATTTTAATATGCGTTTTTTAACATACATAAATAGCATTAAAGTTTTATGAAAATATCTGAATATCAAAAAAATATATATTATTTTTCTACAAATATAAAAATGTTTACATATACATATACATAAATGTCTATCTATATAAAATAGTAATGGTTAAATATTATAAAATCCTGATATTAAATAAACCTAGGAAATGGTCACTTGCTCTGTTTTAAGGATTCCGGTCGAAATAGATCTTATCATTTTCTTCCTTTAAAGTTATAAGTTATTCAGTGGTTAACTTTGAAAGAGAAAACTCTTAATATTTATTGGGTCCTGTGTAACTTTGTTTTAGATTAGTTTCTTTATTACAGAGTTAAATAGTAGGTATTTAAAATGATTTATAATTTGGCGGTTTAGTTTATTATTTTTTAAATATTTTTTCGAATCGAAATTCGAGTTCTGATGTCTAAATGGTAAAATATTCGTATATAAAAGAGGCTTTTTGGTGTGTAATACACACTGTGTATTATGACAGGGTGACATAATCAAAAAAATAAAAAAATTTAATGTTGAAAGAATATTTTTTCACAAAATTTTATAATTTATTATTAATACATTACCATTACCGGGTATACTTTGCCATGGTATTCGCATATTTTGTTTGATAAGTTTGTAACGCTTTTCGTTATAAATCTCAACTATGTTAAATTTCAATGCTACCCCTACCCCCGAAGTTACCCCGAAATCAGTGTTACTTTGTCATCGCTTACAAAATCGTTATTTAGGCGACGTTTTAGTTGTTAACTTTGACTCACTGAGTATTGGGTAAAAATTCCCATGAAAAAATATTGGCACAATTATATAGCAAAACCTTCTTTACATGAAATATATAATGTATTTAAATATTGCAACTTAACGTTAGTTTCTTTTTTCTACTCCCACCTTAAAACGCCCATAATTGTACAATTCCATGACACTAAGTGACCTTTTAAATACACATTGACAAGTTGTGGCTATGGCGTTTTAGTCACAGGCTAAAGTTAGTTATTTGACAATTGTCAAACGTCATACAATAAAAAATAAAGTGTCATTTTGTAAAATAATCCTAAATATAAAAACTATTTTATTATCTTAATACAAAAATACAAAAGTATTAAATAGTTTCTTAACGCCAATATTTGATAAGTTTGTGACCTTTTAATTTCGGCAGTAACCTAGATTTAACTTAATTTTGGGTAAGGACTTCACCGTAGAGTGCTCATAAAACATGTTTACTTTCACTATAAAAAACTGCTTCGATATCGTATTTGAACGGTCCATTTTAAAGGGATACATTTAGATTTACACATGAAAATTACACATTTTTACCGGCGCGCCAGTAATACAGATTCCCAAGAATGGTTAGTCTGTTGTTTTTTAGATGTTGTTCTACAAAAATATTTAAATTAAATAATTTTTAGATAATAAGTTTTTGTCGTAGAAAAAGTATAGTATGCAACTCGTTTATTAACTTTTCTATGAAACTCGATTAATTAAGCACTAGCTCGCTTCTACCTTAATTAAATTCGTGACTTAAATGGCGTTTATCAAACTTTATACATAATTAATACTTTTTATAAATAAAGAAACAAGAATGTTCTAAAACTAATACAAATAAATAGTGAAAGGCACTTATTGTACATTATAAGAGTGAAAATTGTATTTTAAAAAGTATATTTTACGAGAATTTATATCCGGTTTCCCCAAAACAGCTGCAATATCTTTCCAAGAGTGGTGCACAATTTTTTTTAATTAACTAAAAAACAAGAAATAAAAACACAGCCACACAAAAAAAGTGTCGTGATCTGGGCATGCGACATATGCTTTCCTATGTATTTTGACGCACCGAATCCGATGTCAGAATTTGTCCTCCAGGTTGTTATTGCCCATATTACGAAGTGCCTCGATAACACAGAACAAGTTTAGACAAGCAAAGCTAAAGCAAAAATGATTTTGAATTTGAATTCATATCTGGCTGCAGGGGTGTGAATTACCCTTAAGAAGTTATATGAAGATAGAGGCGTTGCTCGTTGGTTTATTGCGTAAACTAATATCCTTAAGGTTGGATAATTGTGAATCGATGGAGATCTATATCAATCAGATTCTCGATATTAAAAATTGGATAGAAGTGGTTTCAAATTAAGTCAATAATTTATAGGAAGTCTGATGTTGGCTGGTTTACGGACAAATTTGAAACTGTGCGATCGAGCACGCAGGCGTTCACATAACAGCAGATTTTATTAAGTTAAGGTTGCATGACATGCACATAGGTAGCGTTGATTGTCAAACAACTGGGGCTTTTGCAGTAAAAGGAAAAACAAGAACAAAATGCCATCACCAGCTGAACAATAAAAGTGACGTTATTTGTATTAAATGTCAAAAATTGAGATATTATAGAAATCAATGTCCAGAACTCAGAAAAAATAGGATGATTAAGCTTAAGCAACAGAATAGGGTGTTATTGGAAAGAGTGGACAGCCTCGAAGCCCCAATTGGTTGTTCTAATAAGGATAAAGTTGATTTGGAAAAAATGTTGTTTGAATACAATAATCATACTCGTAGACATTCCAATATTTAACGTAAAGGAAAATATTAAGAAAGAAAGAAAAGAAAGGCTTGTAATGAACCATTAGTAGTTCACCGCAGTTTGTTACCTGCAAGAAGTAGTACATCCACCAGCCAACAGATGCCGTACCATGTACTAAAACAACTAATTTTGACAACCCAATGGAGCAGAACGGCGTGATGTTGTTTTTAGACTATTTCTTTGTGCAAGTTTTAGCTATAAAAGGCGGATTTGGACATTATTAAAATCAGTCTATTGGTGGCTCAAATTCTGACTGGTCTAATACTGGATGGAAGAACCAATACCGATACTCGAATGCACAAGAACTATTTCCTAGAGATATAAAACAGTAGGTTAACCTGGGGCTTGTATGCTGGGCTTTTATGCCGTATTTAACCTATTTGGTATCCTTCCACCCGTCCTGTAATTAATAATCTATCTACATTTAACATCCAAGTGAACATAACCTCACTTATCCCCCTGTGGCACCGGGGACACTAAAGTAGAATTGGCCCACAGTAATACCTGCTTGTCGTAAAACGCGACTAAAAGGTAACCCCTGGCGTCGGGATATGGCGACCCCATCGCCCAGGAACTTGTTCCTGCAGGAAGCCAACCTGATTGACGCATGCGCTCACACACGCTCTACACCAATACCTGGCATGGACGGAAGGCTTTCCCTCTCTCCTGGGGCTAACGCTACGCGACCCCGTATCGAGGTCGAGTTGGTTCGGTAGCGGTGAAATAAAGCGGGACCGCACACCCGTGCCGCCGAGTAGTACAGGGGCCCACCCTTACCTAGCTAGTACCAGGGGGCTGCCCTATCAATCGGTGTATAATCTCGTTACATGTAGTAGCTCCAGGTAGCGCCTGGGCGAGGGCCTGCTGCATGTTCCGGGGGGCTTCACTTTTTGAAAGCGGCCGACAACCTTCCTCATCGGGATCCACGTTGTGTTATGTTGGCCCTAGGAGAAGTTTTGGAAGGCCCAAAGTCCAAAGATATCTGCCCAAATAAGTGTGTGCGCGTGTGTGTTGGTCAGGAAAACAAAAAAACCAATCATGGAAGGAGACAAAACAGAATTAAGTAACGTGCAAAAAGAACGTACACCGGAGCCCCTCAGCTCCACAGTGGTGGCAAGCGAGTCGTCACCACTGACAGTAGAAGAGGTAGATCTTCTCAACTCTCCTGCTGGATCACCAGAGCCGGCCAAAGCCACTGCTCTGGAGATCAAAGCCCAAAGGAGGAAGGAGAGGACTAGAGAGAAAAATAAGAGGAAGAGAATCAAGGAAAAGGAGGCTAAAAAGGAACTAAAGAGGCTACAGGAGGACCAACGTTCTCTAGTAGTATCTGACGTTCCTCAACAGGCAACCGGATCCGAGATGGCTGACCCCCAACCAAGCTGCTCAAGCCAGGTAAGGGTAAAGCCAAATCGAATTGGGGAACCTGGCAAGCTTCCAAGAGGTCCGAAAAGGAGGGAATACCTGAAAAAGGGTAAAAACGTCCCCCCATTACCATCGGCGCCGGCTAATGCAGGGAGGCAGGAAACGGGGGCTCAAACAAGAGCCCCTGGTCCAGCCTCTAGCAAAAGGCAGAGGGCGGATAAGGGGACACCTCCGGAATATAATAAAAAGAGGTCGAGGCCCTTTTCTGATGCTAGGCGGTATGTCTCCCCCTTAAAGAGAGACATTGTCGAGGCGTCTAAGAGGGGACCGAAAAGTAGAGGAAAGGTAGAAGCTCGACAGGAGGCTACTAGTCGACCAACAATCGACAAAAGTCTTCAGATGGTCATCTTGTCGAACAGGATTGGAGGTACTGTTCTGCCAAATGAAAGCGAATGCATCAGGGCAAGCCTGATCAGTGAAATGAGGCGAGCTATGGAGGATTCCACTAAGGGATCCTCCCGCTTGGAACTCAAATTCATCAAGTCGGGCCTTGTCGACCCGGGCTGGTACTTGGTATCGGCTAGGGACGACACCTCGATGCGTTGGCTGCTGGAGAGCTGGTCTTCTCTGACTGTTGAGGGGGTGGTTTTCACTTCGGTGAAAGCCGCCGAAGCTCCATGGCCAGTGAAGATTGGTTTCTGGCTTAGGCAGGAAAAGGTGGACCTGGCAGAGGTCACAAGGATGCTTGATCTCCAGAACCACTCCCTTAACGTGGGGAACTGGAAACATCTGGAGACCACAGGGGGACCAGGAGCATGGCATCTAGTCTTCTTGGTTAGCCAAGAGGTTGTGAGGCGCCTGGAGGAGTCTGGGTGGGCCCTCTACTTCGAGTTGGTGACTCTCTCTGTAAAGAGGGTCTCGGCTTGGAGTAGCGTGGTGCGCCAGGGCTCGTCTGGTGCTGGAACCTCGAAGCAGACTGAAGAAAACTAGGTGCTGAGGCCGTACCATGATACACTCCGTCATGGACACCATACGGGTAAGCCAAATCAACCTACATCACTGCAAGGATGCTGCTGGGGAACTGGCAAGCGTCTTGGCAGGGAGGGAGGGCGAGATTGTCCTGGTACAGGAACCGTATGTTTACAGGAAAGGGGTTAGAGGAATGGGTGCCACTGGCCTAAACATCATGGTCGGCACTGAGGAGGAGAGCAGCAGAACATGCATACTGACGTCCAAGGAACTCAATGTGCTACCACTACCACAATTGGGGGCCAGGGATGTCACGGCGATTCTGCTGGAATATAAGGTAAGAGGCATTAAAAATAGGATTATATTAGGAAGCGTCTATTTACCGTACGAGGGACCGTGCCCTACTCCGGAGCTAACTCGTTTAATTAAGTTCGCGAGTGACAAGTGAATACCCCTCGTGCTAGGATGTGATTCCAACGCCCACCACTACGAGTGGGGCAGTACCAACACCAATAGCAGGGGAGAATCTCTGCTAGGGTATTTGGCATCAATAGACTTAGAGGTAATAAACAGAGGCAAAGAACCAACGTTTGTTATTTGCAACCGGAAGGAAGTAATAGACATAACGTTGGCATCAAGGTCAGTATATGAAGATGTTTCTAACTGGAGAGTGACCAACGATATAACCATGTCTGATCACAGGATGATCAGATTTGAGTTAAATGTCGACAAGGTCACTCCTAACCCAAGGAGGAATCCAAGGGCTACAGATTGGGAGAAATATCTCACCAATCTAAAAAGTCAAACTTGGAAACCTCCTGTGGACATTACCACCAAAGAACAGTTAGAGAAGGAAGTTAACCACCTAAATAGTACGATTGCCACAGCCTACGAGATTGCTTGCCCGGCCAAGGTGGCTAAGGGCCGAAAGGTTCCGTGGTGGAGTGACGTGCTTGACGACCTTCGAAAGAAGGCAAGGCGCGCATTCAACCGGGCTATCAAAGATGGGCTGCAATCCACGTGGGACACGTACAGGGAGGCTAGAAAGTCTTACAAAAAAGAGTTAAGGCGCAGCAAGGATATCAGCTGGAAGACATACTGTGGAACTGTAGGGTCACTTCAGGAGTCAACCAGGCTGATGAAGATCCTTAGCTGTGACTCAAAAAGGAATGTAGGAATCCTAAGAAGGTTGGATGGATCGTGGACGAACACCAGTGAAGAGTCCCTAAGACATCTCCTGGAAACGCACTTCCCCGGCGAAACTCCTTCCCATACGTCAACAACGGAGGGGCCAGAGATCCTTACCTGGGACTTAGGCCTTGCCAAAGACGTTGTGAAGGAGGGATCGGTGGAATGGGCAGTAAATGCGTTCGATCCATACAAGGCAGCAGGACCGGATGGAATATTCCCAGCATTGCTACAGAGAGGCTTGGAGATTCTTCTCCCAGGAATAGAACGAATATTCCGAGCCAGTCTGGCACTGGGATATGTCCCAAGAGCCTGGAGAGCAGCTAAAGTGGTCTTTATACCCAAAGCAGGGAAAAAAGACTACTCGGCTGCAAAGTCCTTCAGGCCAATAAGCCTAACATCCTTTCTTTTTAAAACATTAGAAAGGATTGTGGACCGGTACCTGCAAGAAGGGGTGCTGAAAAGGTACCCATTCCATAAGAATCAACATGCCTATAGAAATGGAAGGTCGACCGAAACGGCTCTTCATTCTATAGTGCATAGAGTCGAAAAGGCACTGCACTACAAGGAAATGGCACTAGCTGTTTTCTTTGATGTAGAGGGGGCTTTTGATAAGGCGAGGACATCTACAATCTGTAAAGCGCTACAAGCCAGAGGCACTCCCCCAGTCCTGGTTAGTTGGGTTAAATCCTCACTGGAGGAGAGGCAGGTCAGTGCATCTCTGGGAGACTGCCATTTGGACATCGGTGTGAGGGGCGGCTGCCCACAAGGCGGCTGCCTATCACCCCACCTATGGTGTTTAATAATGGATGGACTTCTGGAGAGACTGACGGCCGAAGGGCTGTGTGCACAAGCATATGCAGATGATGGTACAGTCCTAATCAGAGGAGGCATTCTAGGTGTAGTCTGCGACAGAATGCAGACAGCATGCAGAATAATAGAAAATTGGTGCAAAGAAAACGGTCTGTCGGTTAACCCAACAAAAACTGACATGATTCTTTTTACCAAACGAAGGAAGATAGGAAGTTAAGTTGGAAATCACACGTCGACAGAGTTGTTGACAAATCGATTGCAACTTTCTGGCAGCTGCGCCGGGTGGTGGGAAAACGCTGGGGAGTAAATCCCAAAGTCCTTCACTGGATTTATACTGCTGTCATCAGACCGCGGATACATTATGGATCAGTGGTCTGGTGGCGCAGTGTGAGCAAAACCACCATCGCTCAAAAACTGAGCAAGATACAGAGACTGGCATGTCTCGGTATCACAGGCGCAATGAGGACTACTCCAACGACGGCATTAGAGGCCTTGCTGAGCTTGCCTAGTCTTTCCCTCTGGATAAAGAGAGAAGCAATGGCGAGCCATTTAAGGATGAGGGATGCCAACAATTGGTTAGGAAAAGGAATAACTTATGGTCATGAGGGCATCGCGGATATGGGTGAGAGGGAGGTCCCAATTAGCAGTATTAGAACGATGCCAGCAAAAGACCGCCTAAGTTTAAAAAAGAAGTTTTTCCTCACGATACCAACAAGAGAGCAGTGGGAGAAAAAGGATGTACACTTTGCACAAAATGCACTAGTGTGCTACACTGATGGCTCTCGTATGGCGAGTACACTGTCTTCAGGGGCAGGGTTCTGCGTGGAGGACAGGGATATCCAAAGGAGCTACCCGCTCGGAGGATATACCACTGTCTTTCAAGCGGAAGTGTTTGCCATACTTGAGGTTGCAAACTGTGAGGATATAAGAACAGGGAGCGAGACAGATATATACATCTGCTCAGATAGCCAAGCAGCTCTGAAAGCGCTTTGGGCAGCGAGAACCACATCGAAGTTGGTTCAAGAGTGTGAGGAAGCGCTGGAAAAGCTAGCAAGCACAAAAAGAGTGCATCTCGTATGGGTACCAGGTCATAGTGGGGTTGAAGGTAACGAACGGGCTGATGAGTTGGCCAGATTGGTATCTGAAACCCCCTGTGTAGGACCCGAACCAATTTTTGGAATTACGAGAAAGCAGGTCAAATCGGCCCTAAATAATTGGGCTGATAAAAGGGCGAACGAAAGCTGGAGAAGAAGCGGTGGCTGTAGGCAGACCAGGGATTTCCTGGTCACCCTAAGCAAACCCAAATCCATCTGGCTTCTAGGTAGGAGCCGAACCTCCTTGGGCCCACTTGTGAACATACTCACGGGTCATGGCCTAAGGAAACACCTCACGAGAATAGGGGCTGAAACCAGCTCCTCCTGTACCCAGTGCGGAAGGGAGGATGAAACCTCCTTTCACTTCCTGGGACAATGTAAGGCCCTCGGCAGACTAAGGTATAAAATCTTTGGAGTGATGACACTCCAAAGGGAAGAGTTGGCCTCTCTTGCCTGGCAGGATATCCTGACCTTTATAAGAAGGTCTGGAAGATTCGAAAGGGCTGGTATGGGCGAAGAGGAAGATGAGGAGTAGTTTGGTTGATTTAGGAGGGGCAGATAAAAAGGACCATGGAGTCTTATTGTCAGGCTTCGAGCCTACCCAACCGTACTACTACTAACCTCACTTATATATTTTGCATTTAATATTTCTTCTTTATAGCCCCAGTTGCAAGTGAACCTGCCTGTCTGTGGAGGAAAACGGAGCCTGTACCTGCCTGTTGCCTTTTGGGGTATCAAGAATGAAATATTGACCTGTTTGCACACATAACATTGTATAATACTTATCTACGATAGACCTTTATTTTATGTACAATGTACATATCTTTTACTTATGATTTTTTATATATTTATATGAACCAATAAACAAGTTTAAGTTATTTTTGGCATTTAAATTAAACCACAAAACCTGAACTGATTCTTAACCCTATTTCTCCACTGTAAAGTTACTCGAGGTAGGTATTCTCTCTGTCGAAGAACTAGAGAGACCCTATAGTGCGTACTTAAGGCCATTACCAGCCTAGGTACGACACAGGCTTTGTGAGGGAATTTTCGAATTGGAAAGTTTATTAGAGGTAAATGTAGGCCCATAAAATTTTATTAAACTCAGCTGAAGAAGTTTAAACAATTCTAAAAAGTAACAACGAATTTAAAAATACTATATATTTCAAAGCTGACTCAACACATATGTAAAGAACAAATCTGGTAAACCTTAAAAAACAATTGGAAGAGATGAAATCTAAGGGGGTCAGTAATAAAAATATTAAATACCTTAATGGGGTACCGTCAATAATTTTTTTGAGTAATAGCAGTTTCAATAAATCTAGTTTTTCTGTGTTTTATCAAAACTCTCTGAAAGGTTTTGTGATAGTTGGCTCCCACCGGGTTCACCTTTAAATGTTTATAAAAATCATGTAATGGATGTGAGGGGAATCTGCAGTGATTTTCCAAACTCAACAATTATGGTGTTAGATAAATATATCCTGCCTAGTATTAGTAAGTATAAGAATACTGTATTCTGAATACACTTAACAAAGACGCTGGGGGCCTTTCTTTGAAAAAGTTGTCTTAAGCAGAAAAATTTAATTGTTCATAAAACTTATTTTATTTCAGATCTTTGTTTTACAAATAATAAAATTGCTATTAATAGGGATGAAGGGTTTGTACCCTGTGATAATTATAATCCTAGGGCGCGTTCAAAAACTCGAAAGAGTGCACTCTGGAATCCCATATTATATAGTCAAAATTTCAAAACTAGTTTACATATCTGGGCACCTGCTAATCTTTTTATGTGTGGTAAAACAAGTATTTAGGCAAAATTTGAAGATATTATTTCAATTGGAAAACAGTGCTCAAAGTCATGTAATATTAAGAATAAATGCGAAAAAATCTGGAATTTCGAGGGTTGTTTTAAATTAAGTACAACTACCTGGAAAGTAGTAACTTAGTTAATTCATAGTATAATATTGAAGAATAATACAAAAATCTTAGAAAAGTAGTGATTAGGGTAAATAAACATGGTTTAATCCTTCGAAGTTGAGGGCTTTAAACTTTCAACAACTGCTTGTTTTGTCGTTTTGGTCGGAACCCACTTTCTGTTCGCTTCAACGACTTGTAGGAGCAGCTGTTTCTCTTCTTCATCATTTGTCAGAAGCTTATTGAACTCTTCAAACAGTTTGACACCGCGCTCAGCTATATCATTAACAACATTCAGGTTTCTTGTGATTTGTTTACCACTAATGTAATGTTCATTGCTGTTCCATTCATTTGGATGTGTGTTCAAAAAAACGGTATTAATGTTCAACTTGTCAAACAGCTGCAATGATCTTTTATTGGCAAAATCAGCCAAATCGGCTTGGTCAGTTAAAAGTGATGAATCTCCTCTTACCTTTCGGTCAGTAGGCTCACAACCCATCTTTTTAACAATTTTCACCTTTTCCTCATTTGATACTTTTTCTGAGAATAAACTTAAACCAACTAACTCATCCGAGAGGTACCAAAGATGAGGTTTTATGGCATTTTTAACCACTTCACTGATTTGAGGATCAATAACTTCATAATTGGTCATGTCTTTCCATAGAAAAAGATCTGCCCAAGCATTTGTAGCTATAGGGGCTTCAATCCAATATTTTACATATACAAGAGCTCCAAAGTTCACAAAGCGTTCTAACTGTGATTTTTTCCTTAGTGTGGTTTTGAAACCGTCTTCCTCACGAAACAAGTAGATTTTGATGGCGTATAACAGTTTCGCCATCCAACGAGCGTGGTGTACTGCACCTGGAGCTCTCCAATAAATTTTATCTGGCGTATGGCCCAGAGCTAGTAGAGACAGCTCTATTAACTCCATGTAATCGTCTCTGGGCTGATTTTTCCTTCCTAAGGCAACTAATAAAGCATTTACTGCAGAGAGCTTGAAATTTTCACTTCCAGGAGCTTCTTCCAATAGTTTGTAGTTTTCTTGGTGTATAGAGGGCCATGCTACCTTGAATCTTTTGAATAAAGAAATGTCAGGAGAACTGGATGGTCCGAAACATAGAGTAAATACCTTACTGAGAACAATCTCCAAAATGTGGTGCCTGCATGCTAGCCATAATAATTCTTTTCCAACTTTATGTTCCAGCATAACACAAGCTCCATTTCTCAAACCCTGTATTAACAGATGTGGTGTCAAAACACATGCCAACTATCTTGTTCTCCCAACCCCATTCAGTTAGAACATTATAAACTGCATTCACTGTATTTGCACGAGTACCACTTACAAGTTTTGACACACCAAGCAGTTTTACCTTACCATCTGCAGATACTAACACGGGCAAACGATCTACTTTTTCATTGCCCAAAATATCAGGAAGAATCTTCCCGTCCCAATGAACTATAACTGGAACGTCGAAAGTAACAGATTGCTTTATTTCCTTAAACACAGCCTTTCTGCCTTCTTTTCTTTTGCGTTGAATAGTGCTTCGAGATAATGGCAATGAACTAGGGTCATGTCCCAATGCTGCTGCAATAGGGACCATTAATCTTAAGGCTTCCCTATCAGAAACCTTATTTCGATCTAAAGCGCTAGTGACATGTGTAGAAAATAAAGATTTCTTTGCAATTGGTTCAGTCTGCGAGTCTGTTTGGGATTTCCTTCTTTTTAGAGATGATAATGATGATGGCTTATACATCTCTTCTGATTTAAAACTGGCTGAATCAGAATGTTCTGGTGATTCATCTTCTGATTCTGAAATAGTCACGGTTAGTCATGGAATACGAACCTGGCTCTATACCTTTTTCAAGCCTCTTTTGTTCTTTCATTTTTCTTTGAAGAATTCTTTCTTGTTTCTCGTTGTACTTTTTGTCTTCTGATGAAATAATTTTTCTTTCCTTCCTCTGATCAATTAAAAATTCTCTGTCTTCGTATACTTTGCACATAGTAAGTGCATCATTGTGAGCAATATCAAATACCATATCTAGCTGTTCTTGAAATAGTGTTTCACGTTTCTTTTGGGTATCAGAGATTCTTCCTTTATTTTTTTTCAACAGAAGCCATTCAGAGTGGAATTTTTCAAGCTTCTCAATACAATGTTTGAAAAGTCTAATCGGAATAGCAGTCTTTTGCCACACTAAAATTAGTTCTTCTACAGTGCTATGACTTGCATTTCGAACAGATTTTTTTTATTGTAGGAAAAAATGGAATCTAAGAAGAACTTGCCTTACAGTTTGTAACTGATTAAATCTAGATATTGGTTCTAAATCTTTGACACCTATCAAGAATATAGTGTTCGCTTGAAGTGTTGCAGGTGATGACAAAACCATATTCAAAATTCAAAATAATCACTTGAATAAAGCAGTCCTCACAAACAGGGATGCCAGAAACTTAATTACAAAAATGACATAATTAACAATAATGAATAACGTCAAATTGACAATTTGCATTGTATCAATGTGTCATATTCGTAATTAAGGTGCATTCAAACAAAATTTAGGGGATTTTTTTGACAGATTCTGGCATCCCTGCTCTCAAACAACTATTGACAGTTCTAATTTTTTAAACTTTTTTATACAACTTTCTTGACATTTCTTTCACAAAAACAGCACCTGGAAATAAATAAATAAATATTTATAAAATAAGAAATAACAAAAAATTTAAAACTTTGGAGACGTTGAGCATGGCCTTCTACTCCACCTAGGACATTAAAATTTTGGCACTTTACTACTATCAACTAAAGTAAAAAACTTAGCGGGTGCCCTGAGGTGTAGGGTAAATTAAAAATTTTTGGGCCACCCTACTCTGGATACATCCAAAGTTTACCTTGCGCGTTCGATTTCTCTGGTATATACCTAGATATATACAACTGTCAACTGTTCGAAAACCGCAAGTATATGCCCAGAGTGCACTCTCATCAAACATTTATTTAACCTATTTACCTACATATAGGTTATGTATTTTGTTTGGTTGATGTTTATGTAGTTTTAATATGAGTGAATTTATTAGCATCTGTAACTATTCTCTAGTTACAGATAATAGGGGCAATGTGGTTGAATCATGATATGTCATAACCAAAGTAAGTTTTATCCTATGTAGATGTATGTATATAATAATATTATTACCATGTATTAATCTAGCTTTAGCCTATCATAAGTTTTGTTATTAATATTTGTTCGCTTTTAGTAATTTTTTTTATTGTAGCCAAAGAAATAAGGCAAATTACTACAGAGATAGCCGGGAAATTTTTAAAATAAATTTTGTGGACCAAAACCAAAATTATGAGATTGACGCTTGTTCCATTGAGACTGCAGGGCCATCGGGATCTGTATAAAAAAATACAATTTGGACAAGGGAGGCAATTATTTGTCTTCTTGAAGTTTATAAAGAACGGCTGTCAGAGATAATGTCAACAACAATACGGAACGAGGCTGCCTTCAAACATATCTCAGAAGACATGGGGAAATTTGGATTTGAATTTACTGGTAAGATTTAATTTTTTTTACAGTTATTTTCATAATAATTTTTTTGGGGAACTCAATGTAGAGATAAATTTAAATACTTAAAAATAAAGTATTTGAAAAAAAAGACAATATAATAATAATAATAATAAGCTTTATTTAAGTTATATACAAAGTAGTATTTACACATATATATGAAGCAAACGGGCGCAGCAACAATTAAATTTGAATATTTTGTTGAGATGGATGGCATTTTTGGTGATAAACCGAATGTCCAACCAGTGGCCCTGGCTTGTAATATGACGCCGATTGTGGAAAATGGTAGATAAAATTAATTACAAGTTTTAAAATTATATCAGTAAATTAGTTGATATTTATCATTACCTAATCTATAAAAAAAAATTATATTATTAAATTTTAAGATGATGATGGATCTCAACATAACATGTTGGAAAATAATAAAGAAAATACACCTTTAATCAATAAAAAAAGAAAAAGAAAGGAAACAAATAGGGAAGCCCAGGAAAGAAGGCACAAGGAAAAAATGGCACGGCAAGACAGAATGTTGGACTTGTTTGAAACATAAATTGAAAAAATTAACCAAACCAATATGTAGTTTTTTAGGATTTATTTTTTAAGTTTTTTTATTAATATTTAGTTCGTTTTTTTAATTCTTTAATGCCATTCCAAAGTGACAGAGAAGATAAGTGTACACTTTTAGTTTTATATAAAGTATTTTTCATAAAAATTAATAACATTAAAACATTGGTAACGAAAAGGATTTGTTCAGTCCTCTCTGTGGCCATTGTTTTTATGTTATAATGTTGCAAAATTAATGTTTTTAAATTTGTTTTGAATAAAAATACTTTATACTTTACTATACTTTATATAAGTTTTATCGAAAAGGAACCAGGCTCCAAAAACTTTTTCTGGGTTTAGAAAAATATTTGTAAAATTACTCATTTTAAATAATGCTTAAAAGGTTGTTCATCATTTGGAGCTTTTCTCAAAAGGATTGAGAGGGTTTCCAAATCATTATTAATTTTTTGAGCAGCATTAAAAATAAGTTATTTTGCAAATAATTTTGTTTACACCAGAAAAAGTTTTTGGCGCTTGCTTCCTTTTTGATAAACGTTATCCATATGAAAGTATAAAGTCACAAGTGCCGACTTGTCCTCTCCATTACTTAGGATAGTTTTTGACAAATAAATAATAAATTCGTTTATGTTAATCTTTTTGTGATACATTTTATTGTTTGTTTTTAAAACTTTTAAGTATTATATTTACAATAGGTAAATTATTTTATGTTAATATGTTTGTTTTGAAGTTTATTTCTCTTTTATGATACATTATTTTGTTTGTTTTTTTAGAGAAATGTTTTATTGTATTTAAAATAAATTATTTTATTATAATATTTTGTTTTTTATCGCATTTTAAACAAATAGTTTCTCATTAATAAATTATTTAGTTTTAATAAAGCTAACTTACCGTTTTTTAACAAATTTACTAAATAGTAATATAATTGGATAAAAAAAGGTTTAATGAAATGAAAATTAAAAATAATATAAAACAAATTATTAATATATATTTTAAACAAATCCATTAATAAATATAAGTAATGTTCATCCAATAAATTTTCTGGATTTATATTTTCCTAATTTTTTTCTTCTACAGTGGCTTCTGCCATCATTTGATAATTAATTCCTTCAAATTTTAGGCAAATGTTATGAAGTACACAACATGCCTGTACTGTAGCAGGAATATAATCAAGCTTATTCATGTCCAGGAATTTTAATCTTCTAAACCTTCCAAACAAGTAATAAATCTAGTTTCTTCTTCACTTAAATTCCTATTTTGTATATAGGGTGGAATAAGGAAAGATAAAATCGGATATGCTTTATCATCTATTAAAAATTCCTCATTGAGGAAAAATCTTATTTCATCTTTTCGTATCTTTTTATAAATTGTCGAATTTCTATAAATTCGGCAATCACTGACAGATCCAGGATATCCAACAAAACAATTTGTGAAATGCAATTTGCTATCAGAAATAGCTGGGAGTGTAACAGCATAACAACATTTTCTTGTTATGTAAACCTCTGGATCCTGTTTAGGAGCTTTAATGGATACAAAAGTTCCATCTATTGTTCCAATTATTCCATTAATATGAGCAATTTCATTAAAATTTTGCTTGGTATTATTTATATCTTCAGGCCACTTTATTATTTGTGAGGCCATTATATTTAAAGCTTTTATTATTCTAAAAAATGAATTGCTCAGAGAGGATTTGCCCATGTCGAATCTCTCGCCAATTGATCTATAGGAATCAGGAGTTGCCAAAATCCACAAAGTTGAAAGAAGTTGTTTTTCAGTCGGTATCCTTTTTCTTCCATTTAAATGGGGTTTTTGATACTTTGGTGAATTAAACCAAATAACCCTTCAAGAGTTGTTCTGGTTATTCTAAAATGCATTTGGAACTGCTTATCAGTTAAGTTTGGAATTACTAAATTAACGTAGTCTTTAATTCGCATCGGAGTTTTTCTTTCCTCAATGCTTTCTTCATCATCGGATTCGGAATCTTGGAAAATTAAATTCCAGAAATTAAGCAAAATCTGTTCCACATTCATTTTAACAGCCCAGTTCGATTATTATTCTTCACTTAACGGTTCTATACTTATAGTTTATAGGTTATATTTGTTATATGTAGGTTATAAAAAACAAACGCACAAAACGGATAGAAGTATATGCTGTGCTGCGTTCGAAAATAACAAGTTAGTCAGGTATACTGTAAAGTCACGTGACTATATACCTACCCTTATACCATATCCAAAGGCGCTCCTGCTTTATTTTTTTCTTTAAATATTGCTTGTAATATGTTTGATTTCAATATACACAATATTGTTTTAATAAGGCAGATTACATATCAATAAACAATTATTTTTTAATGTTAATTGGTGTGTATTGTATTCTTTGTATAATGTAAATAATATGGTGAATTAACATTGTTTTTAAAGCTAGATTTATTTGTACCATCTGTTTATACCTACCAATCAAAATAAAGCTGATTTTGCTTTAGATTAGTCAATCGCAAATAAAGATTTGGTAGATTTGGCCGTTATGAATATCACTTTTGAAAATCTATATAATACTTTCCATAAATTGGATTGCCTTAAAGGCGCCTGATGGTATCTTCAATTTATTTTTAAACAAAACAGACTTTTATTTATCTTTAAGAAATCGTTAAGCACCGGTGTCTTTCCTAAAGCATAGAAGAGTTCTTATGTTTTGCCAATATAATAATATCACACAAAAGAAACGTAGTGTTTGCTGTGAATATATGTTATTTATTTTGAATATGCCGTTAGTTCATAAAAGCGCGATTAAATGAATTATTTTTTATAAATATTTCGTATATTCCCCATTCAAAAAAATGATCGTCTTAAAACAAGACTTTGAAATAATAATTATTTTGTTGAGGAAATTCATATATTTGATGTAAATAATTCTAATTTAATATATCATAAACTTTTAAGTAATTGAATACGTTACTTTATGAATATTGCTCTATTTAAAATGAACGTTTCCATATGTCCAACATAATTATTGGCAATAGTCTTAACAAACGTATAATAGCTTTAAGATACAGTTGTAAATTAAAATATCTTTTAAATAAATCAAAGATTCAGTTAAAATAAATCAATAGTTATAGATTTGTTTTAAATATAATACCTTTCCATTTAGTATCTGCATTTAGAAACATCATTATTCCGCAGCAACATAGACTTAACTGAGGGGCGTTCAACAGTTACTAATTTATTTTCTAATTTATCTCATTTTGCATGGTTAAAGATATGGAAGTTCATTCAATATACCGTATTTTGATTTATACGGTATATCGATTTCAGTAAGGCGTTTTATGTTGTGAATCATGATTTTTATTGCTTAAGCTTGCGGCCATGGCCTGGTGCACCTTTTTCACCAATGGATTGCTTCGTATCTCAGGGGTCGTAGTTGGCGGGTAAAACTGAACGGTTTTATTTCAGATGTCATAAACGTTATCAGTGGAGTTCCTCAAGGTTCGCACTTGGGACCTATTTTGTTTTGGATTTTTGTAAACGACATTGGCAATAGTTTTAAATCCTCATTTCTCTTGTTTGCAGACGATTGGAAACCTAAGGGCCTGCAATTTTACATCCTTTTTGGTAAAATGGTTAAGAAAGCAAACAGGATGTTCGGTTTCATACTGCGTACTACTGTTGATTTTAGGGAATTTTAGGTCATTGTTGATTCTGTATGCATCCTTGGTACCTTCTGAACTTGAATATGCATCTACGATGTCCAGTTTATATTCAACTAAACACTGATCAAACGACAGTATTTGGGGCTTAAAACACTTATACAGAGAAGAAAGAATATTGATGCAACATTTTTTTATAAAGTGATGAACAGCCTTATTGTAGAACCTAAAATATTTTTTTGTTTTTATCCAAGCTGTGTACGCAAGCAATTCGCCTATGGGGCAAAATTTGCCAAGTGTACCAGGTGAAAAAATTTTTGTCACCGATTTTGTTTAAACTTTACTTATTTGTTGTTCTTATAACGAAGAAACATAGCATAAATTTTTTTTGTTCTAGGATTGTTCATTCAAGAGTTATGGATTATTGAAATTTATCGATTTTTTACTTTTTGGTGGAATCGCTTTTTATTTAAAAATTCATAACTTCTGTTCATCTCTTTATTAAATATTTCAATTTAACCACCTTAAATGATTTTTTTCGTACTTTTCAATGGGCTATACCGTTTTTGCAAAAAAAATTGCAATTTTTTTTTAAATTTTGCATATTTTTGCATTTTTGGAAACAATGTGTATTTTTTATTTTTTTTTAAATAGCATAAAACCGAAGTTTATTATGTTACCTTTGAATAAAAAAAAATTTAGAGTGGGCCCGACATGTAGAAGGGAAGTTTTTCAGGGACTAGGTTTTGTAAACTATATATGGCCATATAAGGGTACCTTATTTGTTTAAACATCACATCACATCACACAATCACCATTACATTAACCACTGTGATAGAAGTTAAAATTAAAATTTATATTTTTTAATTTGACTTTTTATAACCTTATTAACCAAGTTTGTGTCTGGCTTAATTGGATTTTAACAACTGGCCCACTTTAGACTCTGGTATCCAATTTTTATTTACCTATGGTATATTGCACGTAAGTATCAAAAAACAATATTTGCCTATCGACCCAACTCACCACTGATAAGCTGCCTTTCGTCATAGCCCTCAAGTTGAGGTTACATTCTTCCATTGACATGTAGAGCGGAAAGGAATACTAGATCGGAGTTTTTTATTATAATATTGTAAAATCATGTTTTGAGTTTTTTCCAGTAAAATGTTGACAATGTTTAAGAAAAATAAGATGTGCGACAATTTCTTTTCTTTTGTATTTTTTTTTTTATTTTTTAAACAAATTTTACGTTTTAATACATTCTAGCTTTACTGTTTAATAGATTTTTTAAACCAACACAGCTTTTATTTTAAAAGTAGATTTTTAAGCGTCTCCCAAACTTAAAAAATCAAATTACTCAATACTGCATTTTTGAAGTTATCTGTTTTTTGCAGTAACCCGACGATATGTAAAAGGTTTTTAAACCACCGCACAATGGGGCAGGAACTCTCAAAACCTGTCAAAAATTAATAAAATGAAATGTAATTTAAAAATACGAAATAAGGTAAACAAAAAATTTAATGAATGCACCTGTGAAAAAATTTAAATGTAAGGTAAGGTAAATTAACATAAGGTACACAAAAAGTTTAATGACCAATAACAAAAATAAAACTTTTCTTAGCTTTATTGCTTGGGAAAATTTTAAACTGATATCATTACCTACTACGACATACATTACTGCCAATATAACAGAAATAATTGACAACTAATCTCCCAAATTTTTGACGTTGTCAAATTCCGAATAAAAAAAACAAACTCTATGTTATAGAGTATAGATATATCTAAACTCTATAACTCGAAGTTTAAAAGATATACTCCGTATGTCGTAGTAGGTAATGATATCAGTTTAAAATTTTCCCAAGCAATAAAGCTAAGAAAAGTTTTATTTTTTTTATTGGTCATTAAACTTTTTGTGTACCTTATGTAAATTTACCTTACATTACATTTAAATTTTTTACCCTATGTTCCTTAACTCAAAAGAAGGTGATTGGTTATTTTTAGATTTTTACATACATAATTTTATATGTATATATACATTAGGCGTCCCATACTCTCAATTTGCCCAAGGGCGTAAGGTTACGCCGCGCGCCGCGTCACAGGCCGTGTCGCTGTTTTGACCCAGTTCTTATCAATCCTCCAAGCTATAATTTTGGGTTTTTATAGAGAATCGATCAAGGAATACGATGATATTTTTTTTTAAATTTAAAAAAGTGACAATTGTCTCAAAAATCACGTTTGAATAATATAATTGTTTATAACAAATGCAATAGTCGATTATCTTGGAATTAAATATATATGTCATAAAAGTGTCTTCCAAGAGCTACAAAATGCATTTTTGATGAAGTCTGTAGGTTGAATAGAACCGGAGATATAGGCAGTTGAAGGAGGCCGTGTTTTCGATTTTTGGGCTTTTTTGCGAAATTTCAACCCCTTGTAACTTCTAAACTAAGGGTGATAAAAATAAAAAAAAAAGTTCTATCTATTCATTTGTTACCTGTAGAAAAAATTATATTAAAATCAGAGAACTCAAGGTCATTTTTCACCTGTTTTTGTCCGGTTTGACGTGGAATGACTCATTAGCGTGTTTTCGAGAATATCGATTTGAAATATTTAACGTTACACTTAAAACACTTAAAAATTACCCATTAAAGTAACAAAATATTTATCATACCTAATTTGTTTTAGCAACTTCATTTTATTTAATGCCAGTTATTAGGGTTATTTGCCCCCAAGTTCAACCCACTATGAAATGTATGTATTAAATTAAAATTATATACAACTATAATTACAATTAATAATTAATTAACCCAAAACGTGTAATAAATAAAACACGTCCTGAATTAACCATAAACTTAAAACCTGAAGGTATGCATCCACCACATTTTAGTAAAACAAAAGAAAATTTACGGTGCAATTAATCCAGCCACATTTCAATTAACACAGTTACATTGTTTTGATATTATTGTATTGTCAAGTGTATGTGATAAATAGATATTATGCTCTGATGGGAATATACAGTCGAAAATGGAAAATCTAAAGCTAATTAGAATCAATTAATGGCAAAACACAAGCTTCTATTATTGTGTTAAATGTAATGTGCGTTGTTTGTTCTGGTTTATGTACAGCCTCTATTCCAGAAGTCACACCTCTTAATATTTGTTGTTGTCATTTGTCCTGAGTAAACAAACAATAATGTAAATTATAAAATAAAAATATAAGAGGTAATTTATATAAACATTTTCTGTTAAATTAACAGTGTTAATGTAACATTGTAAAAATAAAAGGTGTTAAAAGTCACTACCTAGCAAAAATTTATCAGCGGCATTAGGGAGGACTAACGTGAGTATGCCGATAATGTCCACGTGAGCTCGCCGTTGATTTACGACCGTGCTATTCGTAGAATTTTAGTTAAGATAACCTAAAAAATTTGAATTAATACAGTTTTGGAATCTTTATAAATTTGATTTATTTTAGAAATGGTAGAAAAGTTGAATTTTTTTTGTTAATAACATGTTTTTACCTTTTCTTATGTTGAGGCAATACGTTTTTGAGGATTTATGTTGGTTATTAAAGTTTTTGCGGTCATAATTAAAGATATTTCGCATATCGTTGGACTGGTTTTAAGATAAGGCTTTATTAAATAATTTTTCAGAACAAAAAATATTAATTTTTAAACTTTTTAAAAATGTTTATTTATAAAATTTTTATAAAAAAATATTTTCTTGGCCCGTAAAATTAACAAAGTTATTGTATAAAAGAGTCACACCGTTGAACACGTCATTATTATGTATACCAGCGGTTCTCAAACTGTGGTACGCGTACCACAAGTGTTTACGGTTATCAATATTTCTTATTAAACTTCAAGTTCAATAAATACGTACACGCAGCACAACTTGTTTTATTTAGTTCGGTGGTACTCGATTAATCCACATTGCACATGAATGCACTATGGTTTCTAAACCCCTATAATTTGGCCAAAACCCATTTTTATAAATATTCCCTTTTCTATAAATAAATGTCAATCTTTTAAACTAAACAAAATAAAGGTTTAATTCTTTAACCTGCTTATACCATAAAACGATCCCTCCATAGCAATGCTGTATCATTAAACAATTTTTTTTTGCAAAAAAAAACTGCTAATAACTGCGATATTTTAATATATTAATGTTTTTTTCAGGGATGACCCGTAGACTATCAAATCTACTTCACGCGGTTTGTCTACGCGTTATCTACATATTGTTTACATCCGCTTTTTCTATGTAGACTATGTAAACTATGTAGACAATGTAGACAACCAAAAATTTGAATATAAATGTTTTAAATTTGGATTTTATTTAATTAAGCATATCAGTTTGCTTAACTTTAATTTATATAAAAAAAAACAAAAATATATTAGGTCTTTATGTTTGTCCTATTGTATATTAGTCCTTCAGAGGGGACTTTAAGCCCGCGGTCCGTTCCTACCCCTAACCCGCTCAAGCCATTCAGTTGGCTTCTGGGACTTCTTAGGAAGTAAGGGTAGAACTAGAAGAGCACTTTTGTATATTGTACGTCTTAAAAAATTATTAAAAATAAAAAATAGGTATTTTATATAAATATCTATACAAATTTGTAATTATGTATTTATTTATTTTATTCTTTGGTTATCATTACATTACATAACAGGTTATTATGTTATGTTTAAAATTTAAACATAACCTGACAACTGTCAAAAGTGTATACTTTACGCGTTGTTTACACCAAAACGTAGACAATCATTATTTACCCGTTGATGCCCATCCCTGGTTTTTTATAGACATGTATCGTTTTAAATACGAAAATTTGGTAAATGTATGGCTCCAAGAGCCAGATAAAAGTAAAAAAATATCTGCAATTTGTGGATATATTTCTAGAACTGCAGAAGATGTTGATATGGACCAGCCAAAGAAAAAATTCGTCGACTTTGTTTAACAATTTTATCAAAATTGCAGAGCTCACATAGAAATCTATCTACGTTCAAAGAAGCAAATTCAGCGTGGTTAAGTAGATATTTGATATTGCCGAAGCTTTCTCAGCCGTCTACTTCTTCGGGGACTTCAGGTGGTAGACCACGACTCCCATTCGCTGAAAAGTTAAAGCGGTCAAAACGAAGGGAAGCTGCCCAACTATTAAAAATTACTGAACATACACCTGAATCTTCGTTAATGGTTTAAGCTGCAGAAATGGCAGCACGTAAGGAAGGACAAAAGGATTTAGCAGTAGTATTAAAAGAAGTATCTCAGTCGCCTGGTCGTCCATTGAAGGAAAGGAAACTTCTCTCACCAAGACCCGAACCTGTACCATAATCCCCTGAAGAGGCTTTAGAGTTGATACTGGAAAATAATTTTAGTAGACAGCAATATCTCAATATACGACAAGGAGCTTTAGCTAGAAACTGCAACATTTATCCGGATTACAAACAAATATGGAAAAGTTAATTAAATTGTAGACCAAAAGGTATTGAAGTATCTGATGTTATAGCTAAACTTTCTTTAAAAAGCCTTTTAGAACATACAACTGAACGCATTGTTACATTACAAAATGACGTAATTCTTCAAGCTATGGGAAACTTAAGTGAGGCTGGGGCCACAATCTTATTTAGCTACGGATTTAATGGCAGTTCAGGCCAATCTCCTTATAAACAAAAATTTGACACTCCAGGATTCTCTGATTCATCCATATTTGCCACAACAGTTATTCCTTTAAGATTAGTTTTCAATGACATTATTTTATGGAATAACAGGACACCACAATCCGTCCGCTTCTGTAGACCTCTTAAAATACAATTTGCGAAAGAAACTAAGGAACTTGTGCTCATGGAGAAGGAAGATATTAAGGATCAAATTAATCAATTAAATATTTTGGAAATACCTTTATCTACAAGTAAAATATTAAAAATTAAATATAAGTTATTTTTAACGTTGATTGATGGGAAAACTTTAAATACAACAAACACAAAATCTTCCCAAGCTTGTCCCATATGTGGTGCAACCACAAAGGATTTTATACAAGAAGATGATTTTAAATCAAAACAATTTGATCCTAAACCCACGACATTAAAATACGGAATAAGTCCATTACATTTGTAAATACGATTATTTGAATGTATAATACATACCTATATCGTATATATACAATTTACGTATATGGCAAGGAAAGGGGAGCGAAAACAAAACAAAATTTCAAGAAAGAAAAAAGCTAGTTCAAGAACGATTTTTTAAACATATGCATTTAAATGTGGATAAACCAAAGTCTGGTGGAAGTGGTAGTACAAACGACGGAAATACCGCACGTCGTGCATTTTCAGATCCAATCCTTTTTTCAGAAATTACAGATGTCGACGCTGAGTTGATTAAACGTCTTAGAGTTCTATTAATATTCCTAACTTGTCAGTTTGAAATCGATTTGGACAAGTTTGAAAAGTAATGTTTTGAAACTGGAAAAATATCGATGGTTTCCAATGCCAGCTAATTTACACAAACTTATAGTACATGGAAAGCAAATAATTCAAAATTCGGTATTACCAGTTAGCTATTTCAGTGAAGAAGCATCTGAGTCACGCAATAAATTGTATAAACAAGACCGCCAATTCCACTCCCGAAAAACCAGTAGGAAAAACAGTTTAGAAGACGTATTTAACAGGGCTATGGATACTTCAGATCCTTATTGTTCAAGTATAAATTTAAATTCGAGAATTAAAGGTCACCGAACATTAAACATACCTGCAGATGTTGTAAGTTTGTTCCGTGAAATAAATATGCATTTGAGCTCTCAAAATGGAACATCAGAACAGAATAAAATGGAAGATGAAGAGAAAGAATGTTATATAGAAAACGTATGTACTGACTTATTAGACCATTTAGTTTTAGAAAACGATGATGCTATATAAAAAATTTCTTATTGTTAATAAAATACCAAAACGTGTCATTTAGGAAAGTTTATTTTATAAAATACCCTTGTAATTAATTCTTAGTGAGTTTTATTAATATAAAAATGTGTTAAGACTATTCTTGCTTACTTTAATTTTTTATGTTAGTTTTGGTATGCGAAAAAAAAAGTTTGAGAACCGCTGATGTATACAATAACTTAATTAATTTTTGCTTAGCGGTATACGCTAAAGAAACATCGCTAGTAGCCCACTACGTGGCCGTTATTATTGTAACAAATCTACAACTTTTAATAATCAGCTGTCAAACGCGGATGTTACACACAAGTGTTTTTGAGAATAACGCCAAAAATGTTAAATATCGAGAAAAAAACGTGAAAGGATTTGCTGTGTTTGCTGTGTTGTTGGAGGTTTTTCGAGAGGAAATCATGGGTTGAGTTTTTACCGGTTTTCCAATAAACAGTGGAAATCCGAACGAAGAAATAAATTGCACACCTGTAAATATAAATTTTACCTATTAGATTCAATAAATACACATTTTACACATTTCAATTCAGTAAAAAACATAAAACAATCATGCATATATATATATATATATATATATATATATATATATATATATATATATATATATATATATATATTAGGGTGGCCCAAAAAATGCGAATAGTCTCCTATGAAAATATGTTAGTTTATCATGTTTTAAGAGAATTTTTTAAAAATTCCAAAATCCTCGAAAAGCGGATTTTTTTTTGTTTTAATTTTTCTTTCTTATTATTTCATAAGGATCCTGAAAATTTCAAGTTAAAATTTTAATATTGAAAGGTCACTCCGAATTTTTCTAAGGTTCCAAGTCGAGTACCTACTTTATATCTTTTCGAGCTACTTTTGAACATGAATATTAACAATTTTTTTATTTTTTTTCTTAAATTTTACACACTAAAGAATGAAATGAAAGCACGAGAAACAAAAAAAAAGTTTAATGAACAATTTTCAATATTGCAGTATAATTGTCAAAAATCATAATTTTTTAAATTCTTTAAATTCATTTATTTTTTAAAAATTAACATTTTAATAATATTTTTATAATTTTTTATAACATTTTTATAAATTTTAAACACAACAATAGTCAATTTTTAACATAATTTAGAATAACATTATTTATCAACTTTTTTTACCAAAGTAATTTTACATATTAATTAACACTTAATTACATTAAATTGTATTGTTAACTGTATTAAATAAAGTTAATTTTACTCTGGAGTTTTATCAAAATGATCCATTAAACTCCTTTTAGTAGCGTTTGGAAACATTTTTCTGTTTGCTTCAATCACTTGCAATAAGTATTGTTTTTGTTTCTCGTCAGTCACCGTATCATGATATGATTGCATCAAAGCAATTCCACGTTCAGCTGAATCATTCACGAATTTTAGCTCCTGCACAATTTTGAATCCTTCTAAATAACTTTTATCTGATTTCCAGGAACGAGGATTTAATTCTAAAAAGAATTCATCAATTTTCAAGGATTTGAAAAAAAAACATAATATTTTCCGTTATAAAGTCACTTATATCTTTGTCCTATATTTTATTTGGATCAATAATTATCCTATTTTCAATCGTTTTTTTCAAAGATTTTTTTTTCAAAGCTGAAACCATTTTTATTTTAGTCGTAACGAAAATTTGGTCATCGAAGAAAGACAGTCCAACCAAATGTTCATTCAAGTACCATAGATGTCGAGAAAATACCTTTAATGCAGCAGCTGCTACGAATTCATCTTGATTTTTATAATTCACCAAATTTTTTAGCATTTGCAAATCATTCCGTGGTGCCGATATAGCGTTAGAAGAAAGGAACCAAGCTTTTAAATAAATTTGTGTTACAAATTGGTTAAATTTCTTGAGGCCTGATAGTTCTGTAGCCGATAATGTGAATTGATTGTCAGCCTGACAGTAAATAAAAACAACAACCCTGATTAGCTGTCTCCGTGTTCGATTGACAGCGTTGTCTTCTGTACTGATCGTAATTTATACGTAATTCGTTAATTCAATTCATGATACACACAAGTCATCGTGTTAAAATGAAATCAGAAATATAGGTGTATCATTGTTTTTCAAATTACTATTAAAGGTAACTATTTATTTATTTAAAAAAATATTTTTTGCATCTAAACATTTTTCTAACCTAAAAATTTTTTCAGAAATATTTATGCACGCTAAAAAATATTGTAAATGATTTAGAGGTTTACTTTAATTGATTCACTTTAATAATCTTGAAATTGTTATTAACAATAAGAATAATAATAATATTTTTTATAGATTGGAAATGAGCTCTCGGCAAGGATTACGATCAGAAAAATCGCAACCCGGTGAATGGTTATTGGGAAAATATATTACTCATTTAAATTACTCTCAACTGCCAACAAAACGTTCAGTACTAAGTTTTTTCTTATATTTTCACTATGGGCATCAAGAAACAGTAAACGAAAGTTTAAATAGAACAACTAAAAAAGTTTTAAATATTTGGAATAATAAAAACGTTATAAAGGATTTTCATGTTAAAGAAAAAATAAATAAGTTATTTACAGTTTGGAAAAGGTTAAAAAAAATGTAAATGTAAAATTCAGAAGCAAAATGAAGTCAAATTTTCAAATTCACTTGAAGAGTTGTTTGATATTTCTCTTAAATGCTCAGTGCCTGCTAACGAAACTCACATTTCGGCTCCATCTACGTCAACTGCAGTAAGTTTCTCAAAAAAGTAATTTATCTCAGTCAAGCACATCTTCCCACGAGCTTTATGCTTCTCCTCCTAGAAAAAAGCCCAAGTATAAGATTTCTCCTGAGCTGTCATCAATGTTTGATCGTACTAAAACATCTTATCGAAACGGTGTATTTTTGATTTCGGCAGTTTCAGCAGCTTTAGACCGTAAAGTCTCAGATGTCTCGGTAAGCAAAGAAACTATCAGGCGTACACGACAAAAGCACCGAACTGAAGAAGCATCAAGTTTGAAATCGTCTTTTCGTCCAAAAGTTCCTCTTACGGTGCATTGGGATACAAAAATATTTAAAGCGTATAAATCTACTGAATCAGAAGACCGTTTAGCAGTGGTAGTATCTGGTCAAGGAGTTTCAAAAGTGCTAGGTGTCGCACAGTGTTTCAATTCTGGAAAATATCGGCAAAACCTCAAAAATTGACATTTTTTGTGGTAGTTAATACCTGTCCCCATTCTGTATTGATAAAAAATTATATAAAATACGTATATTTTGTACATCAGTTTAAACTTGACGCTTTCAGTTGAAGGTACTTTACACGCGATCGCTGCGAAAAATTGTTTATTGTTTAAAAGTGAATAACTTGTGTTTGGTGTTTCCGATTGTTATACGGTTTGATGAAGGGTGATCTTTAAGGTATCTAAAATTCAGATATGTATTTGTTTTTCGTAGATTTTGCTTGTACAACGGGTTATTGTAACCGACAAGATCGGTCTGTTAAAATCGCAAACTTTGAATCGAGCTTTTAGAACAATGGAGCTACAAAAATTGTAATGAATTGGCATCAGTTCAAGATCCGTTGAATAGCTTAGAGTTTTGTCTATCAAGCCATCAATAAATTAGCTGCCCAACTTCCAGATTCGTTATCAGCGACCCCAAAAACCCTGTGTGGTGATTTTCAATTTATTCCGTCAATTTTTTGACAAATATGTCCGCCATTTTGGATCTACCATTTTGAATTTTGGAATTCTTATTCCAGATTTATTATCAGCGACCCTAAAAACCTCTATATACGGATTTTTAGGAGAATCCGACTACTCCTTGATATTTTGCCGAAAATTTCGAGAATTGAAACACTGTGTGTCGTGATAATTAAAAAATCAACAGGTGTAAGTCAGGCGAATGGTGTTTACGATTTAATCCGAGAATGGAATCTTGAAAGTAATGTAATGTCGATGGGATTCGATACAACTGCAAGTAATACTGGTAATAAAGTTGGAGCCTGTACTTTGCTGGAAAAAAAACTTGGAAAAGAATTACTTCATCTTGCTTGTAGACATCACATTTTGGAATTAATTTTAACTGCAACATTCGGATTACTGCTAGAACCAGTAGTAAGTGGCCCCAATATTAAACTGTTTGAACGTTTTAAGAATCAGTGCAAAAATTTTAATAAAGTTAATTTCCTAAGTGGGGCAGTTGATGATAAATCTGACACGGTTAAATTTATTACTAATCAACTAAAAACAAAACAACCTCGCGATGACTACAAATAATTTTTAAAATTATCTTTGCTATTCCTCGAAAAAACGGCAGATCATAATGACCAAACGATATGTATTAACATGCCAGGAGCTTATCACAGAGCCAGATGGATGGCAAAAATTATTTATTGCCTAAAAATATACTTTTTTCGTAATCAATTCACATTATCGGCTACAGAACTATCAGGTCTCAAGAAATTGAACCAATTTGTAAAGGCCGTATTACAGCCGGCAATTCTTTCGGCAATTGCAATGAAAATTTCCATAGGCATGCGCGGTTGAGACATTTCGACGAATCTCTTGCAATTGCCGAAAATCGGTCCGGATGGATTTTTATTGCCGTTTTGCGGCAATTCTGGGGTGAAATCTGGTAACTTTTATGTTACCAACCCTACAACAAATTCCCTAAAGAGACGCTGTTTGACTTAAACAGTTTAAGGTTATTTGTTTTATTTTGTTCAAAGTTCTAGTATCCATATAACTCATTAATTTTTAAATATCTACTAAATAACAAATAAATAAATAAATAAAATAGTGTTTACAAAATCGTATATTTTTCTTCGGTTGGTAGCACGGTAATAAACAGCAAGTTTTCTTGCCATTGCCGGCTGTAAAACAACATGCAAGACGGCCTTGAAAACTAGATGGCAAGAAAAATTGCTGCAAGAAAAATTGCTGCAAGAAGAATTGCCGGCTGTAATACGGCTTTAACACAAATTTATTTAAAACCACGGAATGATTTGCAAATGCTAAAAAATTTGGTGAATTATAAAAATCAATATGAATTCGTAGCAGCTGCTGCATTAAAGGTATTTTCTCGACATCTATGGTACTTGAATGAACATTTGGTTGGACTGTCTTTCTTCGATGACCAAATTTCCGTTACGACTAAAATAAAAATGGTTTCAGCTTTGAAAAAAATATCTTTGAAAAAAACGATTGAAAATCGGATAATTATTGATCCAAATAAAATAATGGACAAAGATATAAGTGACTTTATAACGGAAAAAATACTATGTTTTTTTTTCAAATCCTTGAAAATTGATGAATTCTTTTTAGAATTAAATCCTCGTTCCTGGAAATTAGATAAAAGTTATTTGAAAGGATTAAACATTGTGCAGGAGCTAAAAGTCGTGAATGATTTAGCTGAACGTGGAATTGCTTTGATGCAATCATATCATGATATGGTGACTGACGAGAAACAAAAACAATACTTATTGCAAGTGATTGAAGCAAACAGAAAAATGTTTCCAAACGCTACTAAAAGGAATTTGATGGATCATTTTGATAAAACTCCAGAGTAAAATTAACTTTATTTAATACAGTTAACAATACAATTTAATGTAATTAAGTGTTAATTAATATGTAAAAATACTTTGTTAAAAAAAGTTGATAAATAATGTTATTCTAAATTATGTTAAAAATTGACTATTGTTGTGTTATAAAAAATTATAAAAATATTATTAAAATGTTAATTTTTGAAAAATAACCGAATTTAAAAAATTATGATTTTTTGGCAATTATACTGCAATATTGAAAATTGTTCATTAAACTTTTTTTTTGTTTCTCGTGCTTTCATTTCATTCTTTAGTGTGTAAAATTTAAGAAAAAAAATAAAAAATTCGTTAATATTCATGTTCAAAAGTAGCTCGAAAAGATATAAAGTACTTGGAACCTTAGAAAAATGTGACCTTTCAATATTAAAATTTTGACTTGAAATTTTCAGGATCCTTATGAAATAATAAGAAAGAAAAATTAAAACAAAAAAAAATCCGCTTTTCGACGATTTTGGAATTTTTTAAAAATTCGGAGCGACCCACAGTGATTCGTTTGGTCAATCTAGCGGAACAAAAATACTGTGTTTATAACTTAAACTTTTTTTATATATTAACAAAAGAGTATTTCAAAAACATACTTAAAATATGTAATTTCAGCTGTGTTATTCTTAGTTTAGTAAAAAAATAATTATGATATGAAAAAAAAACAAAAGGAAAAACAATAAATATATCTTAAACATATTTGTTTTTGGATCTAATCTAAGTCGTCCGTGCTTGCATAATCTGAACTTTCTGAAGTATCACTGTTATCCGTGGATGATGCCGTGTCACTTGTTGAAGGTTCTTGTAGCAAAGCACGAGCTCCGGAAGAAAGAGATTTAAAAGATTTTCTTGGAGTTTCCCGCAAACTATTTATGTATGGATCAGAAGTGTAAAACAAGGAGTTGAAAAAGTCTTGCATTGTTGCTTTGCGAGAACATTTTCTGGTTGAGGATTCTCTTAGCTTTTTGATCTCTTTATGCCTGCACTCCTGAGCTTCCTCAGACATTAAACCAATTGGAAGAATTGCATGTTTTATTATTGAAGGGCCATGAACCAATAGTTTGTGGACTGTTATAGGCATACAATACCAAGGATACATTTCCAAATATCTAAAACAAATTAAAATTGCAGAAACTATTATGATAAATATTTCTTGTTACCTGTCCAAAATCTCGTCGCAGTAGCTTTTGAATCTTTCGACGTTTATCTCGTAGTTACTACTAAGAACCTCCAGCAACACAGATAATTTCTCTATCAAAGTCTCGTCTAATCCAGTTATTGATGCTGAAAGACTTGGATCTGCGAAAAATCGACGGGCCGTGTTGCCGTCATTGGTTGTTCCATAGCCCACTTTTACGATGTCAACAAGTAACCCGGTTTTTTCTCGAAACTCTTGCTGAACTATTCTCTTTTTTTTTCAATTTTTTTTTCTTGTTCTCAGCTCCCCGAACCTGCCATGTTTTTACCTCAAGTCTGTAGCAAATTTTTAGCAAACATTCAAAGGTTCTAATTCTGGTATGTAAGGGAGAAAGACCAAATTCGTAACTTTCAGGATTATCAGAAAATGAAGCAAGCTTCTGTCTGTCATTCATATTTTTGGGGGTACAACCGCAAATATAACAGGTTTGGGAGGAAATATCCATGACTGAATTGCAAATCTTCCCGTCCACCATACAAAGGTATAGTTTGCTGTTTAGTTTAAATTCGGTTTCTGTAACGAAAATTTTAGTTGGGTATAATTCAGATATTTGCTGTTTTATTTTAGAGATCTCTGATGTTATTAAACTATGTGATTCCGATTGAAGCAATATCTTTATTGGTCTGCACCATCTTGTGCTTGAAGAGCAAGGATTCTGCCATAATATCCGTTTTTTATTGTTTAAATCAATGTTATAGAGCTGTACAGGAACTAAGCTTATAACAAATATGGCCTTATCTTCATGATTCGGAGAAATTTCTTTAGAAAAACGTTGTTTGTACGATGAGTAGCCAGAACTGCCATCGCATCCCCATTTTAAAAATGCAATACAATCGGTTAAGATTATTTTTTATTGTTAAAATACTTCATTCACCATTTCACAAAGGCGAGAAACAGTGTGATTCAAAAGAGACTGCAACTTTACTTCTGCTGATATCTCTGTTATTGTAATGTCTTGAGGATAACAGCTTTTTTTAGCATCTAAAACAGCATGGTATGACGGAAATACATTACAGCCTTTTCTCTTTAAACGTTTTTTAATTGTTGAATACGAGCGTTGACTCATTTTGCCGTCAAGAAAACTAGCCAAAGCTTCTTCTTTTGAAATTTTTTAAATTTTATTAGGTGGACTTTTATACGCTTTCATAACTTTGCCAGCTCGTTTCGGACTAGAGCATACCATCTCCTTTAAAAGTGCCGATGCATTTCGATTACCAGCTTGGTACAAACTTACTTGAGCTGCGGTTAATATTTCATTTCCACTAATTTCCTTCAAAATAGGCCTTATTGAACGACGTTTAGACTTGTCGGAAAGATCGGTAAAAAGTTTCTTCGGGCGACCCCGAAAGGACGTTGTTGGAATATCATCGTACGTCGAAGTAGCCCCATTGTCCAGTTGCGCGAACCTTTCCCTAGTATTCAGCCAGTTCCTGAACCTAGTTAAAAACCTAGACTTAGTTCTGTTACAGTCCAACCATTTTTGATAAAACTTGTATTCTAAATACTTTATTTGCAACGTGAGAGATTCCTCCACTTGTTTGGAAACGTGCTCAATATTAAACTGCTTCAAAACAGTCGTAAACATTATCAAACGTTTAGAGTTACGGTCTTCTTTGGTCAACCAAACATTAAACAATTCTCTTCTAGAAATGTTTCGATTATCTAAAAATAAGAATATCATGGTAAGTGGTGCCTAGTGGCACCTAACTATTACATGGATTTACAGAAGACAAAATAAGCTTTAATTATCATAAAAATGAATTTGGCACTATTTGGCACTTTTTTGTAGGCCTAACCAAACTTTTTTACCGCATGACATTGACATATCTTTTAAAATTAATGACTTATGCCATTACCTTTTGTAGTAATATAATAAAAATATTCAAAACGATGTGGCTCCCGTCCCGAGGCGGGACTTAAGTTCAGTCCCGATTGACGTCACACACTGTAAATCCGTTTTTATTCCCCGAGATTTTATAATTTGTGTCAAGCTCGATGGCTTAGATGGTAGGGCGGTCGCTTGGCATGCGAGAGGTACCGGGTTCGATTCTACTAGAAGTTGTCAAACTTTTTTTATTTTTTTTATTTTATAAATTTGTTGTTTCTTTGTTAAAAATTGTTTTATTTTTATCGTAACATAAATTTGCCCATTTTAGTTTTTTGCTCAATGGGGCGAGGTCGGTTGGGTTGTGTTGTTGAGTTTGGGTTGGTTTGGTTTTATGACGTAACTAAAGTGCCCTTAACATGTATACAGGTACAATTTAATATTATTATTATTTTATTATAACATAACAAATCTTAAAATTATGACGTCAATCGGGACTGAACTTAAGTCCCGCCTCGGGACGGGAGCCACAGCGTATTCAAAAACTGAATTACATACCTGTATGTATTTCGCCCATTATGAACTTTCTAACCAAAATGCTTAATTCACTGGTTACTTTGGCACTAAAATGAACCTAATAATAAAACAATTTTATCTGCTTCTTTTGAACCGATTTAAAAAACATAAAAACGCACTTATAAAGAATGTTTCGTTTAATATTTTGTTTCCATGGTGATTATTGCAGTATCTGCTTACTAACAACAGGTGACTTGATCAAATTTACTAGAATTGCCAAATCGATTTTTGTTCCGCTAGATTTACCAAATGAATCACTTTGCGACCCTTTAAAAAAAATTTTTGAGCTGTCCTTTGGAGGTGGCTCTTAAAATGATAAACTAGCATATTTTCATAGGAGACTTAGAAAAAAAATATTCGCATTTTTTGGGCCACCCTAATATACAGGGTGTTTCTTTTAACTTGAGACAGCTCAATATATCGAGAAATACGCATTTCACGGAAAAATGTCTTAAATAAAAGGTTAATGTGACTATAGGGGACATTATTTGGTGCTACCGCTAGCCACCCCCTACCCCTCCTTAAGTGTGAAACGGGGGGTAACTTTGGAAAGTCAAAAGGGATGACCCGATTTTTTTCACAGATTTTGGTAGTACATAAAAAAATGAATAACTTTTATTTAAAAGTTTTTTTCAATTTATCAACAGATGGCGCTGTAATTCTAAATTTAAGAAAAAGGGGTTTCCTTGTAAAATGTGTTATTTGAAACGTTTGAAAAACAAAAATTAACATTAAATCAACAATAGTCGGCTCTGAAAACAATTTAAAACAAATGTTCGAAATGTCGTCATTCCATTTCAACACATTTTTGAATGCGGGTAATGAATTTATTGTTGTTTTTATTCCCCCCCCCCTATTAATTTTCAACTTAAACACATATATATACCTATCCGTGCTTAAACAAGATAATAAGTTTGGGATTAAAATAAAAAATTTCTACGTAAGGTAAATGTTATAATTTTTACATAAAAGGCATTATATTTCTTTATTTTAAGATGTCATAAAACATCAGGGCTCCCAGCAGGTAGTTTTTTTAAAGACTTGTCTATATTTTTGTCTTAAGTCTATAAAAGTCAATTTTTTTACCTAAAGTCTATAAAGTCTATATTTTCTGTTAACATCAACTATTAAAAAATATTTTTTTAAATATAAATATTCAGTTTTATAAACATTCTCGTCCCAGCCGTCGAGTGAATAAGTCGACGCAGCAGAGGCAGAGTAAACGTAAAACGTATAACGATAAAACCATAACCAACAAATAAACCTTCATAGTGCAAACTACTATAGTGTAAAAAAAATACTGTGAGTACAGACTACAATACGGTCAATAATTAGTTGACGGCCAAGTGAAATGGAGGAGTGAAGTGACAGGTGCAGGCGAACATAGTGAAACGGTCAAAAGTTTTAAGCGTTGAGTGACAAGAAAGTGTCGAGTGACAAGTGTCAGTGCCTGAGCGGTCGCACCATCGGTCAACAGGTCGATCTCCACAGGCCAAACAAAAGAGGACATACAAGGGAGGAACAGGCCACCTGCAAATATTTGCTAAGTATTTCCAATTCTTCCGCATGACCTAACACATAATTTGCAAATTGAACTAAACAAGGCACATTGCCTAACTAAAAAAAACAATAATCATCGGCATTAAATAAATAAAAGTCAAATTTCCAAGAAAAACCAAACAGCCGATCGCGGACACGCACCAAAGTTGAACAGGGCAATAAAGCTGTCAACATAACAATTCAAGTAAAATAAACCGAGACCAAATAAATTTGACACTTAAGACATAAACAACATAAACTAAGAAAAATAAACAAAGTTAAAAAAAGCACTATAATCAAACTCCATGGAATTTGTAAACACTCTTGACTTCATAGTAAAAGTAAAAAAAAATACCCCCCACTGGGAACTGCCTTATCGCAGCGATTGCACATCAGCTGTTTAACACGGTGATAGGTTCGTTACGCGAAACTGAAACAACAGCAGAGACTAGACAAATATTAAACAAACCCTGACCTGGTAAATGTATCTGAGTTATGGACGTATATAAAAAACTGTTTAATAACAGCAGCCAACCGCACGCTAACAAAACCGACGGAACCTACACACGACAGCATAAAAAAAGCGCAAGTTAAGCTACAAAAAGCTATAAGGAACCACTCTCTCAAACCAAGCACACAAACTGCCGAGGCAAAACGCGAGGCAAAAACTGCAACACGGCTGGCCATACGCGAACAATACCTAGCGAAAAGCTACACTTTCTTTAGAAACCTTAACGACTACGAACCGGCTAAACGACTCTCACACACTTACAAACACATTAAATCTTTCAAAAGGACACAAAATCGGACACAAAATATATACATCCCACTTGTGTCATGGGAATCCGAACTCGCACAAAGCCCCCCAGTAAATCCCGACATCTCACCCAGAGACAGACAGGCGCCAGACCAAACACCCTTAACCCGCCCGCCAGACAGAGAATTTATACAACAAACAATACATAAACTGCGAAAAAACTCAGCACCGGGAATAGACCTACTTCAAAACGAACTACTAAAGGAGGCCCCGGAGGAAATTTACGATACACTCACGATACTCTTAACAAAAATTTGGACAACGAACGTTGTACCTGGCGAATGGCTCAAAACTAAACAAATTCCAATTCCTAAAAATCGCAGAGCGACAAATACCGAGGATTATAGGAAAATAACGCTGTGTAGTGTAGGCTACAAAATCTACGCCCGCTACCTGCTAAAAATACTTGACGAATTATTAGAGCCCATCCCCTACTATCAGGCAGGATTTATCGCAAACAGGTCAACTCAGGACCATATCTTTAGTGTTAGGCGAATTATGGAAAAAATGTGGCGTAAAGGAAAAAAGATATTCATAATAACCTTAGACATAGAAAAAGCATTCGACAAAACCACTCACGCAGCAATCATAGACGCTCTAGGCTCCTTGAACACCCCGCAGTGGCTAATCGACAGAATCGAAACGGCCTGCCTAGCAGAGTTCACGTGTGTGCAATGGTTCGGACAGACGACAAAACTCTATCGTAAGCAGAGAGGCGTAAAACAGGGCTGCCCCATATTACCTAGGCTATTCACGCTGGCGTTACACAGAATACTATTAAAAACGACAGTAGAAATCCCCGATCTCCAACTGGCCACTGAACTTACCGACCTTACACTTCCCACCTTATTCGCTTTTGCGGACGACCTCCTATATATCGCCAACAACGTAGGGGAAATAGAAAGATTTATCGACGTGCTAACAGAACACACGTCAACAATAGGCCTAAAACTAAACGCAGGAAAAAGCAAAATACTAATTCGTAACCCCAAACACCCGAACAGGTTACACAAAGTTGGCCCCTTTAAAATCGGCCCATACACGCTACAGCTCGACAATAGCCTCAAATATCTAGGAGCCGTCATTACCAGCACCCTTAACCGCCAAGAAACGACTAAACTACGTATTACCGCGGCCTTACGCTCGGCCCACATGATAAACTCCTTCGCAAAGAAATATAACCTCCCGTGGCCTCTCCGGAAGATAATCTACACAACGGTAATCGTACCAGCGGCAACATACGGCCTAAACACCTGCGCGCTAACTAAAGCAAACAGACAAAAATTACGCAAACTTGAACGTAAGATCATTACACTACTAACGACAGACTTACCCGACTACCATCTACAACATCCCCGCGACCTGCTAATGGGAAAAACCATCACCAAAAGGATAAGAGTAGCCCAACTAAAATACTGGGCCCACGTCACTCGTAGACAACGCAACAACATACTACAAGCCACCCTTAAACTAGATCTTAAAGACAAAAAAGTCGGGAGACCATGCTTCACATTTCATGACACGTTAGCACAAAACATGCACTTCTCACAAATTAACAAGACCAGTTGGGAGCAACTTAGCAACAATAAAAACAAAATAAAAAAAAACAACCGACACACTTTACCAAGTTCAGGAACTATCCGACACGGATAATGACAATAATGAACAAGACGAAGACCTCGACTAGGTAACTACACACTGCAGCAATAACAACTCCCCAACTCCAAATAGTAATCCCAAATGTTTGGAGTAATATTAATCGACTGGTCTAGGGGGATTCCGCGTCGTACTTAGTTTTAAGTCGGCGTAATTGTCCCCCAAAAACCAACACCCTCCCGTCCCTTCTCCATACCCCACTGGGCGTATAGCATAGGCTCGGCGAACCCGGGAATGGCTATTATAACTATTCGCCTCTCGCTCTCGAGCTCCAAATAGGGGACAGTACGAAACGCAATGGACATTCGCACCCAGCAAACACGGGTGAAGCCGTGAAGTTGCTGGGGAAGAACAAAAATCGGCGTAAGTAAACATAGGCCTGTACGGGGTTCGAGAGTCAAGAGGAAATGGGGCTGGTTATACGTCTCTTATACTCATACTCATACTCAATATTCAGTTTTATAAATATCGAAACCATAGTAAACCAAGTGAAACATTCTAAAACTTCGCAGTTTACATTTAAAGTTCCCGCCGTCCAGACCCGAACCGCCCGCCAAAATTATTGCTGAATTGTTTCTGGTTTTGTCTAGGGTTTCGTTTACGTTTATAGTTTCGGTTCGCTAGGTTAACACTACCTATACAGGGTGTCCGGGAAAAGGAGGTCAATCCGTTAACCATATATTCCTTGAGTTAAAACAATAAGACTTTCATAATACCATTTTTCAATTTAGAGCTTCATGTTCGATATACAGGGCGACAAAGTTTGAAATTTAAAACTGATTTTTTTTTTATAATTCGAGTAATTGATAAGATACTAAGTTTAAATTCGGTACACTACTTCAACATAAATAGTTACATTTTTTGAGACCAACAAAACAAAAAACAATTGTCAAATAATCAAAATAGGGGGGTCCAGTACTCACTGACTCCCCCTATTTTTTAGTACGTGCGCCAATGACTTCCAAACGGAATTTTTTCAGGTAATCATTTATTGTTAAAAATGTTTTGTCTCATAAAATTTTGATAAAATGATTTGTTTTAGAGATAATTTGTAAAGTATGGGTCAGTCCATATCAAATTTACAAAATTTAATTTTTTTGAAAAAATGTAGGTCATGTGATATATCATAAAAAAGTTCTCTAATAGGCCTTTAAAATAACACATCACCTTTCTACTTTTAATAGTTTACGAGATATCGCTATTTTTGTAAGTACTTGCAAGACCCAAATTTATCGGAATTTTTTGATTTTCAAAAATCAATAAAACAAAAACCACCTATCGAAAAAAATTCATATATGGGATTTTTGAGTTTTTTAGTGAGGTAAACAAATTTACCAAAAATGGTGGGGGAAGAACCTTTGGTTGATTTGATATGGACTGACCCATACTTTACAAATTATCTCTAAAACAAATAATTTTATCAAAATTTTATAAGAGACAAATTTTTTTTAACAATAAATGATTACCTGAAAAAATACCGTTTGGAAGTCATTGGCGCACCTACTAAAAAATAGGGGGAGTCAGTGAGTACTGGACCCCCCTATTTTGATTATTTGACAATTGTTTTTTGTTTTGTTGGTCTCAAAAAATGTAACTATTTATGTTGAAGTAGTGTACCGAATTTAAACTTAGTATCTTATCAATTACTCGAATTATTAAAAAAAATCAGTTTTAAATTTCAAACTTTGTCGCCCTGTATATCGAACATGAAGCTCTAAATTGAAAAATGGTATTATGTATCTTATTGTTTTAACTCAAAGAATATATGGTTAACGGATTGACCTCCTTTTCCCGGACACCCTGTATATGCATTTTTCATGAAATTGGTAAGTACCTAGTATCTATCAAAGAACATGTGACAAAGAATGTGTTCCTATTCTATGTTTTATCATCCATTCCATAACCCTAAAAAAATATGTTCAGACGATAGCAAAGGTAAGTGTATAACTATAGTTTTGATTATTAAAAATTATACATTTATATTATTTAATAAAAACAAAGTTTAAATGTACTTGTACTGACATAAAAAAAATTAAATTGAACGATTAAGGAAGAATGCAGAAAAAAAAATGACTAAAATATGTATGGCTAAACTAATGTTTGAAGGAGTGAACCATTCCAAAAAAGAAGCGGGGAAGGTAACTTACAAGATTAGTCGTCTTGCCCAAGATTTAGAAAAACGAAAGGCGAAAATTATAGATCAGCTGCAGCCCACCAACAAAATGTATTTTATAACAGTTATGGTTACTTGTTAAATTTAATTCAATAAAAATTTATAATTTCAAGTTATCTCTATGTATTTTAAATTCAAATTTAGATCTTTTATCCCAAAAAAATGTATACCTCCATTTTATAGTTATTTCGGTAATTAATTTGGTCTATATTTGGTCGTTTATTTTTTATTATTAGTCTCTTAATTCACTATTTCTCGCAACATGGACTGCTGGGAGCCCTGTAAAACATGTGCCATTTTTAAATTAAATTAAATAAGTTACTGCATAACAAAAATTAAAAAGGTACACCTGTACCTTTCCGTGCACATAAGGGTTAAGCAGAGCAGATATCTAAAATTCATCTATATCCTTTTTGTTTTAGATGAGTATATATGTAGCCCTATTATGGACGTCTTTAGTCTAAAATTAGCTGAGGTCTAAATTTAATCTAAATGCTTCTTTTTTTAGATGAATATAAATGTATGTTTTATCTATGTTTTTAGGAGATGACCATATTTAGGCTAACTGCTTTTTTTCTTAGGCTAGTATATCTGTAATCCTAATATAGACGTCTTATTTATGTTTTTAGGAAATGTTTACATTCAGGATATAGGTAGATTGAGCACTACAGAGGTTTGAATTTAATCTAAATAATTGTTTCTTTAGATTACTATTATAGTATATTATTATTATTATTATTATATAAGTATACTTATGCAGTCATCTAAAGTAACTATTATTAAGATCAAATTTAGACCTCTGTCGTGCTCAATCTATATTCTGAATGTAAACATTTCCTAAAAAAATAATACGACGTCTATATTATAATATAGAAGTCCTATGGGATAACAGATATACTCGTCTAAGAAATAAGCGCTTAACCTAAATATAGTCATCTCCTAAAAAGATAGAGGAGTGCGGGGTACATTGTAGAAATTCTACAAATATGAAAAGTCTTTTAATGAATTTTTTTCTTCATATTTTATTTTCAATAAAAGCCAAATAGTTTTATATAAAATAACAAAAATCCTTAAAATGTTATGGATACAGAGAACCAAAGGTCTTTTTCACTGAAAAAAATGATTTGTTAAGCACGAATTGTTACTATAAATTTATATTTGGTAACTATTACCAAATGAGATTTTTATTATAAATCTAATTTTGTAAGTATAATTTTATGTAGTAGTAGTATTATCGATTGAAAGTTTTAATGGAAATATACGTTTCTGAATATAACTTTACATAAACTAACCTTTACCAAATTAGCTTTTTATAGTAAAATAATTTGTTAAAATATCATCTCATTACACCCGTATATATAGTTTCGTAGTACAAAAATGAATAGGTTATTGTTAAAAAATTATGTTTGCTATATTAACTGATTTATTTATTGTTACAATATTTTATTTTATTAATAAAACTTATATTTAACTATAATATTATATCATGTTAAACAAGTATCTATTTATTTACTATTATTAACTCAACTTTAAAATAAGCACTTATTTCATTCACATGTGAGTTTTAATTACTTATTCCTTAAAAGCCAGTCAGATTCCCATTTTTGAATAAATTGACTGATGACAAGTATTTTTAACTTACCAAGAATTTTTCCTAGACACCTATTTTTGTTGACACCTTGAAAATGCTTAAAAATATGTTTACCGTTTAGTTATTGTAATGTGGATCTTGATACTTAAAAATACAGCAAAACATTCTACGAGCTACTACATGGATTTTGTTTTTTTTTTAGGTATACTTTATTGTTTTTTTAACAATAATATTGGTTGTGATATATTGTTTTAAAAATAATGTAATAAAATAGAACCTAAAAACGAAACAAAATAATAAAAGAAAATGTTTAGCTAAACTACCTACACTGGATAAGTTAGCTAAGCTGAAACCAATTAAACAGGGAAGCAATAATAATGCTATATTGACATATATATATATATATATATATATATATATATATATATATATATATATATATATATATATATTTATTGAATATTTATAATAAAAAAATTACAATAAAAAAATAACATTGTCAGTGTTTTTCGAAATTAATCAAAATCAAAAAAAAGTCATACAGGCAACGAACTGAGATCCACATCCTTCAAAATGAATTTCATTTTACGATTAAAAAAATAACCAAGTCACAGCACAACACTTTACAATGGTCAATTCGCAGTGCACAGTAACAGAGATATATTCTTTTTCTATGAATATATGTACTCACACTTAATTTTAGGCATAGGAAACACACTGCATCGACTTAAGATCAAACGTGGCAAACAAATGCAATATGGCGTTGGGGTAGACAAAAGCCGAAATGCAATTTCTTTGTTTTAAGAATATGTTATGTTATTACACAGTACGACAAAATTTGATTTTTGGTCCCTCCCATGAAAAATTTCTACAGATTCTAAAAATAGAGTTAAAAAAATGATACCCGTGTCTCGGCGTTTTTTCACATCACGTCATAATTTTTTTTTAAGGGCTATCCAATAAAATGTTATTCACACTATTCGCGACATAATTTAATAGACTCGATAACAGCTGGACTGCATAGTTAAAAATATATATATTTACTAAATGGATAGGCAACCATTATAGATGCATTTTAAAATTATTTTAATCTTATACAGAGTTTTGCACATTTATATATATATCAAACGGTTTATTTTTAAACCAAGTAACAAAATGTTTCAATTTTAAGCCAATCAAAATGCTTTAAAGTCGGGTGATTACAATTTTTATTTATTCAATTTTTTGTAAAAATTGAGCTTTGTTGAATTAACATTTAAAAAAAAATTAAAAGATATTTAAATGAATTGATTTAAGTCTTAAAGCAAGTGTACCTAAAACATATTTAATTTAAGTAAAAAAAAGTATTTAAGTATACGAAGTCAATTGAAACAGCAAAAAAACAAAAAATTTACACATCTGCGGCATTTATACATAAAAAGCATTGTTTTCAAAACAATCTTTATAGGAGGGTAATACTTTTTTTTTTAATGTTAAATAAAAACATTATTGCAGCGATAAATCGATAAATTTTTCATATTAATTTTGATTGTTGAGTTAACCATCCATTTGAAATCAAAGTAAAAATGCAGTGTCCTAATCGAAATAATTTTTGTTATGTATGTGGTTTATTTGCACCTCCAAGCCATATGCGAAATATTACAAAAAGTGTAGTAACAGCTTTTGAAGACTATTTTTTGGTGACGTATATACCAAACTTATGGTATGTACCAGAGGTTTTATGCGATTATTTTTACCGTTGTTTGCATGGATTGCAAGATAAAACACACAGTATGAAATATGTTGCACCAACAATTTGGCTTCGACCCGTCGCGACGTACCGAACACGTATCTGACCAGTGTTATTTCTGCATGTCAAAATTAAAAAGTTTTGGATTTCGGTACAATTCTAGAGAGAAAATTGATTACGCCGATGTAGAATCCGTCATTCTCGCAAGAGTGCGATCTAAAGATTATCCAACTGCTCCTCCAGAAAACATATGTGAGGATAAAAGTAAAAGGCCTTTAACACCCAGTACAACCATTTTTTCCGAGATGGAATCTGAATTTATTCCCTGTAGTTCGGGTTATAAAGTACATTTTATAACACAGGACATGAAAGTACATATGTCACTGAAAATACATTTTCTCCATGCTCATTTGGACTATTTTCCACCAAATTTGGGCGATTTTAGTGACGAACATGCCGAACGTTTATACCAAGACATTTTAACAATTGAAAAACGCTTCAAGGTAAAAGACGTCAGGCATTTGCTGGGTGAATATTGCTGGTCAATTGTTCGAGATTCTGAAGCAACATACAGCCTGTTCAGAATAAAACCGAATATATCTATATATATAAGGGGCGTGGCCTCGCCTCCCTCCAAGGCGCGTCACAGTTGCTTGTGTGATAAACGACATGACGAAAGGTCGAGCAGGTAAGGACTTAAAAAATTAAAAGATAATAATCCAAAAAATCTCATTAGCGATGCAGTCTATTTGCTTAGCTACTGTGTCGCGCGTTGGAGGGAGGCGAGGCCACGCTCCATATATATATATATATATATATATATATATATATATATATATATATATATATACATATTATAGATATATTCGGTTTTAGTCTGAACGAGCTGTATAATCGTCAAACTAAACGACCAAGATTTTATTCCAACATGTATTGAATATAAGATAAATACAAAAATGTGTTTCATTAAAAAAAAATTTAAAAAAAATATTTAAAAAAAATCAAAATATAAACTTTTTTTATATTTGTTTTTTGTATTGTGTAAAAACATACAATATTTACAAAAAAATATATTTTTAACCGAGTAAAAAATGTACAATCTGTATAAGCATAAATAATAGGAATGACGGCTTAAAATTTTTTTATGACGTGATCTCGTGAAACTGTGAGACACGGGTACGTTTTTTTTACCTCTATTTTCAAAATCTGCTAAAATTTTTCATGGGAGGGAAATCGTGTTGTACTGTGTTATTATTGAATTCAGTTACGCTGTAGCGAAGACTTGATTCCTGGAATTATGCATTTGGTTATAGTTACCAAATGAATTTATATTGTAACATATATATTATTAATTATTTTTATTTTTATTATAATTTTAACACTGGGTTACCAGGCGTAACCAGTCTTGAGTAGCTTTTATTATGGTGTTATCCGTTAATTCAGCTGACGAGTTTATACCGCTGTTGATAAAATGTAGAAACACAGCATCTGAAAGAAACAAGGTTACATATATGTTACAGACAATTGTGTATTTCATACCCCGGAGAACTTCTGACGTTTTCGAAGATTTAAAGGCCCTCTTTCCATTATTTCTCGCTTAGTTAAATCTCTTGGTAACTTTATTGGAAAGCAAATATTTTAATCCATTCATGGTAGCTGATCTCAGGTTACTACCTTCAATAGCAGTTAATCTGTTTTTCTGTTGATAAACGTACTTACAAGTGTGTTAATTTATCATTTATATAAGGTTCTTAAAATAAATAAGAAAGCGGCTTACCACATACGCAAATTTGCTGGGATCTTTGTTGAATTGGGAATGTTGGCAAACAAATAGGCCTTGTCAATTGCTTCACCTTGTTGTCTAAAAGATATCGAAGTATGTAGTCCAATTTGACCGTATTTTGATCCTGATGTCTACTCGAATGAAGGCATCTATTTCACGTGATAAAATGATCTATTAGAAGAATCAATTAAAAAATGTGTTTTTTTTACATAATCAGGAAAGGCCCTTATTATTATAAGTTTTCAATATACCTACTTCTTCTCTGTAGTACAACATATGGAATCATGTTATTATTGGAAAATTTCCCTTGATTTATTTATAAAAACGTAATGATCTACTTCGGATCTACTATGGATCAATTGAGTGAGTAATCACTTTTCTTTTCTTAATAATAATAATAATAAATTGTTAATTTATTGCTAAAAGTTACTATAATGAATACATGGACTTTTAAAATAACTTTTTTCTAGAAAGATTGAGAATAAAAAGACTAAAATTCAGTTCAATTCAATTTAGCTCATTACCTATGTAAAAAAAACTAAAATTATTATTGGTAACTTGTTTCAAATACCCAATAAAGAAAGAACATAGTGCAGATTGTATACTTAAAGAGTAACCGTAGAACGATCAATTATAAATTTAAATTTTGGTATCTGACATAATGAGGAAAAGGAGTTCATTAAATAAGCGTTAAAAACAAAATTCTTTCTCTAATTTAGGTACAACATATGTATTCAAATTATTATTGGAAAATTGTGCGGACATTAATAAAACGACTACCTAATAAAACAATTATCTATTACGGATCTATTATGGATCAGTTATAGAGCAATATAGGTAGAGTAAAGTAGCCGATTGTGGAATACTGTTTGGTTTTTTGAAAAATAAAAATGAAAACTTTAAAATTATTATGCACATTTTGGAATATAGATAGCGGGAAGTGTTGCAAACAAAAAACAGAAATAATAAAAATTATAGAAAAAAAATATGTATAAAAAATAACTTAAAAAAAAGTGCACTTTTTTTCTAGCTGAAAAATGGGTGGGTAATGTGGAATACCAATATACGTCAATGTGGAATACCAATATACGCTAATGTGAAATGGGTTTAATATCGGACTTGATATTAAAATAATTTGTTTTTTTAAAGTAAAGCAAAAGATTATTGAAAAATAACATACATTTATTTATTCCATTATAAAATACGAAAAGCCTCTAATGTGGAATATTCCACATTCAGACCGTTATTCGTATTCCACAATATCGACTTTTTAAATATTTGTAAACAATGTTTTTAAAACATTAAAAACAAAATATTAATGAAATATTTACACATTTCACAATCAGCCACTACCTACCTTTACGCTTATACACCAATCTTGCAAAAATTTCTATAAATGGAGTCACAATAGATGTTTATATAAACACGTGCAAAAATGTAGCGACCGTTACAATTCGTTTTAAACCAATATTGGCAAGCGACAGCCGCGAAATGCTCTATGGTGTGCTAGGGGTGAAACATAATAGAAAGAGTTTCTGATTAGCGTATTGGATATGGCGCTATTAGTTTTGCCGCAAAGGAGGTATACCACATTATAGGCAGTATTCCACATACGGCTACTTTACTCTACTAATACTAACTTAATTAAATAGGTGAATTTTCAATACATTGAAAAAATATCTTTATTTCTAACGCAAAACCTAGGAAGATAGATTTTTATTACTAGGTTTTGCGTTAGAAATAAAGTTAGTTAAAGTTAGTTAGAAATAAAGATTTATATATGAATCATACGTTATTATAGTTTATTTATTGGCAAAAGGTAAATATCTGCTCCATCTATTATAGATCAATTATAGCACAAAAAGACAAAATTTATCACCACCAAATATAAAAATGTATCAAATTCACTAACTAAAACTGACATTTACATTGCAGCGAACTCAAAAGTAAGCACGCGAAGTCACAGTGAACAAAGGAATGAGATCGACCGTGCGCGCGCAGGCAAAGTAGCGCCAAAGTAAACATAACCTTAACTTTTAGTTTCTTTAAGATTTTTTAATATTTTTAATCCTTTTTAATAAAATTTTGCAATTATAGTAAAGTAAAAATAAATGTTATCTTTAATAAAATGAATTACGAGCAATGTTAATGGTGACAAATGCGTTAAAAATGTTTAGTGGGAAATTCGATCGTTCCAGCAAACATTTTTGATGTTTAATTTAATATTACCCGTTATTCATTTTATTAAATTTAACATTTATTTTTACTTTTAAATATTAAAATAACTTCAAAATATGTGTATATAGATGAGTATGTTAAGAAAATATTATACCGTTTGATTTTTGTACAAGCTTTTATTTGACTTGCAATATTTGTTTGTATGTTAAATGTCAAATCTTAAAACTGAATTTTAAACCATTTCCTCCCAGATGGTTGTATCTATGCTTAGTAGTTCCTGGATGATTGAATCCATGCCCAGTAAACAGTTGGTTAAATCTATGTGCAGTAGTTTCTGGAATATTTAATATATGCGCAGTAGGTACCAGGTGGTTGTATTTATGCGCAGTTGTTCTAGGATGATTGTACTTATGCGCAATAGTTTCCGTATGCGCAGTACTCTGGAAGATTGTATTTATGCGCCTTAAATGAAACATGTCCAGCAAAAAATAAAAAATAAATGGTAAAAAAACATTTTAAAGACAATCTTTTATTAAATGCTGTAAAAAGAAAAAAATAAACTTTAACCGGTTAATGCCCTAGTTAATTTCTTTGTTGCAATTTTGTTTTAAAAGAAATATCAGTACCAAGACAGATAAATATAGTTGTCATCTTTTTTTTGTATCGTTTGACCGGCTGTAACGTTGCAAAATAAGGCTTTCAAGTTCTTCGGCAAACAGTGGTTTTGTTGGGTTGAGAGCGTGGATTTTAAGTTGTTTTGTTAATTAAGTTAATTTAATTACTAGGGGGGCCTTGTAGGTTGTCATGTAGCCTAGAAAAATTAGGTATTTTAGTAGATTTCATTGCTGTAATTCTATTCGTCATAGTTTACCTGTGGAGTCTAACAGGAAGTGTTTGCTTGGATTGTGTCGTTCGTTATGGGTGTTTTTCGTATTTTGGGTCTTGTCAAGCGCCTTGTAAAGGATATTTTCGGTTTTGTGGTGGAATTTACGTTGTTTTAGAGTAAAGTGTTGTGATATCTTGTTTGCAGTGTTTCCTTCTAATAACAGTACGGTGGCTATGTCTAAAATATAAAGTAAGGTTCATCTAACTCATTTCTGGCGTTTTATTAATGGAATTTAGTCTTCTTACCCTGTTTTGTACATGTTTGGCTGATAAACTTTGTTTACTATTGAAGCCATGACAGCTGGACAAGTAGCCAACCGCCCGGCTCAAAAATTACCACAATGTCAATGTTGCCAACGTAATTTCTTACAGGGATTTTGGGGAGTTTGTCGTTTGACGCGAAAATTCAAAGTTTTTATGGGCCTAAGTGGGTGATTGATTGGTTAATTAAAATATTTCCGGAATTATCCCGGAAGAGGTGCTGTGGCCATGTTTCGTTTTGGTCTGTCGTGCTAATTGGACGTGTGTGCAAGGTTTTCTGATATATTGGTAGTTATTTCAACCATCCGCTGATTAAAGTGGGATTATTAATCAGAAGTTACCTTTTATAAATTGTGTTGTGGCCATTGAGTGGAATATTGGTGATATTTTTGGGTCTGCAACACTTACGGTATTTACCGGATTATAAGCACACACTTGAAACTGTCTTTGGAACCGCACACAACAGCGTTGAAGGGGCCGTAAATCTGAATTGTTCCCATAACTTGGGTTTGTTCCTTCAACTAGGCGTAAGTAGCTTTTATGATGTTAATTTTTACCAGATGAGTAATGCGCCATCGTTATTTTAGGGTTTTTCCTGGTTGGTTCTCTGCTTCCTTATTTAGACACTTTACGTGGTGTAATTTTGTCGTTAAGTGTACCTGTTGAGAGATTGAATTATTTCGAATTACTGGATGTGACGTTAACCCTGATCGTGACCGAAACCTTCCCGCACCGAGTGACAAATCTATCCCGAATGGATAGTAAACCCTGATTGGACATTAACCCCGGATTGGACACTAAACCCTGATTGGACATTCAAGGATAACTCGACCCCTATCCTTGGTTTGTGGAACAAGCTAAGTCTTTGCTAATTTATATTATTTTTACAATTTATGAACTTGCGTTGCAAGATATTGTTATTTCTTTGTTTTACCCTCACTGGGCGTTAATCACATTGCATATTAATTCAAATAGAACTGACAATATCTTGAGACACCCCTTCAGGGAAGTATTTAAAGCCGTTATAGGGCTAGGGACCTTTTGTCCAAGTTTAGTGAATTGTTTCGGTACTTCATATCAATTCAAATAGACACCCCTTTCAGGGAAGAATTTAAAGCCATTATAGGGCTAGGGACCTTTTGGTCCAATTTTAGTCAATTATCCATATATATATATATATATATTGTGCGCCAAGGTGATCACTGCGGTTACAGTCTTATCGGAGTATATGTTATATGTTATAAGTTATATGTATTGAGGTAAATAACGTACCCTACTAGGTATTAAGAATTGAAATATTAATTTACTAATTTTAAATTATCCATGTGTTGTTTTGTATTGATGTAAATTAAATTAGATTGGGACTGATTTCGCTTTTCCGTTCAAACCGTGACTTTATACCTCTTTCAGACAGTGGCGCACTTATAGTGATTCGTTTACCTCAATTTCCCCGGTAATTTTAGTATTTCGTTACCTGGGCTTTTACTATTGTTTGAAAATACTTGGCGCCCTTTCTAGGTTTTTATTTATATTATTTTTTGGTTATTTAGAACCCATTCCCACCTTCACTGGGACTTAGCCGCGAGCTCAAAGCCTGTCGGGTGACAGTCGCTATAAGTATTACCACCCCTAAATAGGGGGTGACACGGCACATATTCTAAATGACAACAAATATAAAACGAAGTTTAAAATAAGCAACTGCCTTATTTTTCTTGTCGTCTCTAGATTGTTTTTCTAAGGTATGCTACAGATGTCAAAAATAATAATTAACCAAAGACCATTAAGCCTTTAAAAGTTTTATATCTTTTAGATGTATCATTAAGTGGCATCTATAAATGCTTTGGCAATACATGTATAAAACTAGTGAAAATCCTTAACATTTAAGAGACCTATCATTCTCATTGTCTAATACACGTCGAACAAGAGCTTCTACTTAAGTTTAAACTGTATTATACATATTTTAGATGTCTTTGCAAAATCATTATTATCGTTATTTAGATTACTTATAGCAGATTTAGACATCTATTAGATTATCTTGTGTTTCCTGGGTTATTACTATAGCGCGAAAGTTTCCAGCGATTACATAAAAATGATTATATTGTGATATTATAGTTATTTTTTGCACCTGTATAAAGATAAGTGTTTACTTTTTTAACTCTGATTTTTGTTAACATTTTGACGTCATCGCTGGAAAAGTTTCGCGATATAGTTATTACTATATCGCGGAACTTTTCCAACACTTACTGTTGTATTTAGTAACTTTAACCCACTTTACTGTATCCCTTAATTTCAGTTTGAAAACCAGTGATGGTTTTTTCATCGGATACTTCGCACACTCGTTAAATAGGTGAGGAATCTGAATAACAACAATCACAGATTTCTGGTAATATATTATAAAGTAGTTACGAACACGTTACGAATTAGAATAAAGTAAGCAGAAACAAGTTTCAGACGCTGAAGTCAGTTGAACTTGTTGACAATAATTGTCAGTGGAAAATGTTTTGATTGACTGCCTGAAATAACGTGTACTTTTTCAACGAAATAATTTGTTAAACATTAACAAAATAATATGTTACCTTTAAAATTAACAAAATGCGTACAAAATTGCATTGCATTGCAGCACACAAAAAATTGAAACGAAGTTACATTTAGTGTTAAATGTACTACAATACCGAAAGCTAGCGCGCAAAATTTAAAACAGCAAATTTTCAAACTTAATCCGGCTCGAAGGACCAATAATGTTAGAACTAATACAAAGCGGACTGGATAACTGTGAAAAAAAGGAAGTCTATGTATTTAGGATTTTTGTTGTTGTTAATCCTTGTGTTGATGTGTACGATGTACGTACAGTGTACATAGACTGGGAAGAAGTTTGTGTAGAAATTCCACCTTTACGAATGGATCACATACGAAATTTGTATGCCCACCATACGACGTCTATTCTACTTACTTACTAAATTACTTATTCGTACAATCCTTATATCCTGTTGACTTGATCGTCTGCATATAAAAAAATCTGCTAATGGCTCATGGTAGTGTTAAACAACACTCTTGAACTTTGTTAGCTGAAAAGTTAATGTTGAAGCAAGAAATACCTAAAAAGAAATAAAACAAACAAACTCAAACCAATTGATTCAAGAGTTCAAAGATTAATTTTATAAGAAGTTTGGAGGGATAGACAATTCCCTAAACTTTGCAAATAGTTTAATTAAGGAAGTTAGCACTAAACTGAACTCAATAGCTAAAGAAAATGAACCTGTTTTATAAATATAAAAATAATAATAATAAATCTACCTGATACAAATAAAATGCAGGCTTCATAAAAATAGGCTGGGTTGTTTTCAGGAGGCCACGCCACAAGGTACTTTTTGTTAAATTTTAATTTAATTTGATATTGGAGGTTTATTTTTAAAATGTTTTGGTTTTACAATTTAAAAGGAATTATCGTTCAAAAAGTTCATGTAAAATAACATCTAAAACAGTGAAAACGAAACGAAACGAAACGAAATTTTATTACGCCTATATATACACTACGCGTCAAATTTAACGCACCACTAAAAATTTGCTACAATTTCAATGTTCATTTTCTCGCGAACCGTCAAAATAAATATAATATCTCTAACAAAATATAGAATTTAAAGCATAAATATAACATATAAAATATATCAAAACAAATACAATCCAACAAAACATATAAAATATAACGAAAAATATAAAATTCAACAAAACATATAATACACCTGTAACAAAACATATAATACACCTGTAACAAAACAAATAAAATCAAACAAAACATATAAAACATAACGAAAAATATAAAATTCAACAAAACATATAATACACCTGTAACAAAACATATAAAATCAAACAAAATATATAAAATATATATACAACGAAACAAATAAAATCCAAAAAGACATAGAAAATCACACAAAACATATAAAAGCCTACAAAATATTAAAACTCTGGTTCCTCACTTGACCGTTTGAGGGCGCTCGACGAAGTTTCAAGAAGACTATTAGTGGGAGATTTTTCGCCAATGCGGTAAGTTTTTAAGGTTTTCTTTACATCCTTTTTAGTTTTTAATTTTAATTTATAGCTTTAATTAAAAAACGATGGAGTTGAATCTGCCAAGAATGGATGAAGTTACCACATTCTTTAGGGATTTGATGCATGACTTCGCTGAAGGGGTTCTTCACGACACATCAAAGAGACGTAGTAGAATGCTCTGCTAAATTAGAGGACCATTGTCGTGTGCTGGGGGTGTTGATAAATCGCATAGAGAATGTTAATTTACAAAACCTGCTTATAAGTATATATAATTTAACTTTTAACTTATTGTTGAGATTGGAATCGATCATTGATGGTACGTATTCGATTAAAACTTGTAACAATTTTATGAAGGTAGTAGGTAGGACCTACCTGTTAGGTACTTAATAAAAGTGGACACAATCGACAGATCGACCTAACACATATGTATATTATCCTTTGGAGATGAGAAGTGGAACTGCTGGCAGACCCTGCAAGGACATTACCGCGGAGCAAATAGTCCATACAAAAGCGTTTTGCAATAATTGGACTGAGGTTGCTGATATATTGAAGGTATCTAGAAGCACTTGACTAAGAGACAGAAAAAAAATTAACATCAACTACAATATTATTGACGATGATGAGTTTAGAACTGTTATCCAAGAAATTATGACGCAAACACCAAATGCGGGGGAAGTTTATATTATGGGCAGTCTAAAGAGTAGAAACCTGGACATTCCGAGATGGCGTGTACGCCAACAAATAAATATTTTGGACCCAGTCGGAAGAGCATTAACAAGACGGACGGCAATTAAAAGAAGAATCTACAAAGTAAAAGGTGCCAACTACTTATGGTAAATATTATTTCATAGTGAGAATTTTATATTAGGAAGCTTTCACAATGTTAAAATTTCAGGCACATAGATTCGAATCATAAATTAGTCAATTTTCGACTGGTTTATCATGGGTGTATTGATGGTTACAGTAGAGCAATAATTTATATAGAATGCCTTACTAACAACAGAGGCCAGAGTGTTCTGTCACTTTTTCAAAACGGTGTAAGGGAATATGGTATACCCAGTCGAGTTCGAGGAGACATGGGCACCGAAAATATTGCAACTGCAACCTACATGATTGAACAGAGAGGATTAAATAGAGGCAGTTTTTTTGTAGGAAGATCGGTCCATAATCAAAGAATAGAACGATTATGGTCAGAAGTAAACAGGGTGGTGACAAAGCATTTCAAACAACTATTTTGCTTTATGGAAGATGAAAACATTTTAGACGAAAACGACGAAATTGATCTTTTTTGTTTATGTTATATTTATTTGCCGCAAATTAAAAAAAGCTTATGTGAATTTAAACAACAATGTAACTATCATCGGCTATCTACTATGAATTCTAGATCTCCGTTACACCTGTGGCGACCGTAACCAAGAGAGAATAATAAATAAAATAGTTTTGACAAGAACTGTAAAATATAATTTAATAAAATCAATTTATTACAAAGTGAATTATATTGTGTTATTCGGTAAATCTACCGACCCACAGTGGTGACCCCGATAAGAGCAATAGTGCCCTGACTGTTTTTGTGCCCAAGTTGACTTTTGTCCGTCGCGTTTCGCGCATCGTGTTCGATTGGTGATTGCGTGATGGAGGCTTTACAAGAGCAACTTCAACAACTTCAAAAACAAAATGAAGCCCTTCTGTTGCAACTTCAGCAGCAGCAACAACAGGAATTAAGTCAGCAAGACGAAGAAAAAAAACAGGTTTGTCAAACAACTGAACCACCTTCCTCAGAAGTTCATCGCGTTACTGTAAAGCTTCCGCGCTTCTGGAAGGACAAGCCGACCCTCTGGTTTGCTCAGGTCGAAGCACAATTCATGATCGCCCATATCACCCAGGAAATAACCAAATATTCTTACGTGATTTCACACCTGGACGAAAGGTACGCAAATGAGGTTGAAGATTTAATCACCAATCCACCTGCTAACACGCCATATACCATATTAAAGACAGAAATTATTCGCCGACTGTCAGTGTCAGAAGAGCGTCGTGTGCGCCAGCTTTTAATGGAAGAGGAGCTTGGCGATCGTACCTCTTCCCAGTTTCTCCGTCATCTGCGATCCTTGGTAGGTCTTCCTGTCCACGTCCAGGGGATTCTTCAGACTCAAAATGGACAAACCGGCCTCAGCACCGACACACTTGCTATCACAGCGGACAAGATTATAGAGGTACAGCCTAATACCCCACTACTCGCATCCTCCACCTCTGGTGCGGTCCATGCCATTTCTACTCCGCCTGCAACCGTATCCGACCCATTTTCCCAGCGGTTGGACGAACTTTTGAGTCAGATTTCTGCAATGCAGATCGAGATAAAATCAATCAACCGTCACTCTCGGTCACGAAACCACACTTCCTCTGGTGATCGTCGCAACCGTTCTTCGTCTGCCAATTCCACATCCAGAACCGTCTGTTGGTATCACCGACGTTTCGGCAACCAAGCCACCAAGTGTATCCAACCCTGTTCGTTCATTTCAACAAACTCCAACGGCAGTCAGTGACGGCGGCAGCCGGCTGCTCTACCGGAGGACGCCGCCTCCTTGTTTTAGACCGTACGACAAAACATACATTTTTATTAGACACAGGCTCCGACATTTGTTGTTTTCCTCGGACATTTCTCGCCGATCGTCGATGCCGTGTCAGCTACGAACTGCGTGCTGCCAACAACTCCATCATCCATACCTATGGCGTTTTAACACTAAATTTAAATTTTGGACTTCGACGTGCCTTTGTTTGGAATTTTGTCATCGCCGACGTGAGTGTTCCTCTCCTTGGATCCGATTTTCTGGCGCATTTCGGACTTCTACCTGACTGCCGCAATAAACGCCTCATCGACAGCGTCACTGGCATCTCCACTCCTTGCCAGTCAGTCAGCATTCCCCAAGTCAGCGTCAAGGCCATTATTCCCGAGTCGCCTGGCAATTCCATCCTGTCAGAGTTTCCTGCGCTCATTCGCCCTGCTGGAACGTTCCGAGAGATCCGCCATTCCACGTTGCACTATATTAAAACGACACCTGGACCACCTGTTTCTTCCCGCCCTCGACGCCTTGCCCCTGATCGCCTAGTATTGGCTAAAGCTGAATTCGATGCCATGCTCCGTGAAGGAACGGCCCGCCGCTCAGATGGACCCTGGTCTTCTCCCCTGCACATGGTTCCAAAGAAACCAGACGGTTGGAGATCCTGTGGCGACTACCGTGGCCTCAACGCCAGAACCGTACCAGACAGATATCCAGTGCGACATATCCATGATTTCACATATCGACTTCGTGGATGCACCACCTATTCCATCATTGACCTCGTCAAGGCCTACACCCAGATTCCCGTCAACGTTGAGGACATTCCGAAAACAGCCATTACAACACCTTTTGGCCTGTTTGAGTTTCCATTTATGTCGTTTGGGCTACGAAACGCCGGACAGACATTCCAACGCTTTATAGATGAAGTTGTCTTTGGACTGGAATTCTGCTCTCCCTACATAGACGATATTCTGGTTTTCTCACGAGATGCTGACGAACATGAAAATCATCTTGGTATCCTAGTCAACGTGAAGTAAAGTGTACTGAATAAACCAGCAGTGAAGTTTCTTGGATATGAAGTCTCCTCTGCAGGTACCAGGCCTCTTCCAGACAGAATTGACGCCCTCCGTAACTTCCCTCGCCCATCCGCAGCAAAAGGTCTGCGTCGTTTTCTGGGCATGATAAATTTTTATCGCCGGTTCATACCTTCTGCGGCAAAGCATCAGGCGCCTCTCCACACCGCCCTGTCCAAACTTCGAGGCAACCAGCTTGTGAACTGGACACCGGACCTGGACTGCCTGCAAAGACAACCTGGTAAAAGCTACGCTTCTGACGCACCCAGATCACAACGCCCAGCTTGCCCTTTTCTGTGACGCCTCCAGTACATCCATTGGTGCCGCTCTTCAGCAGCGTGTTGACGACTCCTGGCAACCACTGGCATTCTTTTCTCAGAAGCTTACCCCACGACAATCAGATTGGCCAGCTTATTATCGAGAACTTCTAGCCGTCCACGCAGCTGTCCGCCATTTTCGCCATATCCTCGAGGCACAGCATTGCACGATCTACACAGATCACAAGCCTTTGACCTACGCAATGGATCAACGTCGCGATAAATTACCTCCAGTGCAGCAGAATCAACTATCTTACATTGCACAGTTTACGACTGACATTCAACACGTTGATGGATCCGCCAACATCGTCGCTGACGCCTTTTCTCGTGTCGACGCACTAACCAGTGCACCTGCTGTAGAACTCCATACGATTGCACGTCATCAAGAAGGTGACACAGAGCTACAAAAACTGCTTACCAGTGACACGGCTCTCCAACTTCAGCTTGTTAACGTGCCTGGATCCAATTTCCAACTTTACTGCGATACAACTACGCCGTTGCAACGACCCTACATCCCTGCATCGCTACGGCGCCCAGTGTTTGAATCTCTGCACAACCTCAGCCATCCTGGAGCCAGAACATCGGCAAAACTTGTCTCCCAGCGCTTTGTTTGGCCACGTGTACAGCAGGACTGCCGTACCTGGGCTCGTGCTTGCCAACACTGTATAACCAACTTGGGGCTGGCTAAATGCTCCGGCAGCTCACTCGTCTGGAGGCAAAGGTCAATGGTTCGTTGATTTCTCATACTTACACTTTGGGTAGGCGCCACCGTGAATGACAGAGTAAATTAACTAATGTTCACGGTCATTAAGTTAAACTCAATATTTTGTTACTCACTCATATATTTTATCAATAAAATTTTATTCTATATGTTATATAGTTTAGGTTTCATACCCATAGCTATGGTTTACACAATGATCAAGTTAAAAAAAATAGTGATATGTTTAAAATTTAAATAAATTATACAATGACGGAAACTATCAATAAAGTTTCATAACTTACTCCTACGCTTATTGTTAAATGTTCATAATATGTTTAATGACAAAAATAAAGATAAAGTTCAATAAAAAACCTGTGGTCCATTCGTGACTGAATGTACTCTAGTCCTGGTGTAATCGAAGTGCGCCTGGGCTCTTCTACTTTGGACACCCCAACTCGGAAACTTTCATGCCAACGTTTGACTCCGGATGGACAAGGGCCATGAAGGCAGAAACCAAATGTATGTTGTTGTAAAAAACCAGCGACTAGATGCATTCAATAAATGGTACCATTATAAATCCATAAAACCCCCAGAAGAAACCCTATTCAAAATTAAAACCAAATAAATACCCTAGTAAATAGATTAACCAAATTACTTACGGAAATTTCCGGTTTCTTCTATAAAAAAAATACAAAGCTTCACAAAATACGGCCTTCGACGGTCGATGAATTTACCAGCGTTTCAATCACTTGAGGATCTACCATCCTAATTAGAAGGATGACTTAGAAAATTAAAGATAATGTTTTTTAACCTCAACATACCTGCACGTGCCTTGCTCCGCACAAAAAAACCCAGTGTGAACGGCTTTTCAGCAATTAATACTCGCCGATATAAAGGACTGCCGAGCAACACACAACCATTTCAAAGCACAGCAATAATACATAATAGTCACCTTCTACAAGAGATACAGATCCTCAACGTGAGCACAGATTCTACAACGTGAGCCGCCAATCGTTCTCGTCGACTGAAGCCAACCAAGACGCTTTCAAGTCGCGCATACTCCGTGCAAATTCATATTTGTAAAATTTGAAAATTAGAAATTGTTGATATGCAACCAAGATTACCACGAAGTACTGCTAGGCGTATTACCAAATGTCAACAATACAAATGAAGAAAATTATCGTTCAAACTGCAACGAACCGAAAACAATTACTATAAGTGAGTAACATTAATAAAAAAACACGGCACAAATAAGCTAAAAACTACTTATCCTATAAATATAATCTAAACCCCTTTCTTATATAGTAACCTAACCTATAACCATTTTAGAAGAACGAAATTACATTGACAAGTCACACACACGAAATCAACTTAAAGAATCTACAAATCTACAGATCTGACCCAAATAAATCAACAGGCACTAAAAGGTAAAATACCCCCTAGACCTGCACAAACTAAACATAATTTAACAAGGAATAAACTAACCGAGTCTGCTCTTTTAGCTAAACACCAACCCAAAGTCGGTGACCAAAAGACACATAAAAATAAAGAAAACTAAATATAACAGTGACCAGAAGACACTTACAAGAAATACGAAACTAATAAACATACACATTCTACATGAACGATATATGCAATATACAGTATGAACGAATGTGTGAGCAATAAACAAAATAATTCCTCATGTGTGCCTAACTTATCTTTTCTATGCTAAAACATGTAGCGTTACTATTTGTAACGTTACATATACCCCCCTTCTTAAAAAAATGAAAATTTCTTTATGACCAAAAAAATAAAAATTATAGTAATTTACCACGGTTATAGACTAAAAAATATAAGTTATGCTAAAAAATACATTCAAAACAAAGATGGATTACTAAACACGCTTGAGAGTTGGCTTTTAAGGTTGTCGCTAACAAAGTGTATCTAAAATAAGTTACCAAAGACAGTGTAATTCAGTTGCGCAAGGCTAACAAACTGTGACGCAAGTCCGCATGACCAGCAGAGAGCGCAGTACCGCAGCGACTACTTCAGCCAATGCAGAGTTTTCCGCCGCGGGTATCAGAGACCCATCGCTTTCTGATGTTAATGAACGCGCCGCCGGTGTACTCTGATAAACCACGCGCCCCCCACGACAAAATACCCGCACCGGAAGAAGCACTCACAGCGTCACAACGCACCCACCAATCAGTATCCAGGCCGCATTGCCATAAAAATAAAATCATTAATAAATCAAAAATCAGTAATTAAAAAGGTTCGCAAATTTATCCTTGAAGAGGAAAGGACCCTGATTATGACCCTAATAGGTTAAGACCCTATCAAACTAACGTTAGCTATTTAAGCCACAACAAAAAATTTTCTGAGGGCTCCCGGTAGCGATATTGAACATCACGCCAGTCCCTCCCATTCGCCGAAGCATGTTTCAAAAACCGAAATGTTAGTGTATTGTACCGCCTTGGTACAATACAGCTAAATTGTTAAATAAATATATTGGTGTATTGTATCGCTCTGATACAATACAACCATAAGACACACTAGGTGCTTATTCTGATTTGGTACAATACCGCTAAATTGTTAAATAAATATATTGGTATATCGTATCGCTCTGATACAATACAACCATAAGACACACTAGGTGCTTACACTGTTTTGGTACAATACAGGTAAATTGTTAAATAAATATATTGGTGTATGGTATCGCTCTGATACAATACAACCATAAGATACACTGTTTTGGAGTTTATTTCGATGTTGTCCCGAACTCACGCGGTTAAAATGGTCACAGGCTGTACGGCTGACCGAGTGTGCCGTAGCAAGTGTTACCCGAGAAGTAACACTGGCCTGACATGGTTACATTTTGAAATTGACCTAATACGCCAAATTTCTTAACTCTATGATACAATGACTAATTACAGAATATTTACATTAAATTTACAAAAATTGAGCCAACTCATTGAGTGCTCTAATATACAAAAATAAGAACAGTACTTTGTTTTATAGGTAGAGGCTTGTAATTTACGCATACAAAACGTCTAAATAATAAGAGACACTATAACACTTGTGTGTTTTACAGTATTGATGTTAGTCACAATCAGTATTAGTCATAATCGGTAAGGTCCTACTCTACATGAAAATCAAAAACAAAATACTACTCATTTATCGTCCTCATCAGTGAAAATGTCGCTGTCGGAGGTATACGGCTTTAAATCCTTAATATGCCAATTACCTATATCACGACCAGACTCGTCTAGTAAAGTATATACTAATTTCGAAAGTTTTTTCTTCACTTTACACAAAATATAACGCGGTGCTAGTTTTTGAGCAAAATCATTCGCTGCACTGGAGAGAACTTTATTTCTCTTCCACACGTAGTCACCGACGTAAAATGTCACATCCCGTTTTCTTAAGTTATAAGTATTGGCATTGCGCGCATATGCCGCCTTTAACTTTTCCTGAACCCCTTTATAAATTTCAGACAAACCCCCAAGTTCCTCAGAGTACTTTACGCGATCGGCTGTTTTAAAACCGTCACCTACAGATCCGCGATAATAGTCCCCCAAACATGGAACATGCCTGCCGAAATTTAAGAACGCAGGACTGTAACCCGTCACTTCGTGAACCGCCGTGCGCAACGCGTAGCCTATCTTAGAAATATTCAAATCCCATTCTTTGTGGTTCCCTTTTATATAGCTTCGAATCGCGGTGCCAATGGTGCGGTTACAACGCTCTACAAAGTTACAGTGACTGCTGTACCTAGGATTAAACCTAATTTTAACCCTATATCTCTCTGTGAGATTTTTAATTAAATCATTAGCAAAATGTGTGCCATTATCGCAAATTATATATTGAGGCACGCCATAAACTAGAAAAACTTCATTCTCTAAAAATTTACAAACATTAACAGCATTAGCCTTTCGCATAGGCTGCAATAAACTATATTTTGTAAACCAATCTGACACAACAAATAAATATTGAGATCCGCCCTTTGAACGTGGGAACGGTCCCATAAAATCCATGGCTATAACCTGCCAAGGAAAATTAACAGTTTTCGCAACCCCCATTAACCCCATTTGTCCGGTAGTTGGAGATTTCTGCGAGTTACACACTTTGCAAGCTTTAATATATCTGAAAATATCCGCCCTCATTTTAGGCCAATAGTACGAGTTACAGATCCTCTCTAAAGTCTTAGAATACCCTAAATGAGCGGCAGTGGGTTTGTCATGGTTGGACTCTAAAATTTGTCGACGTTGGGTTCTTGGCACCAATAATTTCCACTCGGGAATATTTGAACTTATTACAGAAGCTAATGGTACTAATTTATATACAAAATCATTCCTAACTGACCATTGAGGAAATTTATCTGGATCGTTTAAAATTTTATTCCGCATATTCACATAAAATTTATCAAGATTTTTGAGGTCAATGTCCAAACATATCTCTATCTCATCTAAATGTGCGCTGTGCTCTGAAGGAGCAGAATCAACTGGACTACGACTTAACGCGTCAGGTACAACATTATACTTCCCCTTACGGTGCACCAAATCAAAATCGAATTGCTGTAACCGGACACACCACCTAGCCAGTCTTCCCGCTGGATTTGTCAACCGATCTAACCATAAAAGTGAAGCGTGATCCGTAATTACTTTAAACTTTATGTTTGAACCTTCGACAAACCCCCTGAACTTTTCAATAGCAAATATTACGGCTAAACATTCCCGCTCGGTTACAGAATAGTTGCGCTCACTCTTATGCCGGTTTTACACCAAACCGACAAAACAGCAATTCGAGTTGAAAAAAAACAAAACCGCAACTTTTTGAAGATTTTTTGAAGATTTTTCGGCAACTCAACAGTTGCTGTTGTGTTTTTCGTTTCCCGATCGATGTCGGTAACTTCAAAGAGTTGCTGCGGTTTTTGCAACTCAGTCGGCTTGGTGTAAACGTCTGTTATCAACTTGAGTTGCGGCGAGCTGTGTTTTTGTCATGTTGACAGTCGCGGCAAGGTTATTTATCAAAAAAGAATAAGTATATAGTGTTAATTATTAAGAATAATAATAAGGCAGTGCAGTGTTTACGTTTTATGAACCTGGTAAGTAAAATAAAAATAATAATTTAGTAGATAGAGCAAAAATATACAAAAATACTACCTAAATAAAGATCAAGTAATAAGTATTGTAAAATAAAATTATAGGATATAAGTGATAAATGATTTTGACAAAATTTTTTTCATATCGCCATAAAATGCGATATGAAAAAATTAATATTAATATATTAAGTTTCGTAAATATTTCGTAAATATTGGTTATAAAAAGCATCTTCAGCACAAACTGTATTTTTTTAAAACGTGTTATTATTTAGATTTTAAATATTAGGTATAGAATGTCTTCTTAAAATTAAGTTAATTTTGGGACCCTACACTGAGAAAAATGGGACAAATAAACTGTGTAGCTAATACTTTTTATTTATAGTGAATATATTGTTTATTAACTCTAAATAGTCAAAATAATAACGATAAATATACTTTAGTAAAACTTTATGTGTCAGGAATAAAAATATATTTAGGATAAATAAACAATGCTTCTATCCCATATTTAAATATTCTGTTTATTGCCCAGCAATAAACTTTTTTCTCAGTGTATAGAGTTACAATATATATAGTAACTCTAGTCAAGTGCTTTTTTTGTAAATCTTTATTGGGTAAATAAACATATAATAATAACTATAAACTATAATAACTTATCATGGTTATGGAAATAAACGCAAACTTATCGTCTGCATCTGAATGATCAAGTTTTAACTTGTTAATCTGTCATTATAAAGCCCGGTCCAGACTATGTAACAAAACATGTTTTATAGCAAAGTTATATAACTTGTTAGAGAAAATGAAATAAAAAAGTTATAACGTTTTGTTACAAATCCTTACCCGGCTTTAAACAACGTTTTTTTTTAAGAAAATGCCGGATGAACGTAATAAGAAGCAGTGGACAACTGAAGAAGTGAGTAACCTAATTGAATCATATAGGGCACATACAAATTTATGGAATCCCAAGAACACAGAATACAAAAATCGTATTAAAAAAATGGATTCTTTAAAAGAAATTGCTAAACTTTTTAACACAAACTTTAACGAAGTTGAAAGAAAAATAAAAAACCTTATAACACAGTACCAGCGCGAAAGGCGAAATTATAAAAATATGAAAAAATCAGGAGCCGGTCAAATTTTTAAACCCAAATGGTTTGGGTATAATTCAATGTTATTTTTAAATGACAAAAACAAGCCGAGAAGAGGCGTCGAAGCTGGTGGAGACTATTATGATGCGGTAGGTATTTTTGTTGGTACTAGCAATTAATTAAGTTTAGTATACTGTAAAAAATAACTAAATAAGAAAACTAAATAATAACTATAGTAACTAAATAATAACGATAAGTAAATAAGTAAGTATATTAACTGACAAGTATATTAACTGACATATAATTTGAAATTAGGAGTATTTTAGTTGCCAGGGTACTTGACCTAACTCAGAAATAAAATATTCACTGTATTCATCCCTTATACACTTAGCTTCATGTAAAGATTTTCTTGGCACAAGCTTCAAAGGCAACATTGAATGGCACTGTTCAGGGTCATTTCTCCATAATCCAAGTCTAACTGTACCACAATCTAAATCTTCTATGTCGAACGTTCCTGGTGGCGTATACCTATTTCTTGATTGTGCATTTCTCCTCAAGTAGTTGTGAAGAAGAACACAAGTTTGCACAATTTTTTCTACTTTATTAGGCTCTAGCAATATAGGTTTTCGAAAAATTCGAAAAACAGATGCTAGGATACCAAACACGTTCTCAACTATTCTTCTGGCTCTGCTTAAACGATAGTTAAAAATTCGTTGCCTTGATCCCCGTTCTTGGTGACCAGAGTACGGTTTCATGATATTTGGTGATAATGGAAAAGCATCGTCTGCAACCAAAACGTATGGCACATGTTTGTCTCCACCAGGAAGTGGGGTGTTTTCTGGGAAGTTATGCTTTTGGCTTTCCAAGTATTTCGCAAACCCACAATGTTTGAAAACTCCCCCGTCAGATATACGCCCCTGGCATCCAATATAGGCATATATAAAATTGTAGTTTGCATCAACTACAGCAAATAGGACGATACTGAAAGTTCCTTTATAATTAAAGAACTCGCTGCCACTATACTTGGGAGATTGAATGACTACATGTTTTCCATCCATACTCCCCAAACACATTGGAAAATTCCAGATTTTATTATAGTCAGTGGCAATTTTCTTCCACTCTTCTGGTCTTGCAGGGATCTAAAAGAAAAGTTTTACGTTACAGTACATTTTGATCCATTTTACCATTAATTAGGCATAAAAGAAGTTGTATTAAAAAAATATACCTTTTTTAACTTATTCATTATTTTTAAACAATCTAGGTATCCGATTGAATGTTTCCCAATTTTAAAGATTTTAACAATAAAAAATACTAATTGCTTTTGTATTTTAGGATGATGATTCTTCTGATGAGGAAACTGGTGACTTAGAGCTCCAAATGGAGAGTAGTAATAGTTTAACAGAGGAACCTGACTCAGATCAAACAATGGCAGAGGGCAATAATACTCTTGGTACAGAGAATCAAGAAGAATTACCATCTACTTCAAAAAATAATAATAATAATTTTCCTGAAGTGGTAAAGGTATCCGTAAAAAAAAATAAAGTTATACCTCCAGCAGCAGAGAATAATTTACAACATCCTTTTGCTACTCCCAAAGTATCGCATCAAAAAAAGAAATTGAAAACAGGCAATGATACAAGTGAAAGTCAAAGTAGCGAAATTTTTGAAATGATGAAGTCCATGTATAAAAAGAAGGATGAGACAGCAAAGCGTGATGAATTTGACGTATTTGGTGAAATGGTAGCACATAACTTACGGAACCTAAAATCAGAATATTCCAAAATATCTTTACAACAGCGTATTACCAGCCTATTATATGAGGCACGAATTTCATGCAATTTTCCACAAAATTCAATGCAATATTTTACTACACCATTGCCTTCACCGTCTCCTCCTTCCCCATATGCACGTACATCGTCATCAGCTTCAAGCTACGGATCAGTTCTACAAAGTCACCAGCAATATCAAACTGTTAACCCTACAAGTTATAATAATAACATGGAGAATCCGACTATTTTGGAAAGTCAGCCACAATATCAAACTCTTAGCCCTACAAGTTTTAATGATGATTTGGAGAATACAAGTATTTTGGAAAGGGCTTTTACTTCAGCTATAAATGATAACAGTCAAAACAAACAATAATTAAGGCATCATTTCAACAAATCAATAATAAGGAGTTAGCTAGAATATATTTTTCTTTTATAATATTTTTTATTATCTTTTCTTTTTGTACCTTTTTGTGGTATTGATATTAATAAACAAAATTCTGTTGTTATAAATTTTTCTTTAAGGTAAAATCGGGGTATCTTTAGTTATTTAGGTATCTTTTTTTTAGTTCATGCAATTTTTTAGTAAATTATATACGTATAATAATTATTTACTTACCTTTACATAATCACGGAGAACTTCACACAATGCATCGCATACTTCTGGAATAATTCCTGAGATTGCAGCAGTTGATATTTTGCATAAATACATTAGGCTTTGATAACTATCGCCAGTAGCAAGAAATCTGAGTGTTACTGCTAATCGATCTTTTATAGATATAGCATCTCTGTAGTTTGTGTTTTTTCTCCCCACTTTTATACCAATTAAATTTATCAACTCTTCAAACTCGTGGCTTGACATTCTCAAAAAGTTGTGAAAAGAAGAACGTAATTCGCCACTTAACCCTATGTCGTCCTTTTGTAAATCCATTAACATCTTTGCACCACCATCATATTTCCTTCTATTTAATAAGGATCTCACCCAATACCTGCGTGTACGACGTTTTCTTTTTTTTTCTAAATCACGCACCAACAGCCAACCGCACACGAGAAAAAAAAAGCGTTCCTCGTCACTATCCATGTTATTTTTTTTTAAATAAATAATATAAAATAATGAACAACCATCTACTTTCTGAATAGAACTAAACAAAACTGCAACTGTTTGTTTCTCTGATGTAAAACGACAAAAAACAAAAACTCGACATCAACTAATTTTTGTCTGTTTAGTGTGAACAGTTTTATCGTTAAAAACAGTTGGGTTTTTGTTTTTTAAAACAGCAACAAAACAGCAACTCAACTAGTCGGTTTGGTGTAAAACCGGCATTAGAGAGAGATCTTGAAGCGTAAGCAATCACCTTCTCTTGATTATCTATTGTTTGAGTCAAGACGCCGGAAATGCCAACATCTGACGCATCAGTTTGTATTATAAATTGCTTCGAAAAATCTGGACTGGAAAGAATTGGTGCTGAAACCAAAGCCTGTTTGATGTCATTAAATGCGGCCTCCGCTGGGTCATTCCACACTATTTTTTGTCCTTTGGCCTTGCCTTTAAGTAAATCATTAATAGGTGACATTAAAGTGGAAAAGTGCGGAATAAACCTGCGGTACCAGGAGCACATTCCAACAAACCTTTTTATCTCAGTACTTGTTTTAGGTTGAGGGAAATTAATCATTGCTGAAACCTTATCAGGATTTGTTCGCAGTCCAGATTTATCAACTATATAACCAAGATAATTTAAAGATGGCTTAAAAAATTGACATTTTTTTATGTTTACAGTTAAATTCGCTTCAGATAATCTACGGAAAACTTCTTTTAAGAGAGAGATATGCTGGTCAAATGACTTCGAGGTTATTACTATATCATCCAGATAAACAAAAACATATGGTTCCAGTTCTGGGCCTAGAACCGCGTCCATAAGGCGTTGTTGCGCCTGCGCCGCATTTGACAACCCAAAAGCCAACACGTTAAAACAATATAAACCCCTTCCGGGTACTGCGAAGGCTGTCTTTTCTCTCGAGGCTTCGTCCAGAGGAATTTGCCAAAAAGCAGATTTTAAATCTATGCTCGATAGATACTGAGAGTCGCACAAAGTGTTTAATATCCTATCTACAAAAGGAAGAGGATATGAGTCCTTTTTAGTCAAGGAATTGAGCTTACGCCCGTCAAAACAAAACCTATATTCGCCGTTTGCTTTTTTGACTAGCAAAACGGGTGACGACCATGGGCTCTCACAAGGCTCAACTACCTTGAGTTCCACCATCTTATCTAATTCTTTATTAAGATGTGATAACATGTATGGTGACATATTATATTGTCGTTGTTTGACAGGTTGTGCGTCCCCCGTATCTATATGGTAAACTAATTTATTTGTCCTCGATAACTTGTCTGTAGGGCTTATACTGGCAAAATCCTTAATGGTAAGCTGAATCTGGTTTAATTGATCTTTAGTAAATTCCTCTCGAGATTGCAAGACATCGTCTAATTCAGTATTACTGACCTCAATTGTAGCTATATTGACATTATTGACTTGAGCCTCCCACGTATTATTGCAAAAATTTAGTTTTACTTTAAAAACATTACAAAAATCACTTCCTAGTAATACACTATGTTGCAGTGTAGGAACAACCAAAACTTTAAGCAGTTTACAATTGTTATCAACCGTTATAGGTAAATTGACAAATCCGTCAACCTTTTGACGCTTACCATCTGCAGTTGTAACAATATTAATATTTGAAGGAAAAATGTTTAGACTAAACCGCCCAATCAGCTGCATCCCAGCCTGACCTATTATTGTAGAAGTACTGCCAGAATCTAACAAACACGTCAAAGACTTATCAAATATTTTGATAGAGACATAAGGCCGGTTATCACCAGTTTTATTTTCAACTATAGCGTCTAAATTATTTTTTATGGAATAAAAAGATTTAACCCTACCTAACCACAATTCCCAATCTTTCACATTAAAAAAATCTGATGTTTTTGATTTTTTAAAAATTATTTTATGTTGAAAATTAGACATACAAGATGTTACTTTGTCTGTCTTCTCTCCCCGTTTTTTGAACAGGTGGGACAATTAATTTTAGTCACATCAGGTGTACCACAAGAAAAACAAAATTTGGACCTCTTAAGGGTACAATTATTAAATGTATGGTTTGGTTGTTTACAATTAAAGCATATTACTTGCCTGTTACTAGTACTAACTGCTGAAATATTGGGTTTCTGGTAGGTGGGTCTAAACTTACTTTGATAATTATTAGTTGCAAATCGGGATTTATTGTTATTAAAAGAACTACTGGGTGATTTATCTACGTATTTTAATTCTGATTCTAAACTTTCAACGCTTCTGTCTCTATCAAAGGATTGCTTGGCAGCATCTTCAAGTTTTCTACAATAAGCACACAAACTAGTTACGCTGGGAGTATCCACCAAGACAAGCTGATTAAAATAACTAGGTAATAAATTTCTACGCAAATATTTGATTTTCGTAACTTCTGCTGGTTCTTTACTTAATCTACTAAAAAGAGTCTCCATTACTGCGAAAAAAATAGCTACTGTCTCATTCTTTCCCTGACGTCTCGCCTTAATTTGCTCCCAAACAACTTCATCATAGTCTTCCGACACAAAATTTTGCTTAAGTAGTTTAACCAAAGAATCTTGTATCATATGTTTATTAGTTCTTACAAAAAGCCATGCCTTGCCTGAAAATAGGTCTATCGTTGAACTTAACAACTGTTCTTTAGTTACACCCCTCGCTTCAGCCATCTCCCCCACCCTTTCAATAAAAGGAATTAAACCCATCTCATCGGTTTCACCACTAAATTTTAAATTCCACTTATCTATACGTGGTAGTTTATAGTTTACCAATGGTGTACCTGGTGATGCTATACTATTATTAAAGATTTGGGTGCTGGATGAAGGAGGCGGTGATACCACAATATCATCTTCAACGATTTTATCGTTAAGTTCTGCCTCTAAATGCAGGCAAGTTGCATAAGCTTCGTTTTTATAATCAATTAAAGGCTTATTTGCCTCTTCCCTGGCATCAACAGGAATGATCAATCTCCGAACTCTTTGGGTAACGTGATTAAGCCTAGATGACACAACTGAATATAATGAATCTGTTGTTCTGCCTTCGAAATTTGACACTAATTCTGTAATAGAACTTAAGGTTTTATTAATAGCTATTTTTTCGGTCTCAAAATCTAATGTACCTAAGGCAAGAGCAGTTGGAGAATCTTTCTCTTTCCTAAGCAACCTAGCTAGAATCTTACGTTTTTCGTCATGGCTTCTACTGGTAACAGTATCTCTGATTTTTAGTTCATAATCTAACTCTTCAACTCGAAGGTGTTTAGCAATAATCTTTGACTCCATTATAAAAAATTTAAAAAACTAAATATCAATATAGCGACAATCAGGTCTAAGAAACAACGGATTTATTATGTTAAAAAAATATTTATAAAAATTTAAAATTCTAAATGACCCCCTAAAATTTTTTGACCAGTACGGATCTGATCCACGCTAAGTCCGCATGCGCACTAAATCAAAATTATAAGGTAAGTTAAACACACATGAGCAAAACCATAGCTCAAGATCATAAACGAAATAAAGTACTAATGTAAGTATATCTATACTTAAATTTATAAATCAAAAAAATATAATAAAATATCCCAAAAAAAATACTCATTGCCTACTTGGCATATCAAAATTAAAATATTACTTAAATTGGTTCACACTGTATATTGCAAGTTTTTTTGTGATTCCGACGCTAGTAGGCTTTGTAAAGTTCGAATACCCATGTATTTATAATGTATAATATTGAAAATAATAAAAGCGTTATGATAGTTTTGTCATTTAAAAAAACGAGTAAATTATGAAAATTTTTACACAAGTTAAATTTGACTTTTTTCTTAAAAAATAAAAATTTAAATCCAAAATGCAAACATGAGAAATCGATGTTGGGCGCCAAATTTATATAACCAACTTGGGGCTGGCTAAATGCTCCGGCAGCTCACTCGTCTGGAGGCAAAGGTCAATGGTTCGTTGATTTCTCATACTTACACTTTGGGTAGGCGCCACCGTGAATGACAGAGTAAATTAACTAATGTTCACGGTCATTAAGTTAAACTCAATATTTTGTTACTCACTCATATATTTTATCAATAAAATTTTATTCTATATGTTATATAGTTTAGGTTTCATACCCATAGCTATGGTTTACACAATGATCAAGTTAAAAAAAATAGTGATATGTTTAAAATTTAAATAAATTATACAATGACGGAAACTATCAATAAAGTTTCATAACTTACTCCTACGCTTATTGTTAAATGTTCATAATATGTTTAATGACAAAAATAAAGATAAAGTTCAATAAAAAACCTGTGGTCCATTCGTGACTGAATGTACTCTAGTCCTGGTGTAATCGAAGTGCGCCTGGGCTCTTCTACTTTGGACACCCCAACTCGGAAACTTTCATGCCAACGTTTGACTCCGGATGGACAAGGGCCATGAAGGCAGAAACCAAATGTATGTTGTTGTAAAAAACCAGCGACTAGATGCATTCAATAAATGGTACCATTATAAATCCATAAAACCCCCAGAAGAAACCCTATTCAAAATTAAAACCAAATAAATACCCTAGTAAATAGATTAACCAAATTACTTACGGAAATTTCCGGTTTCTTCTATAAAAAAAATACAAAGCTTCACAAAATACGGCCTTCGACGGTCGATGAATTTACCAGCGTTTCAATCACTTGAGGATCTACCATCCTAATTAGAAGGATGACTTAGAAAATTAAAGATAATGTTTTTTAACCTCAACATACCTGCACGTGCCTTGCTCCGCACAAAAAAACCCAGTGTGAACGGCTTTTCAGCAATTAATACTCGCCGATATAAAGGACTGCCGAGCAACACACAACCATTTCAAAGCACAGCAATAATACATAATAGTCACCTTCTACAAGAGATACAGATCCTCAACGTGAGCACAGATTCTACAACGTGAGCCGCCAATCGTTCTCGTCGACTGAAGCCAACCAAGACGCTTTCAAGTCGCGCATACTCCGTGCAAATTCATATTTGTAAAATTTGAAAATTAGAAATTGTTGATATGCAACCAAGATTACCACGAAGTACTGCTAGGCGTATTACCAAATGTCAACAATACAAATGAAGAAAATTATCGTTCAAACTGCAACGAACCGAAAACAATTACTATAAGTGAGTAACATTAATAAAAAAACACGGCACAAATAAGCTAAAAACTACTTATCCTATAAATATAATCTAAACCCCTTTCTTATATAGTAACCTAACCTATAACCATTTTAGAAGAACGAAATTACATTGACAAGTCACACACACGAAATCAACTTAAAGAATCTACAAATCTACAGATCTGACCCAAATAAATCAACAGGCACTAAAAGGTAAAATACCCCCTAGACCTGCACAAACTAAACATAATTTAACAAGGAATAAACTAACCGAGTCTGCTCTTTTAGCTAAACACCAACCCAAAGTCGGTGACCAAAAGACACATAAAAATAAAGAAAACTAAATATAACAGTGACCAGAAGACACTTACAAGAAATACGAAACTAATAAACATACACATTCTACATGAACGATATATGCAATATACAGTATGAACGAATGTGTGAGCAATAAACAAAATAATTCCTCATGTGTGCCTAACTTATCTTTTCTATGCTAAAACATGTAGCGTTACTATTTGTAACGTTACAACTGCCAGCGTGCCAAAGTTTCAAGGCACACACATGCACCGCTAGGAAAATTTGACCTGCCCTCTTCCAGATTCGAGCACGTGCATATTGACATTATTGGCCCTCTTCCTCCTGCCGGCCCCTATCGATACTGTCTTACTGCGGTAGATAGGTACACCAGATGGCCCGAAGTCTATCCTCTTCAAACCATCACTGCCGAAGAAGTTGCGGAAGCTCTGGTAATGTGTTGGTTCTCCCGTTTTGGCTCTCCTGCACGCATCACTTCCGATCAAGGCCGCCAATTCGAATCTGCCCTGTTCCGAGCTCTCAATGTTGTTTTTGGCATCGAACGATCTCGCACCTGCAGTTACCATCCCAGCGCCAATGGCCTCGTTGAACGATTTCACCGTCAGCTCAAGGCAGCGCTCATGTGCCACCCCGGCGCATCTTGGCTTGAAGCTCTTCCAATAGTGTTGCTTGGACTCCGCAGTGCCTTTAAAGAAGACCTACACGCTTCTCCAGCTGAACTCGTCTACGGCCAGCCACTTAGTTTGCCTGGCGAATTTTTGGCTCGCCCCGTCGGACCCCAACGCCAAGAGGATGCTGCCAGCTATGTTGTACGCCTGCGACAGCGCATGTCTGAACTCCGCCCTGTACCCGCCTCTCATCATGCTACCCCTAAAGTTTTTGTCTTCCAGGACCTTTCAACATGTTCCCACGTTTTTATGCGTGATGACACCGTGCGAAGGTCCCTGCAGCTCCCATACAACGGTCCCTATAAAATCAAACGTAGAGATGCCAAGACCGTCACCATCCAATACAAAGGCTCCGACGTTCGTGTGAGTGTGGACCGAGTAAAGCCTGCCTTCCTCCTAGATGATGACGCTGCACCAAGTCTCAAACCCGCTCCAACTCCAGCTTCCATCGTTCGCCCTGCAACGACCCCAGCCCCAACTCCTGCCCTGCTGCCCGACACGGCCATGCGCCCTCCCTACGTGACACGATCCGGCCGCCGTGTTCGCTTTTGTCAGCCCTGACCTCCGGTCTCCGCGGGGGGCTCCTGTGGCGACCGTAACCAAGAGAGAATAATAAATAAAATAGTTTTGACAAGAACTGTAAAATATAATTTAATAAAATCAATTTATTACAAAGTAAATTTTATTGTGTTATTCGGTAAATCTACCGACCCACACACCTATGGAATGCAGCAATGCTTTCTGGAGAAAGCTATTTACAAGAGAAGGATCCAAACTATGTAATAAATCCAGAAGAATATGGAATTGACTGTTATGGACCTCTGACAACCATTGAAACCGACCGATATCATGTTGTAGTCCCGGAAAGTGAAATAAATTAAATTTAAATCATTAAAACTGGGAAGAAATCCGACGATTAGTTCCAGATCCCCTGTTGGACGATACAAACGACGGAATTCTTCTTTATTTGACTGTCAGAAATTATATGAGAAGAATATTGTTATAATAAAATTGAATAAATCACCTTTTAAGTAAACTCTTTTATTTAAAATACATACAATAATAAGCAACGTTCTTAAAATAAATAAAAAAAAAACAAAAATATAATTCTTGGTCACGAAAATAAACCAAAATACATTCAGGGACGGTTTTTCGAGTTGCACCAATCAGGCGCGGATGCAGAATTTTGGGAATACTGATATCGCAAGTATTAAACATGGGACCCACACCTAACTTACATGAGTTTATAATGACATTAAATAAACAAGTTTGGCGCAAGCAGAATTTAAATTGAAGTTAGTTTTTCAGTTAAACCCCAGCCCCTGCCCCCTAATGTAGATTATTCAAATTAAAGTAGTGCTATTTATTATTCACTTAAATTTATCGACAAATTTCAAAATTTAATACCATTTTAAATTTTTTTAAATTTTAAAACAATAAAAGGTTAAAATGGAATAAAATCTGTAATTCTTGTATTTTTTTTTTAAATTTGAAATTTGTCGATAAACTTTAGTGAATAATGAATTGCCCAACTTTAATTTAAATAATCTACATTAGGCAGGCAGAAAGCTGGGTGGGCACTCTGAAACACAAACTTTTTTTCGCAAACTTCAATTTAAATAAAACTAACTGGTAGAATAGCCGCGAGGTTTTGAGAAAAGTCGACAACAGACTAATATTTTGGGTATAAAGCACAAAAGGTAAGATATAAACTTTATTTAAATTATTTCAATTAACTAACTAAGATCCAACGATCAACGTTGTCAAGCTTTATCCTCTTTTAGAAGTTTAAAATAAATTCGTATTATTGAGGTTTGAACTCAGTTGTCCAAACATCGCTATTTAAATTGAGTAATATCAGCTATTTTGAATTTATAAGTTGAGACTCTTGTATGAAAGAGGGTAGAACTTGTATGATTAAGCCCTTTTATTAACCTTAACCGTATATCGTCGTTAATTTCACAAAGTGTCGTATCTCAATTCGTCGTTAAATTTACAAAAGTGTCGTATCTAAAAAAAATCCCATTGAGATGGATTGAGACAGAAAAACTGCGACCTTATATACCTACAAACTAAACCTCCGTCGTAAAATAAGTTAAAAAATTAGATACGACACTTAAATATGAAGGGGTGAATGCAAGAAGTGCCTAAGTCCCATTTTCAATTAAATTTACATTGTGGCTTCATCTAAGAGTGTTTCACGTAAGGTGGTATTTTCAAAGTGACAGAAATATGTGCCCAAGTACAGTTGTATTCAATAAAAAAGCGTACAAGAATTAGAATGAGAGAAAACTGTCAAAATAATATTATTGCTTAAAACCGGCTTATCACTGACATAAGTCATTAAAATAATTATTATAGGTTATAAAGAGCATTGACGTCGTAGGTTAATTAAATAATATTACAAAAATTATTACCTTTTAATAATGAAAAAACAAACATTAAAAAAAATTTAATATTTAGTCATGCATCCCTGTTTTTCTATTACTTGAGCCAATCTATTTGGGATTAACTGAATTAAATTTAATACAATATTTGGATTCATATCTTCCCAGCAGTATAGTAGGTATAGTATAGTTGTATAGTTTCCCATAAATCCTCAGATATCTCAAAAAAGCAGCATCCTGTTCGGGGGTGGACATTTTGGGACAACCTGAACCAAATTTTTGGTTTAGTAAATCTTCCTGTTCCCAGCGTTGCTTAATTTTTAATATAGATTTTTTATTTCTATTATACCACAGTACGAATTGACCATTCTTCTTCGATTCTTGATACTATTTGAGCCTTTTTAACTGACGAGGCATTTTTATTTTCTACTGTCAGTTATAGTGACTTAAGTCAGTGGAAAGCCGGTTTTACACAATAATGTTGACAGTTTTCTCTCATTCTAATTCTTGTACGCTTTTTTAATGAATACAACTGTACCTTAGTTTGCATTTACTTCAATGGGAGTTTGCCTGGTTTTCAACTTACCTGAAAACTCTTAGATAAAGCCCCTTCATATATAAATTAAACCTCCGCCTGAAAAATAATAAAAAATAAGATATGACACTTTGTAAAATTAACGACGATATGAAATATTGATGTCAGAATTTAATACAACATTATACATATTTGTATAACTTATAACTAACTTCTAGCCGGTGCCCCAACATCGATCCCGACTGGACAAAGAATTTATTATATATTATACAATGCATCATTATCATTTAAAATTGGCGGCACAACAATAATATAATAATAAATTGTACCTGTATACATGTTAAGGGCACGTTAGTTACGTAATAAAACCAAACCAACCCAAACTCAACAACACAACCCAACCGACCCCGCCCCATTGGCCCCCCCCCCGCCCCATTGAGCAAAAAACCCAACTAAAATGGGCAAATTTATGTTACGATAAAAATAAAACACTTTTTAACAAAGGAACAACAAATTTATGAAATAAAAAAGTAAAAAAATATCGACAACTTATGAGTATCGAACCCGGGACCTCTCAAATCAAATCAAATCAAAAATAGTTTATTTTCATTGTCAGTACAATTAAATTGGGCATAGATGCCTTGCTGCCAAAAGTATTTTACATTTCATTTTATTACGACGAGGAAAAAATGGAGTGTAGAGTAGGCCGGTGGTGCAGTCCTGGCGTCGCGACATCAGGGGCAGTCATCAACCGCGTCGATGTTGTGACGAACGTCAGCATCCAACCCAATCAGTCTATTTAGCGAGATGGCTCAACTTTCTCACCAAGGTGATTTTGAAGGTGTTGTCGTGTGGGGATTTTGTAAATGTTTGCAGGCTCTATCGACTGTGACTATGGATTTTTAGACTATTGGTTAAAGAATTACAGGAAAAAGTATCGGAAAAAACCTGTTTAAAGATAGGTAAAAAAGCTGTTTGTTATTATTGACCCTGTATGGTAGGTCAGTTTATTTAATTGACCGTGAGAGGTATAAGCAGGAGGGGTGGCAGGCGCGAGCCGTCACTCAGCACCACGGAGGCTGGCGTCGTATGTACGTTAACCCCGCCCGCCCCGAATACGGCACATGAGTAGCGTCTCACGCCTACCACGCTCCCTTTTGTATGATATTGTTGGTTTGGTTGTTTATCATAAATGGAGTGATGTATTAAGGCAGACATATATGGCTGTGCTAAATTTAGAAATGCTAACAATGCCAAGATATTAAATCTGTACTGAATATGGTCCAGAATCCACGCCAACAAGACGGACGTCGTTTGTACGATGTATTCGTCCGCCCAGTGTACGCGTAGGACCCAGACCGCACCCAGTGTGCATTGAGAATGATTATTTATTTATTTTTGCAAATTGTGTTTGTGTTATTTATTTATTTACCTGTTTTCATTATATATTTCAAGGTTCCTATATATTAGACCGTGTTTAATATTGGCGTTATCATGTCGTCTAATATCGGTTATGTTATTTAATAATGGGTTAGTTTTTAATTTATGT